>JADMNL010000035.1:115031428-116335000 GCA_016271365.2 Neoceratodus forsteri | reverse complement strand
TGACAGCAGATAAGGACTGCTTGGCCCATCTAGTCTGCCCATTTCCCTACCTACAGGATAGGCCGTAGATCCTAGTTAACCAACAGCCTATTTCTTCCTACCGGATAAAACTTAAGTTTGAAAAAACAAACCTTAAAAATATTCCTTTCTGTACATGGGTCTGATCTCTCGGTTTGTACTGTCATGTACAGACATGTGTTCCTGCTCTGCTTTGCATGAAACCATTTCTGTAAGGGCAAAGGGATTTTTGATCATTGTATCCCGGACGGAACAAGGAACTATTCCTGCCAGGAAAAGGCGACTCCTTCTTTTGAAGTAAAATGGCCCTGGCAGGTTCCTTGAAGGTAAAGGAAATGCTCTGTCTATGCACAGGATCATTCCAAGCTATATAAGGAACTAGTATTGCCTTTGCAAGGATCCAGTGGTTAAACTGGACAGGTTATGCATGAGAACTGTCACCTCTGATCTGATCTCTTGGATGCAGAACTGTCATCTCTAGGTGGGGATTTAAGAACTCTTATACAATTTTGTATGAGGAGACAGATTAAGTTCATATGGGTTCCTGCCCCGTTTAACCCCATTAAGGATTAATAATATATCTACAGTACATTTATAAGACCATACACGTTTTAGTAATGTGTCAGCAGAGGAATTTCCACCACTGCAATTCTTCCTAGCAACCTTACTACAATGCCCATATAAATGCAGGTGTATGTTTTATGTTACAGCATCATGGAGATCTGAACTTGGTTTTATATATTTTACAGTTGCATTCTGGGAGATGTGTCAGATTCAGAAGACAGATACAGCCCTATCTTGTGAACCTGGAAGCACAACTACTTCAGGAACTACAGGTAAAACAGAAAAGTGATTACTTGATAAATCTACTCTCCTTGTTTGAGAAAATTCACATTAACATGAGCCATATTCCAAATATTACACTTGATGCATATTCATTGTCTTCCTCTTGTGTAACATCTTATCATATCTTGCTATGGAAACATGATTAAATATCATAAAGGGCATTCTCTTGATTTTTGTTACATGGATTATGGCTTTGGTTTCTTATTTAAGTAACGTTAATATGTGCATGTATGCAAATTATATGAATATATATTTTCTTCCACAGAAGGAGCATCTGACACAAATATTTGAACATTTGAAACACTTATACCTATGTCCTTTTTCCCTAAATTCAGAATTCAGACATTCTGTATGCAAATTATGAAAGTCTGAATGTGATTTGTTTGTTGCATTACAGCTAGTATACTTGTGCTTATGAGGCATTATCATCAAAGAGCTGCTGACGCTGCTAGCAAAACATTGAAATTCAAATATTTAGACATAGTTCAGCCTGTGTTTCATTTACCTTCTATAGATTTCTCCTCCCCTCTTATTTATTACTGAGGAAGTTCCCACAAAAGAGAACTGGTATCCATTTGAGCTCATCTGCCGAGCTGCATATTCCTTACTTCAAATCATAATGATCTGATGTGACATCACAGTTGCCATGAGAATAACTATGATGTCATAAGCAAAGTATTATGACAACAGGTTGGGAAAAAAGCAATAGGAGCTGAGGAACTCTCAAGGAACAAAGATCCTGTTTTCATGCAAATGACCTCAGTAGTAAATGATGGAGAGGTGGGAAGACAGAGCTGCTGAGAAATATAGGCTGCATTGTGTCCAAACGTTATGCTTTTTAAAGTTCTGTTGGAGGCATCAGTGGCTCTTTAAGGGATCAGTCCACATATAGTCCATCATGCAGGTGATTTGTGGGTTGCTGATTAGTGAAGTTCTTCTCCCCAATGCTGCTCCATGAGCTCAACTCATGGGATGCATCCACATTCCTTAAGCACTCCTATCCATGAGTGTGCAGTTCTGTTCAGTGGTAGGGTGTGTCCTGTGGGACAAATGCGGCCAGACACCAGGCTCACAATCAGAAGCTCTGGCTGACTGGATATTAAAGCCCCTGCTGCACATGAACAAGGGATTATATGATATGATGGTCCAATATGGACTGCTGTGTCCCCCTTCAGAACACAAACTTTATTTTGTGTTTACATTTTCAGGAATTACCTCCCCCCCAGCCCTCCACATCTTGGTAGGAGAACACAAACTGTGTGGTGACCTAACTGGTCAAAGGTGAGCAGGTTTTAACTACAGCAATGGGTTGTAGAGATGTTACATCAGGGGTGCCCCAGCAAACCCTTTTTGACCCTCAACAAGCCTTACCTGACTCATGAACGTAGACACCGGAAGACCATCTCCATTGCTGCTGACTACCCTGACCTCCATGGCTCACTAATGCATCCACCGAGAGACCATTCTCAGTGCTGCTGAAGACCTCTAATGTCCCACACATCAGGAGCCCATCCCTGCTTTCAAAAAATATCCACACATTCCAATCTCATTAACAATGACCAGTGCAGCCCTCTTCTTACCTCATCAGATGTGTACCACCATATTAAAACGTGTAGGCATCAAATTTGAGAACATAAAAGGTATTTTATCAGTATATTAAATTAAACTGACAGCTGCAATTATATTTATTCAGAGTAAGCATGTCAGTTTTAGCTTCTACTAGCACTCATATGTCTATCTCTGTAAAAAAGCGCTTATGTATTAACTTATTTTTGACATAATGTGATTTATAATCCCCTTGCCCTCCACCTTGTCCCCACCCCATCTTCCTGCACTCCTGCCCTGAGTGCGCATCCTCCCCTTCAGGCCATCCTTCCTTGTTGCTTTATTGTCTGTGGGCAGACAATCTTTGCTTACTTTGGTATTACAGTTCCTTCCCCGGCTAGTTTAAATGCTAATTGAAGAAGCATTTATACCTCCTACTAAGGACTTTGCCCCTCTCCTAGAAGGATACAGGCCATCTCCCCTTAAAAGGCCCATATCCTCCCAAACATGTCCCCAGTCCCCAGTGTAGCTGAAGCTTTCTTCCAAGCACCATGCCTTCAACCAATTGTTAAAAGCAGTGGTGTGGGGTGCCCTTTCCTCTCCTTGGCCATACACGGGTAACACCTATGTAAATGCCACTAAGCATACTACCCACTTCAGGCCCCTCCTCCAGCTCGCTGAAATTACTCTGCACTACCCCTATCCTGTCCCTTGCCAGGTCATTTGTCCCTAGCTGTACAATGGCATCTAGTTACCTCCCATATCTTGCCACTCTAGTGATTTTCTGGATCCACTCTCCAACCCTCCAAGTCAAAGCACCAAGGAGGCACTTCACCTCCTCCTCTCTTCCTTCCCCTATTCCAAAATCTATCTCCTTAATGATACAGTTGGGGGCCTCCCCCTTTAGATGACTCTCACTTCCTCCCTCCCTTCCCCATATGCAGATGCCTTCCACTGGTTTCCCTATCCCACCAATAAGGCAAAGGAGTTGTGCAATGGTAAAGGTTGAGGAGTGTTTTCCTTCCCTTATCACCAAACCCATCCTAACGGAGCCCACCAAGTTCCAACCGCAATCACTCTCTCTGTCTAGACAATTAAGGAGGCAGTACAGCACAGTGGTTTAAGGCTCTGAGTTGCAAACATGGAGACCTGGGTTTGAATCCCCACAGCCCCCACTTGCATACAGTGTGACCCTGAGCAAGTCACTTAACTTCATTGTGCTTCCAGATCACAGCTGTAAACAAGCTTTCAGCTTAGTATGTCTCTCCTGGTTAAATAAATAAATAATAATAAAAAAAAAACATCCTCTGGGGGTGGCGGCACTCTTGATGGCCCTGAGCTGGGTCGAAGGTTCTATGCACCCTTGCCAGTTCACCTAGTTTCCGGCAACCTTTGACTTCAACCCAGAGAGGTGGGTGCATGTTGGGGAGCACCTCAGTCTCCAGTATGTGTTGAGAAAGACTGAGGTCCCTCATCCATTGCACTGCACCACTCCTGTGTGCCTTCCTTACTTAACCTTTTTGTCTGTTTTCTGTTTTATCTGTTGAACTTTTTCCGTACCTTTCTGCCTCCTTTCTATGTCCTTTGACTTCATACCTCTTTTTTTTTATCTACTGGAAATGTATTCACAACCCTACCCTAGGTAGGATGACTGCTACTTTCCCCTTTTCAGCCCCTTTAGCAGTTCCTACCTTCCTGATGCCTACTGCTTCCTACCCCCAAGTTGTTACCCCACTACCTGTACCTACTTAACCTCCGACTTTCTATTTCAGTATATCTGTACACAGTACTACATTATATATAAATACATAGAATTTATCTGCAGATAAGGGCCTTTAGTCCACCTAGTCTGCCCCAATACCTCTAACAACTGTATTCTTCTATGCTCTACCAGTATTAGGTTGTCTCCCTCCTCTGATTACCAGTAGTCCTCTGGGCCTATCTCAATCATTCTTAAAACCTGTTATAATTTCTGCACCCACCAGCTCAGCTGGCAAGCTGTTCTGCTTATCCACCACCCTCTCCATAGAGAAGTACTTCCTCATGTGTTCTTTGAATTTCCCTCTTTCCAATTTCATTTTGTAGCCCCTCCTCTTTGAGCCTCTTTTTCTCTGAAAAATTGCATTCTTATGTACTTTATTTTTACCTGTGAAGTACTTAAATGTTTTACTCATATCCCCCGCTCCCTCCTCTCCTCAGGGAGTACACAGTCAGTTCCTTCAGCCTAGCCTCATATGGCTTGTGATGTAGTCCCTGCACCATTTTGGTTGCCCTCCTCTGAACTGCCTCCACCCTATCAATGTCCTTACAGAGGTGGAGCCTCCTGAACTGGACACAGTACTTGAGATGTGGCCTTACTAATATCCTATACAGTGGAATTATTGTTAAAAGCAGTGGTGCAGGGTGTCATTTCCTCTCCGTGCCATACACAGGTGATGCCTTGGAAAATGCCACTATGCATACTACCTGCTTCAGGCCGCTCCCCAGCTTCCTGAAATCACCCTGCTATTCCAGTATCCTATCCCTTGCCAGGCCATCTGTACCCAGCTGTACAAAGACATCTAGTTATTTCTTACCTTGTTCAGGCTTTCCCCCTGCTTGACTTTTCTGCAAACTATCTGTGGACATCTGCAGATGTTTTAAAATGGGTGTTCCACTCCTGCAACATCACAATCACACAGTCAGTCACCAGTGTTATGGGACACACTGGGCAAGAGATTTTTTTATAGAGCTCCAGTTACAAGGTACTAAACTTCTGGCAGCCCCCCACCCTCCAGTCACACATCAAATTCATAGGTACTGTATTACTTAATCTACTCTGTCACCAGACTACAAGGGCTGGTTCCTTCAGCTTGCAGAGTTGTTTCTACTATGACACTGCACAGCCTGGCTTTTGAACTAAGCTGCATTTCATTTCAGCTCACAATCGGCTGATCCAGGTTGCTGCTGGGGGAGAGGTTATAAGTCAGTCAGACTCTGAGCAGTAGTTAATTTCTGGGACCTTTTCTCTTTTTTTTTTTTTTTTGTAATTTCGAGTTTATTGAATAACACAAGTGATCACTACAGTATACAGTCTAATGATTGATTATACAGGCTGCAGAATAAGCCCTTCTCTTTTGCATGAATAAAACCATTGTATAATGAGAAAAATACAACAGTTGTAACTGTGTCACATAAAAACAAATGTCATTAAACAGAGAAAACTAAACTATTTATTTATTACAGTCTTGGAATTTGACATACATTTGAATCAGAGACTCGTGTATAAAGGTTTCACATCCAAAAGAAATCACAACAATTAACTAAATACAACAATGTAACAAAAACATGACATGGATAAAACAACAACAAAAAAAAACAATCAGAACCGTCATTATATAAGACTTTGACAAAGTTGGCAAATAAGAACCAAAAATGGATACCTGGGAAAAACCTAAGATAAAATACAAAAATGTATCAGTATGTGATAATAGGCAGTCAAGAATAACTTTGTCAAAGTCAACAGGTTAACATGGGTCAGCCAAGACAAATACACAATTGTGACTGTCTGTTATTGCTTTGTTCCTGTCGATATCCATTTCAGTTGCAATTTGTTTTTGACACTTGTCTCCCTGACTGGTGTGGGAAATAACATTTTCTGTCCTGGTGTAACTCCACATCCTCTCTTTCATCCAGCTGACTCCCTGGGAGTGTGTCTGTACTCCACTAATCACATTTCTCTTAAGAATTTTTCTAGAGTGAGTCTAAGAATAGCTGTGACATTTTCCATGTGCACCACTACCCCCATTCTGGCTTTTCATTATGTTATGGTGAGTATGGTCAGGGAAAGCCAGTAGGCAGTGATACTCTTTATTGTAACTATGCAGACAATGTAGAATATCTCTTGGTGTCCCCGATGACCTAGCCAAGGCAAAGGGAGTCCCAAGACATAAGTTTTGAAGTCTGAAAGTCTTGGCCCCCAGATCCTACTCAGTTGTATATGGATCTCGGTCCAATAAGGTGTAATGTTTTGGCATCCCCTGAAGACATGGTAATTATCCTCTTTCATAGTTCATCCTTGCCAGCATTTATCTATGTGCTGCCCACATCAAAATATACCATTATGGTTGGTTTGTGAAAAAAAAAATGGACAAGCACTTTCCATGCTGGGGATGATGTAACCCTCCACCTTCCATTAAGTATCTTCTCCCATTCCTGATCTGTAAACTGAGTGATGGTTTCCAGCTACCAACATTCACATACCTTATCTAAAGAGTGCCCTGCTGATGTCACCAGAAATTTACACGCCACTGAAATATATGTACATTTCACCATGTCTTGTGGCCCATAATATCATATCTTCCAATGTGAATAGGCCACTAGAAATAAGCGCTAAATTGTTACCTGTGCAAATACAGTGATTAATTATTAAGTACCTATACAGATCTCTTCTGAGAACTCTGATTCAGTTTTAAGGTTGTCAAAGCTGACACGGTATCCTCCCACTGCCAACTGCGTGCACCTAGATGGAGTTTGTCAATTCCTTCTCAGGAATCCTGGGTACTTATACATGGGTGTGAACTCTGGGTCCACTATTATAATAGTGATTGGTCTGATCTCATTTGGAGTTTGTGTTAAGGTCCTTATTCTCTGTGACAGTTTTAATGTATGCCTGGTCCAAGGATTTTACACCTGTCATATAGGGGCAGGAATGAGTTTTGCTCCTGGGAGAGTATATAAGGGGGTTGGCAGGCAGTGCCACTCTCTTTTTGAGGGAGTACCAATTTAAGTCTATGTTCTGTCTAACTATGAAAAAGATTTTATAGGATTGAGCAGTTTGATAATATAGTTCAGAATCCAACATCCCCAGTCCCCTTCACTCACTGGGAGAGTGTAGGGTATCTGGTCAATTTAGTACAGCAATAATCGGGCCCCAAAAAATGCTGTCTTTGCAGGATTTCAGTTAGAGGAATCTGTACTGTGTACCATGGTGCTTTTGCTGCTTTCTTTGCAGGATTTTAGTCCCATTCATGCACCCCAGCCTCTATTAAATGGCCTTGTTGGGAGGGGTCAGCTTCAAGGAGCAGCCATGAGAGAGGAACTGGTGAGCAGCGGAAAGTGCCACCCTCTAGGGGGAGGTATGTACACTAGTGAGAGCCAGGAAGGGACAGAGAGAACTGTTTTCTGGTAGAGGATACTGTATTTTGTAAGGTAGTCTGGTGGAAAAAAAATAACTAGATATGAATGAACAATTGTAGAAAGTAGGTACTTAAGCTTTTTTCCCCTTCCCTTTAGTTATTACTACTCAAGCATGGGGGGGATAGGGGCTGCAATGGATGTGAGGCAGCGGTTTGGATGGACATATTGTGGAAGCTAAGGGTATGTCCAATCTGTTGCAGGCTAAGAAGGTTAGAGGAGGAAGTGATGTGGCTTGGTAAAGAGTTGGAGAGGATGGCGGAGGGGGAGAATGCTAGGGCAGGAGGGACTCCCCAGGGGCGTAATATGAGGACACCACATGGAGGGAGGGTAAGGTCAAGGGAAGGGGAAGGGGAGCAGGAGCACTGCGACCAGGAATAATAGCACTGAAAGGAATGCTAATGTCAGGAGGAAGGAGCCAACACACAACAACATAGAAGGGGTAGATAATAGTATAAGTAAGAAATGCTATTTTTAAACGGGAAACAAGTCATTAGGAGTCCTGTTTACAAGACAGTCCTGCATGTGATCCTCAAGTTACATAACACTGTATAATAAATACATAAAAGTACGTACACAATACAATACACAGAATAACGCCTAGAGCAAAAGCACGGAAATAACAAGTAATTTGGTGAAGCAGTTGCATGTATATGCCACTGTTTTCCCAACAGCCTGAAAAAATGTGAAGTATTCTGGAATCTCATGGACATTTGGATGAAGCGAGTTTCAGACTGTAGCAACCCTAGTGGAGAGGGTTCTATCTCCAAACCTATTTAAGCATTTGCCCAGAAAGATTTTATTCAGATGCACTAATCTACTTAATGCTCTATTTGAAGTCTCTCCTTTAAAGAAAAGATGTTGAGAGACTGGATGGTTAGAAGACCTTAACTTACGTAGCAGGAACAATGAAATTCTATTATAACTTATTTCAAGTGGCTGCCAATCCAGCCTACTTAATAGTTGGCAGTGGTGGGCATAAAAACTATATTTTAACACGTATCTGGCAATCCTGTAATGTGTTTTGTCAAGATGTACCAATAAAGATTTATTTGCTGTTCTGCAGATCAAGTGGTCATAATTTAAAGTGGGAAGGACAATTTGTTCTGCAATCCTCTTTCTATCAGGCAATTTCAAAAACCCTGTGGTCCTTTTTAAAACTCCCAATTTATAGTTGATTCTCCCTATGGTATTTGTTACATGCTGTGCAAAGGTCAAATCAGTATCTAATATGACTCCTAGTTAGCAATAGGTATAAACCATTTCCAAAGTGGAGGCATTTTGAGTTTGAATCTTAAGTTTATTTTCACCATTTTTGGCCCCCTCTCCCTTTTCAGGGGAAAAATATATTAATCTAGTCTTTTCTACATTCATAAGCAACTTTGACCTGGTGAACCACCCCTCGATGTTAGAAAACTCAGACTGCAGATTTGACTGTAGTTGCTCCATATTTCGACCTGAAGCCACTATGGCAGTATCATCAGTGTACAGCCTATTGGCTGTATGCATAACCACATTTGGTAGATCCTGTTAAAAATGACAAATAGGGATCCAAGATTGGACCCCTGAGGTGCACCCCTGTTCACTTTCCGTATCCTAGAAGACACTCCATTAATGTCAATGCTTTGAGAGTGTCCTCCAAAGTAGGCTCTTAAGCAGTCAATGGGACTTTCTGTAACTCTCATTCTGCAGCTTTGATGCCAGCAAGGGGTGGTATACCAGGTTGAAGGCCTTAGAAAGGTCCACATAGACCACAGCCATTTCCATGTGAGAGTTCAGCGACTCTCTCAGTAAGTCGTTGAACTCCAGCAGGACAGTAGAAGTTGAATATATCCCTTTTAGAAACTGGACAAGTAAGGGTTTAGTAACCCATATTTGTTTAAGTAGTCAGACATTAGAAGATGTACCAATTTCTCCAGACATTTTGATAATGTAGAAAGTAAAGCTATAGGTCTGTAATTGTTAACCCCGGTTGGGTCACCACCCTTAAAGATAGGTCTAATCTTGCTTACTTTCCAAGAAGAAGGGAAGTGACGCAACCGCAAGCTCCAACCGAAAATATACAATATTATGGGAGCAATGGGGTAGTTGCTAGTTTTAAAAATCTTCCTTCTACGTCATCTGCACCAGTGGCTTTGTGGATATTTATATTAAGTAATGTATTTTTTACTTCCAAAATGGTTAGATATTTAAATCTAAAAGGCGGGTACTTTATAGGGACAGTTTCTGGAGTCTCATCACTTACCTTGGTGCTTGGGATAGGTTTGCAGTGCAGGCACTGGCGGAGGAGGGGGGTTCCCCAAGAGAGGGCAGGGGTGGGAGGAGGAGAGGAATGCACGGGGGACAGAAGTCGGTCAGAGGAGAGTGGCAGGGGTAAAGGGGGGACACAGTTGGAGGGGCAGTTGTAAGGGGTGGAGAAGATGGAGAGAATAACACTGGTAGGGGTGGACAGGAAGGACAGAGAGGAAGGGGGGGGGCCCAGGGATGATGGGAGGGTTGTAGAGGGGAGGAAGAAAACAGTGTGGGGGTGGGGGACAGGTCAGGGGAAGGGAGCTGGAAAGAAACATAGAGCTACTAATGGGAGGACTCTAGTGATGGGTACTTTGGTAATGGGATGGAGGCTGGGGTTAGGTGTGGTGAAGGGGGGTACTTGTGCTGAGGATTCCATACTAAAAGGGATCAGATGTGGCAGTAAGGGGTAAAGGCATAGTCAAGTCTGGGGAGAGTCCATACCTGGGTTAAAGGTGGGCAAGGCAGGGCAGGGCATGGCAGTCAATTCTTAAGTGCACAGGATGGAGTAAGAAGAAACCGCATCTCGTGGTGCACGTGGGTACAAATGACCTGGCCGGAGAGATGGTGGAAGTAGGGAGGGAGAGGTTTGAGGAACTGGGGAGACTGTGTAAGGAGAGGAGGGAATCAGTGGCCTTCTCAGAGTTGCTCCCAGTACCCTGCATGAGTACAGTGAGGAAAGGGAGGATTGGGGAATTCAACACTTGGCTGGGGGAATGGTGTCAATCCAGGGGGTACAGGTTGGTAGGGGGCTGTGGCAGAACCTGGGACAATAGCGATCTATACAGAGGGGACAGGCTACACTTAAGCAGGGAGGGGAAGGGTGTATTAAAGCAGAGGATGGGGTACAGCCAAAGGTAGATTTCAACTAGGAGGGTAGCGAGTGGACAGCTGATGCAGGGGGTCACAGAGGGAGCTAAATGAGCTTATCCCATACTATTGGGGAAGGAGTTGGGGGGAGTGGCACGGGGGAGACTAGGAGGAGTGAAAAAAAGTGAGGGAAAGGGAAGGGAAGGAAAGGGCTGGAGGGTGGTTGCACTGAATGCGAGAAGCCTGGGTAACAAGAGAGCTGAGTTGCAGGATCTCTTGACAGTGAGGAGGGTGGACATTGCGGCCATCATGGAAATGTGGGCAACCCAGTACCAGGACTGGGATGTGATGATTCCAGGATATAGGATATTCAGGAAGGATAGGGCAAAGGGGACGGGGGGGTGGCATTCTATGTATGAGACCTTATAGGGTGTATAAGGGGGGAGGAATGCAAGACAGAGGCTCTATGGATGCAGTTTTAAGACTCGAAGGGTAGGACAATGAGGATGGGGTAGTAGACAGACCACCAGCTCAGGGGACTGACCTGGAGAGGGAATTAGCTAAGCAGCTCAGAAGGGTCTTTAGGAAGGGGAACACAGTGGTGGTGGGGAACTTCAACCTACCTGGGGTGGATTGGAGCATCCCAATCACCTCAAGTTCAAAGGAGTAGGTCATACTAGAAGAATTTCAGGACAGCTTCCTGGTGCAGTTGGTATGTGAGTTGACCAGATTGGAGAGGACTCTGGACCTGGTAATCCCAAAGGGGAGGCAGTAAGGGATCTGGGGGTGGAAGACCCTCTGGCTGGGAGTGACCACCACTCTGAGTGGTTCACACTCAATATGGGTAGAGAAACAGGGGGTACAGGAACCAGGGTGATTGATTTCAAGGGGACGGACTTTAAAGGGATGGGGGAAATTTTGAGTAGGCACCTGTTGGGAATTCAGCAAAGTATGGGTGCTAGTTAAAAATGGCATATAATTAGAAAAGGGCTATCAAAAGGGAAGGGCAAAGAAGCCCAGCTGGTTAACTCAGGAGGTTATGGGAGGAGTGAGGGTGAAGAGGAATGCATTTCAGAGACGCAAGACATCAGGAACACAGTCGACAAGGATGGGTATATAAGGAAGTCCAGGGAGGTTATGAGGCTAGTTAGAGTGGACAAGACTTCAAGAGAGCTAAGACTGGCGCAGGGTATTAAGGAAGGAGAAAAGGACTTCTTCTGATACATTAGCGAGAGAGAAGGAAAATTGAAGACCAGATTATGAGGATTAGGGAGGAAAGAGGGTGGATGGAGAAGGGGGAAGTATCAAGCGGAGGCATTAAATGAATACTTCTGTTCTGTGTTCACACAAAAGAAGGGCAGGCTGATACCTCAAGGGACAGGTCAAGTGGGTGGAGGAGGGGACGGGGTGACCAATATAGGGATTACAGTGGATAGGGTTCATGAAGGATTATCATATAATGGATTACAAATTCTAGAGGTAAGCCTGTCATGAACTCACCACCATTTACTGGTGAAAAAACAAATGTTTGACTTCTCATGTGGTCATCTAATCTAATTTTGAAAATAGACATAGATTCACTAGTCACAATTTCAGATGGCAGATTGTTTCAGGTACTAGCTATTCACTGTGTGAACCAGGAATTATGCTAATCTAGGGTTGAGGGCATTAAGGATGGAAAAGGCACTGGGACCAGATGGCATTCACCCTAGGGTACATAAGGAACTAGCAGAGGTCCTGGCAGGACCACTGGCTGACCTGTTCAATACCTCCCTAGGCACAGGATGCATACCACAGGACTGGAGGATGACCCATGTGGTGCCCACTCACAAAAGTGGACCTAGGGATGAACCAGGCAACTACAGACCAGTGGGCCTCACATCAGTTCTGGGTAAACCATGGAGACGATCCTAAAAGAGAAGCTGGTGAACTTTTTGGAGAACAATGGCCTCCATGACGGTCCACAGCATGGGTTTGTCTCAGGCAAATCCTGCCTGACTAACTTAATTGAGTACATGTGTCTGTGTTTTCTGCTGGCACCCTTTACAAACTATATGAGAGGCCTTTCTGCACCATGCATTTCTGCTTAAAGTTGAATCAGCATAATATTCTGTGGTGTTTTGCATATACAGCCCATGATGCTTTGCATTATGGGGGTATGTGTGATTTTGTATTTCTTTGAAACCTGGCTTCCCGGCCAATGCCCTTTGGGGTTGCCATTGCCTCAGAGCTTGTGCACAGAGGTTCTTTGTCTTTTTATTGAGTACTATGACTAATTGAGCTGGGAACTGGACAAGGGCCATGCGGTGGATGTCCTGTGTTTGGATTTCAGCAAGGCCTTTGATTCCTTGCTGCACGGGAGGCTAGGAGGGAAGCTGGAATATCTTGGTATTGGAACAAAGATGGTGAAATGGATAATCAATTGGCCGAAGGGGAGGCAGCAAAGGGTGGTTGAGGGGGGACTCTCATCAGTGAGGGAGGTGACGAGTGGAGTGCCACAGGGATCTGTACTAGGAAAGGACCAGTGCTGTTTGGGATATTCATACTGGATATCTCACATGGGATCCATAGTAAGATCAGTCTGTTTGCAGACGGCACGAAGATGGAAGCTGTGGTAGATGACATTGAATGGTGGAAGGGTCTGCAGGAG
This sequence comes from Neoceratodus forsteri, assembly GCA_016271365.2. NCBI lineage: Eukaryota > Metazoa > Chordata > Ceratodontiformes > Ceratodontidae > Neoceratodus > Neoceratodus forsteri. Next base: position 116,321,667 of record JADMNL010000035.1, on the reverse strand, counting down.
ACCCTGACCACACTACAGGAGTGGTCAGAAATGTGACAGTTGAGGTTCAGTGCCAAGAAGTGCTAGGAACCAGGGGAGGAGCTCTCATCTAGGAGGGATACAACTGGAAATCACTGAGGAAGGAAAGGATCTGGGGGTGCTTATAAAAAGCAGAATGAACAACTCAGCTCAGTGTAGGAAGGTGGCAACAAAGGCCAAATGGATGTTGGGGTGTATCTCCTCCTGAAAAAGAGAGGTAATCCTTCCCCTTTACAGGTCTCTAAGGGAGCACCTGGAGTACTTTGTGCAGTACCATTCCTGAAGAACATCAAATTGTTGAAAGGAGTACAGTGGAGGGTGATAAAGTTGATCCAGGGATTGGAGGGAATGTCCTATGAGGGTAGGCTGGGCAAGCTAAACATGTACTCCATGGAGGAGAGAAGGGATAGGGTGGATATTATTGAAACCTTTAAATAGCTAAAGAGGCTGAAGAAGACTAATACTGAATGTATTTTCCAGATTAGAAGAGGGAGGGATATGAGAGTGCATCAGCTGAGGTTGGGGGGAGGGAAGATTCAGGAGGGAAATCTGAAGACATTTTTCCACAGAATGGGCGGTGGACAGGTGGAATACTCTACCAGAGGAGGTGGTGTCCCTTAGGATGGTAGGCAGTTTTAAGAGGGGCTGGGACAGTGTGGGGGATAGTGATGAGAATGGGGGCAGCTGGAACTTAACAGGCTAGCTGCACAATCGAGCAGACTCAATAGACCATGAGGCTTGTTTATATTGGCATTTTTGTATGTTTGTAATAGGCATACAAAGATAGGATCCCAAAGCCTAATACAATGTGAAACAAGCTATACATTATACACAAAACAAACATTGATTTCTGTGGGGAAGGGGTTGTATATTGAAAAATAAAGCAGATTCTGGCAGAATTAGGTTCACATTACATACAGCAGTTATGCAAACCAGTGTAGGAAGATGTATACATCAAGCAGGCAAAGAAGTGTAGTGCAGTGCCATGAGTTGTGGTGGCAGGCTCGCCAGGATGGACAGTCATGAGTATAGAAATATACAGGGATATTAGGTAAAATAGGAGTAAGTTTCTAAGCCATATAGGTGGGTGAGCAGGGCACATTTAAAACTGGGGAGGGAAGTGCAAGAGAGGATAGAAAGAGGGAGGGAGGGAGTTCCAGGCCTAGGGTGCAGAATAGGCAAAGGATCTCCTGCTTGCAGCAAGGCGTGTCTACAGCACAGTTGATAGAGGGAGGGAGGGATGAGGAGTATAGGGTCTGGAAAGCTGATTTTCTCACAACAATATTAGATAGACTTGGAGGAGTGTATAGGTGAGTGAGCTAATAGGTAAGGCAGAGGGAGACATGCTAGAATTTATGTTAGAGCTGTAGGTAACCCTGAGATGCTAGTACAGTGCAATGATGTTGCCGGGGGGCAGCTCCAGAGGCAAAGTGTCCTATACTATGCTATAACTGCTTTAGTTGATTCATAAGGCAGGATGTAAGTGATAGAAAAATTCGGGAGCCATAGAAAAGTTGAGGAAGGAAGGAGGGTGTGGCAAGTTTTAGGCAAGATTCTCCTGATAGTAACTGGTGGAGCCAGTAGAGCAGGCCCAGCTTTAGGTGTAAAGTTGTGATAGTTTTGTTCACATGTGCCTCAAAGCAGAGGCTAGGGTCAAGAAGGATGCTGAGATATTTAAAAGAATGTACCAGTTCCAGGGATTCTCCACTGTGAGTTGTAAGTGGGAGTTAGGGTAAACCATCAGTTCTGTGGTTATTCGGAGGAAAAGCACATAAATTGAGTTTTTTTTTTTTGGTATTCACGAGCAATTTATTTGCCAGGAACCATGCCTCCAGATGATGGAAATTAGAGTTCAAGTGCTGACTGGGCCATTAGAAATTAGCAGAGGACCTGTATATGATGACATTGTCTGCCTAAAGCTGAACAGATGCTCCACTACAGGCACTCAGCAGCTCATTGATGAATAGTGAGAAAAGTAGTGGCCCCAAGATAGAAACCTAGGGAACACAAAGGGGAATCGGTCTGAAGGACGAGTAGCAACTGGATCACCTAATACTTTGCGAAAGACCTGGGAGGTAGTCTTGAATCCAGTTTCTGGAATGTTGATCTAACCTCAACAAACTTAGTTTCAGTATTAGCAGTTCATGGTTCACCAAATCAAAGGCTTTGGTGAGGTCCACAAAGATGGCCCCAGTTGCTTGGCCCCGGCTGAAGGAGAGTTGAATGTCCAAGGTGACCTTAATGAGAGCAGAGAGAGAGTACTGTGATTTTTACAGAATCCATGCTGGCAAGGGGACAGAATTTGGTATTTCTCTACGTAATCCTTCAACTAGTTATATAGAATTTGTTCTTCAATCAATGCAACAGCAGGCAGTTCTGGAGTGTAGCCCTGAGCCGCGATCAAGCTGGCAGCTTAAAGTTGTAAGACTATTAAAACAACGGTCTTAGAGCTTGTAGCTGTAGTTGCTGGCTTGATCACGTCTTGGGGCTGCATTATAGAACTGCCTGCTATTGCATTGATTTGAAGTTTTGACTTGGAGAAAGAAGGCTGACAAAAAGCAGTCAGTCTTTACCCTTCTATATTCCCAGAGAGCAGATCAGGTTAGAAATGTATTTTCTAGCTGGCGTGATTGGAGGAAGGGGGATCCACTATACACCAGGGAATAGGGGATGTGGATAATGGCAGGGTACCTAAACTCAGGCACTGATTTAGGGCCAGTGGGTGAACATGGGGGGCACTAAACACACCAGGAATAAATTGGTTTTTAAATGGTTTAATCATCTAGCCATGCGCAGCCAGTGGACACATACTTGGTACACTTATGCAATGGGTTCATATTGTGCCAGGCCGCACTACATCCGGGGGGGGGGTCTGATTTTAGGCGGGTCGGTTTACCCATCCCTAATCACTACACTATAAGTATGTATAACTACACTGTAATGCACTGTAACTACTGTGCAGTTACATGTAACTATTCTGTAGTTATTAATTAGTTTCACAGTTGCGTGTTGTGTACTTACACAATTTGCATGAAGGAATAGTCACATGTGCAACTACTACTGTCTCCCTTTCAGCACAAATCAGTTAATTCTGACAAGTGTAATTACACATTTAATAGCAGTTGCAAAGTGTAACAGAAACTCTATTGTGCAACTACCACTGTATTTTTTTTTTATCATTATGCAATTTGTTCTTACAAGGGTATCTGCACATGTAATAGCTACTGCAAATTCTAATGGCAAATCAGTTGTGTAACTACCATGTAACTACTTTTGCCATTATTAAATTTGTTCTTACAAGTGTAACTGCATATGAATGCAGGTTGTGTTTTGCACTGTTTCAACAGTCTATGTCTACCTGACATGTATTTATAAAGTAATCACATAGACAAATTTAAAAGCGTAATCAGAATGCTAATTAAAATATTATTACAATGCAACTTCAGTCTGCTACAGTTAAATGCGCTGACTGGCAACTCTTTAGATGATGTTCCATGTCTGTATTACAGATTTTCATTAACTTACAGGTTAATAAACATGCAATCTAATACTGGTAATTGATATATAACTGTACACAAAAAATAATTTGCATAATGACTAATTTGCATTGTAACAATATTGTGCCCAGAGAATAATGGTATTGTTTTCACAGTTAATCCCTATGTAAAATATATTTGCAAGTACACACATAAGATGGCCAAGAGGTACTGGCAAGGAAAAAAACAAAAAAAGTTAAAGTAATGACCCAATGAGGTACACCAGAGAAGAAGTGACAGGTTGGGAGGAGGGTGATACAGTGCTGTACATGTGAAAGCTGAGGAGGACAAAAAGTGACTCTTCAAAACCCATTTAAAGGAAAACTGTCTAAATACTGAACTCCTCACCCCCAAAGGCTTACCCCCCATTCAGCTTTTCGCATGGAAAAGCTTTTTTTTTTACACGCTGCCACATACTATATTTTTACTTTGTAACGTCCGTGAACCAGGAATATGGCGGATGCAGGGGTTTCATTTACTGTAAAAGTGAGGTGCCACACCGTTCGCTTCAATACATATGTATTGAAGCAAGTGGTGCAGTGCTGCATTTGTACTGGGTGGGGGCTGAGCAGACTGATATGGAGAAGGAGTTCCAGGGGAAAAAGAGGAAATGGCTTGGTCACCCATCAGGATGGAGACCTTTGGTACAATGAGTAGGGAGGGGTTTATCGTTAGATTTCAATGAGTAACTCTGGTGTGAACACTGACATAAATTGACAATTAAGGGTGGCATAGATGTCTGAATTGTCTTTTCAATGAAGAAATAAAGCACCAAAAATGGACAACTAGATGGGGACAACCAGCCAAGGCTGGCATTGGGTCACAGCAGTGAGTGAATTTGTAAGCAGATAAGACAAAATGAAAACTATTGTTACATCAGATTTCATCTGGACAGCACTGCTTTGTGGGGAATACATGAGATTATAAAATGGGTAGGCTAAACCAGCCAATCAGAGATCAAGCTCACCATGCATGGAATATGTTCCATGCATGGGTAAAATAAAGGACGGCAGTAAAAAGGCTAACATCGCTAAGCCTTAGAATGTTGACATTTAAAAATGCCGCCATTGTTGGTTCCTTGCTAAAAGTTGTCTCCCCTGCTTATACTACTGCAGTTTACAACCTGATTACAGAAACGCACATGACGACTCCCCCGAAGACCTGACAGCCTACCTTAAAATGCACACCGCTACTTCAAGATGAAGGTAGGTTGTTCGGCATCCTAGAAAAGCACACATGTTCAAGACACAGCAGCCTGGGGACCCCAGCACTGGCTGCCCTCCCTCTCCAACCCACTACCATAGCCCATTGTTCCCTGGTACGACCCCAACTCATACAGATTTGTGCGGCTCTGCTGCTTCCCAAAAGAATGAGACAAATGGAGCAGCTTTAATGTTTTTTCTTCGGCTGACCCACAGCGCTCCTCACAGCAGCCTGTAATTAAATGACTAACAGTACAGACGGGCCTGTACCCCCTTTCCACCTTCCCATTGGCTGACGTACCGCTGCCCTGTGCAAACTTTAACTATTATAACTCAGTGGGGTTTGTCTTTGTCCCCTACTTATGCAGCTGCTCAGCGGTATTTCTGGTCAAGTCCAAAATTTTATGCAGTACTCGCATCAGAGGGAGAATCTTCATAAAAAGTGCGGGCACACACACACACACACACTAGAGAGCATCCACTTCTCAAAGAGCTAGAGACAGAAGGATGATGTCATTTTGTAGTAGGCAAAAGGACTATTATCTTAAATCAGCATAAGCAAATGCTATTTGCCACATAGAAAAATTTATTTTCTAAGTGTAAAAAGTTTTGTTTTTTTAAAGTAGACCATCTTATAAGCACAATGAGACACTCCAGGGGTACGCATGGGACATATTTTACAGCATGTCATGGGCTAAATTATTACGTCCCTGGCCGTGCAATAAAATATGTTCCATGCACACCCTGTCATGTCTTATTGCTTATACAATGGCACCATGACTGAGGCATGGGAGAAGGACATCTCTAGCAATGGTAAAGCATGCTTCTGGAGTGAGACAGTGTCCAGCGTTGTAAGCTGGGCCCAATTAAGCATTAACAGCCATGCAAGAAACAGAAATATGGACTGAAATGTCAAGGGAGTGACAAAGGGTGACTTCAAGGCACTTGAAGGAGAAGACACCTTCCTGTGGGGAGCCATCAGAGCAGTTTACCATTAAGTTGCAAGAGGAAGGCTGTGTTTAAGCATCATTAAAGAGCTAGTGGAGCCAAAAAAAAGGCACACTGGAAAATAGTACAAATGTTAACAAGTAGTCAGTTGTAACATTTTAATTCTGAATAATTTTTTATTTTTCCTTTTATAACTACAAAGTCTTCTAGTGATTATATTATGCTAGATCATGGAACAACTCTAAGCCTGGCAGCTGACATTATCCATCTCTATCCCCCAATTCTTCATTAGCATTGTGATTTTACTGAAAGTGACACCACAGGTGACTGACCTGGCAGCCACTGAGTGAGTGTTTTTTCCTAAGAGCAGTGACGTAACAGTCAGTGAGGTCACAGTGCTTAGGTTGTATTGGGGGGCAATAGAGATGGATATGTCAGCTGCCAGGCACGAGGTCATAATGTCGCAAGACATTATGCCACATGTAAAAATCGAACTGCCAATACAGCGCAAGTTTTGCATGCAGCATAACTTCTTTTTTTAGCCCCCTGTGCACCCCTCCAGTAAAGATCCTCAACTCCGGGGGGTGGGGTTCAGGCCAAGATTGCACTACATTGGAGAAAAAATAAAATATTCTGGGACTAGGAATCAAACCTGGTCCCAGACACAGTGCCTGGGTTTCTTGCTATAATGGCTCAGTCCATTAAGCCACTGTAGCTGCTTGGCAGAACCTTGACCCAGCAGAGGTCTTATCCTCTGTCTGGGACAGTGAGAGGGTACAATACCGCATACTGTAGCATTCACGGTATTGCACCACTCGCTTCTTCCGTACAGCACTATTTTGGGTTAGCGCTAATGTCACATGCTTAATAGCATGTGACATATTGACCCAGTAGGCAGCTGCCAGACACACTGCTTTCCCATACATCACACCTACTAAAATCAGGTAAACAATCTTCTAGTTAAATAAAGTGAAATGAAAAGGTACTTTAGGTATAAAAGACAATGGCTGACTGCTTTTAAAAACTAATAGTAGTTTTAGGCAGCACACTAGCTCTTTTATGGAACTAAAGTGATTTGAACTGAAGATGAGGGTAATATCATCTGCACATATAAGGACAGAGCACCGCTTGATTAACCGTAGGAGGTTATTTACAGTATAAAGAGGGAGAAGGGAAGTGGCCCCAACATATATAGTGTCTTTTGCTACATTGTGTGTAACTGGTGGACTTTTAGAGATGGATTGATTCGCCACACTACAGAAACATGACACTGAACATCTGGAGCAACAAAGTGAAACTATTACAGCAGTGCAGCAGAAAACATCTTTAGTGCATGGAGATTCAATAATAAAGTATGTTGATGCACAATTATGCAAAAACAACAAAGAACATACAATGGTGCTATGTCTTTATGGCATCATGGTGTCAGATATCAAAAATGACATTATTGGGCTGTTCAGAGGCACAGGAAAGGATCCAGACATACTTTTGGGACAAACTGCATCAGGAGAGAATTAGACAATGATATAAAATTAGATTTTATAGTTCTGGGAAATTAACTTAAAACCAAAGCTTGCTCAGTGCATATTTTGGATAACTTTATCAAAACAGAGGCTCACACTCAAATATAGAGTCAGGATACCCTACCACTGCCAAGGACAGGGCTGGGAAGAGTGATGGCTATAAAAAAATAAAAGCAAGGCTGAGAGTCCGGGCTAAAATGCAATGTTTTGTTTTCATAAGAAATCAGGGCAGATTTATAAAATAGGAGGGATGTATACAGCTATGATGGCCTTCATTTGAACAAATTCATTGCAAAAGTACTCCGAGAAAGGTTCAATAAAATTGTTAAACTTTTAAAATAGAAGGAGGGGGCTGGGGACAAATTTAGACTAAATGCTAGTGTCAATTCCCTTATAGTCAGCACCACAGGCTGGATGGGATTTCTGATTACCAAGTACTACCAGTGAGCAGTAGTAAGCAGTCTCGATAGGTCACATGACCTTCTTCTCTGAATGATAGTACTGATATTGGAAATACCTAACATACCTAACATAGGACTACAGTGGGTAGGAGCTAAAGGAAAAGAGGGAATTACACTTGAAAAGTCATGGAAAGAACTACTTATTAATGTCAGAAGTAATAAAAAATATTTTCTGGAAGCGTTAATATTTACTAAGGACATTAATCTAGTGTGAATCACTGAAACCTGACAGTTGCAGGATAATTCCTAGGTCAAAGAATTTAAAGGATGAAACATTCAAAAAAGAAATAATTTAAAGGATAAAATATTTTCAGAAAAGGCAGGATAGGAAAAAAGAGGGAGGCATAGAGACATTCATCAGTGCAGATATTCAGGCTTCTGAAAACAGAATAGATGATGATCGTGCTGAGAACATGTGGATTAACGATAATAGGAAATGCTTTTTACACTAACTGCTAACTGCCTTTCCATTTTCCTTTGCTTACCAGTTACAGTATGTATTCTGATATGCTTTAACCACATCTTGATAAATAATCTAGCTTTGGGGTGCCCTTAGAGCTACATAGCATTCTGCTCTCCTCAGCATCTGCTGTTCTGTTTTTCATACTTTTATAGCTACAAATACATATTCATGAAATGTCTGCGATTTCTCTAAATTATCTGCCTGTCAACAGTAAAACAAAATGAACACCAGTGAGAATCTCTTTAGAAATGCTGGGAAATAGCTGGAAATCATCTGACCAAGTCTTTGGCTGCAACTGTAAGACATTCCAAATCAATCACTCCATTCCATGCTGTTCATCTGAATGGCCTGAAGGGGTGCTATTGATGTCCTAGAATGTTCAAGCAGTATGGAAAGAGAGAACAGCAACTGCAAAGGCAAGAGGGACTCGGGGTACAGACAAGATAAAAAAAAAAAATGAATAAGTAGCTAATTTATTTAATGAAGGTAAAAAATAATCAGCATTTTGGATAGGCACTAAAACAAAAACTGGAGGGCATTTAGAAGTGTAAAAAACTGTTTCTTCTCAACCTTAAAATATCAAAGAAAGATCTAGCAATTTGAGTAACCTATATAAACTGCACAGCAAAGTATTAGACAAACCTTCTGTGAAAGTAATTCCCTCCCATTGAAGATTTCAGCTATGGAGTAATCAACTTGAACTGTGAAATGGGATCAGCACACACTGCAGGTATCACAGTCTGAAATTTTATTTGTCAAAATGTGTAAAACCTTCAGATTCATGAACGAAATAAACAAAGTAAACTACGAGGAATTATTTAGCAGGAACACTGATATGGCAACATGACAGAACGACTGGAATCGCACATTATGAATGTTCAATAAGGGATGTGAGAAAGTATTATTTTACTGAAAGGGTGGTGGAACCATGGAACAGTTTGTTGGCTGAGGTGGTGGGAACTAAAACCATGGAGGGCTTCAAATAGACTTGGGACAAAGCAAAAGGAACAGTGCTCACTTGTATAGATGAAACTGGGATAGGAATAGTTAGACTGAAGGGGAGGAATAGAACCCTGTATCAATACTGGATCACGTGGTTATATACGGTCCAATGGGCAGACCTGATGGACCTTTGGTCTTTTCCTGCTGTCTCTGCCTATGTTTCTAGGTGATTATAACTTGGCTCAATAGGTAATGAAAGCCACAAGCGACAGCTTCACAATGCATGTTATTTAACCTAATGTTGAAAACATCATTGGAATGAATATGCAGTTAGACCACTCTGGAACAAGTGAACATAGTAATGTCCATTTTAAAACTAACAGATCTGTAATCACTGCCCATGGAGTTAGCAAATTCCAAATCTCAAAAGACCAAGTTGTATTGATACAAAAAAAAAGCTTTAACTTTGGAACTGGAATAATGAATTCTATGATCAAAACATCAATGCCACATGGAATGTATTGGTACATAGACTACCTATATAGAAGAAATATATATATATATGCACCTAAATGCCAAATATAATCAGATGGATGGGAAGAGAAATCTAAATAGGGAAAAAGGGTCTACCTAAGAATCCTATGAAAGCGACCACTAGTAATCGTTACCAACAAGTACACAAGTTCTGGCAGAACCACTAGGGTTGCTAATGCATTAACTTAATGTGTGTGTATGTGTGTGTCTGCATGCATCTTGGGCTTGGAGGGGGAAGCAAGAGGGCATAAATCCCGGCATTTGCAAGAAATGGTCATAACGTTGTCATTTTTTTAGGTTTGCTTGCTCGCATGTGCAAGAAACATATTGTGGCAGCTTGCTGTAGTAATGAGCTGCGGAGGTGCGGCAGTGTTGTAGCCAATGCCAGCAGTCCATTCTGGGGCTGGTCTCTGTGGCACCAATTGAGGGGCACACAGTCAATGACAGCAGTATTGTAGCATGCCATCAACTTGAAAGAAACTCACTGCTGCAATCAGGGAGTGCCCTGTCATTAATAATCAGCTATTTTTGCTGCTGCAGCAGTCCCTGATTACAGCAGCAAATTACAACTTGCCTTGTCGTGTGTCTCATTTCAATAAACATGGCAGGGGCTATTGCCATCTGCTTCTCACAGTCCCCATGGAAGCCAACAGGGGTGCCCAATCCTGCTGTTGGCATGTCCCCATCCCAGTTCATTTGCCAATGGGGTAGCCCAATCCCAATCAGCATAATGCCCTTGCATTTGTTTTAAATTGACATGGTGGTGGTTATCATCATCCATCTCTCACAGTCCCCATGAAAGCCAATGGGGGTGCACAATTCCCCTGTAGGCATGTCCCTCCCAAGTTAATTTGCTGAGGGGGAGCCCGATCCCCAGTGGCATAATCTCCTCCTCATTTGTTGTGTGCTGAGGGGGGTGCCCAATCCCCCTCAGCTCATGCGACCCCCGAACACTTTGTATGTGCTGATGGGGTGCCCAATCCCTATCAGCTAACCCCCCAACAGACACCTAGGTGGCATGCTGAGAACCCACCCTAGCGTGCCAAAATACCTGTAAAAAAAAAAAAAAAAAAAAAACCTTCCCACATTGTTTTCAATTTTTACAACCTGTAAAGAAAAACAGTCCTCGCTGTCGGCGGTTCCCCTCCCCCAACCCACTCACCCTCTAGGCACCCCACCTCCCCACACCCGTCTCACCCCATACTTACCCCTGGAGCCTGGCGCGATGATCTTCGGTGGAGCAGGAATACGTGTGCTCTCTTCAAAGCTGACCGCAAACTGAAGAAATGCAGGTAAGCTGTATAATGGCATCATTTTTTTTTTTAACTTACAGTATGTGGATATCTGGCCCATTTTTGTGAATTTTGACACTGAAAAACAGAATGACAGTGCCAATGTTCATGAGGTGGGTTCCCAAGAATCCCGTGTAGAAAATTTGGTGAAACAATTCCAAAAAATGCCAGTGTTGTGAACATGTGTTGTGCAGTTTCTATGCATGCTCGTAATTTTGCCAACTTTAATATTTTCACTTCAGATTTTCAACATTGTCATTTTTTCACACCTCCATGTGACCAGTGCAGCTGTCATCTTTCACATCCTGCCCAAAACATGTTTTTACACCTGTGATGCAGAATGGCATGTTCGCTCTGCAAAATCTATTTTTTGGATGGATTAACAAAATGACAGTGCTATTGTTCATAAGGGGAGTCCCAAAATGCCCATGTTGAAAATGTGGTAAATCATGTTGACCTCAAGTTGCATTTAACATAATTCCTGTGTGTCTCCCAGTCCATTTTTCTTATCTGAGGCTTCACCCCCCCTGAACACCCCATGCGGAGGCTCTGCCCCACACACACCCATCTTTAGGATTATCAACTCCAATTGGAGTTGATTCAGGGTGGGGGTGCAGGACCGGGAGACAGTGTGCCCCCATCTTGGGCACACAACACAGTGACCTGTCTACAAAGTGTTGATTTTTCCTACAGGGTTGTAGTTCACTGTGTTGGTGTCACCATACATGGGGCATACCCACAACTGCATATTGCAGAGGGGGGTCAAGGAAGGACAAACTGTCATTTAGATATATAAGAGAAGAAAGAAAGATGAGAGGGGGAATTGTCAGGGTAATGGATAGAGCAGGGTAATAGAGAAGGATGGGCAGAAATCAACTCTGCTAAACAATGACTTCTGCTCAGTATTCATTAGGGTGGACAGCAGGCCCTTGCCAGAGAGCAGCATAAAGGCAGCTGATAGTGGAATCCTGAAAATGAAACTGCAGAAATTTACTGGCACAAGAGGAGGGGCTAGCAGCCCTGAAAGTAAACAAGATGCTAGGGATGGATGGGATGCATCCAAGAGTGCTAAGGGAACTGGCATTAGTACAAGGAAAACCCCTGATGGGTTTATTCAACAATTCTACAAAGCAAGGAGTGGTTCACAGGGACTGGAGGGTAGCAGATGTGGTTCCACTGCACAAAAGAGGGAACAAGTAGTAGCTGGGAACTATAGACCCTTTAGCCTTTCTTCATGGTGGGGAAACTGACGGAGACACTAGTCAAAAAAGTGTGGTATACCTGGAGAAAAATGGACTTCAGGATAGTAAGCAGCGTGGATTCATGACAGGGAGGTCCTATCAGACAAGACAACCTGATAGTATTCTTTGACTGGGGTAACCAAGGTAGTTGATAAGGGCCATGCTGTAGATTTATTCTGCTTCAGATTCAGCAAGGCATATGACTTGGTCCCACATTGAAGGCTTCTGAAGAAGATGGAGGATCTGGGAGCAGCTAAGGAAATAGTTAAGTAGGTCAGGAATAGAGATTGGTGAAGTTGGAAAACTTCACTTTGCAGAATAAGTCGCGTATTTTCCTCATTTTGCAGAGTTCATCCGTGGTGCAAAATTGCCCCCCCCCCAAAAAAAAATAAAAACCTCTGAGAAATGAAGAGTTCAGCAACTCTACCAGAGAAGCTTGGTACCCTGGTTTCTAGTGATCCCCACCAATCAGTAGCCTGACATAAAATACAATTCCCTGGTCTCTAGTGGTCCCCCCACGATCACTGACCAATGTAAAATCAAATTCCTGGTGTCTAGTGGCCTCACCTGCTGATTGCTGGCCAAATGTAACATAGAATTCTCTGGTGTCTAGTGGTCCCCCATGATTATTGCCAGCCCAATGTTAATGAAATTATATTTACCTGGTGTCTAGCTTACCCCTCCCTATCCTTGATCCCCTGTAATAAAAAAGGCAATCTATTCACTGTGGTCTAGCAGACCCACCCCCCACCACAGCAGTAGTGCCCCACCACCTGCTCCCCCTCTCCTTGATGCTGAGCTGGCGAATGGCAGACCCCTTCACTCTCCAGCACAGTCAGACACCAATTGAGCTGTCAATGAATGAGTGCATACTTATACAAGCATGCTGTCATTCATTGACAGCTCACACTCATTCATGACAGCTATGTCAGCGGCTGGCTATGGTGGAGATGACACAAAAGGTGAGGGCTGTGCTGGTCACTAGCAGGGGGTCAAAATGGGGGGAATGATGTAATGGACCACTAAAGTAGTCCATCATGCTATTCTCCCATCCCAACCCACAGCCAGAGAATGGCACAGTCCTCTGCTCCACCATGGCCAGCCACCAACAGAGTTGTCATGTCAATGAATGAGCACGTGCTTGTACAAGTACATGCTCATTCACTGACTGCTCAGTTGGTGGCTGGCCATGGTAGAGATCGGAGGGCTGTGCTGGTCGCTGGCTCAGTGTTGGAGTGGGTGGGTAGGAGAGTTGGAGAGTAGGGCACTACCTTTCTGGGTGGGGTGTCCACTAGACACTAGGGGATGGACTACCCTTTTTTATTACAGGGGATTGGAGATAAGGAGGGGGGTCCATTAGACACCAAGGAATTAACTACTTTTTTTCCTATTACAGGGGATCCGTTCAGGACTAGGGAGGTGGTCCACAAGACAACAGAGAAGTATAAATTTGTTTAACATTTGACTGACAATTGCGGCTAGGGCATGGCACACCAGGGAATTTTATTTTAAGTCAGGCAGGCAAATAGCAGGGGGGGTGATCAGTAGATACCAGGGAATTTTATTTTACATCGGGCCTGTGATTGACAGAGGGGGGACCACTAGACACCAAAGAATTTTTCAGGTTGGTAATTGGCGGTGGTGGTGCGGCGGGGGCAAGCAAAGTTACCACTGGAGATTTTTTTTATAATCAGGTCAACTTAGTGAAATGATTCATGGAGGCAGAATGGAGGACTTTGAAGGAAATTTGTAGGCAAATTAAAACGTTATTGCATCTCTAGTAAGGAGTTGATTGGAGAGGAGGCAGAAGAGTTGTGTGATGAATGGGGTCAGTTCAGAGGAAAAAGAGGTCACCAGCGGAGTATCACAGGGGTCTGTTTTGGGCCTAGTCCTCTCAATATGCTCATCAGTGACATAGGAGAGAGAATTCAGGGCAAACTGTGCCCATTCATAGATGGCACTAAACCTTGTGGTAGGGCTGACAGTGTGGAAGGGATAAGAGTCACAGAGAGACCTGCAAAAGCTGGAAAATTGGTCCACAGTCTGGAAGCTGAAATTCAGTGCAAGGTTATGCACTTAGGGAACAAAAACTTCAAAACATAGTATTGGATAGGGTTATAAGACTCTGCATCAATTTTAAAAGGTGTGTGCCACTCATCTTATTAGATTTATGAGTCAATGATCAACACTGTGTGAGACTCTCGGCCTCATGAGAGCAAATAGGAGGTTTCTATACTGGTTTGGTCACCTGTTTGAATCAGTTGACTACTTTTCTAGCATCTGGTTAAACACACTTTTATTACCTGCTAGAAGGACTGTTCTTTACACTGGACTTTAGTATTAATTTTATTATTGTGGTTGATTTATTAACTGTCAGACTGGTTGAGGGTATGTTTTACTAGGATTCGGGATGTGCTTGTTGTTTGATAAATGCATACATACTGTACATATGGCTATGGATAGAAACATCGAAAAATAGAATTCAGTGGCAGGTTAGGACTGCTTGGCCCACCCAGTCTGTCCATTTTTCCCTACCTACTGTATCACTACAGACCCTACTTGATCTCCCACCTATTCTCCCCCCTCCCATCAGCATCTATTATATGTGCAGGTAATTAGTAGCACTGAGTAAGTGGTGTGTGTAGAGCAAGGGGGTGGGAGGGAATGGGTTGTGGTGGCGATGGTTATTATGTGAGAAACATTGTGGGGGTGAGAACTGAAGTAATCTATTGAGATTTTGTGGTTTTATCTGTCAGTGGGATGTGTACAGGGCAACAGACACCTAGATTCAGCTACTCCCCATCCTTTCTCCATGGCTTACATCCCTTTTAAGACCTTCCCCTGTTGGCTGCTGCATATTGACAGTGCAGTGAGGTGGGGGAACTTGAAAAGATGTAGCAGCTGGATGTTGAGTTCAGGGAGAGTTGACAGGGAGGTATTATTAGGACACAGAGGACCAGAAGACAATCTGGGGTGAAATGTGACACAGAAGGAAGCCAGACATACTTAACTCCCATACCCAGGGCCCCCACCAGCCTAAGTGTGAAGATATCCACGAGGCATGTCATCTCTACTCATCTTGCAGCAGTGCTATGCAAGGCTAGATTAATCAAGGATAAGACTTGTATCATAGGGAACTTTATCTCTGACTAATTGCTTGATCTGGTCTGCATCATGGAAACCTGGCTAGGAGATGATGTGGGCCCAGTGTTAGAAGCATATATTTCAGACAGTTTCTCTGTGGTTTACTGTCCAAAAAATGTTCACTGGTGGGAAGGGGAGGCCATTTGTTTAGAACTGAGTTGAACTTTGTGGTGCACATTGTGAGAGAGGACTCATCATTTGAATGTGTGGTCTCATGGGAATCCAAGTGCAGTTTGTAGCATCCTCCTTATATACTGACCTCCAAGGTGTGAGAGGATTTCCTTCAGGAAACCATGGACTTCATCACTGAAATGGTGTTGGAGTTTCCCAGATGGTTAATTCTAATTGATTACAAATTAATTCCTGGGCTGGTGATGAACTCTTGCATTTTGGACAAGATTTCCTCTGACTGATGGATTCACTTGGGCTTCGCACAAGGTTTTACTTGTGTGAGCGACTAACATGGTCATGTCTTGGACTGTTCTTTTCCCCTGGGGCTCGAGTCTGAGGGTCTCAAGATTGATCTGGTCGGTTGGTTGGATCACTGTACTATCAAGTTCTCCTTCAGGACCCTCCTTGTAGTCCACCCCCAGTGAAGATGACCCGGTACTACTCTTAAGATGTCTACTGTCAGAAGGAATCCTAGCAGTACTAGACACCTTGGGTGTAATGGTGGTATGTGGCATGGGAATAAGGGGAGGATGTGATGGCTTGTAACAGGGACATCTTGTCAGCCTTTGATCCTGTGGCAACTTACTGTGAATATCCCTTGGTTTCACACCATGGTTCTAGGTGGACTGATGTGCTTCCCCATCTGCATGTACCTTTCTGGGTTGAGGGAGGAGGTCGCTGGACTCTGGGCCAAGCTGACTATGAAGCCGCTAACAAGACTGGTGTCATCTACAGATGTCCAGCAAAGGAGGAGGGGTGTATAAGGTTCTGGTAGAAGCCAATCAAAATATGGCATATAAGTGGGAGGTACTGCTGGTAGGGGACTTCAATCTGCCGGATGTAGGTTGAAGCCTCCCTAATGCAACTTCAGTAAGGAGCAGAGACATCCTGGACTCCCTGCAGTGGGCATTCCACAGGCAAATAGTAAGGCAGCTCACTTGGGGCAATACTGTATCTTGTACTCACTAATGGGGACAGTGTTACAGATATCATGATGGGAGGCCACCTAGGGACCAGTGATCACCACACAGTGTGGTTCAGTGCAAAAACTGTGGCAGAAAAGAAGCACATAAGACTGAGGGTCCTGAACATTAGGAGGAACAATTTTTAAAAGATGAATGAAAACCTCAGGGTTGCCCTGGTGGGAGAGGGGGGACTTGGGTGGAGTGAAGAAACACTGGGCAAAGCTAAAAGGAGGCATAGTGAAGACAACAGACCTATGCATCAGGCAGGTTAGCAAAAGCAAGAGGAAAAAGAGACCCCTATGGTTTTCAAAAGAGGCAGCTGAGAAGGTAAGAGCAAACACGTTGGCTTTTAGAGGTACTGTATAAGAAGATGCACAGGGAGTAGGATACAGAGGTGTATCAGGAGTTACAGAGGAAGGCAGGGGGAACAGTAAGGGGTGTAAAAGGCGCAAATCAAGAAGCGAATATCCCAGGCAGTAACAAAAGGGAACAAGACATTTTTCAGGCATGTACCATAAATGAAAAATGGAAGACCAGGGGAGGGATTGTTTGTTTTATTTTTTAACTAGGTCGACTGGGCATGGCCCCTTTTCAGCCATGCTTGACACAGAACATTACAAAACGTTGACAGTTACAAATACTTAACAGTCAACATGAAACAGTGCATTACTTACATTCACATTTACTAACAAACTGTAACAATTCGCATAACATTCATTTAAAACTAGTTACAATTTTGATGTGTTAATCACCCCTGTAAATTCATTTAAAATGGTAGATTCAAACATGGGAAGGCCTTTTTGTACATGTGTATTCTGCATGGAGGGATTAAATAAGGGAACATTACACTGTTCCTTGTTTTTTGAGATGGTGACCTCAACTTTAATGCATCTGAAAGTACTTCAGATTCAGAGTTAATTGTTACTCTATAAGTAAATAAAACTGTGTTAAATTTAATCCTAAACGAAGGGGGCAAAACTTTCAGTTTCTGATATAAAATACAGTGATGTGTCTGCCTGGGGACTCTGAGGGCACTCTTACAGATATTATTGAAAATAACTCTATTTGTTCCCAAATGCCCCATTGTGGGAAATAAATATGTTTCCATAGTCTAATGTTGGCATTAACTGTTTGGCTAGTAGTAGATGTGCCTTGTTTGTAAGAGCACTTATTATGATACTGAACCTCAATTTTTGATTTACTTTCCTTCCTACCTGTTCTACGTGAGGAACAAGACTCAGACTGGGATCTAGTACAACCCCTAAGTACCTAAAACTGGATACCAGTGGTAAACACTTCCCAATTTTCCCTTTAATTTGCAGACGGTTCTTGTCCCTTCCCAATCTCAGTACAGATCTAAACATCATCATTTTTGTCTTCCCTTCATTCAGAATTTACCTTTATGATTTAAGCCATCTAGCCAGAATATCATACTTAGTTTGTAAGGATAATTGTAAGTCTGTAACTGGTGGTGCAGACTCCCTTATCACTGCATCGTCCACATACATCAAACTATTTCCACCAGAGAAAGGACTGTGCAGATCATTCACAAATATTGAAAATAATAGGGGGCCGAGTACTGATCCTGGGGGAACCCATGCATTAACCATTAGGAGCGTTGATACATTGCCACCTATCTCTACTCTCTGTACATGATTTCTAAGGTAGCTACTGAACCATTTCTTTACCATCACTTGAATCCCCATATTTCCTAACTTGCCCAATTATATATCATGATCCACCATAATGAAGGTGCTGGCCAGGTCCACAAATACTATGCCAGTGGTCAGATCCTCCTCACAAGCCCCCAGCACAGCATTCGCAACCTGGCCAGTGCTGTTGGGGTGGATCACCCTTTGCTAAATGCATGTTGCTGGTCTAATAACAGATCATGTTCCTATAGATGAACAGTCATCTGATGGAACAGTTATCTCTCCAGCATTGTATGTCTAAGAAGGGAAGGGTGCAATTGGGTGAAGGGGGAACAGGGAAAAGCAGATACCCTGAACAAATACTTTTGTTCAGTGTTCACAGAGGAAGGGGGTGATGAGAGGCCACAGAAAAGTAACAGGAGCATAGATGGAAGGGGGTTGGAAATCAGTCAATTTTCAGAGATTCCTGAAGGAAATCACAAATCGGAAAGTGGGCAAGGTAGTACAGACAAATGGGGTTCATCCAAGGATATTGAGGGAGCTCATGGAGGTACTGGCTGCATCTCGGACAGCCCTGTGCAGCCACTCATTGGAAACTGGCGTGGTTCCAGAGGACTGGAGGAGGCTGGCAACTATAGGCCAGTCAGCCTGACTTTAGTGATGGGAAAATTAATTGAATCACTACTGAAGGAAAGGATTGTAAACTACCTTGAAACCAGTTGCTTACAAGATCTGAGGCAGCATATATTCACAAGGGGGAAGTCGCATCAAATACATCTGATAGATTTCTTTCACTGGGTGACCAAAGAATTGGATCAGAGGAAGCGGTGGATGGGGCCTACATAGATTTCAGAAAGGTCTTCAACACCATTCCACATAGGAGACTCGTAAGCAAGTTGATCAGCTTAGGAATGGGTCTGAAGGTGGCAAACTGGGTAAGAAATTGGTTAGGGGATAGGCAACAGAGGGTACTGGTAAAGGTAGTTCACTCTGAGGAAAGGGGTGACCAGCGAGATGCCACAGGGATCATTACTGGGTCTGGTCCTCTTTAATGTCTTTATTAGATACATTGCAGAGAGGCTGGATGGAAAGATCTGCTTTTTTGCAGATGACTCTAAAATCTGAAATAGGGTAGATGCTCCTGGAAGGGTAGAAAAAATGAGTAGTTAATTGAGAAAGTTAGGTAGCAGCTATGTTCCAATGCACAAAAGTGCAAAATCATACATTTAGGGTACAGAAACCCAGGGGCACAGTACAGAATGAGGGAAGTGGTATTGACAACACCAAACAGGAAAGAGACCTGGGGGTAGTCATATCTGATGATCTAAGGGTGACTAGGTAGTGTGACAAGGCAGTTGGGAGAGCAGATAGGATGCTGGGATGCATTGGGAATGGTATCGCTAGAAGAAAGAGGAAGATGGTGTTATCTCTGTATTGATCTCTGGTGAGACCTCATTTAGAGTACTGTGTCCAGTTCTGTAGATCTCATCTCCCAAAGGACAAAGACAGAGTGGAGGCAATCCAGAGGAGGGCAGGTAAAATGATGCAGGGCCTGCATAAAAAGCCCCTTGAGGAGAGTCTGAATGACCTCAATATGTACACCCTGAAGGAAAGGAGGGAAAGAGGGGATATGATAGAAAATTTCAAATACCTCACAGGTATAAATAAGGTACAAGAGGGAAGCATTTTTCAGAAAAAAAATATGCTCAAGTCAAGAACAAAGGGTCATGCTATGAAGCTAGAGGGATGCAGACTCAAGGGAGACGTGAGGGAGTACTTCACATAAAGAGCAGTGGATGCCTGGAACAGCCTCCCAAAGGAGGTGATGGGGAAAAAACTGTAGAGGGGTTTATGAATACATGGGATTAGCATAAGGGAACCTTAGTGGCAAGGCAGGGGCAAGATAGAGCTGGAGTTCAAGTATGATCTGTGGTAATACAGGAGGAAGGAAAACATGGGCAGACTAGGAAGGCCAAGCAATCCTTATCTGCCGTCAAATTCTATGTTTCTATGACTATGATCCAGAGGACTTCTTCCCTTCCCCAGAGGCCACCAAGTCTACCACCATTGCCCCAGAGGTTGCCTAGAAGGAGGAGGGTCAGCTGGACTGTTTTTGGGTTCTGGAAGGTTGGCAATGGCAGGTTATGGGCACATTCCTCTACCTGTGCCATTACATATTTCATTAGTTGCTCTGGCAGGATGGGACTGCCAGGAAAAGACACCCATGGTATTGGCAAAGGATGATGTGGGAGTGCCCAATGCTCCAAGTTGGAAGGTAGCAGACCCCATCAGAGGGGGAAGCAACTTCTGGTGTGAGACTTAATTGTTAGGGGTGTAGGTTTGGGAATAAGAAGAAATGGAAAGTGGACAGTAAGGTGCCTGCCTGAAGCATCACCTTGGAAGGATTCCTAGGGTGGTAGTGCAGGGGTTTGGGGCTGGATGTCATTGTCCTCCTGGGGACTAATGACCTGGCTAGGGACTTAGAAAAAGAAAGATGGACTTTGACAGCAGATAAGGCCCACCTGGCCTACTTAGTCTGCTCATCCTCCTTACCTATTTCCTATCAACAGATCCTAAGTGATCTGTGGCTTACCTACTCTTTCTTATCAATAGGTTCTCCTCGTGTTTATCCCATGCAGCCTTGAAATTCCCTACTGTTTTTGTTGCCACAACTTCTGCTGGTAGGCTGTTCTATGCATCCACCACCCTTTCTGTGAAAAAAATACTTCCTCATGGTACTCCTAAGCCTACCCCCTGCTATTTTTATATCATGGCCCCTTGATTCTTGAACATCTTCTTTTCTGAAAGATGCTACCCCCTTGCACCTTATTTATACCTTTAAGGTATTTGAAAGTCTCTATCTTCTCTCCTCTCTCTCTCTCTCACCTTTCCTTCAGAGAGTACATATTGAGGTTTGCTAGCCTGTCCTCATATGAATTCTGGTGCAGCCCCTGCAGAATTGTTGTTGCCCTTCTTTGAACTATGTCTACTCTGTCTATGTACTTCCAGAGATGTGGCCTCCAGAACTAGACACAGTACTCCAGTGAGGCCTCACCAATGTTCTGTACAGTGGTATCACCACCTCATTCCTTCTGTTGGATTTAAGTCTCCCTATGCACACCAACATTTCACTTGCTGTCCTCATAGTCTTTTCACATTGTTTGGTAAGCTTTAACTCCTTAGATATGATTTCTGTTTGGTGGCCACCAGTACCCACCACTCCAACCAATACACCTTCCCTGCATTTCCATGTCCCAAGTGCATGATCTTGCACTTTTTTGCATTGACTCTGAGCTGCACTCCCTTGACCACTCCTTGAGTCTGGTTAGGTCCTCCTGGGGTGTCCACCATTTTGCAGATCTTTGTGTCATCTGCAAGGAGACACACCTTCCCTTACAGCTTTTCTGCAATGTTGCTTATGAAGACTTTAAACAGGACTGGTTCCAGCACTGATCCCTGTGGGACCCTGATGTTCACTCTCTCTTCTTAAATTGGACACCATTTACTGCTACCCTCTGTGTCCTATGTCTCAGCCAATTTCTGGCCCAGTTTACCATGCTGGGACCCACCCCCAGGCTGGCCAGCTTTTTTGCAAGCCTCCTATGCGGGACGGTATCGAAGGCCTTGTTCAAAACCAGGTAGGCAATGTCCACTGCCCCTCCCAGATCAACTTCCCTAGTCACCCAGTCAAAGAAATCAATCAGATTTATTTGACAAGACCTTCCCTCTGTGAATCCATGTTGCCTCGGATCCTGTGATCTGCTGGATTCAAGATGGTTTTATGTGATAAGGGTGATTGCTCTATATTGCCGATCACAAACTGTGAGTAGAAAAGCACCTGATGTCACAAGGGGAGCAGAATAACAGCAACCGCCGCAAATAGTGACGCTCACTAACTTTTTCTCCAGCTCACACAAAACTTTTTTTTTATGTGGGGGGGGGGGAGCAAGTCCGCTGCAACCCCCTATCTAAGGATTATTAACTCTAGGGGGAGCGGACTTTCAGGAATTAAAAAAAAAATAAAAGCTCAATTTTACTGGTGTGAATCTTGTTTTGGTTTGGAAAATCTTTAATAAACTTTGAATTAAAAAAACAAACAAAAAAACAAACCTAGAAAAGTCACCCTGTAACCAGCCCCGAGATCAGAACCCAGATCAATTTGTTCTAGTGCTGGTGGCTTTAGCCACTACACCAAATGGCTGACTCAGCAAAGCTTGGCTAGACTAATACTAATATCTTGTTCCAGCGAATGCAGCTCACTGCTACTCTCACTGTAATTTACTAAGCAGTGTTCTTTCCCACTCACTTACATTGCGAGCGGTATTATTGAATTGCTCAAATGGAGCCTCTTAATAATGCTTGCTCATATTACAAGATTCCATTCAAGATATAACACCAATCTTTATCCTTTCTTTTAGTAGCATTTCCATTAGTTTCTCCACCACTGAGGTCAGTCTGACTGACCAGAAATTGTCTACCTCCTCCCTGCTCCCACTTCTGTGGAGCGGGACTACATTTGCCATCCTCTAGCCCTTTGGTACCACCCCTGTTTCCATTGATCTGTTGAACAGGGCTGTCAGTGGTATTGTCAGCACCTCCCTGAGTTCTTTTAATACTCTGGGACGTATTCCATCCAGCCCCATTGCCTTGTCCACCTTTAGCCCTGCAAGCTCCTTTAGAACTCCTTCTTTTGTAAATGTACTAGTGCCCACCTCCCTTCCTTTGGTACTTCTAATTCCTAACTGTGGTCCCTACCCTTCCCCTTCCTCTGTTAATACTGAGAAAAAAAAATTTGTTCAGTATTTCTGCTTTTTCTTGGTCTCCCTCAGCACACTCACCTCCTTCCTTTTTCAGTCTTACAAACCCTCCTTTAGTCTTTCCTCTTTCATGAATGTACCCGCCTGAAGTTCTTGTTCCCTTTGCAATGCTGCACATAGGCTTTTTCTTCTGTTTGTGCGTTGGTGATCTTGACTGCTTTCCCCACCTTCTGCTTTTTGAGATATAGTTCCCTGTCTTCCACCCTCTGTGATTGCTTGTGCTTTCTGAATCCCTCCCCCTTTTGTCATACCTTTTCATCCACTACCATTGAGAACTAAGGTGTTTTTTTATTTTTCTTTGTTTTGCTTGTCTGCCTAATGCAATGGCTTGTTGCCTCCAATATAGCTCCCTAAAGATTCGCCCATTGTTTCTCTACCCCTTTTCTCCTTCCCTGCCAGTAATTTCCTAAGGCATTTGACCGACCATCCTTGCAATGTTGATTCGCCTGAAGTCCAGGACCCTTACTACTGTATGGTTTGACTCCTCAACTCCTCCCACATTGAATAATACCATACTGTGACTGCTTGAACCCAGGTTGCTACCCACACTTACATCTGTAATTCTGTTCCCATTGATGAGTAACAGGTCTAGGACTGCTCCCTCTCAGGTGGGCTCTAACACTTGTTGTTTGAGACCGGCCCTATTCTGTGCATCCATGATGTCTTTTCTCCTGGCTGTGGCTGCAGCATGGTTGTTCCAGTCCACATTCTGCAGATTGAAGTCTCCCATCAGCAGCATTTCCCCTTTAGCTGTCATTATATGGATTGCATCTTCAACTACCCTGTCCAGCTCTTTCCCTTGTTTGGGTGGGTTGTAGATCACTCCTGTTTGAATGACAATGCCATTACCTGTCTCCAAGGTGATCCACAGTGCCTCCATCTCCTGCATTTTCTGTATCTCAATTGCTTTATTTCCCTCCTTGACATATATAGCCACATCTCCTCCCTTTTTTCCCTACCCTGTCCCTCCTAGATAGTGTAACTTGGTATGGCTACATTCCAGTCATGGTTTCCCATGAACCATGTCTCACTGACAGCAAAAATGCCTAGGTCTTCTTTTGCCACCAGTGCCTCTTGGTCTGGGGTTTTTAGAAACATAAAAACATAAAATTTGATGGCAGATAAGGACCACTTGGCCCACCTAGTCTGCCCATTTTCCTACATAATGGATACGCTGCAGATCCTAGTTATCCAACAGCCTACTTCCTTGTACCCCCCACTAGGACTGCCTTATGTCTGTCCCATGCATTCTTGAATTCCCTCACTGTTCTTGATTCCATGACCTCCTCAGGAAGGCTGTTCCATGCATCCACAACCCTCTCCATGAAAAAAATGCTTCCTCACATTACCTCTGAGCCGTCCCCCTCTATCTTCAAATTGTGCCCCCTAGTTCTTGCACATCTCTTTTTTCATAAAGATACTACCCTCTTGGACTTTGTTGATTCCCTTGAGGTACTTGAAAGTTTCTATCATGCCCCCCATCCCTTCTTTCCTCAAGGGTATACATATTAAGCTCCTTTAGTCTTCCTTCGTATGTCTTCTGGTGCAGACCCTGCACCATTTTGGTTGCCCTCCTCTGGACAGTCTCCACTCTGTCTTTGGGGAGATGAGGTCTGCAGAACTGCACACATTACTCCAGATGGGGTCTCACCAACTGTCTGTGCAGAGGGATAACAACTTCCTGTTTTCTACTGTTGATGCCTCTCCCTACGAATCCCAGTCCCCCCCCCCCACCTTCCTTACTGCCTTTTTACATTGCTTGACCACCTTTAGGTCATCTTATATAATTACCCCCAGGTCCCTTTCCATTTTTATTGTTGTCAGTATCTCCCCCCCCATTGTGTACTCTTCCCCTGGGTTATTGTTTCCCATGTACATTATGTTGCACTTCTTTGCATTGAATCTAAGCTGCCAAACATTTGACCATTCCTCCAACTTTGCCAAGTCCCTTCTCATCCTTTCCACTCCATCTTTTGTATCAACCCTGTTGCAGATCTTTGTGTCGTCTGCAAAGAGACATACTTTTCCTTCCAGTTCCTCTGCAATGTCACTTATAAAGACATTAAAAAGGACCGGTCTCATTACTGAACTCTGTGGTACCCCACTAGTAGCCCTCCTTTCTTCACTGTGGACTCTGTTTACTACTACCCTTTGTGTCCTGTTGTCCAGCCATTTTTTTATCCAGGCAACCACCTTGGGACCCACTCCAAGGCTGGCTAACTTGTGTATTAATCTTTTGTGTGGGACTGTATCAAATGCCTTGCTAAAATCTAGGTAGGTCATGTCCACAGCCCCTCCCTGGTCTACTACTTTGGTCACCCAGTCAAAGAAATCTATTAGATTCATCTGACACGACCTTCCCACTGTGAATCCATGCTGCCTTGGGTCCTGTGTGATACTGGCCTCTAGGTACTCAACAATTCTTTCCTTCAGAAGTGATTCCATCATTTTCCCTGCCAAAAAGGTCAAACTAACTGGTCTGTAGTTTCCTGCCTCTGCCCTTCTCCCACTTTTGTGAAGACGAATCACATCCACCCTCCTCCAGACCTTAGGTACCACCCCATCCTTCTATGATTTGTTAAAGAGAGTAGTGAGCAGTGTCACTAGTTCTACCCTTAGTTCTTTTAGAATTCTTGGGTGAATCCCATCAGGCACCATTGCTTTGTCCACCTTCAATTTTTACTAGTTCTTTCAGAATCCTTTCTTCTATAAATGGACTGGTATTGACCCCCGTCTCCAGAGTGTTTCTCTTGTTTGGTTTAGGTACCTCCCCCTCCTCTTCCTTTTTGAATACTGAGCAGAAATATTCGTTCAGTATCCCTGCTTTTTCACTGTCACCCTCTGCCCACATTCCCTCCCCTTTGTTAAGCCTCAGTATCCCTCCCTTGGTCTTTCTTCACTCCCTAATGTACCTATAAAAGGTCTTATCTCCCTTCTTAACAGAGTTGGTTATCCTTTCCTCGGTTTGGGCCTTTGCTATTCTGACTGCCTTCCCTACCTCTTTCTGCTTTAACTGATAAAGTTCTCTGTCCTGCTCCTTCTGTGTTTCCTTACATTTCCTGCAAGCTAGCCTTTTCTTCTTAACCTTCCCTGCCAGCTCTTTTGTGAACCATAGCATTTCTTTCCTTCATTCTGTTTTGTTGATTTGCTTCACACAAAGGCTTGTTGCCTCTGTGATGGCTGTTTTGATTACTCCCCATTGTTTCTCTACCCCTCTTTCTTACCTGTTTGCTAGTGCTTTTCTGAGAGACTCTCTCATTTTCCCATAGTCAACCCTCCTAAAGTCCAATACTCTTGCTTTTGTATGGCTTGACTCTATGGCTGTGTTTATCGTGAACCACACTGTTTGGTGGTCTTTGTCTCAGATGGCTACCCACTTCTAAATCTGCAATTCTTTCTCCATTCTCATTTGAGAGTACCAGGTCTATGACTGCTCCCTCCTGAGTGGGTTCCAATACCAGCTGTCTGAGGCATGCCCCTTGTAGGGCATCAAGAATGACACTGCTTTTGGATATGTCTGCCTGCAGCAAAGGTGCTTCAGTTAACATCTGGCATATTCAGGTCCTCCATCAGCAATATCTCCCCTTTTTCTGCCATTCTAAGGATGTCTTCTATCATTTTATTGTCCATTCCTGCCCCCTGAGATGAGGGTATGTACACAACTCCCACACTGATTGTGGTGCCATTTCCTGTCTCAAGGGTGACCCAGAGTGCGTCATCTGCTCTCTGTTTACTCTTTAGTTCTGTTGCTTTGATTCCTTCCCTCACATAGTGAGCTACTCCTCCTCCTCCTCTTTTACCCTCCCTTTCCCTCCTGTAGATTGTGTATCCTGGTATCCTGGTATGTTGACATTCCAGTCATGGTTCTCTGTGTACCATGTTTCTGTGACTGCCACAATATCCAGGTATCCCTCTTCCATCAAGGCCACTAGTTCAGGGAGCTTGTTACACAGACTATGGGTACTGGTACTTATCACCCTCCATTTTTGATGGCCTTACCCCTTTTAGTCCCATCCCTGTCCTTACTACCTTTACCTTTTTTTGCATTTACCTCTGTCCTGCTCCTTAATGACTTCTCTACCTTGGTGTTTACCACACTAATTATGGTGTTTTGTTGGAGAGGCTGGGATTTTCCTGCTCCTTTTCAGTGCCCCCCCCCCCCCCCTTGGTTAGTTTAAATGTTTATGGTTAAGATTCTCTGGGATATCGCCAACAAAGTTCCTGTGTATCAAATGCAGTGGAGCTGGCAGTAGAAACCAGCAAATTCTGGCCAGTACATGAAACAGGCTAGCTCTCGGCAAAAATGTTTGCCCACACCTTGTTCTTATAAAATTTCAAAATTCTTTATTCACCAGTCCCAACATTTCACCTAGACAATAGGCTTCTTATGTGGAACTATAATAAATATATGAATAACGTATTATTATTGTACATGTAGAAATATTAGTTTTAAGTTTTTAAATGGATTACTTCATTTTTAAACACCAAAGCAAGATTAAATCCCCATTAAGGGTTCTTCAAAACAAAAATCCTATTTTAAATTACCAAACTTAATAGAAATTCATAAAATGAAGAAACTAATTACAATCTCCAAGCATTCATTTTACATTCTGAATATATCACACTAAACCAGCCACCATATTTAAATGCTCGTAAAAAACATTGCCTTACTTTATAACTGTGTGATCAGAGACATAATTTAGTGCCAGTATAGTTCACTTACTGTTCAAATCTTCTTTATGTTGCTTTAATAGAAGAGTAATGCTCATTAGTATTATCAAATTCAAACTACATCTTATAAAAATTGTAACTATGTAGTTGATCTCATTTACCTATCTCTTACTGTGTAAAGTGTCATGTTTACTTCTATTTGTTGAAAGCTTTCTAAAAGGTCATGAATTTGCTTAGTTCTTCTTAACTTTCTCTATGTAGCGCTTATATGAGTAAGTGCTTCTCACTTTTACAATGCTGAAACTAGTCAGGTATAAATTCAACTATTACAAAAAATATTTTGTCTAAATTTGCTAAATTAAGGGCTATAATAATAGTGCTCCACTGTATGGTTAATACCTACTGGTGGCATATATTTGGATTTATGACTCATAGCTAGCTTTAAATTAGTTTTCTCTGGATTTACCTCAATAGTATGTGCAAATTGGATTTTTAAACTAAGATTTCTAAAACATCTTTGTAAATTTATTTAAATTTGGAAAGGTTCTGTCTCCTTACTAATAGAAAATGAAAGGACCTAAGGACCCTTAGCTCTTCTTCTGATCATACCCTATCACTGAGATTAAATATTACTGTCTCCCTCCTCTTTGGTACCCTTTGTTTCCTCTGCCTCTTCCTAGTCGGAACGTGATGACATTTTGTCATCACATGACCCTCTGCGTGGACATAAAGAGGCACCTGGTGCAGAGGTATGGTTGCTGCCAGTTCAAAATGAGAGATGGAACAAGCTATGAAGTTCTCCATGTAAGCTGATTTCTTTTGAAAAAACTTAACTCATTTGAAAGTTCAGTTCTTAATGGCTTTAGAAAAGCAGCAATGGTGTTTATTATAGCCCTTAACTTAACAAATTTAGATAAAATATTTTCTGTAACAGTTGAATTTAAATCCGACTAGTTTCAGCGTTGTAAAAGTGAGAAGCCCTTACTCATAAGTGCTACTCAGAGAAAGTTAAGAAGAACTAAGCAAAGTCATGACCTTTTAGATTCTCAGTATATATTTCAACTTGGCAATATTGTTGACTTACAGGAGTAACACATGGCTTGAAAGCTTTCAACATATAGAAGTAAACATGATGCTTTACACAGTAAGAGCTAGGTAAATGAGATTAACTACATAGTTACGATTTTTATAAGATGTAGTTTGAATTTGAAAATACTAATGAGCATTACTCTTCAATTAAAGTGAAATAAAGAAGATTTGAATAGGAGGTGAAGTATACTGGCACTAAACTATGTCTCTGATCACAGTTATAAAGTAAGACAATGTTTTTTATCAGCATTTAAATATGGTGGCTGGTTTAGTGTGATATAATCAGAATGTAAAATAAATGCTTGGAGTTTGTAATTAGTTTCTTCATGTTATGAATTTCTATTAAGTTTGGTAATTTAAAATAGGATTTTGGTTTTGAAGAACCCTCAGTGGGATTCAACCTTGGTTTGGTGTTTAAATGTAACCCCTAGGTGGTGCTATCCCAAGGGCTACTACCCCTTCCTGCCTAACTGCTAACAGGTTGAGGTGCCTACATTCTATGGCGGGTGCTTCCACCCAGAGGTCAGGGTTTACAGTAGTTAGACTAACTAGGTCACAGCCCTTGTGGCAGGGCTCACTTGCACTCAGTGCAGGCATATGCAGTCCAAGTAATGCTGGCTATGACTTCCAGCTCACTGCACATTTTGTATGTACACAGAACACTACCAGGAAAGCAGCTGGTCACTTCAGGAGATTGAGCCTGGCTACAGAGGCATTCTTCTCTGACTCAACCTCAGATTTAGTCTGAACCTTGCTAAGGAATCACACTCCCAGCACAGCACATAGTTCACAACATGGGGAATTACTCAAATCTCAATCCCCACAAGCACTATGCACATTTATATGTAAAGGTCACTTACTGTACCAGACCACAGAGTCCTGACAGGCCGATCACAATTCTGCACACTTTCGGTTTTCTTCAGGTTAAGTCTGACCACAAAATGACTTTGGCTTCTTCTTTTACTCACACAGCTTGGATGCAGTCCGAACAATGCTTACTAATGGCTGCAGGCCTACTTTGGGGCCTCACACATGCTTCCTGCACGAACTACTGCACTCAACAGCTGCATGAACACAGAGAGCAGTTTCCCCCTCAGCTTCCAACTTCAAACACAGTTCTCTTCTGCCCCAAACCTCAGGACACCTCAGCATCAAGGTTCCTCTTTGGAATCTCAGTCTGAGAATCAAGGTTCCTCTTCTTCACTTCTTCTCCACACTTGGTTGCCCATGATCTAGGCCACAACAACTGCTTTCATTTACACACAAAGTTTGGATACTTGGTCCGAGAAAACACAGTCCTTTTCTCTCCCTTCAAGAGCGCTGATGACAGGCAGGCTTTTTCCAGCCTCCCGCATGGTTCCTGTGCTGCCCCGAGGGCAGCAGTCCCACGAGCTGCTCACTCTTCCAGCTTCATGCTCAGACTGACTATCTCAGCAGGCAGTCCAGGCATTTCCTCCAAATCCAAAAGGTTGCAGTTGGCTGATTCTCCTTGTCAGTCACAACAGGCTCCCTCTATTGGCGAAAGAAGGTGCCGGGGTCTAAACTACATTTCCCAGAGGCTCTCTTCATACAAGCCCCTTGTTGCTGGCTCCACTTGAGAGTCCAAGTTCTGATTCGCCAGCAGGGTCCATTTTAATGAAACCCATCCCCATTGATTGGACCTCTTTAACAGTTCAGATCTGAAATGGAAGGGAAAAATGCACAGAGTCCCAGCTGCAAGAAAGGCAGGTTAGACGAACTGTACTGTCACTATCACTCTAACAAATTACCAGCAGATAGTTACATCTTTTGAAATGGCTCCCCTGCGCATATAGCAACTGCAGAAATGGAGCGATCTGCTTAGTGGCCCAGGCGGGACTCAAGCAGGGAAACACACAGTCTCCCCAGTTCAAATTAATTATACTGCAGTTTGGCAACTCTTAAAGCGACAGTACATGGAGGCATTATGCGCTCTCACTAAATTATTTTTAAAATTGACTGAAATACAGTACACCAGCCAGGCAAAGAGCATTTAGGCTCACCCAAGGAAGGCTTTTTAGTGACCCCCATTTGTAGAGGGGGGTTATACCCTTCCTGGCCTGGAAAAACTTGGCGTCCATGCCAAGTAGATACCCTTACAATAACTCTAATGCAAATCAGTATACATTTATACCATCACATTTTATACATCAGTCAGCACACTTAACCATTACTATCCTTATTCAGGACATTCTAGCTATTTTTCTGTAATAACAACAGTTATGTATTTTTCATACACTTGAAATTATTACACTCAGTTATATCATTGCTTCCTACAATCTACATACAAATGGGGGCACATCCCTATGACCCACTATAAGGGCGCGAAACCCATTTGGCGCCAAAGTCCTTGGCAACATTAAACATTAGTCCTCCCAGCCACTAGAGGACATTAATCCCAGTGGTGCCTCCAAGATGTAACCCCCAGGTGGCACTATACCAAGGGCTACTATCCCTGCCTGCCTAACTGCTAACAGGTTGAGGGGCCCTAGGTTCTATGGTGGGTGCCTCCACTCAGAGGTCAGGGTTTGCAGTAGTTAGACTAACTTGGTCACAGCCCTTGTGGCAGGGCTCACTTGCACTCAGTACAGGCAGATGCGGTCCAAGTAATGCTGACTATGACTTCCAGCTCACTGCACATTTTATATGTAAACAGAACACTACCAGGAAAGCAGCTGGTCACTTCAGGAGATTGAGCCTGGCTACAGAGGCATTCTTCTCTGACTCAACCTCAGATTCAGTCCGAACCGTGCTAAGGAATCACACTCCCAGCACAGCACACAGTTCACAACATGGGGAATTACTCAAATCTCAATTTCCGCAAGCACTATGCACATTTGTATGTAAAGGTCAGTTACTGTACCAGACCACAGAGTCCTGACAGGCCAATTGCAATTCTGCACACTTTCGGTCTTCTTCATGTTAAGTCTGGTCCCAAAATGACTTCAGCTTCTTCTTTCACTTGGACAGCTTGGGTTCAGTCCGAACAATGCTTACTAATGGCTGCAGGCCTACTTCGGGGCCTCACACATATTTCCCACACGAACTACTGCGTACAACAGCTGCACGAACACAGAGGGCAGTTTCCCCCTTAGCTTCCAACTTCAAACACAGTTCTCTTCTGCTCCAAACCTCAGGGCACTTCAGCATCAAGGTTCCTCTTCGGAATCTCAGTCCAAGAATCAAGGTTCCTCTTCTTCGCTTCTTCTCCACATTTGGTTGCCCATGATCTAGGCCACAACAACTGCTTTCCTTTTACACACAAAGTTTGGATACTTGGTCCAAAAAAACACAGTCCTTTTCTCTCCCTTCAAGAGCGCTGATGACAGGCAGGCCTTTTTCTGGCCTCCCACATGGTTCCCGCGCTGCCCCAAGGGCAGCAGCCCCATGAGCTGCTCACTCTTCCAGTTCCATGCTCAGACTGAATCTCTCAGCAGGCAGTCCGGGCATTTCCCCCAAAGCCAAAAGGTTGCAGTTGGCTGATTCTCCTTGTCAGTCACAACAGGCTCCCTCTATTGGTGAAAATAGGCACCAGGGTCTAAACTACATTTCCCAGAGGCTCTCTTCATACAAGCCCCTTGTGGCTGGCTCCACTTGAGAGTCCAAGTTCTGATTCGCCAGCAGGCTCCATTTTAACGAAACCCATCCCAGTTGATTGGACCTCTTTAGCAGTTCAGATCTGAAATGGAGGGGAAAAACACAGAGTCCCAGCTGAAAGAAAAGCAGGTTAGACAAACTGTACTGTCATTATCACTGTAACAAATTACCAGCAGATAGTTACATCTTTTGAAAGGGCTCCCCCCTGCGCATATAGCGACTGTAGAAATGGAGTGATCTGCTTAGTGGCCCAGGCGGGACTCTAGCAGGGAAACACACAGTCCCCCTAGTTCAAATTAATTATACTGCAGTTTGGCAGCTCTTAAAGTGACAGTACATGGAGGCATTATGCATGCTCACTAAATTATTTTTAAAATTGGCTGAAATACAGGACACCAGCCAGGTGGAGAGCATTTAGGCTCACCCAAGGAAGGCTTTTTAGTGACCCCCATTTGTAGGGGGGTTACATAAAAATGAAGTAATCAATTTAAAAACGTAAAAGTAGTATTTCTTCATGTAAAATAAGACAATATTCCTATATTTATTATTGTTCTCTCGAATAAGCCTCTTGTCTAGGCAAAACTTTGGGACTGATGAATAAAGAATTTTGAAATTTTATAAGAACAAGGTGTGGGCAAACTTTTTTGCCGAGAGCTAGCCTGTTTCATGTATGGTTAGTTTAAATGCTTGCCAATGAAGCATTTAAACCTCTCACGTAGGATCCTGGTCCACCCCCTGGACAGATGCAGACCATTGCACCAGTATAGGTCTGCATCCCTCCAGGTGGCTCCGCAGTCCCC
Organism: Neoceratodus forsteri; assembly: GCA_016271365.2. Lineage (NCBI taxonomy): Eukaryota > Metazoa > Chordata > Ceratodontiformes > Ceratodontidae > Neoceratodus > Neoceratodus forsteri. The sequence goes on along the minus strand of JADMNL010000035.1, from coordinate 116,288,583 downwards.
AATGAAGCCAAAACCCTGAACACCACGCCAGTTTTTCAACCATTCATTGAATTCCATGGTGAAGAGTACCCTAGCATCACCCTTACCATAGACAGGCAGCACCTCTGACAAGGTTACCGTACATGCTACTTGTCTAAGGCCCATCCCCAACTCTACAAACTCCTCTTGCACTGCTCTGATCCCAATCCTGGCCAGGTCATTTATCCCTAGGTGGACAATGGCATCCAGCTCCCTCCCTCATGCAGCTGCTTCCATGATCCTGAGGATTCGCTTCCTGTCCCTTCAAGCTGTGGTGCCAGGCAGGCACCTTACCTCCCTCTCCTCTTCCTCCCCCACTTCTACCCCCCAATGATTGAGTCTGCCACCAGGAGTTGTTTTCTTCACCTGTTGGGTCCCATGCCACCCTCCTGTGGGTCTCCTTTGTGGAGGTTCCCAGCATCCTCCTTGGTCTCCAGTGCAGGTGCCTTCGTAGGAGAACCACTATCCAACAGAACAGCGTATGAACTGTGGAGAGGTACAGCTGGAGGGATGCAACTCTGTTCCACCATCCTCTCCATCCCTGACCCCACCTTGGTCAAGCCACTCCTCTTTCTTGGCAACCTCTGAGGTAGTGGCAGTGGCCCTGGTGGTCACTGGGTAGGAGAGGAGGTTTCACAAATCCTAGCCAGGTCAGCCTGGAGACAGGCATCCTCCTCCCTCAGTCCAGAGAGGTGCCTGCAAATAGGGCAGCATCACAGCCTCCATAATATCTCCTGGAACACTGCCACCCCACAGCCGTTGCACTGCACCACTCCCATCACGTCTTATTTTGTGTCCCCTCTCCTGTTTCTCTGTATGCTTACTCTCTCCTTACAACTCTCACCCTTCCTGTTCTGGGACAGCAACTTCCTGTATTCTTCAGTAGCCACCTCCTTTCTTGCTCAGACCACCAGCAGCTGGGGGGGGAGTTACTTTTTTTCTTTAGGGTTGACAAAACTAATGTTTTTCTATTATCCTTCCCTTCCTACTGCCAAACAGGAAGTTCCTATTGTCAGTCAAATCCAGTGGCTATAAAAGTTGAACTGGCTTAGGGTGGGAGGGTGCAGGGGTGGGATGGAGGAAATTAGTAAGAAAAATTGTAGCTTTTTTTAGTTAGCTGCTTTGTGCTCTACAAATAAGATTTCTGTGGGCATTTTGGCACATGATCTTTAAATAACCACTGCTTCTTCTCCCAAAGGTTCCCCTCTTCATTTCATGTCTTTTTCTCAGTGACAAGGCTGAAATTGTGCAGAAAGCTTTCTGGGTACTGAGGATGGGTCTTAGAAAGGTGGCACTCACAGTGATTGTTGCTGTTTATGACTTGGGGGGGGGGAATAGGGTTCACTGCACCAGGGATTTAAACTTGTGATTGAAGGAATGGTTCAGATAAGAGGGGTCCGGCTACATCAGGGACTGAGGCCAACCTAGGAGGATGTGGGTCTTTGCAGAGGGGATGGCCTGCATCCATCTGGGAAGGAAACCATATTCCTCAATAGATGGTTAAAATCTTACTTTGATGAACACTTAAAATAGCTGTTAAGGAAACATTTACTTACCTCAAGGGCATAAACAAGATGTGGGTGGAAACATTTTCCAATACAGGAGGTGCACAAGAACGAGGGGACATGGCATGATATTGGAAGGTGGAAGGCTAGGAAGGAATATGAGGAAGTTATTCTTCAGAGAGAAGGTGGTGGAGACATGGAATGGCCTGCCTCAGGAGGTGGTGGGAGCATGCACTGTGGATGGATTCAAGCATGCTTGTAACAGGCATAGAACCATATAGGCACAGCAGTGGGTGGGTGGGTGGGTGGGTTGGAGAAGCTGTAATCCAGTACAAGGGCTTATGGGCAGACTAGATGGACCAGGCAGTCCTTATCTACTGACAATGTCTATGTTTCTATGAGGGGTAGGTGGCAACATGATCTGAGGCATTTACTGCCCCTCTCACAGACTAAAGCAGAAAGAATCAATGACATGGGGGATAAGATGCCTCCAGGATTGAGTTGTGGTGCATAGTGAACTATGACTGGGACATAGCCATAACAAGCTATACTCAGTTCAAGAAAGCTAGGGTGGGAAGGAAGGGAGGAGGGGTTTTGTTGTATGTAAGGTAGAGTATGAAAGCAACAGAAATGCAGATAAACTTGGGATGATTAGAGGTACTGTGGAACACCCAGTAGACAAGAGAAGAGCATATATTCTCATTGTGTGGTCTACAGACCTCCATCAGAAGAGGAAGAACTGGATAAGACACTGGTGGAATCCATTACCACAATGGCAGAAAAAAGGGAGGTGCTACTGGTGGGGGACTTTAGCCTGCCAGATGTAGACTGGAGCCTCCCAACCATGATCCTGGCTAGAAGCAGGGACTTCCTATACTCCCTTCAGGGGGATTGTCTCAGGCAATTCATCAGGGACCCCATCCATGATGGGGCAATATTGGACCTGATGGTCACTAACAGGGTCAATACTGCAGACATCAAGGTGAGAGGCCACCTTGGGACCAGCAATCAATGTGCAGTGTGGTTCAACATAAGGAGTGCAGATGAAACAACCTACATAAGGATGAGGGCCCTGGAATTCAGGAGGGCAGGAACAAAAATGTTTGAATGCCTGAGAGACAACTTTGTGGGGGGAATAACCATGGTGTGCTGGAAGAACAGTGGACCAATATAAGGGAAAGCCCTAGCAAAGGCAAAACACCTCCACAGAAAAGAAGTGACTAAAAACCAAAGAAAAAGGAGACAACTTTGGTTCTCAAGGGAATTGGCTGAAAAGGTTAAGCCTGAAGGTACAAAGAGACACAAAGTGAAAAAGATATGTAAGGATACCAGGAAGGCAGAGGGAAACAGATAAGGTAATGAGGAGTGCAAAGGCACAAACTGAGGAAAGGATAGTGATAAGAGAAAGATAAGTAGAGGGATTGTGAGATTAAAAAGGGCAGGGGGAAGATGGTGCAGAGGAGGAGGAGAAGGAAAAAGCTAATATTCTGAATGAATATTTCTGTTCTGTCTTCATGGTAAAAGGGGAAAAGGGTGAACCACATAAAAGCAGCAGGAACATGTGGGAGAGGGAGGTTGACACAAGTCCATAGAGTAAAGTTTTGAATGGACTTGCAAATCTGAAAGTGGACAAAGCTGTGGGGGCAGATGGGACACACACCAGGATACTGAGGAAACTCATGGAGGTACTGACTGCACCTGTGACAGCCCTTTCCAACAGCTCACTGGAAGCAGGAGTGGTTCCATAGGACTGAAGGAGGGAAGATGTAGTCCAACTTCATAAAAGCAGTAGCAGGAAGAAGGCTGGTATTATAGGCCAGTCAGTCTCACATCAGTAGTTAGAAAGTTAACAGAGTTATTCTTGAAAGAAAGAATTGTTGAATGTCTTAAATCCAGTGAGTTATAAGACCCGAGGCAGAATGATTAATATGGGGGGGGGATCATATCAAATGTACCTGTTAGATTTCTTCAACAGGGTGATCAGCGAAATAATGAGAGTGGGGCAGTGGGTGTGGTCTACTTAGATTGCAATACAAGAAATTAGAAGATAAGGAGCTGAATCGCCAAATGTAAAAAAAAAAAAAAAAAAAAAATTATTAGTATTTTTTTTTCCATTTATCTCATATTTTCTGAATATTCCATAAGGTATGGTGTATAAATTTTTCACAAAACATTTCAGAGTCCTTCATCACTGTGATACATACAATACCTATACATAAAAAACATAATCCAAAAAGAAATCCTTTATATATATATATATATATTAATAGAGCCATCTAAGTTATTAAATTAACATGTGCCTAAACCTAAATCATCTCTCCTCTTAAGGCTTCAATTATATTACATAGTTTGTTAAAAGTAGTAGAATTTCCTTCCATACCAATTTCTTGTGTTGTTTATGTGCCTTTATTGGTAGTGAGCCACTCCCTGTCTTAAACACACAATTTTCTTTGTTTCGGCTAAGGTTGGCTGTACTGGACCTTTGTTCTTGGATACTTAGATTTCAGCAAGGTGTTCAACACCATATCACATTGAAGGCTCATGAGGAAGCTGAGCAGTTTGGGGGTGGATCCTAAAGTGGTAAATTGGGTGTGAAACTGGTTGATGGATAAGTGACAGAAAATAATGGTTGGCAGTAGTGTTGTGCTAAATTGAGAAATTTCATTCCACTAAATATTTCATAAAATTCATTCATTTTGTGAAATATTTTGCAGGTGCAAAATGTGACATTTTTGCCCAAAAATGGCAGAACTGTGCCAGAAAATTGTGACATTTTTCTCCAAAATGGCAAAATTTCACCTGAAAATGGTGAAAATTTGCATTTCATGGTGAACATTCGCAAGTTTGCACCCTGTGAAATATTTTGCAGAACAGTGGAATTTCGCAAAATATTTCGCACAGCAAAACTGCAGATTATGCGGCAGTTTCGTCTGCAAATTTTTTTTTTGCAACATCTCTAGTTGACAGAATTCAGTTAAAAACATTGAAACATACTGTTGACTTTGGCAGTAGATAAGGACCACTTGGCCCACCTAGTCTGCCCATTTCACCATCTATTGGAAAACCTGCAGAGTCTGGTTAACCAACAACCTACTTCTTCTTACTCCACCACAAGAATTTCCTTGGTCTGTCTCATGCATTCTTGAATTCCCCCACTGGTTTTGACCCCAGAACCTCCTCAGAAAGGCTGTTCCATGTATCCACCACCCTTTCTGTGAAAAAATAGTTCCTTACATTGCCCATGGGCTGCCCTCCATCTTTAAATTTTGTCCTCTTGTTCTTGTCATGTCTTTTTCTGAAAGATACTACCCTCTTGCACTTTGTTGATTCCCTTGAGGTACTCAAAAGTTTCTATCATGTCCCCCCTCTCCCTCCTTTCCTCATGGTATACATATTAAGCTCCTTTAGTCTCTCTTTGCATGGCTTCTGTTGCAGACCCTGCACCATTTTAGTTACCCTCCTCTGGACTGCCTCCATCCTGTCTGTCCTTGAATAGATGGGGACTCCAGAACTACACACAGTACTCCAGATGTGGTCTCACCAACTGTGTGGCTTGACTGCCACTGTGTTTATCATGAACCACACTGTTTGGTGGTCAGTTTTTCCCAGATGTTGATGTACTTCTAGATCTGAGATCCTCTCTCTGTCCCCATTTGAAAGTACTAGGTCTAAGATTGCTCCCTCCTGAGTGGATTATAACACTAGCTGTCTGAGGCATGCCCCCAGTAAGGCATTGAGGGTGACCCTGCTCTTGGATGTGGCATCAGCAAAAGGTGCTTCAGTTAACATCTGGCATATTCAGGTCCCCCATCAACAGTATCTCCCCTTTTTCTGCCATCTTAAGGATGCCTTCTATTATTTTTTCGTCCATTTCATCCCCCTGAGATGGGGGGTCTGTATACAACCCCCATGAGGATTGTGATGCTATTTCTGGTCTCACAGTGCCTTCTCTACTCCCTGTTTACCCTTTAGTTCCATTGCTTTTATCCCTTCCCTTACGTAGAGAGCTCCTCCTCCTCCTCCTCTTCTTCCCTCCCTGTCCCTCTTTTAGATTACTTACCCTTGTATGTTGACATCCCAATCATGGTTCTCTGTGTACTATGTTTCTGTGACTGCCATGATATCCAGGCATCCCTCTTCCATGAAGGCCACCATTTCAGGAGCAAGTTACCTAGACTATGGGCATTAATACTCATTACCCTCCATTTTTGATGACCTTACCCCTTTTTGCCCCATCCCTGTCCTTGCTGCCTTTTCCTTTTTCTCCATTTACCCCTGCCTTTCTTCCTATCTACTTCTCTATCTTAGTGTTTACCTCAATGACTACCCTGATGTTTTTTTGGGGGGCTAGGATTTCCCTGCTTCTTTTCAGTGCCTCCTCCTTGGCTTGTTTAAATGTTTGCCAATGAAACATTTGACTCATTACCTCCTGGAAATGCCAGTAGGTGGTGGCCAAATTGTCCTCTTTGTTTCCTACGAATTCAGTCAACAGACAAAGACTTCCTGTGTGCCCTGGACACTTCTCAGGTCGTCATCACTCTTTCTCTGTATTACTTGAGAACCAAATTGATTAGAATTGACTGCATAGCACCATTAGAAAGGTGATTTTGTGCTGAACAGCTTTGCCACTGATACTTTGTGTGTATCATGTATACTTTAGGTGTTATTCACACTTGTTCATGATATGGTGTGTGGCTGACATTTGTCCCTCAAGCCTCACCTAAGCATCTTGCATACAATGGGGAAAAAATACACGTTTTATATTTGAAAAATTGCATTTAAATATAAAATTACTTTTGTACCTACATCTAATATTTGGATGATTAATTTGGTGTTCATATGTTGCATTGTTTACTACCAAAAATGGTTTATGTTGACTTTTGTATTGCAAAAAAAACTTTTTCCTTTTTTGCTATTTTGACTAATATAGAACAAATGGCTTATAATTAATTGCATAGCACCATTGGAGAGGTGCTTTTGTGCCGAACAACTTTGTCTCTCATACTTTGTGTGTAGCAGTTACGGTTCATGAGATATTCACATTTGTTTGTGGCATGCTGGTTATGGCTTGACTTTGCTTAGAAATGCCCAGGATGCAGTATTAAGAGTATACAGGACACAAGTTTTGGAACTCTCAAAGAGCTCCTATAGAGTAAATGAGTTAAACCTATCACATAGGATTCTAGTTCCCCTACTTAACAAATGCAGACCATTATGCCAGTATCACCCTGCATGACTTCAGGTGGACCCCCAGTCCCCAATAAAACCAAAACCCTGAGCTCTGCGCCAGTTTTTCCACCATTGATTGAATCCCATGATGCGGTGCACCCTAGCCCCACACATGCCATAGGCAGGTAGCACCTCCAAGAACATTACCATGTGTGCTACTTGTCTATGGTCCCTTCCCAATTCCCCAAACTCCTCTTACACTGCTCTGATTTATTTCCCAGCCAGGTCATTTGCCCCAGGTAGACAATGACATCCAGCTTCCTCCCATATGCAGCTGATCCCACAATCCTAACTATTCACTCCCTGTCCCTCCAAACTGTGGTGCCAAGCAGGCACCTAACCTCCCTCTCCCCCTCCCCCCCAGTTCTACCCTCCTAACAATGGAGTTCCCCACAAGAAGTTATTTCCTTCCCTTGTGGTGTCCCATACCACCCTCCTGTGGGTTTCCTTTATGGAGGTTCCCAGCATCCTCCTTTGTCTACACTGTGGTTTGGGTTCCTCCATAGAGTAACCACACTCTGCCAGAATGGTGTATGAACTGTGGAGAGGTACATCTGGAGTGCTGCACCTCAGGGGAAGGGGAAGTGACCAGCAGTGTACCTCAGGACTTAGAACTGTGTCCGGTCCTCTTTAATGTCTTTTTATAAGTGACTTTGCAGATGAAGTGGAAGGAAACATATGCCTGTTTACAGATGACACTAAAATATGCAATATAATGGACACCCCACAGAGATTAGAGAAAATCTGTAGGGACCTCAAAAAACTGGAGAAGTGGTCAAGGGTATGGCAGCTGAGTTTCAATGCAAAACAGTGTGCATACATGCACCTAGGTTGCAGAAACCCAAACTCCTAGTATAACATACTGTAGAGAGAGGTATTGATGGTCATCAAAAAGGAAGGAGTCCTTAGGGCAATCATATCTGATGACCTCAAGGTGGCAAAACAATAGGGCCAGTAGGATGCTGGGGTGTATAGGGAGGGGTATTACCAACAGAAGGAAGGAGGTGATGTTGCCACTGTAAGGTTCACTGGTGAAACCCCTCCTGGAATACTACAGTATGTCCAGTTCTGGAGACCAAATCACAAGACAGACATAGGCATGGTAGGGGCTGTCCAGAGGAGGAAAACTAAAATGGTGCAGGGACTGCACCAGAAGCCCTACGAGGAGAGATTAAATGCTCTCAATATGTACACCCTGGAAGAGAGGAGGGATATGATAGAGATCTATAGTATAAATACCTCATATGGTTGAATAAAATATTGGAAGGGAGTATTTCTCAGAGGAAAAGGTGAATGGGCTCAAGGGGGTATACACTGAATCTAGAAGGGGGAAGTGAGGAGGAGGAATATCAGAAAGAACATTACTGAGCATGGTGGATGCCTGGAACAGTCCTCCAGTGGAGACATTAGGGATAAAAACAGCAGGAAATGTCATGCATGTGTGGGATATACACACAAGGGAATCTTAGTTGTGAAACAGGGGGGAGTGGAGGTGAGGTATCCTGAGATTGGGTGGAGTCTGCAGAGAAAGAATAAGCAGAGATAAATGGTCAGACTTGGTGGGCCAAGCAGTCAATATCTGCTGACAAATTCTGTGTTTCTTTGGGAGCTGAATACCAGGGGCAGAGGTTGGAGCATCGTTGGAGGAGATGCAGAGCTCAGGAGGACATAGACTTTCTTTGATCATTCACTGAGATGAATAACATAGGGCAATCACCCAGAAGAAGGAAATGTTTATGTCTAGGGATATTGTTGCCAACAGGAATCAATCTGCTCTTTTGGCCTGTAGGCAGACTACTTCATCTAGTCTATCCTAAGCCCATAAGAGTATTTTCAGCAGTTAAATGCAAGGAATTTGCTCAATTCCTCTCAAATATGATGTCCTCTAGTCTGGCCAGGATCTTTTAGTTGGCTATGACAGCCCAACAGGGCTGAGCCTACACATCACAGATCTGCTCAACTGTTTGGGGAATGTTTAGGCCAGCGATGAGGGAAAAGGTGAGTGGTATGATTTCAGGTGGTCTACAACCAGCTTTTTGCAAAATGGACCCTGGTCCAACATGACTACTGATGAGTTATATAGGACATCTGGGAATAGTGTTTGCTGCTATGCACCCAGGACTATGACACTATTACAGTGAAAATGTTGATGCTAACAACATTGATGTGTTCACTGTAATAGACCATCAGAGACCCCAGCACTCTCACTCCTGGGCCTGCACCCCCTCCCTGATCCAAATCTGACTTGGAATTGGGATCCTAGAGATCTGGGGGTGCAGGGGGACAGAGCCTCCCTACATGGGGCATTTGGAGGGAGAAGCCCCTTGATGAAAAATGTCTGGGGTCTCAAATCAGTTTTATAATGACCACAAGTTATGGTTTACATAAATCTGTTGCTGTGATGGTGGTCGACAACTTAGTTGTCAAACTGGCATTATAAAGCCATGTTTGCTAAGATTCTTCAAAACTCTTTGTCAGAGGAGGCCTTCCCAACTACATTAAAAGATGCCCTGGTGAGGTTTCTTCTACAGCATTGCATTAACTTTCTCACACTGTCACTCTGAGACTTTGAGTCTCAGCAACTGGGTATAGAACAAAAACAAAATGGGTCCCAAATGAAACTTGAAGACACAAGCAGCATAGCAGAAATCTTCATTTCACCACAAACTTCCAATAAAAGGGAAAATCTCTCTCTGTGTGACAGGAGACTGTGTGTGTGTGTGTGTGTGTGTGTGTGTGTTACATCATGTGAAAGACAGAGAGGGAGAGAGACAACAGAAACCACACCTTGCACCATGCCATTGACCTGAGGTCAGAAGTGAGCTCAGGCTGCTAGGGGTGAGCCAGGTTGATGGTGAGGATTGTGAATCTGGAGGACTGCTCTCCTCTCCTCTCTCAGGGAGGGTGGGTTGCAGCTTCCCTGCTACCAGTAACTCTCAGTGGAATCTGGGGGGAGCAGCAGGGACCACCAGGGTAAGGGGGGAGGTAGAGGCAGACTTCCATGGGACTGGTTCAGGAGTATGCCTGTCTTACGCTGCTCATCACTGCACATCCATGCCTCCAGAGGGGAACTCACATTCATGATTAAGAAAACACCCCTACAGCAGGTGGAGATGATTACATGCCACCAGCCCCACATCCACCATCAGATCATGCCCTCCCTGTGTCTCGATATCCCATGGTCTTCACCCCACCTGCATGGCAACTGGATTTCAAGGAGCACCAAGGAAAGTGGATGGAGTTCCCACTTTAGGGGGCACAAGCCAGGGGGCTTCCCACAGTTCACGGGTGATAGGACAGAGTTCTGGGAGAACCCAGAGCTGGGGGGGTCAGGCCAGGTGGGAGCAGCTGGGGATGTCTCTGGGATGCCCCCGTAGTCAGCAACTGGAGGTAAAAGCAACAGAAAAAAGTGAGATCAAGAAAGCGAGTGAGTGAAAAAATGTTGGGGTGGGTGGGGGGAGAGAACTGACAGCACTATGAAGCAGAATACTATTATAAACATTACAAAAAACTAAAAACTTGACAGAGCCACAAAGAAATCTGAATAAATGACAGAACAGCAATAATTTTCTTTATTTTTCCTTTCACTATTTTGGCACCTAATAGGATACTAATCTTCTGATCAGAGGATTCCCATAAGACCTATTTATTTATTTTTATTTTTAATTTATTTATGTTTTTATTAATTTTGTAACCAGGTAGGCCCTCTGAGAATCAGAGGTCCCTTTTCAGGGGTGACCCAGGTGAAACATTACATATTATGGACAATTTAGTTATGTAGACACAGAGAATTACCTTGATTACAGTAATTATTGTACATATATAAGATATTCAGAGGTATATACCGTTGTTCACAGTAATACTATATATATATATATATATATATATATATATATATATATATATATATATATATATATATTACAGGCAAAAACTCTGTTTAATGCATCAGTTAGGGTTGTTCCACTGTGATAAAAGTGAGGAAATTTGGTGGTAGGGTTGAAAGCCCCCTCGGACCCCCAGCCAACCCCAACGGCATCAGGGTGCACATTGGGGTCATCGTCCTAACTCTCACCTCATCACATGTGTAAAGAAAGCTGAGGTGTAGGAGAATGGGGTGAGAGTTAGGACCGGCTGACCCCCAATGCACACCTCTGCCGGTTTGTCAGGTGGGCTGGGGTCCATGGGTGCTTTCAACCCCAACACCGAATTTCTTCACTTTTGTCATTGTGGAACAACCCTAAGTGATGCATTAAACAGAGTTTGCCTCTAATTTCCCTTCTTTTTGAGAATGAGGACGATAAATACTGAATGTAATGCGGTGGCGGAAGCGTGGGGCTCTTTGTGCCTTGCGCTCCCAGCACATGATGTCTTATCACATAGTAACAGGAACAGCAATGCAAATGCAAGCGTGAACAGTTACACAGATGGTAACACAAATGTAAATGTTAAAGTTAACGTTAATAGAAACACAAGCGCAAAGTGACGGGGAAGTGAACAGTGACACAAACAGACATGCAAGCATGTGCAAAAATGCAACTGGTAACACACACAGTGATGGCACTGATATTTAAAATGCAAATGTTAAGTGTTGCAGCAAAAAGAACGGCAAAGGGAACAGGAATGGAAACGCAAGCTCGCATGTAAACGCAAACTGTAATGCACACGGGCATGATACCACAATTGTAAATGCAAATGGTAAAGTTAACATGAAGAATAATGCCAAAAGAAACAGAAATGGAAAAGGGAACAGAAGCGCGTATGGAAACAGAAACCGTAATGCCCATGGGCACAGTACCGCAATAGTAAATGCAAATGGTACCGTTGACGTGCAGAATAATGCCAAAGGAAACAGAAATGGAAATGGGAATGGAAGCGCATACAGAAACGCAAACCTTAACACACACGGTCATGGAACCACAATTGTAAACACAAATGGTAACGGTAACAGCAACAATAATGCCAAAGGAAAGAGAAATGCAAATGCAAGCGAGTACAGAAACGTAAACCGTTACACGCATGGTCATGGTACTGCAATTGTAAATGCAAATGGTAACAGTAACCGCAACAATAATGCCAAATGACACAAACGTAAATGCAAGTGCAAGTGAAAATGCAAACCGTAATGCACACGGTGGCATAGACGAGAATGGTGCCGTGAACGGTAATGGAAGCTCAACTGGAAATGCTAACTGGCACAGTAATGAAAGGGCACACCCTTCTTATCCCCAAAAAGTGTATTGGAAAACACAGTGAAAACAAAGAATGTATACATAACAATGGGTCTCAGAGCAGAAAATGAGGACTTGGCCTATTAAATTGCTTATATCTCAGGAACCATACGACGTAGAGAAAAAATGTATCTTACATATGAATTATGACTTTCCTGGCTAGTTTTGTACTCAGCCTCTGCTTTGGAGGCTAAGCATTTTTGTGACGAAAAGTCGGTATCTCTCACACCGTTCCGAGATACGGCCCCGAAGGCTTAATGGATGCTGTAATGTTATCCAATGGGGGAAAAAGCGTTGACTTCGGAGTGCCGTCACTGTGCTGCCCTGTAATATTTTTTCACCAAACCACCAAAAGGCACATCTGTGGGATGTTGGCTTTCTTCCCTCCAGATTTCAGCCCAAAAGACCAAAGCAGTATTTTGCAGCAGGGTGGCAAAGAATTCCTGTAATGTGGCGGATGCCGTAATGTTATCCCATGGGAAAAAGCATCAACTTCAGAGGGACGTAACTTTGCAGCCCTCTAACATTTTTTCACCAGCAGCAGGGTGGCAAAGAATGCCTGTTATTTTGGGCATAGTGTCGCAAAATAGTGTCGCAAATCATGACACTTTCACATATGAAATCACAAAAGTGTCATGAGTGCGACACTAATTTGTGACACTACTTTTTACAAAAATTTGAAATACATATTTCTGGGGTGTTTAACCCCAAAATAAAGACATTCCTAGCATCCTCGGGGCTCGAGTAGGTAAACACAAAAAGAATTGTGTCCCTAGATGGTCCCAATTTTAAATGCCAAGCATTTTTGTGATCACCAACTGAAAACAAAATGGCAGATTTGTGACACTACTAGGGCCATTTGCGACACTGTCAAACTTTTTGTTAACTTTTCCCATTGACTTATAATGGGAATTTGTTTTTTGAATAACTTTTGAACTGTTTAAAATTTTTTCATGAAATCTTCAAAAGGCACATCAGGGTCCCTGGCTGCATGTTCCCTAAAGTTTTCAGACCAGTCATGCAAACCATGCAACCTGTAGGCACGAGGAAAGAATTCACAAAAAACGTAAATGCGTGCACGCAGATCTCACTTAATAACTTCACAGCTGTATATCCAACCACTACAAAAGTTGACAGATCCCAAGATGTATGATTCTTGATCGTGCATTCCAAATTTCAGCAAATCCATTGAATGGTGGCAAAGTTATTAAGGTTCAAATTTGACCCTTTAACTTTAAAAGGGCTATTTCAACTTTAATGTGGTAGCACTACGTTACCATAAAATATATATATATATATATATATATATATATATATATATATATATATATATATATATATATATATATATATATAGATAGACTACAAACATCCAAGTATATTTTCATCAGATGAACCTTTTGTAACCTCACCTCAGTGGAGAAGTCTGTTGTACTAAAAAGGGTTCCGGTCAGTAACACTGGGAAACAAAATAAAGTGGCAAAAACAGTGTCACCATCAGTATTGGCAGCACTAAATGAAGCATGCCAGAACAATGCAGGCCACACAACATGCAGGTAGCAAACATCCACCACATGGAGACACTGCACTAGAACCACAGGGCCCAGGAGCATAAGCCAACATGCCATCTCCCCTTTCCTCTGTGTTGCTGGGGACATGCTGGCTTGTGCTCCTGGCCCCTTGCATTATACATGGCCATTCACATGGTGGACATGGTCCACCTGTCCTCCAGTGGTTATCCCAGTACACTGTCTCCATCACTCAGCATTCTGGGTGGGGGTGCCCCACCATGTAGGTGCCTGTGCAGATTACCATGGTAGGTGTCCAGTGGCCTGCTTCCCCCAGTGGTGGTTGCACCCTGCCTTGTTCCATCTCCCTGCACCCCTGTGCTGTTCCTGTGCAAAAGTGCCTGCTGCTGTGTGTTCTAGTGCAGTGTCTCCATGCAGTGGACATTGTTTGCTAGCTGTGTGTTGTGTGGCCAGTATTATTCTGTCATGCTTCATTTTGTGCTGCCAATATTGATGGTGACACTGTTTTTGCTGCATTATTTTTGTCCACTTTATTTTGTTCCATGATGTTACTGACCAGAACCCTGAAAAGATGAGAAAAGCACTAGAAGTATACATTCTGTCAGTGAAACCTGAAACAGTCAGCTATAAGGAAATGCCTTGAGGACACACACAAGTGGGTTCTGCAAATCAAGCCACCCAGCAATGTTGACAAGGCATAGTTCAATCTTTGTATTGCTTGGGCTCACATGGCATGAATCTGCAAATGAAATCTATCACAGGCATACAGGATTTCAGTCATTATTGCTGAACATTCAGTGGACCTAAGACAGGACAGCTCCAAGACTTGAACAAAAATAACTAATGTTACAGTGGTATTTGGTTTGTAAACCCACTGCAGCATTACCATTCAGCATACTTTAAAGCAATAGAGTAGCCATGCTGGCTCTGACCAGAATTTGTTCAGTTTAGTTTATGGCTGGCTGTTTTGGAATTTCTGCTTAGTCTTCATCTTGTATAGCACCGTCAGCAAGCTTCAAATCTGAAAGTGATCCAAAAGTGAGCACAAAGCATGAAAATAGTGCTGAGGGGAGGAGACAACACTCTTGTCAATGGGCAGAACAACATGTGCTTTGCGTATTGACTCCACTGTGGAAGAACACAGTCTAGGTATCTGGTTACATGCTTCCACAGTCCCATCTCTCTCTCCTATGTTACAGCAATACATTACATCAGCATAACTCCGCCCATGCAGCCATAAAAAGGACATCTCATAATTTGCAATAGATGGATACAGTAGATAGACAAATAGAAAATTAGAAAAAGAAACAAGAAAAATAAAAAGGAAGAAAAAGAAAGGAAGGAAAGACAATATATTGCATGGACAGGTGATTTGTCAATGGTGTATTAGACAGAAACAAAATATATTGCATGGAGAGTTGATCTGTCAATTGTTTAATTGCGTTTACAATTTAGAAAAAAATCCTTCTGGAAAGTAAGCTTGTTCAGTTCTTATTCAAAATACCTGTTCAGTATGAAGTCTGGAAAATATTGTTTTATAATTTTTGAATGCTGCTATTTTATCATCAGACCATCAGTTGCTCCTTCTTGCATCCAAGTCCCCAGAAATCCATTATGCCTCTTCATATCCAATATTAGCCTCCCCAATCTTTAGAAGTGCACAGTCCAACCCACAACTAACTCTGATCATGGAGGGCTCTCATCCTACTGGAACTCTTGTTATAGAGTGAAGGGAAGTTTGTACCCTGTGGGTGTACCTGGGACATCAGTGCAGCAGGCACAAACAAGAGTTTGTCACTGATATGGGCTGCTGGAAGTGCTTGTCATCTATCTGGGGCAGCCAAGTTTATCTTTGTTTAGACCTGTAGCTTACAGAGTGTGATATCATCACACCCCTCTGAATACCTGACATCCTGCCAACATCATGTCACTTAACCTAACTGGACTTAGCCCCACTTCTTTGTGTGACGCCTTCTACCAAATGCTAGTTGGCAGCCATAAAATGAAGAGAGTACACCATAAGGAGGAGAGTGACAAGGCAGATATATTGTTTTTTCTTCCACAGGGCTCCAGTCTTGCTGGTCCCATCTTTATTGGGGGGTTGGGGTTATGCAAACCTGGGCCACCACCATGTTAGAGAGGTAGCATACCAGTTGACACCATGGACTGATCCTGGTAAGCATTTTTATTACAGATAAACTGCTTTGTTTGTAGCACTTTAGTAACAGTGTTGGAAAGAGAATTGTTCTGACTGTACATCTAAGTCTACTCTGAATAAAGAAAATGTGTATTTGTTTTTCTTTGCTGTGCTTTGCAGATCAAACCTGTGAACCATGCTGGAAGGAATTCAAAGGCAAATGCTATATCTTGCCAAAAGAGAGAGGAAACTGGCTGAACGCCAATTATTTTTGTGCCATGAATGGGTCACAACTTATTGTGATTAATAGCCAGGAAGAACAGGTATGCAACAAAGTGGTTTGTTATTTAGTAGTACATATAGATTGTGTGTGTGTGTGTGTGTGTGTGTGTGTGTGTGTGTGTGTGTGTGTGTGTGTGTGTGTGTGTATGTATGTATGTATATGTGTGTGTGTGTGTGTGTGTGTGTGTGTGTGTATGTATGTATATGTATGTATGTATATATATATATATATATATATATATATATATATATATATATATATATATGTGTGTGTGTGTGTGTGTGTGTGTGTGTGTGTGTGTGTGTATGTATGTGTATGTATATGTATGTATGTGTGTGTGTGTGTGTGTGTGTGTGTGTGTGTGTGTATGTATGTATATGTGTATATATATATATATATATATATATACTGTACATACATGATGCATTACATTACTTCTTATGAGCTGCAGGGGTCATTATTAATAAGTCTCCAGACAACAGGAGCTGGGGAAAAGTGATAACAATACTGAGTAGAGGAAATATTTATGGCAAAATTGGGGTTCTACTTGTAACAGTGGAAATCAGGTTGAATCCAAATTCCACATGCAGAATTAAGCATTTTGTGAAAAAATACGGTTGTGTGGAATTTCATTAGATTATATATTTTTATGTTGACTTGTGCATGCACAGCCAACATATTGCAGTAGTAGCAGATTTGGAGGCATAGTCACTGTTGGGCGAATGCAGGGCACGCATCGATAGGTGCATCCCTCATTCCCCAATCAGGCAGCATGCAGGCACCACATCAGAAATTTGGAATGTGGCCACCAGATCTAACAAAATGTCCACTGCAATGAGAGTGGAGCTCTCATGCAGCATGACCACAACATGCTTCCCAACGTGCACACAACACTGCCACCGCCTCCTGTCAAAATGCAGACAGGGGAGCCCACTCTCCATCAGCATAATAACCCCCCTACCATTTATAATGTATGCCAAGGGTGTGCCCAATCCCCCTCGGCTTCATGCATGCTCCCTAACAGTTTTTCTTTGCCAACAGGGGCCTCAGTCCCCATTGGCTTCAGTGCCTGAGTGATGTTGCCCACGGGGCAGCCCTCTCCCTGGCAGCATTATGTAACCCCCCCACTTTTGTTGTGTGCTGAAAGGGGTGCCCAATCTCTGTCAGCGTAATGTCACCCCCCCCGCTTTTGTTGTGTGCTGACAGGGGGGCCCAATCCCCGTTGGCATAATGTAACCCCCTCTTTTGTTGTGTGTCAATGCGGGTGCCCAATCCCCTGTCAGCAATAGCTGCCAACCCCCAAAAAGAGTTTGTTGGTATGCTGGCAGTCCACCCAGCATGCCATATGCCCCTGTTTAAAAAAAAAAAAAAAAAAAAAAAAAAAAATGTCCACGATTTTTTTTTTAACCCTGTCAAAAAGAAAATGGTCCCTTGAGGCCTCACTGCCCCTCCCACAACCCATGCCCACCCACTGCCCAATCTGCCTCCCTACGCACCTCCCTCACCCCATACTTACCTCCAGAGTCCGGCGTTATGATCGTCGGTGGACCGGGAACACCTCTGCACTCTTCAAAGCTGACCGCAAACTGAATAAATGCCGATAAGCTGTATAATGGAATAAATAGCTTTTTTTTCAACTTTAATGCATATCTCAGGCATTTTTTGAAATTTTGGCACCAAATTTTCAACATGGGGTTTTTGGGATGCCTCCTCATGAATTCTGGCACTGTCATGGTGTCAGTCTCGAAAGGTGATTTTGCGGTCACTACGTGGAATCACCTTTTGGGACCGATTAACAAAACGACAGTGCCAGTGTTCATGAGGTGGGCTCTCAAAAAGCCTATGTTACAAATTTCATGGAACAAATCCTAAAAATGACTGTTTTATGAGTGTGCATTGCGCAGTTTCCACGCACACTCGTAACTTTGTGAAGTTGTAATATTTTCTCCCCAGATTTTCAAAATTGCCTTTTTCCCACACCTTGTTATGAACAGTACAGCTGTCATTTTATGTATCCTGCCCAAAATGGGTTTTCGCATGTCCAGCGCAGAATTGCGCGGTCACTGCACAAAATCAGTTTTGGGGACAGAGTCAGGAAATGATGGTAACACTGTTCATGAGCAGAAGTCCTAAAATGCCTATGCTGAAGATTGGGTGAAAAAATTCCATAAAATGACTGTTACAAGCGTGCATTGTGCAGGTTCCATGCACCCTTGTAACTTTGCAAATTTGCACTATTTTTATGCCAGATTTTCAACACCGGCATTTTTTACACCTCCTTATGAACAGTACAGCTGTCATTTTTCACATCCTGACCTAAATGTGTTTTCGCACCTGTGGTGCACAATGGCTTGGTCACTGTGTGAAACCAATGTTTTGGACACATTAACAGAATCACACTGCCACTGTTCATGCTGGGAGGTCCCAAAATGCCTATGTTAAAGATGTGGTTAAAAAAATCCCCAAAATAATTGGGTTACTGACATGTGTTGCACAGTTTCTATGCATGTTCATACCTTCACCAATTTTTCATATTTTCACTCCAGGTTTTCAACGTTGTCATTTTTTTACATCTTCTCATGAACAATACAGTTATCATTTTCCACATCCTGCCCAAAATGTGTTTTCATCCCTGTGTCACCAAATGACATAGCCGCTGTGCAAAACCACCTTTCAGCTAACAAACTAATAGTGCTGCTTTTCATGAGGTGGGCTCACAAAAAGCCCATGTTGAAAATTTGGAGTGAAAATACCAACACACGCCTATGGTGTTAGGGTTTCCAACTGTAGCACCCCACACTGTAGAGACTGACAGGCATCGGGGTTGTGACTTGGGATAATCGGCTGTAATGCTCATGCCATTCTGCCCATACCCCCACTTTGCAGTCAGTGAGAGGCATCGTGGTGTGCCTTGCACTGTCTCGACCACCAAAGTTCACTCCCTATTCTCCTATACTGCACCCACATCAGCATATTTCATGGAATGGGGAAGTATAATGCCCAAAGACCCCAAAGCACACCACAGCACTTGCCAGTGTCTACAGAGTAGGGTGAGGCAAAATGGCATGAGCGTTATAGCTGATGACCCAAAGGCACATCCCAATGCATGTCAGTCTCTACAAGATGGGGGTTGGGTTGGCATCATTTTAATACTTTACTGCCATTCCTATTATGCATCTAACTCCGGCACTACTAATGCCAATGCCAGTGAGACAACATTCGGCATTGACAAATGCTTGTTTGTTCTGAGATAGTTAAACAACTGAAATTCCCTGCTTGCTCAGCACTTATTAAAAAGAGCATAAGGACAGAAACATATGGGTCATGCTGCCTACATTATGTCTGGGTATATGAGGCATAAATTCTTCAACACTGTCAACTAAAGAAGTTTTCAAGAAACCCAACATTCTGGCAGTAAAGCTCATAAGAATGTTACAGTTTTGAAAACTGTTCAAATATTTTCAAAGTCTTGGAAAATAATGGGGTTTCTGCATTAATATTTCTGAGATTCCTCTGCTCATTGCATATAATTGCAGCGATTGTGTAGATTATCGGGCCACCAATTGACCTGTGCTATTAGCCTAGAGCTCATTACACTACTTGGCTAAATTGGCTTTTCAGTTATTTATAATTAATTTATTTGAATAGGAAAGCTTCAGTCCTCACTCACATTTCAGACAAATAAAAAAAAGAGAACAAGGAGCTGAGGGGGAGAAGCCTCCCAACTCTAGTATTCTGACAAAACCAAAACTAACAGCAAACATAAACACACAAAGAAAGTTTGCTGTATTCTTTATAGCTTTATGCTTCGCTAACAGTGATGGCCCAATAATCTACATCAGGGGTTCTCAAATGGTGAGGCCAGCCTTCCTGGGGAGGCCCCAACCTGTTCTAGGGGAGGCTCAAGCAAGTCTTGAAAAAGTACTGTATTTAAATTTTGAACTTTATAGAGTTTGAGTGAAGGGATAAGGCAAACTGAAGAGGATAATAGTAGGTGAATGTTTGTATTTATTCACAAGTCGGTGACACAGGAAGGTACTGTACACTGAGCCATGGCTTATTTCAGGTGTACCCAGGGAAGGGTAGTGAGAGAATACAATTCAAAATGTAACTGCAAAACACTCAAGCAATACAAAATGAATGAAAGTGCAAACAAATTAAGAACAATAAACTAACAATGCGAGAAACAATTGATCACTTAGACTGGCAGCAGAACTGTCCAAATACAAGAGTTAACCATACAGGTACAAGGAATAAGAGCAGGAGGGAGCAAAATGATCCCTGAGAAGTTGCTTAAGAGCAGGGTGAGAAGGTGAGAGGCAGAGGTCAGCAGGAAGGTTATTCCAGTTAGATGGGCAACAGAAAAAGCAGTCTGACCCATGAAGGTATGGCAGTAAGGGGTAACATTGGTTCAAGAGTCAAAATATTGGAGCAAGTAGGTTGTCCTGTGGGGGTACAATAAGCTTAATAACATGAGAGCAAGCTATGCAAAGAGGTTTCAATTTATTCCCGATGTACTGCGAAAAGTAGGCTATTTTTCTATGGGGAGGCCCAAAAATATTTCAGTATTTTGGGGGAGGCTTAAGATCTTTTTCATGGCTTAGGGGAGCCTCACTATGACAAAGTTTGAGAACTGTTGATCTACATAATCACTGTGATTGCAGGTATATTGATCTTCAGTACATTTTGAAAATCTCAGTAATAACTTAAGACTATGTGCTTGGTCCTTCTCTCTTTACAGTCCATCCTCTTCCCTTACACAACTCATCTCACATTGTAATCTGAGCTGCCACTTCTATTTTAATGATATGCAACTGCACATTTGTTTTTTCCTACCTATACAAATTCCTCCTTCTCCATCCTCTCTTCTTGTACTCCTAGATAAAACCTGGTTCAATATCTATGTCCTCGAACTAAAATACTAAATTGCTCCTATTGGAAAGGAAAAGCTCTATCAGATCCACATTTCTCAGTTTTTGAGTCAAACCTCACTTCACCTGTTCTGTCCACCACCTTGGTGTTTAACTTAACCCCAAGCTTTGTTCTGCATCGTATATTTCCTACACAATATCTTCAAAACATAAACTACTTATTCATGTATTCATCTTCTTTTGCTTAGATGCAACAGTGTCAGTAGCTCAGTAGGTAGCATGCTTGCCTCTTGGGACAGAAGATCAAATTGTCACTGGTTCTAGCCCCACACAAGGGTTCAATGTGATAACGGCAAAGAAATAACAGTGCCATACACATGGGTGAATGCACAATGCCAAAAATACAAATGGCAGTTGTGCAATATAGTGACCCAAAATAAGTGACCATACCAATGCTATCATACATTTTATGCAGGGGGGCTGTGCCCCCTGAAACCCCCTTCTTAATATAATCAACTCCAAGGGGGGGGACATGACACTGAGATAAGGAGACAATTTGGGAGGGGGCTATTCATTGGGGTGCACAAACAGGAGACCATCAGGACAGGAGGGGAGTGGGGTGGTGGGGAGCAGGAACACAACATTAAAAAATGCAATTTCCAACAAATAAAAACAAAAAAAAATCAGCGCTCCAACCCAGGCTCAAACCCAGGTCCTTCCACATCAGAGGCATACCCAGCCTTCACAACATCACATGATCAGCTTGACACTGCCTCAGTAAACTACCAGCTATATTTTGGTTCTTGTGAGGGCCCTCCTACCATCACTGTATCCTGCATTCCCAGTTTTAGTCCTTCTACCCTCGCTATTCCAACAATTGCTCTACTTATAGGCACTCAAATCAAGTGACTCAATTTGAGTCATCCACATTACTGGATACCCACACCAGGTACTTGGGGTAATACACATAACTGACACTGTAGTGCAGTAGGAAGGGGAATTGCACTGTTGAGCTGCTGTACCCCAGATGGGATGTTAAACTGAGGTACCTTCTGCCCACTTCTGGTCACTGTTCAGGGGGAAATAAGACTCCTTGGCATTTCTCAATGAAGACTGGAAGTTTTTCTTTACTAATAAAAACAGTATGTACAACAACAAAACAAAAGAATGAAGCAAATGTCGTTGCCGCCAAGTAGCACCTGGAAATGAACCTTGGCTCGGTGTGCCTTTCCCAGTTACAACATTACAAATTAATTAATTAATTAATTAACTACACAGAATAATCAACAGAGACTGAACAAAAACTTCTAGTAGAACTAAAACAAAAAAATAGAGAAAAAGAGAAACAATATCAGATTCCACCCTAAATCAAAGGACACCAACTGCTACCCCTTTCAACTCTTCACAAACAATAGTTAAAAGACAAAATAACTAGGAAGGTCAAGTAACTTCTCTCCAATATAATTTAAATTGTGAAACAGGCAAAATCTTGTGTTCCCTCTGATTAATCAACCAAAGTTCTTTATTGACCATTTTGTACAGAAGTAGCACCAAATTTGTCAAGGAATTTTGTGAGATTCCCTACTTATTCTTCCAAACATTTAGGGAAAAGAAGCCTTTAAAATTTCTTTTGTTATACTTGGATAAATTCCTGTTTCACTACTTAAGTGCCATCTAGTGGCTTTTCAACTAGACTTTCAGATGGAAGCACCCTCTCCTGGTAGCAGTAAACACAGTACCAAACAAAATACAATCCTTAACAAAAGGTTTCACGGTTCTCAATAGAGATTTTCAAAAATCCTTAAAAATCCCTTGACTAATTTGGTACTACTAGATAACAGCACTGTCTTCTGCTGAAAAATATATGAGCATCTAGTATGCCAAATATACCATGTTAAAGAAGTCATAATTAAAGATAGCATGCTGTAGTCTTGCCCAGCCCATACAGGTGAGAAAGAACAGGTCAAGTTTTGCTATGAAACAGAAACAAAAACAGAAGAATTCCAATGTCTGCTTATGTCCTTCCAAAAGTTCTGAATACAGGGGCAGGTAACAAATAACTAATGCATAGACTACATGATTTGACCATAGGTATCTTAGAGGCAAAATCCATGATTCCCACTCTTATGTTTGTAATTGCCTCTCACCAGAAGTTTCCTATGAGTGCAAAGCCACAAGAAATCATGCATCTTTCTCAGAATCCTTGGTCTAACAGCTGTATTTTTTTTCATGGAGGGAGAAACCCTTCCATGGAATCATAGACTGGTTCTAAGAATAAATATCTAAATACATCATCATAAAACAATTTTTGGGAGCTTGTGGATACTTGGTGTGAAATTAGTTTCTACTGCCACACCTTTAACAGGCATGAGCTGAGAAAGACAGGGAAAGGAAGACTACTCCTAACCAAGGGCCTGTTTCCAGCAGTGTGCCAGGCCAGTAAGATAGAAAATAAAATCCCTCCCAAAGGCACCCAAGGTTGATAGTTTCTATTAAAACAAGCTTTAACAAAACTTAAACTGTAAAAAAAAAAAAAAATCAGGGGGTTCACAATACAAACCCAAACATTCCTAATTGCCCTGTAAGTATGCACCCTTTTAACAGGGTTCAAATGACCCCTCCCACCAGAGGAGTTGAAAAATACACTGAAAAGCTTAGCTTCAAATTCTCATGGAGGAGGGAAAGCAAACCTAACATATAAAACATCATTACCGAAAAGGTTTTAATAAAAAAAAAAAAAACTTTCTGCCATTGTCATGTGCCATTGGTTCCATTAGTTTTGCCATGGCCTGTTTATGTTCCCAATTATGTTTGCTCATATCCCTAGCATCAAACAATACACCAAGAAGTTTCTAGGGGACAGCCAGCATAGAGATTCCCCCTATCCATGCAGGACAAGTGAAACACAGGGCCCGTAGCATGTAAACAGGTCAAAAAAGAAAATGCCAACATCCAGAAACACGCTACAAAATGTGTGAAACCGGAATGGCAACAAAAGTTTTCCCACTTCCGAAAACTGCTAAGACCTCAGAATTAGTTATAGTTGTAAGAGGTATTCTGGGGACAAAGCCCCTCACAATGGGTGTGTGTGGGGGTGGGGTGAAGCCGCACTACAAAAAAAAAAGAAAATGCCAGTGTTCTGGTTTCACCCTTTTTGCAGTGCGATTCTGGGTTTGCCCATTAACTCTCACCCTTATGTAAAACCACAGGGCCCGCAATGCCATAACATTACTTTTCTCCAGGTTCACTT
This sequence comes from Neoceratodus forsteri, assembly GCA_016271365.2. Classification (NCBI taxonomy): domain Eukaryota; kingdom Metazoa; phylum Chordata; order Ceratodontiformes; family Ceratodontidae; genus Neoceratodus; species Neoceratodus forsteri. The sequence continues at coordinate 116,264,530 of JADMNL010000035.1, read as the reverse complement.
TAGCTCTAAAACTTCTGAAAATTTCTGTAAGACTGAGAAAGCAACATGGGCAGATTTCAGATTAACTAAGAGGCAGATGTCATCAGCATAAGCCAAACATGGGGGAATGCTAATATTTTCAGGTGTGGACATACACTGAATGTCTGGGGAGCCCACTATAGTCTAAAGAAGGGGGTCCAATCCAGAGACCTATAAAAGCGGGGTCAGTGGGCATCCCTGCCTGACCCCCCTACAAATGTGGACTATCTTCCCTTTGCATCCAATTTTACATGGGAATGACTAAAGTGGTACAGTAAATAAACTGCAGCCAGCTAATGAAGTGATTTGGAATCTCATAGTGTAACAAAACAGAAAAAAGAAATTCATGTGGGATCCAGTCAAAGACCTTATCCTGATCTAAAGCCAGGAGTAAGCCCGAAACATTTCCCCTGTTCCCACAATCGACAGCTTGCCATAACATGTGAATATTATCCCGGATGGTTCTCCGTACGATACTACATGTTAATGAGGAGTCAGTTCACCTAGGAGTGACCTGAGACAGTTTGGAGGCTAGTATTTCAGTCAATATTTTCAAGTCAGTGTACAAGAGACTGTTTAGCCACCAGTTGGAAATACGTAACTTGTCCCATTTCTTATACAGGAAGATAAGAATTTCCTTTTGAAGGCTAGGGCCCATCTTACCCGCTGACAACATACAGTTAAACAGTGCAACCAATTCCATCTTTAGAAAGTCTCCTACCAGGCAATATCGGTCACCAGATAACCTATCAGATTCAGGTGCAGAACCTAATTACAAGGAGCATATGACCTCCACTTCCTCATCTGGTTGAATGTCCACCCAAAGGATCTCTTCTTGATCTCCTGTGAGGTCTGGGGCCAGAAAATCCCCAGTAAAATCCTCCAGGAGTTCCTCCACTCCAGAGACCTGAAGAATCCATCTACGTTAGCCACACAAGGGACAAAATGGCTTTTCTTTGAGATATAATAGGTGGCATGAAAGTTGTGGTAAAACTTGAACTAGTGTATTTCTTATTGAGTAAAGGGTAAATCTGAGAGCAGCCAATGTTCAGGGACCATGTTATAAGAACTGTGTCTAGCCCTGTAGTTTGGGGAAGGGGTGCTTATTGTCTGGCTTTGGGCCTCAGCTACTTTATAACTGACCTCCCACAGCACATAGTGCACCACCAGGAATCAAGCAGGTTCTGCATAAAAGCAGCCATTGCCAAAGTGTCCCACATGTTCATGTCCCAGTGAGTGAGTGACTGGAATCGCGAAGAAGTAGAACAGGTGATAGGAATCACAAGCATTGGCAGGCATCATCAGAAGGAAGTGGAGAAGTGAGCATCTGTGCCTGTTGACTACAGCAAGGCACCTGTTCACTACTGTATAATAGTCACTTCTGAGAAGGGTGAAAGGTCAAAGATAGTCCAAAACTGGAATAGGAGCAACACCCTATCTAGGGTAGGATTATATAATGATTTAAACAAGGCACGGGTGAGCACAACTAGAAATAAACTAAAAAAGGAAACTAGAAACACCCTATCAGGGGAAAGGATACAAAAGTATCTCCAGTTAACACAGGGAGAACAGAGGATGAGAATCCTGGGAGTGGTGCAGGGCAATTGCTGTGGAGTGGCAATTTTCAGGAGACCTCCTAGAGACAGTGGTGCTTGCTCCATCTGCACACACTTCTCTGGGTTATGGGTAGAGGTCACTAGATTCCAAGATAAGTTGGCCATGATACAGGAGATCTCTGCTGCCACCCAGAGGCCACCAAGTCTACCACTGTTACCTCAGAGGATAACAGGGAGGATGAATGGCTGAACTATGATGGGCTCTGGTAGGGTGGGGATACAGGGATAGAGACACATTCCTCTACCAGTACTACTACAAAATTCCTGTGCTGCTCTGGCAAGGTGGTACAGCAAGGAGGAAGTACTCATGGTAGTGATCAAGTTGAATGTGGGGCCCACCATCATGGAGACCTCAGAGTGTGATAGAGGACCCCAGAGAAGGAGGAAGCAGCTTCTGGTGGGGGGGGGCTTAGTTCTCAAGGGTATAGATTTGGAAAAAGGAAAGAAAAGAGAGGCAGGCTAGGTACCCACCTGCTGTCATGGCCCACAGGGATGTGAAGCAAAACCTGATGATCGCTAGGGCAGCAGGACTGAAAGGAGAGCTGGATGTAATTGTACACCAAGAGATTAATTACCTGGCTAGGGACTGGGCTGGGACAGTGCAGGGGGAGTTAAGGGTGCTGGGGAAGGGTTTTAGGTAGCTCACTAAGTGGCTTTTGCTGAAGTACTGCCTGTCTATGATGGGAGATAGGAGAGGGACTGCCACACCAGGAGCTTCAGCTCATGGTTAAAAGAATGGTGCAGAGAGGAAGGGTTTAGCTACATTGGAAGCTGGGGACCCACCTGGCAGAATGAGGGCCTATATAGAGGTAATGACCTGCATCCATCTTGGAGTGGAACCTCAGTCTTCATTGAATGGTTTCATTATTACTTCAATGAACATTTAAACTGGCCAATGGGGGTAGCAGAGAAAATCAAGGAGTCAGAAACTGCCTGCCCCAGACTGAAGTAGAGAGTAAGGAGAACGTGAGAAAGAGGAATCCCCAGCATGCAAATTAATAGAGAGCAGGGCAGCAGAGAAAGGTGGAAAGGAATGAGAGCACTAAAAAGAGAGGTGGGAAGAAGGAAGGGAAAAAAAGAAAAAAGGGTAGAAAAGGAAAAGTGAAAACAAAGGGCCCAATTTTCAAATGGGGATGCGAGACTTCTGACCAAGTCCTGCATCCATACAAAGTTTGCTGCCCCTGCAGTCAAGAGTTTGACACAACTTGCACCAGATTTTGTAACCTGGGATGCAAGTTGTGGCAGTGCACTCATTTTATAGCAGCTTGCACCAAAACATTGGTGCAAGCCCCATAACATGGGTTCCCCCATGGATGCAAAGTTAGAGGATGGTGCAATTAGTCTTTGTTGCATCCCCACAAGGGACTTGCGGTAGGGGGTTTGCAGCAAGTGGTTTACAAAATCACATTTACTGCAAGTCTCCATTTGTGGCAAACCCTCCACCACAAGTCCTTTGCAGTGAATGCAGCTGTTTTGAAAATCAGACATCAGATCTTTAAGGCCATGTATGTGAATGCCAGAAGTCTAGAAAATAAGATTCCAGACATAGATGCCATCATGGCAGAGGCCGACCTGGATATTGTGGCCATTACTGAGTCTTGGAGCACTGAAAATCATGACTGGGACATAACCATACCGGGCTATAATTTGTTCAGGAAGAATTGGGTGGGACGGAAAGGAGGCGATGTGCTACTTTGTCAAGGGAAGCATAAAAGCCAGAGAGATACTAGGAATACAGGAGGAGGCAGATGAATTGTGGGTCATCCTGAAGATAAGGAATAGACCCACTATTCACACTGATATTATCACTAGACCTCTAGCATGGAGGGGAGAGGGATTAGATAAGGTACTAGTGGAAACCATTGGCAAGATGACAGAAGAAGGGAAGGAGCTGCTGGTGGGGGACATCAACCTGTCAGATGTGGATTGGAGCTTCCCAGCAGTGGCTTTGTCTAGTAGCAGGGACATTCTAGACTATCTGCAGGGGGCATTCCTCAGCCAACTAGTCAGTGAACCCACTTGTGATGGGGCAGTACGGGACCTGGTACTCACTAAGAGAAACAGTGTTGAAGACATGAAGGTGGGAGGTCACATGGGGACTAGTGATCACAGTATGGTGTGGTTCAATATAAGAATGGATGTAGAACTGAACTACAAAAGGGTGAGGATCCTGGACTTTAGGAGGGCAGATTTTAAAAAGATGGATGAATGCCTCAGGGAAAATTCAGCATGGGTGGGTGACCTGAGTTGGGTGGAGGAACAGTGGGCAAAGATGAAATGGAGCATAGTAAAGGCAATAAGCCTCTGCATCACACAAATGAGCAAAAGCAAGAGGGAAAACAGACTTCTATAGTTCTTGAAAGAGGTTGCTGAAAAGGTGAAAGTTATGGCAAAAATAGTATTCAGAAGGTATAAAGAGATACAGAGAGAGGAGGATGGGGGGTGTATCCAGGGAAACAGGGAAGCAGGGAACGCAGTAAGGAGCACAAAGATGGAAGCAGAACAAAGAATAGCCCAAGATGTTATGAAGGAGGACAAGACAATTTTAGGTACAGTATGCAAGTGAAAAAAGGAAGACAGCTGGGATTTTAATGTTAAAAAGGGAATGGAGAGGCAGGGACTGTGCAGAGGAAGGCCAGAAAAAGGCAAACATCCTGCAAAAAATACTTTTGTTCAGTGTTCACAGAGGAAGAAAAAGAGTCACAAAAAAAGAAACATTTTGAAGGGAGGTGAATACTAGTGTAACCTCTGTTACCCAGGGCTACAAGAATCCCAGACATAGTGGCGAGCAGGGAAGGCAGCTTGTGAAATTCCAGTTAAATGGATTTCACACTGTCTCACTCTGTTCTCAGTCTTAGCTGAGACTGAAGGATTATATCATTTGGAACGGTCACAGCTGCACAAGCCACATTGGAATGTTGCAGCTAGGGAAATTAGGATAGAATGTTGGGGATTTTGAAGTGAGTCAGTAGTAGTTCAGTAGTGGGCTCAGTAGAGTGAAGAGGCGTGCTGCAGCTGCGGACCCTCAGAGCCCTAAGTTCTGACATGGAGCTATATTTTTGTTGAGGTGCGTGTTCTCACCTGAAAAGAAATACAAGAAGAGCCAAGTGAAGTGGTAGAGACCGCTTTCACAAGGTTCAGGGTCCCATCCCTCCGGGGATGGGGGGAAGGATTCAGCCTGCTTCCAGGAGCAATCCCCTGGCCCAGCTAGAGGAAGAAGAAGAAGCTGCCTGTGAGGATTTGTGTTGAGGCACCAGATGTTTTTGTGAGATTTCTTTGAAGAGAAAAAACTTGTGGGGCACCTGCAACCAAGGGGTGAGTTAGCTCTGATAACGAACCAATGTGTGTTCACCTGGGACAATGTGAATTCAAGTGACTGTTACTGTGGAGTCAGGAAAAGACAGCCAAGTACAGTTTAAAGTCGTGTTTTCAGAGATGAGGTGTTAAAGTTCAGAGGAATGGCTGGGTATGATTTATGGGTGCAAGATGTGGGAGACCCTCCCATCTGGTGCAACCTGAGTCACCTCTATGGGTTTGCTTTGAGACACCTGTTTGCTTTCTCTCAGGTACTTGGCCAGTAGCTGAGGAAAGTACCCAGACATGGGATTGATGATGAAGATTCCCTGTTAGAGCCAGGATAGCTCATGTGTGGTATGGGGAGCCACAAATAATTATCCATGATAAATGGAAGATAGTCAAAGGTCTGGCAAGGGAGCCAGGCCACAGAAACCAGAGAAGAGTCAAATCTGGGCTGAGTGCCCTGAGTGTTTCTAAACCTGAGGGTTTAAAAGTTTAGAAGATGAAAGTCTGTTTCAAGAGAAATCTCAATTGCCAGGAGTGTAGCCCTGTGGGGGGTCCGTCTATGCTTTATTGTTCCCTTTTGTTGTGAATAAAAGCCACACTTTAGAATCCCAACTTCTGTTATGGACACTACAGTTATTGCTTCCTGTGTCTGGATTACTTGGGGTCCCCTATGCAGAGTAGCCAAACCTAGCCAACATGCCGAGTGATACCTTTCTCCCCAGGTTTCAACTTATTAAAAATAGAGGCGCCACATCATAGGACCCAGGTCCCTCAACCTGTTCACTAGCCACACAGGCAGGGCTAGTAGCCCTCTCAGTTTATCACTGATTGGGGGTTACACTAGTATTTTTCTTTGGGGGGGGGGAAAGAGTCCTGAAGGGACTTGATTATCTGAAGATGGACAATTCAATGGTGCCAGACGGGGTGCATCCAAGGGTTTTAAGGGAGTTCAGGGGAAATACTAGCTTCACCTCTGCCAGTTTTATATAACAGCTGACTGGAAACAGGAATTGTTCTGGAGGACTGGAGAAGGGCATATGTAGTCCCACTACACAAAAGTGGTAGCAGGGAGGAGGCTGGATATTATAGACCAGTCAGCCTGACATCAGTAGTGGGAAAGTGAATGGAATCACTGCTGAAGAAAATGACTGTGGGACATCTTGAACTCAATGGGTTACAAGACACAAGGCAGCAGGTTTCACAAGGAGAGGTCATGTCAAACTAATCTGATAGATTTCTTTCACTGGGTGGCTAAGGAACTATATCATGGTGGAGCAGTGGATGTGACCTTCCTAGATTTTAGTAAAGTATTTGACACTGTTCCACGTAGGAGACTGGTAAGCAAGCTGGGTAGCTTAGGAGTGGCCAAAGATAGTAAACTGGATAAGAACATGGTTAGGAGACAGATGACTCCTGGTGGTGGTAAACAGAGTTGACATCAAGGAAGGGAGGGTGACCAGCAGGGTGCCTCAGGGATCAGTGTTGGGACTGGTCCTCCTTAATGTCTTTATAAATTGCATTGCAGTGGAGCTGGAAGAAATTGCCTACCTCTTTGCAGATTAACCACATTCTGTAGTAGGATGTGTAACCACCTAATCCCCTGGGGTTACTAGAATCCCATCAGTGTCCGTGTTAGGTGGGGAAGGCAGCTGGTGAATAACTGGTTAAATGGGCTTTTCACCCTCTCACTCTCTGTTTACATGGTCTCAGCTGACATGAGAGAGATGATGTAATTTAGAACTTTTGCAGCAGCATAAGCCATGGCAGCTGCCTGCAAGTGGGGAGTTTTAGAATGTTGGGTTAGTTTTGAGTTTGGAGTCTGTTAGCAGCAGCAGTAATGAGTAGTTGGAGGAGTGAGAATTGCAATGTGGGCTCTGTGAGGAGATCCTATTTTCTCACCCTTGTCCTGAAAGACATCAGCCTGTCCAGAGAAGTGGTGGAAACCATTGTCTACAGCAGGTGCTCCTGATTTTTCATCATCAGGGAGATGGAAAGGACTGCTGCAGAATGGATCCAAGGGGCAATCTCCTATTTGATCCAAGACCCTTTTGAAGCTGTCTGTTCTGAGTCCAACTGTGAGTAATCTGACTTTGTGCTTCCTGTATCAAAGTACCTGTTTTGGGTGCTTCCATGACTAAAAGGGGAGTGTACATCACTTTTGTTCTAAGTTGAAACTGTTCCCAAGTTTTAAGTTGGCTGACAGACTATGAACATTTTTTATAACTTTAATTTCTACACCCACTGAGTAGTGTTTTAATATGCTAGATGTGAAAGTCATTCCAAGATGCATGTTCCTAAATGTTTCATAAGACATTTGGAGGAGTAACGCTGAAAGGATGGTTGGGTATGGACATGGAAGTGAAAGGTAGTCAGCCCCCATCTGGACTGACCAGTTCAGCACTACAGGTTCAATAGGGGCACCTGGTTATTCAGGACATGGTGACCAATGCCTGAAGACAAAGTTTACCCCCAAGGTGTGGGTTGTGCTAATTATGAACACCAGTGTGTTCTGTGTTGACCAGTGCCACTAGAAGAAATGGTTCATTGTGGCCAGTTGCAACTTGCCAAAGTTTAAAAATCCTATGCCATATGGTTAATGTGTGCTCAGTTGCTGCCAGTGCCACTAGGAAAAATGTATATTCAGTTAAAGCCATTGCCAGTGAAAAAAAATTAAGGTCCTATGATATATGAGAACTGTAGAGTTTCTGTCAAATACAGATTTATGTTGTTCTGCAATTGCCTTGTGCCATGACATGTAAACCTTGGGCGTCCACCCTTGCTTTAGAGACCATCTTTGAGATAGTCACACTCTAGAACCCCAACCTGGTTTGGACATTCATGTTACTGCTTCCTGTGTGGAATTACTGGGTACCCCTCCAAAAACATAGATCTAGCGTAGCCCTAGCAAAAAGTTCTCTCCTCAGGGTCTGGGTTGATTGGTCACAATTTGTGTCTGTTTTTATACATCCCCACCCCTTTCTGACCTCTAGAAGTTATAAGTCTGGTATACATTCCCAAAGTTAGGGATAGTACCAAATCATCCAAAGTATGTTTGTGCCCATTCAAGGGTGCCAAGGGGTAGCTTACTGTGCAAAGTAGTGGGGGTGGTGGTGGTTACAGACGGACACTCGGGGGGGGGGGTGCAAGAAAGGATGAGCAGAGAATTAAGTAAACTAGAGGAGTAGTCATGAATATGAAAGCTCCTCAATGCACAAAAGTGCAAACTAATGCACTTGTGGCACAGAATCCCAGGGCTGGAGTATAAAATGGATGCAGTGGTATTGAGGGTCACAAAGCAGGAAAAAGAACTGGGGGTAATCATATTGAATGACCTAAAGGTGGCCAGGCAGTGTGACAAGGAAGTAGGGAGGGTGAGTGGGATGCTGGAGAGCATAGGGAGGGATATCACAAGCAGAAAGAGGGCGGTGGTGTAGCCTCTGCATATATCACTGGTAAGACCCCACCTAGAGCATTGTTCCCATCTCTGGAGACCACAGGCTTGATTTTCAATGCTTCTAATTCAGCACAAGGTGCCTGCACCAAAAGGATTTGTACCAGATGTTATGGCAATGTTGATGTTTAAACACAGGCTGCATCAAAATCAGGATGCCTTATATTGAAGCTGCCCTGTACCACTCCTGAACCAGAAATGCAGCTGCGCTAGGTCACAAAGGGCTTGTACCACAGAGTGGCTGCACCATCCCTCTATCTGGAATTTTTGAAGCCCCACCTTAGATGTAAGAGAGGTCAGTGGTTAGACCAGCCATGAGCTGGTCTCAGGGCCATGCACCACTGGCTTGGAGGGAAACATGTATGGTGGGGACCAGCAAAGTCAGGACCTGGGACAGCAGGACCAGTGAAGTACCATAGTTGGAGACAGGGGCATGGCAGCAGTTTCAAGGTTCAGAGGTGGCAACCAGTGGTGGTGCCATGGCAAAGGGGGACTGAACCACTCAGCCTGCATACATTGAGGTAGGCATGGATTGACCCTTTCCCTGACTCCAGGTAGAAAAAGCTCTGGCACCTGCCCTATAGATGACACAGTCCCTAACTTGTGATAGGTGGGCTTCACTGGAAGGTACAAGGTGCAGTTGGTGGATGGGAATGTCCCCAGGCACTGCAACATTCTCCTGCTAAACAGTACACCACATGGAGCCAGTCTGATGCCCATTTACACTCTCAGTGACTGTGTCACCTTGGGACAAGTATTAAAGCTGTTGTCACCTTGGATTTGGGACAGGGTCTGTCTGTGCATACCTTGGTGTACCCAGGCCAAGCAGCTCTGTCTCAGTGGCCATGGAACTTCCACTGGGTGGCACCTCTGAGCCCTGCCAAAGCCACTGTGCCCCTGTCACACACTATGGCACCCCACTGGCCTCTCTGTCCCTGGTCCCTACCTTGTAGTCATATTCTCTTCCCCCACTTTCTCAGCTTCACTAGGGTTGTGTCAGGCTGATGGGGCTTGATGGGATCCTCTATCAAACACCTCATGTGCACCAAAGGTTTGATACAACCCTGCAGCTGTGGAAACTCTCAGGACTTTGGCACAAGGACCCTCATTTTCCTGGAATAGGGCACAGGGTCCCTGTCACCCAGAATTTGCCACTCTCGTGGACTGGTGCACCATGTGCCAATAGAAAATCAAGCCCCACATCTCCAGAAGGACATAGACAGAGTGAAGGCAGTTCAGAGGAGGGCAACTAAAATGGTGCAGGATCTACATAGAAAGCACTATGAGGAGAGACTAAAGGACCTCTGTATGTACGCACTGGAAAAGAGGAGGGAGGGAAAATATGATACAGACCTTTAAATATGTCACTGGGGTGAATAAGGTACAAGAGGGGAGTATTTTTCAGAAGAAAATGTGCTCAAGAACAAGGGAGCATGCTGTGAAGCTGGGGAAGTAGACTCAGGAGGGATGTGAAGAAGTATTTCACAGAGTGGTGGATTCCTGGAACAGCCCTCCAGTGGAGGTGGTGAGGGTGAAAACAGTGGTGGGGTTCAAGAATGCATGGGATAAGCACAGGGGAATCATAATGGAAAGGGGGTGGAGAAAGAGCTGTAGATTGGGTATGATCTGTGGTATTAGTGTAGTTAGGGAAAAATGGACAGACTGAATAGGCCAAGTGGTCCTTATCCAACATCAAATTCTAGGTTTCTAACATCCATCCTAAAGGTGGAAGTGACACAATTGACCAGAAAGGCCAGCATGTAACTGGTGTAAGAAAGAACAGACACATTCTTACCCTTAAGTACCAAAAAAAAAAAAACACTCAAATGTTCTGTTCCTACCATTCTCAGAAGGATTTGTCCGGAAATGTTCCCCTTTTTTGTTGTACTTCTGCCCCCGAGCCAAAGATGACATACAGTGGTACTGGAGCTTTGTCATTTCAGACTTAGCAGTAGATACTTGGGCTAATAAATCCTGACCAGTTGTTTCCATCATTAACAATAATTGAGGGAATTGTCAGTGAAGACCTAAGTATTGTAAGCATTTTGCACTGTCAAATGTGCAATGTTAAGATCATAAGAATGATTTAAATTCATTTTTGACATCCTCCCATCACTAGTGCTGTACAGAATGTGGAATTAGTGTGGAACATCCATTCTGGTTCTTCAATGGAATTCCACCTACAATGATCCATGGAATATTATTCCATGGAAAAGCATTTTTTTCTGTGGAGAATTTCCACAGAAAATATTGAGATCTGTGGAATAATATTCCACGGAACAGCCTTTTTTTCTGCTGAAAATAATTCCACAACTGTTTTCTTCTGTGAAATTTTGCCTTTCCATTTGTGGCAAAATTTGGCAGAATTTCAGTGGAATTTTGAAAATTCAGCAGAATTTCATTCTGCCAGAATTTGAAAATTCCACACATCACTGCGCTCCACTCTATGGCGGAATCATAGCAGACTTAAGTAGATTTCTTAGCCTGGACCAGGAACATCAGCTTTTGCCCAGTTTTGTCCTCCTGTAATAGGGAGGTATTTAATTTGTAAGTAAACAGGGCCACACCAGGTGGCAGTGGTGCAACTGGTAACAGTAAATAAACCACTTGTGCTTTGTTTATATTATTTCTGCACATTTTAGCACTTTTTGTGTATTATTTAAATAAAAACACATGGTCACTATAAATCAGCACTTCAAAAACGTACAAGCAATAAGGACGTTGTCTCTTGACAAAGTAAATGCATGTGAAATATTGAGACCTCCATTGCTATTAGAGATGCATCAAAATCTATTTCACTGGCGAAATTCTGGCAAAATTGGCAATTTTGCGCAGTGAAACATTTCACGTAATTATGGTCTTTCGGCAAAATTTCATAACTCAATTTCTCCTGGGCTGTTCTCTCAGCTGGAGGTCACATGGTTGAGTCTGAACAGGCAAGAAGAGAGTGGTTTGTTTCCTGTACTACTTATCTCTCGAGAAAGCAGGCAACATCTTGACTCAGTCATAGCCATCTAAGTTTAAAGTCACCTGTGAAGTTAATGTGAAGTGGGCAACTTCAAATTCACATAGCTTGGTACAGCTGGTTAGTGAAATCAGAACTGTATTCTGGGTGACCTAGGTTCAAGTCCCAGCTGAGGCACTTACTACTTTCTCACCTCTGTTTGTATGTGTTCCATAAATATGCACACCACACTCCTGTGTGTGATTGTTACAAGTATATATTTGGGTTGTGCATTCGAGAAAAAGTAATGTGCTATGGGACAACCCATATTCCAGTTGTCTCAGTGGTGCAGCTGGTTAGCGCAATCAAAACAGTATTCTGAGTGACATGGGTTAAAGTCCCAGCTGAGGCCCTTACTTCTTTCTCACCTGTTTATATGTATTACCGTGTGTACCCAAACACAAAAATACTAGCCAACAACAGTAGGAAAACTGTCTTTCACTGTGAATCTCCCTTCTACAATCTACATCACAGATCCACCCCTTCCCTGAAGCACACTTCTACAGTGTCTGTCAACAGAGAGACTGAATGTACTAAATTAACATTCAACATTCACATAAAATCAATAAATTGGTTCCATGTGATAACAGCGATCAGTTAGGGCGAGTGTACATCACTGAAAATCAATTTTGGCAATGTACACACAGCAAAAGGGTGCTGGCGACTTGTTTTTTTTGTTTGTGGGGGGTCTGCACCCCATGCATCCCCCTACTAAAGGATTCTCAACTCCAGCAGGGTGCATGTCGGTGGGGTGCAAAACCAGATTTAAAAAAATGTCATGGCTGGGTGCAACAAAATGAACATATGCCAGGACCTTAACTTGGCACCCTCACAACTGTAGCCTGCCACCCACCCACCTAGCATGCCATGGTGCGAGGTCAGCATCCCACTGCTGCACTATGACTCACAAACCTTTCTCCCCCTTCCGCCAGTCACTTGGTGTGTTCGCTTCCCCCCTTGTGCATGTACATATAGCAACAACCTGTCACTATATTCATGGACCCACCCCCACCCAGTCACCCTTCCTACCCAGTAACCCTGTGGACAGGTGCCTCAGTTGAGCCACCCTTTTTGAAAGCACTCAGTCGTGGTCGCCATTGTCACGGGCTACCAGTAGATACTGATGATATAAACACACAAGGGTTTACTTCAATCAATGTACTAACTTCTGATACAAATTTTTATGTAAAAAATGTGTTTTTAAAGGTTTTTCCATAGTTTGAGTCTCAGAGCTCTGAGAGCAAACTGTCTTCAGCTTTTCACTACACACACTATGCTGACCTGAGGCTCTGCAAGACAATGTAGAGGTCATGTTACCTTACATCCAATGAATTACTGCAAAATTCACCTTAAAGAGCAAAAAAAAAAAACTCACAATAACACAAAGTCCATAGAGACTAATGGGAATGTTGCCTTTCTTCGAGATGCAAAGGTATTCGCTTTGTGGAATATTATGCAAAATTTGGGTTCTACACTAAATACTAAGCATGGCGAATTTTAGGCACTTCTCCCACCACTACTGGAGAGTGCACTTTGATACATAAACTACATAATTTGATGTATTTTTCTATCTTTTTCTTGTTTGTCTTTGTCCTATTTCATATTTTAGTACCTGTGGAGAGTGTGTGTGTGTGTGTGTGTGTGTGTGTGTGTGTGTGTGTGTGTGTGTGTGTTTCCCCCCCTTCCCAGCTCACTCTCTGAGTCTCTGTCTCTGTTTCTTTTTTAGAGGGGGTTATTCGAATGGTGGGCATAATGAGGCACCTGTATGCTACCCTGACAAGTGCACTTTTCAGATGTCCATTAAAAATTAAACGCGACAGTGGTAGGAGGCTGTTGGCCTAGTACCCAGCAGCAAAGAAGTGTGCTCCTTCCCCAGCAGCGGGAAGCAACCATGGCCCCTCCACTGCAGCAGCAGCAGGAGACAGTACTTCCTCACTGGTACCAAGAGTCAACCATGGCTCCTCCACTGCAGCATCAGCAGCAGAAGACAGTGTCCCCTCCCCAGTAGCAGGATACTGTTTCTCTGTCCCAGCAGCAGGATACCATTCCCCCTCTTGAGCAACAGGAGAAGTCAGTGCCTGAGACAACATCTGCCCCCCTTCCCCCAGACACACAGCCGCATCATCCCTGAAGTTCTCCTGCCTGGGAGTTATTTTATGTAAGTTCAGCAGGTGACCCAGTGATCACCTGCAATCTTTGTGGGCAGGAAGTGCATCGCGGTAAGTCTGGTTTCCACTTTGGGACAAGCAGCCATCAGAACCACATGCTGCACCACCACCTGCTTCAACGGGACCTCAAACTGCAGAAGGTGGCGGCAGCATGAACTGCAGCTGTGGGGAGCAGTGAGGGTGTGAGCACTGAAGAGAGTGAGCAGGAGGGAGGCATGGCTGGACCTGTTAAGCATCCTTGCCCAGCTCGCTGGACCAGACAACAACAGCAGTCTGCAGCAGCATCAAGACCCCACCAGGGACCCCCTGTCCAGAGCCAGCAGCAACAGCAGTACAGGCAGCCCTGCCCTTCTGGCAGTGACACATATGGACTTATCAGCTGTCCTGTCAGAAGTCCACCAGCTTTGACAGGAGTTAAATGATTTCAGACAGAAATTTAATGATGCCTGTGGGGAGATTGCTAAACTCCAGGGTGATGCTGACAAAATCATGGGCATCCTGTCTAAACTGCATGGTGGCCCCACTGACAGTTAATGTGGCAGCACAAATTAATTTTCTCTTTTTTGTTTTCATTTTTCTATCCTCTGTTTTTTTGTTTGCACGTTTCTCCTAAAAAAACAACCAAAAAATAAATGAAAAAACAACAAATCTGTTCTGTCCTCTTCAATCTACATCCTTAAGTCCTCTTGTTTCTTTATTTTGCATGTAAAATAATTTGTTTGACCATTGTTGTTGTGTTTGTTATAGTCTTTTGCTCCCTATAGAATCAAGTCCCTTTTATTGTTCTTTATTACTTCTCCCCACTCATTGTTGTATTTCCCTTGTCTTCCTGATCTTGCCTGTCATTTGTTTTACTTATTCTGTACCATGCCCATGTACCCCCTCCCCTAATAAACACTGTATTCCCTTATTATTTGTGGTGTGCATTACTTCTTGGAGCCGGTTACGCATACAAGATTACTTTCAAAATCATAATGATGTGTAATGCAGTTGCACTCCATATACATGGAATCTGCAAATGAAATCTGGCTACTGCTGATGGGTGTCAGCCATCTGGCCTTGTGCACAGAGTGCATATTTTTTTTAATTCAAATATCTTGTGTGATTTGCTTCAACTCAAAGTTAGAAGTATTCACCACAGCACATGCCCATAAAGTGCTCATTCTTTATTCGAGTGTGGCAAGTAAACAATGTAAAAAGTGCTTCCATATAACTAAGACAAAAATGCCCACTCGCCCAAGGCACCATCATTCCTTACATGTTACTGGTTATGTCACACCTGATGCACACGTTTTTCACATGCGTGCTTTGTGCGTGAGAAAGCACACATGTGTGAAACATGTCAGATGTGACTTAACCTTTGATGTTTCATGAAGTACGGTGCCTCAAGGAACGGGCATTTTTATCTTAGTTATACGGGAACATTTTTTACATCATTTACTTGCCATACTGGAATAAAGAAAGGGCATTTTATGGATATATGCTGAGGTGAGTAATTCTTAGTTTGAGTTGAAGCAACTCACACAAGGTATTTGAATTCAAAATATGCAGACTCTGGGCACAGGCCCTGATGGCCTACAGCCTTCCACAGGTGCTACCCTTTCCTTTGCAAACTCCATATATGTGGAATGCAACTGGTCAGTGCTATGTTTTGTGAAAGTTATGTTGAAGGCATCACCTGATCTTTTACATGTTTCCTCCTCCTATCCACAAATGTCAAGTATTGTGCCTAATAAATCTGTTTCACAATGCTGTGTGATGTTGCATCAGTTATTGTTTTGTGCAACATTCCGAAGATGTAACACATCTGGTGGATGCTGCCACTGTAGAACATGCCCCAGAAGTCCAGAAATGTTTCCCAAAAAATGTTAAAGTAAATTGAGACACAAACCTGGTGTCAGTCATGCTGTTCTATATTTCACATCCACCATCAGAACCAACATTCTTTGTTTTCTGCACTGTTTACAATGGTTTTCATGCCTAATCTTGGTGCTGCCACTGCTGAATATGTCCCAGAAGTGCAGAAATGTTTCCACAAAATTGTCACAGTAAATTAAGACAGAAATCTGGTGTCAGCCAAGCTGTTATATGGTTCACATCCACCACCAGGACCGAAATCTGCTGCTTTCTGCCCATTTACAATGGTTTTTAGGCCTAATCTTGGCGCTGCCATTGCCGAACATGCACCAGAAGTCAAGAAATGTTTCCCAAAAAATTTCTCAGTAAATTGAGACAGAAATCTGTTGTCAGTTCTGCTGTTATATGGCTAGCATCCACCAACAAGAGAATAACAGACTCCATGTGCTCTACATGTGCTGTACAACAAGGTGGCTTGCTTTGCCTCTGAGTCCAGTCCTTGATGCCACAACTGTGAAGCCTTGACTTCCCTTAATTGGCCATCTCATGACTCTCACATTTACTACCCCTCCTCTGCAATGCATATAAGTTCTTCCACCATCCCCACCAACCTTGCAGGGATCCTGGTCCCCAAGCACTCCAACCAAAATCCCTGTGCAACAGGATGAATCCTCCTAGAAGAATCCAGGGTGCTGACTAAGGTGGGTGGTAAATCCTTTGTCTCCTCTGCCCCTCTGCTATGGAACAAACTTTGTCCCCTTGTACAGGAAGCCCCCTCCCTTGAAACTTTCTGAACAAGGCTCAGGGCCCAATTGCTGGATGGCAGTACCTACACCTGCTATTGCCCTTGATTCTGACCATGCCACAACCTACTGTCAACCTATGGTGTAGTTATGCCTTGAACACTGATCAAGATATACTGAATCCCTGTTTTTAAGTATTGCTTAACATGCCTTGCTTACCACTTTGTATTTCTAATATTGTGTATTCCTGTCAATAAGTATTGTTTAACCTCCTGTATACCCTAATAATGCCTAATTTATGTAACTGTTTATGCCTATTCTCTGTAACTAACCCAGGGTCACCCCAGAAAAAGGGACCTTTGGGGCTTAGTGGGCTTACCCGGTCATCAAAATGGAATGAATAAATAAATAAATATGCTGTTTTCTGCACCATTTACAACAGTTTCTAAGTCCTAATCTTGGTGCTGCCATTATCGAATATGCTCCAGAAGTCCAGAAATGTTTCCCAAAAAATATTACAATAGATTGAGACAGAAATCTGGTGTTAATCATGCTGTTGGATTGTTTACGTCCACCACCAGGATCAAAAACTGCTGTTTTCGGCCCTGTTTATAATGGTTTTCAGACCTAATTTTTGTGTTGCCACTGCCAAACATGCCAATAAGTCCAGAAATATTTCAAAAAAAATGTTACAGTTAATTGAGACAGAAATCTGGTGTGAGTCATGCTGTTAGATGTTTCACATCCACCACCAGGACCAAACTCTGCTGTTTTCTGCACCATTTACAACAGTTTTCAGGCCTAATTATGGTGTTGCCACTGCCTAACATGTCCCAGATGTCCAGAAATATTTTCCCAAAAATGTTACATTTAGTTGAGACAGAAATCCGATGTCAGTCATGCTGTCAAATGGGTTATATCCACCACCAGGACCAAAATCTGCAGTTTTTGCACCCTTTACAATGGTTTCCAATACAAAAATAAAGCAGAAAAATGATTAAACAAAGGGAAACAGGAACAGAACTACTCACAATGAGTAACAGTTCAGAAAAAGTTACCCCAAAAAGGGTCAATATGTAAGAAAAATATAACAAATAAGTAGCACACTAATAAAAATATTAAGACAAATTAAAGAAACTCAATCACAACTTGTGAGAAATCTGTTAAATATTAGGAACTAGCCTGCTCTGCTTACACACACACACACACACACACACACACCCCTCACCCACACACACCCCAGTCGACCCTCTGCCATTCAACTCCCTCACAGACACAGATACAGAGAAAATTGAAAACACTACCTAAGTTTAACTAAGTATTATTCAAAGATTCAAAATAAAAAAATATAGACTGGCAGTATAAGGAACAACATTTTGATTTTGGGAGTAATTAGCTCTCAAAAGTAACAAATAAAGAGGCTTTTGAATGGTTTATTGTCTGAAATGCATCACACTTAACTGCTTTCTAACTCAACAGATAATTTACTGTGCAGGAAACAGCCTGCACATGATTTCAGCTATTTACCCACAATGCACTGCAAATTTGCAGGCAGACTTATATAATATTGGCGAAATTGATGAGATCTGGTGAAATGCCCTGGTACCTGAAATCGCCATCCAAGGCGAAATTACTTTTTACCTAGGTGAAAAATTTCACATAATGTGGTATTTACACAAAATATTTTGCTAGGTGTAATTTTCCAGTTTTGCACAATTTTGATTGACTTTCTCTGTGTTACTGATTCTAGCTTGCTGCTGTCAGTTGCAGTTTAAGCAATAATGCATGACAGGGTGTGGGTTGTGCTGGGATAACCTCATGCCTCGGTGGGTGGGCATGAGGCCACAGGCCAAGTGCATCCAGTGTCCCAGAAGTGAGGTTTTCCCAGCACAGCCCACACCCTGGAGTACATTATTACTATTATACAATGACTCATTGTTATACAAAATAAAAAAACTATTATAAAATGTTTTAGTAGATTTCTAGTGTGGCAATATATCTATGTTTCTTAAGAGAAGATCCAAACAATGCAACAACAAATCAATGCAGTGAGGTTGTGCTGGGATAACCTCACTGTGCCAGGGACACACTGACCAATCGCAGACCAGGACATTTTCTTGCCATTGTATAATACGGACTTGTGATTAGCCAAGTCATTCCTACAGAACAGTTCTTTTGGGGTGGTGTGGTGAGTAGCTTCGAATTTTCCTTTATTGTCTTGGTTTACTGTTACCGATTGCACCACTGTCACTTTGTGCAGCCCTATTTACTTTCATGTTCAGCTCTCTTCTTGGCTTTGCATGGGTGGGCACTGAGCAGTCCAAATGGATCCTTCATCAAGCATGACATTCAACTCCACGCTAGCAGGAACCAGTGAACAGAATAGCCGTAGTACCAATATAACTAATAGTCTGATATAGCTGGGTTTTGGTTCTATTAGCAGTAACACCATTAATATAAAGCACCCTGAAACCACAGTTTGAGACAAAAGACCCTTGACTATCAGAGAGGCTTTCTTACATCACGAGAGAGTTGCCATTACACTTTGAAGATTGGTACAGTATGGCAGCAGGTCACTTCAAAAAAATATGTACAAATCAGCCATGTTAGAAGGGGGCTGAGATCTCTAAAGTTCCCTTCCTTTGTTTCCGGATTGAGATGAGGTTTTCAGTTTATCAATGCATCATCAGAGTCTAACTTAATTTGTATAGACTCAGTAAAGCAGTAAGAAAAACTCACTGCTGCTCTTAAGCAGAAGGAAGCAGTGACACAGGAGCTTTCCAGTTCATCAGAATTTGAACTAAAATCAAAATGCAATAGCACAATTGCACAAGCTGACAGGAAAAGTCAGGCATTAAAACAAAGAAAATGTTTTAGAGATGAAGGGGATTACACAAATAACTGTTTTAGACTGGAACAAAGAAACAAAACAGCAAATATATTCTAAAGAACACAGGTGGACTATCTAACCAAGATGGTGAATCAGAAGGAGCCTCATTCATATTTTAAGAAGACTCCTTGAGCTCAGAGCATTGTCTGGAGCCCCTAACTCCGTGAAGCCCCAGAATTGCGTTCCAAAGAGAAAAAGAAGGTGCAAGATGGGTAGCAGCTGGACAAGGAGGCAGCAACCATAAACAGCAGAGATACAGGGCAACAACAAAAGCATGAGCAAAGTCAGGGGGATGAACAGACCAACATAATCAGTCTCTCCCACCCCCCAACAACTAACTGATACAAAATTGTTTGTTTTGAACTGAGACCTTAGGTTCATCCTTACCAAGGATTTTTACATTTTGAAACAACTGTTGATTTATACAAATGTGCATGCTTGCTAAAGTTAAAGTGTTTTTTTACCATGATTAGAGGTGGTCAGCAACACCCATTGCAAACCTCCATTTTCTCAGTATCACAGCCAGGAGGAATTTTTCAACTAAATCCATTTTTGAATGCAAACTTTGGACACAGGTTGGCAACTTAGTAGGTGGCCTAGCAAGTTTAGGCATAGTTCTGCCTTGAAAATAGCAGTAGATGAATATTGGGCAGATCCTTTTAAAAATCCTGCCAATAGTGTTTAGGAATTTCTTTTTGGAAGTTTCATTCAGAGGTGTCAAATACTTTATGACTATCCAATGACAAAATCATTTCTGGGGCAGTATTTGTCTTGGCTGACCAGGTGCAAGATAAAAGACTTCTGGAGCAGGATTCACTAAAAAAGGCAAAGTGTTGTGAAAAAGTTTGAAGCACCCAGTGGTTGCACTGGTTGGCAGTCCTGCTATTCACGGTTGAATAGTGCGCCTGGAGTGCAAGCAGTGGGAAATTTTCGTATTACTGACACTGTTTCTTAGTTCATGGGTGGGCTGCCTAGTTTTTATGCAATGTCTTTTGACACATATGGTCATTTCATTTTGTTTAGACATTTTTTAGGGTTTCTGATGTGTTAGACATGGGGAGGAATATATATCTTTACAAAAACTCTGTAAATTGTTTTTTGATTTTTTTGCTCTTGACTATTCTGATGTTATCCCTAAATTAATGTCAGATATGTTATTTATTTTTTGTTTCTGCTTGCATCTACAGGCTTAAAGTTTTCCAGACATTTCTCCAGACTCCTAATATTTTTTTAGCCTGAAAAGTCTGCATTTATAGAATCAAAGAATCATAGAAATCTGCTGGCAGAAAAGAACCCCTCAGCCCAACTTGTCTGCCCATAACCCCCCCCCCCACAAAGACCCCCTTCCTTCCTCCACCCTCCTTGCCAGCCTGCCTCCACCCACTAGGCCCATGTGTGTCCCAGGCTCTTTTAAACTTGTTTACTGTATCCACCCCACCACCCACCCACCCACCCCAGCAGTCTGTTCCAGGGCTATGCCATTCTCTAGGTAGAATCCTCCCCTGATGTTCCCTCTGAATCTGCCCCCCTCCAGTTGTAGGTATGCCCCTAGCGGAATTGTTCTTATTCATTTAGAAGATTCTGCTGACCCTCACCCTGTTTGTGCCCTTCAAGTATTTGAATGCCTCCACCATATCCTCCTCCTCTTCCTCCTCTCCTTCAGTGTGTACAGGCCCAGTTCCCCTAGCCTCTCTGCCTAAGACCTCCCCTGCATCCCCCACACCATTTTGGTTGTTCTTCTCTGCATTCTTTCCAGTCTGTCCTTGTCCACGTGCAGGTATGGCCTCCAGAACTGGACCCCATATTCCATGCGCGATCTGACCATGGTTTTACATTGTGGCAGGATCACCTCCCTCCTCCTGTTTGTGAAACCCCTCCCTATGCATGCCAGCATTCTTGATGCCTTTCCTGCAGCCCTGTCACATTAGTTCTGGACTTTCAGATTGTCTGAAACTGTTATCCCCATGTCTTTTTCCTGTTCTGTCTCTCCCCTTCCCTAAGTCAGTATTTTACTTTTGCGTTATTACACCCTATATGCATAATTCTGCACTTTTTTGTGTTGAACCATAGCTGCCACCTTTCTGACCATTCCTCCAGCTTGGCCAAATCCTCCCTCATATCCTCAACCTCCCCCCTTCCACCGTATCAACCCTTTTATTGCATATCTTCATGTAGTCTGCAAAGAGACACACCTTCCCCTGTAGACCTTCTGTGATGTCCCCAATATATACTGTATGTTGAGAAGTATGGGTCCAAGCACAGACCCCTGAGTAACCCCACTCATCAACTTCTTCTCTTCCTTCGAGTGCACCCCATTTACTAATGCTGTCTGTGTCCTCCCCTCCAACCAATCCCCTACCCAGCTTGTGGGCTTGCTCCCCACTCCCAAGCTGTCTACCTTGCCTATCAGTCTCCTGTGGGAGATGGTGTCAAATGGTTCCCTAAAGTCCAGGCAGGCCACGTCCACTGCCCCACCCTGGTCCCATATCTCTGTCACTCTGTCAAAGAATTCAATCAGGTTAGTCTGACAAGACCTACCACCGGTGAACCCATCCTGATTGTCATTTAGGAGGCCCACCCCTCTAGATATTTAATCAGCCTTTCCTTAATCAGTGCCTCCATTAGCTTACCGACCACATAGGTATGGCTAACTGGGCAGTAATTTCCCAGCTCCTCCCTCCCCCTCTTTACATAAGGGTACTACCTCAACTTTTTTTTCAGTCCCCAGGAACCCTTCCCTTGTGCAGTGACAGGTTAAATAGCCCTGTGAGTGGGGATGCCAATTCCTGTTTTAATTCGTTGAGTACCCTCGGGTGAATCCTGTCAGGCCTCATCGTCTTATCCATCCGCAGCTTTCCTAATTCTTCCAGTTCCATAGCCTCCCTGAAGGGACATGATTCCATCTCTATACCCAGCCATGCCCTAGTTTCCAGTTTTTGCCCTTCCCCCTCCTTCACTGTGAACACCGATGCAAAGTATCTGTTTAGGACACTGGCTTTTTCTCTGTCCCCCTCTACCAGTGCCCTGCCTTTCCCCTTGGGTCTCACAATCCTACGCTTCTCTTCTGTTCGGTCACTCACATATCTGAAAAACCTTGTCTCCCCTTTTCGCTTTTCAGAACAGTATTCATTTCATTTCAAACTTCAGACAAGGGATTTGATGCAGTTTTTCTATAAACATATTGGGGTCTGATTTTAAATCCTTTTCTAATATAGTTAGTAATCCCTCTTTCTCTGTTATTTCCCTAAGCTTGTTTCTTCTAAGTGCTGCAGAGCAGTTAATGAGTTCCTCTCACATAACTGCCTTCAAGGCATCCTAAACTACCCCCACTGTATACAGACTTTCTAATTTAAATTGTTACTGAAAATGTATTTTTGTTTTGTCTTGTAATAACTTAATGAAGGAGAGTTCCTTTAACAGTGGAATATTAAGATGACAATGTATCCTAGTAGTAACAGCAGGTCCAAATGATAAAGTTAATCTGCAAGGGGCATGGTCAGAAATAATAGTGTGAGGCAATTATGCACATAGTGAAGTAAACAGAAATGTTGTCCAGTCTGCTATAGGAATTGTAGCTATGAGACTAGAAGGAGTAGTCGTATCACAAAGGATGTACAGGTCGCCATGTGTCAGAGGGTTTTAAATGTCTAATATCTAAATTAAGGGTTTCAGAGGCATTCTCTGGGTAAATGTTAGCACACTGAGAACTTCAGTCTAGGAGGAGGTCCGTTACTTTATTGCAGTCTCCCCATTAATAATGTCATAGTTTGCAAGCATGGTCAGTTCTGTTAAAAATGCCCTGAAAATTATGATTGTTGTTAACTAGGTGCAAAAAGATTGTAGACAGCTGGAGTCACATGATGCAGTCTGCCTGAGAGGACTCTCTCTCCTGTGCTCCAACCTTTCCAAAGTAAAAGCCCAGTTAAAACCTCCCCTTTCTTGGCAATCGAGTGGGTTTTTTGATTCCTAAGACTAGCTGGTCAACAAGGCAGTGAGGCAGCGGTCAAATGCAAACCATGGAGGTGGAAATGAAGAAAACTGGACCCCAGCATACACCACCTAAAATGCCAGAGAAGGCCCTGAAAAAACAGAGGGCCCTTGTCGTATCATCTTCAGCTTTATCAACGTCTGCTAAGATAGAACAAGAACCGCTCACCCTGGCAGACTTCTTCGACGAATTTCGTCCATTTCAGGCTGAATTATGGAGCATGGCAGCAGAAATAAAATCACTATCTGCAGCTGTGGAGGACACAGCGAAGAAGGTTTTAGACAACAAAGCCAGGGTGGTTTCTTTAGAGCAGCAGACAGAGAAAAGAGATTCCAAGGTCATCGTGCTTCACCAAAAGCTCTCTCAGATGGAGCAGAAGATCAAAGATTTAGAGGGGCGCAGCCAGCGAAATCATATTGTGCTTATAGGGCTCCCGGAACAAGAAGAGGGTCCTGATGCAGTCCTGTTTGCCCAGAAACTGGTGTGCAAGGTGGAGGGCCTTCTCCCTATGGATCTAATTATATTATTGAGAGGGTGCATAGAGCCCTGCGTCCCATGTCTCGACTGGGATCTCCCCCTAGACCACTGATCATGAGGTTCCTAAACTACCTTGAAAGGCAGTACTTTCTGGCAAAGGTCCAAGATATACAGGATCTCCAGTGGGAGGGGAAAAGGTTTCGTGTGACCCAGGACCTGCCTTTAACTATCTGGCAGCACAGGCAAGCCTTTCCCCCCTTGTCTCCAGGATCATCGCTGCAGGTATTCGTTTCCACATGATTTACCACACGAAGCTGCAAGTAATAGTCATGGGATCCTGGCTGTCCTATGAAGATGTGGAAGCAGCTAAAGATGGGCTCAAATCAGCCCTCCTGGATCTGTTTTGAGACACCTGAAGGGGAGTACTCCGGAGATGTGTTCCTGATGAGAAGAGAGGCAAGCTGACAGTTTAAAGATTAAATGGATCGGCGGGACTACGCTCTCAATATGCCATGTGAGTCTATTTCCACACTCTGGTAATGGAGGTTACGTTATGGAGCTGATTTTAAGTTGGGCTGCCTGCTACAGATGAGATGGGACAGTGTTTTTGTTTGGCACCCTGTCTGGCTGCTGACTTCCTCCTCTTCTGGCGACTTTTCATTTGGACTCTCGTTTTTTTTTGTTCAGAGACGGAGGAAATTGCTACTATGGCTAGCTTAGGAACTCTGCTACCTGAGAAGTGTACCATTCACTTTTGGACAAATGCAGTTCAGATATTGAAGGGGAATTTTATTGTAGCCTGACTTGTTTTACCTAGTGTTTAAGTCTGTGGTAGTTCCTCAATTTGTCCACTAAAGGGGAGCAATGTTTAAGTTACTGGTGGAAGACTAATTTTACTATTTCTTATTCTCCTGTACCTCATGTTGTTTAGTGGGGCAAGGAATGGTCCCAGTTAGGTTTAGCTGTGGTTTTTCCCCTTTTATTCCACAATATAAGTTGTGCTCTCCCTATAAACGGATATTTGGTAACCTGATTATGAAGGGAGTTTTGTTACTTAAACAGGGTTGGAGGGGAGCTGAGGGATTAAGGGTAGTTGCAGAATGTTTTGCTGGACAGAAAAACGTGGGGGGAGGTCCGGGATTAAGAGGGATGGAAGGGGTTTAGGGTAGTTAGTTGTTTAAGGGTTAAGAGGGGATTGGGCTGGGAGGGTGGTACAGCAGTAATCAAGGGGGTTACGGTTCTTTGATGCTTGTTGTATTAATCTTTGTTTATTTTATATGTGCTTTCTTATTAACAGACTTGATGGCCAGTAATATTACTTTTTCAACTTGGAATGTGAAAGGGATAAGGAAGAAACCCAAACAATATCAAGTTCTGAAGCATCTGAACCTGTTGCGATCCCAGGTCACGTTTTTACAAGAATCCCACCTGTTGGATTCCGAGGCCTTACAACTCAGGAGGCAACAGGTGGGGCAAGTTTTTGCTGCCCAGGGGTCTACTAACAGTTGTGGGGTTATGTTAATTATTAACAGAAGTGTCCCCTTTATTCCCATGCAGGTCTTCAGGGGTCCTGGTGGCAGATATATTATGGTTCAAGGAACTCTTTGTTCCATGCCACTTTTACTTTGTAGTATTTATGGTCCCAGTATAGATAACCCTAGCTTCTTCATGAAGCTTATAACTCTTATATTACCCTTGCTTCCTATATCGATAGTAATAGGATGGGATTTCAACCTGGTGTTGAACTCTACTCTTGACAGGTCAGGATCAGCTTTAAAGGGACTTCCCCTGGGCAGAGAGCGTTTAGTGGCTTATTAGACCAATGTGGTTTATGCGACGTATGGATAGTGTTACACCCCAATGAAAGGGAGTACACTTTTGTCTCACCAGTACATAAGTTGCATTCCCGCATAGACTACTTATTAATATCCCAATCATTTCTACCAGGGGTTATATCTTCTTCAATTCAACCAGGCCCTACATCTGATCATTCCCTTGTGATGTGTTGCTTGGCCTTACTTTCTATCCCTAAAAAAGAGACTCAGTGGAAGTTAAACGAGCAGTTACTGAAAGATGTTCAATTTTCCAAACAGGTACAAAAAACAGAGAGATTTTTTCTTTTCAGTTAACTCTATAGAAGGCATGGTGCCGGATATTATATGGGGTGCTTTCAGGGCCTACATGAGTGGGGTTCTAATCAGCTTAGCAACAAAGCGGAAAAGAACCCGGGAGGCTGAGCTTTCATCATTATTGTCCCAGATTCGCTCCTGAGAGGCTAACTTATCTCCTAATACTCCGGAGGAGAGCAGGCAGGAATTCCTCATAGCTAAAGGTAGGTACTGTACCTGGACTTACTAAGGGAAAAAGCAGAGCTGGCCATCATTTGCACTAAAGCTCTTTATACCGATCAAGGAGAAAAGGCGGGACGTTTGTTAGCTTTAAGGATAAAGCAATAGGAATCAGCTAGATTCATCCTGCCTGTTAGGGCTCAAACAGACAGATCCTTGAGATCATCCCCTTCAGAGATTGTGCAGTAGTTTGCACAGTACTATGAACAACTATATAGGGACATGGACTACCCCCCCCAACGGAGGCATATCTCCTGGAGTCTCACCTCCCTTCTCTGTCTGATTCGCAGAGGAGGTTTCTTTCCTCTCCTGTCACTTTGGAAGAAATAACTGAGGTAATTAAGGCTTTGACTTCGGATAGAGTCCCGGGACCGAACTGTTTTTCCTCTTTATTTTACAAAACTTTTCAGGAACAAATAGTCCCGGTACTTCATCGGTTTTTCTTCCATATTCTATCCGCGGTAGCTGCTGATCCCCATTTGTTTGAAGCCCTAATTATTCTCTTCCCTAAATCTGAAAAAGACCCCAAGTTGGTACAGAGTTATAGGCCCATATCCCTTTTGAACCAGGACATTAAAATCCTCTCGAAGATATTGGCTGATAGGATTACCCTGGTTCTTCCGGACTTGATTGGTATGTCACAGGTAGGATTTATGAGGGGGTGCTCATCATCAGACCATCTACGTATCCTTTCACATGTCTTCTCGGAGTCCAGGGATGCTGCCTTTCCAGCTGTTTTGGTGTCCCTGGATGCCGAGAAGGCATTTGATCGTGTGAATTGGAATTTTCTATTTCAAACTCTTAAGGCATTCACTTTCCCCTCTACATTTATAGATTGGATTCGAGCCCTATATCATGCTCCCTCTGCCAGGATTTCAGGAAATGGGGCATTTTCAAAGCCCTTCCTTTTACACTTGGGAACAAGGCAAGGTTGTCCTCTTTGCCCCCTATTATTTAATCTCTACTTAGAACCCCTTATTCGAAACATTTTAGGTAATCTGGATATACAAAGCATACCGATACATAATACTGTAGTAAAGGTTACAGCATATGCCGATGATCTCCTTCTTCATCTGTCCCATCCCATTATGTCCATTCCTCCCATGTTAGCTACGATTGCAAAGTTTAGTTCCTTTTTGAATTACAGGTTAAATTTCAACAAATCATCTATTTTTCCCCTCAATCACAAGGTGTTTAAACACGATGTTATCCCCTTTGGGTTGTCTTGGTCACTCGCCTCTCTCAAATATCTGGGCATTAGACTTGCACGTAATCCTTCCTTGTGGTTCAAAGAGAACTTGGAACCCCTTTCCCAGGTCATTACACATGACCTTGATAGATGGTCAAAGCTCCCTATTTCGTTATGGGGCCAAATTAGTATAATTAAAATGAATGTATTTCCCCGCCTTTTCTACCCTTTATCACTCCTTAACTCATTTATTCCACTATCCTGGTTTCAGAAAATGCATAGGCATTGTACTAATTTTATATGGTCTAACAAACATCCCCGAATAGCATACCATAAGCTGGCGGCTCAAAAACTTGATGGGGGTTTACGTATTCCTCACCTGGCAATATATTATTGGGCTAGTCATCTATCAAAATACCTAAAATGGGTACACCCAGGGCCCGACAGTGTGAGGCCGGCCTGGCTTAAAATCTAATTAGATTTTATTCAGGCTATGAATATTGACCCCCCCCCCGACCCTGTTCTATGTCAAGCTTTCCTCTCTACAAGAGATCCGAAAATGTCCAACCCTTGCAACCTCTCTAAGAATACATACTCAACTTTGTTCCTTTTTGTGTTATAAACCACAGCTAGATCTGTCTCAATCCATATGGAACTCACCGTCCTTCTTAATAAACAAACAGAAGGTCTCCTCTAAGTGGTTGCCCCAACTAGGGGAGGGAATTGTATCTACCCTTCTTGATGGAGAGGGAGCTTGGCTCTCGGCAGCTAAGCTAATCTGGAAATTTAACATTCCAGCAGCTAGTCACTTTAAGGTCCTTCAATTAAAGCACCTTCTCACCACCATGTTGGGAAATACTTCTCCCCATCCTCCTGCATTATCCTTAATATCCGAGCTCTCTTCCTTGTTGGGTCCCTCC
Source organism: Neoceratodus forsteri (assembly GCA_016271365.2). Lineage (NCBI taxonomy): Eukaryota > Metazoa > Chordata > Ceratodontiformes > Ceratodontidae > Neoceratodus > Neoceratodus forsteri. Next base: position 116,236,558 of record JADMNL010000035.1, on the reverse strand, counting down.
AAGTTAATCTCGAAAGTGTACCAAGCCCTTTTTCATTGGTGGTATGGTGGCTCCTAATGCCCCACCAAATATTGATCCTACCTTTTTCCCCATTATACCTTGGACTGGCCCGTATTATGGTGGTATTCTCACAAGTATGTGTCGCAAGACAGACTACAACTTATGCAATACCACATTTTACATAAAGTATATTATACTCCCATAAAATTGGCGAGATGGAGTCTTCTCTATTCAGGTTTGTGCTCCAGATGCTCCCAAGAGGAAGGGACACTTCTTCACATATTCTGGCAATGTTCTAAGATAATCCCACTATGGAACTCAATTAAGGCCAAACTGGATCCTTTACTGGGTTTGCAGGATTGTTTTAACCCTAAAATTTGCCTTTTAGGAAATTTGTCCCCGATAGAGGCTATCACTTGGAGATTTCATATGTCTGTGATAACATCATCTGTTAAAAAAGTCATACTTAAACATTGGAAGGATGACATTAGCCCATCATATCAAGAGTGGGTCCATGCAGTCCTTGCTAATCTCCGTACTGAGAAAGCCATTGCGAGCCTTCATAACAGGCTACAGAAATATAAGCGAATCTGGGATCCCTTACACACTCTAATTACTATTGGTATTGATAATGAGGATGTTGGCAATTGCTTGTCTTAGTCCAACTACGTATTATTTTACCTTATTGCTGTACGGGGGGAGGGGGCAGAGTATGCTTTGAATTGTTATCATGTTGCGAATGTGTCACTATTTCTGTCCCCTGTATTATGGAAAACTTATTAATAAAATTTGAATTGTAAAAAAAAAGATTGTAGACAGCTAATTAGTTTCCTCGCAAATGTTCAAGAAAAAATCTGACAATGTCCCATTGAGTCAGAAAAATGATTACCTGTAGTAAAATTAACTCCCTTTTTGATTAAAATAATCACTCCCTTTAATTAGTGACTCAATGGTGGTATACCGATCTGGTTTTATGTGATAAAGGTGACTCCTAATGACCACCAACCACAAAGAATGAGAAAAGAGCATCCCAACACACAAAGCACATGGGACAGTACAGCGACCACTTCAAATAGCAATGGTTGTTTGCTTCATTTAAAAAAAAAAAAAAGAACATATGTGTTTTTATGCTGGGAGTAAGCCCCCTGCGCCTCCAAAATAATAATCAACTCCATGGGAGGGACAGACTTAGGGGACAACATAAAGATTTTAAAAACTGAAATATTTCCTTTCCTGCCACTAGATCCAAGCCCTGGTCGCTCACTTCAGGGGCAGTAGCTCATACTTCTATGCTACACGGCCAGCTTGGCAGTGCTAGCCCAACCATCATGCTATATCCTGCTCTACAGGATATAGCAACTTCTTTCACCATTTGCTCATCTTCCAAGTGCTATTACTGAGTGGCTCATATTACGTCGATCAATAATAGGTGCTCATAAAGGGTGTTACCATCTGTCCCACCTACTCCTTGTCCCATTTTACTGCTTCCTTGGGGTGAGATACATTTCCTGTACTAAGACAATGTTCATATGCATGTTTTTTAAGTGGGCCAAAAAACTATTTTCCTTTTAATTGGTGATACAACTCTTGTCATGTTCCAAGTCACTGTAATTAGTACTGATATTGCTGGGGATGTAGTAACATTTAACAAACTATAACTGGATATCTAACAAGTCAAAAAGGATATGATTACTGTATTGTAATATCTCAGATATTTAATCTTTTCCATGGGAACAATTTCAAAACTCATTGTCTATTATTTTAAGTCCTTCATTTAAATTTAGAAGAGGGAAGAAGTTATTTTTGATAACTTTGAGGCATCTCTGCAATAGCATTAGGAACCTTTGAGACGTACTGTAGTTATCCTACATATTTGCAAGACTAGGCCTGTAGCTCGATGGGTGAAGCAATAAACCACTCCCCCAACAGGCCTTTAAAGGCCTCTCCTCCTGGCTAATCCAGGATAATTTTCCTTCATTGCAGCCAGAGGTGCCAACCGCCCTCACTCAGGACTGTTGTTTCACTGTGCCTCTGACCACTAGTTTTCTTTCCCCCATGTCATGGCTTCTCTTTGTCCACTGCACTATTCTGCAGCCATTTCCATCATGCTCCCTCTGGGTTGCCCAGTGATGCCTGAGCTCATGGGCAGGGTCCTTAAACCTTCAGTATCACCAGTTGCTCTCCAGTCACCTTCTGGTACCTTCATTGCTATGACTGTAGGCTGCTTCTGGCCCTTGTTCCTTCTGTCGGTGGCTTCTTCCATTTTTCAGGACCCCCCACCTGCTGCCCACACCTCCTAGTGCTGTTTTGTCTTCCCCTTCTGTCAATCGCTTGAGCTGGGTTCCTACAGCGTATTCCCTGCACTTTGCTGCACTTGCTCTGTCCGATTTCCCCCTCTTCTGAGCTGTCTGCTGGCCCAGCTGTCCCTCCTTGTTTCATACCTGCTCTCTCCTCCATTTCCTTAGCTCATCTCCAAGCTCTCCCAACAGCATTCCCTCTCACTTGTCAGGCTTCCTGCCAGTTTAATATCTGCAGCACTTACCCCTGGCATTTGCTACTTCTTTCCCCAGTCTCCACTGCTCCTCCATGCTGCGTCCTCCTTGGCAGCTGCTTCTCTGCCCTAACCCCACTCAGGGCTTTCATTCCTGATCCCTTGCCACCTTCCTAGCAGCCTGTGTCTGCATTCCCCTCTGCTATACCTCCTGCTGCTTGTCTTCAGGTTTGCAACCTCACCAGGCACTAATTCATTCAGTCCTGTGACACAGCCTTCCTGGCTTTTCGACACTCGGCATATCGCGTATGTTCCTTCTCCTACCTCACCTCTTTCCATGCCTCCATTGTCTGCCAACTTTCCTTCTGCCTGTTGTAGAGTGCTGCTGCCCATTTCTTTTGGGCTTTCATCTCAGCTCACCACCCCTTGAGCACATTTCTCTGATTGTCTATTCCCTTGGATCTCTTCATGTCTCCTACCTCACCTGGCTGCTGCCTCAGGTATCTCCTTCATTCCTTTTATCTCCCAATTTAATTCAACCCATCTACATTATGTACTCTCTCCTGTTTCCCTAGCTGTTTCTTGTCCTGATGCCTGATTGGTGGCTTCTCTGTTGATCCTATGGTGGGGATCGTATTGCACCAGCTGGCACTGTGGCTCCAAGTAGCCATAGCACCCCCTTTGTTTATTGTATTTCCCAGCTGGCTCACCTGGCCTTCTCTGTTGCTTCTACTCTGCAGTATCAACCTCCTGCAGCTCCACTCAGCTCCTTCTTCTGTTCTTTGCAGCCTTCAGTGCCTCCAGTACCTGTACACATTTCTGTCTTCATGGCTTTCATGCCCCCACCTTCCACCGCCCCCTCGATCCTTGCCTCTTCCTCTTCCTCATCCTATGCTTTCTTTTGGGGGTGTTTCCCTATCCTACCATCACTATACCTTTTCATATCTTCCTTTTTCCCTTGCTATACACTCTGGACCTCTCAAGTCATATATCCTCCACTCCATGTCAACCTCCATCGTTGCTCAACCTCATTCTTCCTATACTCTACCTACTCTGGTACATGAATTTAACCATACCGGCCTTCAGAACTTTCACTCCATTATCATATATCATCCATTTTATAACTCATCTTACCTGTACCAGCCTTCAAGGCTTTCACTGCATTCTCATACATCATTCATTTTATGTTTCACCTTAACCGTTCTGGCCTTCAAGGCTTTTAATCCACCATCATTTCTCCTCCACCATTATTTCTCGTTCATTTGTTCTCGATCATCCTCTCCTCCCATATTGACTTCTCAAATCATCATAGGCTGCGGACTTCATCTAGCCATCATCATCTCTCCCCCTCGCCTTGTTACTTCCCATTCTGCAGTCCATGCCAGCCTTCCAGGTTTCCCTCTATCAGCCTATCTCATATATTCCTCTCAAACCTCCACTCATCCATTCCGACTTCATAGTTCCTACCTCCTTACTCCTGGTACATCGTACTTCGCCCATCAGCTGAAGGCTCCGCCTGGCCATTCTCATTTATACCTTCATGCAGTTCGATTCCCAGTTAATGTGGCTTCTCCATTGACCCAGTTGGCATGCACTCCCTTGGTTGCTTCTGCAACCTGTCTCCTCAGAACCCAAGTTGGGGACTCCTTTGCGCAATCTGACCTCTCTGTGGGTCTACTCATTTACATTGACAATCCAAGCATACCCCTCAAATGGGTTTCATGCTACCTCAATTTGACCTTCTCCCCACTTGGAGACATGCCTTCCATGTCCATTGCTCCATGGCTCGGGCCTAGCCTGTAGCCGATGGTCTCATTCTGCACCCTTGAAGTCCACATCCTGAGCATGTGAAGCTTGGAATGTAGTCCCTCTCCCTGGCCTATAGTGAGAATATCTTCACTCCAGGTGGATCTTCAGTAGTCCCTCATTTTGTTGACACCTCTGGATGCTGAATATACGACTTCCAGCTGCGAGGGGTGGGGCTCTCATCAGTGAGGCCCATTTAGCTGCCAGTGTGGCTTGGGGGCACTCTGTATGCTATTCTCCATCTGACCACCTCTGGTTTACTGATCTGTTTTGCAGGCTTGTATAGGCTGACTGAGTGCTTCAGCAGTCATTTCTCTCCTCCTTTGCTTTTGGGCATCTAGTTGAAGAGACGTCACTCGCAACCCTAAACAGCATTCCTGTTAGAAGGATAGAGCAAGTGCATCCTTCAAATCAGAATATTTTCCTCTTCCCTTGATTGTGACTCTAAATTACAGAAGCTGAGCCATCACTAACCAAAACATCTTTCAGCTGGGAGGGAAGGTGACCTAGGCCTTGGATCCCCAGAGGCTTCCTCCTCAAAGAGAGTTTCCCATCCTTCATGCCAATGGTCATAATATTAGATAGGGTTAGTACTTTCCTAAGTTCCATAGATAGGTTCCACTGTTGGATGGAGTCTACTTAGGAAGTCCCGTCCTTCTGCATCATGTCCACTTCCAATCTGCTAAATATTTCCCGTCATCTGCCATTCATCCCCTATTCTACCCATCTGCATATATTGACCTCTATTCCTGTCCTCGATATCATTCTGACTCCCCTTCTTCTTCAATGCTCAATACCTTTTTTGGGTATTCTTTTAGGGCTTCTTCCTAAGCTACCTTTAGCCTAGGGGATCATTCCCGTGGCACCTATAGAGGTGGAACTCTCCCCTAGGGTTCCTCACTGTTGTACTCCTATAGGGTGGTATATCCCATGGATAGAGAGGTGAACAGCCACAATGTATTTAAATCACACAAACATATACTGTATCATACTAAGTTGAGTAAGCACATCAAACAGATATATAGTTCCAACATGAAAAAGAGAACCTAAAAACAAAGGGTTCCAGTTATATGAAATATAATATACATGTACATTGAACCATGACCTATTACTAGGAAGAGTACTTTGTTTTCAGACATTTCAAGCATCTTTAGCATTGGAGTGGAAACATTGCTACTTGCAGATGCTCAAATTACATCTCTGCCAAAACAAACACATAGAAATAAGTTCAAACTGTGGCACACCAATTGCAATAAATATAAAGATCAATATCAATATTGCAGAGATTCTGAAATGAGTCTATTAATTATGAACATAAGAAGAGGTGCCGCATTATGTCAGGGGATGGATCCTTTAGAAGCACATGCCAAAATGAACAAAAAAAAGGTGCAGTCCATTAAATTATTGACGTCTATCAGGGAAGGAGATTGTCAGTTACAAAGGCCTCTGACAGTATGATGGTTGTACGCCCCTTTAGCCTTAATTTAAACTCAGCCTTACTAATATCTACAATCTCCAGCAGAGATCTGTGACGACAAATAATCATAGTCTGATAGTACCACGAGTCAGTTTAAAAGAAATTATGCCTGAGACGGGGTAAACTAGCTATGATAATAGAGCTCCTCACTCCATGTACTGACTCAATTCAGCTCCACTCAAAATAGCATAAGAATATGGGCCCATCAATATTAATGTAACAACTCAGACCAGAATGTCCAATCTGCAAGACAAGTCTGTATTAGTACTAACGTGAGCCTCTTACTAAGAAATCATTAGTTGGCCTCTGAGATTTGCATATTATTTGAAAGAATTATTGCAGTGTTGCTGGTCAAAGAATAGTTGGATAATGTACACACAAAAGTCATGTAACAACATTGGGCTCAATTTTCAAAGTCCTGCTTTTGATGCAAGATGCCTGTATTAAAGGGAATTGACACAAGAGGTACCTCGCATCAAAAGCTGCGGCACTCCCAGTTTTCTAATGCAGGCTGCATCAAACACAGGAAACCATGTGCCAAACCAGTCATACTCCACCCTTGCACTGAAAGTGGTGGTGTACCAAAGCAAAAAGAGGCTGTACCATGCTGGGGCTGCAGCATCCCCTTGCTTGGGATTTTGGAAGCCCTGCCATGGCCGCAAGTTGGGGCTGTGGTTAGACATGACATGAGGTGGTCTAACAGCCCTTCACCACAACTCAGGAGTGTACTGAGTGTGTGCTGGGGGGAGGGTGATTCTTGCAAGATTGTGGGACACTAAAGCTGAACCTGGTGTGGTGCCATAGTGGGCGGCATGGCACAATGGGTGTAGCAGGGTGCGGAGGTGGCACAAGGCAGATGTGTTCTGAGCAGCTGCAGAGACTTGTGCACATGGTACTGCTAGGAATGCATGCATTGACCATGTCCCAGATCCCCTGGTGCAACCAGCTGTGACAGCTTTCACAGAGGTCGCACAGTCCCCAACATGTGGAGTTAGTCCATGGCTGCGAGGTACTACGTACAGTTGGTGGAAGGAGATGTACTTGTGCCAGCATGACATTCCCCTGCAGCACTGTCCACTGAGTGGTGGCATACTGCAGCTACAAGTGCCAGTGTATCTATGGCAGAGTGGGAGGGCAGCCCAACACATAGGTGCAAGACAGGGGTGTGGCAGATGGCAGGATAAAGACCAGTACCAAATATACTGGAGTGGGGAGCTCTGTTCCTGCCACCATATCATGCCTTGGTGGAACAGTACATGCAGATACCCTCATAAGCTATCAGCAGCCATGTCTGTCACATCCATGGGTGATGTACTGTACAGTTTGGCCCTACCCAGCCGATATGTCACAACCAATGTTCCAACAAGGCAGGGTACAGTGGCAGAAATGTAGCTTCCTCACTCAGGTATATGTGGTGCTAGTCCTTTATCCTGCCATCAGCTCTGTCTGGCACCTGCTTATTGAACTGTCCTCCCACTACGCCTTAGCTACATTGGCACCTATACCTGCAATATGCCACCACTTGGTAGGCTGTGCTGTAGGGAAATGTTGTGCTGCCTCAGGTATGTTCCAGTAGACCAACTGCATGTAGTACCCAGCAGCAATGTACAAACACCACATGTCAGGGACTGTGCAAGCTCCTGGAAAGCTCCCAGAGCTGGTAGTACCAGGGAGTCCAGGACACACTCTGTGCATGCATTCTAGGGAGTACCATGTCCATGGGTCTTAGCAATTGGCTATGGCATATCTGCCTAGTGCCATTTATGTACCCTGCCACACTTATCGTGTCCATGCCATTCACTATGGTACTACCCCAGGTCCAGCTTCAAAGTTCCACAGGCTTCATCCACCCAACATTGTGGTTCTAGACTGGCATTGCACCAGGAAGGTGGTGCTTGATGGTGCCCTGCATCAAACCCCTTTGGTGAGCCAACTCTTTGTTGCAACATTCTGTCTGTGGCAACTTGAGGGATTTGGGCGCAGGGACCCCTATTCTATTAAAATATGGCAGTGGTCCCCTAGCACACCTGGAGTTTGACATAGGCAGGGATCAGCACAATGTGCACCAGTCTAATGACTCTTTGAAAATCCAGCCCATAGCTTTAGAAAATGCCCAACAGAGGAATTATTACAAGCAAGATAAATCTCCCAGTCCTGACTGCAGTGGTTGAAGGCTATCAGGATTCGGGCACAAGCTGTAATGAAAAGTAAAACATTTTGCAAGCAGCAGCCACTGTTAAAATTGTCAAAAGCATTTCAATAGTAAAATGTAATGGATTAGAAGCATGTGTGCAGCTGTGACTATTATTTTAGCCAGAAGACTTAGTTGCAGGCATTCACAAAATGTCAGCAGATTGCATCATTGAATTAGAAAAAGGAAAACTTCTGTTATTGGGGATTTAACGTTACTGAGACATTATATGTTAGTTTTACAGGAACTTCCTCTTTAAGTATGCACCTCTATCCAAAACAAGAGCAAGATTGGGTTACACCCTATAGAGCAGGGTTTCTCAAATGGTGAGGCCAGCCTCCCAGCGGACGTCCCAACCTGTTCTAGGGGAGGCTCAAGCAAGCCTTAAAATGTACTCTATTTAAATGTCAGGTTTTGGATGCTTTGTGTGATAGGAAGCAGCAAACTAAAGTGAATAATGGCATGTGAATTTATGTACAAAATGGGTGACCAGGAAAGTCGCACTCAACAAACACTTGTTTCCTGGTATGACATGGGGGAAAGCTGAATGGAGGAAGTACAGTTCTTGGAAACTGTGCAAAACAAAATACAAATAAATAGGAACAAGGTAATAACTGACCCATTATACTGGCTGCAGAAAAGCACAAATGCAAAGGCTAGGTTGAGAGGTACTAGGAGCAAGAGCAAGACAAAGCAAAATGGTCCCTGAGAAGGTGTTTCAAAACGAGGTAAAACTGACAAAGTAAACTGACTTATGGCGGTATTGCAACAAGAGGTACAGTAAATAGAGTCCAAAACCCAGAAGTGTGGCGTGAGTAAGCTGACATGGAGAGGGGGTTATACAGATGGAGAATAATACATTTAATAAAATAAGAATAAACTGAACTACTCAAAGGAGTGTCACTGTATTCCTTGTGTACTATGCAAAGTACAATAATTGTTCTATCTATGGGGAGGCCCAAAATTATTTCTAGGTTGGGAGGGGGCTCAAGAACTTTTCCATGGCTTGGGGGAGGCTTACTATGACAGTGTCTGAGAACTAGCACTATAGAGAAAACAGGTGTGTGTGAAAGCAGGCAGCAGTCAGATTTAGAAGCCAAGAAATGAAGACAGGAGAGAAGTTTTTTTTTGTATTTAAAAAAAACAACTTGGATTAATACCATAACTGCTGATTTCACAAGAGATAAAATATTAATGTTGGTTAATTTTTTGACGGATAGAGGAACTTTCATTAATTAAATCCATGAACTTCAGTTTGAGTTGAAGGAATGTTGAGGAAATTGGAGTCCCTCAAGTTAGCAGGTTTCTTTTCAGTCAGAGTTTCATCAGAGAACTGAGGTATTTCCATAGAAGAATTGGGATCAGTATCCAAAGAGTGCTTGTTTGACAGATTTTTGCCTCTCTTCCTTGCTGACACAGAAGTGTTTATTTTTGGGTGGTGGTCGGGGTGGGGGCCTTAGTGAGTTGAAATCCTTTGCTTGTGCTTTGGCTTTGCTTTCTCATCAGAGTATTCCATCTCTGTGGTAGATAATTATTTGATATTTTTCAATGTGCTGTGAAGGAAGGAGAGCAAACTGACTGACTAATTTGTCTGTAGAGAGTGTTGTGTGCAAGGATAATCAGTGCACTCTGCTGCTGGCAGTATAGCCTGTAGATTAGAGTAACAAGCTGTGAATGAGCTTAGTACATCCAGCAAGATCTGGGTTTGATTCCCACAACATTCATTTCAATACTGTGTGAGTCTGGGCAAGTCATTTAACCTCCTCAGTGCTCCGAGTTCACCCCTGAAAACAGGCAGTTGTGCCTACTTGGCCCATCCTGGTTACCAAAGAATTTAAAAAAAGTTGCCACAGGGAGTCATGGAATTTTTGTAGTCATTTGAGTACTGTGTATAAACTTAAGCTGTGCTGTGAGGCCAGTGTTTTTCCACAAAGACTAACGCATCATCCACTGAGTGACATTCTCTGAAAGCAACATTGCTGAGTGTTATAGGGTGGGTCTACAGGCAGACAAATAACGTACACAGAAGCAGCAGTTTAGGTGCAACCCACTGTTTGTTTAGTGGGATGTTTATTACTTCATAAACAATTTACAGCACCAAAAAGTAAAAATAAATACAGAAAACAAAAGAAACAAAATAATAGACAATCAATGGTAATTCCAAAGACTTCTCTTCACTCACAGACTGAGACTTCCCTCCAGCTACGTCAGGAAGAACTGACCCTATCTAACTTGCCATCTGGAGAGGTAGGGTTTATATACCCTCCTCCTTGGTCAGGTGACCCAGTATTCTTTTGGAACAAGGTAAAATCAATGAATAACCTTTCAAAATAGTATTCATTAGCATAACCTTGTTTTATACATCAATACAAACTTTCATTTGAACATTTTATACAATCAAAACTCTGTATAAAGGATTTGATACAAACAGTCACCTAACATTTGATTGACAGTTTGCCATCTTTAAATATAGACCACTAGGGGCCGCTCACTCCCTATAGTGACTCTCATTCTGCTGTAGAGCTGCTAGCAAGCAGGCCCTCTCTTAGCTTCAAAGGAGCAGCTCAGCAACAGCATTCTGGTAACTTCCTTGTTTGTTTAAGTGTTTCAGTTCTTTCTAGGTTTGCAGTAACAAAACCTTCTTTGGTTTACCAGGACATAGAAATGTTTAAAACACAGTGAACCTGTAACCATTTCTTCCTTTTTCAGGTGTTTTGCAGCACAGGAGTTAGTTTGGCTACAACTGTGGTTTGAAATCTCCAAACATATTTTTAAGGGCAAAACACTGGCTGCAGCTCTGCTCTGTGTTTCCTTAAACAGAAACAGCTTTTATCAACAGAAGCTAAGCAAACTATTTTAGCTATTCCCTCTTCTTTACAAAAAGGAGCCTAAGTGGTGTTTGTTTTTAAAAGTACAGAGACTTTTAAGCAGGAGCATTGCTTTGGCGGGGGGTGTGGGTATCTACTAAATAAAGGCTTTTTTTCAGCCTATCTTTATAATACAACTACCTGCAGTTTATAAATGCCTTTTAAATCATAATGTGCAGCTTGTGTAATTGAGCGTTCACCAGCTCAGGAAACTCAGGGAGACATGAACAGACAAGGGACCAGGAAATGAAGAGAAATTTAAACAGCAGGGAATTAAGAAGGGGATTTTGTAAGGAGGTAGCCTGCCTCCATACAGAAAAATAGGGACAGCATAAAAAGGAACAGGAAAGCGGTTGCAACCAGAGGTTTAAGAAGAGAAAAAGGTCCCAAGTCTCAGTAGCAGGGACAGGCCCTGTCACACTGAGTTTGGGAGGTTACCAAGCTAGTCGGAGCAGCCAAGGCTTCATGAGAGCTGAGACTGGCACAGGGTATTAAGGAAGGAGAAAATGACTTCTTCAGATACATACAGTAGCAGCCACAGACACTGCCGGCTATTTCCCAAAATTTTTGTGATATTTCCAGATATATGTAATGCTTTCTCCATTTCTGCAGTAGGGGCAGCAGATAGAAACTCTTTAGAAATTTCACGAACTATCTGGAAATAGCTGGCAATGTCTGACTGCTACTGTAAGAGAGAGAAGGAAGAGCAAAGACCAAATTGTGTGAGGATTAGGAAGGATGGAGGGTGGGTGGAGAAGGGACTGGATCAGGCAGAGGCACTAAAAGAATACTTCTGTTCTGTGTTCATGGAGAAGAAAGGGAGGCAGATACCACAAGGGAGAGGTGTAGTGGTCTGTGGGAGGTGAGGGGGTGAATGATACAGATATTACAGAGGATAGGGTCCTAAAAGGATTAAGGGCATAAGGGTGGACAAGGCACTGGGATCAGAGGGCATTCACCCTAGGGTACTTAAAGAACTAGTGGAGATCCTGACAGGACCACTGGCTGACCTGTTCATTACCTCCCTGGACACTGGATGCATACCACAGGATTGGAGGATGGCCCATGTGGTACCCATTTATAAACATGGCCCTAAGGATGAACTGGCCAACTACAGACCAGTGAGCCTCATGTCAACTGTTGGTAAGCTGATGGAGACCATCCTAAAGGAAAGGCTGATAACCTTTGTGGAGGATAATGAACTCTAGGACGGTCAACAGCATAAGTTTGTCTTGGGCAGATCCTGCTAGACAAACCTAGTTGAGTACTATGTCTGGGTGACCTGGGAGCTGGACAAGAGCCATGCAGTGGATGTCCAGTAATTCCACTTTAGCAAGGCCTTTAATGCCGTGCCACATGGAGGGCTGAGGGGGAAGCTGGATTATAACAGGGTGGGAACAAGGATGGTCTAATGGATCAATAACTGGCTCAATAGAAGGCAGAAAAGGGTTGTAATGGGGGTGACTGTCATCTCCGAGGGCTGTAATGAGTGGGGTACCACAGGGATCAGTTCTGAGACTGGTGCTGTTTGGGATATTTATAGCTGATATCTCACTCGAGATGTGGAGTAAGATCAGTCTGTTTTCAGATGATACAAAGATGGGTGCTGTGGTAGATGACGTTGAGGGTGTGAGGAGGCTACAGGAAGACCTGATCAAGCTACAGGACTGATCAGAAACATGGCAGTTGGGGTTCAAAGCCAAGAAGTGCAAGGTACTGCACTTTGGGGCTAGGAGCCAGGAGAGGAGCTATCAGTTTGGAGGTGTACAGTTGGAAAGCACTGTTGGGGAAAGGGATCTAGGTTTGCTTATAATGGGGAGTATGAACAACTCAGCTCAGTGCAGGAAGGCTGCAGCAAAAGCGAACAGGATGCTGGGGTGTATAGTGAGGGGAATTTCCAGAAATAGGGAGGTGATCCTTCCCCTGTATAGGTCACTGGTCAGGCTGCACCTGGAATACTGCATGCAGTACTGGCACCCATTCCTGAAGAAGGATGTCAAATTCTTGGAGGGGGTACAGCACTGGGCAACAAAGAGGAACCAAGAATTGGAAGGAAATGAGGATAGGCTGGCCAAGCTGAACATATACTCCCTGGAGGAGAGGAGAGGAAGGGGGGATATGATCAAAACTATTGTATACTTAAGAGGGATCAATAAGACTGATACTGAAGGGATTTTCCAGATTAGGAGATGAAGGCATATGAGAGGGCACCAGCTGAGATTGGAGGAGGGAAGATTCAGGGGGAAAGCAGGAGTCATTTTTTCATAGAACAGGTGGTGGACAAATGGAATGCTCTGCCAGAGGAGGTGGTATCCTGTAGAATGGTGGGTGGTTTTATGAGGGGATGGGCCAGAGTGATGGGGGGTTAGGATGAAAAGGGATGGAAAGGGTGGGGCAGCTGCAAGTTGACAGGCTAGCAGCACAATCAAGCAGACTCAATAGACCACGAGGCCTGTTTCTGCTGGCATTTTCATATGTTCGTATGCTGCTAATCAGTAAGGTGGCTGGGTATATATTTTTTTATGCTTTCATAATGTCCTACAAGTACTGTCTCACTCCATTTAAAAACCTGCACTTTTACACCACCTCAGAGGAAAAACCATGAAAGATGTGGATGATGTTCCTCTCCCACGTCAAAGCATCCCTTTCTGTATCAATCATAAGGATCATAAGAATCTCCTCCTTGACTAAGAAATGTAAAAAAATAGATAAAAAAAGAGCTAAGACAAGATATGGCCTTGCTCCTGCTTTAGGTTGGTTTGGCAGCAATTGAGCAATGTGTGCTTTCCATCTCCAGTTACCAGGGCCACTGGTGACCCAGAACTGAAGGTATAAAACTTTTCAGGAACTGAATCATGCTGTTCCCTCCAATTCTCTCTGGAAACTCCACAGTCCTTAAGTTATTATTCCTTCCCCTGTTCTCCAAGTCATCTACATTTTATGGCTGTAGTGGGCATTGCCCTGCAGTCATTTTACTATTACATAGAAAAAGGGAGCTTTTCTGAGTCCTAACAGACTAGATAAAATTAGAGGTTTTGTGGTAATATTCTGCTTTCATTCAGCTAAACAATGTTTCAAAGAACTATTTTGTGCTCAGAATCAATTGAGTTAGAAAGGGAAGTAAGCAGACAACCCTGGAACTATAGTGTCAAATGTCACAGAATGGAATGTTTATGTATTAAATATAATGTTCCAACTCTCACTGATAAGTTAGAGGACCCCTAAACACAAAAACATAAAAAGTAGAGCACACACACCTCTCATAGCAAGGGCACAGGTCTGTTAAAAATAACTTGATCACATGCCAACAACCTTATGTTGTTGGCATATGTGAAAAAAGTTATTTTTTAACAGACCTGTGCTCTTGCTATGAGAGGTTTGTGTGCTCTACTTTTTATGTTTTTGTGAATTGAAGTTAGTATGGAAGCACCACGTCCTTGTGCTAACTCCATTGTGTTTTTGGTGACCCCTAAACACAGTTCAAGTTACAGTTTTTCTTTCACAGTGAAGGTTTGAAATGGACTATTCATATGTACTTTTTATTTTAAAACTTACCATGCTGTTGAAATTCTGTTACCAAAGTACCGAAAAAGGAATTTGTCTGTTTGTGGTAGTTATGTGCCCTCTTCCTGAAAACTTAGATCAGCTAAGCTAGCTGTTTTACAGGGAGTGTACATTTTTACCTTTGGATTTCAATAATCTTTACTGTGCCTGTATTCACTATTCATCATGTTTGAGGTAGAGGAATATGAAGATCTTGAGAACATACATTTAAACTTTGATATTGGTATCCAACCTTACCAATCTGAGCCCACAGTATCTAGTGTTAATCAGTGTAAGCGGGCACAAGCTGCATCTGAGTCTGACATAGACAATGTCAGTTCTGATTCAGATGACACAAATTGGAGAGTTACCTTGGATTGGTTAGTATTTTTAGTTATTAATACCTAAGCATTGCATTATCTGTAATCTAAGGGTCTTTGTCTATTTTATTTAGCAATACAAAGGTATTCCAGTCCTTCATATAATTGTGATAGCCCCCCCCATTATATTGAATAGCAACTCACTGACCTATGTTGTATCACACATTGTACATCTTTATTTTTTAATGTCTTTGTAGTCATCAGTTCTGAACTATATCAGTTCATACTGTTTCTTGCATGTATGTGGGGAAGGGCTCTGCAAAGGTGCCCATACTCACCCATTGTTATTATAATTTGATGGTATTTAATGTTAGTTTATTAGGGGATGGTTTTGGATATGGGTTCATCTTTTGTTGCAGTACAACTATGTTTGTGCACTTTTTTTTTCATTGTATATGTTACCTATTCTGGTGTGTGTGTGCATGTGTGTGAATGTACTGTGAGAGTAGTCCTGACTGTGTTCCTGTAATGGTTCTGTGTGACCACATGACCATATGTGGATGTTCATGGACAGGGGTCAACGCTGGCACCAGTCCCACTGGCCAGTTGCTGTTAGATATTATTTTTGGATAGACAAAAATCTTTGTAAGAATTGAAAAGAGCATTGGAAGTCTTAGTGTTACCACTTAGTAAAACAAGACCGCGATCCTGAGCATGTCCGTGATATTGCCATGGATATGACATGCATGCCCCGGATCATGGTCCTGTTTTTATGTGGTAAAAGTAAGACTTGCAATGCACATTATTCTTATAAAGATTCCCGTGCTTACAAGATTATGTACGTTTAGCTCCAACTATCACTCACACTCTATGCGTGTTCACATTGAGAAGAGAAAACTGGCAGTGGAGGACTGGCCAAATAATAAGGTAATGTGCTTGATCCAAGCTAGAAGTATATATCTTTAAAATTTAGTTAACAGATCTTACTGTTACTCATACTGGGGCACATGCATAATTTATTTTGTCATATATGTTATTACAGGTACACCGATCACACAAGTTCAGAATAGTTGCTGAAAGATGACAGTGTCCCTTCAATGTGTACTCTGCTCATGCACTGCATTGATTCAAGTTTCCAAAGAGCTGCAAAGTACAGTGAGCCGGAACTGAAGCAAACCATTAGGAGAGTTTTATTTATTCATTGCCATGAGCAGTACACACATTAAGCAACTTATTGAAAAATGCTAAACCAGTGAGTTGTAGGGACAGTTTAATATGACTTGTACTGTGATACCCAAGGGGGAGGAATGGCAGAAATGGGGTGGAAGGGGTGATAGATGGGGAAATCATGGAGGGCAGAGTTTGGGAGGGGTTGAAGGCACTGAGGGTGGACAAGGTTCCAGGCCCATATGACACCCACCCCAGGGTAATAAAGGAGCTGGCAGAGGTCCTTGTGGAACCTTTGGTAGACCTATTTAATGCCTCTCTACACTCAGGGTGTGTACCTTAGGATTGGAGGATGGCTCATGTGGTGCCCCTTCACAAGAGTGGCCCCAAGGAACAACCAGGGAACTACAGACTAGTGAGCCTCACATCCATCGTGGGTAAGCTGATGGAGACTGTCCTGAAAGAGAGGCTGGTGGCCCTCCTAGAGGCCAAAGGACTACAGGACAGCAAACAGCATGGCTTCATATGTGTCAGATCCTGCAAACCAACCGGGTGGATTTCTATGACTGGGTAACTAGGCAACTGGACAGGGGCCATGCAGTGGATGTCCTGTATCTGGACTTCAGTAAGGCATTCAACTCAGTGCCACATGGAAGGCTGAGAAGTAAGTTAGAAGGCACAGGGCAGGTGCAAAGCTGGTGAGATGGGTAGGGAACTGGCTTCAGGGAAGGCAACAGATTGTGGTGGTGGGTGGGGAGGTCTCACACCCAAGGTTAGTGATGAGTGGTGTTCCACAGGGCTTGGTGTTGGGACCAGTGTTGTTTGGGATATTCATTGCAGACAAATCATTGGACATCAAGAGCAAGATGAGTCTGTTTGCTGATGGTACCAAGATGGGAGCAGTGGCAGATGACCTAGGAGGATGGCAGGAGTTGCAGGATGATCTGGCAAAGTTTGAAACCTGGTCAGACACCTGGCAACTGGGGTTTAATGCCAAAAAGTGCATGGTGCTGCATTTTGGGATGAAGAACCCCAAGGAGGAGTTACCAGCTGGAGTGAGTGCAACTAGTCCAGACAGAGGAAGAGAAGGATCTGGGGGGCTCATTACAGGGTCAATGAACAACTCGGCACAATGTAGGAAGGCAGCTGCAAAGGCCAACAAAATGCTGGGTTGCATTGCAAGGGGTATATCCTCGAGCAGGGAGGCAGTGATTCTGCCACTGTATAGGGCATTATTTAGACCACACATGCAGTACTGCGTGCAGTACTGGTGCCTGTATCTGAAGAGGGACATTAAGTTGCTGGAGGAGGTGCAGTACAGGGTGACAAAGATGATCAATGGGCTGGGGGGACTTATCATATGAGAGGAGGCTGAGGGAGTTGAACATGTACTCGCTGGAGGAGAGGAGGGACAGGGGGGACATGACCAAAACCTTTAAGTACATGAAAGGAATAGACAAGACAGGTACAGAGGGACTGTTCAAAGTAAGGGAGGGGAGGGATTCCAGGGGCCATGATATGGGACTGGAGGGAGGAAGGTTCAGGAGGGAGATGAGGAGACACTTTTTTACAGAGAGGGTGGTAGCTGGGTGGAATGTGTTACCTGCAGAAGTGGAATCCAGTAGAACAGTGGACTGCTTCAAAAGGGAATGGGGCAGGACAAGGAGGAGGGTCAATGGAGGGGTAGGATGGAAGGGAGGGGCAGCTGCAGAATAAGGGATGCTAACTGCATATTTGAGCAGACTTGATAGACCTCTAGGCCTTTATCTGCTGGCAAATTTTGTATGTTTGCATGTTCGTATGTTATACTGGAATATTTATGTGTATATATTTGTATACTGTATGTATTGCTCTGTGTGTGTGTGTGTGTGTGTGTGTGTGTGTGTGTGTGTGTATCGCAACAATTAGAAAGTGCAGTTAAGTGGCTCAGTGGTTAGTGCAAAAATTGCCAGTCTACATTCCCCCACTATCTAGATCAATGTCAGCCTTATGCATTGCTGATTTACATGACTTGTCTAGTGGCAGCTCCCCACACTCTGATGTCCCTCAGAGCCTGAAAAGAAGACAATTATCCCTCAATGTGTTTTTTTTAATCTGTAAAAATGTATGTAGACAGTGCACTTCTATGTTATACTGGAATGCATATATTCATATATGTGTATATCTAGATCAGTTTCAGCCTTATGCATGTTATTGCTGATTTACATGAGGTATCTAGTGGCAGCCCCTCCACCATCAGATGTCCCTTGGAGTCTGAAAAAAACCCTGTTCCTCTTTGTCTTTTTTTATCTGTAAAAAAAATATCCATTGATGATGCAACCTTGCACCTCCCAACCAGACCTCTCACTGAGTACTCACCACCATCCAATTGCTCTCACTCACCTGAACAGATCCCACTGTGAAGATCCACTGTCCTATGGAAGACATGTCTTGCTGTTGGAACTGGTAACTGATATCTGAGAAATAAGGTAAGTGCAGTTAAAAACCCATTGAAATATGCTAAACTGCACTTACTGTGCCTTATTTTTCATAAAGCAGTCCTCAGGTCTAACAGCAAGACATGTCGTTGATGGGAGAGTGTATCATCACACTGGGACCTGCTCAGATGAGTGAGAGTGTGTGGCAGAGTTTGGGGTTGGTTGATGCTTAATGTGAGGTTGGGCTGGGGGGTGGGAGTCAGATCACCATTCAGTCTTCCCTATTAATCCCGATCTAGTGTGAGGCCCCCATGCCCAAACTGAACTCTGGAGCCCCCCCTTGTCTCCAGGATACCCTGTGTCCATCCCAATCCTTTTTAAATTCTGTGACCGTTTTAGCCCCTACCACCCTTTCTGGTAGGCTATTCCAGGCAATCACCACCCACTCTGTGAAAAAATATTTTCTCACATTTCCTCTGAGCCTTCCTCCACCTAACTTCATTTTGTGCCCCCTTGACTTGGAGCATCTCTTACTTTGGTTGATGCTGCCTTCCTGTAATTTGTTTATACCAGTGCGATAGATAGATAGCTAGATAGCTAGATAGCTAGCTAGATAGATAGATGCTTTGTTTATCTAGCGCCCCATTCTGGAGACTCAGAACGCTTCACATTTACAGTTCAAAACACACAGCATAGTAATTAAAATCATAGCCAAATTCAGGTGGAGGCAAACAGCAGTATATTAAAAATTATGCATCAATAAACTTAAAAGATGAAAAAATAATAACATTTATAGAATGAATGCTTGGTTAAACAAAAAGGACTTTAAACCCTTTCATTTTGTTTATTATTTAGTCACAGTTGTTTGCACATGCCTTGGTCTTTTAAGACCCCGTACAGCAGTATTAAGCCACCACCTACTCTTCTTTTGGGGGGAAGGTGTCAAAAGTTTTGACTGTGGCTGCAAATGCAGTCTGTTATGTGTCTGCAACCATCTTCTGTGTCTAGGCAACCTTGTTGCTATTTTTTCAGAAGATGGGTCCATTAGTGATAAAAAGTAATGAATTACAGCAAAAACACAAAAAACAGATGCAATTGTGGGTTACAATTGTGAAATTTTGGACACACTTGCATCCAGTTTGTATGCAGTTCATCTGTTCTTCAGCACAAATTCCAGGCACTGCTAAGCCATCTAATATATAGTCCAGCATGTTTAGATACATTTCTGCTTTGAAAATAGCAGTTGCATCCTGGGCAGATCCTTTTTTTTTCTTATTTTTCTTACTGTTTATCTCCCTATGATCCTAATGACTCCCTTATAGAAACTTTGAATCTGTCAGCAGATAAGGACCATATGGCCCACCTAGTCTACCCATTTCCCCTACTCACTGCTGCAGCAGCAGATTCTATTGGATCTACAGCTCTCCTGCTCTGCACATCTTCAGGGTACACTTATGTCTATCCCATGCACTCTTGAACCTCCGTATTGTTTTCCCACCCACCACTTCTGCTGGAAGGCTGTTCCATTGCTTCACCGCTCTTTCAGTGAAAAAGTACTTCCTAACATTACCCCTGAGCCTTTGGCTCTTCAGCCTCATGTTACGCTCCCTTGTTCTTGTGCAGAGTTTTCTCTGAAATATACTTTCCAACTGTACCCTGTTTATTGCCTTAAGGTACTTGAAAGTCTCTATCATAACTTCCCTCTCCTTTCATCCCTCCAGTGAATAGATATTAAGGTCCTTAAGTGTTTCCTCATAGGGTTTCTGGTGCAGTCCCTGTACCATCATTATTGCCCTTCTGTACAGCCAGCCTTTTGGGTAGCACATCAACTGAGCATGAGAATTTGAGCAAAGTTATTTGGGTGACTCAATGTGAGCGATTACACATTGGGCGAAAGTGTTTATAGAGCGACTCACAATTTCAGACACAGTATTAGCAGTCTATTCCAGTGTCCAGATGTGTTATGGAGTAGGGATCTAATAGATGGGGGGTTCAGGGGGCACAGCCCACTGTGAGGGGTTCAGGGGAGCAGAGCCCCCCTCATGTAATATGGGTGTATCATTCGCTGAAATCAACTGTTGCTGTGAATTAGTCAGTCAAAATGTAGGCGTTATAATTCATTTGCTGAATTTGTAGTTGCCCAATAAATTAGCACAATTGAGATTGAACCCTGTTTTTTTTAATGTCCATACATAGATGTGGTCTCCAGAACTGGACACAGTACTCCAACTGAGGCCTTACCAGTGATCTGTACAGTGGCATCGCCACCTCTTTCCTCCTGCTTGTTATGCCTCCTCTATGCACCCCAACATTCTGTTTGCTCTCTCCACTGCCTTTTCACACTTATGCCTATCTTCAGTCCAAGCACAGTCACCCTGGTGTCTTCTAGAACTTTCAAGGGTCTCTTCTCCATGTTCTTTCAGAGATCCCCCTCCCTTCTGGTGGGGTGGCAGGGCCCCTCTAACTTCTGCTGTAAATGGGTCTGGTGGTGGGAAGAATCTGCCTAGGGCCTTCAAGTGGGTTAGCATCATCCTGCTGCTCAGAGATTTTCCCATTTTCTACCCAACTTCCCTACGTCACACTCAAGGGCACACCAAGTGTATACCCATACAAGCGTGTGGCATGCAGCACCTGCCAATGTCCCCATCCACTAGTCTCTCTAGCTGGTCAGCAACCTGTGGTGATACAGGAGGCAGTATAGCAGTGGGGCTAACTGCTCACCCTCCCCAGAGCAGGAGAGAATGCATTGGGATGATTGAGCCTCCTCCGCCCAGCTGACAGCCTGCAGCCTGAGCTCCTTTCTGAACTTGGGCTGTTGCTATGGCAGAAGTAGAGCGCCAAGAGACTCAGCCCCCTGCACCACCAGGACAGCTGGACACATCCGTTTGAAAATCCTGCCCATTAAGTGTATCAAGCCTCTTGCCATGCTCCATTCTATTCTATTCTTTCCTATCATTATTCTGGTTGCACTTCTTAAGAATCTTTCCTGTTTATTTGTCTTACCTGTAGTATGGATTTCAGAAATGGTAGCAGTATTCTAGCTGTGATCTCACAAAAGCCCTATGCATCATTCTTCTCAATCCTTTCTCACTGAAATGAGAGACACAGATTCTCAATATAAGGGGCAGTGTGGGACTCTAGTTCTGAAAATGAAAGCCATATCACCAAACATGAAAATGCAAGCTTAAAACAGCAACAGTCAAGATCTTTTTATTTGCTCGAAGTCTAATTTGGCTTATGCATCATGAAATATTTAAAATTTCTGCTTTAAAAATCTAAGTTTACAGCATCTCCTCCATGTGGGCATCACCATATCACTGTTGGTCAGATGTGGGACAGAGCACTGCTGAGGGGTGAAATGAGGGAAATCCCTTGTAATCAGGGGCAGTTAAGTGGTATGGTGCCACTGCTTCCCTTGACCTACTCACAAAGTTTCTCCTGATGTGGCATAACACTTGTGCTGCCTTTCTCAGTGCTGTCTCACACTGCTACCCTTGTTTGAAGTCTGCTGTTATTATAACCCCCAAATCCCTTCCATTAGTCTTACAGTTCAGTGCCATTCAGATAGTAGCTGGCTTTAACATTAATCTGTCCTAAATGTGATACTGTGTATTCCCCTCATTAAACTTCATGTCCAACCTATTTGCCTACTCTGTTAAATTATCGAGATGTGCAATGAAGGCGCTGTAAGACTCTCAGTACAGTAAATACTGCTACTCCTCTATTGAGACAAGGAAATGAATTCTAGCACACAAGTCATTTCATAGTGATTCTATGTGAAGGCAGGCCACAAATGTCAGTGGATGTGAGCTAGAATGGCACCTGGTCCATTGCCAGTGCATGCTTCCCATCTGACAAATAGAAAAGTTGGTGTGAAGTGGGGAACTTTGCATTTTGCAAAGATTTGCAATGTTCCCTGACCTAACATCAACTTTACCAGCTAGCATTTTTTTTATCAAAAACACATTAACAAAAAGCACCCTGTCCACTGTATTATTAAGACCCACCTCCTCCCACCACACCATACAGTTTTATATGTTCTCCCCAACTGTTCCCTGCTCTGTTCCCACTTCCCTCCTCCCCTATACAATGCAAAGTTGCCAGTAATGTAAACATACCCCCACATAAAACCAAGTTCCCTCCACTTTCCCTGCACAACTTTGTAGTCTAATAACTTCAGACCCTTCCTGTTCCAACCTCTTTGCAATGAAATGCCTCCTCTTCCCCCCAGTACCCTTAACCCAATGTGTGCATTATCCCTCTACAGTGACTGAATTGGAAAAAATGGTGAATGACGTTTATCCTAGTAGTAGCGCCTAATTAGCTGGTTTCCTGACTTTGCCCACCACTACTGACAATGTGGGCTTGTGTGCCAGTGTGTAAATAAAGCAACCTCGTGGTAGTCTGCATGCATCAATACTGTTTGAATGTAATGATGTATAAACACCCAGTCCCTTGAGGTTACTCAAACCCCCTCAGTAACAGTGCTAGCCAGGGAGAGGAAGCTGGTGATTAACTAGTTAAATGTTTTTTCACCTGCTCACTCTTCTGTTTACTTGGTCCCAGCTGATACTGAAGTTATGAGCTCATTTGGAACTCTCACAGCAGCATAACCCTTGTGTCAGTTGTTGAGGTGGAATATAGAATGTTGAGACAGGAGTTGCAGTTTGGAGTTGAAAGAGTGAGAGTCAGAGTGTAGGAATGAGAGCTGCTCTGCCAGTTGGCTCTGAGTCTAGAGCCCTGGAAATCTCATCTCACTCTAGTTTGACAATTCCCTGCTTGCCAAAGAAAGTGGTGGAGTCCTTTTCTATAGCAGAATTTCCTGATTTTCATCCCAGGAGGGGTCAAAATGATTTATTTTCGGTGGATCCAAGTGGCAATCCCCTGTATTGGTTCAGGATGTGTAAAACTGCCTGAAAGTGTGACAGAAGTGAAATCTGAGTCATCTAGTCAAATTGATTCCTATCTAGGCCCACACCAGTCAAGTGATGTCAAGGCCTTAAGTGGACCAATTATTTCTCCATTACAGCTAGATTAATACCTTTGCCCCCATTAGCCCCAACCCCCCATCATCTTTGTCAGTCCCACCCTATCTTTAAATTTGCAGTTGTCACAACACTGACAAGCTTCTCCAGTAGATGGTTCAGCTTTTCCACCACTCTCTCCATGAAGAAGTATTTACTCATGTCTCTCCACAATTACCCCTACCAGCTTATTGTTGTGGACCCATGTTATGACCCCTTGTGATGTATCCTTTGGTAAGCTTACACAGCTTCTGGCCTTCCACCCTGTTTCTAAACATTGGGTACACGTAGATTTCAGTCATGTCCCTTGCTCCTGGCCTCTACTGAGTAGTTATTGAGTCAGCCAGCTCTTCCTCACAGGTCTTCTCCTGATGGCTATGAATGATTTTATTTGCTTTCCTTTCAATTGATTCTAGGCAGTCATTGTATTTTTTTTAGGTAACAATTCAAGAACTGTGCATACTGTAGCAGTTTGGATGCAGCCTCACCACCTTTCCATACAGGTGGAGGATCTTCAGCTTCTGTCTGCTTGAGAAGGCCCTACTTATACATGCCAACATCCTGCTAGCATTCCTGTATGCCTTGATATATTGTGCTGAGGCCTTGAGATTGTCATTAATTTTAACTGAATGTAGGCAACTACAGACAATGTGAACTTTTTTCAGTTGGAGTCTGGAAGTATGACCAGATTACAAAGCAACAATTGGGGAATGTGAAAAATCAGCAATATAGATTAGTTAGGGAAAATAATGCAGAAATAGCAGCCAAAATTACAATCACAGAACAAGACCTATCTCTTGAATTTACAATGCAGTAATTTTTCCCATACCTCAAATTAAGTGGCACAATGTATGTGTAATGCCTGGGAAAACAATGAGAAAAATGATGCCTCTGTTCATTGGCTATTTTTCTTTAACAGCAATTTAGATCACCCTTCTGTAAGTAGACAGGAACAGAAATTCTTTATGTAACTATGACAGGTTTTTTGCTGTGTACCTTACATGTACATGCTGACATGGCTTGGAAAAATAAAAATGTGAAATGAATGGTAAATTATTCCTCTTCATGCAGTACATATTGAAACTCTTGTCAGTCTTCACCTACATGTAGGGGGTGTGCTACCTGAATTTTCTAAAATATTGCACTTAGAGATGTGCAAAGTCCCAAAAATCTGCTACATGAATGAATTTGTGAACTTTGCACAATTCAGAAAGTGAAACCTGCAAAATTCATATGGTTTGCAGACATGAAATTAAACAAAATTCATCTCAAAGCATGAAGTTTCACCCATGAATTTCATGCTTCATTGCACAATTCACAGTAAAATTTTGCATTCCTAGGTTTTCCAGGTATTAGGAGGCTTTGCTACGCTCTGCGAAATGTTAATTTTGGGGAATTTGGGCGAACTTCGCAGGTGAAGTTATTCTTCACAGCATCTCTAATTATAGTCTCTCCTTACTCCTAATTAGAACATCTTAAACTGCTTTGTGACCTAATAGAAACTATGTACTTAGAAAGTTGATGATATTTGTCTCTTGGGCTCTTTTTTAGACTTTGTTTCATCCTTGACTTTTTTATTATTTTTTGTGAATTATTTACAAGTCTTTTTAATGTTTGTACATATTGTAAATTCCACATTTTTATGATAGATGATCAATAAACTGAACTGAACTGTCATGTTTCTGATGAAGGTCTCCGTGAGTCTGAAAGCTTAAACATGTTGTTAAAATCATTTGTTGTTCCAATAAAAGGTATCAAACCATCCATTTTGTTCATCCTAAAATATTAAAGAATTAAGAATTAAGAAAACCTCCATGACTGTGCTAAACTAGGGCAGGCTTCAGAAGAAAATCCAACTTGTCCTTGTTCTGTAGGACTGACTAACAAAACTAAAGACTCTTTTTTCGGTATTCATAAGGTATGTGCTGCACCAACTCCACCAGGGGGCATTGCAAGGTACATGCAGCTTTAAACAGCTTGTAGAAAATCAATTAGGCTGGCCTAGTCAGAATGTGTTGTTTTTAACTGCCCTTGTTTGGTTTATGTAATAGTCTGCACCAGATTTGGAAATTTTAGTCTGGGTAAAGTGTGTAATCCTAATTAATTTTGTCTGTTATTGCTTGAATTTTCCACTGTTATGGTTTGACTTCTGTCCCATCTGCTTTGTGAATCCACCCTTGTGTCATATCTGGTAATTAGATTCCGCTCTGTAAGCCATTACTGGTTAATGATTAATAAGTTAAATAAATAAATAAATAACCATAAAACCCATTAAAATTCTTAAACACCCCTCCATTTCTTTCTTAGTCCCTCTAACAATAAATGACTCAAGTTGTCAAGCTGGGTAGTTCATTTATTTTTGAACCATTAGAGGTTACTTCCTCTTTTAACAACTTTCCTCACCTGTGTGCTTTTTGGCCACTCATTCCTCATCCTAGACACCTCTGAACTCACAACTTCTCCTCACTTTCTCCTTTTCTCCTATTTCTTTTGTTGCAGTCCTATCTGCTTTGCGGGTCCTTAGCCTCACCATGTACTCAAATAGGTTTGCTCAGAATCTCCTCTACCACTCTAGTTCTTCTGTATCATTCTCATGACAGCTCTGGCTACTCTCTGCTTCCCACTGACAAAGATTTTGGTGCATGTAAAATAACTAAAAGGTCACACCAAAGCAAAGGTATTGGCCCATCCATTTCTGGTGACTGCCACATCATTGTCTGCAGCTCCACACTGGCTAAGATTCCAGAACAATTGTTGCTCTCCAAACTTCCCCTTCTGTAATGACTAACCCTTTTTTAATCTCTTCCAATCTAATGTAAGGAAGTCCCACTCCTTGACTGTATACTTACTTGGGATCACTGACAGCATCCCAAAGGGAACCACTCTAGGCTAAGTCATCACTATTATCTTTGTCAACCTAGTAAAGGCTATGGACATGGTTGCCCATCCACTCTTCCTAGAACAGCTTGGTGTAGTTGGTCTTTCTGATTTTAAGGTCATGTGGTTCAGCTCCTACCTGGTGGTCCTTTTTGGAGAGTCTGCCACCCCAATTGGGTCAGTTGTGCCTGGAAGTTCTGACCTCTATCCCATCCATCCTTTACTAAATTATTTATTTATTGATGCTTCACCAGGAGGCACAACAACAAGTTGCTTGTCTCCCAGTGCAATCTGGGGAGGGGTAGAATTTGATGAAGAATTAGACCTACAGTTTAACATTTAACATATTTGAAAAATTAAACATTCAGCTACATTTGTAACAAGACATACCGTTAAAAAAATATCATGAATAATCATGCAATCACATTTGTGACATAACATACAGTTTAATATATCATACCTGTGGCATATGCATTTAATTACAAGTGGCATATCAGAGGAACATAGTACAGAAATATAATGTAGCTTTGGAGCCAACTCATTGCAGGAATGGATCATGGTTAAGAGGCAGATTATTTAGCGATTATTGAATAAGGTGCAGTGGGGGACATCAAGGAGGTTAGAGGGGTAGACAGGGTAAACAGCTGGGGGGAAAAGAGGATAAAGATGAGGCAGGACAATTACTGGAGCAAAGTGAGTAAAAAGTAAGTTGCGAGGGACAAGTTAACACATGGTTAGTGCAATCTGGAAGCACCTCAGACAGAGCAAAACATGCAAGTTATTAGCTCAAGTGAACTAATTGCTTTGATTAAGTGCAGGGGGTAGAGAGGGGGGCAGGAGAGAGGTGAGTTAAGGGATAGGGTAGGGAAGGATGAGTCATACCTGAAACTTACCCCTTCAGAGTGCAGAGATCACTGCCAGTAGCGGAATGAGTTGAGGACTTAGAATAAGTGGCAGGAGTAGGTAAGGACAAGTTGGTCAGAGATAGTAGAGGGCATGGTAAAGGGAAGGAGGAGCAGGGGTTGGAGAAACTTACCTAAGACTAGGCCTCATCAAGATGCTGAGAACCATGCCAGAGAGCAGAGTCGGGCAAGGATGAGTTAGGTATGGAGGATGGAGGGTGAAGGGGAGGCAAGGAAGAGTCATTTCCCAGTGCTGAACCCCTCCAAGATGCTGAAAATCCTGCCAGGGGGCAGAATTAGGTGAGGATAAGTTGGGAAGAGAGAAAAGAAAGGATAAAGGGAAGGGAGAAGGAGGGAAAGAAGAAACTTGCCTAAGACTAGGCCTCTCCAGGATACTGAGAACCCGGACAAAGCGTAGAATCAGGTGAAGACTATTTGTGTAGAAAGGATACATCTTCCTGAATAACTTACCAACAGCTTGTGCAACACAAAAAATCCTCATGCTCATGAATAACATTGTGGGTTTTGCCTGTGAAACTCATTCTTTTTTTAGCAGCACAGCTCCCATGAGCAATAGGCACCACCCAAAGCTGTTTCTATGCAAACTGACTCACACTCAATGCCAAATATGGTGTCCATGACCTTTGGTACCATGCATGGATTTATTAATATCCTGTCCACCTCAGCTTTCATTATCCCAGATGGCTCCCATCTTGACTAAAGTTGCATCTTCAAATATCTGTGTGTGATGATCCTGTGAATGTATGGAATGATCCTCTTTGTATTTTATTGTGGAGATATTATGGTCTAGAACACAATAAGTTTCATAGGTTTCATAGGTGAAAACTGAGCTAGAAGACTTAAGTCCATAGTGCTTGCTAGGTAGATTACCAATTGCCCAGTTTATATAACTTGTCTAGATTTTGTTTGAAACTGGCCATTGATGGACTGCTCAGCACCTCCTCAGGTAGTACATCCCATCTGGCAACCATACGCTGGTTGTACCACCTTTTCCTTTTCCATGTTTTACTGTTTTCCACCTCAACTGCAATGTATGGACCCTTGTGTTGTATGCTTGCTCACTGAATATCGAACCCAATCATACCCTTAAATCAACATCTTTCAATGCTCTGTATAATAGACACAGATCTCCTCTACATCTTCTGTACTCTAATGAAAGTAGATTAAGATCTTGCAGTCTTTGACCATAGTCTTTGTTCTCCATACCCTTTATGAGCACGTAGCTCTTTTTTGGACCCTTTCAAATTTTGGAATAGTTTTTGTTGGTAGGGCGACCACAGTTGAGCCCTGTACACCATAATAGGCTTCACCAGTGAGCTATACAGGGGAACTATAACTTCCCTGCTTCTACTTCATATATGCCGCAGAATACAGTTGAGTACCCTGTTAGCTTTCCTAACAGCATTACCACAATGTTCATTAAATGTGAGATCATCTGTGATTATTATACCCAGGTCCTTTTCCTGAGTTACTTTATTTAGGGGAATGTTACCTAAATTGTAAATTTTTGATGTTTTTTTTTATCCCAAAGTGCATTACTGTGCACTTCTCGGGATTAAGAGGGAGATCATATACACTACACCATTCATATATATATAATCCAAATACTTCTACAGAGCTCTATGGTTATTCTTGCTTTTGATTTCCAGTCCCACCCTGCAGTCATCAGTGAATTTAGTGAGTCATGCCTTTTTATCTTTCATTTGTAATGATGTCACGTAGATATTAAATAAACAAGGCTCCAACATGGATCCCTGAGGCACCCCACTGGTCACCATGGACCAATCTGATACAGCCCCTTTGATGTTAACTCTCTGTTTTCCATTGTGGAGCCAGGAGCCAATCCAGGCTACAATATTATCATGAATGCCCATTTTATGTAACGATTGTATTAACTTGTCTTGTGGAATTTTATTAAAAGCCTTGGTAAAATCCAAGAATACAATATCCACCGGAATTCCTGAATCTAGGTTCTTGCTTACTTTGTTATAAAATTCAAGGGCATTCGTCTGGGAAGATCTCATCACAATGAAGTCTTATACGCCAAACATCTTGTTACAATACTTGAGGAAAACTGATTGTATTTATTTATGTGGACTTCTGAATAGCTACTGATGTTCAGATATGTACTGTATATGTAACCCTTAGGTGGTGCTATTCCAAGGACTACTACCCCTGCCTGCGTGACTAGGCACAGGTTGAGGGGCCTGAGCTAAGTGAATGGGTGCCTTCACTCTAGTGGCTTACAGAGGTCAGCAGATGAACAATCATGTTTAACATCACAATACAATATTGAACCCACACTTGGCACACTTACCACCAGGGCTGGATGAGCTGCACTGGCCATGGAGACCCCCTGTAAAGCAAGACCTGCAATAGAACAGTACAATGGCAATACAGTATCCCCTCCACAAAAGAACACACTAGCCAAGTTAAATGCAGAAAGAATAGAATCTGATTTATTCAGGGGACATGAATCAAGCTGGGGGAGCAATCTAGCATTTGATTTCAGATCTGATTTAGTCAGGTTAAACATGCATGCATGCACTATGAGTCCCTCTAGCACAGTCACATACACGCTGGGTACCCAGTTGTTACTCAGGCTAGCCTGAAGCATTGCTCAGGGTAGGCCGGCATTGCAGCTGTTGTTGAGGCCCTTAGGAAAGAAAACAAGCAACATAAACTTCAACCCACAATTTGTATTCCAGAGCCAGATGGCTCAGTTCATGATGATCAACCCAAACAATAAAATCAGATGACACACAATGATTTAAGCTTTGTTGCAGGAAGGTACCCTGTTCGTTAGTCATGCTACCAAGACCAGGAGGCAAGATTGATGAGATGAAGACCTCAGGATGGTATGCTGGTTTGCCAGGGGAAGCAGGGACCACACGACACACCGAGGTGGTTGATCCTGTTTGACGGTGTTGAGCAGGGAGCCGAATCCCCAAGTGGGTTTTTTGTCGGATGAATCTTTGCGGCATGTGCGGCAATCTAGGCAGAGATGGTGAGGCCCAGACCAGGTGGAAAAGTTCAAATTTCAGTTTGTTTAAGTGCTGGAGCAGCTTTCAGCTAGCGTGATGCACTATCAAAGGTGTGGGGAACCAAAGCAGGACCCACACCACACATTCAACACACTTAGTCAAAAACAGCCAGATACCACAGTTCGGATGACAGTCCAGTTGCAATGAAGCAGGGTCTCTGCACATACTGTATGCTGTGTGGTTCTCACCAAATTTCTGATGGGCCAATAGCTCCAGGAGCAAGTCTTCGGTCCACACTAAGTGGATTTCGCTCTCTCACTCAATTCACAATTCAGGTCTCAAGAACAGATTCAGATATAGTCCAATTTAATTTGCAGGCTCCTTCACACTGGACAATGGTAGCAGGCAGGCCATAGACAGCCTCCCGCTAATTCCTCTAACTACCACGCAGGAGTAGCTGCTCGACTTACTCAAGCTGTTCACTCTCCAAGCTCCAGCTCTCGACTGACCCTCTGCTGCAGTCAGCTCTAGGATTTCCCCATGATCCAAAAGGTTTGGTTGGTTGATCCATCTGTCTGTCAGAGAAAGGGCTCCCCCTCCAGGTCCATTTAGGTGCCAAACTTTAAAAACTACAATTCCTACAGAAATTCACTTCCACAAGACCTCTGGGGACAGTCTCCATTTTAAGGTCCCCTGAGGTACTGACTGGTCCAAACTGGCAATCCAGAGCTAAAATGGTGGCTCTTAGCAAAACAGTCCATGCTGCAAAAGAAGGCAGGTTAGACAAACTTCTATATTATAATTAATAAAGCAGATAATCAGCAAACAATCACATATTCTATAAGGGCTCCTTCTGCGCACTTAGCGATGGCTGAATGAAGCAGCTGTACCACAGTCTTGTCAGGACTCAAACCTGAAACCACTCGGCCCCCACCCAGATTAATTCTAGCCTACAAAATAGATACCTCTTAAAAAGACAGGCATGGAGACTAACAGGGCACTCTCATGCGGGCATGTTCCAACTGTTTAGACACAGAACACCAACCTGACAGAGGGTATTAGGCAAGCCCAGGGAGACATTTTAGGAACCCACATTTGTAGGGTGGTTACACCCTTCCCTGTCTGGAAAGAACTTGGCATCCACGTCAAGTTTATAGTTACAATACCTTTGTATGAAGACATTACACCATATGAGACATCTTTGCTTCATTGATATACTGGACAAAAATAAAGACTGATGCATCAGTAAACATAAGCTTATAACATTACTGTACTTATTCATGATATGTTCTATATTCTGTAATGACAACAGTTACGCATTTACCATACATATTAATGATTTTACTATGATTCAAAGATAATAACATTACTTTACTCATTCAGGTTTGTACTGTTTTTGTACTCTAAATAGCATAGATGAAGGCTCATCCCTGTCAGCTAACATGGGGCTAGATGGGGCAGGGTTACCATGTTCTGAAGGATGGATAATTAGCTTAGATGTAGCAGACAAACTCAGTTTGGGAATTGAGCTTTCAGAAGTATAGATTCCTTTATGGACAATATGTAAAGGGAGGTCCACGGGCCTCCCAGGACAGTCATAAATGAGATGTATCACTGGCATAGTACGTCTTCCAGACTTTCAAGGAGGAACAGACACAGGCTCTGGGGTGTCAACACTGGCATTGGATTCTTCTCCTGTGGGGAGGGGTACCTCTGCACTGGTTGAAGGGTCCAGATTAGGAACACTATCTGCTCCTAACCCTGTTGATTCTGTTTCCACAACATTGTACTCATTATTGGGTTCTGTGAAAGCCCCAGAATTATCATCCAGAGGAAACTCTGAAACATTTTGGTCTTGCAACACTGACACTTTCAACAACAGAGGGTACCCTTTGGTCATCCAGAACAGCAGGGTCATTACCATCATATTCCCACTGTTCGTTAGATTCTGGCATGTCACCAGGGAGGTTTACAGTGTCAGATTCTTCCTCCGGTAATTCAAACAGTTCCACTATGCACAAAGAATCAGCTAATTCAGACATTATACTTTGCACCTCACTTTCAGGGGGCACAGCCTCTAAGGAGAAAACTGGGGGGTTAGGCAGTCCTGAAGGTCCAGCTTCATCTCCATAATTGCACATTGGGTTTTCTTGGAACAATTGACTCAGTACATGGGGAGGATAATAGGAAGCTTCACATTCACTGTTGTCAGATTCAGACTGGCAGTCACTGTCATTTTGAGCATGCCTGGGGGAAGTCCAGGAGTCCTTGACAGCTGGAAAAAGCTGACTCTGTATCTTTTTAGCAGCAGCTCAAGTCACAGGCCCAGGAGGGGCAGTATTTGAAGGTTCAGAATCAATAATTACTTAGCCAATAGGCAGCAGGTAGTTCCTGTGCATGGTCTTGACAGCTTGAGAATCATTTTCAGGACACACTTTATACACTGGAAGGTCATCCACTTTGCTGACTATAATATGTGGAAGATGATGCCACCAATTGGCAATTTTATGTTTTCCATTCAGTCCCAAGTTGCACAACAACACACGGTCTCCAGGTAACAACTCCTGAGCTTTTACACACTTGTCATGCCTCTCTTTGTTTGCAAGATATCTTTTTGCCGCCATAATCTGTGCCAGCTGGTAGGCATGATTTAGCTGGGCTTTTAGTTTCTGAACATATTGCAAATAGTCTTCAGCTTGAACTCCATCCAGGGACACTCCGAAACAGATGTCTATAGGCAACCAGGCTTCTCTGCCAAACATTAGACAGTAAGGGGAAAATCCAGTAGCATCAGTTTTGGTGCAGTTCTAAGTGTGTACCAGAGTGCTGACCTGTTGGTTCCACTTGGGTTTGTCATTAGGGTGAAGTGTACCCAACATGTCAAGGAGGGGCCTGTTGAATCATTCAAGTTGTGGATCCCCTTGAGGGTGGTAAGGAGTAGTTCTGGATTTTCTCACTCTCTACAAAGAGAGCATTTCCTTTATCAGATGGCTTCCAAAGTCTCTCCCCTGGTCAGAGTGGATTCTCTGAGGATTGCCATAATGGATAAAAAACTTCTCTACCAGGACCTTGGCCATTGTGGATGCTTTCTGATCTTTGGTGGGGTAGGCTTGGGCATACCTTGTAAAATGATCTGTCATATTCCCAGTGTTGTTTTGGTTAGGCTCAAGGCATAGAAAGTCGATGCAAACCAGCTCCATGGAGTCACTGGTGGAGATATTGACTAGTAGGGCAGCCTTTTCAGGCAGGGTTTTTCTTTAAAGGCAACAACTGCACATTTGAATATGGGTCTCAACATCAGCTCCCATCTTCAGCCAGTAGAATCTGTAGTGAGCGAAGTCAAGGGTTTGATCACAACCTAAATGTCCCATTTGATTATGGAGGGCCTGAAGTACTAAATGTTTGAAGGCCGTGGGCAATACTAACTGCTGTTTATCCAGTTGGCCTTGATGATTCAGTCTCTTGATACAAACGTTGGTCATGTAGCTTAAGTCTGGTGCCTTCTCTAAACAATAATGCAGTCTGTGAATCAGAAGAGTGATGTTTAGACACATGTTTCCCAGCATGCAGGGTATCAAGCACAGGTTTAATCATGGGATCTTGGGTTTGAGCCCACTGGATATTTACATTATCGAACAGCGGTAATACACTGAGATTGAATGCTACAAAATGGCAGTACACTGCAGGGACACAGATTTCTGGGGGGCCCAGGCAGTCCACTAGGCAATCAACATTGTCTGAAGAAGAGGGGTCATCTTTATTAAACTTCTGACACAAAGCTTTGATGGACTGCTCGGACAACCTCACCCTGTTTTCAGTGGGGTTCAACCTTCTGGAGAGGGCAGCTGTGTCAATGTGGTTCAGTCCAGGTCAGTATTCCACCACATAGTCCTATGCAGAAAAAGCAGTCAACCACCGGTGCCCAGTGGCGTCGAGTTTAGCTGAGGTCTGGACATGGGTAAGTGGGTTATCAGTTTTGAATAAAATTTTGGTCCCATATAGATATTCATGAAATTGATCCACCACAGTCCATTTTAGAGTGAGAAATTGAAGTTTATGAACTGGGCAATTCTGCTGAGATGGTGTTAAGCTTCTGCTAGCAAAAGCCACTGGTTGCAGGCCTTCTTCATACTTTTGATACAAAACAGCCCCCAGTCCCTTCAGGCTGGGGTTCATGTGTAGTACATAGGTTTTAGTGTGGCCAGCATAAGCGAGCACTGGTGCATGGGTGAGTTGATGAATAATTTCATAAAACACAGCCTCACAGTCAGATGTCCACCTAGTCCTGAAAGGTTCATTTGTCCTGAAGTATACCTTGTCTTCCTCCTTGATGAAGTTTTTCTTGAACTTTCAGTTAGTAGGAAGATAGCCCTGGGTGAAACTGAGCAAAGGGTGGATAACTTTGGAATAGTCTTTGATGAATTGGAGATAGCCACAGAATCCCAAAAATTGCTGCATCTCTTTCAAGTTATTAGAATGAGACCATGTGGTTAAAGATTCCACTTTGCTGGGGACAGTCTGAATTCCATTAGCTGATACTATATGCCCAACATACCTTATGGATGTTTGAAAGAATTGACATTTATCTATAGACAGCTTCAATCTGAAATCCTCCAAGCCATTAAGGACTTTAAACAATTGAACCTCATACTCTTCTAAAGTTCACCCAAACATGATGATGTCATCCAGGCACACAAGGCATTCTAACAGGTTCATGTCTCCCACAGCTCAATCCATTAGTCACTGGAAAGTGGCGGGTGCACCCAAAATACCTTAAGGCATACACCGGAACTCATAAAATCCCAGAGGGCAGATGAATGCTGTCTTCTCACAGTCCTCTGGGGCCATCAGGATTTGATAGTACCCACTCCATAGGTCAAGCACTGAAAACCACTGGCTCCCATTCAGACAATCAAAGGTGTTCTGGATGCAGGGCATGGTGTACTGATCTGGCACTGTTCTTCGGTTCAAAGTCCAGTAGTCCACATACATCCTCACAATCCATTTTTCTTGTGTACCACCACAATTGGGGAAATGTAGGGGCTTCTCTACTCCTGGATGATCCTTGTGGCTAACATCTCTTGGAGGTGCCTCCGTACATCATCTATATCAGCCGGGGCAAGGCAGCAGGATCTCTCTCTGAATGGCCTATCATTATGGAGTCAAACGTGATGTTCAGCCCTGGTGATACAGCCCACATTCCATTCCTTCAAAGAAAATACTTGGTTTCTCTGAGACCACTTCTGGCTGAGCTTGTTCTTCCATTCAGCAGGCAGGGGAGACTCTCTGAAATCAAACAGGTCTGGAGTCACTTCCTCACTCATAAGAGACCACTTCTTGCTGGGCAGCACAGCAGTGTCTGTACAGTACCCAGTGGCTAGAATACTTTTTTATTTATTTAGTTTTTGTTGACCGGTTAAGGTGCACTAGTCATAGAAATTACTATTTTCAGGCACAACCTGGGAGAATACAGGAACAAAACATTTTTTTTACAAAAAGACATAGACAGATAATATAGACAGTAGGTGCATACAAATATATCAATACAGTGTAAGTAATGGGAACAATCTGATACAAAGTAGAACAACTGGTTTAGCAAGAACAAAATATAGCAATAGTAAAAATGAAGGAGAGAGGCATAATAAAAATCCTAAGCAACATTGTGGCAGAAACATCAGTTAGGCTAAGATAAGTGAGCATGTCAACTGGTAGCCAAGGGGGTTGGAAAGCAAAAGAAAAAGAGGGGTAATCGAAGTAGTGAGGAGGTGTAAGGGGATGAAGGAAGAAAAGAGGGGGTGAGGTAAGGAATTAAAATTAAAAGTTATATTGAAACAAGCTAAGAGACAGGATAGTACTGAAACTAGTTGGTTGAGAAAAGGAGCAGTAAAGAGGCTGATGGGTAGGGAATATAGTGAATGAAAGTGCTGTGCTAGGGGGTTTGAAATGGGAGCAGAGCATGAGACAACAAGATGGTCATGCAGCAAGTGTTTGAAAGAGGTATGGGAAGATGCCTGATGGATAGTTAGAGGGAAGGAGTTCCACTTTTTTGGGGCATTGCAGGAGAATACGCTAGCACTTTTGGAGGAGTGGTGTCTAGGGATGATGACATGGGCATTGGCAGCAGAGTGTAGTTCATAGCCGGGTGTCTGGTTAAGGAAAAATTTCACCAGGGGTTTAGGCATTTGATTTCAGATGACATTGTCTATGATGGAGCAGAGTGCATAATCATGGGAGGCTGCCTGAGAAAGCCATCCTAGCTCAGAGTAGGGGAGACAGTGGTGTTTTAGCCGATTTGAGAAGATACATACCTACAGATATTGCTGTATGCAACATCCTACTTCTGAAAGCTAGTCTTACATGATGAGGCATATGCTGCCACCCCATACATGAGTGATGGCAGTAGTATGCCACGGGCTATGGCAAGCCTAGCTGATGAAGTGTGTATGTTGCTGGAGCGGTAGGCCATGCCGAGTTTCATATTAGTCAGCTTGTACATCTGCTGGATATGAAGATCAAAGGTGAGAGTAGGATCAAGCACGATACCCAGATACTTAAAAGAGGGTACAACCATGACAGCAGATCTGTTTTTGGTGGAGATATTGAAAGTGGGCTGGTAGAGTTTGTTTAGCGTTTGAGTTAAACAGCATGGTTTGGGTCTTGGAGACATTTAGGACAAGTCTCTTATTTACCAACCATTCTTTGATTTGTATAAAATCTTGGGAAAGTCACAGATTGATTTCAGAGATGCTCTTAGAACTGACGCACAAGACAATGTCATCAGCATAAAGTAGGGAAGCAGTGTTGGGGATGATTGAGGTAATATCATTTATAAAGAGGGAGAAAAACAATGGACTGAGGATAGAACCTTGTGGTACACCAATATTAATGGTAGCATAATCTGATAGGGTAGAGTTAAATTTAACAAGTTGCTTGCAGTCTGTCAGGTAGCTGTCAAACCAGGCAGTCATACCCTGTGAAAAACCTAACGATCTTAGAGTACTGAGAAGAATAGGATGATTAACAAGGTCAAAAGCTTTGGTCGTGTCTATAGAAATTGCTCCTGTTAGGAGACCTGAGTCCATGGCTGCTATGACATCAGTGGTAAACTTGAGTAAGGCAGTGGTGGTGCTATGACCCTTGTGGAAACCATGCTGCTCTGACAAGAGAAGGTTTATTTTCTGTAGATAGTCAATAATTTGGTTGGCAATGAGTTTCTCAAGGATTTTGCTTAGAGCAGGCAATATGGCAATGGGTCTATAATTAGATTTGGATTTTTGCAGTCCCCTTTTTTGAAGACAGGGGTAATCCTGGCAGTCTTTCAGATAGCAGGGATATAGCCATGACAGAGGGAGAGGGAAAAGATTTTTGCAAGAGGTGCAGCTGTATAAGGGGCTGCTAGCTTTAGGAGTTTAGGTTCAAGGTTATCTGACCCAGTAGTGGTAAAATCAGAGATATTATTGAGCAGCCTTAGAACTTCGAGGCACATGACAGATTTGGAAAGAAATTTGGGCCCAGCAACAAGAGTCTGGTCATAACAGTAAGGTTTGGGAGGGAAAGCTGAGGTATAGTTAGTGAGGTCAGAGAACTGGGTATTGAGAAAGATAGCAATAGTGGAGGGATTATTACAGTGGACCCCGTTGAGGGACATATTGGTTGGAGTGGGGGCAGGAGTAGATCCTAGGAAACATTTTATATGTGACCAGAATATTTTGGGCACTCCATATGATTTGGTTAAGAGATATTTGCAGTATGCACTTTTGGCCCTTTTGATTTCCTTCTTGCATGAGTTCCTGAGGGCTCTGTAGGAGTTAAAGTCAGCAGAGAGTCCCGTGTTTTTGTAGTGGTGCCAGGATTTGTTCCTCTGTCTCAGTTTGGGGAGAAAGTCAGACTTTAGCCACCGAGTATGTTTATTTTTTACCCGACGGGTAATAAGGGGGCAATGCTTGTCTTGAATCTCCATGAAGTGAGTCAGGAATATGTTTAGAGCAGTCATTGGGGGGGTCACGTGGTGAGAGAGCAATGGAGTAGACGTCTCGGTCGGCGCTCCCGAGCCCCGCGGTGAAATATAGTAGCGACGAGTTTGATTAGATCCCCTACGGAGCAAGAAACGTGCGAGGGGACAGCCTTCTTCTTAACGCTGCATCTGGAGGAAGCGATCAGGTGTTTGGTGGTTCGAGAGTCACTTTTTGTTCAGGGAACAGCGTATAGTAAAGAGGCAGGATGGAGCAAGAAGCTCCGAGCCTCTGGCAGGCTAGAACCCCAGCGACCAAGGTCTAAACCCCACTCGCCAGACTTGGAGGTCTCGGAGGATTGGAAGGCAGAGGGCCAGGAGGATTGTTCATCAGCGGATGATATTAGTGAAGATCAAACACCTCCTTAAAGGCTAGTGTCAGACTTTTCAACTTTGAAACCAGCACTTCAGGCTTTATCACAGCGAGTTGGCGATGTGGAAGTTAGAGTGGCATCTCAGGAAAGAAAAGTGAGCACCATTGATCAAGAAGTGGTATACCTGAAGAGGCAGGTCAGGAAGCTGGAAGATCGGCTGGAAGATCAGGAAGCGAGGGCATCAAGGAAATAACTAAATCAGGCAGGGCTCCTGAAAGATCTGAAGGTGCAGACTGTGGCGTTCATGCAAGAGATGTTGCTCAAGCTGTTTGGGCCCACCCCGTTCGGAGATGCCTATAACCTCGAGAGGGCTCATCGGGCATTGAGAGAGACCCCTCCGCCGGGGGCTCGCCCTCGAGTTATAATAATGCGTTCCTCAACTACAAGAGAGAAAATACATGTTTTAAATAAGGCTAAAGCTAACAGAAATTTATTTAGCAGGGGCATCTCTCTGGCTTTTCAGGACCTGGTTCCCTCGGTGAGGGAAGCAGCAGAAGGCATACAGTAACATCAAAAAAAGTTGTACTTGGCAGGATTGAATTTAGGCTTCAGTATCCAGCTACTTTGGTGGTTAAGCTTACAGAGTGGGGACAGAAGGTACCTTACAAGCGAGAGAGCTCTCGAGAGTCTTCAGTTGGAACTGCGAGCCTGTTTAAATCGGGGACTTGAGAGAGGATGATCAGGCTGGGATTATGTCAGAAGGAGATGAAATGGAAACTTAAATATTACTGTGGACTCCACAAGAACATTGAGAAGAACCTACTAGGCTTGGGTTTTCTTCCCCTCCCCTTTTTTTTTTTTTCTTTCTCTCCTCTCCTTCCTGAGGGAAGAATCATGGTGGAGTAACCTATTGCAGCTGTATATTTTGGGGAGAGCTCTTAGCTTTTAGATGTTGAGCTTCCCACCTGAAAAGTGGAGTTAAAGAGAGAGACAATCATCAAGTGAATTGGGGATAGTAAAGACGTGTGGGGCAATATGGGGGCTTGGGAGGCGACAGAGGGCATCTCACGAGCCAACCCACACACGCCCGGCCAGATTAGGGAGGGCGATTGGAGGATCGGGGTAGTATAAAGGGGTGTTTTGAGGGGAGGGATAGAGAGAGTATCCATGACCGCAACTTAAGAAAGCTGACAATATGGAGGAGGGGTTAAGGCTGAAGGGGTAGTAGATGGGGCTACTTAAAATTTTATCTTGAATGAAAAGGTCTTTGGAACAGGAAAAAAGGCTGATAGTACTTAGATATATTGGCAGATGGGGATACATCTTGCCATGCTCAAAAACCCACCTGCTGACTGAGGAATAGTGAGTTACTTAAGAGAGGTTGGGTAGGTGCAGTCGTGTAGAACTGGGAATTCGTGAAGCTTCAGGGGATTCTGAGCCTTGTTCGGAAAGGATGTCCTTTTATAATCGGGTCCACTCGAGTTAGGGATGATGCTAGAGGGTTATATAGTAGGCTCCTTTTAGGGACTCTATGGTCTGTGCCTCTATTTATGGGCCCACACCAGCTAGAGCCTAGATTCTTTGCTACATAGGAGGCGGATATGGCTACTTTCCTTATGGGCCAGTAGTCTTGCGCGAGATGGAACGTTTGTGTTGATAATAGAATTGATAGAAAACCTTCTTCCAACAAAGGGCCACCTCCATACGCAGTTAGTGCTGTACAGGTTTGGAAGTTACAGCACCACTGACCCATATAAGTTCACAAAGCTGGAGAGACTGAGATGACATTTTATTCTAGAGTCCATAAGACTTTTCAAGGATAGACTTTTTGGTCAATAGGGAAGTTTTAAAGGGGTTATAGGGATGTATATGTATGAGAGAACATTTTCAACCCATTCTAATACAAATAGTATGGAGGATGGATCATATCCCTAAACCATATCGGTGGCGTCTTGACACAGGCTACTCGAGATGGGTAATCTGACAACCACTTTGGAAGGTAGGCTAAAAGAGTATTCAGACCAAATCCCAACCCTTAGCAATAGAATCATGCATGGCCTACATGCAAAGTGTTGTAGAGGCTGGGCCCAAGAATACTCTGCCAGTATAATAAGCTAATCAGGGCTCGGGAGGAATTTATAATGGGGCCATTAAGTCCTTGTCTCCTTTGGAGGGATCCTCTGAGGAGACTGATAGAGAGTTAAGAGAGTTAGAGAGGAATTTAAAGGGATCTGCATTACAGGGCAGATCGATCGGTTCAGAGAAGCTGAATGCTAAATATTTGTTACAGGAGAGATATACCAAGTAGGGTACTGGCTCATCGGATTAAGGGTGGGAGGCTGAAGAGAACGATTATGGCAGTGCAGTTTGGAGATCAGATGGTCTTAGAGCCTCAGCAGTTGGTTGATACTTGCAGGATTACTATGCTGTGATATATCAGGGTGGGGCCCTGAAGTCAGTGGGTGAATTAGAGGTTCCTAGATCAGATACCCTTCCTAGACTTACCTGGAGCAGGCCCATGCTCTGGCTTCTCCAATTTCAAGCAGAAATTCTTGAGGTTATTAATAACTTACCAAATGGGAAGGCACCAGGACCTGATGGCCTTCGGCTAAATTTTACAAAGTCCATGCAGAGACGATTATACACTTACTGAAAGATCTCTTTCTAGCTATCATGGTGAAGGGTCCCCATCCCCACTTTATCAGCTTATATTGTGTTGATTCCAAACCAGATAAACCTAGGCATCTACCTAGTAATTACAGACCCATAGCCTAATGAATCAAGATATGAAGATACTTACAAAAATCCTGGCTAATAGGATCTTGAGAGTTGCCCTCTATTGATTAGTCAAGAACAGGTAGGGTTTATACCCGGAGAGCCAAGATGCTTTGAGGAACTTCACCATATTTTAGAGAAAGCGGTGGATTCTAAATCTGCTAAGCTTTAGTGCGTTGGATGCGAGAAGGCATTCGATAGAGTCTCCATCAATTCCTTTCTCACAATGGAGAGAATGGGATTTCGAATGAGCTCTTGGTAGGACATGAATTTGTACAAAACTCCCACAGCTAGAATTGTATGTAATCTTATCTCTCTAAGGAGGTCTTCTCAGAATGGACAAAACAGGGATGTCCATTGTCACCTATCTTATTCAACCTCTACCTCGAGCCCTTGTTGAGGTGCAGGATGGTTCAGTACAGAGTTGAGTAAGTGGGACTTGAGCCCAAATTATCGGTATTGCTGATGATATTTTGCTTCCTTAGTCAATCGGTTGAAGCTTTCAGAGGCTGTGGAGTTAATGAGAATTTTCTGGGTCTCTAACTACAAATTAATTGTCAAAGCAGGTTCTTCCACTACCGTACATATAGGGCGGGTCATCACTTTGATGGTGGGCTTGGACAAATTAATACAGGGATGGATCTAGCCAGATCCATGATGGGAGTGGAAGAATGTAGATGGGATTGTACTTAAAATAAAGCAGGATATTGCAAGGTGAAGGCTACTCCAAACTTCACTACTGAGTGGGGTTAATTAAAAATGAACCTCCTGCCTCGACTACTTCCAAACTGTCTTTCTCATATTGTATCCCAAGAGCAAAGTTTATTTATATTCAAAGGATTATCCTGGAATTTCTGTGGGGCTCTAAAGCGGCTAGGAAAACAGGCTGTTAAGTCTCCCCATCAGGAGGGAGGTCTCCAGTCCCAGATCTAGGTTATACTATGTTGCAGGGCAACTTGGGTATATAGGAGGTGAGATGAACAGGGGATAGTGAGGATATACTCAACAGGTTGAGATGAAAAACTTGTATTGGAGGTTTAAAACTCTCCCAGAGGCCCTTTATATGTGGACCGGTGACCTTACCAGGTATTAGCACCAATCTCCAATATAAATCAGTTAAAGCGTGGTGGAATGGCTATCTCGGGCAGAGGAGAGCATCAGAGAACTGAGAACCAACGATAGTAGGAAATCCTAATTTTAGGTGGGAAGCGAGGTGTGAGTGGGCAAGGAGCCTTTTATTGGACTCTAAGTAGCGGACTATAGACCAATGGGGTCCATACCAGAATCATCTCGAGATTAGGACTCTTTAAAGATTCAATTAACCACGCTATGCAGAAATTTATACGAGACACTTAACAGAGGACAGTCAATCTTTAGTAGAGCAGTTAACAAGTTGGATCTATCATGTCATCCTCTGTCTAAGTGTATAAGACACCATTGAAATTTGTGAGTATTGGTATTGGAAATAAGTTCTATACTGGGATGGGGTGTTATCCCAAGAATTGATTGGACCAAGTGTGAAAATAAAAAAATAGCCCATTCAAAATATGCTATTATGCAATTTTGATCTGCTCCAACATCTCTACCTCCAGTTAAATTGTGTGGGCTTTTAGTTCTGAACATACAAATAGTCTCAGCTTGAATCCATCCAGGGACACTCCAAACAGAGTCTATAGGCAACCAAACCTCTGCCAAACATTAGACAGTAAGGGAAAATCCAGTAGCATCAGTTTTGGTGCAGTTTAAGTGTGTACCAAATGCCCACCTGTTGGTTCACTTGGGTTGTCATTAGGGTGAAGTGTACCCAACATGTCAGGAGGGGCCTGTTG
This sequence comes from Neoceratodus forsteri, assembly GCA_016271365.2. Taxonomy (NCBI): domain Eukaryota; kingdom Metazoa; phylum Chordata; order Ceratodontiformes; family Ceratodontidae; genus Neoceratodus; species Neoceratodus forsteri. Next base: position 116,193,542 of record JADMNL010000035.1, on the reverse strand, counting down.
AATCATTCAAGTTGTGGATCCTTGAGGTGGTAAGGAAGTAGTTCTGGATTTTCTCTCTACAAAGAGGCATTTCCTTTATCAGATGGCTTCAAAGTCTCCTGGTCAGAGTGAGATTCTCTGAGGATCACAATGGATAAAAACTTCTACCAGGACCTTGGCCATTGTGGATGCTGATCTTGGTGGGGTAGGCTTGGGCATACCTTGTAAAATGATCTGTCATATCCCCAGTGTTGTTTTGGTTAGCCTCAAGGCACAGAAAGTCGATGCAAACCAGCTCCATGGAGTCACTAGTGGAGATATTGACTAGTGGGCAGCCTTTTCAGGCAGGGTTTTCTTAAAGGCAACAACTGCACATTTGAATATGGGTCTCAACATCAGCTCCCATCTTCAGCCAGTAGAATCTGTAGTGAGCCAAGTCAAGGGTTTGATCACAACCTAAATGTCCCATTTGATTATGGAGGGCCTGAAGTACTAAATGTTTAAAGGTAGGGCAATACCAACTGCTGTTTATCCAGTTGGCCTTGATGATTCAGTCTCTGATACAAACGCTGGTCATGTAGCTTAAGTCTGGTGCCTTCTAAACAATAATGCAGTCTGTGAATCAGAAGAGTGATGTTTAGACATGTTTCCCAGCATGCAGGAGTATCAAGCACAGGTTTAATCGATGGGATCTGGGTTTGAGCCCAATTGATATTTACATTATCGAACAGCGTAATACACTTGAGATTGAATGCTACAAATGGCAGTACACCGCAGGGACACAGATTTCGGGGGGCCCAGCAGTACTCAGGGCAATCAACATTGTCTGAAGAAGAAGAGGTCATCTTTATTAAACTTCTGACACAAAGCTTTGATGGACTGCTCGGACAACCTCACCCTGTTTTCAGTGGGGTTCAACCTTCTGGAGAGGGCAGCTGTGTCAATGTGGTTCAGTCAGGTCAGTATCCACCACAGTACTATGCAGAAAAGAGTCAACCAACGTGCCCAGTGGCGCCGAGTTTAGCTGAGGTCTGACATGGGTAAGTGGGTTATCAGTTTTGAATAAAAATTTGGTCCCATATAGATATTCATGAAATTGATCCACCACAGTCCATTTTAGAGTGAGAAATTGAAGTTTATGAAACTGGGCAATTCTGCTGAGATGGTGTTAAACTTCTGCTAGCAAAAAGCCACTGGTTGCGAGCCTTCTTCATACTTTTGATACAAAACAGCCCCAGTCCCTTCAGGCTGGGGTTCAGGTAATAGTACATAGGTTCTAGTGTGGCCAGCATAAAGCGAACACTGGTGCATGGTGAGTTGATGAATAATTACAAAACACAGCCTCACAGTCAGATGTCCACCTAGTCCTGAAAGGTTCATTTGTCCTGAAGTATACCTTTGTCTTCCTCCTTGATGAAGTTTTTCTTGAACTTCAGTTAGGTAGGAAGATAGCCCTGGGTGAAACTGAGCAAGGTGGATAACTTTGGAATAGTCTTTGATGAATTGGAGATATCACAGAATCCCAAAAATTGCTGCATCTCTCAAGTTATTAAGTAATGAGATCATGTGGTTAAAGATTCCACTTTGCTGGGGACAGTCTGAATTCCATTAGTTGATACTATATGCCCAACATACCTTATGGATGTTTGAAAGAATTGACATTTATCTATAGACAGCTTCAATCCAGAAATCCTCAAGCCATTAAGGACTTTAAACAATTGAACCTCATACTCTTCTAAAGTTCAACCCAAACATGATGATGTCATCCAGGCACACAAGGCATTCTAACAGGTTCATGTCTCCCACAGCTCAATCCATTAGTCACTGGAAAGTGGCGGGTGCACCCAAAATACCTTAAGGCATACATCGGAACTCATAAAATCCCAGAGGGCAGATGAATGCTGTCTTCTCACAGTCCTCTGGGGCCATCAGGATTTGATAGTACCCACTCCATAGGTCAAGCACTGAAAACCACTGGCTCCCATTCAGACAATCAAAGGTGTTCTGGATGCAGGGCATGGTGTACTGATCTGGCACTGTTCTTCGGTTCAAAGTCCAGTAGTCCACATACATCCTCACAATCCATTTTTCTTGTGTACCACCACAATTGGGGAAATGTAGGGGCTTCTCTACTCCTGGATGATCCTTGTGGCTAACATCTCTTGGAGGTGCCTCCGTACATCATCTATATCAGCCGGGGCAAGGCAGCAGGATCTCTCTCTGAATGGCCTATCATTATGGAGTCAAACGTGATGTTCAGCCCTGGTGATACAGCCCACATTCCATTCCTTCAAAGAAAATACTTGGTTTCTCTGAGACCACTTCTGGCTGAGCTTGTTCTTCCATTCAGCAGGCAGGGGAGACTCTCTGAAATCAAACAGGTCTGGAGTCACTTCCTCACTCATAAGAGACTACTTCTTGCTGGCAGCACAGCAGTGTCTGTACAGTACCCAGTGAGCTAGAATACTTTTTATTTATTTAGTTTTGTTGACCGTTAAGGTGCACCAGTCACAGAAATTACTATTTCAGGCACAACCTGGGAGAATACAGAGAACAAAACATTTTTTAACAAAAAGACATAGACAGATAATATAGACAGTAGGTAATACAAACATATCAATACATGTAAGTAATGGAACAATCTGATACAAAGTAGAACAACTGGTTTAGCAAGAACAAAATAGTAACAATGAAAATGAAGGAGAGAGGTATACAAAATCCTAAGCAACATTGTGGCAGAAACATCAGTTAGGCTAAGATAAGGAGCATGTCAACTGGTAAGCCAAGGGGTTGGAAAGCAAAAGAAAAGAGGGTAATCAAGTAGTGAGGAGGTGTAAGGGGATGAAGGAAGAAAAGAGGGGGTGAGGTAAGGAATTAAAATTAAAAGTTATATTGAAACAAGCTAAGAGACAGGATAGTACTGAAACTAGTTGGTTGAGAAAAGGAGCAGTAAAGAGGCTGATGGGTAGGGAATATAGTGAATGAAAGTGCTGTGCTAGGGGGTTTGAAATGGGAGCAAGAGCATGAGACAGCAAGATGGTCATGCAGCAAGTGTTTGAAAGAGGTATGGGAAGATGCCTGATGGATAGTTAGAGGGAAGGAGTTCCACTTTTTTGGGGCATTGCAGGAGAATACGCTAGCACTTTTGGAGGAGTGGGTGTCTAGGGATGATGACATGGCATTGGCAGCAGAGTGTAGTTCATAGCCGGTGTCTGGTTAAGGAAAAATTTCACCAGGGGTTTAGGCATTTGATTTCAGATGACATTGTCTATGATGGAGCAGAGTGCATAATCATGGGAGGCTGCCTGAGAAAGCCATCCTAGCTCAGAGTAGGGGAGACAGTGGTGTTTTAGCCGATTTGAGGAAGATACATACCTACAGATATTGCTGTATGCAACATCCTACTTCTGAAAGCTAGTCTTACATGATGAGGCATATGCTGCCACCCCATACATGAGTGATGGCAGTAGTATGCCACGGGCTATGGCAAGCCTAGCTGATGAAGTGTGTATGTTGCTGGAGCGGTAGGCCATGCCGAGTTTCATATTAGTCAGCTTGTACATCCGCTGGATATGAAGATCAAAGGTGAGAGTAGGATCAAGTACCTATACCCAGATACTTAAAAAGAGGTACAACCATGACAGCAGATCTGTTTTTGGTGGAGATATTGAAAGTGGGCTGGTAGAGTTTGTTTAGCGTTGAGTAAAACAGCATGGTTTTGAGTCTTGGAGACATTTAGGACAAGTCTTTATTTACCAACCATTCTTTGATTTGTATAAAATCTTGGGAAAGTCACAGATTGATTTCAGAGATGCTCTTAGAACTGACACAAGACAATGTCATCAGCATAAAGTAGGGAAGCAGTGTTGGAGATGATTGAGGTAATATCATTTATAAAGAGGAGAAAACAATGGACTGAGGATAGAACCTTGGTACACCAATATTAATGGTAGCATAATCTGATAGGGTAGAGTTAAATCTAACAAGTTGCTTGCAGTCTGTCAGGTAGCTGTCAAACCACAAGGCAGTCATACCCTGTGAAAACCTAACTGATCTTAGAGTACTGAGAAGAATAGGATGATTAACAAGGTCAAAAGCTTTGGTCGTGTTCTATAGAAATTGCTCCTGTTAGAGACCTGAGTCCATAGCTGCTATGACATCAGTGGTAAACTTGAGTAAGGCAGTGGTGGTGCTATGACCCTTGTGGAAACCATGCTGCTCTGACAAGAGAAGGTTTATTTCTGTAGATAGTAATAATTTGGTTGACAATGAGTTTCTCAAGGACGGCTTAGAGCAGGCAATATGGCAATGGGTCTATAATTAGATTTGATTTTTGCAGTCCCCTTTTTGAAGACAGGGGTAATCCTGGCAGTCTTTCAGATAGCAGGGATATAGCCATGACAGAGGGAGAGGGAAAAGATTTTGCAAGAGTGCAGCTGTATAAGGGCTGCTAGCTTTGAGAGTTTAGGTTCAAGGTTATCTGACCCAGTAGTGGTAAAATCAGAGATATTATTGAGCAGCCTTAGAACTTGAGGCACATGACAGATTTGAAAGAAATTTGGGCCCAGCAACAAGAGTCTGGGTCATAACAGTAAGGTTTGGGAGGGAAAGCTGAGGTATAGTTAGTGAGGTCAGAGAACTGGGTATTGAGAAAGATAGCAATAGTGGAGGGATTATTACAGTGGACCCTGCTGAGGGACATATTGGTTGGAGTGGGGGAGTAGATCCTAGAAACATTTTATATGTGACCAGAATATTTTGGGCACTCATATGATTTGGTTAAGAGATATTTGCAGTATGCACTTTGGCCCTTTGATTTCCCTTCTTGCATGAGTTCCTGAGGGCTCTGTAGGAGTTAAGTCAGCAGAGAGTCCTGTTTTTATGTAGTGGTGCCAGGATTGTTCCTCTGTCTCAGTTTGGGGAAAAGTCAGACTTTAGCCACCGGTATGTTTATTTTTACCCGACGGGTAATAAAGGGCAATGCTTGTCTTGAATCTCCATGAAGTGAGTCGAGAATATGTTTAGAGCAGTCATTGAGGGGTCACGTGGTGAGAGAGCAATGGGAGTAGACGCCCGGTCGGCGCTCCCGAGCCCAGGTGAAATATAGTAGCGACTGAGTTTGATTAGATCCCTACGGAGCAAGAAACGTGCAGGGACAGCCTTCTTAACGCTGCATCTGGAGAAGCGATCTGAGTGTTTGGTGGTTCTGGGAGTCACTTTTGTTCAGGCAGCAGCTGATGGTAAAAAGAGGCCGAGATGGAGCAAGGAGCCCGAGCCTCTGGCAGTTAGAACCCCAGCACACAAGCGGTCTAAACCCCACTCGCCAGACTTGGAGGTCCGGAGGATTGGAAGGCAGAGGGCCAGGAGGATTGTTCATCAGCGGATGATATTAGTGAGATCAAACACCTTAAAGGGCTAGTGTCAGACTTTTCAACTTTGAAACCAGCACTTCAGGCTTTATCACAGCGAGTTGGCGATGGGAAGTAGAGTGGCATCTCAGGAAAGAAAAGTGAGCACCATTGATCAAGAAGTGGTATACCTGAAGAGGCAGGTCAGGAAGCTGGAAGATCGGCTGGAAGATCAGGAAGCGAGGGCATAGAAATAACCTAATTATGTGCAGGCTCCTGAAAGATCTGAAGGTGCAGACTGTGTGGCGTTCATGCAAGAAGATGTTACTCAAGCTGTTTGGGCCCACCCGTTCGGAGATGCCTATAACCTCGAGAAGAGCTCGCCGGGCATTGAGAGAGACCCTCCGCCGGGGCTCAAGCCTCGAGTTATAATAATGCGTTTCCTCAACTACAAGGAGAAAATACATGTTTTAAATAAGGCTAAAGCTAACAGAAATTTATTTTGGCAAGGGGCCTCTCTCTGTCTTCCAGGACCTGGTTCCCTCGGTAAGGGAGAAGCAGAAGGCATACAGTAACATCAAAAAAGTTGTACTTGGCAGGATTGAAATTTGAGGCTTCAGTATCCAGCTACTTTGGTGGTTGCTTACAAGTGGGGACAGAAGGTACTACAGCGGAGGAAGCTCGAGAGTCTACGTGGAACTGCCGAGCTGTTTAAATCGGGACTTGAAGAGGATGATCGGGCTGGGATTATATCCAGGAAGGAGATGAGAATGGAACTTAAATATTACTGTGGACTCCTGAGAACATTGAGAAGAACCCTACTAGGCTTGAGTTTTCCTCCCCCTTTTTTTTTTCTTTCTCCTCTCCTTCCCTGAGGGGAAGAATCATGGTGAGTAAACTTATTGCAGCTGTATATTTTAGGGGAGAGCTCTTAGCTTTTGATGTTGAGCTTCCCACCTGAAAAGTGGGTTAAAAGAAGAGAGCAGTATCAAGTGAATTGGGGGATAGTAAAGACTGTGAAGAGCTAATATGGGGCTTGGGAGGCCACCAGAGGCATCTCACGAGCCAACTCACACACGTTCCGGGCAGATTAGGGAAGGCGATTGGAGGATCGGGGGTAGTATAAAGGGGTGTTTTGAGGGGGAGGGGATAGAGAGAGTATCCATGACCGGCAACTTAAGAAAAGCTGACAATATGGAGGAGGGGGTTAAGGCTGAAGGGGTAGTAGATGGGGCTACTTAAAATTTTATCTTGGAATGTGAAAGGTCTTTGGAGCAGGAAAAAAAGGCTGATAGTACTTAGATATATTGGCCAGATGGGGATACATCTTGCCATGCTTCAAGAAACCCACCTGCTGACTGAGGAATCGCAGTTACTTAAGAGAGGTTGGGTAGGTGCAGTCGTAGAACTGGGAATTGCGAAAGCTTCAGGGGGGGTTGCGATACTTGTTCGGAAAGGATGTCCTTTTATAATCGGGTCCACTCGAGTTAGGGATGATGCTAGAGGGTTATATGTATTAGGCTCCTTTAGGGACTCCATGGTCTGTGCCTCTATTTATGGGCCCACACCAGCTAGGCCTGAATTCTTGCTTCATTGAGGCGGATATGGCTACTTTCCTTATGGGCCAGTAGTCTTGGCAGGAGATTAGAGCGTTTGTGTTGATAATAGAATTGATAGAAAACCTTCTTCAACAAAGGGCCTACTCCATACCAGTTAGTGCTGTACAGGTTTTTGGAAGTTACAGCACTAGCTGACCCATATAGGTTCACAAGCAGGAGAGGACTGAGATGACATTTTATTCTGGAGTCCATAAGACTTTTTCAAGGATAGACTTTTTTTTGGTCAATAGGAAGTTTTAAAAGGGTTATAGGATGTATATGTATGAGAGAACATTTTCTGACCATTCCCCAATACAAATGGTATGGAGGATGATCATATCTCTAAACCATATCGGTGGCGTCTTGACGACAGGCTACTCAAGATGGGTAATCTGAAATACTTTGGAAGGTAGGCTAAAGAGATTATTCAAGACCAAATCCCAACCCTTAGCAATAGGAATCTGGCGTGGCCTCATATGCAAAGAAGTGTTGTATGCGATGGCCCAAGAATACTCTACTAGATATAATAAGCTAATCAGGGCTCGGAGGAATTTATAATAGGCTATTAAGTCCTTGTCTCCTTTGGAGGGATCCTCTGAGGAGACTGATAGAGAGTTAAGAGAGTTAAGAGAGGAATTTAAAAGGATCTGGCATTACAGGGCAGATCGGTGGTTGGAGAGGCTGAATGCTAAATATTTGTTACAGGGAGATATACCAAGTAGGGTACTGGCTCATCGGATTAAGAGTGGGAGGCTGAAAGGACGACATGGCAGTGCAGTTTGGAGATCAGATGGTCTTAGAGCCTCAGCAGTTGGTTGATGCCTTTATGGATTACTATGCTGTGATATATCAGGGTGGGGCCCTGAAGTCAGTGGGTGAGATTAGAGGTTCCTAGATCAGATACCTTCCTAGACTTACCCTGGAGCAGGCCCATGCTCTGGCTTCTCCAATTTCAGAAGCAGAAATTCTTGAGGTTATTAATAACTTACCAAATGGGAAGGCACTAGGACCTGATGGCCTTTATCAAATTTTACAAAGTCCATGCAGAGACGATTATACCCTTACTGAAAGATCTCTTTCTAGCTATCATGAGTGAAGGGGTCCCCCATCCCCCACTTTATCAAGCTTATATTGTGTTGATTCCGAAACCAGATAAACCTAGGCATCTACCTGGTAATTACAGACCCATAGCCCTAATGAATCAAGATATGAAGATACTTACAAAAATCCTGGCTAATAGGATCTTGAGAGTTGCCCCTCTATTGATTAGTCAAGAACAGGTAGGGTTTATGCCGGGGAAGGGAGCCCAAGATGCTTTGAGGAAACTTCACCATATTTTAGAGAAAGCGGTGGATTCTAAATCTGCTATGGCTTTAATTGCGTTGGATGCCGAGAAGGCATTCGATAGGGTCTCCCATCAATTCCTATTTCTCACAATGGAGAGAATGGGATTTCCGAATGAGCTCTTGGTAGGACTTAGAAATTTGTACAAAACTCCTACAGCTAGAATTATGTGTAATGGTTATCTCTCTAAGGAGGTCTTCCTCCAGAATGGGACAAGGCAGGGATGTCCATTGTCACCTATCTTATTCAACCTCTACCTCGAGCCCTTGTTGAGAAATTTGGGGATGGATTCTCGAGTACAGGGGATTGAAGTCGTGGGACTTGAGCTTAAATTATCGGTATTTGCTGATGATATTTTGCTTCACTTAGTCAATCCGTTGAAAGCTTTCAGAGGGCTGTGGAGATTATTGAGAATTTTCAGCTGTCTCTAACTACAAATTGAATTTGTCCAAACGCAGGTTCTTCCACTTACAACGCATACACATATAGGGCGTCAATTTGATCACTTTCATTAATGTGAGCGGACAAAATTAAGTACTTGGGGATATGGATCCTGGCCAGATCCGCAGGGAGTGGAAGAGAATGTGGATGGGATTGTGCTAAAATAAAGCAGGATATTGCAAGGTGGAAGAGGCTTCTCAAACTTCACTGCCAGATTGGGGTTAATTAAAATGAACCTCCTGCCTGACTGCTTTACTTGACTTGTCTTTCTCCTTATTGTATCCCCAAGAGCAAGTTTATTTATATTCAAAGGATTATCCTGGAATTTCTGTGGGGCTCTAAAACGGCTAGAGAAAGCAGGCTGTGTTAAGTCTCCCCATCAGGAGGGAGGTCTGCAGGTCCCAGATCTAAGGTTATACTATGTTGCAGGGCAACTTGGGTATATGGGGAGTTGGATAGACAGGGGATAGTGAGGGATATACTCCAACATGGTTATGATAGAAAACTTGTATTGAGGGTTTAAAACTCTCCTCAAGGCCCTTTATATGTGGACCCGTGACCTTGCCAGGTATTAGCAACCAATCTCCAATATATAAACAGTTAAAGCGTGGTGGAATGGCTATCTCCGGGCAGAGGAGAGCATCAAGAGGGCTAGAGACCAACCGATAGTGGGAAATCCTAATTTTAGAGTGGAAAGCGAGTGTTGAGTGGGCAATGGAGGCCTTTGTTATTGGACTCTAAAGTAGCGGACTGTATAGGACCCAATAGGGGTCCTGCCAGAATCATCTCGAGATTGGGACTCTTTAAAAGATTCAGTTAACCACGCTTATTGCAGAAATTTATACGAGCACTTAACAGAAGGACAGTCAATCTTTTCGTGGGAGCAGTTAACAAATTTGGATCTATCATGTCATCCTCTGTCTAAAGTGTATAAGATACTGTTGAAATTTGTGAGTATTGGTATTGGAAATAGGATTCTATACTGGATAGGGTGTTATCCCCTGGGAATTGATTGGACTGAAGTGTGGAAATATAAAAATATCAGCCCATTCCAAAATATGCTATTATGCAATTTTTATCTGCTCCAACATCTACTACACTCAGTTAAATTGTGTTCTTGTAAACTCAGACAGACAGATCGATGTTTCCAATGTGATCGGAGTCGGGGGATTTATTGCATGTTTTGTGGTCTTGCCCTAGGATTCAGCTATTATGGACCCAGATTAAAGAAAAATGGATCCGTATTAAATTATGAGGAGTATATCTGCCCTGAGATATGTATATTGGGGGATATGGGGAGAATAACTAGCTGAATTTCGATATGCCATGTATCTCTTTATCATTGGTAGTCAAGGCTTTTGTCCTCAAGCATTGGAAAGATGATATTATTTACACTTATGACCAATGGCTTGGGGACCTTCTCCAAATCTTGAGAGACTTAAGCAGAATATGTGGGTGGAAGGAAAAAGGCAATTTTTGACAAGAAGTGGGAGCTTTGGAGGCAGTGTACTCATTACAGTGGAGACGCCCTCGGATCCAGATCTGTCTGTCTGATGAGTAGTATTTTGCTGGTTATTAAGAGATTAACTTTTGGGGAGGTCGTGTTAGTTGAAAATGTGTTCAAATGTGGAACAGTTACATATCTTTCTAGGTATCTCTATTATAGTTGGTTTGAGGTAAAGCTTAAAGGTTAGAGCTTCGTGGGATGGGGGTCGGATTCTCTCTTTCCTAGGGCACAGTTACTTAGGGTTAAAGGTAAACAATATTAGAATGTATATGTTAGTTGTGAGGGAATTTGACTGAGAATGGTTTGTTATTTTGGGTTAAGTCCTAATGTAACTGTGCATGTACATAGTTGTGGGGTTGTACATAGTTTCCACTTCCAGTTTGGGGAGGTGGGCCCGGGGCTATATCTCGGGCTGTATGTGTATATGTCTTTGTCTTGTGTATCATTGAATAACCTTAATAAAGAAGATTATAAAAAAAAAAAAGAGCAGTCATTGGGTCATTTGAGGTAAAAAGAGTGGTCCAGTCAATAGTGGCAACATCCAGCAGGAAAGATTATGGGTCAAGATTTGAGTATGTCTAGTTTTGCCCCACATACAAAAGGTGGGGGAGTGGTCTGAGATTGCATATCCTAGTACGCCAGAGGAGACAATGTTTTCTGGGTGGTTGGTCATTATTCAGTCCAACGGAGAACTAGTGTTGGAGTGTAGGGCAGGCCTAGTGGGCTCACTAATCACCTGGTAAAGGTTGAAACTTTGAATCTTGGCCTGCAGGGCGTGAAGAGACTTTCCTAGCCAGTTTAGATCGAGATCACCAAGTAAAAGAACCTCAGTTTTCCCAGAAAGAAGAAAGGTCTGATCAAGCAGTTCTTCAAGTCCTTTCTGGCAACTGGATGGGGGATTGTAGGCACATACAATATGTAGCTTTTTGGAGCCAAGTGTAAGGAGGACATGAAGTGCTTCACAGTGGTTTGGGGAGAAGAAGGGATAGGGGAGAGTTGTAGATGATCTTAAAAATAAATGGCAGTGCCACCACTTCTTTTGAGAGCAGGTCTGTCAAATCTCAAGAGATTGTAGGAGGGGAGTGAGCACTGTGAGTCCTGAACATGAGGTTTAAGCCAGGTTTCAGTAAGGCAGATGATATCCAGTTTGTATAGGATGTCCCAGGTTTGTAGTTCAGCAAAGTTATGCAGTAAGCTCCTGATGTTCGGGTGTTCAGTCATTAGGCCTTTGGCACGGAGGGGGAGGGATTCTGTATGTTAGTGCTTGGACCAGGGTTACAATGTCTATCCCCAGAGAGCAGCAGGGCTAGTAAGATGAGATACCAAAGTTTATGTCACAGGAAGGGACATAAGGTTTTTGTGTTCAGGGGACATTGCTTAAGTACATAGGCAACCAACTGGAGCCAGGGCTTGTTTAATAGAAGCAGAGTTTGGTCACAATGGAGAGAAAGCAGCTGGAGAAGGTTGGAGAAGATGTAATCGTGGGGCAGGAATAGTGGGATAGTCATGGGTGCAGAAAGAGCAGAGGGCAAGGATAGGTGGAGCAGAGTAAGAGAGGGTATAATAACAGACAGTAACATGGTTAGTTTCATGGTAATTGGAGAGTTGTAGGTATTGGCTTAGAAAAAAGCCTGGTCAGGGCTGGGACAAAAAGGAAGTGAGTGACCAAGAAACAATGGTGGTGCAGAAAAGGGAGTTAGGATTGAGGATTTTGTGAGAGTTGTTTATTGAGAGAGCAATAAGAGACTGACAGTAAAAGGAAGGAGGAGCTACACCCCCATTTCACTAGAATCTCTCGATCAGCCATATTACGAACTTGTACTACCACCTGTCAGGCATAGGCATGAGCTTGGGGTGGTAAAATACTGGGTTTAACCAACAATCCCTCAGGAGCTTTCCTTCCTCTGGGGTGTTGAGCATGAGGATTTTGTTCTTCACATCTGTCTTAAGGCACACTTCACCACGGATAGTATATTGAGTGTTGGGAAGTAGCACTAAAGGATCAGGTTCTTTCTTCCGCACTATCCCCCCAGGTTCTTCTTTCTCTATTTCCTTACTCTGCCTCCATAACTCATAGGCTTGTTTTACCAATGCTGGAATGCACAAGGCCCACCCAATTCACTTGGTTTGCTTCTCTTGATACAGTTGTGCCAATGTCCTGAACATATGGGCATTTGTACCAGTTAGTAAGAGAACATCATCGTACAGTCCTGTAGGTGGGCACACCAGAGCCAAGGTCTCCACTTGCTCATCTACACCAGCTAGAGCCACAGGAAAGATAGCCTGAGGCTGACATATCCTAGGTTGGGGTAGGACTTTTCACTCAGCCCCGACACATGTAGGCCTTCAAGGGGCTACAGTGGTACATCTGATAAGTGTTTATTATACCAGTCTTATTTTTTTTTTTTATTTATTAGAGTCTAGGATTACAATTAACTTTGAACCAAGGCTCTTTTACAAAGGTTCCAGGTCAGGATGAGAACAAACAAGCAGGACATTAATTATTACAGGATAACAGGTTACAGTTGTTTATCATCACATGAGTACATACAAATTAGGCGGTACTGGGGCATGCACAGGACAGGGATAACATTCATAATGGCAACTTAGTGAGACACGAGAAGAAGATGCTGCCAGAGGCAATTGTCAAAACACACAGGAAGTGCAAGTCGAAAGTGCATGTAAGAGGAGGAAGAGGGGTAAGGTGGGGGGGAGTAAGGTGGTAGATAAGAAGGGACAACTGCCAAAAGGGAACAGCAGGTTAGAGAAGACAGTCACATGTTCTAGAGGCAGAGAGGAATAGGTGGAGGTTAGATTTGAACAAGCCTAGCTTAGGTAAGGAGGAGATGTCCCTGGTGAGACCATTTAGCCAGCTGGGAGCTCTGTAAGCAAAGGATCTTTGTTCCTGTGAGGTCTGGCATCTTGAAATATGCAGTAATTGAGATTCAGAGCCCCTGGTAAGGTGTGGATTCTGTGCAGGTTGTAGCAAAGCTTGAACTCTGGTGGGGGCAAAGTGCATCACAGTTTTTTTAGCCATTGTGCATGTTAGATACTTGATGCAGCTCGAGAGTTGAAGCCAACCAATTTGGGCAGATAGATCACACATATGGGTGAGATGATGGGATCCAGTGATGAGTCAGCAAGCTTTGTTCAAAGCTATAGATATGCACCTGAGGGCAGTGGTGGAAGCAGAACCGTAGATGATGAGGCCATAGTCGATAGTTGAGATCACTGAGCTCTGAACTGTAGTCCTTAAGGCTTCTGGAGTTAGGCATTGCCTATGCCTATAAAGCAGACCAATACATGTGTTACTCACTTTGGCAACATTGTCAATGTGAGCCCCATGAGATAGATGACTTAAGAGTGATTCCAAGGTATTTGAAGGTTTGCACTTGTTCTAGGATTGCACCTAGGCAGTTTGCAATAGTGAGGGGGTGGTCCCAGTGCTTATTTTGCAAGCTGGAGAAGAGCATGGACTTTGTTTTGTTTTTTTTATAGTTGAGGACAAGTTTGTGTGTACTGAACCAGTTTTCAACTGAGGAGAAGCCATGCTGTAGTTTGCTTTACAGAAGGTGGGGGTCCTTGTGAGTGAAGTGGATGACAGTGTCATCAGCGTATAGGAGGAGTTGCTCCAGACAGGATTGTGGAAGACTATTTAGGAAGATGCTAAAGAGAAGAGGCCCAAGGATTGACCCTTGTGGCACACCAGAGTGCACTGGTCTGACATCAGAGAGAAAGTCAGCTATTTTCACTCTTTGTGAAAGGTTTTCCAGGTAGCTCTTAAACCAGGATGTAGATTCAGGGGACAGTCCAGTATTTAGCAGCTGAGAGAGTAGTAGATGATGATGGACAGTATTGAATGCCGTGAAATACAATGGTAATTTGTGACCCACGTATCTAATGCAGCTTGAGCAGAGATACCATTGAGTCACAGTGGTTTCCATAGAAGGGCCCACCACCTTGGACCAATCTTGGGAAGTCAGTTTGGCAGTGTGTCACACAGCAGTTTTTGAGGAATAGGACTTTTATATTGCTCCCGTTTGAGGCCTTATGTTACTTTGCCTAACCAGAGTTAACAACCAGTAGGTGACCTTTCTCAATTTCTCAGGGAGAGTGCAGCTTAGCAAGGTGTGTCCATCCTCTCCACAGTGGTAACAAAACACTAGTTCCTTGACATCTTTAGAAAGGGAAGGGCCATCACTCACTTTGGATCAGTTAGTGAAAGGACTCCTGCATCAGGTTCTTGTTAGAGATAAACAAGTGGAAGGAATGACAGACAGTGGTAAATCATGTAATAAACAAGTTTATTACAAAAACACGGACTTATAACCTGCAGTAACAAATACTGGGAGAAATAAGTTCTCCTACGTCTAGACACAGCAATTCTCAGCAAACCTTTCTAAAACCATACTTCTTATAGTGAGATAAGGAAAAAGGTGTGATGGTTCTCATTGGCTGAAGCAAGTGGTACCATTACATTGCCAGATAGAAAATGTAGAGTCAGCACAAAGAAAAGCATTATGTTATACATAAGTTATAACATTGGTTAGAACAAAGACGGCACAGAAGTTGTAGCAGGTGCAAGGTCATTATGGTGAAAAGCAGTGTCAGCAGAAATACATGTGAACAGGAATACTTTGGGAAAAACAGATATGGTTAGGCCCAAAGCACATATGCCTCATATAAGCAAATGAACAATACATATAACTGAAAACTTAGAATTAATGCTGTAAAATAAATGTATACTGTATAGTGTATACACTTAGCAAGCATGATCCCTAGTACCCACGCTTGTACAGTGGATGCCCATTATTACATATTAGTGCAATAGAGCAATATTACAATAATAATAATAATAAAACATCTGTCACTGGCGTGTGCATGCGGGTGCAAGGGGTGTGGGACCCACGGTCAACATTCCCCTCTTTGTTGCCTCAAAAGGGGCTACACATCCATAGGGAAGTGGCTGGAATCATTTACAAGCCCGAAGCACAAGCCTTGTAAAGGAATATTAATCATTATATTGCATGATAGTACGCCACAGACAGTAAAACGTTAGTATTAATAATATAGGGTAAAAAATAAAACAGGGTTACATGTGTGATGGATAATCACAGATTGAAACCTAAATGGAGACAAACATTTATGTAGTTAGTAAAAAGCAGACAGATAGTCAGGGTTACTGTCAAAAATGGGCCTGTTTGGGAGTTGGTACAGGGTGGTCACAGATGGAGCACAAATGGTGTGTTTGTAAAACATAATGCAGAACTTAGGGATGTCAACACCACATTTGAAATATGTGGAAAGATGCTAACATGTGATACCACATAGAACACAGTATGATATAACAATGTCTGTTGATGAAGAAGAGTTTATGGAATCCACTGGGAGAGTGGATAATGTAGATGCTGCCTGCTGTCGAGGTGTGGCACATCCTTGGAGCTTGATTGAAGAATCTGTTGATAATGTCTCTTGACAAATAGGTCCTTATAAAACATACATGACCAGTTTAGTAAGTTTAACAGTCCATAGAGTTTCTCCTTTGCAGAAAGGTGGTAACCCCACAAGGCACATGGGACTATGTAGATGGTAATTGAAAGATGAAATACCATCATAGTAAGAAAGTCAATGTTCCTATTGCTGGCTGCTGGATGGCTAGATTGTCAGACACCTTGGCAAGGGGTGCATTAGATAGACCGTAAGGCCTAATCTGTTGGCAAATAGTATGTTAGAGTGTGCATTGAGTCCTTTAAGGAAATATCCACTCACACTGGCATAGCATTTGTGTTGTGGTAGTTAGTCACACCCTGGCACAAAGATTAACAGTTTATAAGTAATAATCAATCTGTATAAGGTGTCAGCCAGGCTTGGAAAGAGCAGCTGTGGAGAAAATGGTTGTCCTGCTTGAAGATCAACTGAAGAAGAATCTTCTTGCTGAAGTTAGGGGAGTGCCCCTACCCCAGGCTTCGCTTTATAGCAGGCAGACACAATAGGCTTGATTGTAGAGTCTGAATGGGTTGGGCCTTGTTTAGTTAATTTATAGGTTTACAAACAGGAGTAATTTTGCTGCAAACATTGCATTTGCACAGGTAATAATATCGTGTTTTATGTAGTAGTCTTTACATGGAGCCAGTCAAGCACAAAGATGGTAATGACATTGAAGCTGTGGCAGCTGTTTTCTTTTCAGGAAAAAGATGAATGTTTTGGCAGCTTAGACGAAAGTGCTACTGCTGTTGTATATGGAGATGTTGTGTGTGCCACACCGTGGAAACCTGCAAACTTGAAAAGTGTGTTAGAAACTGACTTAAGAACACATAAATTACAATCTTTTAAGCCAATGACTTTTTTTGTTATGTATAGAGTGGTGTGACAGAGCCTAAATTTGTGACAATTGTGGAAAGAGAAACATAAAAATGGAGCATCAACCACACACCTGGGGGTGCAGTCCGAGGTCCAATAATACCATTTGACCATCTGTGAATCCATGACAATGTCATGGCTACACCCTGCTTTCAAATTGCAGAATAGCTATGACAGTGATGAACATGATTTCCCTGTCTATGTATTGCTGGCAGGCCTAACTGAGGCCTGTGTTATAAAATCTTGTAATGTTATAATAACACACTGGAAGCATAGTTTATAGCAGTATGCCAGTTACATTATGTAATAGTGGGACAAATATAAATATTGTTGTCCTATGCCAACTAATAATAGTGCCTATTGCACCTGTGACAAGTGAAAGCATCTACCTTATTTTACATTGTATAGTGAAATACTCCAAAGTACTGAGTGAGGTGAGGCCTACTACGGAACCTTGAAGCTTAGGTTCTGGAGCAGAATCTAAATTCTGCCATATTATAATTATTAAGATTTAAAATTACAAAATGTGCGTAGAGTGAACTTTATTTTCCAGGGGTCCCTGGAAGTGATGATACAAACAGGGCATTCATTTGTCTGCAGTTTTGCTTGGAACATAGTGTAGAGGTGAGTCAGCAATGCTGGCCCCAGTATCTAGATTTGGTTATGGCCTGAGCAGTAAAAACATTCATAAATGTGGAGCAATTTTGTGAATAGACACTTGATAAAGTGTAGCAAGATGTACATCAAATCATAATAGCAGAAACATAAAACATAAACATGTTTTGCAGTAGAACAGTATCAGTATTGAGCATGATGCATAAAACACATTTCAAACAGAACAAATGTAGACTGCAAGTATAGTTTAGAGTCCAGGAATCTTGGAGCACTGTGAATTCATTTGTGTTGACCATGACCAGAGAATAAGTTGCAGAGAGTGGGACACAGTTTAAGTTTGTAAGTTGAAGTCCTTGGTAAAAATTACTTAGTTTTGGTTGAATGAATTATTTGAGCAATCCACCACTCTATTTTTTGTTAACTTGTAAGGCTTTTTCAGGGTATACAATGCTTTAGAACTTTGAAATTATAGAAACTTGTTTGTGTTTTATAGAAGGCAGATGATTGCATCCATTGCTGTAAGGCTATGGAAAGTTGGTTTGTATTTGTCTGACAGGATGAGAGCTGAAAAGACAATCAAAAGATATGAATATGTGAAAATACATACACAATCTCCCCTCCCCAGCTTGGCTGGACTGAGCTGAGTTATATTGTTAGAATACATTGGGTCTTTTTAAAACCTGTAAATAACAAATAGTTATTATCAAATACACATTTTATTTTATTTACCCCTATGGGAAGAAAGTGACATACCTTGCAACCTGTATGGATGTTGTACTGATGTTGCACTGGAAGAAAGGGTACTATGGTCCCTGCCCCTCGAGCTCCTACTGTGGTAAAAGAGGCAGCTCAAGCAATGTAGCAATAAAAGGGTTGAGCTGTTGGTGGTGACATGGATGCTAAAACAGAAATGGTCTGGCAATTTTAGTAGCCAGTCATGCAGCACCTTAAAAAGGTGTGCACTGGATAAACGGTAATTGTGTGGCCCTAGTGCTTTTGTCAATACAAATACTTTTTAAATTATAATAAAATTATAATGCAATTATTTTAGGAAAGGTAGCTATATATGTTACCAAAAGATGGGGAACTTTCTTTTTCCTAGGAGAAAGGAAGAAAGGAAGAAAGAAAGAGGGAGAAAGAAAGAAAGAAAGAAAGAAAGAAAGAAAGAAAGAAAGAAAGGAAGAAAGAAAGAAAGAGATTATTTTGATAGGATCAAAGAAGCCAAACGTCCCTGGATTCTTTTATCCTAAGCATTACAAAATGTCAGCTGAGTTGATAAAAGATCCGGATTGATGGTAATACCATGCGTACGTATATCTTAGAATGCATTTTTAAAAGAAAAGAAAATTACACCATGCTCACACATAAAAACAAAAGTTGTTTTTAACTGTAGATGGTAAACTCTTTTAAAAAACAGCTGTAATATTTCTTTTAACAGTATACTGTGTATATATATATATATATATATATATATATATATATATTTATAAAATGGGTAGGGAAATTGCAGCAATATCTGTTGATAGCATCCGTGCATATATCAAATGTGACCATACACCTGCCTTTACCCCCCTCCAAACAATTTTGATTTTATAAGATAGATAAACCGCACAGGGTGTCTTGATTACGCTCCTGATACTCACCTTGCATTAGCAGGTGGTTCGGCACTATCGACCTTACAGCCTCATGCATTACCAACGCACCAAAGGCGTCGCACGTATCAGAAACAAACCGCACCTCAGAGTGAGTATACTATATATATATATATATGTATATATATATATATATATATATATATATATATATATATATATATATATATATATATATATGTGTGTGTATATATATATATATATATATATATATATATATATATATATATATATATATATATATATTATGTGTGTGTGTATATATGTATGTATATATATATATATATATATATATATATAAAACAAATACGAGGGTCATGAGTAGCCCCCCTCCCTAGGCGCCTTGCAGTAGTAGGAATCATGCGATATTGTTCAGGAACAAAGGAGCTGTGCTACAACCAACCTTTAATGGAGGAAGGCCTTGGGTGTTGGCTGAGTTGGCTGCAAACCCAGAAAAAAAAATGGCTGTCCTTTTTGCTCGGACAGATGCATAATACTGTACAAAAAGATAAAATTCTAGGGTTCACTCTTGCTGTGTTTCCACGAAAACATGCATTTTGAGTGGAAATGGATGCTTTAGGTGGGAACACACATCAAGTTTGAAGTGGTAGTGACAGAGAATGTTGAAACACAAGAAGGTCAAGTTACTTGCTAAAGGTCACATAGTATGAAAATGATAGCTGTTGGGAATCAAACACAGCCATTTAGATTTGAAACAGTAGTGCAGTTAAGCACTGAACTGTATTAAGGTGTATTTATATTGCAATGACACCAAGAGCAAAGAAAAATGTATATACATGTGTTTTATGGCTTACAACTGTTACTGCTGCAATTTAAATCCAATCATGAATAGGGTTAAGTAATTTGGCTGTTGGCCCAGAAGAGCTGGCAACAGTCCTAGCTCACATGTGGGGATGCATTTAGCAGTTGTTGTACAAGTAAACTTGAAATGAGAATTTTTTTTTTAAATGTACAAAACAACAAACTGTTGTAGGCTGAGCCCACATTAAAAACACTGACCAGTCATAGGTACACTTTTGAGAACACAGCAGCGTGCACATTCTAGTAACTCGTAATCTCTGTAAACAAAGAATTTTTCAGCACGTCTTTCTCAAACACCATCCATCTTTAACTACACAAACAATCAATACTTTAGTTGCCATCTTGAACAACTTCTGCTTAGGAAATCAGCTGTAACAACAGGATTTTAACCATAACAAAAATATTTTACAACTCCCTGTATCACAAAAATCAAAAACAACTGGCTAGTGACAACCCTGAAACATAGATAACCACACCAATAATTGGGCACAGAGCACAAAACAACTGTAGTATATACCATTGAGTCTGAATATATCCTAAAGTGAATAGCAATAACATTTGAATAACCACATATATATCACACCCAAACTGTTGAAGATGACATTAGAACAGCTTTAAATATTTACCCAAGGTAAGCAGTGGTTCTTGAACCATAGAAAAAGGTCAGAGACAAAAATAGGGAGTGAACTGTAAGAACACATACCAGATATCAATTTGAGAAGAAACAGCTGCTTGCCCTCCAGGATCTAAAGGGACAGTTTTCCGTTCCAAAATCTTTGACTGTTTGGCCACAAAGTGAACATCAGGCAGAACGTCTGATATCTCGGGTGTCTGGATGCTGCATGAATGGAGGTCTGTCAGCATTTCACATTTAATATGAGGAATTTTTAATGTCTGTAAATCCAGTCTTTTTGATAGAAAGGACTGTGTAGGGAAAGCAAATGCTGACTTGCCTCCAATGCTGGTAGAGCAGCACATGTTTAACACTTGGCAGAAATGCCGAGTACAGAATCTCCTATTGACCTTGTGTGCAGCACAAGTCTGATTAGCCCTTTATAGGGAGTAGACACACTGACAAACAACATAAAAGCAAACACATGTGGGAAACTTGAAAATTAGCCCAGAGCTGTCACCTACCACTTTCTGGTCCCCGGTAGGTAATCAGTCATCATGGGAGGTTCGCTGTGACTCAGTGTGGGTCTGCCACAGCCGAGAACAAAGGCAGTGTGGATCTGCCATGCCCTCTACCACTGTAAGTATGAGCAGGTCTAAGTAGGCAAAATGAAGATTGCACTACACTGCTCGACCACTGTAAGTACGAGCAGGTCCAAGTAGGCAAAACGAAGATTGCACTACACTACACTACTCGACCTTCAAAATTAATTGAAGGCAAAGCTTCCCTTGTTTAATATCTTCCCAACCTCATCGCCAATATGTAAGGAGTGAAAGGACTCCAGCATCAGGCTCTTGTTAGAGATAAACAAGTGGAAGGAATGACAGACAGTGGTAAATCATGTAATAAACAAGTTTATTACAAAAACACATATTTATAACCTGCAGTAACACATTCTGGGAGAAACAAGTTCCCCTATGTCTAGACGCAGCAATTCTCAGCAAACCTTTCTAGAACCATGCTTCTTATAGTGAGATAAGGAAAAAGGTGTGACAGTTCTCTTTAGCTGAAGCAAGTGGTACCATTACATTGCTGGATAGAAAATGTGGAGTCAGCAGGAAGAAAAGCATTATGTTATACATAAGATATAACATTAGTTAGAACAAAGATGGCACAGAAGTTGTAGCAGGTGCAAGGTCATTATGGTAAAAAGCAGGGTCAGCAGAAATACATGTGAACAAGAATACTTTGGCAAACAGATATGGTTAGGCCCAAAGCACATATGCCTCATATAAGCAAATGAACATTACATATAACAGAAAACTAAGAAATAATGCTGTAAAATACGTGTATATTGTATAGTGTATACACTTAGCAAGCATGATCCCTAGTACTCACGCTTGTACAGTGGATACCCATTACTACATATTAGTGCAATGCAGCAATATTACAGTAATAATAAAACATCTGTCATTGGTGTGTGCATGACAGTGCAAGGGGTGTGGGACCCACGAGCAACACATCCTCCTCACAATGGTAACAAAACACTGGTTCCTTGACACTTCTAGAAGGTGAAGGGCCATCCCTCACTTTGGATCAATTAGGAAGAGCTTGAGGGTCCTCTTTGAGCCATGGTTCGTTCTCCCCATCCTCATTGTTTCTCCAGTGATTAATTCCCTGAGTGACTTGAATAAGATCTCCCCACCAAGGATCTCAACTCTCTCACTTCTTCCATGAATTTTGTTTCAACCTGGGGTTCAGGGGCAATGGTGTGAACCCCCACACCCCCAGGTGAAGCCTTACTTCTGTTCTCTATTGGCGTTTTGCAGGAGTGCGAACCACTAGCTGGTTCAACTACAGCTTGTTGATTAGCCCGTATCTCTTTCACCTCCTTAAGCAGTTCTCTCACTTGCTGAAGTTCAGGCTCATCACTTCACTCCTCCAGCTGGTCAGCAACTTGGCTGGTATGGGCAACCCCAGCATAGGGCTCCCATCCCTCCTCATAGTTCTCAGCCTCTCAAATTTCCTTCATAAGCCAGCAATATTGAGGGGGATTAGCTTTACGATTCTGGGAGTTTCAATCTCAGCATAAGCACACTGGAATATGTAGCAGACTTTAGGATATGTTCCAGTCTGACTCGATTCAAGTCACAAGCCAGCACCCCACCTTTTCTATGGGCCCTCTGCAAGGCTCTCTCAATTTGGGTGACAAAAGCAGACAATTTCTCATTCTTCTATTGTTTGGTGGGCTTAAACTTCCACATTAAGTCCTCCCCAGATTCTGTGCTGCTAAATACTCCTTCCAGGCATAGAGGTACTCAGATGCAGTGGCCTGTGGGCTAGTGAATCAAAGAAAGTGGATAGCCTCCAGTGCAGGGTTCCTTAGACTTTCCATAAGTCTCTTTCTCTTTTCTCCTTCTGAACATTGCCACTCCTGAACCGGTGGAGTGGCATAGTCCATCCAGGTTTCTAAATCATCCTCCCCCACAGGTACCTGGACTGCACCAGAAAATAACTTGAGCCTGCGATAAGAGTCTAGGTGTACAGATGGTATCACAATGGGGCATGCTGCCACATGGGAAGCTCTAGGGGTAGATGGAGATGCTAGGGGAGACTGTAAAGGAGTAGTCTCCTCTGAAATGTCTAACATTTTCAACAGTTCTTTGGCAGTTTGAGCTTCAGTAGCTAATAATCTTAACAGTTTGTCCTTATATGCCACTACTTTCTGGGATCCCCCAGGAGAAAAGGGGTTACTACACAAATGGATAACTCACCACCCCTTCTGGAACCCTTTGGGCAGGATAACAGGGGGTAGTCTTTCAGGATCTATAAGGAGGCCGCACAAGATAAGGGTCACCATAGTTTGATCAAACAGATCTGAGTCTCACCCCCTCACTTTAACCTTCCCACAAACACTTCACCTTCTCTACAGTTTCTACAACAGTTGCATTTGTGGTCCCTAAAGGAATATCCAGCAATAATATGGCATGTTGGGGATCCACACTCTCAGCTTCACTCCACCCCATCATACGATGCACAACCAGCTTATGTGGAGCAATTTTAAGCTTGGGCGTAGTAAGTGCCTTCATTTCTGACAAAATTTATCATTCTGAGTTGTAGTTCTCACTTCTGACCACTGGAGGGCACAAATCCCAGTGGTGCCTCCAAGATGTAACCCTTAGGTGGCACTATCCCAAGGGATACTACCCTTGCCTGCATGAATAGGTGCAGTTTGGGGGGACCTCAGCTTGGTGAATGAGTGCCTTCATCCAGAGGGTTGGTTTAAGAGTAGCATAGCTGCCATGGTTATAGCCCTTCAAGATACTGATACCACCCTCTAAGCCCTCTAGTGGCTTACACCAGTCAGCAGATGAACAATCACATTTAACACTGGACTACAATATTGAACCCACACTTGGCACATCTACCACCAGGGCTGGAGTAGCTGCACTGGTCCTGGAGACCGCCCCTATAAAACAAGACCTACAACAGAACAGTTCAATGGCAATAAATATCCCCTCCCCAGAAGTACACACTAGCCAAGTTAAACACAGAAAGAACAGAATCTGATTTATTCAAGGGACATGAACCAGGGTGGGACAGCAATCTTGCATTTGGTTTAATATCTGATTTAGTCAGGTTAAACCTGTATGCACTAAGAGTCCTGACCCTCTAGTACAATCAAACACACTCTGGGTACCCAGTTGTTACTCAAGATAACCTGAAACAATGCCTGGAGTAGACTGGTGTTGCAGCTGTTGTTGGGGCCCTTAGGAAATAAAACAAGCAACATGCACTTTAACCCACAATCTGTATTTCAGAGCCAGATGGCTCAGTTCATGCTGATCAACCCAAATAATAATGTAAGATGACACACAATGATTTGAGTTTTCCTGCAGGGAGCTACCCTGCTGGTTACTCAGGATACCCAGACCAGGAGGCAGGACTGATGAGATGAAAACCTCAGGATGGTATGCTGATTTGCCAGAGGAAGCAGGGACCACAGGACACATTGTGGTGGTCGATCCTGTTTGATAGTGTTGAGCAGAGAGCCGAATCCCAGAGCATGTCTTTGGTCGGATGAATCTCTGTGGCATGAGTGGCAATATAGGCTGAGATGGTGAGACCCAGACCAAGTGGAAAAAGTTCAGATTTAAGTCCATTTAAGTGCTAGAGCAGCTTCCAGCTAGCGTGACACATTCAAAGGTGTGGGGAACCGAGTCGCGACCCACACCGCATATTTAGCACACTTATAGTCAAAACAGCCAGATACTACAGTTCAGATGACAGTCCCGGTTGCAATTAAGTATGGTCTCTGCACATACCGTACATTGTGCAGTTCTCTCCAAATTTCTGATGGGCCGATCACTCCTGGAGCAAGTCTTTGGTTCACACCAAGTGAATTTCACTCTGTCTCTCAATTCAGAGTTCAGGTCTCAAGAACAGATTCGGATATAGTCTAATTCAATTTGCAGGGTTCTTCACACTGGAAAATGGTAGCAGGCAGGCCAAACACAGCCTTCCCACTGAATCCCCACACTACCACACAGGAACAACTGCTCAAATTACTTAAACTGTTCACTCTCCAAACTCCAGTTGTTGACTGACACTCTGCTGCCGGCAGCTCTGGGATTTCTCCGTGATCCAAAAGGTTTGGTTGGTTGATACACCTGTCACAGAAAGGGCTCCCCCTCCAGGTCTATTTAGGCTCCAAACTTTAAAAACTACAATTCCTGCAGAAATTCACTCCCACGAGACCTCTGGGGACAGTCTCCATTTTAAGGTCCCCTGTGGTACTGATTGGTCCAAACTGGCAATCCAGAACTAAAATGATGGCTCTAAGCAAAACGGTCTATGCTGCAAAGGAAGGCAGGTTAGACAAACTTCTAAATTATTAATAAAGCAGATAATCAGCAAACAATCACAGATTCTATAAGGGCTCCCTCTGTGCACTTAGCGATGGCAGAATGAAGAAGCTGTACCACAGCCCGGGTGGGACTCGAGCCTGAAACCACTTGGATCCCAGCCAGATTAATTATATCCTACAAAATAGATACCTCTTAAAGAGACAGGCACAGAGGCTAACAGGGTACTTTCATGCAGGCATATTCAAATTGTTTAGACACAGAACACCAACCTGGCAGCAGGCATTACGCAAGCCCAGGAAGACATTTTAGGGACCCCCATTTGTAGGGTGGTTACATATATAATTTCAGTCTTTGATCTTTCATGAATATTTGTGTACAGTATCATATTTCATATAGTATATGTAATGACTTGTTTAACAATGAACTCTAAACCAACGGATATTGGGGAAATGGATTATAGTGCTGCATATTCAAATCCTCCCTGTTCTGGAGGTCTCTTTCACTTATCCTGCATCTTTGCTGTTGACTGGCACTCTGCATCCATCACTTTATACAATATTCGTCTATTCCAATTTCAGGTTTTGTTTTCTTCCCTGTTACCTCAGCTCTCTTCTTACGTGACCCCTCTTTCTTGCTACTCTTGCTACTGTTTTAGAAACACTGACTGCTGCTACTTTTCTTTACCCCATCCCAATTCCTTTATCTGAAATGTTGCCAACTTTTACAGGCTCTGCATTTCTCATCTAGCCTGCCCTGTTAGGCCACATTGAAAAACATCTGAAAGAGAAGGTATGCTCTTTTGCAGATGACACCAACATCTGTAATATGGTAGATACCCAGGAAGGGCTGGTGAAAATGCATGAAAATGTATATGGATCTTGGGAAACTTGATGAGTGGTCACGAGTATGGCAGTTGAGGTTCAATGCAAAAAAATAAAAAATCATGCACCTTGGAAATAGGAACACTGGAGCTGAATATAAGATGGGGAGGCACCAACACTCCTTAAAAAGGAAATGACCCTGGGGTTACATATCTGATGATATCAAAGTGGCAAAGCAGTGTGATAAAGCAATAGGTAGGGTCCGTGGGATGCTGGTATGCATACGGAGAGGTATCTCCAGGAGGAGAAGGAGGAGGAGGAGGGAGGTGGTGTTGCCACTATATTTTTCATTGGTGAGACCCCACCTGGATTATTCTATCCAGTTCTGGAAGCTGCACCTCATAACAGACAATGATAGGGTGGAATCAGTCCAGAAATGGTCAATTAAAATTGTGCAGGCGCTGTACCAAAAGCTGTACTAGGAGAGACTGAAGGATCTCAATACATACACTCTGAAAGAGAGGAGAGTGAGATTGGATGTGATAGAGATGTACAAGTACCTCACATGGATAAACAGGTGCAGAAATGGAGTCTCTTTTACATAAAAGACAGCACCAGGATCAGAAGGCATGCAATGAAGTGTGTTTGTGTGTGTGTGTGTGTTTTGGGGGTAAGAGTGATGTGAGGAAGTATTATTTCCCTGAAAGAGTTGTAGAGCCTGGAATAGACTGCCAGTGGATGTTGTGGAGGCAAACACAGCATGGGTCTTCAAATATGTGTGGAATAGACAGAGGGGAATATTAGAAAATAGAAAGGAGGAAGAGTAGTTGGGGACCAGTTAGCGTCTGCTGATACCCTTCTGGATCCCTTTGTCTTACGCTCTACAGCGTATGACAAATCCGCACAACAGGAACAGTGTAGTAGGGAAGAGTGAGAGGGTGCAATACTTCAAAAGGATGTGTGCACAGTACTGCACCCTCTCACTTTCCCAGGCAGAGAATAAGACCTCTGCTGGGACAGGATTCTGTTGAGCTACTGCTGTGGCTCAACAGGATGAGCCACTGGCAGCAAAGGAGGCAGGCAATGCATTTGGGACCGGGTTTCGATTCTCAGTCTGAGGCACACAGATTTTTACCTTTTTCACACTTTGTACAAATTTTACTGTTGACCCCCCCCCCCCGAGTTAGAAATTTTTGTTTGGGAGTGGTTTGGGGGGTGCACGGGGTGGTGTGCCCCACAGAAACAAGACTTATGCCACTTGCAATATATAGCAGTGTATTGGAAGTGTGGCATATCCGTGTTGCATAATGTCTTGCGACATCATGACCCCATGCCTACAAACACAGACCATCTACACAGACTGGTGGGCTAAGTGGTCCTTTTCTTCTCACAGAGTATATGCTTCTGTGTTTTCTTCTGCTCATTGTTCCCTTCCACCTTGAAATCTGTACTCAGTCAAAAAACTTCACAGTGATGCTGCTATACCTGTTTCTCACTTTCTCAACTACAGTATGTACCCCTCTTCCATGCTTTTGCCCTCCCCCCATGGCCTATTCTTTCAACTCTCTGTTTTACTGGCCTTTTCTCACCCTTTTGCTTTTATCAGTACTCTTGTCCATTTGGTGATGTTCCTAACCTGGTTAGACTGTTACATTAGTAATAGATTTGTTCATTGGTTAATCAGAATCTCATAACAGAATACTTACATTATGTTGCTCAATCATTAATTACTGCTGTAAATGACATAAGTGTTGTACCCATGGGTAACTGTATGTTGTGGTTCTAGGTCATAAGGGTGATTACTAAAAGGCAATTGTCCTTATGGCGAGAGTATGTACAACCCCGGTGACAGAGAAAATGGTGCAAGGAATAGTAAATTTTACTTTTATGCAGCGGGCAGTGCTTCTCACACCCCCCTACTATTAGATTCTCAACTCCAGGGGGGCGCATGTTGGGGGGGTGCAACAGTGGCAAAAAAAAATTAATTCACCTACTTGGGCTGGGTGAAACAAAACATACCTGCGCCGAGACCCAAATCCTGCATCCCAGCCACCCCATGCCAGCACCTACCCCACCACGCCATGGAGCCATCTTGTTGGCTGACTGCGGCACCACCCCTCACAAACCCTCCTACCACTCACTTGGCATGCTCACTCTTCCCCACACACATGTGCATGTAGCAAAATGCCCATCAAGATTCGCAAACCCTCCCCATCCAGTCATCCTCCCTACTCCCTCGCCATCTCGGTATGTGCCACAAGTGGGTTGCCATTTTGGTAGGCACCCACTTGTGATGTGCCTAGATCACAGGATACCATATTATGTATTCAGCTCTTTATCTACCAAATTGCACCTGAAAATTAGTTGGTGCGATGGTCTGTATGCCCACATAGCCAACTTAATTTAAAAAAAAAAAAAACATAAATAGGAAACAACATAAAGAGGTATGAAACAAGAAAAATAAAAATGCTTAAATTATATATTTTGTCAGTTTTATGCAAGACAAATATGTTTGTTTTATTACTGTCTGTATTTCCTGACCAAGATAAATAAAATGAGTCTTGTTATTTGAATGTGTGTGGTGAAACTGCACTCATTGGTAATCCTACACGTTACTTTGTGTATGTGGTACATTAAGTTACTACCTATTTGTAGTAAATGTAAGACATTCCATTCTTTTCACGAAGAACTTTCTGAATAATCTAACAAGTGAGCACGTTTCCTGGATTGGACTGCAATCTAAAATTGGAAGAAGTACCTGGCAATGGATAGATGGCACATCATATACTACTTCACCAAAGTAAGCAAATATAACCAGTGCATATCTAGAAACTTTGAATATCTCTTCATAAAAAAGTTCCTTTCTTGTTAAGGGTGCTTTGTCCTTGGTGCATGACATATTTTAAGCTTGATTTGCTGTGTAAAAACATATGTTAACTGTAGCTTCAGATCAAGTATGTAGGGCTCAGTAAACTTCCCAATATACAAATTGTCTGAAAATTATTGAAAGATGATTAATTCGTGGAATTATGCATTTTGCATAGCAAACCCTGGGAGGTGTTTCTTGGTCTGAGAAAACTGTCCCCCAACCTTCCCTTACAGTTAGAAGTCTTGAAGGGCACAATACTGTGCCCCCCAGACATCTTTGTCTCTTTTAAAGTGTTTAGAATATCACTGGCTAAAGTCTTTGGTATCCCATGTCCCCAAGTCAGTTGATATCCTGCTGGCCTGTAAGAACTCCCCCATTTGTAAAGCACACCAACCTAACTCCATTTTCAAAGTGAATCCACACTATTTGCTTCCATAAGCAGACATTGTGGTTCATATCTTCTGTCACCATCAGAAATACTTGTGGTGCCCCCTACACAGCTTCCCATCACCCCCTATCATCCCTTCTTCCTTATCCCACATCCAAACAGTTATAAGAATTCTATGACTACAAGGATAACAACAATAATGTTTTTTAGATTAACACTTTTTTGCATTTCAAGATTTCTGCTTATACTGTCTACTTCAGTGCACCCCTTCTGTGCTGGTACCCCAAATGGCTGCTTGGTTCACTTGTGTCTAAAACTACCTATGGTCATCACTCGATCCCATGCTTGCTAATAACCAACAAGAGGAAGCAATGCATTCAGAAAGCAAATACTGTGAATAGTTGAGAAGTCCTGATAAATTCCACACATCACTATTAGTATGCAAAGCAAATGTGGTGAGGTAGGACCCTACTCATTTTAGGGCTGCAGTGGGCATAGCCTTGCAGACCTCTTGCTGTCAAAAAAGCAGGCAGCACATTTCTTCTGGCTGGAGAACATGCTGGATGTGTAACACAGTTGCCTCCATGACCATGAAGCACTCCACTCATTGTCAGCATTGGCAGTCGCGCCATACTATTTATTTATTTTTTTTACCAATTATTTTATCAGGTGAGACACACTAAGCTGAAAGCTTGTTTGCAGGTGCAACCTGGGAGCACGAGGAAGTTAAGTGACTTGCTCAGGGTCACACAGTATGCAAGTGGGGGCTGTGGGATTCAAACCCAGGTCTCTAGATTTGCAGCTCAGAGCCTTAAACCACTGCGCCATACTGCCTTTTGTCTGTCAGTGGTCACTGCAGAAAATGGCACACTCCACCATGTTCAAGATTGCTGCCAAACTGTACTGCGCATGTGTGACCACTAGCGCATGTGCAGTACTACTGTATGCATTGGCCATCATTGTCATGGAAGACTGTGCTGTATTTAGCCTTGATCGCTGTTGTCCTTTTTTTTTTTTTTAATTATTCCTATACCCCCAACCCCCTGTTTTTCCTTGTTCTGTACAGCATCTTTCTTCCTTTCCTGTCCATTCTTGCTTTGCTTCTACTGGACTGATCAACAAGGGGAATTCTATGGCTTATTTGTTCAGCCATTTTGATAAAGGACCTCTGTCTGAAACACATCAAGTGTGCACTTTGCTTGTTTGGAATAAACTTTAACTTTTTGGAACTTTGGAGGTGTACTTACATGGCTGGTGAGTGCCCTTCTTGAACTGAATAGTATTTGTAATTGACTGGATCACCACCTCTCCTTGTGCAGCCATTCTGTGTTGTCTATATGTCCTGGGAGGTTGCAATAAGGTAGAAAGACATCACAATACAAACAGTTGTTAGTATTAGACAAGTTATAATATAGAGCTAGAGAAATAATTTAATTTAAATTTTTTTTTTTGATAGTATACAAGCCAGCTCATCAGCACAGTGGCTGGATTTCTGCTTGCAATGCTGGTGACCCGGGTTCGGGAATGGACTCGGGTCATCGGCTAGCTGGCTGGGGGAGAAGGTTGGAGTGTCCGTAGACAGCTCGCCTTCTCCAGGAGGGAGGGTGGGGATGTGAGCCGGGCACCTGCTGGCCTCTGGTGGAGGCCGGGAGCATGGCAGAGTGTCAGGGCTCTAATTTCAGGGGGAGTGATGGACGTCCGGTGTTCGCCTTGATGTCAAGGTACGTCACTCTCCAAGGGAGAAAAACTGGAAAAATGGCTCCCTGGCTACCCAGATGACGGCTCTTCAGTCTCCTCACTGTCATCATGGCCCCACGATCTCCCACCTCAGCAGCACCCGGAGCCGATGCCGCAGAGCACTGGATGACCCCCACCGGTGCCTTCCCTCTTGGAGGAGGGGGACCCACTCGGCGTAGGGTTATGCCGGGCTACCTCCAAGGGGCTGCGTTCTGAGGTAAGGGTAGGTCATGGGGATGGCGGACAGATGGGATAGGACCTTGAGGGCTCAAAGGGGGTGATGGCTGGGAGGAGCAGAGGAATATATATAAAAAAAATATATAGTACACATCAGAACATACAAGCAAGATGCTAAGAATTTAATACAATTTATGGATATGAAGAACAATGAATTCTGAGAAAATTTTTTGCAGAGAATTGCATAGTTATAAGATCCCCATTAATGGATTTATTAAAAAACTATTCTGCATCTATGTGTTTACACCCAATACTCTCAATACAAAATCTTACATTAGGTACAATACAGGAACATATGTACTTCTAAAGCTGGTGTTTGCTGAGGCTGTTTCTAAATATTTAATGAGCAGAACTACCATAAATGTCAGGGGGAAGAAATTCCAGATGTTTGGTTCCTGAGTAGAAAAGGTAAGGTCACCCAAGGTGGTATGACATTTATAGGTTGCTAATAGTTACTGATTAGAGATGGTGTGAGGTATTATTCTGTGGGTGAGGTTATGGTGAAGTCGGCAAATCTACATTGGTGAAAAGTTTTGTGAAGTTTACTGCTCTTCCTTGAATCTAATTATTCCAACTTCACCTTGTAACTTTGCCTTAAGTTTGTCAAGGTGAAGTATGAAAACAAAAGGCTCTGTCACATGGGACAGTTTCTGCAGATCACGAGGGACATTCCTAGCATCAGAAAATGATTGAGTTGCTTACAGTTTCTCAAGAGTGGTCAACTGAACCAGAGCTCTAAGACTTTACAGAGAAACAACATCAAGTATATCTTATGAAACAGTTTATTTTGTAAGTGGTTGGTTTCCTTAGCTGTTTCTGCATTTCCTTACCTTTGCAATCTTTCTTTTTTCTAATATTTAAGGTTTTTTTCTGTCTCTCTCTCTCCCTTTATATCTCTGTTGTTAATTATTTTTGAGTGTAAAGTGCAACCCGCTTAAGTGAATAGCCTTCATCCTGCTGGTAATTATGT
This sequence comes from Neoceratodus forsteri, assembly GCA_016271365.2. NCBI lineage: Eukaryota > Metazoa > Chordata > Ceratodontiformes > Ceratodontidae > Neoceratodus > Neoceratodus forsteri. The sequence goes on along the minus strand of JADMNL010000035.1, from coordinate 116,161,373 downwards.
GGCAAACTGGGCTATTCACTTAAACAGATTGCCAATTTTCAGTCGATGTATTGAACTTAGCGACAGAAATGCAAATCATGGTTAGTGTTACTTAATAATGTACTTTACTTTGTAATAAGCAAGATCTTTAATCTTTAAGTTAGTAGCACTGTGAAAAAACATTAAAAACATTAAACTTGCATTTTAACAAGCATTACTGTACTGTGTTGTAGTCTGTGTTCAGCAGCTCTCTAATGGTAAGCTGTGTCTTTCTTAATGTGCAAACCGTTATACAGATGTCTTCAAGCTAGTAATAAGGTTTAAAGTTATTCTCTGCTGTGGCAATTACCGCAATAAATCTTCAAAGCCACGTAAGGCAGTTCTGCACACTTTGGGATTGGTGGGTACAAACTCTGCCTCCCGCATTCATCCTTATCATCATCATTATCTGATGTTTGTGAAGAAAGAACTTGGGCGACTATGTTATTGTCTGTAACTTCTCCATAGCAAGGAGTGTTATCAGAGGTGACAAAGTTATCAAAAGTTTCTGGATCCATGTCTAGGGGTGGGAGTGATAGTGGGGCTTCCATATCTTCTGAGAATTTCAATTCCTGTGCATCAGAACCGGAAACAACAAAATGAACTTTGGGAAAGCAGTTCTGAATTGAGACTGCTTTCACATCGCACCATACCTGATGCAGTAAGTGGATGGCATCAAGGACCAATACATACCCGGCCATCTCAGTCAGGTTGTCAGTTTCTCTGTAATCATATCCAGCAAGGATTCTAGCCAGAGTTCTGCACCTGTATAGCCCTTTAAGATATTTTATGATTCACTGGTCCATGGACTGGATAAGAGATGTAGTGTTCAATGGCAGAAACACAATTTTCACATTTTTCAGTCAGTGTGGGGTGTGCACTACAAATGTCCAGCAGAAGGCAAATCCACTTTCTTTTTTGCCTCGTTGTCCTGTCCAGATTTGGAGCCCATTCAGTAAAAACATCTGCCATAATCCAAGCATTGTGACTGGCTCTGTAAACAACTGGCAGTTTACTGACATTCACACCTCTGAAACATCTTGGATTTTTTCTCTTCCCAATGACCACAAATTTTAGTTTGTCAGACCCACTCATGTTAGCACAGGTTAAGACTGTCCATCTGTATTTTGTTTTTTTACCATCAGCTATGGATTCAGCTTTAAATGTCAGCCTGCCACCTGGGGTTGCTCAGTAAAAGATGCCCGTTGTGTCCATGTTGTAGACTGTGTCTAGGGTGTAATCTGCAAGCAATCTCAGCAGCACAGTTCTAACCCAGTCATCTGCAGAGGGCGAATTGTCATCTTTTTTTTTTGCCATGGGCATGCTTGAAAACAATGTTGTGGTGGGATTTGAAGTGCAACAACCACTCGTTTGTTGCCTCAAACTCCAGTTTTTGCAGAGCATCTGCAAGCTTTTTTGCCTTGTGCTGAAAGACGGGACCTGAAATTGGAATGTCAGTGGCTCTAGCGTGTTTGAACCAGCACAGTAGGGCTTCATCAACTGTGGAGTCCTTGCCGTCTCGATTTCTATTTCTGTTGCAGTTACTGTTGTCCTCAAAGACAGCAAGGATTTTTTCTTTGTTCTTCAACAGCCAGCAGATCTGAGGCTGTGAGACCCTCCAGCGCCGGGCCACTGCCAATTGTGTCATCTCTGACTGTTTGAGCATTTTTAGAGCTTCAATATTCTGTCTTAGGTTGAGGTCTTTGTTTCCCCCTGTTGATATTTAGGCTCCATAGGGCAAGCCATTGTTGCTGGTGGTGACTGTACTTGCAATCTGAATGGACCTTTTCATAGTACCATTAACACCTGATGCAGCTTTAAATAGGATTAGCACTGACAGCTAGGGCTATTAGAATCAGCAGACAATTGAGGTAATTAAGACACAAAGAAAGTCAGACAGCCTGAGTCAAGGCATTGTACAAATGAAAACAGATGTGGAGCAAGCTCATTTTTATCCACGTAAATGGGATTTTTTATTCATTTAACAGGGTTTTTTTTCAACTGGGCTATGTAACACAGGAATTGGGACTGCATAAATTAATTTGATTAATGGAATATGTGCTTATGTGATATTCAGTAAAGTGGGTTTGACTGTAATACTAAATTATTAATTTTGAAATGGAGAAAGAACGTGGTGGAGACAATGGGTGACATTGCCCCAGGATGTGTGGTGGAAGTGTCATCTGCCTCAACAAAAACACCTTCTTTGGGACTGGAAGGCAGACATCCCCCAAACCATACCACTATCCGCAGCTATGGAGGAGAGCAGAGCTGCCCTGGAGGTTGAGGAGCAGGTGCAGGAGCTGCAGCATGTGTGACTCAAGCAGCCAGAGCAGAAGGAGCAGCAGCAGCCTGTGGTTCCCAACCATTACTTTGTGCCACCACCACCAGCAGTCCCCCTACAGGGCAGCCCAGAAAATATGGAGTACCCCCACAGCAGCAGCCAAGGAGCTCACCAGTCTGTTTCTTTTTTTTCAGTGAGACAAGTGATGCAAGTGTTGTCAGTTCCAATCTTTGTGGGAAAAATGTGTGGTGAGGGAAAAAGCATTCCCATTTGGGCACTGGTGGGCAAAGAACTCATTTAACATTGCACCACCCAGTTGAGTGGAAGGCTAGGCTGAAGGAGGTAGCAAGTGGTGGTTCTCAAGGGGGTGGTGAAGGAGATGGTGGATGATAAGGGGGAGGTAGGCCATCATGTTGAGATGAGGTGTGCCAGGAGGTCATTGATCAGGGACAGGTATGAGGAGCAATTAACAGTACCTGCAGCCCCAGCACCAGCAGCAGTAGGATTGGTCACACCGCAGGACCTGGTCTTACTGAAGGAGGATCTAGCTGACCTTCACTGGCGGCAAGCTACAGAGGTGCAGCAGGATGTTAGAATACTGCTAGAAAATCAGGTGAGGGCCCTATACCTGCTTGGGGAGCTTCGCTGTCATGGCACTGGCAGGGATGGAGCTGTGTGACATGTTTTCTTTTCTTTCTGTCAGTAGATATGTCAGTCCTGTACTATCATGTCATCTTTATTGTTTTTGAGATATTTAACCCTTCCCCACCTCAAAAAAATGAAAATACCCCCCCAAAATAAAACAGCACAAAAATCTTTACTAAATCTACTTCCTTTTTTTCCCATCTCTTTTTAATTGTTTATTTCTATTACTGCTTCATAGTCTGTATTTCTATCCTATCCTACCTGCTTTGGTTCTGTCTTTAAAAAAAACTAAAAAAAATGTATTTCCTTTCTATATTTCCTTTTATGATACTGTGTCTCCAGTACTTCACACCTTTCCTTTCATTCTGTTTCTCACAATTGTTTTGGAATTTTTTTCTCAACTACCAGGATAAATGATGGGTGACCATAATGTGGACTGGTTGAGCCCTATCTTGGGTTGTAGGTTGCTAGATTTGATGGTAGAAGCTGGGCTGACCCATCTGATTGAGACCCCCCACCAGATTAAACCCCAGAGACATAGATCAATCATCAATTTTAGATTTAATTCTAACCTCTGATCCTGATAACTACAAAAGTCATGGTGTGTTACTGGATGCATTTAGTGACCACAGGTCACATATTGTGCCCAGAAACTAAAGAAAAGGGTGGAAACATTTGTTATTAAGGAACTACGACAAATGAAACATTTTGACTGCTTGAGATTCATGTCTGATTTGGAGGTGAGGAGTTGGGAGAGACTGGTCCTTTTTCCATAGGTAGACAGTGCTTGGGATCATTTTTACACTGAATTTATGGCTGTATGTAATCATCATGGCTCAATTATTGGAAGAAGGGTAAAAATAAAACTGCAGAATGGTATAATGGAACTTTAGGCTCACATAGGAACACTAGGGATAGATCATGGGAAAAGGCCGAAAGGTTAAACACAAAGGAAGCATGGGATAAATATTGCCAGCTAAGGAACAACTATCTAAAAGAGATAAAGAAAGCTAAAAGTAGCTATTTTAAAAACTTATTTGAGACAGAGAGAACAACTGACCCTCGTAGGTTCTGGATAATATATTCCAAATTAAAAGGAGAGGGAAATAAAAATGTCCACAGTTCTTTTAGAATTCTTGTAGGAATATTCCTATATCTGATAATGTGGAAAATGTTATTAATAGGTTTTTTATAGATTTTGGAATTACAGTAGCAGGGTTTGAAAAAATATGGGGTAGGGACTGAACATTTGGAAGGGATCCCAAAGGCTGAAAATAACAAGGGAACTTTGGGAAATAAGGAGAGGGAAAAAGATTATAGTGAAGTGATACTAAACACAGGGGCCCGGATATTCAAACTGCGCCACAAAGTAGCACAATAGCAGGTGCAAGTACAGTGCACCTATGCGCAAACCGTGCGATATTCAAACACTGCACAGGGCTAGATGTGCTTTCGCCACACAACTGAACATCGTGCCAACTGTGCCATGGTGCAACCAGGGATGCGCAATGGCTAAGGCCTGATATGCAATAGCACAACCAGGGATGCGCAGTGGAGCAGATTAGCAGCGCATCAGCATAACCAGGGATGCTCAGGGGCAGGATGCAGGGGTCCCCCACACATGGAAGATATGGGCTGAGGAGCACACAACAGAGCAGACATCGCCCCCCACACCCCATGAACTGCACAACCAGAGCAGAGCTGAAGAACCACCAGCCCATGGAAACCAGTCATAATCCCACAGTTGGGGCATGGTGCCCCAGCACACCCCCCTGGCAAGCTGTGACCAGCAAACAAGGAGGTCCAGCCACCCCGTGCTACACCGTCCCACCAATGCAGAGTACACCCTGCACAGCGTTCCCCAGATACCCTGCCCAGGAGCAGTGCAAAATACTGCAGGATACCCCATGCATGCCACAACCCCCACTGTGACAATGCAACCCTGTGTACCATTGAGCCATGCAAGGCAGCCCCACTGTAAGCACTCTGCAGCTGGTGGCAGCAGACACCGATGCAACAACTGCAGACACAGTGCTGCCCTGCATGGCCCCCCCGAGGTACAGCTGAGAGACTGACCATGCGTCGGCACACGAGGTACCGCACATGTGACAGGACATGCCCTGGACACCACCACCAGTGGCACAGCACCCTGCACACTCTCCCAAGGACACACCCCATCCCAGCACTGGCCACAACAGCCAGCAAAGAAGCCCACAGTGGTGCATGGAAGCATGTGCCACACAGGATGCAACACAGTGCATGGACAAACACCAACCCATTCCCAAGTGCACACCAACACAGCAACACAGTAGTGGGTTGACAAACCCGCTGGCATGTGGCCACAGCAGCCATGTACTCATGGCTAGCACCCCTCCATGGCACAGGTGTACCAGCCACCCTGAGCATGCACCATGAAGCCATACACCACCAGCACATGGCTGGAGCACAAGTGACAGACAGTGGAGCACAATCCCCTGCAACAGACACAAGTGACAGCATGGAGGGGGGACATAAACAGTGGAGGCCACAGTGCTACCCGAGACAGACGTGCACCACACCGGTGACAGAAGGCAACCTGGCATTGTGATGGGTACAGTGGTTGTCCAGCATGGACAGCCACCACTGACATGCCAGCAGATGGTGCATATCACAGACATGCAAGGGTATCAGCTGCACAGGCCATAGACGGTCTCACAGGGGCGCCATGGACACAGAGCATGTACCATGGACCACTGCACACAGGCAACCAGTGCACAGAGAACAACACACAACCCACAGACAGTGACTGATTCCCCCACCCACACCATAGGCGATTCCCTTCCGGACACATACAGCGCACACATGCCTGCACCAGCCCTGATGCCATGCACACCACTGCAGCTGAGCACCTGTAGCCCACTGCAAATCATAGACCACCACATTTGTCATAATAAAATAAATGTATTAAAGATAGGCAATACACAAACCTATATACAAATATATACAATGGGGGGAGGGCCAAAACCAGGTGGGGGCGGGTAAGAGGCAAGGGTGAACAACTGGGAGAGGGAAGAAGAGGTGTAAGGGTGGGTCCAGGGATGTAAGGTTCTTCCGGGGGCATGGAGGGCCTAACATCCGCCCTGCTCATTATGTCTGTGTCGCCTATGCGACCGCCGTCCCCTGACACCGTGCCTCTCTAGTCACTGGAGGATCTCCAATGACGGCCTCGCCAGCTGCAGTAAATCCTGCAAGGCCCTCTCAATGGCCATCCAGTGCTGACCATCTAGGACAAGGGAGCAGAGTCAATACGTGTGAATGTCCATCCCCCTGCAGCCCACCCATTGTGCATGGCATACAGCCATGGGCCACACCCCTGTGATGGTGTGCGACCACCCACAGTAATCATGTCCACAAGATCTGCCCACCTAGGTACACACAGCCATGTGGACTGCTGCACGCACCCACCGTCCAAGTCCTGCGCAGCACCACTGTGGTTGTACAGTGACATGGCTATGCAGTGTGAAGGCAGTGGCACAGCCATGTACCCGATGCATGCATGGACCGCCAGCGACGCACACCCACACATGCAGTGCCACAGGACAGTGCAGAGTGTACCATGTGGTGTGCACTGCTGCCTACCCCACAACACAGCATGCACAGAATAACCAGGAAGAAAGGTACTCACCTGCATCCGTTACATCTGGGCACTGCTGTTGAATGAACCTGCCATCACATGGCTGTCACCGGGAAGCCTCCTGGTTAAGCCGTGCCCATGCCTCTCAGGCTCATCACCTCTCCTCAGGGCCTAGGGTGCAAACATGGAGAGGGGAACATCAGTACAAAACAGTAGTAAAGCCCCCCCGCTGTGTGTGATCTCGCACAGCCCAGCCATACCACAACCCTATCATGACCAACACCATCCACACTGGATGGCCCCCCCGTGGTGGACACACACCCACTGCGTAACCCAGATGGACACTACCAGTGTAGGGAGCACCTACCTGGACGTGGCACTGCGTCTCACCTGGCGTGTGCCTGTAGATGGGCAAGCCTGTCTGGGTCCCTCTGCTGGAGGTCCCCATAGCGGTGGCAACACTGCTCCACACTTCTGGTGATACCAGTGGCCTCCTCCAGTGACACCACCTCCTCCTTCCACTCTGCACTCCTTGCCCTATCTAAGGGCACATCCCCAAACAGAGCCCCAGTATGGGGCTCTACAATGGCCACCAAACTGGCCAACTCCAGAAGGCTCCACATGGCTGCTCTCCTACATGCCATGACCACTGCAGCTAGGATCACAAAATGGCACTCTGTAGCGCACGTCTGCCATGTGCAGATGCTGCGTGGTACAGCACTGAGATTCCCCATCATGCTGTCACCGAACAGCGCGATAGGAGTGCAAACATGCGGACGCATGGCACCTAGGGGCAAAGGTCAACTGCAGGGTCAAGGGTCCATCACGCATGGACTGCCACAGCGCGATAGGGACTCCCTGCTTGTAGCATGGTCAGGTGCCTGTATGTGATGCCCTGCAGTGGCCTACCGTGCTGTGGCACCATGGCACCTATGGTGCTCCAGGGCACGAGCATTACATGTGTGAACAGCGCACTAGCGCCGCTGGCACAGTGGTGGCCATGCCCTGCACTCAGCACATCATCAGCATGGCAGGCATCAGCCTCAGCACCCTGGGCATGCGCCGTGCGATGCCTACTGCGCATGTCACAGAGCTGCGCCTTTGCCTGAGCATGCTCAACACAATTGTGCAAGGCACAACAGTGCGATATTCAGCCAGTATATGCAAATCAACTCATCAGCAATTCCATGGCTCTGCCACTGCATTAGCATCCACTTAAAGATGCACCTCGCCTCATTTGCATGCCTTGCACTATATAAATGTGACATGGGGCTTCAGAGGTCATTGTTTGGTATTGCAGTCTATTCTGGTGGGTTGCATGCTGTTTGAAAGTGTGGACTGTGATGTGTGGGAGATGCATGGGACTGCACATTCAGAGGTAACACCAGTCATTCCCACAGGATCAATAATGACCGAAAGTGAGGAAGAGGAGGAGGAACAGAGACGTGGGAGATGGAGGAGGACAGACTTCACCTGGGCAGAATCAGAGGCCCTGTTTAAGGCCTACCTCAATGGGGAACACCACAGGCCTGTGCTACGGCATGGGATGAGGTAGTGCATGCCATCAACCAGCATGGCAGCCACCAGCGGTCCATGCAGAAGTGCAAGAAGAAGGTGGGCACAGACAAGAGGAGGATAAAAGATAAGGTGGCTGCCATCAGGGTAGCATGTGCTGCAACTGGTGGTGGACAGACAGATGTGCCACGCCTGATGCCACAGGAGGAGCAGGTGGCTGGCAGCATGCGACATTGTGCCCTAGAGGGCATTCCAGGTGGTGGCTTCCAGATGGGTGGCAGCCCGTCACTACATGGCAGGTCCTGTGCTGTCACTGTGGGGGAGGGTGGCAATGCCACAGGGTAGGGCAGAGACATTAATGCTACTGTGTTCCCCTACAGCTCCTGAGCATCTACATGGGTCAGTGGTGGTGGGTGTGTCCACTGAGGGCGATACCCTGGACACGGAGGAGTGCCCATCCACCTCCACAGGTGTCCGAGGGTCAGGACCACAGTATACCCGCTTGTCTGTCCGGACTGAAGTTGGTGGTGCTGGTGCGGAGGATGACCTGCCCATGTCCCAGCGTGACAGCGTCCATGGCTGCCAGCATGCTGTGACATGGACTGGTGCCAGATCCGGCACTGATGATAATGGATCACACATCATGGACAGTGATACACTTGGGCCATAGGATGGCCCCACAGCGGGTAACAGCACTGGCATAGCTGTGGGTGGTGCCGCAGTGGAGGCCTGCATGACATCACAGTCCCAGGCTGTTCCTGTATGCACCAGTGGGGCAGCACTGGTGTGCGTCCAGGCCGGTGGGGTTGTTGCACCCGATGCGGCGGCACCGGTGAGCCGAGGTGAGCAGTGGCCAGAGAGGCAGTGTCAGCAGTCTTCCAATGGTGACAGGGGGACAGTGTCAGGGGGCAGCTTCAGTGCACCATGTGTGGACATGCCCCGGCATGGCTCTGGTGTGCAGCACCCATCATCAAGGGGTGATGCCCAACATTACCAGGGACAGCATGCCAATCCGGCGGATGACCTCTTTGATGAGCACAGCCACCTACTCCAGGCTTCCATGGATCAGTGGTCATGGCTTGTTAGGGCAGTGGATTCACTCAGTGTGGTTCTGCACTGGGCAGAGGAGTGGTGCAGCAGAGACCACGCCCTGCTCCTGGCAGAGATGGCCTTTCAGCGGGAGGATGTGACCGCTGCCATTGACAGGCAGACGCATGCATTCACAGCCGTCATGGCCACATTGGGCACCCAGTTTGTTGCCCATGCACCGCAGTGTCACATCCACCCCCCATTCCTGGCATCGGGCGACACTTTCCATGTCGACACTGGGTTCAGCTGTGGGCATACCGAGCACTCCTGGCGCAGGCATGTTCGGTGAGCTGCAGACCCCTGCTTGAACACGGTCGCATTCCCGCAGCATCACACCTGGGGGACCATCAGTGCCAACCCATAAGGCCAATGGTCAGCCTATCATGGCTGGCAGGTCTCAGCGGGGCTGCCCACACATCCATGGTGGCCATGGCACTCTGCTGCTTGACTGACCTGTCTCTCACCATGGCTACTGACTGACGCTGCCCTGTGTGCAGTGTGCTGTGCAATGTGTGACGCACGGGTGGGGTACCCAGCCCTGCACGCACTCATGGTCCACATGCACACCCTCCCAGCTGCTGGCCACTGTGGCATGTGCATGATGATGTCTGCGTTGCGCTGTCCGCCAGTGTGCAACAGTGCCCAGTATCTGAGACACGCACAGTGATGGGCACTGGGTGTGGTCATCTGTGGACCTGTGTATGGCTAGGGGTTGCAGTCAGGGTCGGTGTGCCTTCTATCCCTTGTGCATGTATTGTGGGTGTGTGTGTGTGTGTGTGTGTGTGACCCCATGTCGTGTTAGGCCTTGCCCATCCCTGACGGCATGTGCGGTTCTATGCTCAGCCAATTCCCTTGCTGCCATCCGCCCCAGGGTTTGTCCATGCATGTCTGTGGGTAGTGCCCTTGCCATTGGTGGTTGCACATGGCCCCATGTCCTACCTGTGTTGGTCGAAGTGCTTCTCTGTGATGGTGTCCCGGTGCAGCTGTGACATCTGGATCAGGCGGGGGGTCTCTTCACCCAAGGGGTAGCTGCCCATCACCATCTGGACTGGTGTCCTCATTGTCCCCATTGCTGTACCCCTCTTCAACCTCTACAGCTATCCCACAATCATTGGCCATGTTGTGCAGGATGCAACAGGCCAGGAATAGCCCACAGGCCTTCAAGGGGCTGCACTGTAGGGCACTGCCAGACGTGTCCAGGCAACAGAAACGTGCCTTCAGCATCCTGAACACCTGCTCTATGACATTACTTGTGCTGGCATGTGCCTTATTGTACCATTGCTGTGATGGGGTCGCGGGGCACCGGTATGATGTGAGCAGCCAGGGACGGAGTAGGTAGCCACTGTCACCTGTGTGTAGAGGGAGGACATTAGTATGGTGGTCTGCATCGCCCTGCCATGGGCCATCAAGGCCGGTACCCATGGCACCTCTGACTATGCACCCCCCCAGCTTCCCATGTCATCCTGCGTGATGTGCATACTCACCCACTAGGTGGCCAGTGGGGATGTCTCCACTCTTGAACCTGTGGCACAGTGCAGACTGGTGCCAGATGAAGACATCATTTGCTCCCCCCAGGGTGCAAGGCACAGACATTGGTTATGAACCCCCTGGCATCGCACACCACCTGGCAGTTGATGCTGGCATAACCCTTCCGGTTGATGTATGGTACACCATCCAGGCCAGGTGGTGTGTGGATGGCCACATGGGTGCAGTCAATGGTCCCGAGCACACCAGGCATACATGCTACCCTGTGGAACTCTTGTATGTGTGCTGTGCGCTCCGCCTGTGTGCTGAGGAAATGGATGTACTCCGCAGCATGTGGCAGCAGTGCACTGAGGAATTGTGTGAGTAGGCATGACGCGACTGACTGGGTTATGCCTGTTGTGTCCCCTGTTGGTCTCTGGAAGGTGCCCATGGCTAGCAGGCACATGACAGCTGTCACCTTTTGTCTCCACTGACAGAGCATGGCTCCGTCGTGTGGGTGCCTGCATCTCTTCACTGTACAGCTCACAGAGCCACCTCAGGATTACCCAGTTCAGGTGGTACTGGCCCACAATCTCTCTGTCAGTGCAATGCTCGAAGGTGGTGCGGGCTCAGTACTGTCTGTTGGGGCATACTGCCGACAGGCCCCTTCATGGCAGCGCCCCCTGCTGCCTGCCTTCTCACACCCCTCATTACCACCTCCACCTGGAAGGTGGCACTGGCCATGTCCCTGGCTGGTGCCCCTCCGGCAGCTGTTATCCTGTTCCCCCCACTGTCGTTTGTGATGCTCCCTCTGCACCAGGTACACCTCCAGCCTTTGGCTGTCCTGCCTACTGCCACTGCTCTCAGTCCACTGTGGCACTTCCCTGTCTCTCCTGTACAGTGGCACAGGCTCCTCACTCCTGTCCTGTTCCTGTTTGTTCCCAGGTGTGCCCTGTCCTGCTCCTGCACAGTCTCACTCACTGCTACCCTCTTTCCAGTTGCTGTCACCTTGATCTCACCTCTGGCTTCGCTGTAGCATTCTTGCTCCTCTCTCTTGTTCCTTTTTATTTTGGATCATTTCCGCTATCGCGCAACTTCCGCTTGCTCCCCTATGGAGCATGGCGCATGCTGTTGAATATCGCACTGTGCCATTTATTCAAGGTTCCTCCCCCTATGTTTGTGCATGCATTCATTACCATTGCGCTCTTGCACATTGCTACTTGTGCAGTGCAGCTGCCTCCTGCTGAATATCACAGAATGGCACATTTTCATACTTGCACTGGCACATCTTTATTGCGCATGGCACATCCCTTTTGAATATCTGGGCCAGAGTTTACTTTTTGCAAGATCAGTACTGGAGAGGTTATGGATGCAATGTTAAAACTAGATGCAAAAAAGGCCATGGGTTTAGAAAGTGTTCCTATGCTACTTTTGAAATTTGTGGTCCCTGTAGTAGCACAAAAAAAAAGTTTGACATCTTTATTTATTCTACAGCTACTGGAACATAACCCAGTGCTTGAAAATTGTGAAGATAATTCCTGTATATAAATCTGAGTCACAAAAATGATATGCAGAACTATATACCCATATCTTTACTTCCAGAAATATCCAAACTTTCTGAGAAACGTATAGGAAGACTGTTACAGGCTTATTGGAGAACAATAATTCTTATATAATTCACATCAATCAAGTTTTTGTTCCAATCACAGTACACTAATAGCTTTAACTAAGGTGACATCTGATATTCAAATCTCATTGGACAAGGGCCTCCTGGTCCGGGCCATATTTGTAGATCTGTAAAAAGCATTTGATACGCTTAATCACTCAGTTTTATTAAACACGTTGAAGGACCCTGGCCTCAACCAGGTGGCCCTAAACTGGTTTAGAGAATATTTAACTGGTAGGACACAATCAGTTACTGAGCTCCTTTATATCACAGTTTGAGTGTACTACATCTGGGGTCCTGCAAGGATCAGTATTAGGCCCAATACTTTTTGACCTGTATACAAATGGTGACAATGCCCTCATAAAGGGGGTGCGGCACCATTTGTATGCAGATGATGTGGTTCTGTATGTAGAAGGGGCCTCTATTCTGGAAATTCAGAAGACACTGCATAGTGATTTCGATGATTTGCAGGAGTACTTTAGATCACAAAACCTAATATTAAACAATAGGAAATCACAAGTCATGCTCTTTGGGAACAAACAAGCTGTCACTTTAAATATACACCAAATTAAAACATATACACACCAATTATTACCACAACTGAATTCTTATATGTAGTTAGGTGTATGGCTAGATGCACAGTTGAAATGGGATGTGCATTTAGAAAGTCTGATTAAAAGATTACATTCTAGGTTGGGGGCATTGTACAGATTGAGGCACTGTGTACCACTTAATGCTGGAACACATAGTCAGCACTACAATAATCCCATTATTTTATCCCAGCGATGTAGTTTATTAGGGGGTGTGCAGGACTGAACTAGACTGGGCTGGAAGTAGCTCTGAATAGATTTGCTAGGTTTGCCCAGGAGGCCTCCAAGCTGACACATCACTGTACAATGTAAAGGTCCTTGAATTGGATTAATTTAACAGAATGTAAACATTTTCATACAATGCATTTGATTCATCAGTATTTAAAGAAAAAGATACCACACTACCTAGATAATTTATTTGAGATACGTGCTTCTAGGGCAGATTAGCGAAGAGCACAACACCTAGAACTGGTGATTCCCAAAATGAGAACAGTAAAGGTAATTTCCACTGTAGTTGCTCATGGACCAAGAATTTAGAATAAGTTGCCAGACTATTTGAGTCCAAAGGTAGTTGTCCCATGGAATAGGATCAAAAGTTGACTGTTTCAAGATGTTGTGCAACTAAAAAACTGCTGCTGCTGTTGACATTCTGCATTTTCCTGGTTTAATTCATTTTTAGTGAATGTAGGTCATTATATAAGTTTTTCTGTATGTTTATGTAACATGTATTTTTTATGATGTATAGTTATTGAAAAACTTGTTATGTATGAATGCAGATCCCACTGAAAATGAGTTAATGCTCAAATGGGCTAACCTTTTCCTTGGAATATTCTTAAGGAATACACATTTGCAAACAAACAAATACAGTGTGTCAGATGGCTACAGGTTAGTAATATTGTCTTCCACTGCCACATTGTACTGCGCTAAGTCACTGCCCCAACACTGTCCTTTATGGATTTTGTGTTAGTTGTTGTGCCTTAAACACGATACATATTGCCTATGTCCTGCCATGATTTTGTCTGAAGTGTTCAAATCTCAAGCACTGTAGTACACACAACTGCTAAGCACAATATGTAAATGTTTCACTTCTAGAAATATATTCCCAAACCTGAAATCAGTGCTGCTGGTAATTAACTGGTGGTGCTGCTGGTGCTTCTGCAGCTATGCTGTGTAATTCACCCACTCTGACAGGCTGTGTTGTCAATAACTGGAAATGTTTTCCCCAAAACCCAAAGTCAGGAATGCTGCTAATAAACCAATACTGCTGGTGCTTCTGCTGCTATGCTGTTTAAACTGCCCTCATAGACAGTCTGTCATGTAAAGCATTTTAGTATACACAGCTGCCATGCACAAGATAAATATTTTTCACATCTGGAAATTGTTCCCCCAAATCAGGAATGCTGGTAATAAACTGATGCCGCCAGTTCCCTTGTTGCTATGTTAAGTGGTGCTATTTCAAAATAATGAGTGCAAAACAGCAAAGACAAAAAACACAAGGAAAAATAACACAGACACATGCAACAAGTGCACAAGACCAGTGATCACTGAAATGGTGAAAATAGTGCTGCAATGACTTTCTGTTGTGGGTTTCACCCCCACACCCATATATATATATATATATATATATATATATATATATATATATACACAGCTCCTAGAAGATGCAACTTGGGGGGGGGGAGAAAGCTGTAGGTCACTGAAATGGCAAGCACTGTCAATGCCACCTCACTGAAATGACAAGCACTGTTTTGCCATTGTAGTTTTTGTTGTTTTGGTGTTGCCGTTTTGATGGGATACCTATCTAAGTTGCCCTCTTGGACAGTGTGCATTATCAAGCACTTTAGTACACACAACTGCCAAGCACAAGATAAAAGTTTCTCATATCTGGAAATTGTGCTCCCAAACCTGAAATCAGGAATGTTAGTAAGAAACAGATGCTGCTGGTGCCTTTGCAATTGTGAAACAGATGATTCAATAACACTGAAATTCCATCTGTTAGAAGAGGTGCTCCAAATCTGAGAATGCGTCCCTCAAAAGGGGTAATTCAATATTAAGTATACCCAAAGTTGATGAAACATCATCACTTTAAAAACAGTATGACAAAAAGAATCTTTGCAAAATGATGAAGTGAAGTCCCATTTGAACAAACTGTGTTACACCCAAAAATTAAGTGGTAAGTTTCATGAGTAGGTGACATGAAACAGAAGCTGCAATAAACAGGGTGTTATTTGTGATCATAACTACTGGTGATGTGAAACAGAAGTTTGCATGAAGTGGGTTGCACCCCAATATGAAATGGTATCAAACAGAAGATATAATAAACAGGGTGTCATTTATGATCGTGACTTTATGTGAAACAGACTACATGAACTGGGTTGCACCCAAAATTAAGTGGCATCAGACAGAAAGTACAATAAACAGGGCATGATTTGTGATTGTGACTAAGTAACATGAAACAGAAGATTCAGGGTTTCACCCAACAGTGCAGTGGTATCAGACGGAAGAGTAAAAAATCAATAAAACTGCTACAGAAACACACTGACAAAATGGCTTACATAAACATGGAAACCCAACTATATTAATATAGGATCTAGTACAAATTCCCACACATGATTGCCTGACAATGTATATCCCAACACTGAATGCCTAGTTTGTGGCTTCCCGGTGTGTCTTACCGAAACACAAAATCCCTACAAAACATGGTATTACTTTATACAACGCTGTTGAGATGCTGACTTGATGCACTGAAGCACGTCTAACAGTCTGACAAAGTTGACCTGTGACCCCACTGTAATTACAGTGTACTGGCAATAGGCATAGGCAATTACATTGCAAGTACATGCAATTACATTGTCAATTACAGTTCAAGTACATGCAATCCTAATAAACAGGACAGTGCTGGTTTGTGCTGCTTGTTAATTTGGTTCAAGTTTAAAACTGGTATCTCAGTCAGTGAGTCAGTTTATTTAACTTACAATGGCTACCACATGCCTGAGGTGTGTGAGGTTGTTCCTTCACAGAGAAGGAATGATAAGCTATGTGTGGCTGGCTACCTGTATATGAAGAAATGTAATAGGAGCGATTTGTTTTTCTGTTGCTGCCAGAAACAAAAATCATCAGCTTGTCATGGTCAGGTTTCTACTGTACTAGTAAGGGGGGCAGCACCACCTCAGAAGCACAACAGAGCAGAGCTACTCTACGGATATAAAAGACAGCCCTGTTGTCACAGCAATTGCTTCTTTGAAGGCACGAGAAGTCAGTACACATGACACCCCAGCTCAACTCATTCAGACTTTGTCAAAAGAGTCTGCTGAAGTAAGGCATAACATGCCTAGTCAACAATCACTCCAACAGGTGGTTAAACATGCAAGGAGATAAAATATGCCACCAGAGCCCCATACTCTCAATAAGGTTAGCATTCCACCCAAATTGAAATCAGTGAATGGGCAACCCTTCCTCCTTCATGAGTCAGCCTGCGGTGCAGATAAAATCTTCCTATTCAGTACAAAAAAGAGCCTGGAGAAACTGAATGCTGCCGATTATTGGATAATGGATGGCATTTTTTGAACTGTGCCATCACTATTGCTTCAGCTATACTCCATCCATGCACCCATAGGGAATGTGGATACCTACAGGATAGTCCCTCTTGTTTATGCATTGATGTCCTCAAAGACACAAGACTGCTACTTGCAACTGTTTCAAGACCTTCAGGATGTGGTGGATGAAAATGATTACAGCCTTTCCCCAGCATTTATCATTACTGATTTTGAACAAGCTGCCATCAATTCATGTGAGGTAGAGTTCACTAATGCTGAAAATAAAGGTTGTTTAGTTCATCTTGACCAGACAGTTTGGTGCAAAATCCAGAATTGCGATTTGGCAACAACTTATGGAATGGACCTGGAGTTCAGCCTAATGATACACCAGTTAGTGGCCTTGGCATTTCTTCCTCCAGACCAGATACCACTACCAACCATTTATGCCTCAGTAGAAACTGAAATATCTGCTGCTAATCTAGGGGTACAGGAATGGTTTGAGGAAAATTGCATTCTTGGCAGGGTTCAGAGATTAATGCAAAATAACACGAAGACAAGAACTAGCCCACTGTTACCCCCCTTCCCAGCAGTTCTGGACTGTTCATGCACAGAATATTAATGGAATTCCAAAAACACAGAACAACATTGAGGCATGGCTTAGACATCTTGGAACACTGATTGGAAGTGCACACATTGGCATTATTCGTTTTGTTGAGCAACTGAGAAATGAACAGATGATTACTGATATGACCATACAGAAAATCAACAGAGGCTTGCCAAAATCACCCTTAAAGATATGGTATGCGAAGCATGAGGAAACAATTTTAAACATTGTTTCAGACAGGTACTAAACGTCTGGAAAAGTCTGTGTTAGGTGAACAGCACACAACATGGTGCTGTAAAGAGTCCCTGACTTTGATTTTAAAAGTGTGATACTAACTTGCAGACCTTCATAAAGACAGTTTAAACTTAGTCTTGCAGTAGAACATGGATGTAGTAAAGCTCATACCCTGGAACATGGATTAATTTATTCCAGCCATCATCCACGCGGTATAACAAGGAGGAGGAGACTGAAGTATACAGATATGTGTAGTCAGGTCCTTGGAAAGTAATAAATATAATTGTAAATACAGGTATGTGCATCATTTTTCATTCTAGTCATTTGCTCAAAATAACATTGTAGCAAGTAGCAAGCACTGTCGGGAAAAGTACCATTGGTAAAATTTTGAATGGAATGTTAACCTTGATGGACAAACTGTGTTGGGGATATAGTTATTGGGCATATGTATGTTGGGAAAATGTATGGATCCCTTAATTTATCATGTCTCGACATTCTTTAAAAGCTAAATAATAACAAGCATTTGTCAATGCTGAATGTTTGCTTGCTGGTACTAACATTGGAAGTGCAGAAGTTAGACAGATGCAGAATAGGACTGGCAGTGAGGTATTGAAGTGACAGCAACCCCACCTCCACCCTGAAGAGATGGGCAGTCATTGGGGTGTGTCTTTGGGTTGTCGCCCATAACGCTCATGCTACTTATTTATTTATTTATTTATTTCGTTTTTGTTGACCGGGTAAGTGCACTAGACAAATCTTGCCTATTTTTAGGCACGACCCGGGGAAGGGGATACAGATGAATGCCAACTGACTTTGAACCAGATTTAGCTGTTGGTGGTATTTATAACTTCACCTCACCCTACCCTGCAGACACTGACAAGTGTTGAAGTGTGCCTTGGAGTGTTCGGTTTTACAGTCATCCCATTTCATAAGGAAATATGCAGAAATGGGTACAGTATAGGAGAGTGGGGTGAACTTTGGGGCTGAAGAGTCCAAGGCACACCTCGATGCCTGTCACTGGCTCCAGGGTGTGGGTGGGGGTGGAATGGTGTGAGCATTACTGTCAATAGTCCCAAGTCACACCCCTGATGCCTGTCAGTCCCTACAGGGCAGGGCATTATTACCAGAAACCCTAACACCCTAAGAATTTCTTGGTATTTTAAATCCAAGTTTTCAACATGGGTTTTTTGTGACTCCACTGCATGGACAGTGACACTATCAGTTTGTTAGCTGAAAGGTGATTTTGCACAGTGACTGTGCCATTTGGCACCACAGGTGCAAAAACACATTGTGAACAGGATGTAAAAAATTTGCTGTACTGTTCATGAGGAGGTGTAGAAAAATGATAATGTTGAAAATCTGGAGTGAAAATGTAAAAAATTTGGTGAAGTCACCAGCATGTGTAGAAACTGCGCAACACACACCTGTAATGTAATTACTTGGGGGATTTTTTTAACATCAGATTTTCAACATAAGCATTTTGGGACCTCTGCTCATGAACAGTGGCACTGTGATTTTCTTCATCTGTCCTGAACGTTGATTTTGCACAGTGACCGCACCCATTGTGTGCCAGATGCGCAAAACCACATTTTGGACAGGATGTGAAAAATGATAGCTGAACTGTTCATAAGGAGGTGTGAAAAAATGGCAATGTTGAAAATCTGGAGTGAAAACATAAAAAATTGCCCAACTTATGGCCGTGCATGGAAACTGCACAATGCATGCTCCTAACAGTCATTTTGTGGAATTTTGTCATCAGATTTTCAACACAGGCATTTTGGGACCACTGCTCATGAACATTGTCACTGTGATTTTCTTAATCTGTCCTGAAAATTAATTTCCCACAGCGACCACGCCATCATGCCCTGGATGTGAGAAAACACATTTCATGCAGGATGTGACAAATGAAAGCTTTACTGTTCATAAGGAGGTGTGAAAAAATGACACTGTTGAAAATCTGGCAGAGGGTGGGTGCAGGTTGGGGAGGGAGCACCATAGACAGCATGGGACCATTTTTTCTTTTACAGGGAAAATATTATGATTTTTAAATGTCACGGAAGGTTTTTTTTTTTGCAGTAACATTTGGCACGCTGTGGTGGGCTCCCAGCATGCCACCTGGGTGTTTCTTTTTTGGGAGGGACTGGAGCCAATGGGGATTGGGCACCACATTAGCAAAAAGGAAGAGGGGTCTGTGTTTGGTGGTGAGCATGATGCAGAGGGGGATTGGGCACCCCCTTGACACATAAATTCTTATAGGGGTACATGATGCCAATGGGGATTGGGCACCCCCTTGACACATAAATTCTTATAGGGGTATATGATGCCAATGGGGATTGGGCTCCCCCTTGACACATAAATTCTTATAGGGGTATATGATGCCAGTGGGGATTGGGCACCCCCTTGACACATAAATTCTTATAGGGGTATATGATGCCAGTGGGGATTGGGCACCCCCTTGACACATAAATTCTTATAGGGGTATATTATGCCAATGGGGATTGGGCACCCCCTTGACACATAAATTCTTATAGGGGTATATTATGCCAATGGGGATTGGGCTCCCCCATTGGCAAATGAACTGGGAAGAGGGCATGCTGATAGGGGGATTGAGCACCCCCATACATCGGCTTTCTGGGGACTAGAGGTGGACAGCAGCAGCTGCCACGTTTAATGAAATGTAACACCAGGCAAGGCATGCCCTGTAGTGAGGGGGCACTCCCTCTTTGCAGTGACGAAAATGTTTCAAGTTGGTGGCACGTTTTTGCACTGTTATCATAGACAGTGTGCTCACTTATTGGTGCCACAGGGACAAGCCCCACAAAGCAGTAGGGACATTGGCCACAACACAACCGCACCTCCACAAGCTGCTACTCTAGCAAGCTGTCACAACATGCTTCTTGCGCATGCACACAAGCAAACCTAAAAAGTAATCTATCCAGGAAGCCTTTCAAATAAATGAATTTGGATGCCCTGCAAAGCTTGCAGGAAGGCCTGGACAGAGCTTAACTTGCAGTCACCAGCAAGAGCACATTCAGCCCAAGTGGCTTCAGACACCAGTGAATTCCATCAGCCTCCTTTGTTTTATGCTAAACCTGTAATTCCGTAAAATTGCTGAGCTAATCTTTCTCCAGGCTCTCAACCTTCCAAGGGATCAGCTCTGTGAAACAAGAGTTAAACTAAAAGATTGCCTAGTCTTAACATTTGACAGCGAGGAGACCCCTTGATGTCCTAGCATACCTCTCAACCTTTTGTTCCCCAAATGTGGAACATTGCCTGTCAAAATGTGGAACAAATGGGCAAAATGTGGAACACTTAATCAAATCTTTACCTAAGAAGCTCAAAACACTGTTAAAATGTTGCATTTGTGCTCAGAAAGTCTGTTATTAATTGAATAATGTATTTTTTGCATCATTTACTATGGATTTTTGCTTTAAAATGTTGACTTTGAATGTGGAACAAGTCCTCACAATGTGGAACAGGGAGCTTTTGTGAAGTAAAATGAGGAACTTTCCTCGTAATGTGGTACAGTTGAGAGGTATGTGTCCTAGCCTGAGGTATTTAAGAGCCAAGAGGAGAAAGAGAGGCACAGACACAACAAACCTCCAGAGTCAATGAGTCTGCAAATCAAACACTTACTCTTCTTGTTTCCCAGTACTCTGTCTATCCAGGGCTTTCAGCACAATACTGGATCTACAGAGGGAAGTGTTTTGTACATTTAGCAGCTGATTAGCAAATTAGGTAATGGATTAAGTTATTTAAAGTAAAGGATGTGTGGTACTGCTGTCATTAAAGACCATTTTCAAATTCTGGTTTCCTTTACCTTTCACCCCTGCCCACTCTCTTAAGCTGACTCACACACCACAGTACAGCCATAACTGGTCAGGTAGATAAATGGTAGGGTATCCTCAGAGGCAAATGCCAATGTTTGCTCCTGAATGCAGGTCTTACTCTCGTGTGCTAGGTAGCAATGTTGCAAAGTTTTGCTTTGCTGATAAAGCTGCACAATTTTCCTTCTCAAAAAACAGGGAATTGCCCACTATGCTATGAGTTTTCCTTGGGGGGGGCAGTTCTTCTGGCAATGTCAGGTGAGGCCATAGCAACATTACAACTTTGCCAGCAAATCTGCATGACTTTGCTTGAAAAAAATATCACTTCACCTGCTGAAAACTTTGTGAAGTCTGCACTTTACGACCATAAAAAAATTGCCAGCAGATACAGGCCTTGTGATCTATCTAGTCTGCTAGAGTGTGCCAACACATCAGTCCCGTAGACTGCAGCTGCCCCCTCACCCCCATTTGCCATCCTCCTCCCTCCCTGTCCTCTTCTGGGTTGCACTCTCCCTTTGAATCTGTCCCATCCCCTCTTAAAGCTCCCCACTGACTGCAATGATACGACTTCCTCTGGCAGTGCATTAAACCCTACCACCCTTTCAGTGAAATAGTGTCTCCTCTTTTCCCTCCTGAATCTACCCCCTCCAATTTTAGAGAGTGCCCTCTGGTTTCCCTAGAGTGAACATACCTCTGTCATCCAGTCTGTTCATCCCTTTCAGGTACTTGAAAGTCTTAATCATATCCTCTCTCTCTCCCTTCTATCCTCCAGGGTATACATATTGAGCTCTCTGTCTCTCATCATAAGGTCGATCCCCGACCCTCAGGATCATCTTTGTGTCTCTGCGCTGCACCACCTCCAGCAGCTTGTTGTTGTCCATTTTTTAAGTACGGGCACCAGAACTGAATGCAGTACTCCAAGTGTGGTCTCATCAGTGACCTGTACAGGGGCAGTATGACCTCATTCCTTCTGGAAGTAATCCTCTTGTTGTGCACCCCAGCATCCTGTTTGCCTTGGTCACTGTTTTCTGCACTGTCCTGAGTGGTTCATTTCACCTGTCACTAGCAACCTAAAATCATTCTCCTCCTCGGATGTGGATAATTGGACAACCCCCCAACCAGTAACTGTATCCCAGATTCCTTAATCCCAAGTGCATCACTCTACACTTCTTGGCATTGAACCCGAGCAGCCAGTTGTATGACCATTCCTCCAGTTTTGCCAAATCTTTCTGAAGTACTTTCCCCCCTCGCCCCTGTCCACCTCAGCACAGATCTTGGTGTCTTCTTTAAAGAGGCTGATCTTATTTTTGAACCCTACTGCTATGTCCATGATGAAAATGTTAAACAGGACTGGTTCCAGTTCCGAGCCATGTAGGACACCACTTGTCACTGCCCTGGGCTCTGCTGTCTTTCTACCCACCACCACAACCCTCTATTGTCTATTCTGCAGCCAGTTTTCAACCCATCTGCTCATTTTTTTCTCCCCACCCCTAGTGTCTCTAGTTTGCAGATCAGCCTACTGTGTGGTACTGAATCGAAGACCTTGCTGAAATCCAGGTAGAGTACATTCAACGCATGGCCCCTGTCCATTGCCCTCGTGACCCAGTTGTAAAAGTCAATCAAGTCTGTTTGGCAGGATTTGCCAGAGACAAACCCATTCTGCCTGTCATCCTGCAGGCCATTGTGCCCCAGAAATTACACCAGCCTTTCTTTGAGGATTGCCTCCATCATTTTTCAAATGACTGAGGTAAGGCTCACTGATCTGTAGTTCCCTGGCTCATCCTTGGGCCCTCTGTTATGGGGAGGTACCACATGCACCTCACTTCAATCCCTGGGCACACACCCTGTGTTTAGAGAGGTGCTGAACAGGTCTGCCAATGGTCCTGCAAGAACCTCTGCTAGCTGCCTCAGCACCCTGGGATAAACTCCATCTGACCCCAGTGCCTTGTCCACCCTCAGTGACTTAAGGCCCTCCAGCACCTTACCTGCTTTGATTACCCCATCTGTGATTGCCTCATTTCCCTTCCCTGCCCCCTTTCCCTTCAGGTACTGGCCCATCCCTCTCCCTTGTGAATACTGAGCAGAAGTACTTGTTGAGTACTTCTGCCATCTCATCCCCCTTATCTAACCACCCTCTGCCCTTTCTGAGCCTAACTATTTGGTCTTTGCTCTTCCTATTTTCCCTGAGAGAACTAAAGAAATCCTTTTCCCCTCCTTTTATCCACTGAGCTAATCTCCTTTCCCTGGCTGCCTTTGCTGCCCTTACTGTTTTGCTCAATTCCCTGGATTTCCTCACATAATCTTCTCTGTCCGCTGCCCCATTGGTTCTCTTAAAGGTTTGGCATGCCTTTCTCTTCTCCTTCACCATTCTCACTACCTCCCTAGTCATCCAGCTTGTTTTTTTTGGTCAAGGATTTCTTACACTTGTTCTTGATACAGGCTTCTGTGGCTTTTGTCAGTCCAGAATGATGATCGCCCATTTCTGTTCTGTGTCCATGTCTTGGTGGATGCTATCTACGTGTTTACTCAGTATGCTACCCATTCTGCCAAAGTCAGCCCTTCTGAAATCCAGGACCTTAGTTTTTGTATTGGCTGCTTCTCTCTCCAAGCAGATTGAGAGCCACGCTGTCCAGTGATCACTAGCCAGCAAGGGTTCTTCCACCTGGACATCCATAACAAGTTCCCCATCATCCAACACTAGGTCAAGAATGTTCTCCTCTCTTGTTGGCCCTGTCACTTTTTGGGTTAGGAAGCTGTCCTGGAATGCTTCCAGGAGAATCAGCTCCCTGGCACATGTGGTAGCTGGGATGCTCCAATCCACCCCTGGTAGATTAAAGTCCCCCACAACCACAGTGCTCCCTTTGCCACTGAGTCTCCTTATCTGCTCTCCAGTTCCCACTCCATGTCCTCTTTCTGGGTTGGGGGCCTATAAACAACCCCTAATCAGATCTTAGCTCCCATCCAGGCTTGTAGCTGCAGCTAAATGACTTCCAGACTGCCCTCCTCCCCCTTTTCCCTAATACATCCGATTTCTTCTCTAACATAAATGGCTACTCCCCCCTTTCCTTTTTCTCTGTCTCTCCTAAATAACTTAAATCCTGGGATGGCCAAGTCCCAGTCATGGTTTTGAGTTGCCCATGTCTCCATAATAGCAGCTATGTCTACCCCACTCTGCCATCAATGCCTGCAACTCAGCCATCTTGTTCCCCAGGCTCCTAGCATTTAGTGATAACACCTTCCACCCTTTATATTTCCCTTTTCATCTTTTTAACCTGCCCTTCCTTCCAACTTTCATTAAATTTGGTTCCATTCTTGCTGCAGGGGGAGGACTCTTGGACCCCGTCTCCTGTTTCAGTCCTCCTCAATATTCCCCCCAGCTAGTTTAAATTGTATCTTTCACTGATAAATTCCCCCAGTCTCTGTTTTAACACCTGTGATCCTTGCTTACTGAGCTGTAGCCTATCTCTTGCATACCAATCCTTGTTCTCCCATGTGCTACCCCACTCTCCAACTAATCCATACTCCATGGACTCACACATACCCTCAGCCACTTGTTGAAGTCTATGATTCTGCACTTCCTAGCTGTACTTGATTGTGGCATTGGCAGGACTTCTGAGAATGCTACTGTGCTTCCCCCCTCGTTGCATAGCTCCCCCACAACCCTGAAGCTATCCTGAACCTCCTCTAACCTTCTTCCTTCTAGATCATTTGCTCCCAGGTGCGCAGTAATTTGTGGTTTCCCCCCCACCTTCCTTATGCATCTAGCAATATGGTGGCCCAACCTTTCTGCTGTCATGCCAGGCATGCACTCCACCCAGATATTGCTTTTTCTGGCACCCCAACCCCCCCATCTTACCCCCTCAGTATTGAGTCCCCCAGAATTATGACTCTTTCACTCCTATGATGATCTTTCCCATGTTGCTTTGTGCTATAGTATTCCCTAGCTTGATCCCTCCACCCATTCTCCCAGTTAAGCTCACCTCTCTCTCTTCCCCCATTCTGTTCCCTATCTCCACCCCCCTTTCAGCTGTGGCTGGTGCTTCTGCCTCCATACTAGACCAATCCCTTTGTTCTCCCCCACCTCATTCCTTTTTTCACCCCCTGCCACCCTGCCTTCTCCTGCACTACTGTTCCCCTGTGCCATCCCTGTGTTACTATTTCTTCTTACTTGTGTCCCCCTCATTGTCCCAGCTCCCACCCCTCCTGGGTCGCCTGCAGCTTCCCCCTCTCCATTATCTCCTTGCTTAACTTACCCTGCTGGCATTACTGGATTGCCCCCATCCTGTTGCTCCTTGCCTCTATGGGTACTTGGGCTACTGTTAGCTTCTTCTAGGCCTGTGCTGCAACCGTTATCCCCTGCGGTGCTCTCTCCTCTAACTGGCTTATTGGCTGCACAACCTGCCTTCTCCTGCTCCTTCAGACTAGCAAGAATTTAGAATCTGTTTGCGCAGGCAGGCCCCCTTGTCTGGTTGTGCACTGACCAGCCTCCGTGGGGCTCATAACCCTGCACTGGCCCTGTTTAATCTATTTTTCACTCTCTGACACACCTCCAGTGTTTGTTTCCTACCTGTGCTTGCACTTGATTTTGTGTTTCACCCCTTGCTACCCCTAGTTTTACCATTTGATGGCCTGTTGCCGGTTGGAATGGATGACTCATTGGGTGCCCCACGTGCCTGCCTTCCTCTCTAATCCTATGCCCCCTGTGCCTCTAGCTCCCTTTTCAGCCACTCAATTTCCTTTCTAAGCTGACCTACCTGCCAGCACACCATGTAGCCCCCTGCCCTCCATGCCATTTTCAGGAAAATGGCAGATCCACATCCTTGGCAGCATACCACCCTCCCTAGACATGGCCTGGCTGACTGCCTCTTGCCATTCCTCTATCCCATGAATTGGTGCTGTTCCACTCCATGTTACTTTTCCCCCAGGTTAGACTTTGCACTTCATGAGTTTGGCTAAACTTTGCAAGTTCATTTTTGAAGTGAAGCTTGCCAGTTTTGAACATCTCTGTTGCTAGGTCTGCCCCCTCCCCAGAGCTGAATTAATCACTTCCATGAGACTTCTTTTTGCTCAGCCCCCCCATGCCACATCCAAAGAACAGAGTCACCATGGCTGCAGCTTCCTTGATGAGGGTGGGAAGGTACCAGTGCTGCTCTGCGATTGGTCAGCACGGCCTTGCCTATCCTCCCAGGAACATGAGTGCCTCACATTCATACTGCCCTCAGGATCAACCAGCCTCAGAGTGGGATGCATGAACTTGCGCATAAACCATAATCTCCTAGCAGGAGGCAGTGCAAGGTAGTGTTGCCAGTACACTGGATGTCTGAATTTCTATATAAAAGAATTCAGCTCTGCACTGCACTGTAAACCATCTGCCTCTAAGGCCACAATACTAGAGTGTCAGCATGGCTCTGTTGGAACCATATCAGCCACTGGGCCAGAAGGTTGTGGGTTCTAGTTCCACACAAGGAATGGGCTCATACCACAAATGCTAGCAGTGCAGGACTAAGGGGATGCTCTGCTGTTGGGGTGTGCTGTCCTTTGGATGGGATGACAAAACAAGGTTTTGTCTGCCATTTCTGGTGGTTGCACAAATGGACATTAAAGATTCCCATGGCACTTGTCAAAAAGAGTAGGGGGATATTTTTATTAATACAGACAAGCAAACAGAATTATAATACAATTATTTACGGGAAGAAAAAACATAAACTTTACATCTGGACCAAACATGGAAATGATGTATTCACACCACAAATTGATTCCTAGGTGTACACAAGTCATTTCCCACTCTTATATGTCAAATATATACAGGCATTTGTCAATGCCGAAAGTTTGCTTGCCGATATTAGCATTGGACGTGCAGAAGTTAGACAGATACAGAATAGGAATGGCAGTGAAGTATAGAACTCACGCCATCCCCACCTCCACCCTGTAGAGATGAACAGGCATTGGAGTGTGCATTTGCGTCATCACCCATAACACTCACAGTATTTCATCTCACCCAATCCTGTAGACACCGAAAAGTGTTGAGGTGTGCCTTGGGGTGTTTGGCTTCACAGTCCCCCCCTTTTCATAAGGACATACACTGAAATGGGTGCAGTATAGGAGAATGGGGTGAATTTTGGGGGCAAAGAGTCCAAGGCACACTTCGATGCCTGTCACTGGCTTCAGGGTGGGGGAGGAATGGTGTGAGCATTACAGCTGGCAATCCAAAGGCACACCCCTGATGTCTGTCAGTCTGTATAGGATGGGACATTATGGTTAGAAACCCTAACGCCCTGGGCGTTTGTTTGTATTTGCACTACAGATTTTCAACATGGCCTTTTTGTGACCCCCACCTCATTTGGGACCTTTGCTCATGAACAGTAGCAGTGTAATTTTGTTCATATGTCCCGAATTTGATTTCCCACAGGAACTGTGCCATTCTGTGCCAGATGTGTGAAAACACAGATAGGTCAGGATGTGAAGAATGACAGTTGTACCATTCATAGGGAGGTGTGAAGAGATGGTAATGTTGACAATCTGTAGTGAAAATATTAAAAATGCTCAAGCATCCGAGCATACGTGGAAACACTGCAAAACATGCTTGTAACACAGTCATTTAGTGGAATTATTTCACCAGATTTTCAACATAGACATTTTGTGTCCTCTACCTGATATACTCGTGGTCACTGACACTTGGTTCAGACCTGGTACCCCAGATACAGAGGAGACTATCCCATCTTATACCCTGTTCAGAACTGATAGGCTCACCAGAAGAGGAGGAGCTGCCATCTATGTCAAAGAAAAATTGTCTGCATCAGTTATAGATTTGTCCTCACTCCCAAAGGAATTTGAGATCCTGACTCTCAATGTCAAGCTATCTTCCTCTGTCTCAATATTTGTCCTAGGATGCTATAGACCTCCATTCGTGGGCTACAATTTCTGGACCATATAACTGATACAATGGGATCCCTTCAATAAGAGATTATTATGCTAGGGGACCTCAATATAGATTGGTACTCCAATAGTTCCTTACTCGTAAAGAATATTTGTGACTCCTTTGGTCTTTCCCAACTCATTTCTGAAGCAACATGTCCAAATAAAAAGTGCCCTAAAAATAGTACACTTCTAGATCTTATTTTAGTAAGCAAACCCCATCTATTTTCACATGCAGGAGTGTTCTTCTCAGATTTCAGTGACCACTGTATTATAGTAGGTGTAAGATCCATCCCAAAACTACCATCCTTTTCCAAATTCTCACTCAAGAGGAAATGGTATAATTTTGACATCTACGCATTCCTCTCCGACTTGCGAGATTCCTTGAGATGGCAAGATTTTTACTTGGCCAACTCAGTGTCTGCGGCCTATGATATCTTCCAGGAAATCATGTTAGGGGTTCTGGATAAACATGCACCATTGGTCCAGATTCGTTCTAAAAATAAATCATGTCCTTGGTTTACTGCCCAATTAAAGGCCTCCCTGTTGAACAGAGACTGGCTTTGGAAAAAGCTCGGAAATCAGAACTTCCAGATGACTGGACATCATTCAGGAAGGCTAGAAACCAGTGTACCAATCTGGTTAGGGAGGCTAAGGCTAGCTATTTTCACAAAGAATTGGACGCTTCCAGCAAGTGCTCTGCAAACTTTTGGAAAACCATCAAAGATATTCAAGGGCACGACGCTATGAGCAACTTACCAACAAAAATCGCCATCGGCCCAACTTCAGTGTTGGATAAATCGACTATCCTCAATGCTTTTAATAACCATTTTGCTACTGCAGGTCTCGCTTTCAGTGCCTCCCCTGCCAATAACCTCTGCTCTAGTCTTGGAGATCCAGATCCAGGTCAGATCCAATCACAAGCACGGCCTTCTCCCTCTAGCCTACCATCCTGAGAGAAGTTGAGGATATCCTCCTATAATTGGATACCAAGAAGTGTGCAGGGGCAGACCAAGTGGACCCATTCTTCCTGAATCTTAGTCTTCACGTCATGGCTGTGCCCATAATGCACCGTTTTAACCTCTCCATTTCGCAGGGTGATATTCCTCCCATATGGAAAACAGTTCACATAATTCCCCTTTTTAAATCTGGAGACACCAGCTACCTGAATAAGTATAGACCAATCTCCTTACTTCCTACCCTTTCCAAACTGTTGGAGAAAATAGTGAGTGTGCAGCTCAAGAACTACCTCAAAAGTGGGAACCTGCTCAGTCCTTATCAGTCAGGATTTAGGCCTCATCACAGTACTATTTCATCCGTTGAAAAGATCACCAGTGACTGGCAGTGTGCCTTGGATTCAAAGAACTTCATTTGTGCAGTATTTCTAGACTTAAGCAAGGCATTTGATACGGTTGACCACAAGCTGCTCCTTGTCTCCCTCAGAAACATTGGCTGCGACCCCCCCCCCATCACTGAAGTGGTACTTGAACTATCTAACAAGGTGACAGCAGCAGGTCAAGGCTGAAGGGGAATTTTTAACCCTGAGACCTCTACTGAGGGGCATACTACAAGGCTCTATACCGGGTCCATTGCTTTTTGCAATTTACATTAACAATACTGACGCTAACATCAAATCTGCTAACATCCACCTATTTGCCAATGACACAGTACTTTATATTGGAATACCCTCTCTGGAAGCAGCTTGTAGGGATCTACAATAGGAATTTAATCTTCTACAACATCAACTACTGCACCAGAAACTGATCCTGAATGCCAAAAAAAAGGTAATTTTTTTTCTCCCTTTGCATACATCAATAACCCCACAACTCAAGGTAATATTCCACAGATCCACACTCTTCTTGGCAAATCACTGGAATATGTTACTAAATTCAAATATCTGGGGTGTGGATTGAGCTCCCAGCATGCCTCCTGGATGTTTTTTGGCAGAGGGGTTGGATCTGATGGAGGATTGGGGGGGGAAGCACATGAGCCGAGGGATTGGGCACCCCTCGGCACACAACAAATGGGGAAGCACATTATGCCAATGGGGATTTGGCTACCCCATTAGCAAATGAACTGGGGAGGAGGCATGCCAACAGAGAGATTGTGCACCCTTGTCAGCTTTATCGGGGACTGTGGGAGGTGGCGCCTGTCTTTTAGCTTCCATGGGGACTGTGAGAGTCCAATGGAGAAGCCACCACCATGTTAATTGAAAGGGGTCATGAGACAATGCAGCTGTAATTCACTGCTGCAGTCAGGGACCACCCAGCAGCAAAAACAGCTGATTGCTGATGATGGGGCGCTCCCTGATTGCAGCAGAGAATTTGTTTCAAGTTGGTGGCAAGCTGCACTACTGCTGTCATGGACAGCATGATCCTTTATTGGTGCCACACAGTTCAGCCCCAAAATGGGCTGCTGTCATTGGCAACAACACTGCTGTGCCTCCACAACTTGCTACAGCAGCAAGCTGCCCCAAAATGTTTCTCACACATGCGTGCAAGCAAACATAAAAAGGAGCCCATGAAGGGATTACATCTCTTCACTGTACTCCTCAGGATGATCTGTTCGACCCTGATAATTTGCCCTTTCCACATGCACAGCTCCATTATCCGGGGATCCCATTCCCAAACTGAGCCACGCCACACACTTTCTCGGGTGCTCAGTTTGCCTTGATTTTATTAATAATCCAACACTCCACCTCCTTTATCACATACAAAATAGTTCATTTTATTTACACCAACCACGCAACTTAATTCCATCCACTATGTACAATAGTTCTAAACATCCACTTGTTCCATTTCTTGTCCTTTCTTCATATACCTTCTTCTGGGCTTGGGTACAAACCTGATATCCCTATTTTGTGGGCTCAGGTGTAACCCCGAAACCCCCTTTTGTCCTAGCTGGGGTCTCCTTTCCAAAATGGCAGGAATTCTTAGAAGTAGATAGCAAGGGATGGGGAGGGGGAAGGAGGAGAAATAAGGAAGCAAAAAAATGAATCATGGGAAGCAGGTCATGAGGGAATACTGGGATGAAGGATAGGGAACACTGAACAGGAGGGGCAGGAGCAAAACTTGGGCATGGATATGTAGAAGAGGAGGGGAAAGGTCTGGCTAGGTAAGGTACGTAAGGGGCTACAAGTCTGGGAGCTCCCTTCTTCTTCAATTGCTTGAGAACTTGATAACAACCCATCCACCAATTTAATTTCAGCGGGTAATGGGGGACAAGAAGGGGGGAATAGGGGTTAGCTGCTGAAGGTGGACAGCAGGCTGAACAGGTTAAGGATTTATTGGTTCACAGGGACAGGGCTGAAGGGGGACAGCAGTTGGTTGGCCAGGACTGCCAAAGGTCAATGGCTGGAGAACAAGGAACTTGGGGTCACAGGGACTGTCTGAAACTAAACAGCAGTCAGTGTCCGGAACTGCCAAAGGTGGACAGTAGGAGAAACAAATGGAATTGAAAGAGCATAAGAGGAGTGGGGAAGAAGAGAAAAAAGGGGAAAGGAGAATAGGGGACACAGGAGAAGGATATTAGGGGCCCAAGGGGTACTGGGCAGGAAAATCAAGACACAGGCTGGGTATACACCAAGCCATGGAAAATGTGAGCCTTTATGGGGTTTGCATGCCTTTTAAGCTGTCTAGCCACCTTGTCCATGGATTCCCTCCCCAAAAAGAACCACTCCATGCACTTTCTTGGGTTCTTAGTTGGCCTTGGTTATATTATTAATCCAATGCTCCACCCCCATTATCACATACAAAATACAGTAGTTCATCGTTTTATTTACATCATCCATGCAACATAATTCTATCTACTATGTAAAATATTTCTATACAGCTATCCTTTCCATTCATTGTCCTTTCTTCATAGACCTTCTTCTGGGCTTAGGTGCAAACCAGACATCGTCTTTTGTCCATCTGAGGTGCAAACCCCGCAAGGGCCCACATTTTCCATGGCTTGGTGCATACCCAGCCCATGTCTTGATTTTCCTGCCTTGTGCCCCATGGGCCCCTAATATCCTTCTCATGTGTCCCCTGCCACCCCTCCTTTCCTATAATAATCCAGCCTCCACCTATCCACTCTCTTTATCTCTTCAGCTGACCTCCATTTAGCTGCATCCTCGAAGGCTGCCCCAGTTCTAAAGGAATGAGTTGAGAAACCTTCCAGATTCTCCTCCAAGAATTGTAACCCCTTCTTCAGTACTGCTGCCACCTGAAAAGCAGTGGTGTGTTCCCCATTCCTGTGTTTAAAAAAAACTTCCACTGACATCTCTCTGACCCTCTTATACTCCTCCATGTTGTTCCATATCCCCCTTACTTCCCCTTTCTTTAGCACCACACTGGTCCCCTGTCCTGTTTGGTCTTTTTTTTGATTTTTTTTTTTTTACCAAATCCCTATCTCACCCCCCCCACTGCACATTCACACATTGTAGACCCTGATCTTGTCCTTCTTGCTTTCCACCACAGTCTCACTCACTCCGAAAGCCCCCAGAACATGATCACAAATATTGCCTTGAACAATATTGCCTCATAGTGTATGTGGCAGATGCTCCCCATTGTTTCCATTAACCTGCCCAGTAGAGTTCTGAATATGAGCCACATCTTGTTAGGGGTCTTCTCTTTTAATCACTGCCATTCTTGCAGCATCTGTCTGACTACCAGTGCCCCGCAGGACTCCCCCAACCCCGATAGCTGCACATTCACCCTATACCTGCCATGTGAAGCCCCATGGTTGAGTGTGATATGTCTTCATCTCACTTTGCTACCATGAACTGCATCACCTGATCCTCCACCACCAGCCCATGTACCTCCAATCCAGCCTTGAGCTGGAAGTCCTGGAATAACCTGCAGGACCCCTTGTATGCCTTCAGTGTCCTCAGTGCCCAAGAGCTCCTGTGCAACAGCTGGTCTCTTCCCAGCCAATCTCCTATAAATGGGATGGGGTTTCTGTTTTCTTGGCTGCTGCCTCTGGTGCTAAGCACCTAAACCTGTCCAACTGATGATGGGGAAGGCTGTCAGCCAAAGTGTTCCATACCCCTTCTATATGCCGTGCTTTGACAGGGAGATTTAACCTCATACCCTGTTGCACCATCTGCCTCAAAACCCTCAAAACTGTCTGTTGAGGCTGTCTGTCTCTCCAATACCTCGACCACCCCTCTGTTGTCACACCAAAATGTGACTCATTTATTCCTAAAAAAGGAAGTCCCTCGGACACTTTAACCAGTGGGCCTGTAGCTTGCTTAATGGTTAGAGAGCTGGAACGGCATACCAGAGATCTGAGGTTCAAATCCTGGTGGGCCACATTTTCCTTTTTAATTTCCATCCTTGATTTAAAAATATATATCTTGCAGGGGTTAAACTGCACTGAGAGAAGTGGCATATCTAAATTGGTTCCTGGTTGCATGATTGCACAACAGTAGAGAAAGGAATGTGTGGAGCTGTAAAAAAAAAAAAAAAGTCCCCCAGACACTTTAACAAGTGGGCCTGTAGCTTAATGGTTAGAGTGCTGGAACAGCTTACCACAGATCTGAGGTTCAAATCCCGATGGGCCACATTTTCCATTCTCATTTCCATCCTTGACTTAAAAAATATATACCTTGCGGGGGTTAAACTGCACTGAGAGAAGTGGTATTTCTAAATTCATTTATTCCTAAGCCTTTCCCCCAGACCATCACTGCCACCCATATTGGAAAAATTTCCAAGATGGTGATGTTCCTTGTCAGTCCTCTCACTCTCTATTCCTATGGCCACATCACCGATATCCAGTCCCTTTTAAAGTGTGCCACCATCTCCAGGGCTCCTGCTACATCCATTTAAAGCTGGTCTCAAATATGTCCCAAAGTAAAGATGAAGTTAGGCTTCTTCATAAGATTAACAATTTATTCATGCTTAGCAAAGAAACAGTGCAGCTTGAAACATAGAGGAGAGGAGATGGTACTTTGGGTGTACATTTGTTGTGTTATTTCATTTATATTTAAATATGAATAAATGGTATAGCTTATGAAGAAGCTCTACTTTGTCTTTACTTTGGTAAGTGTTTGAGACCATTTTGTTTGCTACAGTGACTTGACTTGTATGCTGAGGATCCAGTGTTTCACTTTGTGCGGGTTTCCTACCTTTTTGCTACATCCGTATAAAGTTCTAAGTCTGTGTTGAATAACCAGTCCTCCTGCCATAATGTGACCCCATTCTATTGTGCTAAGAAGTACTCCCACACCTCCAGATCCTACCATACATATTTTGAAATATCTACCCAATGATGGGGTAGCCTGACCTGTGTGTAAAAGCCTTCGTCGGGGTCATTGCTCTGCAGGCAAAGTTCAGGTGCCCCAATAACACCTGAATCACCCTCAATGGCACCCTGCACTTTCCCTTCACTGCCTCTGTCAGTTACTGCAGCTTTCTTACCTTATCCCCAGATAACCTGAATGCCCCAGACTCTATGGCCAGGATATTCAAAGGAGTTGCGCATGGCGCAACAGTGTTGCACCATGCACAACCCACTGATGCACCCCAGGGTGATATTCAAAAGGGGAATTTGTACTGCGCAAACCCCGATTTGCCGGGGTGCACCAGTAATGTAAGTGGTGCAAGTGCAGGGGGCATGCCCATGCATATTCAGCACATCCCAATATTCAGCCCGGGATGTGTGCTGCATATGCAGGCACACACCCACCTTGCACCACACAGTTGGTGCAAAGATCCACCAAAAGAAAATAGGAGCAAGGCCTGGCCACCCACAGGTGAGCTGCTGTATTGCAGGGTGCAACATGGCAGTCGCCAGCTGTGGGTGGCCAGCCAACCTCCAGAGCCACGGTCTGTTGTCATCATGCCCCCCTGCCCACTCACAGGCTTTGTAACTCCAAAGAAACCCTGGTGGTCCAGTGGACCTGCTCCCTCGCCTGATTGCTGGCATAGTAAATATAATTTTAACCCTGGTGGTCCAGTGGACTGAATCCCAGCCCGATTGCAGGCTTTGCAAAAAGGAATTGTATCCCTGGTGGTCCAGTGGACTGAATCGAGCCCGATCGCGGGCTTTGTAACTGAAGAAATCCCTGGTGGTCCAGCAGTACCCCCCCTCCCCACCCGCCCACACAGACCAGCCACCCTGCTCCCCCGGCCAGCCCAGCGGTGACTATCATCCCCTACCCTCCAAGCCCTGGCCGCCAACTGACAGCATACAGTGCGGCTGTACCCCGGTGGTCCACCTGTGCAGACTGTGCCGTACTACACAGTCCCGATATGTGAATACATTCCACTCACACGGGGACTGTGCCCGCTGGCTGCAGTCTGCATGCCCGATGGCCGTTGTGGACCAGTGGGCATACAGCTGTACTGTATGCTGTTAGTTGGCGGGCTGAGATGGTCCACTGGACCACCAGGGTTAAAATTATATTTACTATGCCCACGATCGGACGGGGGAACAGGTCCACTGGACCACCAAGAAGTTTACATTTGTACAAAGCCCGTGATCGAGCATTGGGGTGTGTTACCACCAAGGGGCAGGGGGCGTCGGTCCCTGATGGCTGCAGCCTGGCAGGGCATCAGGCGCAAGTCCTCGTGGATCGGTGCACCTGCATGCAAATTGGGCCAAAATGACATGCAAATGGCCCCATTTTTGCCTTGCATGCATAATGGCCCCATTTGCATACACACCACTAAATATCGTGGTTCCTACACCTAGCGCAACTGCACTTGTGCTGGCGCATCCCCCTGCTCCTCCCTTGCCACTTGCACTGGCGCAGTGCCACTTCACCATGCGCAATGTGGGCAGACATGGTGCCATATTCAATGGTGCCAAGCCATGGTGCAGCACTGTAGAATATCGCCCAATCCACACCCTGGTGCATCCCAGTTGCACTGCACCCAGGATTGCGCCCCTGCCTGGCGCAGTCTGAATATGCCGGCCTCTGTCTATTTCCACATCCAATTGTAGAAATGAAAGGAAAAGTGTGACTCTCACTGAGATTTGAACCCATGTATCAGCAATCCATGCTTTAGCTCTTAACCAGCTGAGCTATGAGAGGTCAGCCAATTAAGGCCCTTGAGCTTTTCCATGTGAATCACACATATATTCCTTTCTGGTGTTGCATTGAGCAGCCAGGAAGTCTTTTTACAGACTCCAATAACTCCTTCTCTATCTCTATCTCTCACAAGTTAGTTTATCCTTTCAGTTCTACAATTCAATTTTGAAATTTGCCTTGCAGTGTCATATACTGCACTTGGTAGAGATAGAGAAGAAGTTATTTCCATACCCAAGAATTTCTGCCTCCGAGCTGGCCATTGGTTTTTTCATCTACTAACTGCACCACCACTACTTTGCACATTGTCAGGAAGTCCCACAGCATCCTCACCGTCCTCTCTTTCCCCTGCCTTATGAATAGAAAGTCATCCAGCTAATGTACTACTATCCTTTGCCCAAATTGTTCCCTAAACACCCACTGTATCCATGTGCTAAAAGTCTCAAACACCACACATAACAGCCCATTGGCATCACCATATCAAAATAATGCTGTCCTCCAAACCTGAAATCCAGTAACTCCCAATCTTCTGCCCTTATTGTCAGTAGTCAGAAGACTCCCTCTAGGTCTACCTCTGCTAACCATGCTCCCTCAACTGCCTTGATCAGATCCACTGCATTATCCAATGTCACATATGACTCCATCTTTTGTTCTTCCCCAGTGTAACCATTGACAGACTACCCCTCAGGATATGACAGGTGGTGTGTCATAAAAAATTCCCCCTGTTGCTTTTTGGGCACCAACCACAACTGGGAACTCACTGAGATTCTTAAACAGGAGCTCCTTGAAAGGGCCCTTGACCCTCCCTGCTCTTATCTCTTTCTGTATCTTTCAAACCACTATCTCCTCCTTCCTCTCCACTGACTTCAGATTCCTTACCCTCATTGCCTTTTTCTGCCCTTCATACTGTAAGCTAAACCCATTTGCGATTCTCCTCTGAAGCATTTCCCATGCCCTCTTATTTGGGTATTCTTTGACCCACTGCAACAGCACTTCTACATTTACTGGTGTCCAAGCCCTTTTAAATCCTTCCATCCCTTCCTTTGTGTCCATCCTTCCTTCATCCCCCCATTTCCTGCTTCCACCCTGTCCCCATGTTTCTCCCTGCTTCTCGCATGTTGCCCCTCTGTGACCTCCCAATTGCCCCAAATGGCTGCCATCATAGCTGTGACCCCCAAATTTGTCCCCCATGGCCCTACAGTGCGATGGTGGGAGGCTGCCACTGCATTTTGAGTAGGCATGTCTGAATTTGCTGCTTGTCCACATGCATTGTGCCCTGTTATAGCCCCGACATAGTTGATGCCGCCTGTACTGGCTAAGGCAAACCATAAAGGCATATATTCCAGTTCAGAGAGTGCCGCAGAGCTTACGAATTTTGAAATGCACCATGTTTGGACAGGAGAAATCAGGCTTTATAAAGGAGTGGGAGAAGATCCGGCAGGATGCATCTATCCTGCTAAAGGACCTAATTGTTAATGACAACTTAGAAATGGAAGCAGAGCTTCATGATGGCATAAAGTAACAGGAAACTCAGGTACAAACTTTTAAATCACATACTGATTTTGCTAAATGTAAGGAGAAACTTGAAGCCTATCTCAAGTGTTATGACTAAGATTCAAGCAAAAAAAATAAAAAGTTTATAGGAGACACTAATGACTATGATAATTATCATGTGTTTAACTGGACAAAAAAGATGTAATAATAATACATCTTTATTTATAAAAAGTGCAATTCAACAGATATCAAAACACTTTCAAAGAGACTAAAAACCTTAAAAATATAAAACCATAAAATATGAATCCTTAATTTAACAACAGTTATTAATTATCTAAAAAGGCCAGCAAAAATAAATGAGTTTTTAGAGCTGCTTTAATTCTCTCCATAGTCAGGCATCCTCTAACCTGATGAGGTAGAGAATTCCACAAGGTAGGTGCCCCGAATGCAAAAGCTCAAGTCCCAGAGGTCTTCAAACAAACCCTGGGAGTCTCCAGCAATCCCTCATCAGCAGAGTGGAGAAGTTGGAGGGGGCAGTAGGGACACAGAAGATCTTGTAGGTGAATCATTTCCTGTCCCTGTAGGGCTTTAAAAATCAGCAAACTGACCTTGAAGGTGATCCACCACTGAATTGGCAGTCAGTGCAGTTCATGCAGCATGGGTGTGACATGACTAGATCGAGAAAGCCCAGTCAACAACCTGGCTGCCACATTCTGCACCAGCTGCAAGTGGCAGATATCAACCCTAGGTACAGCGCATTGCAGTAATCATTATACCCATGAATGAAACACCTCCTACAGCACAGCCTACAGAGAATAATGATATGCCCCCGATGCACCCCGCACTCAAAATTAAATTCTGCAATGCACAGGAAATGTGAACCATGACTATAGTACAGGGGAAAGCACATCAGAGCCAGGGGGGCCTGTTACAGGCACTGAACACGAGTCTTTTTTAGCAGCTTGTTCTCCTGTGAATGGCAGCCCTGGGAGGAGCAGTTGCCAGATGAGATTCAGGTTCACCAAGTTCATCATGAATTGTGCTAAACGAGGAGGGGTGGCAAAAGGTGGTAGTGGTGGAAGAAAAGGAAGAGGATACTGGGGAGGCACACCAGCCCACAACCACAACTGACAGTTATTAACTTGTCTGATAAGAGATTAACAGAGTTCCAGCTAAAGGTATTATCTAAGGGTTTGTCTTTTGTTCCCACCTTTAGAGTACCAGAGTTTTCAGCCTATGTTGATATTTATAGATTTGCAAGGAAACTTAATCTTAAATTATTTTTTTCAGACAAACTGGGTAGTACTGCAGAAAATAATGTAGATATAGATGAGGGTGAAGCAACTTATGGTGAAGCCGAAGATTCAGGCACAGATATAGCAGATGAAGCAAATAGGAAACTATAACCTTTAATCCATCCTCAACATTTTGCCCCCCTCCACCCCAGTGTAGAGATTTACTTGGATTGCTGTCTCACAGAACTAGACACACTGTACAACCCCTCCCCCCAATATGCCTTTTGCAATTTGAGCAAAATGAACGTCAGGCTATACAGGTGTAACACCCCAAATTTGAGGTTTACCTTAATGTCTTCCTGGGCCCTTCAGTGTCCACTGTCTGGTTGATGTCCTGTCTTTGCTTGATCCTGTTCATTTATGTGAGAGTGCCATGCTGTGCCTCCATGCCTGTCCCTTTAAGAGCTTAGCTAATATGTGTATAGTGAATGGTCAGAGCTGGGTCCGAGTGATTTAAGGCTTGTGACCAGCCAGACGCCCCTCTGTTTTGTTCCACTCTGCAGTGGATAATAGTGCAGAGGGAGCCTGTATGAGAACTGTACTTATTCACTGCTGACATTTACTTATGTAGTGTATTTATTGAATTTGTGTTGACCCAGTAGGCCACTGCGACAAGAAGTCCCCTTTTCAGGGGCGACCAGTGGGAGGGGGATACAGATGGAAACCAACTGAAACTGAACCAGATTAAGTATTGTTGTACATGTTGTCGTATTTGAAATGGATAAGTTTGTCTAACCTGCTTTCTCTGCAGCTTGCCTTCCAAAATAGAAGCCACCATGTTAGGTCCGGGACATCCAGTAATTGGACCAGTGTGACTCTGGGGATCTTGAAGATTTGTTAGCCCTAGCGTCTCATGGGAAGAAAAAACTGTAGTCTTTGTAGTTTTCTAGGTTGGTGCCTAAACTGGACAGAAGGGGAATCCTAACTATGACTGAAATCTTTCCTAGCCAACCAGAAGCTTGGACTCCAAGGGAATTCCCCAGACTGTTAAAATACAGTGGGTCAGTTGGAGTTGGAGATTGAAATGTGAACAGCTCAAGCTTTCAAGCAGCTGATCCTTGAACAGAGCTTAGGGGACCTGGCCGAAAGAGGTCTAACTTGCCTCCCTGCCACGTTTCTCCAGCATTAGACTGCTTTATGGCAAAAGTCAGAATCATCCAATTTAAGTGTGGAAATGCGGCAGCAAGTATTGAAGCGTCTGAAAGCACCGCTTGTGTTTTGGACCGAAGAATTGCTCCTGTAAAGCAATTGGCCCAGCTAGCGTGCAAGGCAAATTTTGGATTTACAGATTTGTTCAGTAAATCTACTGCAGTTGCAACTGGACTGAATCTGAACTGTAGAAGATTGATGCTGTTCGAGTTAAATGTGCTGAATGCTTCCTGTGGGTTGAGACCTGCCTGTTCACAGCTCGCTTTGTTATGCCAGCTTGAGGTTTCACCAGCAAGAAACAAATGAACATTGCCATTTTGCACATCTTGCCTGGGCTTTTGCCAATCTGGCCCAGACTGACCATTGCCCTGCACCAGAGACTGTTTCGGCAAAGAGACTGGCTTTGTGGAGCTAGCCTCTGTGCAACAACAACTTACAGGTTGTGACCATCTCGAGTGAAAGGCCATGAAGAGGAGGTGCGTTGTGTTGGCCCTGCTTCCCTATGCTTATCGGTGAATGGCATGAGCTCATCATATCACCTACTATCCTTCAGCAATATGGTAGCATGAGTACAATTGGGGTAGCTCCCTGCAATGGGTGTTTTAATTATCTGTGGTACCATCTGAGTTCTTTAACTTTCTGGGTTTCAAACTACTGAGCCAACCAGCTCGGATTACAAATAATCATTGGTTGTTGTGCATGCTAACTGCCTTACTTTCTGTCAAGGGTCTCAAAATCATCTGCAATGCCAGCCGCCCCGGGAAACACCTCTGGCTAGCCAGTTTCCATCCTTGGTACCTAGTGTTGTAGGACTGT
Source organism: Neoceratodus forsteri (assembly GCA_016271365.2). Taxonomy (NCBI): domain Eukaryota; kingdom Metazoa; phylum Chordata; order Ceratodontiformes; family Ceratodontidae; genus Neoceratodus; species Neoceratodus forsteri. The sequence goes on along the minus strand of JADMNL010000035.1, from coordinate 116,120,605 downwards.
CTATTTTGGTACAAAGAAGCGCATGTCAAACCCTAATTTAAAACAGAGTACAAATCATTTGACTAAATTTACCCCTTCCTTTTTCATGACCCCTAAATAAACCTGATCATCTTTTTTCACGTTTAACCTGGCTAGTGTGCATATTATTAGTTGGGTTACGATACTGAAAGTGTACAGTTGTTTTGCTAACCTTGATTTACAGGGGGCTTCCGGAGATATTGTTGAAGGTCCAACCCTGGTGGTAAGTGTGAAGGATGTGTACATTTTATTACTGCTACTCACTGACTGTGCGTTAACTGCTGTTGAAGGTTCCAAGCCACTTGGAGGGTTAGTAGGTGGTTGTAGCTTCCCAAAGGACTATAGCAGGCTAGACAGACACTCCCCCCCCAGTACTATTACTCTGGATGGAGGCACCTCATTACTGGATCAAGACCCCTCAACCTGTGCTTAGAAATTCAGGAGGGGTAGTAACCTCAGGTATGGTGCCTCCAAGAGGTTACACAGGAACTAAAATAAGACAACTCTCTAGTTATAAAACCAGCCAACAAAGGAGGCAGTATAGTTATCCAGAACACAGCCCAGTACACTGGTGAAGTATTTAGACAGCTTTCAGACACAGACTTCTACCAACCACTTAGATTTGACCCCATAAAGGACATAAAAAAGGAACACAGAAATGTACCTTTTAGATCTTTACCAGCATGATCTAATCAGCACCAATGAATTATACTATTTAACAGTCCACAATCCAACAAAACTGGCCTTTTACACTCTCCCCAAACTCCTCAAACACCCAGCAGCACCCCCTGATAGACCAATCGTCTCTGGAATAGAATGGGTAACAGAACCTATGTTAAAATGTATTTAAAGTTTTTTAAGACCCGAGGTTCCAAAAATAAGAATTTATTTAAAAGATACCAGCCCAGTTCTGTCAATACTAAAGGACTTACATGTGGGGAAGAGTGGTTACTGGTCACAATGGACGTTGACTCTCTCTCTACACCAACATTCCTCATGAGGGAGGAATTCAGCCCATTTAGTACCATATGACTAAATACACAGACTTGCTCCAAGAAAAAAACACTATGGGCCAGATATTCAAAAGGGTTGCGCCATGCACAATAGGGTTGCACCTGCGCAAGTCCGAACTTGCTCCATTCTGCGATATTCAGCAGGAGGCAGTTGCGCCACTGAAAACAGGCTGAGCAACAGCGCAATGCAAATGAATGCATGCTGAACTGGAGGGGGAGGAACCATGATAAACTGCACAGCCCGATATTCAGCTGGGCTTTGCAGAGTTGTGCAGGCGCAACCCCAAACTGCGCCTGCACAACTTTGAGCCAAAAAAAAGGCTTAAGTCGAGGGCCACCCAGAGGTGAGCTGCTGCATTGCAGGGCTCAACACAGCAGCTGCCACCTGTGACTGGCCCCCAACACACTCCCTGTGCCCCTCATACCTCTCAACTGTCCCTGATTTTCAGGGACATCCCTGAGTTTGCCTCAGAATATTTCTGTGTCCCTCATAAAATTTGAATTTATGTGACAGAACACTGGGGATTGTAAGCATAAATAATGTTAAATATGAAAGTTACAGATGTCTTCCTATTCAGAAAATGCATCTTACATAAATCCCCTAATCCTATCAGCTTCCTGAGTGAATACTACCATATTTTAAGATGTGTCCCTGATTTGGGGTCTTTGTCCCTGATATTTTAAAGTCTTGTCCCTGATTCATGAGACAAGAGGTTGAGAGGTATGCCCCCCCTGCAGCCCGATCGCGGGAAAAACAGTGTAAAATCCCCACCACCCCACACTGGCCCGATCGTGGGCATAGTTTAATTCCCCCACCAGCCCGATCGCGGGCAGCAATGTGTCCCCGCCTCAATGTATCCCTGGTGGTCCAGTGGACTGTAAATCCTGATCGCTGGATGGAAGTAAACCTCGACACATCCTTGTCTTCAGTGGACCGTGAAACCCATTGCAGGATGGAAGAAACCCCCCCAATACATCCCTGGTGCCTAGTGTCCCCACCCCACCCACCCGTGAAGCCTCACCACCCGCTCCCCGGCAGCTGGCGGGCGGCAGCATCCCACCCGCCTGCTGCCTGCCGCCGCCCCGACTGACTGCTCCGAGATGCACGCCCATTGGGCAGAGCAAGAGCCAATGGGCGCAGAGCATACCGTATAAGACAGTTCAGTTTTGTGAATGCGGAGCGGATGGTGAGGCTTCACGGTGGGTGGGTGGGGACACTAGGCACCAGGAATGTATTGGGGGTTTTCTCTTCCATCCCGCCGATCAGGATTTACGGTCCACTGGACCACCAGGGATGTATTGGGGTTTTTTACTTCCATCCCGCGATCGGGATTTACGGTCCACTGGACCACCAGGGATGTGTTCAGGAGGGGGGAGATACATTGCTGTCCGTGATCGGGCTGGTGGGGGTGGTTTCAACTATGCCTGCAATTGGGCCAGTGGGGGGTGGTGGGGATTCTACACTGTTTTGCCCATGATCGGGCTGCAGGGGGCGTCGGTCCCTGACGGCTGCTGCCTGGCAGGGCACCAGGCACAAGTCCTCGGGGATCGGAGCACCTGCATGCTAATGGCATGCAAATTGGGCTGAGAATCAGATGCAATGGCCCCCCGCGCCTTGCATGAATTATGGCCCCATTTGCATGTCAGCTTTTGAATATCGATTTTGCGCATGGCGCAATGGTACTTGCGCCACCGCAAGTTGAATGCTCCACTCTGACAACTTGTGGTGGCGCAAGTTCCACTGCGCCATGCACAGTGGCTGTGGCCGGGGGGGTAATATTCATAGGAGTTGCTCAAGGGTGCAACTCCTTTGAATATCACTCTGGACACACCCCTGAGCAACTATTTTGTGCAGCGCAAGGGCTTGCTCCACAAAATAGCGCAATTTGAATATCTGGCCCTATGTTGCCTAACCTTACAGACTTAGTTTTGAAAAACAATATTTTTCTCTTTGAAGTAAAATTGTTTAAACAAGTGAAGGACACAGCAATGGGGGAGGATATGTATATATTTGATGAACAGACAAATCCTTTTTTCAATAAAATTGATTTATGCAAATGATTTATTGATGACATCATAATGATCTGCAAGGGCACATATAGGGAGTTATTAGATTTTGTACAGCACTTAGAGACAACCAATTAAAATCTGTGATTCAAAGTGACATCTGATGAAACTTCAACACACTTTTTAGACCTAACCACTAACAAAAGAGAGGATGGGTCACATAGTTCAGTTTTATACTTGAGGCAGTATAGCACAGAGGTTTAGGGCTCTGAACTGCAAACCTGGTGACCTGGGTTTGAATCCCACAACCCCCACTTGCGAATTGTGTAACCCTGATGAAGTCACTTAACTTCTTTGTGTTTCCAGGTCATACCTGGAAATAAGCTTTGGCTTAGTGCACCTTTGCTGATTAAACAATTTCCCCTTTCTTTATTCAGAAAGCCCACTGACGGAAACAGCATACTTGATACTGATAGTTGTCATCCTGTGCGTGTGACACGTACTTTGCCAAAAGGGTAACACATGCATATGAAAAGGAATTTTGGAGACCAAAAGCTGTATAAGAAAAGAGCAGATGAACTATCTGAAAATCTTTTGGATACAGGATACAATATTGTGGAACTAGAAAAGGCAGTGCAGGAATTTGATGTTTTGGAAAGGGAAAAGCTTTTTTATCCCAGGAATAAAAAGAAAAAAAGGTGATCCTGAGTTGATGTTCGTAACTGCTTTTGGGAGAGGCATGAAAGAAGTAGTTGAAATTGTGAAATGCAATCTCATCATGTTCAGGGGAACACCACAGCTTCAGCCTTTCCTTACCAAACCCCTTATGATATTGTACAAAAAAAGGAAGAAGTCTTAAGGACAGTCTAGTGAATGTTTTTTTTTTTTTCTCATAATACGTTTTATTCAGGTTTAAGTGAATACAATACATACACTTCACAAATCAGTTACAATACTCTCTTATTGGGTATAATCAAACATCAGGCTAAGTGTTCCCAAAAAATAATCTCCCAAGGGGTGCAGGCTCCCACAGATTCTTATTCTCCTGCTCCTTTTAGCATCTGGCGACATCCACCCCAACCCTGGTCCTGCACCTGTCCATCCACCAGCCAGTGCTCACCCAGGCACACATCCACTCTCTCTATCAAATGGACTTAAAATCATCCACCTAAGCATAAGAAGTCTTGCTCCCAAAATCTCCCTTTTACAACCCTTAGTCCAGGACTACACCCCCGATATCATTGTGATCACTGAATCCTGGCTATCCAAATCCATTCCTGATCAGGCAATAGCTATCCCTGGCTTTACTTTATCTAGGCAGGACAGGTCCGGACAAGGTGGCGGTGTGGCTATTTATACCTTCTCCTCCCTCCAAATCACTCCCTCCTTCAGCACATCTGTTCAGTCATCTCACGAAGCTCTCCTTTTAAAAATCTCCTATCCTCACACAGCCACCATCTTTATTGCAGGAGTTTACTGTCACCCTGGTCAGCCACATTCCAATGTCACTGACTTGCTCTCTAAGCTCTCCTCGCTCGCCTGCGGTGGTGAACTCTTCATCTTGGGTGACTTAAATCTAAACTGACTGGCCCCATCACTGGCTAACATCTGCTCCACTATCAAAGGCTTAAACCTCCATCAGCTGATCCAGGAATCCACTCGTCTAAACCTTAAGACACTAAACCACTCCTTGCTGGACCTGGTCCTCACCTCCCATCCACACCAAGTAGTGGCCTCAGGGCTACTTCCAGACTCTATTAGCGACCATCATATGACATTCACAGTGCAGAAAATACATAGGCCTAAATTTCCTCCTAAAATTATTCTCATTTGTCCCTTCGCATCACTCAACCTGCAATCCTTGCTTCATGACCTTACGCAGACTGACTGATCCCCCCTTATTACAGCAGCTTCTGTGGACAATGCTCTTGCTTATTTCACATCTAAGTTTCTGCAGGTTTGGAACTCCTGTGCACTGCCCTGCAAAACCAGGGTTCACGGTGGTCACCTCCCCTGGGTCACCCCTGAGCTTCTAGCCCTCCAACGTGCTCGCGACCTGGTATGGTGCAAAGCCAAAGCCTCCAACTGCCCTGGAGATCACCAATGCTACCGTGAATTGCAGAATGGCTACACCAAAGCAATCTGCCTTACTAAAGCAGGGCATTTCAAATCCAACTTCCAAACCAATACAAACAGCCCTTCTAAATTCTGGAATTTTTTTTTTTATTTTAGTTGTTTAACCAGGTTGTTCACTTCCTCTTCTCATCGTCCTCCACCCCCCCAACCCCTATCCCTCAGGCACAACCATTCTGTTCTCTCGGAACCTATCGATATTGCTGATAGCTTCAACTCCCACTTAGCTACCTGCGCCTCTTCTCTGCTATGTACCCTCCCTAGCACTTCCCCTGACCAGTTGGCTCATCTTGCACCCCTTGCACTGTCCCCCACCCTAGTGCTACTCCCTTGCCCCCAGGACACCCCTCCTCCCATCCACTCCCCCCTCTGCTCCTCTGCCCCCCCCCGCAGAACCCCTTACACCTCCCTCCCCCATTCTCCTTCTCCCCTGTCACTCCTGCGTCTACCCTTCAAGCTCTCCTGGTCCTTAAACCTACTAAATGCTCCTCACCTGATGGCTTTGACCCCAGGCTCCTTCACACCTCTGCTCCTGCCATAGCCTTTCCACTCTCCCTGTTACTAAACCTCTCCCTCACAACTGCCACTGTGCCCTCTGTCTGGAAACATGCTGTTGTCCTCCCACTCCTGAAGGGTGGCGACCCCTTCTCCCCTGGTAACTCTCATCTTGTCTCTCTTCTGCCAACCTTAGCTAAACTACAGGAACACTTAGTACTCAAACAAATATCTCTGTTTCTCTCAGACTACACTTTTTTTACCCCTTTCCAGTCTGGCTTCAGGAAATCCCACTCTACCACCAACTCACTCCTAAGATTAACTGACACCGTCTCCTCAGGCTTTGACAAAGGGCATATTACCTCAGCTATCTTTGTAGACCTGGCCAAAGCCTTTGACGCTGTTTCTCACCCCCTCCTCCTTCACAGCCTTTCAGCTGCTGGTTTATCCCCAACTGCTACAGGATGGTTCAGTGCCTAACTGTCCGGCAGGTCGCAATCAGTAAGAATTGCTGATGCTATCTCTTCCCCCTGCCTATAACCATTGGAGTCCCGCAAGGCTCTGTGCTAGGCCCCATTCTGTTCTTCATCTTTTAAATGACCTCCCTCGGGTTTGCACCTCAGTTAGCATCATTATGTATGCGGATGACACAGTATTGTTTACCTCTGGCAATACTGTTGCTGATGTTACTACCAGGCTTCAGTCCAACTTCACCAAAGTCAAACTCTGGTTTAGTTCTCATCAGCTCTTTCTAAATGCCAAGAAGACAGTCTCCATGTCCTTTGGCACAAGGCAGAGACTCGCTAGCTAACTCACCTCCCTTCTTTCCACACCCTCGATGGGACTGCTTTAGAGGACTCCTCCTCCTCTTTCAGGTATCTTGGCATCTGGCTGGACAGACACCTTGACTTCTCTATACATATTGATGCCGTTCTGAAAAAACTAAGGCCTAAGCTTGAGGCACTTTACAGAAACCGCGGCTGCATCCCACTCCCCGCCAGGCGTGAGCTGGTACAGAAGATGATCATGCCCATTTTTGACTACTGCGACATGGTCTACAATGCTGCCCCACAGTCCCACCTATCCAGACTGGACTCTCTCTTTAACTCCTTCTGTCATTTTGCTCTTGATGCCCCCTCCTGTGCCTATCACTGTGACTTCTACCGTGCTCTCAACATTCTTCCCCTACACTCTCGGCGCGCGCTTCATGGTGATAAATTCATCTCTAAATTCTGGCTTGGTTCTCTCCCCTCTTATATCTCCTCTCCTCTTCTCTTGGCACCCCTACCCTCTCCCTCTATTCCCTGAGATAGGATGCCGACACTCGCACCCTATCACTGCCCTGCAGAACCTCTACCTCTGGCCAAAAAGCCTTCTCCTACCACCTGCCTAAAATGTGTAATGCTCTACTTCCACAAATCCATCACTTCTCCTCCCTCCATTCCCTTACCACTGTGTTGCACAACTACCTCACACCCTCTTGCACCTGCTCCTGACCCCCCTTCCTTATCTGTCTCCCTCTCTGTTCTTTCACTCCATCTCCCTCTCCCCCTCCCACACCCCCACACGCACTTATACTTATACTTATAGACCAGCTCTTAAATAGGGGTGTCTGGTTCCAACGTGCTCACCCTGCTGCATATTGCACTAGTGTACTGTCTGTATTTATGCATTGTCAACCTTGTATCCTATGTACTGATTCTACTTTGTATGCTGCTCCTAAGATCTGCTTGCACTGAAACTCTACTACAACCTTTATTATCTCAAGTGCCATGTTCCTGTTTTATAACTGTATGTATAATTACACCATCTGTATGTATTTACCTGAACTTGTACTCCGTATATCTGTATATCTGTACTTTGTATATCCCTTTCCCCTTCCCCCAGGACGTACCGTGAGACGAGCATTAAGTTGCTCAGTTATCTTTCCTGGCGAAACAATTCAATAAGTAAATAAATAAGTAAGAACAAGCATTTGTCAATGTCGAATGTTTGCTTGCTGATATTAGCATTGACGTGCTTGCTGATATTAGCATTGGACATGCAGGAGTTAGACAGATGCAGAAAAGGAGTGGCAGTGAAGTATTGAACTGACACCAACTCCACCCCCACCCAGCAGAGATGGACAGGCATTGGGATGTGCCTCTGGGTCATCACCCATAATGCTCACAGTATTTCACCTTACCTTGTCCTTTAGACACCAACAAGTGTTGAGGTGAGCCTTGGGGTGTTCAGTTTCACAGTCATCCCATTTCATAAGGATATACACTAAAATGGGTGCAGTATAGGAGAATGGGGTGAAGTGTGGGGACGAAGAGTCCAAGGCACACCTCATTGCCTGTCACTGGCTTCATGGTGCGGGGTTGGGGTGGAATGGCATGAGCATTACAGCTGGCATTCCAATGGCACACCCCTGATGCCTGTCAGTCTGTACAGGGTGGGACGTTATGGTTAGAAACCCTAATGCCCCAGGTGTTTGTTGGTATTTACACTACTAATGTTCAGCATGACCTTTTTATGACCCCCACCTCATGAAAGCATTTGGGACCTCTTCTTATAAACAGTGGCACTGTGATTTTGTTAATACATCCCAAACTGAGTTCCCACAGTGACTGTGCCATTCTGAGCCAGATGTGTGAAAACACAGATCGGGCAGGATGTGAAGAATAACAGCTGTACCATTCTTAAGGAGATGTGAAGAAATGGTAATGTTGAAAATCCATAGTGAAAATGTTTGAACCTCCAAACGTACATGGAAACTGCACAATGCATGCATGTAACACAGTCATTTAGTGGAATTATTTCACCAAATTTTCAACATAGGCATTTTGTACATATGGACATATGAAATTGCTAGCAGATACAGGCCATATGGTCTATCTAGTCTGCTCGAGTGTGCAGCTCTTCAGCCCATTAGACTGCAGCTGCCCCCCTCCCATTAACTCTTCCCTTCCCCAACTGCCTCTCCACTCATGAACACTGTCACTATGATTTTCTTAATCTGTCCCGAACATTGATTTCCCACAGCAACCGTGCCATTCTGCGCCAGATGTGTAAATGCATATTTCTAGCAGGATATGAAAAATGGCAGCTATACTGTTCATAAGGAGGTGAGAAAAAATGCCAATGTTGAAAATCTGGAGTGAAAATATTACAGGGTGCGTGGAAACTGTGCAACATACGCTCATAACACAGTCATTTTTTGTACTTTTGTCACTAAATTTTCAACATAGGCATTTTAGCACCTGTACTCATGAACAAAGTCACTGTGATTTTCTTAATCTGTCAAAAACACTGATTTCCCACATCGACCGCGCTATTCTGTGCTCAAAGTGCGAAAACACATTTCAGTCAAGATGTGAAAAATGACAGCTGTACTGTTCATAAGGAGGTGTGAAAAAAATGCCAATGTTGAAAATCTGGAGTGAAAATATTACAAATTTGTGACGTTACAAGGGTAAGTGGAAACTGCAAAATGAACGCTCGTAACAATCATTTTATGGACTTTTGTCACCAAACTTTCAACATAGGCATTTTAGGACCTTTGCTCATGAACAGAGTCATTGTGATTTTCTTAATCTGTCCCGAACACTGATTTCCCACAGTGACTGCACTATTCTGCGCTGGAAGTGCGTAAACACATTTCAGCCAGGATGTGAAAAATGTCAGCTGTACTGTTCATAAGGAGGTGTGGAGAAATGCCAATGTTGAAAATCTGGAGTGAAAATATTACAAATTCGCGTAGTTACGAGCATGCGTAGAAACTGCACAACACACGCTCGTAACGCAGTCATTTTTGGGAATCTTTCTACCAAATTTGCAACATAGACCTTTTAAGATCCCACCTCGTGAACAGCAACACTGTCATTTCATTATTCGGTCCCAAAAGGTGATTCCTTGCAGTGACCATGAAATCACCTTTTGGGACTAAATAATGCCATGACAGTGACTGAATTCATGAGGAGGGGTCCTAAGAACTCCATGTTAAAGGTTTGGTACCAAAAGTTGGAAAAATGGCCATGATATCCACATAAGTTGGAAAAAACTCATTTATGCCATTTTACAGCTTACCAGCATTTCTTCATTTCATGCTCAGCTTTGAAGAGTGCAGATGTGTTCCCAGTCCACCGAAGATCATCACGCCGAGCTCCTGAGGTACGTATGGGGTGAGGGGGTTGTGGGGAGGTGGAGTGTTCAAAGGGTGGGTGTGGGTTGGGGTAGAGGGCACGGGACTCAATGAGGGACCATTTTTTTTTTTTTTTAAAGGATTAAAAAAGTTAAAAATCTATGATACATTTTTGTCATGCTGGGTTGGGCTCCCAGCATGACACCTGGGTGTTTGTGGTGGGGAGGGGGACTGGAGCCAACAGGGATTGGGCACCCCCATCAGCCATACAGTGTGCTGAGGGGAGGGGGAACACATGAGCTGAGGGGGATTGGGCACCCTCTTGGCACAGAACAAATGGGGGTGCATCATGCCGACGGGGATTGGGCTACCCCATCAGCAAATGAACTTGGGAGGGGGGCATGCTGACAGGGTGATTGGGTACCCCGTTGGATTTCACAGGGACTCTGAGGTGGATGACAGCAGCCACCACCATGTTAATTGATATGTTACACTGGGCAAACTGCTGCCCTGCAATGACAGGTCACTCCCTCATTGCAGTGGTGGATTCGTTTCAACTTGGTGGCATGCTGGCTGAATTAGTGTCATTAGCAGCATGCCACTGCATTGGGGAAAGCTGGCCAAGCCTCTAAATGCTGGGGGGACATTGGCCACCATAGTGCCACACCTCCAAAACCCTGCTACTCTCCTAAGCTGTCCTGTAATGTTTCTTGTGCATGCACGCACACAAACATAAAAAACAGTATTCTATTAAATTACAGTGTTGTATCATTGTCAGAACTACACAGTTAACTTAACCAAGGCCTAGCTTGAAGCAGTTCCTATTCATAAACAACAATAAAGTTCCTTATCAGTTAAAAACATCCTCCTCCTTATCAGCAGTTTAGTTCCTTATTTGAAGAAAGGGGCCCCAGATGTCCTCAGACCACTCCTTTTTATCTAAGATGGCATGACTAACTCTTTTGTTGCCATCATGTTAAACCACTTATTAATGTTTGGGGCAAGGGGATTTTCTACTGTTTTATAATTATTCTTTTGACTGCTAAACTGCTGCTAAAACCCACAGCTTTTGAGAAAGGGATAAGGAGCAATAACCTTGAAATACTGCATACTCAAAATGTATATTTCTGGTGAGCAATCAAAAGCCTTATTAACACATTTAATGGCAATATTGTGCACCTTCTCCCAGATCAGGGCAGTCCCACATCATATGGAATAGGGTTCCCACCTCCCTTCCATACATCGTACACTTGTTATTGTTCAGATAACCTAATTCATGGAGACGAGTAAAAGTGATGCAGAATTTTGAACTGAATCAGTTTACCTTTTGTCTCTGCTACTCTAGAAGGCCATCCTCCATGCAGAGAGCCAGTCATCTTCAGAAGGGGTCTATTCATCTTGAATTTCCATTTAGCTTCAGCTGGTAAAGTCAGAAGATGAGAATTGGAAATGTTAGCAATACTTTATAAATATTGCTCACCCTTTTCTTGAAAGAACCCCATTTTATTATTTGTTCCCACTGGGAACTATTTGTGAGGCTATGAAATCTGATGGCAGAACATGCCTATGTAATATCGCCCTGAGCTGCAGATAATAATGAAATTCAAATTTCTGAATTTTGTATTTTTCCCTTATTTCTGAAAATGACATTAAGGCATTTGATCTAGTAATTAGTAAAAAACACAAATTGCACTTACCCCAATATGCAAAGCATCATGGGAAGCATATGCAGGTTCTGTTCTCTTCTCTGTCTTCTTTGGGCTGCCCACAATCCAAACCAATAAGATCCCCTATAGGGTGGCTGACTATCTCTCCCTGGGCTGAGGTACAGATATGGCCACTGATAAGTCCAAATGAGAACAAAACGCGCGTGTTTGTGTCTGCTGTTCTCAGCATTAGCTGATTGTATTGTGAGGCCTTCTGGTACCATGCAATTCTGCTTGAAGTTGAGCCAGTCCACATTAATTCATGGGCATTTTCATATGCTTCCCATGATGCTTTGCATTACTGGGGTTTCTGCAATTTGTGTTTTCTTTAAAATTTGGCTGTATGGCCAATATCCTCCAGGATAACTCTTATCCCAGTGCATTTGCTCTGGGGTTCTTTTATTGTTCTCTAGCAATTAGTAGATTACCTAAGTGTACCATACCTGCCTTTAACCAATTAGGGTTATTCAATTTAATTAAGTTGCCAGACAGTGCTGGGTTCTGCCGAATAGGGGCGAAATGTAAGGGCACTTGTTCAGGACTGATCTTCTTAGTTATCCAACAGTTCTCTCAGGGTGGGATAATATAAAATGTCAGACAAAACACGGGGTGCCAGGATCTCTTTTTTGATTTCTAATGATAAAGATTCTTGTCCCACTATGGTCATCAATTCTGAGAAATGCAGAGAGGCCTGTTTGAAAAGAATGCCATCTGGTAACTCTCCCAGTAGGGCAACGCCATTCCACCAGCATTCGGGGATGCTTGCGTTTTTTTTAGGCTGAGTCTTGAGGGCTTATTATTCCACAAAAATGTCCTGATCAGTGAGTTAAGTTTCTTTATTTGAGTCAATCATTAGAATGGCAATATTCTGTAACAAATAAAAAAGTATGGGGGTGATGATCATTTTTACTGCATTAATTTTTTCCCACAGAGATAGATTCAGTTTGTTCCATCTGGTTAAATCATTCTCAATCCCTGTAAGTGAGGGATTAAAGAGTGATTTCCTTCACAGATGCCAGCTTCAAGCTGATTTGTAGATCAAAAAATTTAATTTGTTTTGTCATCCAACCAGTATCCCAGAAGTTTTTTCATCTGGGCCAAAAAACGAAGTACTCGGATTAGTTAATATTGTCTGAGGTTTTTGACAATTCATTTGTAGCCCAGCTAGGTTCTCAAAGACCATGACCAGCTGTTTCAGTGCTTTACAAGATTGTATGAGATTGTTAGTAGCAAATCATTGGTGAAGGCAAACACCTTGTGGGTTGATTTAATTATCCAGATTCCCTGTATGTCCAGATTCAATTGAATAAGTCTTATAAGAGGTTTGAATGCTAAAATATAGAGAATAGTGGATGGGCATCCATGCACAACCAGCCTGTTGTGCCACAGAGGAGTTCTGATAACATCAGACCTCGAGAGTGAAGCTCAAGAGGTCCGATGGTATCAGAACCCCGAGGTGGCACAAAAGGCTGGTTGTGTATGAGGATGCTCATCCACTATTTTATATAGTGTACAGTGACACTGAAAATCACTTACAGTTCTTTTTTTATCAGCCTTTTACTTTGTGTGTGCGATGCACTGTTCAGTGATAAATGGTGGTTTCCAGGATTGCCTAGTGGTTGCTAAGGAGACATGGCTACATGTCTGGTGAGGCTTCCTATTGGCTGGCAGGTACATTGGGAGGGTAAAAAAACAAACAAAAAAATGGCGACCATAATGCTCGCTAAGCGATCGGGCTTTGGAGTAGGGGGTCATTTGTTTTATTTTAATTTGTTTCCGAGTCTAAATATCTGGTTGATCCTGCATTTCCTCGTATCTGGTTGATCCTGCATCTTGTAAGGATCCGATGTGACTGTCGCCACGGGAGCATGGATCTGTCCATTTCTGCCGCTAAGGTAAGTGATGTGCCATCTGTGTAGTGTGCGCTTGGAACCTCTAGAGGTTTTCAAATTGTTGTTCTGCTGCAGTAGGGTATTATCATGTTCCATGACCTTTTGAACTGCAGCAGAACATTTTGAGAACCTCTGATTTCCATGCACAACAATGGTCCACTATACACTATAAAGCTGTAGGGCAAGAGAGGACAGCCTTGTCTGGTCCCTTTTGATAACAGGATTGGTTCAGAAAGTATTCCATTTGTAAGAATCTACACCAGTGCATTTTTGCATAAAATAGAAACCCAATTCCCAAAGTTTTCCCCACACCCAAATTCTGACAGAATTGTTTGCATATATGACCAATCTAAGGATTCAAAGGCTTTCAAAAGGTCCAATTACAAGATTGCATAAGGTTGCTTAGTTCTGTTTGTTGACCAGATAATTTTGATAAGCCACCTGATGTTGTCTGCACCACTCTCCTAGGGATAAAACTTGCTTGTTCTCATCCTACTAGTTCCTTAATAACGAGCAGGATTCTTGATGTTAGAATTTTAGCAAGTATCTCATAGTTAATATTCATAAGGGATATGGTATGATAATTTGTACATTCTAAGAGGTCTTTATTTGGTAGCGGGTGATAATATTGCGGACGAAATATCGCTGCAAATTACAAAGCAGGCTCCACATCGCCGGTGACAATGTCGGTATGGCTATATATGACCCACCCAAACCCTGTGGACGGTGCACAGCATGGCTCGGCAAGGTGTCGACCATGACCCCAGCCCACCAACTGGTGCCCCAGGCACATGTAGTCCATTCAGTGGAGCGGCCAGCTGTGGCAGTGTGTGGAGGGCTGTACTGGCCACTCGCCCAGTGATGGGGTATGTTGGGGGGTGTGGGGGTGGGCAGCTACCTGCAGGGGTGGTGTTGGGGAAGAGGGTCTGCTAGATACCAGGGTTGTCGTCTAAAACATTGCAGTGAGTACTGGGGGGAAGGCTATCACATTGTGGTTGGCTACAGGTATGGTGCCTGGGGCACCAGTCGGAGGGCTGGGGTCAGGGCCGGCACCTTGCCATGCCATACAGTGCACTGTCCATGGGGCTTGGGTGGGCGATATATATCCATGCTGACATTATCGTTGGAGATGTGGAGCCTGCTTTGTAATTTGCGGCAATATTTAGTCCGCGATATTATCACCCGGTATCCTTTATTTTTTTATAAATCAGAGATATCAAGGCTTGAGTGACAGGGGGGAGGATATTATTTTTCCATGCTTCTTCATACATTAATAGACAAGGACTTATTTTGAAGTTGTGATATTTGTAAAACTCATCAGGTAAGCTATCTAAACCAGAGGTTTCACCCACAGGTAATGAAGCAATGACAATTTCTCTTTCCTGAATGGAGAGAAGTTTGTTTTGCAATTCTTGGTGTACCTGAGAGATTTTAGGCAGCTGAGCTGGCTGAAGAAACTGCAGTGTCCAGTCTTTATCAAAGTGTAGTTGTTTTGAGTACAAGAACTGAAACAAATGTTCAAACACTTTATTTATATTGGAGTTTTTAGACAACACCTTCCCAGATCTATCTTTAATACCTGGAATAATATTTTGTGAATGCATCATTTTAAGCCTGGAAGCTAATAGTTTACCTGCCTTTTCCCCTGCTTCCCAGTATCTTTGTCTGGTGCAGAACAGCACATACTCTGCTTGTTCTGAGAGTATAGAATTGATTTCAAATCTTAGTTGTGCGACTTTATATAGGAGAGAATGATCAATAGTGGTGAATTGTTTTAGCTGGCGGTCAAGCCCAGAAGATCTTGCTTATTGACCAGTAGCTTCTGTCTATTTTTTTTCTGGCAGATTCATAGTCAATAATTCTACCATGAATGTATGCTTTGAAGGCTTCCCAAAGACAACTCTGAGATACCTGTACCTCTTTATTGTCATAAATGTCAAAGACGTCCTCTGATTCCTTTAGTTACCAGTCTGTAAATCCTTTTTCTTGGAATAGACAGACATTTAGCCTCCATCTTAGCTGTTTGGGATGTACTTCACCTAACAGAATAGACATTTTAACCATGCCAGGTTCTTAAATAATAATAGGGTTGATATGTGAGTCTATTATCGAACTAGAGTTCACCACAAGGAAGAAGCCTAGCCTATTAAAAGAAAGGTGTCTGTGTGAGAAGAAAGAATAATCTCTCCCCATTGGGAGCACTAAACAACAGACATCAACCAGATGTAGGGAGCTCATCAAGTCAGCTAAGGCATATTTGGATTTTGCCTGTGGCATAAAGAACAGCTGAAATGGCAAGAAAGAATTCAGCTTGATGGGGATTAAGAGCATATAGATAACAAAAGGCTAGTTTCTGGCCATTTATGGCACCTGATAAAATTTAGAATCTTCCTTCAGGGTCTACCACATGCTTATCCTTAAAGAAGTTTATCCCCTTTCAAACAACTTTGGCCATACCTCTTTTTTCAGCAGAGAAAGTACTGTATTTGACAGAGGCTTCCCAGGAATTGGCTAATTTTGCTGATTCAGCATCATTGAGGTGTGTCTCTTGCAATAGGGAGGAATCAACTTTGATTTTATTTAGCTATGATAAAATGTTTTTCCTTTTAATAGGGGAGCCAGTACCATTGATATTCCACTAGGCTATTTTAAATGTTTGAAGGGACATTTCCAATTGTCACCACCCCTAGAATCCCAGGTATCGACTGATCCAATAAGTACTGAAGTGTGTACTTGTTTATAATAGACAAGGAACCAGAGTTGGAACCTGCTTACTTAAGCAGTAATAAACATGTTAAAAGACAAAGAACCTCTGTGCGCAAGCACTGAGGCAATGGTTACCCCAAAGGGCATTTGGCTGGGAAGCCAAGTTTCAAAGAAATACAAAATCACACATGACCCCACAATGCAAAGCATCATGGGCTGCATATGCAAATCACCACAGAATATTATGCTAGTTCAACTTTAAGCAGAAATGCATGGTGCCGAAAGGCCTCTCACAGTTTGCAAAGGGTGCCAACAGAAGACATAGACACGTGTTTCGTCCTACCACTACTCATCTGTATGCCTCATCTGTCTGACACCCCAGTCGAATGAACCAGCTACCCTAAGATAGTCTATCTGGGTTATGTTGTAGTGAACCCAATTAAAACAAAATACTATTTAAATTACAAAGAGCCTCTGTGCGCAAGCACTGAGGCAGTGGTTACCCCAAAGGGCATTTGGCTGGGAAGCCAAGTTTCAAAGAAATACAAAATTACACATGACCCGACAATGCAAAGCATCATGGGCTGCATATGCAAATCACCACAGAATATTATGCTGGTTCAACTTTAAGCAGACATAACATAACATAAACATGTTAGTTCATTGTTGCTCCTACGTCTTGCTGCATGCTGTATATCCTCATTATATTATCTCACCTATATTTTTTCTTATGCTTTTATGCTTCTAATGTTTAACAATGTTATATGCAATGTCCTCCCAGGACCACCTTGTAAATTAGTTTTTTCTCAATGGTGCTTCTCCTGGTAAAATAAAGATCAATTGATTGATTGATTGATTGACTTAAACAACTCCAATATTAGCTGTATTAATACTGAGTTGCCTAAAACTACTTAATGACATAATAAGTAGAATCTAAGTACTATAATGGTTCACTGTCTAAAAGTTCTTACTAACTTATCTAACACCAGCAAAATATATATATATATATATATATATATATGTGTAATTTAAGCAAATAATGAGGGTAACTAACAGGGGTTAAGAGCTATAATATGTAAGAGAGCAGTGACAAAAGGAAAACAACGTATGAACAGTAATAAAATGGATACTACTGATGGACCTGTAACCACTGAACAAATGTCCAAGGTGGTGATGGAGCTTCTGGGTCTTGTTTCAGTCATAGTTCACCTGGATAGATGGTTGTCCAGTTCATTTAATTTAAAAACAATTTTAACACTAGTAGCTTTTGATATAATTTGGAACAATTCAGAGTAACGACTTTCAAAAACAAATACTCAAAAACTAGCTACAGTAAGTTACTAAAAGGATAATAATACTTATATTATACTGAATGTTAGCATTATTAAATCACTAAATAGTATCCACATCAGTGAGATTATCTATACATGTGTTCCAAAGTTGTTATTGTTTTGAAGGCAGAGATGCGTCGCACACAAAACAAAATGGTAAAATTAGTTGGACCCTAACATCAGGCATTAGTTGCTGCAACCAAACTTTGTATATTTCCAGGAAGAATGTAGCACTGAATTTTGTAGAGCTACTTCTCTGTGTACCCTAAAACAAGGCCCTATAAGACACAACTCAAGGCTGGGTATTAATAATTGCCACTCCAACAACTCTATCAGACCTCTCTTCACTTCCTCCTCAGCATGAAGCCGACACCAAAAACCAATGCATCTCTTTAGCCCTCATGTGAGTTCACATCAACTGCCATCGCAAACTGCCATTGTTGAATGGTGAACTAAACAGGAGAGAAATCAGACCCCACCAAGTATTTGAACCTATATACACTCAAAATATGAAGACTGCACCTGCCACAAAGGATCCTATCATACTAATGTAATAATGGATCCATAGGGACACACCGGTAAACCTACCCGGTGAGTTCTATATCCCCCCCAAATTAATATGGCCTTCTAGTCTTGCAAACAAGTGAAACTAACGTGAGGTGGGGTCTATTTCTCTCTCCCAGAATCAGCCACCAAAACCTATTGCATCTGTTCAGCAGCTTCATGGCTGAATGGACTTAGGTATTGAAACATAGTCCAGAGGGAGGGGTGTGCCACATCGAAGTTAACACAGAGTCTGAAGGTACATGGAGACATCATCTGATCCACCCAGCCTAGGGGAAGTGTAATTCATTTCCCCTAAAGGGATGCACACATGGCTGATCGTCACCTCTTTGGGTAGAGGGGCAGACTGTACTAAACAGACTAATTAACCAACACGTCGAAAGAAAGAAAAAAAAAACACTTAAAATCTGACCCACTACAGGAAGCTGCCACATCTCTGTTTTCTAGAAATAACACCCTTTTAAGAATGCAACATTACTAACAAGCATTTGTTAATGCCAATGCCAGTGCCTGTTTTCCAGCCACCATGACATTACAGTCCTTGAATCCCAGCTGCAGCTCGACTTCAATCGCATCGAAGACTGATTCAATTCTCATAAACTTGTCCTGAACCACAGCAAGACTAAACCATGCCCTTCTGTAACCGACAGAGCAGGCACAACTCTCTGTCCCTCACCATCAAGAACCACGCTGGGAACCCACTTGAACATGTCAAGGAGTTCAAGTACCTTGGTATTACCCTGGATAGTACCCTCTCCTATACTCGGCATATTGACACTGTTGCCAAGACCACCAATATACGGATTGGACTACTACACAAACACAAGCACTGTATGCCTGTGGATGCCCTTAAACTAGCCATCTATAGTTCTGTCACCTCTATCATTGACTACGGCCTTGCCATCTATGGCTGTGCCCCAACAAGTGCCCTCCACAGGATCTCAGTTGCTCTCAACAAAACCTGTAGACTACTGATGGGTGCAGCCCGACAAACTCACACCTGTGACCTCTATGCACAGTCCAATTGGCTACCCCTACACAGCAGAATACAATACCAGACCTGCTTACTTACCAAAAAGATTCTCCTTGGTCTCATGCCACCTGGTTTTAGCTCACTCCTTACTACCTACAGTGGCACTCAACAAACACGTGGTGCCCAATCTCTAACCTTTCAGGTTCCCAGATGTCGTACCTCCATGGGTCAGCGGTCCTTTATCTATAGAGCCGCTCAATGGTTCAATTCCCTCAATAAAGAAGCACTTTCCTCTACTACACTTGGACCCTTCAAAAGGAATCTCAAACTTTACCTCACCTCTACCACTCAATGTGACTGTTTCGTTGAACAGAGATCTCTAAACACCTCCCAGCTCACTCATGTCTCACAGCCCGCCCTTTCCCAATCTCATTCCCTCTGGCACTGGGCCTTCCTTGTGACTCCTTTCCTGCTTCACATCTTCACTGGTACAAGACATTTTCCACCACCATCGGACAGTGGCCCATTAGCCTGCCAACTTCCTCTCCCGGTCGCATGCCTGCAATACTAACTGCCTATGCTGCCCTCTATCTCTTATTGTTACCGCAGCCAGCTGCCTACTCAAGCTACTCATTTTATGAATATTATCACAATGTATGTTATAACTGAGTATCATTATTTTTTTCTTTTAGTTGTTTTGATTGTTTATTGTGCATTCTTTTACAACCTCTGTATGTATGTTGACCCTCATCCTTTGACGTGGAACCTTTGTAAACGAGCAGTTTCTGCTCAAAGGTATTTGTAATCCAAGAAGTTAATAAATAAATAAAAAAAAATTGCTGAACGTTCGCTTGCAGGTATTTGCAGTGGTGTTTGGCATGTATGGTGCTTTACCCTAATGCCCTGTGCGATTGCTGGTATTTGCACAATAAATTTTCAGCATGGCCTTTTTGTTACCCCCATTGTGTGCTACATAGGCAGAAACATGTTTTGGGCAGGATGTGAAAAATTACAGCTGTACTGCTCATAAGGAAGTGTGGTAAAATGGCAATGTTGAAAATCTGGAGTGGAAATATTGAAAATTCGCAAACCTACAAGCGTGCGTGGGAACTGTGCAACGCACGCTCGTAAAACAGTCATTTTTAGGAATTTTTTCACCAAATTTTCAACATTGCCATTTTAAAACCTCTGCTAATGAACAGTGTCACTGTGATTTTCTTACTGTGTCCCATACATTGATTTCGCACACCGACTGTGCCATTGTGCACTACATGGACGGAAACACGTTTTGGGCAGGATGTGAAAAATGACAGCTGTACTGCTCATGAGGAGGTATGGTAAAATGCCAATGTTGAAAATCTGGAGTGCAAATAATGAAAATTTGCAAACGCATTTAGTGCGCAGGGAACTGCATAGAACGATGCTCGTAAAACAGTCATTTTAGGAATTTTTTCACCAAATTTTCAACATAGCCATTTTAAGACCTCTGCTCATGAACAGTGTCACTGTGATTTTCTTAATGTGTCCCATACATTGATTTCACACACCAACTGCACCATTGTGTGCTACATGGGCGGAAACACGTTTTGGGCAGGATGTGAAAAATGACAGCTGTACTGCTCATAAGGAGGTGTGGTAAAATGGCAATGTTGAAAATCTGGAGTGAAAATATTGAAAATTCGCGAACTTACGAGCATGCGTATGAACTGTACAACATACGCTCGTAAAACAGCCATTTTGGAATTTTTGCACCAAATTTTCAACATGAGGTTTGAGACCCCTTCTCATGAATGATGTCATGTCATGGTGTTATTCTGGCCGAAGGTAATTTTGCAGTGACTGTGCAGTGACTGCGAAATCACCCGGGCCCTAATAACGCCATGAAGTGACATCATTCATGAGAAGTGGTCCTGAAAATCCAATGTTGAAAATTTGGTGCAAAATTCCAAAATGCCTGAGATATGCAATAAAGTTGAAAACCCCTATCTAGCCCATTATACAGCTTACCAGCATTTCCTCAGTTCACGGTCGGCTTTGAAGAGTGCAGGCGTGTTCCAGTCCACGAAGATCATCGTGCTGAGCTCCGGAGGTAAGTATGGGGAGTGAGGGGTGTGGGAGGCTAGTGCGCGGTGGGTGGAGTGCGGGTTGTGGGAGGGGGACTGGGAGAAGCGTCGTGGGACCATTTTGCTTTACAGGTGAAAAAAAAAAAAGACTATGTGGGACGTTTGCCACACTGGGGTGGGCTCCCAGCATGGCAGAAGTATGGCTGGGGGGGCCGAGGAGCTGACGGGGGATTGGGCACCCCTGTCGGCAGATGATGCGGGACATTTGCCACTCTGGGGTGGGCTACCAGCGTGGCAGCAAAGATTTGGGAGGGCGGCATGACACAGTGCTCTGTATGACAGCAGTGGTTTTCTTTGAAGCGAAGACCACCTCTGTCATACACAGATCCTGCACCCATTGGTGCAGGACCGACACGTCTGCTCAACGGAGCAGTGGATTGAAAGGGAGAGGCACACCTCCAAAGTGTGCTACTCTCCCAAAACGTTCCTTGCACATGTGCGCAAGCGAATGTAAAAGCTAAACAGCCATTGTCAAAAATGCTGATAATAAAATATTAATGTGCAGGAATTAGTGTTTTTAAACTGGTGATCACCTGTTGACTTCCATACCCTTTCTTTGCTAAGCACCCAGACAGCTACTAGAAAAATAAAGTCCATGATTGGTGTGGAGATACAGATAAGTTTATTTTGCAAAAAGGTTAAGCATTTGTGACTAATAAATATGCACATTCCTAGATACTTCTGGATGTAGGAGGGTAAAAGTTAGTTATGGCAAATCTTACCAGATGTTTTTGGAAGTCCCATTCACAGTAAATCTATTATTGTGTCTCTCTATCATAGTAGGCTAACTGCCTAGTGCAACTGAAGTTATGTGGCATCTCCTTTCAGACATCGAGGCTGAAGTGCAGGCGTTGCATATAGTTCAGCCTGTATATTAGTTCCTTCAGACAATTTAGGGGAGTAGATTCTGGAGCTTGTTCCCAGGGGTGTGTAATTCAGGATCTCCTCTGCCTCTGTCATAAATGAGTTGTTAGAGGAAGCAATGCTTGAGGCTGTCATGCTGCAGTGTCCATTTCTGCTCCGACTCCTCTCTCTTGCACTAGAGTACGAAAATTGCTTGCCAGATCTCTGCTGGAGTAATGACCCTAGAGGTAGATTTAACATTCCTCAAATTATTTGGCTGCCACATATTCTTCCCTTTTGCTCTGGACTTGGTGGCTGATGAGTACAGATGGGGCATGCGGCCTGTTGTTTGGATATTTTGCTCTGACTGTGTGGGAGCAGAAGAAGATGGGCAGGCCTCCATAGTTTCCACTTGCTCTGTAGGAGCGCATGCTGCAGGGCTAGGCACCAGGGCTGAGTTGTGAGCTAAGTTGGAGGATTTTGAATTGCCATGGTGGTTAATAGACTTAGGCACAACACCCTCTGAGACCATATGTAAATATTCCCAAGCATCTTCAACTGTAGTACATGACTCCAGACCACCTCCCAGTTCATTAATCACAAATACTGGGGGTATTTAGATTTTGCATAATCCCCAGTATCTGGCATTCTTGTTTTGTTTTATAGAAATCTCTTGTTTTGTTAACTATTTCAGAGGAGAAGTCTTGGAAAATTAAG
Organism: Neoceratodus forsteri; assembly: GCA_016271365.2. Taxonomy (NCBI): domain Eukaryota; kingdom Metazoa; phylum Chordata; order Ceratodontiformes; family Ceratodontidae; genus Neoceratodus; species Neoceratodus forsteri. The sequence goes on along the minus strand of JADMNL010000035.1, from coordinate 116,097,958 downwards.
ATTTTATTCCCCTGACTCTGTAAAGATTTGAGTTCCCTGGCAATCCTCACAATTTCTTCCATTGTGGAAAATCTTAAGAAATATGCTATGATTGTTTGGGGTGATGATTTTGAGAGGATTTTTGGACCAAGAGCTCAGTGAGATCTCTCAATCTCTTGGGGACAAGTCCATTGGAAGTTGAGCAGTTCAAGTAGAAAGGCTTGTAAAAAGTTAACCATATTACTGTTCTCCCACCCCTCGGGCACACCAACAATTCTAAGGTTATTTCTTCTTCCCCTATTCTCCAAATCATCCACTTTCTCCAACAAGTATGTAATCTGTTTGCTTTGCTGATGAGTTACTGTACTGAGCTGGGAAACTAAGTTCTCTCAGTTTCTGATGGGAGTAATTAACAGATTTTTTTCACAGCTTATGTCTCTATTTGGAGGTTTATTCTGGCATTATTCACCTCAGCAATGCCTAATTTAAGATTGGCTATCATTTCTTTTAACTGAAGCATATCACTTTTACTTGCCAACTCATTTAAAGTTGGCACTGGTGCCATAATGCTCAGAGTGCCCCTTCTTGGCCTGCACAAATCAACAAATCTCCCTGCCAATGTCAGCATTAGAGATGTTGCAAAATAAAATTGTGCCCACGAAATTGCCATGAAATTGGCAATTTTTCAGTGCAAAATATTTCACAAAAATCGTGGCCTATTTTGTGATGTGAAATTTTGCCCAGAAATTGCAAAATCTCCCCCGCAAATTGTGAACTTTCATGCCAAAATGGGAAAATTTTGCCATTTTCAGGCACAATTTTGCAATTTGGGGGCAAAATTCTGCAATTTATAGATGAAATTCTGCATTTTTCACCTGCTAAATATTTTGTGAAATGCACAGATTTTCTGAAATATTTTGCGTAATGTAATTTCTCAATTTTGCACAACACTAGTTGGCATTTTGAATTGTCCAGCAGTTTGAAAATAGAATTTAGTAAGACTATCTACTGACAGTTTCTACAGACTGGATGAGATTGTAGACAGAAGTAATTTGAATTGAGAAGTGTTATTTCTGATCAGTGTTACAACAAATTTGCTGACTAATTATAAAAAATAAAATGCAGTGAATGAGCACTGATTTTCAGGTGACTGACTCCATTGGCACTTGTAAGTGCTCCCGCAAATTTAGTGAATAGCTACCAGGCTAAAGCACAACCTGTTGTCAAATGCAAAACATGCAATAAAAAATGTGCAATGTGCATAATGTGCCATTGCATGATTACATGCAATGAGTTCAGAAACCCCAAGACAGGGAAAAAGGAAACCATACACTCATCTGTTGATTGTAACACCGAAGCTGTTCATGTGGGGCAGACGAGGAGAAAACTTAAACTGAGATTAAATGAGCTTTTGCAAGCAATCAAAAATCATAATATGGAATATGCCACAGCGGCCCATATACATAATGCACCCCCTAGCACTACCCAAAAAGTCACAGCTGTGAGAAGTGAAGCTATTTCCCCAAACATCAGGGGGAGGTGGGGGAAACCTAGAGAACCTGTGGAATAAAAAAGAGCAGGAATGGATCTTTTGTTTGAACACTTTCAAAAAGACATGACTTAATGGCAGGTTTGAGATTAAACCATCTTTGGACAAAAAGTAAAGAACAACATCTTATTAACCATACCTGCCCCCCCGCTCCCCCCAATCCATATGGGGAATGCCGCAGAGTAAGAAGCAGAGACTTTGACTTACAGCTACAGTACTTTGACACACTACCTTGTTAAGCATTTGTATTCACATCTGCTGACATGTTTTGATATTTTCTTCTTTACATTATGTGAACCCCAGAATATGGATGTTTTGAAACCATTTGAAAAAGACAAGGAAAAAGTGTAATTAACCAAAAGAAACACCCAGCAGTGTCAAAAAAAGTCCATGAAAAGAATTATACAAAAGAGTCCCAGTGAAGTGGAAAAGGACTCTATCATTTAGTTAAATTAAAAGACAATGACGTGCAGCTTGTAAGACACACCATTGGTCGTACGGTAATTTAAAAATGATCAATGATAAGATTTTTTCATCCTCTGATGAAGCCCTCTACTGGTGGGGGCAAAACATAAGGATGGTGATGGAACACCATCACTACACTTCTGTTAGTTGATTTTTTGCCTACAGGATGTGGCAGTTCTAATAAAGTAAACCTTACTTGCAACTGGTCTATGAGTCTCCTGTAAGAGGGGTGAGTGCAACCGTCTACATTTTGTTGAATTAAGTACTGTCTGAGCAGCACCACCATCCTTGTGCTTGCTACTCCTGACTTAAAAAGTTTTATAAAACTTTTTTAATTTTTCACACTGTTTGTTGCCGTAGCCCTGGTGGTCTAGTGACCCTCCGCCCAACAGTGCCCTACCACCCTGCTCCCCTGGCCCATACCCAGCCAGCCACTGGCACAGCCCACCTGTCACCACCGAGACCAGCTGGTGGATTGAGCTCATTAGCAGCACGCACTGTAAATAGTATCGTGCTCGGTGAATGACAGCTGCTGTCATTCAATGAGTGCATACTATTTGCATGTACTTTTGCAGAGCTCAGGCCAGCGGCTGGCAGCAGTGGTGAGAGAGGTAGCTGTGCCTACTTACTGTTCTGAGTATGTGTCATGGTGAGCCGGGCAGGGCAGCACTGGTGGGTGGGGTGGGGCCACTTAGACCACAAGGGCTAAGGTAAAGAACACTGTATGAAAAAATTAGACAGTTTTTTTAAAACTGTAAGATTAAATCAGTGATCGGAGAGCGGAGCTTGGGGGGCAATAGCCCTGCTGGGCTTTTACATATCTATACTTGGGGATCAGGGCTTGAGGGCCACTAGCCCACAAGGGTTTAATTGTTGATGAGATGTGGGATTGGGAGTGGGAGGGCATTTGTGTTATCATGGGAGGGGGCAATATGGTTCCCTTTCACTTGTGCCAGATTGGTGCAACCCCCGGTGGACAGCAAAGTACACTTACACCAGCTCATAGCTTGATGTACCTTGATGGATGTCCTCCTGGGGTTGTTTGTGAATTCCAGATTAGGGGATGTGGCAGCCACCCTTTCAGAATAGGGTGCTGCAGTTGCCATAAACCCCCATGCACCATGTCGGTTTGGGGGTTTGTAGTGCAACCATGGTGCATGTCCACTTTGGTGCAAGCAGCCTGCATGTTGTTGCAGGCTGCTTTTTAGAATCCTGCATGGCACAACTAATGGTGCAAAGTGCTATTGGCAGCATTCCTGTTGGCGCAAGTCACTTTGCGCCATGTGCAGTCTTTTGAGCATTGGCCCCAATGTCTTTGTCACCTCCAGACTGGATTACTGCTGTGCTCTTTACTTAGGATTATTTGGAGGCTTGCTGCAATGCCTCCTGTTGGACAAGAATGCTGCAACCTGACTCATGAAGGAAACTTCTCAAAGGTACCACATTACACCAGTGCTGCTTGACCTGCACTGGCTGCCTGTACCGTGGCACATCACCTTCAAGACATGCTTTTAAGATTCAGGGCTTTACATAGTTTGGGTCAAAACTACCCGAAATACCTTGTGATGTCCTACACTCCCACCCACCCTCTCTGACCCACCACTGTGAGCGTGTGCTAGGTCCCAGCAAACAGGATACAGAGCATTTGGGGTTGCTGCCACTCTCCTCTGGAACTCTCTGCTGGAGGGAATTAGATATGCTCACATGGTGGGAGCCTTTTAGTAACAACTAAAATCATATATCTTTGCACATGCTTTCCCTTATTAATTTATTAAAGTTGTTTACTGCTTTATTTGTTATATCTGAACTGTTTTATGTCATTCTAATGCTGTAATGTACTCTGAGTCTTTGGATAGGCTACCAGACAAATAAAATTGCCTTCCCTTTGCCTTGCTCTGTTCCTTCTTCAGTTGCTTCTGTTGTGCTACTAAAGATCCAACCAGAAATGTAAAGTCTAGTCCCCCCCCCAAAAAAAAAAGTTGTTTGCATTCACCGCCTAATTCCCTGCCCTTGTTACTAGCAAACTTTGAAAACTATGGGTGGGAAGTATACACAAAATGCACATAAGCCACCCACGCAGCCCCTGGATGGGTGTGTGCATGTTGGCATTCACTAGTGCCAGATGCCAGTCCCAGTACATGTCCCTGCCCTCTAGCATGCGGCCAGGCAGTGGAAGAACATGACTGCATGGGGGCAATGAGCGGGATGCAAGTGGGCATCCAGTACGATGCCTGGCCTGGATCGCATAGTGGATCCCCTGCTACACATGGACAGGGAATCCTGGGACAGTGTGTACCCCATGGAGAAGAAGCACTGGGAATTTGCCCAAACACCCAACCCAGCCCTCTCAAGAGGCCCGTTGGGCCATGGCAGCTGTTTGCATGTGATCTCTGTGCCACCGCACCCTGCTTGGAACTACTTATGCCAGGTTCCCCCCCTTATGTAATTTTTTCTGCCCCATTCCAGAATGCTGAACACTTGTGAACAGCACACAGGATGGGCATGACCTGGCCCGCGCCAGGTGTGATACTGCTCGGCCCCTCAGGGGATCCTGTGTGCAGAGCACCAGCACACATGTGGGGAATGTCGCCGAATGTGTGCTAGACCCCACTGTGCAGTCTTCACCCATAGGGCTGCCTAAGCACCTCAGCTACATGACACATAGGCACATACACCCATTAGTGAATAGGGTCCAATATTAGGAAAATGAGTCAAGTAGCAAGAGCAAATCTCATTTCATAGCTTCAATTTCAAGATTTGTGTTTTATTGGCACATCAATAAAAATTCTTATGTTTCTTTGTATATAAATAAAAAATAAACAATCATTAAATCACATTAAAATAAAAACCACAGAAGTTGGCTAGTTCTAATCACAAAACATTATCACAAGTCACATTGTCATATAAAAAATACACAAAACTACTAAAACACAGATGTTATATTTTTTTCTATAAAAGTACTATTTATAATCCAATTTATATACTAACATACTATTTGGCAGCAGATTAGGTCTTACAGTCTATTGAGTCTGCTCGAACCTCAGATCCCTAGTTGGGTGCCGAGGCCCTCCCCCCCTTTGTGTTCCAGAAACCCCTATCATCCATCCCCACCCCCCTGGGACAGACCATCATCTGATACATCCACTTTCTGTGTCTGTCCCACCCTCTCTTGAAGCCCTCCACTGTGGATCTCTGAATCAGCTCACCAGGCAGTGCATTCCAAGGGTCCACCACCCTCTCAGTGAAAAACCTCCTCCTCTTCCCCTCACCCTTCCACCTTCCAGCTTCAAACCATGCCCTCTGGTGATACCTCCCTGCTTTAGTCTAAAGATCCCCTCCATGTTTACCCTATTTATTCCCTTGAGGTACTTGAAGACCTCAATCATGTCCCCTCTCTCCTCTCCTCCAATGAAAACAGGCAGAGCTCCTCAAGTCTGTCCTCATACGTCAAATCCCCTAGCCCTCGTACCATCTTAGTTGCCCTCCTCTGTACCCTCTCCAGGAGCTGTATGTCCCTCTTCAAGTGTGGTCTCCAGTACTGCACACAGTACTCAAGGTGTGGTCTAACCAGTCCATTGTACAGCGGCAGAATCACTTCCTTGCTCCTAGAGGTGATCCCCCTTACAAAGCATCCCAACATCCTGTTTGCCTTGCTAGCCGCTCTCCTGCACTGCTCAGAGTTATTCATACATGCATCCACCATGATCCCTAGGTCTTTTTCCCCTATTGAGGCCTCCAGCACCTCCCCTCCCAGGGTGTACCTGTGTTTAGGGTTCCCGCCCAAGATGTAACACCTTGCACTTGGTGATATTGAAATTTAATTTCCATGTTTGAGCCCAGCTTTCCAGGGTGTCCAGGTCCCCTTGCAGGGCCAACCTCCCCTCTTCTCCCTCAACTACTGCTCCCATCTTGGAGTCATCGGTGAAGAGACTCATTTCACACCCTATACCCTCCCTGATGTCCGATATGTATGCATTAAACAGGATCGGACCCAGGACTGAGCCCTGCGGTACCCCACTATCAACCTCTCTAGGGTTCGAGAGCTCCCCACAGACCACTACTCTTTGGGTGCATCCAGCTAGCCAGTTTTCAATCCATCTGACCATCAAAGGGCCTACTCCCAACCCCATCAGTTTCTCCACCAGACCATTGTGGAGGACAGAGTCAAACGCCTTGCTGAAGTCCAAGAATAATACATGCACAGGCTTTACCCTGTCCAGTTCTGATGTTACCCATTCGTAGAACTCCACAAGATTGGTTTGACATGATCTACCTGGCACAAACCCATGTTGCCGACTATCCAGACCTCCCACCTCCTCCAAGTACACCCCCAATCGTTCCTTTAGTATACTCTCCATTAATTTTCCCACCACCGAGGTCAAACTGATGGGTCTATAGTTACCTGGTACTTCCCTCGACCCCCCTTTATGGATTGGCACCACATGTGCCTCTCGCCAATTCCTAGGTACCCTCCCTGTCTCAAGTGACCTGTTGAAGAGCTCCACCAGGGGTGCAGCCAGTGTGTCCGCCAATTCCCATAGTACTCTTGGATGAATGCCATCTGTCCAGGAGATTTTTCTTTCTTTAGGGCTTTGAGGGCTAACCACACCCTTTTGGTGGAGATAGCATCATCCATCCCCTCCACCTTACTGACCTTTTTATCCTTATCCTGATGTGACACCCCTGGGGTACCTCTCCCTCCATCTTGCTTCATTTCTGTTGCTCCCCTGATCCCACTCACTGCCGCTTCTATCCCCATCGTGCCTTGCTTTGTAGATATCCCATCCCCCTCCCTAGTGAACACAGAGGCAAAGTACTCATTAAATACCTCTGCCTGGTCCCTTGCCTCTTCCACCCATCCTCCTTCTGATCTCAGTCTGTTGAGATGGCCCTTAGTTTTTCTCCACTCCCCAATGTACCGGAAGAACCTCTTTTCCCCTCCATGTATCCCCTGGGCCAGCCACTGCTCTTTACTGGACTTTGCCCCCCCTCACCATCCGGGTGACTTTTCTAGATGCAAAATGGTACATTTCCTTATCCCTATCCCCTCTTGTTGTTTTATATTTTTTGTAGGCCGCCTTCTTTTCTCTGACCGCTACCTGAACCTCACTGAACCACCAGCATGGTTTATGTGACCTTGCTCCCTTACTTTTCACCTTAGTGCAGGTCCTGACTGCCTCATGAAGTACCCGTTTATGACCTCCCATCTCCTTTCCACATTTGTCATTGATGTAATCCCCTTCAAATAATCCTTGAGAATATTTCCCATGCCCACAAAGTCTGCCCCCCTGAAGTCCACTGCCAGTGTCCTAGATCTCACCCCTCCCCCATGATTATTTGAAACCAGACAGTGTTGTGGTCGCTCCCAGTCAGGGGATCCTCTACAACCAGGTCCCTTACCAGATCCCCATCTGCCAGAACCACGTCCAGGACATGCCCTCCTTGTGGGCTCCATCACATGCTGTGTTAAGAACACATCCTGGAAGCCGCTCAGCAGTCTCTGCTCCCTGGCCACCTTAGAGGACATGATTCCCCAGTTTGTACCTGGTATATAAGGTCCCCATCAACACCACTCCTTCCCCTTTTGGTCCACACTGGGCAATGATGTTGTCCAGCAAACCATCCTCCAGAACATCACCCATCCTGGGGGGTCTATATACTACACCCAGCTTGACCTTATCTCCTGCTGGGGATCGTAAGGTGACCTATAAGGCCTCCACGTTTCCTCTGCCTCTTCTACCCTAGCAATTTCTATGTCATCTCTAATGAACATAGCCACTCCACACCCTCTGCCCTCCTTTCTATCCTTCCCTAGCATAGTGTACCCCCATCGTTTAGGGTACCAGTCACGGTTTTGTTGGTGCGTCTCTGTGACCGCCACCACATTCACCCCCAGAACAGCATGGCCTGAACTCTGGCAACTTGTTTCCCAAGCTCCTGGCGTTTACTAACACCATCCCCACCCCTTATCCCTGATCCTCTTTGTTGAACCCCACCCAGGTTCCTTATACTTCCATCCTCCCTCTGCTCCTCCTGAAACCTCCACCCCCAGTCTGTTCCCCCCTTGGGTTTGAAGGCTACTCCCCTCATCTGGAGGAGAGGGCTTCTGGTCAGCCCCTCCCTTATCCCTCCCCCCAACAAGTTTAAACCCCACCTTTCTTGAATGTAGTCAGCCATCCCCTGTATAAAGTACATAAAATAAAAACAACAATAATGGAGGTGACATTAGTTTCAAATAATAATCCTACTATTAAACTATCACTGTAAAATGTACGGCACTGCCAGGGGCACTATAGTAAGTGGCGTGAGCAGAGCATCGAGTCACAGACTACAAGGGGTATATGCCTTCAAGTCAGCAGTAGATCAAAGTGGGGTTTGCAGGCTTTGTCAACACCACGCACAGGCATCCACAGGAGATGTATGACAAATGCATCTGCCACAAGCAGGCTGCAATATGAGCTAGGGGGGTATAGCATGCACCAAGCAGAAAAAAGGGACCTTGGGGTTATTGTCTTTGATGACCTCAAGATAGGGAAACAATGCAATAAGGCAGCAGGTAAAGCAAATAGGATGCTGGGATGCATAGGCAGGGGCATCACCAGCAGGAAAAGGGAGGTCATGATTCCACTATACAAGACACTAGTGAGGCCCCACCTGGAGTGCAGTGTACAGGTCTGGAGACCTTAATTACATAAGGACATAGACACAGAGAAGGTTCAGGGAAGGGCAACAAAGATTTTATTTATTTATTTTTTTGAAAGTCAGATTTACAACCTTTGAGTCAGGGACTCATTTACAAAGGCACCTCATCGCAGGGAGGGTAGACATGGTTATAGTGTGAGATACAGCAGTGGTAACATACAGGTGCAATACAGATAGCAAAAGAACACAGTTTAACAGTGGTTTTTCGGAATAAAGTTACATACAGTAAATAGCAATTGTATAAAGTATAACAATAGTAGAAGTCACAATAGGGGTGAGGAAAAGAAAAAAGGGGGGGGGGGCAGTCCAAAGGACATTGTCAAGGCTATGGGCCAGAAACAGGGAGGGACCCCAATATTAGGTTGATCAAGGGCAACTACAGGGATTGCATCACCAGTCACAAATCTGGACTGTCATGTACGGTATGGGCTGCAAGCCCATTGGCTGTAGCTCTGCACCACTGGTGCAGCCCTACGACAGTCGATCGTGATGGGCGGGGTGGCAGGCGGTGGATGCTGCCCGCCGCCGCGGGGGAGCGGGGTGAGGGCTTGTGGGGGGACACTAGACACCAGGGAGATGTTTGGGGTTTAGGATGATTCTGCCCGCGATCGGCTTTCACGGTCCACTGGACCACCAGGGAGATATTTGGGTTGGGGGTTACATTCTGCCCGTGATCAGGCACTGGGGGTTTAGACACATGACGCCACGATCGGCTCGACGATGGGGGTGTTACATGTACCTGTAATGCCCGCAATCGGCTGCATTGTGTGTTGGTCCTCGACGCTGCTGCCTGGCAGGGTGGCCAGGCGAAGTCTCCAGGGATCGCACACCCACATGCAGATGGCATGCAAATGGGGCTATAAATAGATGCAAATGGCCCCCGCGCCTGCATATATTATGCTTCCATTGCATGTCACTTTTGAATATCGAGGAAATTTGCGCGATGGCGCAATGGTACTGCGCCACATAGAAGTTTAATGCGCATCTCTGGCAGCTTACGGTGGCGCGAAAGTTCCACTGCGCCATGCGCAAGTGCTGTGGCTGGGGAGTCGCGCAACTCCTTTGAATATCACCCAGGCCACACCCCTGCGTAACTATTTTGAGCAGCGCAAGGGCTTGCGCCTCAGAATGGCGCAGTTTGAAAATCTGGGCCCAAGAGTTTAAAAGTATCCTGAATTCTTTTTCACATCAGGACCTATACATTTAATGGAACAAAACCAAGCAGTTTGAATGTACTCCACATTTTCACAGCAGGACTTAAAAAAAAAAAGCAAAGACAAACAACTTGTGTTAACCTTCCCTCAGTGCAGACTTTCCCTGACAAAAAACTTAAAACAGCTGGAATTCACTTCTCAAACAAATTCTAGCCAGAACCACAACAGCAGCTAATACATTAATGTGACAAAGGATATAAAAGTATTGCGTGGATTGGATAGTATGAACAGTGATGCACACACACACACAGACACACATTAAGCACCCTCTCCCATTCTGCTTCATATGTGTAAATTCAGATACAGTCATGTGAGTTTCATGCACAGTGGCGGGTTTTACATGTGGTAGCAGACACATTTAATGATGATTTCTGTTCTGTTTTTTCACCGCCTACTCATCCTTCCCTTCAAACCACATTAAATGAAATACCCGAACCTCCGTTTACAATAGAGAAAGTATTCTCTGTATTGTCTCAACTTAATGTTAAGTCTAGTCCAGGGCCTGATAATATAACATAGAAACATAGAAGCTGACGGCAGATAAGGACCACAAGGCCCATCCAGTCTGCCCATTTCTTTTTCTACCTTAAGAATGTGCCATCGACCTTTGCTCTGTCAATGGTCTATATATTCATACTCATCTGTATTGCTCCCTTATGCCTATCCCATGCCTGTTTAAAGCCCTGCACTGTATTCATATCCACCACTTCCTAGGGTAGGCCGGTCTATGCATCCACCACCCTTTCTGTCAAAAAATACTTCCTCACATTACCCCTTAATTGGCCTCCCTCTAATCTCATGCTGTGTCCTCTTGTCCTGCTATTTTTCTTATACTGAAACATGTTAGACTCTTTCACCTTGGTAATGCACTTAAGGTGTTTGAATGTTTCAATCATATCACTCTCTCCCCCCCTCCTTTGCTCTAGGGTATACATACAGTACTGAGCTCCGTTAATCTGTCCTCATATGTTTTCTGATGCAGTCTCTGCACCATTTTGGTTGCCATTCTCTGGGCTGCCTCAATTTGGTTAATATCCTTGTGAAGGTGTGGCCTCCAGCAATGCACACAGTACTCCAGATGGGGCCTAACCAGTGTCTAGTAAAAAGGGATTATTACCTCCCTCTTACAACTTGTGATACCCCAACTAATACACACCAACATCCCCCTAGCCTTATCTACTGCTTTAGTGGTCTGCTTGGATGGTTTTAGGTTATCTCTGATGATGATGCCCAAGTCTGTTTCTTCCATTGTGACTGCCAGCAACTTCCCTCCCAACCTATAGGTGGCTTCAGGGTTTCTCTTACCTATGTGCATGATCTTGCACTTCTTTGCATTAAACCCCAGTTTCCAGTCTTCTGACCATTTTGCCAGCGTATCCAGATCTCTTCTCATTCTGCCCACCCCATCTGGATCGTCTACTCTATTGTACATCTTGGAGTCATCTGCAAACAGATAAACCTTACCCTCCAGTACATCTGCAATGTCACTAATGAAGATATTGAAGAGGACTGGCCCCAGGACTGATCCCTGAGGTATCCCACTTGTGATTTGCATCTCTTCTGACTCTATACCATTTACCAACACTCTCTGTTTTCTGCCTGTCAACCAGTTTGCCACCCAGTTGACCAACTTCTGACCCACCCCGAACCTACCCAGCTTATTTATCAATCTTCTATGTGGAACAGTGTCGAAAGCTTTGCTGAAGTCAAGGTAGGCAACATCAACTGCTCCCACTTGGTCCACCACTCTGGTTACCCAGTCAAAGAAAGCTATGAGATTAGTTTGACAGGACCTTCCTTTTGTAAACCCATGCTGTCTTGGATCCTGTGCCCCTATGGATTCCAGGTGTTGCACTGTCCTTTCCTTAAGGAGTGCCTCCATAATCTTGCCCACTACTGAGGTAAGACTGACTGGTCTGTAGTTCCCTGCCTCCTCCCTGCTACCACTTTTGTGGAGCGGGATCACATGACCCATTCTGAAGTCTTCTGGGACCTCTCCTGTGCTCGGAGACTCACTAAACAGTTCTGCTAATGGATCTGCTAGTTCCACCCTTAGCTCCTTAAGTATCCTGGGATGTATGCCATCAGGTCCCATTGCCTTGTCCACCCTGAGCTTAGCGAGCTCTTGTAGGACCCTTTCTTTTGTGAAGGGAGTAGTGCTCACCTTCCTCCCCCCCGTGTCCATGGTGCTGAGCTGTGGCACTGCCCTACCTTCTTTTCAGTAAATACTGAGCAAAAGTATCTATTTAGGATAGATGCTTTTACAGGGTCCTCCTCCTCACATGCCCCCTTTTCTCCTTTGAGCTTAGCAATACCCACTCTGGACTTTCTCCTTTCACTAATGTATCTATAGAAAGTCTTGTCACCTTCTTTTACTGTTCGTGCTAGTGTTTCCTCAGTTTGGGACTTTGCATGCCTTACTTACATAAAGGTGGAGGGCCAGTTACATGGCCCCCTGGGAGTTACAACTGTAGGCTGTGGTGGTGAGGCGGGGTCCTGTGGACCCCACCAAGGAAGCCCAGGCATGTGGGGCACACTGAGAGGCCAGCGGGTGGTCAACTGGACACCCAACCCCCACACTGCATGTGGTGCTTTGCACAACAACATAATTCCTAGTGCCCACAGGCACAAGTGATCCACTATGGGGTCAGGGTCATGCAGCTGATTAGCCACCCACCCAGATCCACAGCTCCGCACCTGACTGCCCGTTAGCCTGCACACTAGCGGGGCAGTACTGCATATGGGAGTCACACGGTGGCCACTGTTCATGCATTTGGCCACCCCCAGATCTTCCATGGGTGCATAGCTGAGCAGGTGGGGTATGCGCCACAGGTGCGTATTACCCACCCCTTTGTACTTAGGGGCCATTGTGAATTGTAACTTCATGTAGTTCTTCACCTAGTGAAGCTGGCACTTTGCCGTGAAGGCTACATGTAGTAGCTCTTTGAGAGTGAAGGTGCCACTTGGCAGAGTTCCTGACAGTCAAAAGTATGCATACTGGCTCCTTCACTGGCAAATGCCACTATGCATACCTCTTTTTATTTAGAACATGGTTTCTGTCAAAAAAAAACATCCCAGCTTCTACCCATGTGTACCCAATTTTAAAACACCCGCTCCCACACTACCATTTAAATATCATAGAACCACCACCCTTGTACCGTGCAAATCCATCCTCCCACCCATGTCTCAGAAAAGTTATTTTATAAATTCATAAAACCCTTCCACCTGTCCCAACAGTGGCCATGATAGATCTTACAGATCATCCCACTTTGCCAGCCAGATAACAGGAAGGCTCACAGGTCCCATTACAAGGATTATCAGAGTGCAAAAACCATGAAAAAGGCAGAAGTCCTGTCATGGTTTAATGCATCAATGGGAAATAGACTATCTCAACTGTTTAACACTATAGATAAGTTAATTCCTTCTCCCTGTCTGCAGTCTGGAAATGTTTTGTCATGAAAAAGATGCAATGAGTTTGGTTCTCCCTCCTTAGAGCATCCTCCATCTCAACCTAAATCTCACTGGTGGCCTGTCTGGGTCAGCAATGGTAAAGATGATGGGCGTACAGGCTCTCTGGGGGTCTGGAGTGAGTTTCCACCAATGATTTTTGAGGAGGTGCCCAAGGTGATCATGGGACTATATCCCACTTGCTGTGTTTCTGACCTATGACTGTTGATGAACTACAGGGAGGCCCTGGGCAGATTTGTACAAGTGTTACCTGGTGCTCCATTTCAGAGGGTTGCTTTTCCATGGCTGTTAAACAAGCTGTGATAAAGTCAAGCCTGAAAAAGTAATAATTGGACATAGATGTACTGCTTCAGCCAGGTTAGTCTGGGATCATCATAAAAACATCTGCACAGACTTTCAGTTAGGTGGCCACCGCTTTCTAGATTGCTTCGTTAACATGTAAAGCCCTGCATGGTTTGAGATTTGTATAGCTTAATAACTTCTTGGCATGGTAGACTCCCAGATGCTCTCTCCACTCATTTAAGGGATTATTGTTGACTCTCCAGGGAGCATGCCTAAAACAATTAGTAAAAAGAGCTTTCTTGGTGGTGGCCCTGAAAATGTGAAACTCCTTACCATTCCATTGAAGGAAATCTCCTCTGTGGAGGCATAAGAGGGCCCAAAAAGCTATTGGTTTGATTTGGCATATTGCTTAAATCCAAAAAGCTGCTTTAAATAGCATTTCTGTGTGTGTATGTCTATATATATATAAAAGACAAAGAACCTTCGTGCGCAAACACTGAGGCAAGGGTTACCCCCAAAGGGCATATGGCTGGGAAGCCAAGTTTCAAGAAAATACAAAATCACACATGCCCACACAATGCAAATCACCACAGAATGTTATGCTGGTCCAACTTTAAGCAGAATTGCATGGTGCCGAAAGGCCTCTCACACAGTTTGCAAAGGATGCTACCAGAAGACAAAGACACGTGTTTCGTCCTACCAGGACTCATCAGTATGCCTCGTCTGTTTGACACCCCAGTGGAATGGACCAGCTACCCTAAGACAGTGTGTCTTGGATATGTTGTGGTGAACCCATTAAAATAAAAAACTATTTAAAAGACAAAGAACCTCTGTGCGCAAACACTGAGGCAAGGGTTACCCCCAAAGGGCATTTGGCTGGGAAGCCAAGTTTCAAGAAAATACAAAATCACACATCACAATGCAAAGCATCATGGGCAGCATATGCAAATCACCACAGAATGTTATGCTGGTCCAACTTTAGGCAGAATTGCATTATATATATATATATATATATACTGTATATTACATGATGGGCAGGAGAGAGATATGACAAATACTCTGCAGGAGGAAGAATATTTTGCATATCTCATGACATACACATCATGTATGCTATTTATACAAATGGGGGTGAGAGCGTATGAAGTGTCATGTTTTGCTGTGTCTTTTTTCCCTGTATCTATGTGCTTTTTTTTTTGTTTGAGTTTTTAGTAACTAATTTTTGGTAGGCAGGTAAGTTTTTTAGGAGTACTGGAAAGTTACGTGATTTGTTCAGATTTACACAGTATGCAAGTGGAGGTTGTCAGAATCAAACCCAGATCTGATCTGCTGGCTGTATCAAGCTTGTTCAGAGCTCATTACTCCAAGCTCTAGGTTATACTGAAAGCATTGTTTGTCTGTGGTCTAAGGCCCCGTCCACACTACACTGCTCAGGCCCAGTAATGGATGCAAACTGTTACAGCCGGGGAGCAGTACATTGTGTCCACACTGCGTCAGTGTCTGTTACGGGACCAGTACCGCCGGTCCACACTACGGGAGCTGGGTGACCATTACGGTGGCACCCGAACCCACAATGTAGCTTGCACTGCACTATGGGCCCTGCAGGGGACCATTACCACATGTCCACACTATGGCTGGTAATGGTACCGAGGCATAACCAGTTTCATAACTGTTGTTGAAACCACCTCATATGTGGTTTCAACAACGGTTATGAAAACACCTTCTGTAACATTACAGGTGTAAACGCAAACTGTTGCCTAATGGTTTGGGCCCTCTGTAACATTACAGAGTCATAGTGTGGACAGGGCTTTTGAGTGTGGGGGTGTTTCGGAATGGGCTGGGATTGTTAGAAGCACAGTGGCACACAGGTGATTGTGTTTGGCTGTGCTAATTTTGTTAGTTGCAGCTTGCAGTGAGAAAGAGAAATTGCTTTGTAAATGAGTTTCATACTAACATTCTAACATACTAAAATGCCAGCAGAATAGGCCTAACGGTCTTTCGCTTCTGCTCATTTGGTCAGCCCCCACCCTGGGAGCTGACCTCAGTGCCCCCCTCACCTTCTCTGGTTTCTCCCTTCCCAGTTCTGGATATTCTCGCTGCATTGGATTTTGCTTCCAGAACCCTTCCCCTGTACCTGTCCCACCCCCTCTTGAACCCTTCCACCATCTCTGCCTCCACCAGCCCCTAGGCAGTGCATTCCATGGCTCCACCACCCTCTCAGTGAAGTGGCACCTCCTCCTTTCTCCCTGGATCTTCCCCCTCCAGCTTCCACCAATGCCCTCTAGTGGCCCCCTCCTCCTTCCCTTCTAAGCACCCTGACCGCCTCCCTATTTACCCCTTCTTGTACCTGAAGACCTCATCATGTCCCCCAGTCCCTTCTCTCTTCCTACGTGTAGATATTTAGCTCTTCAAGCCTCTCCTCATAGGTCCTGTCCCCCAAGCCCCAAATCATTTTGGTTGCTCTCCTCTGGACCCTCTCCAGGAGTTTAATGTCCCTGTTTAAGTGTGGCCTCCAAAACTATGCGCTGTACTCAAGGTGCGGCATCACCAAGCAGTTATAAAGAGGAGTGTCACATCCTCCTTCTGAGGTGATTTCAGCGATGCATCCCAGCATCCTGTTGGCCTTGGCTGCTGCCCTCCTACAAGTCTCCGAGTTGTTCATCTTGACATCCACCATCACCCCCAGGTCCCTCTCAGCCATTGAGACTTGTAGCATTCCCCCCCCCCCAGGGTGTACACTTGGCCCAGGTTTCTGGCCCCCAGGTGCAGTACCTTGCATTTCCCTGCATTGAACCTCAGCTTACACTTGCTAGATCATCTTTCCAGAGCCTCCAGGTCCCCCTGTAGGGCCACCCTCCCCTCCTCTGCATCCACCACTGCCCCCAGTTATGAGTCATCCACAAAGAGACTCATCTCACTCCTGATACCTGTCCTTATGTCAGAGACATAGGTGTTGAACAGGAGGGGCCCAAGGACTGATCCCTGTGGGACCCCACTAATGACCCTCATTGGGGATGAGACTATCCCACCAACTACGACTCTCTGGGTCCGGTCCTGGAGCCAATTGCCTATCCATCTGATCATCTGGTTCCCCAACCCCATTTCTCCCAGCTTATCCAACAGGCCCTCTTGAGGAACAGAGTCAAATGCCTTGCTGAAGTCTAGAAAGAGGACGTCCACTGGTCTATCCAGGTCCAAGGCACTCATCACCCAGTCATAGAGCTCCACAAGGTTTGTCTGACATGATTTCCCCAGGATAAATCCAGGCTGTCTATCGTCCAGGCACCCTGACTTTTCCAGGTCCCCCCTACCCTCTCCTTGACAATGCCCTCCATCACCTTGCTCACCACCGATGTCAGGCTGACAGGTCTGTAGTTCCCTGCCACCTCCCTTGATCCATCCTTGTGGATAGGCACTATATGCGTCACCTTCCAGTCCTGGGACACCCACCCTGTCCTAAAAGAGATGGTGAAAAGCTCCACCAGGGGTTTCGCCAGGACATCCGCAAGTTCCTTCAGCATTCTGGGATGTAATTTATCTGGCCCCGGTGCTTTCTCTGTCTTAAGGGATCTGAGGGCTTCCCTCACTCTCTCTGCTGTGATTTTCACTTCCGCTATCTCTTCTCCCTGCTTAGACTTCCCCCCTCCTGCCAGTGATGCCTCTCCCTCTCCCCAGACCAGCCGATCGGTAAGGGTCCCCCCCTCCTCAGTATCACTGTCTCCTCCCATGTATGATGCAGCACCTCCATTTTCCTTGGTAAAAACTGAGGTGAAGTACTCATTTAGTACCTCAGCCTGCTCCCCGGGTCTTGTGCCTATTGCTCCCCTGTTTTAATCCTGCTAGTCTGCCCCTTCACCCTTCATTTTTCCCCAATGTATCTAAAGAACCCCTTGTTCCCTCTCCTAATATCCCTGGCCAGGTTCTGCTCCTTCCTTGCCTTAGCCGCCCTCACCACTCTAGTGGCCCTTCTAGCCATCACCTTGTACTCCCCTTGATCCCTTTCACTCCTTGAGCACTTGAATTGCCTATAGGCTGCCTTCTTTCCCCACACCACCTCCTGGACCTCCCTGGTCCACCAGCAGGGTTTTCAGGCCTTACTGCATTTTTGTCTTACTCTTGCTCAGGTGCTGGTAGCATCCTGCACCCCTCTCCTGATGATTTTCCACCTACTGTCAGTGTCCATGTCTGACCCAATCACATCCAAATGCTCCTTAAGGGTCCTTCCCAATTCCTTAAAATATGCCTCCCTGAAGTCAGTTACCTCTGTCTTTAAGCAGCCTTCTACCCCTCATAGGTCCAGGCAGAACCAGACCGTGGCATGGTCACTCCCCGCCAATGGGTCCCTTACCTCCAGGTCCCCAATCTGGTCACTGTCTGCCAGTACCACATCCAGTACCCGCGCCTCCCTGGTTGGTTCCCCCACCTGCTGAGTTAGGAACGTGTCCTGTAAGACATCCAACAACCTCTGTTCACTGGCCACTGAGGATGTCATAGTCTTCCAGTCTGTTCCTGGCATGTTTAAGTCCCCCAACACCACCACCCTTCCCCTGCCCAACCAGCCTGTACGCTTACATTACTGTTACCATTACCGTTTCCGCTTGTGGTTCAAGATCGCTTTCACTCTATCGTCCTTCATTTATCACTACAAGTAATTATGCTTTCATTTGTGGTTATGCGTTTGCATTGTTTTTAACATTTCTGTCTACAGTACTGTTTCTCTTTCTGTTTTGCTTTGAGTCACCATGCACATTACAATTTGCGTTTGCAGGCACAATGTTACTATGTGACAAGACATCACATGGTGGGCCCCGTGCTCCTGCCGCTGCATTACATTCACTATTTCTCATTATCATTCTCAAAAAGAAGGGAAATTAGAGGCAAAAAACTCAGTTTAATGCATCAGTTAGGGTTGTTCCACAGCGACAAAGGTGAGGAAATTTGATGTTAGGGTTGAAACCCCCTTTGCACCCCTTCAGCCCACCCCCCAACTGGAGTCATGGTGCACATTGGGATAATCGGTCCTAACTCTCACCCCATTCTCCTATTCCTCAGCTTCTTTCCACATGTGATGGGGTGAGAGTTAGGGTCGACGACCCCAATGCGCACCCCGATTCTAGTTGGGAGGGTGGGCTGGAGGGGTACAAAGGGGGTTTCAACCCTAACATCGAATTTCCTCGCTTTTGTCACTATGGAACAACCCTAACTGATGCATTAAACAGAGTTTTTTGCCTCTAATAGATAGATAAATAGATAGATATATGGGATTCATGATGGGCAGGAGTGGAATATGGAAATATTCTCGCTCCTGCAGAGTGAGGCATGGATATCCCACGAGGGCAGATTTTACTAAGATGAGGATTTGTCTCAAGCACGTCCTTGCAGGGCGGGACAAAAAGGAGGGACTGAAAGAGCCGTGGACCCATTTGAAAGGAGCAACAGTAGAGGTGACAAACCTTTGCATTAGGCAAGTAAACAAGGGCAATAGAAAGAGAAAGCCTTTAGGGCTATCAAAGCAAGTGGTCAGAAAAGTAAAGGTGAAAAAGATGGCTTTCAGAAAATACAAGGAAACACAGCAGAAGAACAGAGTAAAATCTGCCCTCCTGGAACCCTGAACTCTTTTCTTTGTGTGGCTTAACCCTACCACTTTGTTCATGCTGTTCCACACCATGAGGTGAGTACTAGATTCCAGGTGTTTGCCCACCCTGACTTCCTAAATTCTGCCCCACTGGTGAGTACCAGGTCCAAAACTGCAACCTCTCTTGGTGGCCTCTAGCACTAGCTGCCTGTTGTCTGCACCTTTCACAGAGTACTGGATGTCCCTGCTCCTGGCTGAGGCAGCAGCTCAGATGCTTTAATTCACATCTGGCAGATTGAAATCACCTACCAGCAGCATCTCCCCTTTAGCTGCCATCATGTGGATGGATTCCACTAGAACTCTGTCCACCTCATTCCCCTGTGCTGGAGGTCTGTATATCATGCCCATGAAAACAGTAGTGTTGTTGTCCATCTTAAAGGTGATCCACAGTATCTCTGCTCCCCCATGCTTTCCCTGTATCTCAGTTGCCCTAATACCCTCCCTGACATAAAGAGTCCCCCCTCCCTTTTTACCCCATCTCTTCTATATGGGGGGTAGTGTATCTGGATAAACAGAGGGAGACATAGAAAGCATTCAAGAGTGTAAAGGCACAAATGGAGGAAAACATAGCACAGGAGGTAAACAAGCATTTGTCAATGCCAAATGTTGTGTTGCTGGCACTGACATTGGTAGTGCAGGAGTTAGAGATGCATAATAGGAATGCCAGTGAAGTATTGAACTAATGCCAACCTCATTCTCACCCTGCAGACTGACAGGCATTGGGGTGTGGCTTTGGGTCTTCAGCTATAACGCTCATGCCATTTCACCTCATCCTACCCTGTAGACACTGACAAGTGTCGTGGTGTGGTTTGGGGTCTTTGGGCCTTATACTTACCCCATTACTTAAGAGAATATGCTGAGATTGGTGCAGTATAGGAGAATGGGGTGAACTTTGGGCCAAGCACTCCAAGGGACACCTCGATGCCTGTCACTGGCTGCAGGATGGGGGGTGGAATGGCATGAGCATTACAGTCGATGATCCCAAGTCACACCCCTGATGCCTGTCAGTCTCTACAGGGTGGGGTGTTATAGTTGGAAACCCTAATGCCATAGGTGTTTGTTGGTATTTTCACTCCACATTTTCAACATGGGCTTTTTGTGACCCCACCTCATGAAGAGTGGCACTACAGTTTGTTAGCCAAAAGGTGATTTTCTACAGCGACTGTGCCATGTGGCACCACAGGTATGAAAACACATTTTAGTTGTGATGTGAAAAATGACAACTGTATTGTTCATGAGGAGGTGAAAAGAAATGGCAACGTTGTAAATCTGGAGTGAAAATATGAAACATTGAACTCATAAGCATGCATAGAAAGTGCGCAGTGTGTTTTTTTTTTAAACCACATTTTCAACATAGGCATTTTGGGACCTCCCCTCATGAACAGTGGCACTCTGATTTTGTTGATCTGTCCCAAAAGTTGATTTCCTACAGCAACCACGTCATTGTGCACCATAGGTGCGAAAACACATTTTGGGCAGGATGTGAAAAATGGCAGCTGTACTGTTCATAAGGAGGTGTGTGGAAAATGCCAGTGTTGAAAATCTGGCATGAAAATATTGCAAATTTGGCAAGTTACAATTGTGCATAGAAACTGCGCAATGCATGCTTGTAACACAGTCATTGTATGGACTTTCATTGCCAATTTTCAACATAGGCATATTAGGACCTCTGCTCATGAACAGTGTCACTGTCATTTTGTCAAACTGTCCAAAAAACTGATTTCACACAGCGACTGTGCTATTCTGCACTGGATGTGTGAAAAAACATTTCAGCCAGGATATGTAAAATGACAGCTATACTATTCATAAGGGGGTGTGGGAAAATGGCAATGTTGAAAATCTGGAGTGAAAATATTACAAATTCACTAAGTTATGAGCATGCGTGGAAACTGTGCAAAGCACGCTCATAAAACAGCCATTATTTGGATTTTGTCACCATATTTGCAACATAGGCTTTTTGAGAGCCCTCCTCATGAACAGTGGCACTGTCATTTAGTTAATCAGTCCTGAAAGGTGATTCCATGCAGTGACTGCGAAATCACCTTTCAGGACAGAATAATGCCATGACAGTGACTGAATTCATGAGGAGGGGTCCCAATAATCCCATGTTGAAAATTTGGTGCCAAAATTACCCAAAATGGGCGAGATATGCACCAAAATTGCAAAAACCCTGTTTATGCCATTATATAGCTTACTGGCATTTCTTCAGTTCGCGGTCGGCTTTGAAGAGTGCAGACATGTTCTCTGTCCACCGAAGATCATTGCACCAGGCTCCAGAGGTAAATATGGGGTGAGGGGGTGGGAGGTGGAAAGTATGGGTGAGGCAGTGTGTGGAGGGGTACGAGAAGGTGGGTGCGGGGTTGAAGGAGGAAGGGTTATGACAAACCACGAGGGACTGTTTTCTCATTTACAAGTTTAAAAAAAAATTAGGGTCTTTTTGTTACAGGGGCATTTGGCATGCTGGTGTAGTGCTATAGCTGATGGGGGATTGGGCACCCCCATCGGCACACTAAAAATGGGGACATTATGCTGACAGACAGTGGGCTCCCCCATCGGCAAATTAAACTGGGAAGGGAGACTAAAGCGATGGGATTGGCCCTTTGGCAAAGAAAGACTGTTGGGGGCATGTATGATGCCAAGGGGGATTGGGCACCTTCTTGGCACAGAATTGAAATGGGAAGGGGACCATTATGCCGACGGGGAGTGGGCTCCCCCATTGGCACATGAACTGGGTCGAGGCATGCTGACAGGGAGATTATTTATTTTTTTTATTTCGTTTTTGTTGACCGGGTAAGTGCACTAGACAAATCCTGCCTATTTTCAGGCACGACCTGGAGAGGGGGATACAGATGAATGCCAACTGATCTTGAACCAGATTAAGCTGTTGGTGGTATTTTTGAGTGAAAGAGGGAAATTTTAGCCAGGACACCGAGGAAATTTCCCTGCTCTTTTTGATAAGTGCCATGGGATCTTTAAAATCCACCTGAACTACCACCAATCCAGGCAGATGGGACCTCGGTTTAACGTCTCATCCGAAAGACGGCACCTCAGAAGTGCAGCACCCCTCTCATGCTGCACTACAGTGTCAGTACTGGGATATTAACCCAAGTGCCAGATGTGGGAACTGAACCCACAGCCCTCTGATCTCCCGGTCTCAGACGCGAGTGTGCTACCTACTGAGCCACTGACTAGGTGATTAGGCACTCCCAAAGTCAGACTTGTGACAGGCTGTGCTTGCAGTCACTGCCGCCATGTTTATTGGGCTGCTTCACCAGGAAAGGCACGTTGGGAGGTGTGTTCTGGTGCCGCTGCATGATGAGCATGGCTCTAATTACAGCAGATTTTTTCTTAGATATGCTCATCATGTTACATGTTGCTGGTGTGGCACCTGCATGCTGGCTTATTGGGGAATGAGGAAAGCACCTACTGATGCACGCCCTGCATTCACCCACAGTGACCGCTCCTCCAAATCTGCTACTACTGCAATATGTTGGCTGGTGCACATGTGCGAACCAACATAAAAAGGAGACAAGACTTTTCATAGATACATTAGTGAAAGGAGAAAACCAGGGGTGGGATAGTAACGCTTACAGGGGAAGGAGGCTGTGTGAAAGGGGACCCGGAAAAGGTATAAATACTGAACAAATATTTTTGTTCAGCATTCACAAAAGAAGAAGGTGAGGGACCACAGTTAGACAACATGAACAAATAAGGGAGATAATAATATATCCAGGGGCTTGAAGGCAGTCAATTTACAGAATAGAGAGTCCTAAGAGAACTCGCACAATTGAAAGCAGACAAGGCAATGGGACCAGATGGGATATATCCTAGAATATTAGGAGAACTACAGGAGGTGCAGGCAGCACGACTGACAGCCCTGTTCAATGAATTACTTAATACAGGAGTGAATCTGTAGGAATGGAGGAGGGCAGATTTAGTCCCTCATCACAAGAGTGGGAGTAGGGAGGAGGCTGGAAACTGTAAGGCCAGTCAGCATCTCCGCAATAGTGGGGAATATTATGGAATTACTAATTAAACAAAAAAATGTGGAACACCTTGAATTCAGCAGAGCACAGGATCTGAGACAACATGGATTCACAGTGGGAAGGTTGCATCAAACAAATCTAATTGATTTCTTTGACTGGTTGACTAAGACTATGGACCAGGGAGAGCAATGGATGTGGCCTACTTGGATTGCAATAAGGCCTTCAATACCATTCCACATAGAAGACTTGTGAACAAGCTGGGCAGCCTGGGAGTGGGTCATAAGACAGTAAACTGGGTTAGGAATTGGTTGAGTGATAGAAGACATAGGGTTGTGGTGAATGGTGCTCAATCAGAGGAAAAGAGAGTGGCCAGTGGGATGCCACAGGGATCAGTCCTTTGGCCAGTCATGTTAAATGTCTTCATATATGAAACTGTGGAGGGGAAGGTGTGCCTCTTTGTGGATGACACTACAATCTGCAACAGGGTGAACACTCCAGGAGGGGTGGAAAAACTGAGGAAGGACCTAGGTAAACTGAAGAAATGGACTAGAGAGTGGCAGCTGAGATTTAATGCAAAAAGTGCAAAATCATGCATTTGGGGTGCAAGAACCCAGGGGAGGATTACATGATTTTGGGGGGAGAAGCTGATGTTCGCCATACAGGAAAGGGATTTAGGGGTAATCATATCTGATAACCTAAAGGTAGCCAAACAATGTGCCAAGGCTGTAGGGAGAACCAGTAGGATGTTGGGCTACACATGGAGAGATATTACCAGCATAAAGAAGGAGGTGGTGATGCCACAGTACAGATCATTGATGAAGCCTCATTTGGAATACAGTGTCCAGTTCTGGAAGCCACATCTCCATAACGCTGTAGACAGGGTGGAGGCAGTTCAAAGAAGGGCAACAAAGATGGTGCAGGGCCTTCACCAACAGTCATATCAGGAGAGACTGGGAGACCTCAATATATATACCCTGCAGAAGAGGAAAGACAGGGGAGATATGATAGAAACCTACAAATATCTAAAAAGCATAACTAAGGTACTGGAAGGTAGAATCTTTCAGAAAAGCAGATATCCAGGAATGAGGGGGCATGACACGATGTTGGAAGGGGGTAGACTATGGGGGTAGAGTGAGGATGTATTTCTTCATGGAAAGGGTGGTGGATGCATGGAATATACTCCCAGCCAATGTGGTGGGGCAAACACAGTGGGGAAATTAAAGCATGGGGAACCTTAGCAATAGGAATGAGGAGTTAAAGCCGGAGATCAAGAAGGGTCTGCAGCTTTTACAGTACGCAGGGAAAATGGGAATACTAGATCGGCCTAGACATCCTTATCTGCTGTCAATTTCTATGTTTCTATGAACTACCATATTATCAATCCTTGCTTACTGATCAAGTACTTGAAACTACATGAAAACATTTTAACTTTGCTACAGTATGTGTAGCAATATGCAATCTGGACAACAGCTCATATTGTGAACTGCCACTTCATGTAGTTTTTCACCTAGTGAAGTTGGCAGTTTGTTATGTGATGGCTATGCTTAGTAGCACCTCGATAGTGAAGAAGCCACTTCATGGAGTTCCTGTCAATCAAACCTGTGCATAGTGGCACCTCTACTGGCTAAAAACCTCTGTGAAGAGTTCTTCCTATTTAGAACATGTTTTCTGTAAAACAAATTCCCAGCCTCCACCCATGCAAGCTAGTTTTTAACACCCCAACCCCACACTACCAATTTAAATATGATAGTACCACCACCCTTGTACCACACAAATCCCCCCTCCCACCACTGTTTCAGCAAAGTTCTTTAGTAGAGTCATCCAACCCTTCCACCTGACCCAGCAGCAGCCTTGATAGATCTTATAAATCATCTCCGGTTTCCCAAGCAGATAACAGAATGGCTCAGAGGTCACATTATGGGGACTCTGAATCTAGTAACCATGAAAAAGGCAACATTCCTGTCATGGACTATTGAATCAGTGAGAAATAGACTAGCTCAAGTGTACAGCACTGTAGGCAGGTAAGTTTTTTCACACTGTCTGCAGTCTCAATGTTTTGACACGAGAAAGATGCAATGAGTTTGGTTCTGCTTCCTTGGCATATTCTCCATCTGTGCCTGGATCTCAACGTGGTCTGTCTGGGTCAGCAGTAGTAGAGATGAGGGGCATGTAGGTACTCTGGGGGTCTTTAGTGAGTGACATACAGTATTTCTTGAAGAGGTGCCCAAGGTGATCGTGGGACTGTATCCCACTTGCTGTGTTTCTGATCCCAGGCTTATATGGCAGTTAATGAACTGCAGGGAGACCCTGGGCAGATTTGTGCAGGTACTGCCTGATGTTCCATTTCAGGAGTTTGCTTTACTATGGCTCTTAAACAAGTCATGGTGAGGGCATTCCTGAAAAACTCATCACTGGATCCAGATGTACTGCCTTAGTCAAGTTAGTCTAGGTGTCATCATATAGACATCTGCACTGACTTTCATTTAGGTGGTCACCACTTTCAAAATTGCTTTAACACATAAAGCACTGCATGGTTTGAGGTTTGTCTAGTTTAACAATCTCTTGACATGGTATACTCCCCAATGCCCGTTCTCCTCAGTCAAGGGATTATTGTTAGCTCTCCTGGGATCATGCGTAAAACAATCAGGTAATAGAGCTTTCATGGTGGTGGCCCTGACAATGTGTAACTCTTTTCCATTCTATTGGAGGAACTGTCCTCACTGGAGGCAGTGAAATGAGGGCCTAAAAAGCTATTGGCTTGATTTGGCATAAGACATGCTATTTGAAAAGCTGCTTATTATGTACCTTTGGGTGTTAAGTAGCATGTATATGTAAAGTACCCCGAGACTTTGGATATGGTGCCTAACAAATAAAATTTGTGTTGTCTTGACAAAAATGTAAACTGCTAGAAAAACTGCCAGCTCATGTAGCTATAACTCTGTACTTCAGCATGTGCTTTCATACATACAATGTTTTAGCTGTAACAATTTATGAGAGAATACATTTTTCATTTGTAATCTTCCTTTCCAAGATTTATAGCCAATTTTGGTAATCAATCTAAAAAGACTCCGCGTCAGAAAAAACAAACACAAACACTTACTACATATAGACATAGAATGGCAGCTAAAGGTTACAGTTTTTTCAGTTATACAATATTGCAGAATCAAGATCAACTATACATTGCATTGAACGTGTTACTGAGAGATGTATTTTACAGTTTTCAAGAGAACAAGTTTGCTAGTAGAGGGAGGGAGTAACAGGTTTGATATTTACAGCGAAGTAGAGAACTAGACAGATATCTTGTGAGTGCAGCTAAAGGAGGCATTGTTAATAAGTAATGTTTGGTAGCCCTATTGGTAGGAGCTCAGTGGTGGGGTGGTCATGTATGATGATAGATAGATGACCCGGCACTAGCTGGTACATTGGCGGTGCCGTGAAGCGAGAATGTGTTCTCTCAGGGCTGACTTGAAAGGTCCTAATTTGGAGATGGAGGAGATGTTGGAGCGGAGTTTGTTGTATCAAACAGGGGCCCTGTATGGGAATGACCTTTGGGCCAAGGAGATTCTAACCCTTGGGATGGACCACACCTGTCAATTGGCAGTGCGGGTGTTCATTGAGGTGTGGGAGGATAGGAGAGAGGCAGAAACCCCCAAGGGGGTAAGCCCCAGGTGTATTTTCTTTTTGAAGAGACATGTTTTATAAAATAGCCTTTCATCCAGGGTGAAGAGATTTGTCAGGGCATATAGGGTACAACTATAGGTACGCTTGTCTGCCCTGGTAAGGAATCGGCACACTTTGTTTATGGCCAGGTGGATTTTGTTAAGGGCTGTGTGGTCAGCAGCCAAGTATATAATGATCCCATAATCAACTAGGGAGAGGACTGAGGAGGTGACAGCCAGATTAAGGGATTCTGGAGGTAGGCAATCCTTGTGCCGATACAATAGGCCGATAAGGACATTTATGGCTGATGATAGAGTGTCAATGTGTGATTGGAAGGAGAGGCTGGAATCAAATGTAAGGCCCAGGTATTTATATGTATGGACCTGTTCTAAAGGAAGGAGAGAGTAGGAGAGGATTGTTAGCTGTGCATTCTTGGCCTTATTCTGTCGGTGGGCAAAGAGCATGGTCTTTGTCTTTTTTACATTTACTACAAGTCTTTGGTCTATGAGACAGTTTTCAATCTGGTTAAATGCGTGTTGTTGGAGGGAGGACTGCAATGCTATGGGATCTGGGTGTGAGTCAAAAAGAACCACGTCATCCACATAGAGTAGTAGGTTGCCAGAGCAGGAATTCGGCAAGGTGTTTAGTTAGATGCTGAATAATACAGGGCCAAGGATGGAGCCCCGGGGAACCCCAGAGTGGACTGGCAGGGTGGCTGAGAGGGTATTGTTTATTTTGACACATTGTAATTTAGCTGTGAGGTAACTGGTAAACCAGGAGACAGATCCTTGGGACAGACCTATGTGGTTGAGTGTGCTTACGAGTAAGGAGTGGGAGACTGCATCAAAGGCCTTTGACAGGTCATGAAGACAGCTCCAGCTAAGTGTTTTCTATCCAGGGCAGAGTGAATAAAACTAGAGAACTCAGTGATAGCCGTAGTTGTACTGTGCCCAGATCTGAAGATATGCTGCTCCCTGCAAGGTAGGTTATGAGCAAGCAGGTACTCAATGAGTTGGGTACCTATAATTCTTTCGAGGGCTTTCGAGAGTGGTGGGAGAATGGATATGGGACGGTACTTATTGGAAGAGGAGCTGTCACCACTCTTCATTATTGAGATGACTGTGGCAGTCTTCCAGGCTGTGGGGAACTGCCATATACTTAGGGAGTGGTTAATGAGGTCAGTCAGTGGGGAGAGGACTGTCCCTAGTACTAGATGTAGGATTCTCATATCAAAAGAATCTTTGCAATAGCAAGTGCCACTGAGTGCTTTAATGAGATAAAGTCTTGCCTTATTTGTAGAGATCACCCTGAGATGGAAGGGAGGATGCTGGGTGTTAGGGCGTAAGGTTGCAGGAGTGGGGTCGAAGAAGTTATTTTGGAGTACTGCACTAAGGTCAGAGAATGGTGAGTTGAGGCAGTTGGAAATGGCCAATGGGTCGGTGGTAGGGACATTGTTGACAGTTAGTGGGGGGGGGGAGCTGGGATTTGCCATTGAGTTCCTTAATGTTGTCCCAGAACAACTGAGCATTCCCCCAGGAGGAGGTAAGGGTCATTTTGTAGTAGCTTGATTTGGCCTATTTTATGGCCCAAGTGTATCTGTTAATCTCACAGTGCTTTTGTTTATGGCATGATAGTGCTCCCCATGACAACAGCCTGTCATGTGACAAACAGCAATGGTGGGGTTAGTAGGGGAGAGTTACAGTAGATATATTTTGAAAGACTCAGTGAAGTAAGTACTGCAATATTTACAGTATTTAGTAGACCGTCAGTAGGGGAAAATAAAACAAAAATCAAAGACATCTAGGAAACAATAAAGTGAAAACAATTGATGTAAATCTAGTGTTTTGTAAGGCATTTATTAGACTAGAGAGTTGCAGTAGTGCTTGTTATGTTTACTTGCATGCATGCGCAAGAAACATTATGTGGCAGCTTAGGAGAGAAGCAGGTTGTGGGGGTGCAGCACTGTGGCAACCAATGTCACCACTGCACTTGTGGGCTTGGCCCTCTTTATCTAATGCAGTGGGATGCTGCTGCTGACACTAGTTCAGTAAGATGCCCCCAACTTTGAAAGAAACTGGCCACTGCAATAAAGGAGCACCCTGTCATTGCAGGGCATGCCCTGCCTACTGAGACATTTCTATTCATCCCACTCCCTCTGTTTCCATTGTGGGAGCAGGAGAACAAGTAAACCCTCCTGTTTCCTCCCACTGCGTGCTGTCCACTACTCTCCCTCCGTTCCCAGTCCAGGCACCCACACTGTAAGTAAACCCTCCCACTCCCTCCCACTGTTTGCTGTCAGACCCGCTCCCTCTGTTCCCTGCCCCAGCACCAGGAGTGCAAGTAAGCCTCCCCACTCCCTCCCACTGCTTGCTGTCCTCCCTGCTCCCTCTATTCCACGTCCCAGCAACCGGAGTTCAAGTGCACCATCTTGGTCCCTACTATTGCATGCTGTCTACCTCGCTCTCTCCGTTCCCCATCCTGCAACTGAAGTGCAAGTAAATCCTCCAGCTCCCTCCCACTGCCTGCTGTCTGCCCTGCTCCCTCCGTTCCCAGTTCCAGCACATAAGTAGACCCTCCTGCTCCCTCCCACTGTGTGCTGTCCTCCCCACTCTTAGCATGTAAGCTAACCCTCCTGCTCCCACCCACTGCGTGCTGTCCACCCCGCTCCCTGCATTCCCAGTCCCAGCACATAAGTAGACCCTCCTGCTCCCTCCCACTGCGTGCTGTCCACCCCGCTCCCTGCATTCCCAGTCCAAGCACATAATTAGACCCTCCACCCCTCCCACTGTGTGCTGTCTGCCCTGCTCCCTCCCTCCTGCAACTGGAGTTCAAGTGAACCCTCCCTCTCCCTCCCATTGCATGCCATCTGCCTCGCTCTCTCCGTTCCCCATCCCAGCAAATAGAGTGCAAGTAAACCCTCCCGCTCCCTCCCACTGTGTGCTGTTTGCTCTGCTCCACCTGTTCCCAGTCCCAGCACATAAGTAGACCCTCCCACTCCCTCCCACTGTGTGCTGTCTGCCCTGCTACCTCTATTCTCGGTCCCGGCATGTAATTAGTCCCTTAAATGTTTTGATCCATTGCATTAGAGGTGGTGGCGGATAGCAGTTACAGTCTGTCAGTCCCAGAGAGAATCAGTGTCCGAATGTGAGAGCTGAGGCAGTGTGTTTAAACAACTGCTGAAAGGTAAGCAGTACTACTAGTTTTACCCTAACTTTGGCCCCTTTCTCAAAAAGTAAGGGGATTTGTTGAAATCGGAAGCAATGGTGGCCAGAAATGTGGTGGGACAGGACAGGAGCGGGTAGCCTATGTAAAGAAAATTACTTTTGTCCTGCCTGGAAGCTGCTAAAAAACAAACAAAATCTGTTTTATAGCAGCTTGTGGGCAGGACAAAAGTAGCATTCTTTATATAGGCTTCTCACTCCAGTCCCACAGGTCAGACGCAAAGATTTGAAAGATATGGTGACAAAGCAAAATTTTTATTTTTATTTTATTTTCTCCCCCTCCCCATTGTTACAAGTGCTTTGGTAATGCTTTTCCACTGTGTACTAAATAAAATAAATTCTTGTGGTATATATAATACAATTTTGATTCCAGCAAGCTGTCTTTCATTTGTTTCTGTTTTTTTAAAGGTGAAGTGTCCCATAGTTTCACACCAATATTTTCCCAACTCCTTATGTGTAACTGTTGTGTGCCTCCTCCAGTTGCCAGCAGTCCTATTGCTGTCCAAATCAAGATTATAAATAAAAATATACAGCCCCCAGAAGTTATCAGTGTGTTTGTTCTCCATTTTACCATCAATGTTGCGGGAGGATAATGTCATCAGAGCAACAGATAATGGTGCTGTACTAAATGCAGTTCCACCAGTAAACCAAACCCACAATGTTCAGTTCCCCACTTGAGTAATGGAGGAACTCTTTAAGTGTTGTGCACATCCTGAAGTGCAGGTCTCATAGGGACTAGGACCATGTGAGTGTGATGCAGCACTGATTTGCGGTATATACAGTATCCATATAAGGAAGTGCCTGTATGTGTTGTGTTACTGTTTCTGTTAGCAAAACAGTTTACCCAATAAATGACTCTGAGTACAACAAGAGTTTTAAATGGTATTATATAGCTGTTGTATTATGCTGTGTGTATGTTAGCATTCTCTTTTTTGATTAACACCAGCAGTGAGAAACAATCTTGCAAATATGACCCTTTCCCTTTGTAACTAGGCGGTCAGTGATTGGATGGCTGCTGTAAGGCAATAAAGAATTCAGCTATAACAAGGAATAGGTTACCAGGAAAGCATCAGCAGCAACATATAGAAGAAGGGTAATCTAGTGGTTTATGCACAGGCACAAGAACTGGGGCACTCTGGTTCAAATCCTACTAGAGTCCCTTACTCTCTAACCCTTAAGAAGTTTCCCTAACCTCCTTGGGAACTATGATGGCCACTCAGGTCCATGACTTTAAAAATGCCCCAATTCCCATTATAAATCATTAGCAGTGATGTGAGAGCTACAGCACTTCACTTTCAAGGTACTAAGGATAAGCTGTGGCAGCCCCCCTGCCACTTTGTAATGCCAGCATTTGAAGTAGGATGTCCCTCACAAATTGGATGCTACACCTCAGCTGTTGTAGGTAAAGAAACTAATCAGTCTCGGTGTTTGTAGTGCTCTGTATTTGCTTAGCTCACTCCTCCCATGTCATACGCATTCTGTGTCTTGGTATTTCCAGTCAGAAACTCAGATTTAAGGAGAAATGTAAAACAATTTACTTTATAAAGTAAATTATCTAGCTCTCCACTTTCAAGCTGCTGAAAGGGGATGTGTATAATTCAGTCTTGTGTGATCCTTTGGTAAACTGCCCAGGTCCACCTTGTAAGGAATCTTCTCAAGGGTGTTCACCTGGTTCAATACAGATTGACTGCTTGATTGATTGATTGGTTGATTGACTGATTCAGTCTACTGCTCTCCACAACATGTTACAACTGTCTCACAGAGAGAAATGAGCAGTACAAAGAAACATATTTTGTTTCCTGTGAATGAAATATTATTAGATCTATTATTTGCTCTACACCTACAGTATTAAGGCTACAAGTTCTACTCCCTGTGTGAGTTGCATGACAGAACTGCCTTAAGCAACTGCAAACTTAAACTAAAATCAGGCTAGACAGCATTGATACCCTTATGTTTTGTTCTGCACTGTTGCTGCAGTGACATCAATGAATGGGAGGGGCTGTATTACAAGTGACTCATTTGCATGTAAATGGAGGATTGCTTGACATTTTACTACCTTGAGTCAGAGCCTCAAACTCTAGATATGTGTTGCAACAGAAGAAATGGCTGCTCTCTTATTGACATATGTACAGTACTCGACATAATGTATAATAAATACATCAGACATATCCAAATCATAAATATGCAGGAGTCTTCTTTAAAATGGTATTCATTCTCTAGTGGAGTTGAAGGATGTCAAATACAGAGGAAGCAGCCATCACTTTTCCAACTGCTGGTTGCTGCTCCATTCTGCTCTGTCCCCAATACTATTGTGTGTACACCTTAATATTAAACAAAATAGAAAAAACAAGATTTTTTTCTCATCCCTCATTTTCTCTAAGGATCTCATAATAATGTTCCAAATCTGAGCAACAAATTTGGGTTGCTGCATGACCTTGAGCAAGTCATTTGACCTCCATGTACTTCAGTCTCACCAGCTCTAAAGTAGAGGCATGAATCCCATGGAAAATGAGGTGCTGCATCTCAGTTGGGTTACTGTGGGCACGTTTTATAGCCTAGATGTTAGAGCAAGTAGCTGTGAATAAGCTTGGTACATTGAATAGACCCTTTTTCATTCTCACAACCTCCACTTGCATGTTTTGTCGTATTGAGCAAGTTACTTAACCTCCCAGTGTTCCCCTGTTAGCCCTGTAAAGGAGTTTTGTAACCAGTCAGCTTTACCTGGTTACCAAAGGAAAAAAAACATTTACCTAATTATTTAGTTACCACACCAGAAAAGATGTGCAGATTTTGAAATATTTTGCACATGCTGGATTATGATATTTCACAGATAAAATGTGTCAAATGATTAATAAATATGGAAAATGTTAAAAAAAGCACATAGTGCAGTTGTAGAAGACTCTACCACCGCTGCTCACTGAAGATTATACAGTAGGACTCAACTTAATAAGTGCAGCATTTGCAAAACTCCCTCTGGACTCCACAAGCAAGATGTGTGGATGCCAAGTAGAGCCCTTCTGACAGCATGGGCAACACATGAGAACACCATAAGCAAGGTCTCCAAACCCTTTTGACAGCTTTTTCATGCACATTATGGATAGGTACAAAAAATACCTTTGCTGCTTGCCCCAGGGGAAACTACAGAAATAATATTCCTATGTTTGTCATCCCTTAACCTCAGCACAGCTCCATGTAGTAGAATACATGTAAGGTAACAACTCCTCAAATGCCACATTGATAATTGTATAGTACCCTAGGCAGGCAGTTTTATTATGATAAAAAAGAGTAAAGACACTGGCCTGGCCTCCATTCAGAGTTAATTCCCTGTAGACTTATTACATTCTGAAATAATTAATTATAGTGCAGTGGTTTAAGGTTCTGAGCTACAAACCTGGAGACCTGGGTTTGAATTCCACAGCCCCTACTCACATACTGTGTGAACCTGAGCAAGTCACTTAACTTCCTTGTGCTCCCAGCTTGCACCTGGAATCAAGCTTTGGCTTAGTGTGCCTTTCCTGATTAAACAATTTCACCTTTTCCTTTCCTAGTCAATTAAAATACCATATTTTAGTTGATCATTTCACTAAATGACTTTATTCAGGGAGAGGGGGGCAAGATAGAAACTTTCAAATACCTCAAGGGAATCAACAAAATCCAAGAGGATAGCATCTTTCAGAAAAAGAGATGTGCAAGAACAAGGGTGTACAAATGGAAAGTCTTGTCTGGAGTTCAGTGACCAAGCAGTCAGCCACTCCCACTTCCTGAGCTGTATAAGCAGTTCCTCTCAGCCTCTCTGTGAAGCATTTTTTTCTTTGCAGCTGAGGGCTCTGTCGGGTTGTCCTCTGAGCAGCTTGGACCTCCCTCCCTGGCTAGCTGGTGCCTGCCCCCCCTCCCTTGCTACTTCTTGTCTCTGCAGGGCTTCTGTGTTTATTTTCCTGCTTCTGGTTTGTATTTTGCCTTCGGCTGTGTATGCTTCCTTCCTTTTTTGGGGGGGTCTTTGTTTCTAAGCTCCTAGCAAACTGCTGCTCAGAGCTCCTGCTACTGCTTTCAGTTAGCTACAACTGTAGCTACTGCTGCTGACTGTTTATTTTAATTACTATTGTACCCCATGCCTGTGTTTTACACTGTGCTCACCACGCTCAAACTACTGCAATGCAACTGAAATTATTATCTGTGTGTTTCAGCTCAGCCATAGCTGTTCCATGTTGCATACTCAATTCTTTTCACCTGACACAGTTCACCCTGACCCTAGCTGTGCTGCTCATTACTGCTGTCATTCTACTTGCAGCTTCATTGCACTGCCTGGCTACACCTGCTTTCAAGCATTGTCTCCTGTTTTATTGCACTTACAGTAAAACTCTGAGGTCAGTCAACTAAGCTCCTGCTGAGGCTGTTAATATAGTTTTCTTATTAAAATTGCCTCACTGCTGAAAATTCTCAAAGTGTTTCTCTCCTTGATTTGGCTATTCATGTTTGGCTGGCTTGCCCCCAATTCAGTGTTATTTAATTGCTATACTATATGTTATGCAGGTCCACCTATCACTACTACTGCTTATTGACCTACGTGCAGGTCCACTCTGCTTATGCAACCGTTGCTCTTTGCTTACACAAACCACTGTTTCATGCCTACTACCATCCCCTTGGCTTCAGCCTGGGATTCTGCTGCACTCAATCTGCATTCGACCTTGCAAGGTCTCAGCACTCAATGTTCATTACTATCTCAGCATGCCGTGCTCATTCAGCTCACCAGCTTTTCAGCTCTCAATCAATTTCTGGGGCATGCCAGTCATTCTATTCTGGAGCAAGCTTCCTGCAGCCGACTGTCTTGCTCTGCATTAGTCTATATCTTGAGTGTGTCCAACTTGGGGCAGGATCCTTCTCACCTAGCCCATAGCTAGGAATATCATCACCCCGGCTTGGATTTAGCTGCCTGCTATGCAGCAGCAGCTCCTGGTGCAGAATTTAAGACTAGTGGTGAAGGGTGGTTACGATGATCTCCTTTGGCTCTAGTGTTCCACTATAATGGTTAGCCATTGACTTTAGTGGTTTCCCTAGTGAGGCACCTTCACTGCATTCTCCCTATGACTGCCTCTGGTTCACCTGGTTTGATTTAGGGCTGGTAGGCCAGGTGAGTATCTCAGCAGTTGTTGCTCTCCTCCTGCACCTTGGATGTCCTAATGTTGCAGAGTTTTCTTGCAACCTTCCACAGCATTCCCACTAGAGGATTTGAGTGAGAGTCTTCCTCCAAATTGAAATATTTTCCACCTCCCTTTAATTGGGTTTTCCAAATTGCAGCTGCAGAGCCGTCACTAAATAAATTTTCCCAAGCCTGGAGGGAAGGCAACCTAGGCCTTGGATCCCAAGAGATTTCCTCCTCATAGGGTTTTTTTCTCTCCTCCATTGTCTCAGGTCATAACACTTAATTAGCATAGTAGTGTCCCCTAGTTTCTTTAGGTAGGTTCTGTTGTTGGATGGAGGTGGAGGATGTCCTGTTGTTCCCTCTCTCCTTAGGGGATCCCCTAATTTCAAGCAAATCATCAGTATCATGTTACACAAACCAGGGCAGTTATTACATTACATTATGCAACTGAGCATCTCATTGCATTATCAAACTGCCTATCCTTTTCTACTACTACGTTACAGTTACTGCTCCTATGTCACAGTTACTGCTTGCTCATATGTTTCCTGTTGCCTCTTTTTTGGGGATGCTATTACATTTCTTTTGGGGATTCCTAAGGTACCTTTAGTCACGGGAATCATCCCATGGCACCTCTAGGGGTGGAACCCTCACCAAGGGTTCCTTGTCTTCATACCCCTACAAGGTGGTAATTCCTCTGGAATAGAGAGTGCAAATGGCCAAAACCAAACTAACACAGTTGCACAAGCATAACACTATACTTGCTGTGTAGGTCAGTGAAATGGAAAGGCTTGTCTGGAGTTCAGTGGCCAAGCAGCCAGTCACTCCCACTTCCTGATGTAGCACACAAGCTGTCGCTGCGCAATGTTGTCACACAGTGTCGCAGGGGAAATTATTCCAGTCTAGCTCTATGTGTGTCCCAGCTGATTGACAGCAGTGGTAGGCTTGATGCAAGTCTGGACCACAAGTTAGCTTTGTGCAGGAAAGGACAAAACTTTTACAGACTTCATGGTTGGAGAGGAGAGAAAGATGTTGAAGAAGAGATCTGAGGGCCTAGCCAGACTTCAGTGCCAGAGATCCTGGTGTGAGTGAATCCAGTTGATGGAAGTTCCACCCAAGCTGAGGAAGAATTGCTGTGAGTCCTAAACAGCTGTGAGAGACTGAATCTGCTGAAGCCATCTGCAGATTGCACTAAGCAGAGTTGAGAAGAAGCTGTTCTACCCAGTCTGGTGTGCCAAGAGAGCAGATGCTGACAGCAGACTAGTAGATTGGGAGTTGTTCACACAGAATGTTGGGCACATCTGAACAGGCCTCAAGAGCATACAGAATCGGGAACCACACCTCACTCTCCTGCTCTCGGAGGACACGGAACCTGGAGAGATGGAGAGATTACAGTGTTTTACTGGAGAAAAAGCGGAGAGACTTATGCTAGTATTTATTTAGAAAAGTGAATCTATTATATAGAAATGAAATGTCAGATATATTGGATGGATTGGAGGGAGGCATTTTGTGGTGGAAAAACAGATTAAAGACATCTGGGACATTTTGCTCGGGACTTACATTGAATATAAAATTCAAAATGGACTTCTATATTGATCTATATTTGATTAACAACTGAAGACCAATTGAAGACCAGTGTAATTTATTATTTTTGGAAGGTGATTGGTTTAAGTGTACATTAATATTATTTTGCATAATTTATTTATTTTGTTATTTCTATTAGGATTGAGTTAGATAAGAGGTAAATTTTTTCTTTATTTTTTTTCTTTTCTTTTTGGAAATTATATATACTGTTTAGTTTAGTAATTTTTGTACATGTTTATATATATACTGCCTAGATTAAATGCCTGTTATGACCAGAAGCAAACGAATGGTTAAATTACTAGAGGCCAAATCCAAGAATAAAATGGAACAGAAGGAGGTGAAGAAAGGAGGAGATAGCTCTTTACTAGGATTATTGGCTGGGAAAATGCAAAATAAAAGAAGGAATAAAACAAGTTTAGATAAATTGAAATTAAAAAAGAAGAAATAGTAAAGATTATGAACAATAAAGAAATAGTTTGTACTTCAACTCCAAGTGGAGATATTACAACATTTTTGAAGGTAACTAAAAATACTAGTATTGATCAAGGGCTAGAGGGATTAAGAATGAGTAAGATGGAAGAAGTGAAAAGTTTAAGATCTAATGAGGGGGAACAAAATAAGGGAAAAATAATGATGATATGGAAGTATGAAATGCATCAAAAGAATCAAAAAAATTGAATAATCAAGGTGGTTTAATTAGGAATGCTGGGGAAATACAAGAAGACATTAAACTTAAAAAGTCAGTAGTAATAGATGAGAAATTGAGTCCTCAGGATAATCAACAGACCTGGGCAGAGGAAGACCTATCATGGTCTCATAATTCAATTAGCATCTCTATGATGGAGCTGGATCTAGGGGGAATAACAAAAGAAGTTGGAAGAGGACTTATAGACCCATTACAATCTAATGTATTGATCTATCAACAGTTAACTGAGATTAAAAAGGAGCTGGCATTCCTAAAAGAAATAATGATTGAAAACACAATTAGATTAGATTATCTTGTTGAAAACCAAGATACAAATAATTTTGAAATTCAACAAGAGATGACATTTAAATTAGATGAGAAAGTAGAGGAAATCAAGAAATATGCTGAACAAGAGGTAAGTGAAGGAGAAGATTCACTAGAATATGTGATGCTCCCAGATAAAATATTTAGAGAAGAAAGCATATGTGTGGATTTAAAAATAGATTTCCTGACATATGGAGAACAACAAGAAAATAAAGAGATGGAAGATGAGAATATGAATAAAGATGAAGGAACCAGTAAAGATGTTATAAGGTTAAAAGATGAAGTAGAGGAGAAACAGGTAATAAAAGGCCTAAATAATATAAAGAAGGGATTTGAAAATAAAGGACAAAGGAAAATATTAAAGGAAGACAGACAGAAAGGGTAACAACTGAAGTAATTATAGAAGGTTCAAACACTAAGGGAAAAAAGATTAAAAAAAATCCACAGAAAATAAGTAAAAAAAACAAGTGGAAAGAGAGTGTTGGAAGGAAAATACAAGGTAAAGAGCAAGGAAATAGAAGATTGAAGGAAAGTGATTGGTACAGTACAGAATAACAAAAGACAACAAGGACAAAAAGGATGTGGAGAAGTTGTAGATATAGGGAAAGTGAATGACAATGTGGAGGAAAAGATGGAAAAAGGAACTTTAGGAAGAAATGATCTGAAAAAATCATTGTTAAATGGTGAAAAGAAAGATAACAAACATGAGGAAATATTGAAACAATTTAACAAAAAAAGATTTTGTTTACCTTTGTAAAAAATGGCATATTTGCCTAATGAAACAGAGGAAAGTTTGTCAAAAATGGTTAAGAACTTATTAGACAGTGTACTAAGTGGATGCAGACAAATGCTGAACAGTATTAATATTGTAAGGCTTATTATGGAATTAGAATTGGTTCTGGTGGTTACAGACTAGTACTATGCTCTGAAAGTCATTGACAAACAAGTAAAAGAGCTAGGTAAAATGAGAATCCAAGTTGGAGAATTGATAACTTTGGGTGAGTTATTTCCAGAATATTATGCAGTTATAGAAAAAGGAGGAGAAATAAAGGAGGTCATCATATATGGCTTAAAATAATTCTATATGGAAAATAGCAAGAATCATAAGAGCAAAGTGGCTGATTTATTAAATATACTGTTGGGCACTGAGGGCTGCATCCATGACGTAACACAGGCATTCGATGTGAAAAAGATGGTCAAATATTGATAAAGATGAAAAAGGGAATTATTTTTGAACTATTAATACAGAGACAGCCATTGTTGGATGATCTTGGTGTATATGTTTGTATGGAATTAGGAGAGATGGATCAAGAAGTTCAAAAGTATAAAGAATCAAGGACATGGGAAGTTATGATAGAAACATCAAATAGATATATATATTATTAACTGATTTGGATCAGTGACTGCCTGGAAAAAGTAATGAAAGGAGGTCACAGATATCAGAGTATAATATAAGGACTAATGAGATGATATATGAGAAAGAACCTAATGAGAACAAGATAGAATCAAAGAACAAGATACAAATTCTTACTTGGAATTCCTCGGGATTACAGGAAAGATTAGGAGACCCAGATTTAGTAAAATATTTAAAAATGTTTGAGTATATATGTATCCAGGAAATATGGATGATGAATGAGGTTTATTTAGATGGATATATGACATATTGGAAAAAAGCTGAAAAGTTGAGAAGGCATGGAAGGAAGTGGTAAAATAATTTTGTTATTTAACAATAGTTTTCACTCAGGATGGTTTATAGAATAAGCATATAAAAGAAACTTATAGTGAAGTAAATAGATTTATGGCAGTAATGAATAGATTTGCATATAAACATGGAAGGAAATCAATAAAAGGAAACTTGAGGGTTTTAAATGCAAAAGTTAAAGCTCAAATACTTTATGGGACAGAAGTTTGAGGATTTGGTGATTTTTCCAAATTAGAATGTATTTTGAATAAATTTTATAAAAACATTTGGGTCTTCCTATTGGGACGCCATCAGCAATGGTTAGGGCAGAACTGGACCAATACCAACTGGGATGTGAAATAAAAACAAGACAAATGACCTATTGGTTAAAAGTGTATAACATGTGTAATCAAAAGTTTCCTAGATTATGTATAGCGGAGGCAATGGAGTATAGCAAATATTATAGGTTATTTCCAAGTATGGAAATAGTAGAGAAAATATCAAAACCAATGGGGTTGCTAGAGACTATTACGGAAAGTATGATTTGTCCAGCAGATATAATTAAATTAAGAATTAAAGATAAGGTTAGAGATTATTATACCCAATTGGATTTGGCACTGTGTAAACAATATAAAGTGAATGCATGGAAGGTTAAAAATAAGAGGTCGCATAATTAGAATTTTACTTGAGAGCTAAGATCAATCCTGAGTTTAGGAAATTATTAACCCGAGCAAGATTCGAGAGTATTACAACAAATTATAAATTCAGTTTATATAGTAAAGAGAAAATAATGGGGGATATACTATGTAAATGTGGAACAAATAAAGATACACTTAGACATTTATTAATAATATACCCTCTACATGAGAAAGATAGAAGGAAAATTTGGGGGGAGATTTTGAGAAAACTTGAGTTAAATCCAGAAATTATGTTGAATTTCTTGTTAAAATCTCATAACCTGAAAATATTACTCTCTGTGGCCTCCTATTTAAAAATAATTGAGCAGAAAAAAATAACATGTGAGGAATGTTTTAACTTAAGGGGTAGGTTAAGCTGTTTATAATTTGTCCAATATGTCAATATTTAAAAATGTGGAAATTACTAAGAAGAATGTAAAATTGAGGATTAATGTTATATGATGGATGTTTTAAAATGGAAATGGTAAAAATGTGTATTTGATTGCATTTTAATCATGTATTTTAATTGTAATGACTTGAAAAAGTATATCAATAAAATTATTACTACTTCCTGAGCTATATAAGCAGTTCCTCTCAGTCTGTCTGTGAATCATTTTTTTCTTTGCCCCACCATCCTCCCCTCCTCCTCCAGTGGCAGCACTCTTTCCTTGGGTGTATTCCTAAGGTATCTTTAGTCACGTGAATCATCCTGTGGCATCTCTAGGGGTGGAACCTCACCGAGGGTTCCTTGCCTTCGTACCCCTACAGGGTGGTAATTCCTCTGGAATAGAGTGTGTGAATTGCCAAAACTAAACTAGTTGCACAAGCATAACACTATATTGGCTGCGTAGGTCAGTGAATTTGAAGACAGAGGGGGGACGGCTTAGAGGTAATGTGAGGAAGTATTTCTTCACATAGAGGATTGTAGATGCATGGAACAGCATTCCTGAAGAGGTCATAAAGTCAAAAACAGTGAGGGAATTCAAGAATGCATGGGACAGACATAAAGCAATTCTAGTGGGGGAGTAGGTGGAAGTAGGCTGTTGCTTAATTAGGATCTGCAGCTTATCTGTTAGGTAGGGAAATGTGCAGACTAGGTAGGCCAAGTGGTCCTTATCTGCCATTAGACTCCTTGGGTGGGATATTCAGAAATGCACCTGGCAGGGGTGCAGGCAGGGCGCAGTGTAACTGGGATTCGACAGGGCGTGGACTGGGCGATATTCAACAGAGCTGCGCCATGGCTCAGCATCGCTGAATATTGCAACATGGCCTCCCACATTGCACATGGTGAAGTGGCACTGTGCCAGTGCGAGTGGAAAGAGTGTAGAAGGGGGATGCGCCAGTGCAAGTGTGGTTGCACTAGGCGCAGGAGCCGCGATATTCAGTGGTGGTTATGCAAATGAGGCCATAATGCATGCAAGGAATAACTGGGGCAATTAGCATGTCATTATGGTCCCATTTACATGCAGTTGCACTGATCCCCTGTGACTTGTGCCAGGCTGCAGCTGTTGGGGACCGATACCCCCAGCACATTGCGGCAAAGTGCACCAATGCCTGATCGCGGGCATGAGTATATTTAAAATCATGTTGTACATCCCTGGTGGTCCAGTGGACCACTTCTAGCCTGATCATGGGCATATGTATATTTAAATTCACGTCCTATATCCCTGGTGATCCAGTGGACCACTTCCAGCACCGATCATGGGCATATGTATATTTAAATTCATGTCCTATATCTCTGGTGGTCCAGTGGACTGCTTCCAGTCTAATCATGGGC
The DNA here is from genome assembly GCA_016271365.2 of Neoceratodus forsteri. Classification (NCBI taxonomy): domain Eukaryota; kingdom Metazoa; phylum Chordata; order Ceratodontiformes; family Ceratodontidae; genus Neoceratodus; species Neoceratodus forsteri. The sequence continues at coordinate 116,055,935 of JADMNL010000035.1, read as the reverse complement.
ATATGTATATTTAGAATCATTATATATTATCCCTGATGATCCAGCAGTACCCCCTTCCCTACCCACCCACTGAGCCCCGGCACCCGACTCCCCCCGGTCAGCCGCGGGTGGCAGACCCCCACCCACAAGCCGCCCGACTGCCCGCCGACTGACTGTGTACTGTACTGCATTACACCAATTGATCCACAGTGTGGGCCAATGGGAGTGCCAACCGTATTGTACTACATAGTCCAGATATGTGAATGGCTCCATTCACATATCAGGACTGTGTAGCATGGTATGGTCTGCATGCCCATTGGCCCACACTGTGGACCAATAAGTAGCAGCTGTACAGTACGCGAGTCAATCAGTGGGCAGCCGGGTGGCTTGTGGGTGGGGAGCTGCCACCCACCACTGACCGGGGAGTGGGGTGGCGGGCTCAGTGGGCGGGTGGGGAGGGGGACCACTGGACCACCAGGGATAACAAATCAATTTAAATATACTCTTATGCCTGCGATCAGGCTGGAAGCGGTCCACTGGACCACCAGGGATGTTGGACATGATGTTAACTATGTGTATGCCCGTGATCAGGTGTGGGGGGCAATGCTGACTGACCCTAGCCCCAGAGCTTGTGTTGCCACCCACAGCTGACAGCTGCCATGTTGCACCCTGAAATATGGCATCTCACCTGAGGATGGCCAGCCCTTGCTCCTGTTTCTTTCTGGCTCAACTTTGAGCACCAGTGTGTGGTGCAGGTAGGGGTTGCACCAGCATATGCACCGCACATCCATGGCTGAATATCGGGATGTGCGGAATATGCATGGGCACGCCCCTGCACTTGCACCACATATATTACTGGTGCGCCCCAGCGTATTGGGATCTGCACAGTGCAACATCCCCTTTTGAATATCGAGCCGGGGAGCAACCCCTTTGAATATCCCATTCCATCTTTTTATGTTCAAATAAAGAGTTTTGTTCAAACTTTAAGTAAATAATTTCCATTAGGAAAACTTTTAGTAAATGTTTTAGCAGAGCACACTCAAATCAAAGACAAGTGCTATATTTGTAACATAAATAAGATGCTCACTCAGAAAACTGACTCATGGCATGAGAAATAACATTTTTATTTTTGTTTACTCAGTTTTACTGAGACTGCTTTCTCCACACCAGTGGGGTGAATTTAATCCTGCTTACCTAACAGAAATCTTTTTAATTCTCTTTTAAACTGTTTAAATCATTTAGTCCTTTTTCAATTAGCTCTTTTTGTAGTCTGGTTTTGAATATTTTCTTTAGGGTTTTACAGGCCATTGAGGTGAGACTAATCATCTATAATTCCTGATATCTTTCTTACTCCCTTTCTTTTTGCATATTGGGATTAGTGAAGCTGTTCTCCAGTCATCGGGTATCACCCCTTCCTAAAGTGGTCTATTGAATGTTATATATAGTGGTAGTTTGATTTGATTTATTGTTTCCTTGAAAAATAGGGCTGTATGTTATTTGGTATGTTATCTGTCGTTAGAAATAAAATTATTGGAGGCTGCAGATTTGGTTAATTATTTCTTTGCAATTTTATTTTTCAAAACATTAAATATATTTTAAACAATTTTGTTTACAAAAGCAAACTACTTTATTTGATTATTAAATACTGGCTTGGACATCATATTGTGGGCAACTATATGGAAGTACTTTACCATAGACCAGCGCATATAATGTAACAACTTTAGAAAAGACTGATGATGTTATTTTCCTTTTTGTATTCTGCAGTTCAATTAAGTTGTGCAATATCAGATGTGACCTAAAATATTTTATAATTTTTGAACATATACTGGAAACCACTGGGCAATGCCTAATTTGAAGCTAATAGTGATATGTACATTATACAAGTGGTACTAGGTTCAACAATCTTGGCGTGATAAAAAAGTAATTGTGTGAGTTTTGGCACTATTACTTTTTTATCCTGCCAAAATCTTTGGACCCAGCACCTCAATCTTTAGTTTGCATGTTACAACACCATGTTATATTGGCTGCCTTTCAAACAAGACCATATAGGCAAGCTGTCTAGTTATACAATTTATTATGTTGGTTGTGCACATGCGCAAGAAACATATTGTGGCAGCTTGCTGCAGAAGCAGGTTGAGGAGGCACGGCACTGTTGTGGCCAATGCCCCCACAGCCTGCAAAGGCTTGTCCCGCTTTCCCCAATGCCATGGCATGCTGCTGCTGACACTAGTTCAGCCAGCGTGCCACAAACTTGTAAGGTTTCAGCTGCTGCAATCAGGGGCTGCCTCGTCATTGCAGCGTAAGCCCATTCCACTGCAGTGAGGGAGCAACCTGTCATTGCTGGACAGAACCTTGCTACTGTGATATTGTTTGTGAACATGGCGGTGACTTGCTGCCATTTTCACAAACAATATTAGTGAGCCCCCAGTGCTGAGGAGGTGCCCAATCCCCCTCGGCAGCATGTGCCCCCCCACAGCCATGGTTGTTTGCTGACGGGGGCCCCAAATCCCATCGGCTTCAGTCCCCTGTGTGCATTCAGGTTGCTGACGGGGGAGCACACTCCCCATCGGCATCATGTCTCCCTTGTGACAAAACATAGGTGAGTGCCAAGGAGGGTGCCCAATCACCCTCGGCTATTGCACCCCCCCGTATATCAAGTTCAAGTTCAAGTTTATTGCAGGAAAACTCCATTGGGCAAGCTCATTCACAAGGAGGTCCTGTAACACCTCCGTATATGCTGATGGGGGGTGCCCAATCCCTGTTAGCTACAGTCGCCTCACCACACAACGGTAGGTTGGCATGCTGTGAACCCACCCCAGCATGCCAAATGTCTATAATGACTTCTGTTAAAAAAAAAAAGTCCTGCAATTTTTTTTTTTTACCTGTAAGCAAAAACTGTCCCTCATTGAGTCTGGCGGCCCCTTCCCAGCCTGCACCCACCCTCTGCGCACTCCACCTCCCCACACCCCCTCACCCCATACTTACCTCAGGCCCAGTGTGACAATCTTCGGTGGACCGAGAACACATCTGCACTCTTCAAAGCCGACCGTGAACTGAGGAAATGCTGGTAAGCTGTATAATGGCATAAATAGGGTTTTTTCAGCTTTGATGCATATCTCAAACATTTTTTGGAATTTTGGTACCAAATTTTCAACATGAGGTTTTTGGGAACCCTCCTCATGAATTCAGCCACTGTCATGGCATTATTCAGCCCCAAAAGGTGATTTCACGGTCACTGCACAGAATCACCTTTTGGAACCAATTAACAAAACGACAGTGCCAATGTTCATGAGGTGGGCTTTCAAAAAGTCTGTGTTGCACATTTGGTGGAAAAAAATCCAAGAAATGACTGTTTCATGAGCGTGCATTGAGCAGAGACTGCGCACACTTTTAACTTCGCAAATTTGCAATATTTTCACTCCAGATTTTCAACATTGCCATTTTCCCACACCTCCTTATGAACAGTACAGCTGTCATTTTCCACATCCTGGCTGAAATGTGTTTTCACACTTCCGATGCAGAATAGCGTGGTCACTGTGGGAAATCACTGTTTGGGACACATTATAAAAATCACAGTGACTCTGTTCATTAGCAGATGTCCTAAACTGCCTATGTTGAAAATTCGGTGATAAAATTCCACAAAATGCCTATGTTATGAGCATGCTCTGTGCAGTTTCCATGCACACTCGTAAGTTTGTGCATTTTTAATATTTTCAATCCAGATTTTCAACATTACCATTTTTGCATATCTCCTTAGTAACAGTAGAGTTGTAATTTCTCACATCTTGCCAAAATGTGGTTTCAAACAACTGGCACAGAATGGAGCGATCACTGTGGGACATAAACGTTCAGGACAGATTAACAAAATCACAGTGCCACTGTTCATGAGCAGAGGTCCCAAATGCTTTCATGAGGTGGGGTGACAAAAAGCCCATGTTGAAAATCTGGAGTGCAAATACCAACAAATACCTAGGGTGTTAGGGTTTCTAACCATAACATCCCACTCTGTACAGACTGACTGGTGTCAGGGGTGTGACTTTGGATTGCCAGCTGTAATACGCATGCCGTTCCACCCCCATGCCCCCTGCAGCCACTGATAGGCATTGAGGTGTACCTTGGACTCTTCAGCACCGAAGTTCACCCCATTCTCCTATACTGCTCCCATTTCAGTGTATTTCCTTTTGGAATGGGGTGTCTGTAAAGCCAAACACCCCAAGGCACACTTCAACACTTGTCAGTGTCTGCACAATACGGTGAGGTGAAATGGCATGAGCGTTAGGCGATGACCCAAAGGCCCACCCAAATGCATGCCCATCAGTGCAGGGTGGAAGTGGGGTTGGTGTCACTTCAGTACTTCACTGCCCTTCCTATTCTGCATCTGTCTACCTCATGCACTTCCAATGCTAATACCAGCAAGCAAACATTCGGCATTGACAAATGCTTGTTAATAAACATACACATTTTTCAGTAATAAGGTTTGTCTGGCAAAAATATCAAGATACACATTTTTATTTTTATTTTCTATCATTCCTGAAATAAGATATGGGGTCTTGAAGTTTCTAAAAGTTTCCACACCCATGCCACACACTTTCCACGCCCATGCCACACTCACCATGAAAAAAATTAAATATTTTGTGCTGTTTACTATAGGAAACATGTGGAAGAGTCATCCTAATGCAACTATGGCATGAATCTAGCATGTACATTCAACAAGTAACAACGGGGAAGAGATTTTTTTTAATGGTGAATGAAGGCCATCTTTAATGACATGAGTCATTAATTACAAGAACAACTATAAAAAAGTTGTTACACACCTGAGAAAACAAAAATTATACTGAGCATTAATCTTAGGTTGTCAGAAATACAGTACATTTATGCTAAAAAAAACTACTGTATATGATGAATTTTTTCTCCTACTAACAAATACTGCTGCTTTAAGGTTTTTGCAATATTTATTATTTTGCTCCTTTTTCTGCCACTTGGTTGGCCACTCCTTTGCACTGCCAAGGGCTCTAAGCCAGCAAGATCTGCCCCCTTCCACCATGTGCTGCAAACCCTGATTCCGTGTCTCCTGATGTGCCCTGCATATCCCTTCACTGCAGGGAGCCTCCCTCTCTGGGTAAGAGCAAGGAGGAGAGACTGGTTCAACCTGGATTCGAGACATGGGGTCTACTAGAGCAGCTGTCACAGGGAATTCCACCTATGCTTCATGACAGAGAGGGACCAGTGGCCGGCATCTGGAAACTGAGAAGCCATTTTCCAGTTTTATCCAGCAGTCTATCCCCTGCCCACACATCAGCCACACTGCAGCACATGGTCACCCACACTACAGAGTGTGCCACCACAAGAGGCTGCCAGAAGCTGCACCAGAGCCTTGCAGGCTCAGACCGTCCTCCTGAGGAGGATAGTATCTGACAGGGGGGAGTCACATGATGCAGCTTCCTGGATAGACGCACTTCGGGTGAGCTCCCGCTAATCCCCTCCTAAAACCCTTAATATCACCATTTATCTTATTAGAATTCTTTAATTTCAAGCATCACCAGTTGGATTGACTTGCCAGGTGTACATAGCACAGTTTTGATTGAGGAAAATTGAAGTGGAGATGCGATCGGCTTTCCCCAAACATACGCCTACCTCCACGCTGGAGAAGGCTCCCAAAAAGTCAAGGCTGCAGCAATCTGCATTGGGTCACACTGCTCTCACTCAGCCACAGCAGACATCATTAACTTTGGAAAAATTCCTGGGACAATTTCATCCATTCCAAAACAAAATTAAATCTCTCACCTCTGAGGTTAAGTCAATATCAACAGCCTTGGAAGACATTTCAAGAAGTACAGAGGACAATGAGATGTGGATATGATCACTGGAAAAAAAAGGCTGACAAAGTGGATCTGGAGCTAGCCCTGATGAGACAAAGAATGGGGAAGCTTGAATCTGAAGTAGATGATCTCGAGGGCCGTAGTAGACAGAACAACGCTGTGCTCATTGGTCTCCCAAAAAAGAGGAAGGAGACAACGTGATTTTGTTCATACAGAAACTTGTGGTTAAATTAGCTGGGCCTTCTCCCTTTGGGCCTTCGTACGCCATTGAGTGAGCCCACCGCGCCCTGCGGCTGATGCCGCCAACTGAAGCGCCACCGTGCCTGCTGATTTTTCATTTTCTTAACCACCAAGAAAGGCAGTATTTTCCATTGAAGATCAAGGAGCTGCAAGAAGTTAAGTGGGGTGATGCACGAATTAGAGTGGCCCAAGATCTCCCAGCCACGGTAAGACTGCAGCTTGTGGTATTTAATCCCATGGTGTCTAAGCTGATTCCAGCAGGGATCACATATCAAATGTTGTACCCTGCCAAGCTCCAGGTCAACTTAAGAGGTATATGGTCGAGTTTTGAAGATCTGGCACTGGCACAGCTCTCCTTGAAAGAAGCCTTTCCCGATCTTTTCAAACCTCACTGAAAGCTTTCACTTGAATGGTGTGGGTTCCATGTTTTGTCAAGGTTTCTGTGATTGAAACTGTTTTATTGCCGTCGCTTTAATGGTGAAAGTAGAGGTGATCTACCACTTATCGTCTGGGACTCTCCTGTCAACCCTTCATATCGGGTTGAAGACTTTCTTTTTGCAAGCCTTGTGCTTCTGCTGACAATTTGAAATGCCTGGTTTCTTCACTTTTGTCTTCAGAGGAGTTGTCTGCTTACCCTGAACTGGAGTAAGTCCTTTAATGTATTGACTGATGTTGTTTGAACATTATCAAGCTCCTCAGAAGGATGGTATTCCTGATCTGTTTTCTCTGTCCACGATTTTGAGTTAAATTTAATATTGTATACAGAGCTCGCGAAACTCAGATGTCTAAGTACTGTGAAGTAACACTGCTGTCTCGACCTTAGATCAGGGTGAACTTTTATAGGCTAATATGATACCAGTAGTTATTAAGTAGGGGCCCTGGCCCTGAGTGTTTTTCTTTTTCATACAACTCATTTTGGTCCTAAGGTATATGACCTTCTCCTTATGTTCTGCTCCAGGGCCAGAAGATAGGCCTGGGATGGAAAGCAGTGTTAGTTTTAAGATGATCTCCTTGCTATCATGTTTTTTTTTTCTTTTTAAGGGATATGGGTTAATCAGGCCCCTACAGTTTTGGTTTTATGAGCATTCTGGATCCTCAGATAATGGTGAAAAAATAGTTTTAATGTCAATTGTTCAGGGGTATTGGATAGATTATTAGATAGATTGACCATTTAGCTGCAGGAGTGGATTTGTGGGGGGAGTGAGAGGTGCAGCATTTAGGAGGTTTGGTGTCATGGTCCAGATACATTTTGAGTTTTGGAGTGGAAGCTGTTTTTTTACCTCTATGGGGTGGGTGGTAGGGAGGATGGGGGGTCTTAGAGGGATAGGTTTTCTTCCCTCAGTGTTTCTATTGTTGCAGTTTTGTTCTGAGGGGGGTCAAATGGGGATGGGGTGGGAGTGTATATGATAGGTGGGGGGTACTTGGCATCCTGGGGTACAAGATATGCAGGAGTTTGGTTTAGTAATCTGGCTTTACTTCACTGGGGAACTGAGGTTTACAATTACAGATGGCAAACAGATTTAAATTCACATCTTGGAATGTCCGAGGTGCCCGGAACAAAACTAAACGATGCCAGGTATTGAAGCATCTCAAATTCCTTAATAGTGATATTTCCTTCTTACAGGAAACTCACCTTCTGGATGCTGAGGCTGATTTGTTTCGAAGATATAACATTAGGCAGGTATTCGCTGCGGGCTTCAGCACACAAAGCAGGGGCATCATCATATTATTCTCACAGAGAATTCTCTTTGTGTGCTCCCAATGCATTCGTGACCCTAATGGCCGGTACCTCCTGCCAAAAGGGGTATTGGACAGAACGGAGCTAATATTGGGCTGTGTTTATGGCCCCAATTTGGATTCCCTGCTCTTCTTCTCAGACATTATAGCATCCCTCTCCCCCTTCCTCAATCTTCTGATCCTCTTGGCAGGGGATTGGAATATCCCCTTTGCTCCGGATTTGGACAAATTGCATAACAGAACCCAGGGGCTGTCTCCTGCTCAAAAAGCTATCAGGGACATGACAGAACAATCTGGGCTGTGTGATTCCAGGAGAGTAATTAATCCTACTATGAGAGCATATTTTTTTTGCTCATTGGTACATGGTACTTCTTCCAGAATTGGTTACTTTCTGGTTAGCAGATCACTCCTATCAGGCCTCTTTGATAGCAACATTGATCCTGCAGTCCTGTCAGATCATTCCCCAACCTGGTGTATGTTTACCCTAGAGGCCTATCAGAAAAGGGAAACCACATGGAAGATTAACAACTTCCTAGTAAAAGATGACCAAGTAGTTAAGCAACTAACCCAGTCAATTGACCGTTATACAGAAACTAACTTGCACATGACGGGTAAGGCAGAAATTGAATGGGCTGCTCTAAAATGTTATATTAGAGGAGAACTGACATGAATTGCAGTAACCAAGAAACATAAGGCCAGAGAGCATGCTTCACAGTTGCTACTCCAGATCACAGATCTTTAGAATAAGCTCTTCCCAAAGTCAGAAGAGTCCATTAGACTCTGTCTTATTAAATGCAGAGAGGAATATAATGGGCAATTAAGAGGCCAGGTGGAATACTCTATTTTGAAGTACAAGTCCATATATATAGATCAAGGAGAAAAAGCTGGTCACTTATTAGTCCTTCGAGTTAAAAGGCAGGAGTACTCTAGTTTGGTGAAGGCCATCACCTCCCAGGTGGATGACTCCACTAAACTTACTCCGAAGGAAATTGTAGCAGAGTTTGAAAGGTACTGCCTTGGGTTATACCAGCCCATGTATGGCCGACATCCCCTCGACAAATTGATGAGTTTCTAAAATCAATTCCCCTCCCCCTTTTGACTGTGGATGACAACAAGGCTTTGATCACTCCCATTACAGAGGCAGAGATCCATGGGGTAATTAAGAGTCTTCCCCTTGACAAAGCTCCTGGCCCAGTTGTGTTCTCCTCTAATGTTTATGAAAAATGTATGGATCAGCTAGCTCCATGGCTTCTTGAACTATACATCTTTATTTTTGCTGAGGTTTCCAAGGAAATCCATTTATTGGAGGCCCTGATTGTGGTCATCCATAAAGTCAGGAAACCCAAGGACAGTGTCTCAAACTATAGGCCAATTTCCCTGCTTAATAATGATATCAAAATCCTTTCAAAATTACTGGCCAATAGACTCGGTAGAATATTGCCCTCCCTAATTGGACTGGACCAAGTGGGTTTCATGGTGGGCAGGTCTGCAGACCACCTTCATAAATTGTGCCATGTTTTCTCTGTGTTCAGGGGCTCAGAGCAGCCTGCTGTTCTGGTGTCCCTGGATGCAGAGAAAGCTTTTGATAGGGTTGATTGGGGGGGGGGAGTTGTTTGGTGTTCTGCAAAGAGTGGGTTTCCCATCACCGTTTATTTGCTGGATCCGGGCCCTATATAGAAATCCATGTTCCAAGATATATTGCAATGTTTTTTTTTCCTCCTCTTTTCCTTTGTTCTCAGGGACAAGACAAGGGCGCCCCTTATCTCCCCTCTTATTTAACCTGTACTTGGAGCCCTTCTTGTCGATGATCCAGGAGAACCCCAGGATACAAGGCATTCAGGTGGGATCCTGGAGAACCCCAGGATACAAGGCATTCAGGTGGGATCCTATCACCTTAAATTGTCGGCTTATGTGAACAACATTTTATTGCATCTCACTCATCTTACTAGTTCTATCCAAGCTACCTTAGATACTATTGCAGAGTTTAGCTGCTGGTCCAACTATAAGGTGAATCTAGAGAAAACCCAGGTCTTCCCATTAAATGATAGAACTTATAAAGGTGTCTTAGGTGATACAGGATTGCAATGGTCTTCCAGCCACCTGAAATATCTAGGTATCTCCTTAGCTAGAAGCCAGAGTAAGATGAAACATCTTAACCTTAATTCTCTGCAAAATGTTATTCAGCTTGACCTTGCTCGGTGGGCTGGGCTCCTGTTGTCTCAGTGGGGCTGAATTAGCTTGGTTAAAATGAATATTTTGCCACAAATTTTCTATCCCATTCACATGCTGAATCTTTGGGTGCCACTTTCCTGGTTTAGAAATGTGCACTGAATTATCACAGAATTTATCTGGAAATGAAAACCTCCAAGAAGGGCTTACTGTAAGCTTGTGGCGCCCAAGTTAAAAGGAGGCCTGCATTTACCAGATTTTAAGTTATATTACTGGGCCAGCCATGTGAGCAAGTATCTCCATTGGTTATCTCCTGTAGAGGATTCCCCGTCTTTCCTGTATGTTCCCTTCTGGCTTCTCATTGAGTTCAAGTAATTGAAGGCTTTGGGGGTAACTGGTGAAGTCATGTTGCATATCAGGCCGAAAGATCTCCCTAAGGTAAAACTTGATTCACCTCTCCCCCCAATCAACCCTATCAAAAGCTTTCTCTTCATACAGGGACACCAGAACAGCAGAGGAGGAGGAGTTACCTAAACCAGACAATAGAAGCACTCTGGGTAGGGGGGTTGACACCAGTCCATTTACAGAAGAGAGTCCTGAAAGAACTCCTAAAACTCAAGGTGGACAAAGCAATGGGGACTGATGGGATTCATCCCAGAATCCTAAAAGAACTAAGGGAGGACCTAGTGACACCACTGACCACACTTTTTAACAAATCATGGGAGGATGGGGTGGTACCTGAGGACTGGAGGAGGGCAGATGTGATTCCCCTTCACAAAAGTGGGAGCAAGGCAGAAGCAGGAAACTACAGACCTATAAGTTTGACCTCAGTGGTAGGGAAAATGATGGAATCACTTCTGAAAAAAAGAATTTTTGAGTACCTAGAGGCCAGCGGGGCACAAGACCCAAAGCAGCATGGATTTACAGCAGGAAGGTCATGTCAGATGAATCTAATAGATTTCTTTGACTGGGTGACCAAAGTAATAGACCAGGGAGGGGCTGTGGATATGGCCTACCTAGACTTTAGAAAGGCATTTGACACAGTCCAGCACAAAAGATTAATAATCAAGTTAGCCAGCTTGGGAGTGGGTCCCAGGGTGGTAGCCTGGGTTGCAAACTGGCTGTACAACAGGACACAGAAGGTAATAGTGAGTGGAACACATTCCGAAGAAAGGGGGTTCACTAGTGGAGTACCTCAGGGCTCAGTACTGGGTCCAGTCCTCTTTAACATCTTTATAGGTGACATTGCAGAGGGTCCAGAGGGAAAGGTATGCCTCTTTGCAGATGATACAAAGATCTGCAACAGAGTTGATACACAAGGGGGGATAGAAAGGATGAGAAGGGACTTGGCAAGGTTGGAGGAATGGTCAGACATATGGCAACTTAGATTTAATGCAAAGAAGTACAAAGTAATGCACCTGGGAAACAAAAACCCAGGAGAAGAATACACAATAGCAGGGGAGGTACTAACAACAACAAAAATGAAACGAGACTTGGGAGTAGTCATATCAGATGATCTAAAGGTGGGTAAGCAATGTGAGAAGTCAGTAAGGAGAGCCAGGGGGATACTGGGATGCATAGGAAGGGGCATCACAAGTAGAAAAAGGGAAGTGGTTATCCCTCTGTACAGACAGTTGGTGAGACCCCATCTGGAGTACTGTGTGCAGTTTTGGAGACCCCATCTACGCAAGGACATAGACAGGATGGAAGCAGTCCAGAGGAGGGCAACTAAAATGGTGCAGGGTCTGCATCAGAAATCATATGAAGAGAGACTGAGAGAGCTTAATATGTATACCCTTGATGAAAGGAGGGACAGGGGGGACATGATAGAAACGTTCAAGTACCTCAAGGGAATCAACAAAGTCCAGGAGGTAGCATCTTTCAGAAAAGAGATGTGTAAGAACAAGGGGACACAATTTAAAGATAGAGGGGACAGCTCAGGGGTAACGTAGAAATCTTTTTTCACAGAGAGAGTGGTGGATGTGTGGAACTGCCTTTCTGGGGAGGTTGTTGGGGCTAAAACAGTGGGGAAATTCAAACATGCATGGGACAAACACAAGGCAATTGTAGTGGGGGGGTGGCAGGAACTAGGCTGTTGGTTAACTAGAATCTGCAGCTTATCCAGTAGGAAGGGAAATGGGCAGACTAGGTGGGCCAAGTGGTCCTTATCTGCTGTCAAAGTCTATGTTTCTATGTTTCTCTCCTAACCTCTGTAAGAGTCCACTCCCAACTTTGTTCTTTTCTCAAATATGAACATACTAGGGACTCCAGGCAACCTTTGCTGAGGAATACCAATTTCAAGATAGGAGGGAGTTCTCTCTCCCCTTCTTGGCTTCCAACAATGAGGGATCTCCACCCTTCTGATCTGTTGGGTAGGGACCTCATATGTTTCCTCAGAGGAGCTTATGACAGGGTTTTAAATAATTGATTGGCAGTTTTTTTCCTGGGACAATGCTAACTGTACAGAAAGTATTTATATACTGTAGGTTTTCTAGAAGTGTTATGTTTGTTAAACACAGTGAGGCAAGTGCTATGCATTTTCACAATGTTTTAGCACTTTTATGAGCAAAACGCTAATCAGTTTTTGGAGTTAAATAAAACCCTGTATGAGGAGATACTCAATGCCAGGTGGGGCATTTAAGATTTACCAAGTTCGACATCTATTGGTATCTAAAGATTTGCAGCCAAGAAGAGACAGTAAGTTGGGGGAGGAAGTTAAAGCCCTAGCCCATTCGGCCCGACAGCCACATGCAGTTTCATAGATATATCCAGTCCTCTATTATTTAGCCTTCCCTATGGTGGATGGGGTATCACATTATTGGAGGGATATTTTTCCTCGTAGTGTTCTTGACTGGAGTAAACTCTGGAAAGCTTGTCACTTCTATCTTACTCAGGATAGACTGAGATTTATGCAATTTTCTATTTTACATAACTCTTCTTTTACTCCAGTCAAACTGTTCAAAATGGGTAAGCTGTCTACCTCAGTCTGTACTAGATGTAACCAGAGTGAGGGTGACTTATTCCATAGTTTCTGGGATTGTCCCCCCATTGCAGCCCTGTGGGACACTATCCACCAAAAGGCAGACCCACTGTTGGGTATCGGAGATCTCTTTATCCCAGAGGTGTGCTTGATTGGAGACTTTTCTGCAGTACATGTTAAATAACAAAGATACTACATGGCCCTGATAGCCCTGTCTCTTAAAGTAGTAGTTTTAAGGCACTGGAAGGATTCCGATACTATAACATGCAGAGTAGGTCCAGGAACTGTTGACCAATTTGAGTGTGGAGAGAATGATTGCAAGTATAAATAATTGGCTGCCTGCCTATAGAACCAGATGGGACATGTTACACAAAAAGCAAACTGGAGTGAGCACTAGGACGTGGTGCCTCAATACTAATATAGAAATCACAAAAAACTTTAAAAAGTAGAGCACACACCTCTAATAGCAAGGGCACAGGTCTGTTAAAAAACTTTATTCAGAAGTATCACAAAAAGCCATATCACCTGACGCGTTTCGGATGTCTACTACATCCTTTCTCAAAGCCAGAACCAGATGGGACATGTTACACACCTTATACATTATCTAGAATCACAGATGACGGGTGCATACTATTTTTGCTTTGCTATGCTCCTAATGGTTCACCTAGTCTATATTGATGCTGGGGAGGGGAGGGAAGGGGAGGGAGAGTAGTAGGATTTTTATGTATGGTTTTATTATTTGCTGTTTTGTATGTCATGTGCACTTTTATTTTAAGTAACATGTTTTTTATGGTTATGTATGTTGGTTTTGTTCTGTTAAAAACTGAATAAAGCATATTAAATTAAAAAAAAAAGGATAGCATCTGACAGACATGCCAAACCCTCCCCATCGGCCTCCATTCCTGTTGTCCTGAACTCAGGGGTGATCCTGTGTTGCAAGAGTGCCAGGTGATTCCTTATTGCATAGCAACACTGATCTGGCACATTAAAGTTTTGGGGCCCTATGCATTATGCCTGAGTGCCATGTACACCGGGTGCACAGGCATAGCTATGGACCCCCTGCGGCATGCATGACTGGTGCGGAGGACAGTTATGCACCTGATACCCCAGCCACTTAGAAAGCAACAATCTGGGGTGGGCAGGGGGTGTACCAGTGTTATGCACCATTCACTAAAGCATGTAGTGTTGCCTGAAGAGGTGCGGAGGAGGGAGCAGATTATGGCAGCCGGGACCTTGCTGTAACCCACGGCGCACCCCCGTGGATTGCACCCACCAGCCACAGCAGGACCTATAAACAACCCCTCTGCTGCCCCAGCCCACTAGGCATATCGGGAGGGAGGGACGGCTGATTGGGCGAGTGCTCAACACAGAAATTGATGCACCCCTGTGTCTCAAAGTCGCATACCTGCTGTGCGCCCATCCAACGAGTCCCTGACAGGTTCATCCATCCCCCCCAAACACAAGGCAGCCCTGGCCCCGTCGGTTGCATGTCAGCCCTCACACGTTCCAACCCCATCCTCATGTAGTACATAGCAACCCTCCACATGCACAGGTGACCCAGCAGCAACACTATCAATACTGGAGTGCTCACATGTTACAGTCCCTTGGAGTGGACATGGAGACTTTTATACAGTAGTGTACATTGTGGGTATTGCTCTGACACTGCTGAGTAATGACATTGTCCCCAGTTGCTGACCCCCAGGACGCATCTGGAAGCAATTCAGTGGGACTATGAATGCACTCTGGCACCTGTTGACTGAAATGTCAGACTACACATGGGTAGCCTGTGCTCCCCATTCCCTGCAGCACTGACAACCCCACCCCCAGTCCCCATATCCTGCAGTCAGTGCTGTGACCCTGGATGACCGGCGGCACAGCCCTCCTTACAACTCCTCAGCCACCAGATATTCAGGTGATTATGGGAGCGTACCACTCTACACAGGTTTTGCAATCCCAGGATCACTGGGATGGCCAGTGGCCAGGGAGGTGTGAGAAAGGCTATGCTGCTGGCCATCCAGAGTCATGGCACCAGCTGGCAGGAACAGAGGGACAGGGGGTGTCAGTGCTGCTGCAGGGGGGAACCTCTGCACACACCCATAGGGCAGTTGTGCCAGGATCAGGGGTCGCTGATGTTCAGAACTGCACTGGGCTATACATGGTGGGGCTCACTATGTTTTGGGGGGCCTGCACACTGATGGGTCAGAGCAGTTCTGTGAGGTGGTGGGGGAGCCTGCATATGGTGGTGGATGGATACATGATTTGTGTCGGGTGGTGGGTTGCAGCACATGGACAGGGATGGGGCACTACTGTGTTGTGGAGACACATATGGGGTGCAGGGTCTACTGCTGGGGGAATATCCATGCACTGGGAGGGTGCTTGGTGCCATGGGCTAGGCCACAGTGGGGGACATCTGGAGGAAAGGGACAGGCTGCATGGGTCCAGATACCTGTGGGTGGTATTCATGCACCTGGACCCATTCCTCACCATGCTAGTGATCCAATGTGGGACCCCAGATGGACATCTGAATGGATACCCACCTGGGTCTGCTTCTCCACACCAGTCACCCTTTGCTTTCTTGCATGCTGGGGGGACAGGGCCATGGACAGGTGGTGGCCATTTGAGAATACCGGGCTGTGCACACCTGTCCATGGGTGCGAAGCTACGTGGGAGGAGTAGCACCTTTGCCATGTACTTTCCACCCATTCGTTCATAGCTCCCACTACATTCTGTTGTCTATTGCTTTATGTTTATTTGAACACCATTCAAGGCTAAGCTAGAAAGAAGCTAAATGAATTCAAGCAAATATATACTAGTAAGCAATAACACATATATAAGCATGCATTGGTCCTGTTGGATCACAATTTTTTTCTTTCTTTAGAGTATCACACTAAGGCCTCCATAGTTGTAGATTGATTTACTGTATAAACTGTGATTCCCTACTCCCCCATTGATCTCCTTCTTTTTTCATGCTTTTTCTTTTTCAATATGCTGTTCATTGCGTTATCTGATATGCTTTTCCCATTGTTTGGGGCTGGTAATTTTCCCAGCAGACGGTGTGCATTGAGAGACATTGCTGTAAATGCAAGAGTAACCCAGTGCTGTTTGTTTTCTTCTTCAATTCAGTGTGAGAAGCAAATGACTGCAGATGTGTTTTTTCAGACATGCAAGCATTAGTTTTTGTCAGGGAGGCAGGGAGGGACTGCTGGTGAGATGGTTGGAAAGAGGGTTTCAAACGAGTGAGTGAGTGAGTGAGTGTGTGTGTGTGTGTGTGTGTGTGTGTGTGTGTGTACTTCCTCCAACTGTACACATTTGGGATGGTATCAGTCAGACAGTGTGATGAGAGAAACAATGTGTTTGGACAGCAATCTTTAAAAACACCTGCAGAAGATATTTATATGCAACTAGACTGCATTAAGGTTGTTCAATTATTCCCGGTCATGTATTTGGCTTTCTCCTATCAGAGCTTTGAATTGTTTTAGGAAGAAAGGGAGAGAGGTGGAAATTGTTTAACCAGGAGAGGCACACTAAGCTAAAGCTTGTTTCTAGGTGTGACCTGGAAGCACAAGAAAGTTAAGTGACTTTCTCAGGGCCACACAGTACACAAGTGGGGGACAGTGGGATTCAAACTCAGGTCTCCAGGTTTGCAGCTCAGAGTATTAAACCACTGTGTTATTCTGCCTCTTGTATAACACACAATAATGTGTGAACTACCATACACAACAAGACTTGATCTTTTCATTTCAAGTAGAGATGACCTCATAATGACCATTCATGCTTTACTCTTAATGTCTATGATGTCATCTCACCCCTCGATGGTCATGTTGCAGATAGTTGTCCGTTATTATTTATATTGCACAATAAAAACAAAATACTATATGATGTAGATATTACATTTTTAATCATAATGGGCCCACAGAACCAGAATGGGTTAAAACTAAAAGAAAGAAATTGTTCCACTGTATGGATACTTCTGTAAACCCAAATATTTATCTGAACATAGTATTTTGTATATAATGCTAACACTACTGATGGGCATTCTGGTCTTTTGTCTTCATTAATTTTTGTAAAACCAGTCTGGCTTCAGCTTGGTTTAACCTCCAGTCAGATTTTTACAATGAGAAAAGAACCAGAACATTGATCTCTCTTACATGCAGAAGGAGGTTGGATTATAATTTTCATAATAAAACTATTGACCCCAAGATCGCAATCATGGGGTCTGGTAGACAAAACAGAATTCCTTCAGTTTTCCAGAATCATTTATTCACAATACACTATAGCACGATAGTCTAATTGTTGCAGTTACTTTTCTGTCTGATCAGTACTGGTACAGTTCAGATATTAGGATTAAAACAACAATCTCTAGATGTGTAAAAAAAAAAAAAAAAGCCTTAATCTCATGTACAACTCCCAGATAACTAAATCAGAAACATGTAAACATTATGGGATAGGATATGGTTGGGTTCTGAAATTACAATATTACATCCACTATTTTATTTTGCAGATATTCATGAGTGTATAACACTAAACTGTGGTCCTAGTGCTGTTTGCTACAATACCGAAGGAAGTTACTGCTGTGTCCATATGCCAGGATTTAGACCCAGCTCTGGAAAGAATACATTCATGACTATAAATGAATCAATGTGTGAAGGCAAGGGGAGTCAGACTACACCTCTAAAAAGACATTTGCCGGTTTCTTGTAAAAATGTACTATTAAGTTTTGTACCATCCTGTTACACATAGAAATACAGAAACATAGAAGTTGATGGCAGAAGGAGAATGCTAGGTCCATCTAATCTGCCCATTTGTTTTAGACCTGTTTTGACACTCTAGTTGACCTTTGTAGTCAGGGCTCCCTTGTGTCTATCGCATGCATTCTTGAATCCCTCACAGTGTTGACCCCCCCCCAAAAAAAAACTCTTGGTGCAGGCTGTTCCAAGCGTCCACCACTCTTTCTGTGAAGAAAAACTTCCTGGTGCTGGTAGAGAACCTCCCTCCTTGCAGCCTGAGGTCATGTCCCCTGGTCCTGGAGCCCTTCTTAAAGTGAAAAGTTCCTGTGCCTGTACCTTGTTAATGCCTTTCATGTACTTGATTGTAACATGTCCCCTCTCTCTTCTCTGCTCCATGGAGTATATATTCAGTTTCCATTCCACCCGGTCAATGTCCTTCCTGAGGTGAGGCCTCCAGAATTGGACTCCATATTCCAGGTGAGGCCTAACCAGCAATCTATACAGTGGTAGTGCCACCTCTCTCTTCCTTCTCATGATTCCCCTCCCAGTGCAGCCCAGCATTCTGTTGGCCTTCATTGTTGCCTTCTCATGCTGCTTACTAATCTTCAAGTCTTCTGAGATTATGATTACCAGATGTTGTTCCTGGTTTAAGGCTGCTAGTCTTTCGCATCCTAGGTAATACTCTTTTCTTGGATTTTTCTTTCCTATGTGCATGACCTTGAACTTTTTGGCGTTAAATCTCAGCTGCCACACTCCAGATCATTCTTCTAGTTTCCTAAGTTCAGCTTCCATCTTGCTCACTCCTTCTGGGGTGTCCACCCTATTACATATCTTGGTGTCATCAGCGAACAGACACACCTTCCCTTCCAGTCCATCAGTGATGTCTGGTATAAAAACATTGAAGAGCATAGGCCCTAGCACTGAGCCCTGGGGCACCCCGCTGGTCACCTTGCCTTCCATCAATTGTGTTCCAGTAACCTGTACCTTCTGGGTTCTGCCTTGTAACCAGGTTTTTTACTCATCTGACTACTTCTGCGCCAACCCCTGTGTGGTCAAGCTTCTTTACCAGCCTTCTGTGAGGAACTGAGTTGAAAGCCTTACTAGTGTCTAAGTAGACCACATTTACTGCCCCACCATCATGCACTATTTTTGTAATGTAGTCAAAAAACTCAAGCAGATTTGTCTGGCATGACCCACCTGCTGTATTACTTGGTATTACTTGGTTTTAGGCACAAAAGACGGCCGAGGCTCATTGAGATTGTCCCCCACAATTTGTGGGACATTATAACTCAACATAGGTTTTCCCTTATCCATAGATCCAAATTATATTTAAATGCATCAAAACTAGATTTGGTGATTAATTCTTTGGGTAAAATATTCCACAGCCTTGCTGATTGTATGGTAAAAAAATGTCCCCTTTTGTTAGTATTAAAGGGTTGTATTTCTAGCTGTTTCTTATGTAATCTAGGGACTATCCTTCTAGTTGAGTAATCAAGTCCACATTGGGTCATAAGAGTGGGTGATTGACACTTATTAAATCATTAATAAATCACCTCTTTTTCTCCTAATTTCTAATGAATATAAACCAGTGTGTTTCAATCTTGTAGTATAGTCAAGGGCCTGGATATTCAAACTGCGCTGAAAACTGGCGCAACAGTAGGAGCAAGCGCAAACCAGTTGCGCAAATGCGCAACAGGTGCGATATTCAAACATGGAGCAGAGCAAATTGCGCAAGCAACCAACGTCTGAATATCGCACATACTGCACCACTGCAAATCCAGGAAGGAGAAGCTGAGCTAATGCTGCGCTTATGGCGCAACGAAGGAAGCTCAGCTGAGCATTCCAGGAGCTGCCAGTAGCGCAAGTACAGCCCCCAGAGCAATGGAACTGCACATCCAGGGAGGCAGGCTGGGGCCCACCGCCAGCCATGCCACACATGAGCACAGGAACACACTGCAGAACCCACCACACCGCACACCCCAAGCACAGCATCACTGGGGTGGGACGGATGATCCACGTGCCCATGGGGACAAGCCAACAAACATAGCAGAGCCATGACACCCCAGCACAACCACTGGCAGGCAGAGAGTGCCACACACAGGGGGTTGACAACCACAGTGCACATCAGCCCCCCCGTACGCACAGCACACCCTGCACCGTGACCCCAAGACACCGCTCATGTGCAGTGACTGGCACTGCAGGAAACACCATGCATCCCCCCTGCCACACGTCAACCCCATGCTGCAGAGAAGCATACCAGCCAGACCCACCCTGTGCACCCAGCAGTGGGTGGCAGCAGACGGCAAGACCAACAGAAAGTCAATGCCATGCTGGTGATACCTCCCCATGGACACACACACACACACATATATACCCAGGACCATACCAGCCCAGATGGCATGTACACCCCTGCAACGGAGCACCCATAGCCAGTTGCAAATCAGAGACCAACACAGCAGTCGATCAAAATAGAAATGTATATTTAAAAGATCAACATATAAACATAAACAGGTGAAACTATGTACAAGTGGGGGACGGGTAAAGGCAGGGTGTTCAAGGGGAGGGAATAAAACCCTGGAGAGGGAAGGCAGGGTGATAGGGATGGAGGAAGTGGGAGGAATGTGGCCCTATGGCTCAGCTGGCTGCGGTCTCTCCCCTGCTGGTGTCCCATCCTGTGCCTCCGCCTCCTGGAACCATGGCGCTGTGTGGCCTGCAGTATCGCCTGGTTCTCCACTGACACCTGGGTGAGGTGCGAATACCCCTCTCAATCCTCCTGAGTACCTCGAGGCCCTAGGAAAATGGGAACACAGTCAATGGCTGAGACTGACCACAACCCTGAACACCACCCAACCTGCAAGCCATATAACCCAATGTCCCCTGCCTGTGATGGCATGCACCCACCCACAGTGAACATGCACATGGCCATCACAAACAGGCGGCACCAGCTATGCGCACCACAGCCACACACACTGCCCCGTCAATCACAGTACAAACTAGGCTGGCAAGTGATGTAGCAGCATTAGTGCGATGCCAGTTACACAGCTATGTGCCCAGTGCATGCCTGGACCACCTGTGATGCATACACAGACGTGCCGTGATGCTGCACTGTGATGCAGGTCACCTGTGTCATGCCTACATACATGGATACATAGACAGTGTCGGCAGATAAGGGCCTATGGGACACAGTCTGTCCATTTGACCTTGTACGTTCACTCTGTTGTCCTATAAGTCCGTTCCCCTTCCTCTGACCTCCAGAATTCCTTTATGGCTAACCCATGCATTCATAAATCCCGTGACCAAGTCAGCCCCCACCACTTCCTCTGGCAGGGTGTTCCACTTGTCCACCACCCATTCTGTGAAGAAATACTTTCTCATGTTTCCTCTTAAACATCCCCCCTCCAACTGCATCCCATGCCCTCTAGTCCTGGAACATCCTTTACGCTTACAAATATTGTTTTCCTGCACTCTGTTCCCCCCTGTAAGATACTTGTATGTCCCCATCATATCCCCACACCCTCCTCCCCTCCAGGGAGTACATGTTCAGTTCCGTCAACCTGTCTGCATAGGACTTGTGATGCAATCCATGCACCATCCATGTCGCCCTCCTCTGAACCCTCTCCACCCAGTCCATGTCCATACGCAGGTATGGTCTCCGGAACTGTACACTGTACTCCAGTGTGGGGACTCACTAGTGTTTTGTATAGTGGAACTATGACCTCCCCTTTGGTTGTGTCCCGCATGGCTGGTGGTCTTGCCCCCCCAGCATGCAATAGCATCCATGAAGTAATGATACTCACACTCCTCCAGCAGCTGGGTCTGACGCTGCTGCTGCTGCTGTGGCACAACACCCCCTGGCACTGGGGCCCTGGCATGGCCCACATCACCCTGGTCCTGTGTCCCACAATCCGGCCTGTGGGAGACTATATGTTGAGACAAACATCAGTGTGACTCAAAAGCAGAGTGCCCCTGCCCCAGTGAGAGAGGCCTGCCCACACAGCCATAACCATCCATCCCACTGGCTGCACACACTGACACACCTATGCACAGCCACCCAAGCACACACACACCCTACAGAGAATATAGGTGCATAGATGGTACACTCACCTGGCCTGGGCACCACGCCCGCCTGGCACGTGAGCGCAGCCCGTCAACAGTTCGGCTCCCTCCGGCGGAGGTCACTGTACCAGTGCCGGCACTGCTCAGCAGACCGCCCCGCCAGTGACCTCCACCAGGTCAGTGCCACTTGCTTGCCACACATGGGTCCCAGGCAGGTGAGGGGGCCTCACCGCTGCCAGTGCCCCACAGTGGGGCTCCACCAGGCCACCAGGTTGGCCACTTCAAGCTGGCTCCAGGACACCGCCCCTCCTCCCAGCCATGGCACCAACTTACAGCAGGCAATATGGTGCCCTGGCTCGTAACCCCACATGGAGTTGTTGCGCAATAGACCAGCACAGGTTCAATCGCGCTAAGTTCGAACAGCGCCGTCATTTTAATGGCATGCTGTCACCAGACAGCAGAATAGGGACGATACATGGCATGCCAACAGCGCCAGGGGTCAGAAGGCATACAAGGTCAGCGGTACGATGCAAGGCTCACGCACAGCCCATAGGGATGTATAGGCATCCCGCGCGACGCTAACAGAGCACCAGTGCCACAGTGGACTATCGCGCAGAAGTGCCACACGCCTATAGTGCCCAGTGCTGTGGCACCACTGGCACAATGGTGGCCGGCCTGAATCGCCTATCGCGCTCAGCAGGTCTGCAGCGCGATCGACGCATGCGTAACCTGTCTGGGCATGCGCGATGCAGTGTAGCATGCAGCCACAAACATACGCGCCATCGGCTCAGCCGGACCTTTCCGCCTTACACTAAGCGCAATTCTCGTTATATTCAGCCGATATATGCAAATCATTCGATCAGCTATCTGGGCATGCAGTGGCGCGATTAGCATGTCATTGAAGTTGCGCCACACCTCATTTGTATGTGTTGTGCTATAAAAATGCGACAGTGGGTTGTGCGGCCAGATTTGGTTGCTGCAGGTGAGAGGTGAGTTACATGCTGTGTGATGCTCAGGACAATGCTCATGAGCAGGGTGCTGGAGGATGATGAAGAGTTGAGGGGCTGAGCATGAAAAGGGCACTTAGAAAGGGACAAAGGGCACCCTTTCTATCAGTATTCTGCCATCGGAGAGTGAAACGGGGGCTTCTGCACCCCTCGGGCCGGCAGCTATGCTCATGGGAAATGCTGTGGACTGCACAGTGACAGGTATCCACTTCCACCCATACAGATCACCATGACTGACCAGAGCCAGGCTGAGGGTGTGTGGACAAGGGCGAGGAGGAGGCCGAACTTCACCACGGCAGAGACCGAGGCCCTCTTCCAGGCCTACCTGGAGGATAAGCACTTTTTGAGTGGATGGAGGGGCACCCTCAGGAGCGCAGCTGCATGGGAGGGGTAGTACCGGCCGTCAACCCGCACGGAAGCCACCAGCGCCCCGCAGGAATGCCAGAAGAAGATGGGGACTGACCGCAGGAGGCTGAAGGAGAAGGTGGCAGCCTTCAGGGTGGTGACGTGCTGGCACTGGTGGGGCCCACCAGTGGTGTTGCAGCTGACCCCTACAGAGGAGACACTGGTCACTGGCCATGCAACAGTGCCATTGCGGGCGCATTTGTATGAGGATTCCAGACAGGGAAGCCCATCACTGCACGGTATGACATGGTGATGTTGTTGGGTGGGGCTGTTGTTCACATGCACTCACATGTACTCTCTTTCTGTTACAGATCCTGTTAGCTCTGCAGGAGGCGGTGGTGGTGGTGGGTCCAGACAGTGAGGCCAGACCTGCTGGGCGTGAGGAGGGACCATCCACCTCCGCCACCAGCCTGCAGGCACTGCAGCAGCATGCAGGCTGGCCAGCAACTCGGCGTCAGTGACGATACGGGTGCGGGGGTGCACAGCCTGTGTCACAGCAGTCCGGCATGCAGGTCTGCCAGCATGCTGTGCCTATGGCAGTGGCATGCACCCTGCACCATTGATGATAGCAGGCCTGCAATGGCCAGTGATAGTTTGTGTGGTCCCACGGCGGACACATGGCAGGCCAGCACGTGCCTCTGGGCCTCCTGGTTCACACCTGTGTACCAGCATGCTGGCACAGTCCCAGGCTGTGCCTGTCAGCACCGGTGGGGCAGCATCGGTGGCTGTGCAGGTGTCTGGCACTGTTGTCGGCACGAGGTGGAACAAGTGGACCTGGGGCTCAGCAGTTGGAGGCGGCAGCAAGCAGTTGCACACCAGGTCTGGGGTACAGTGTCAAGCAGTGGCACATGTCCACCGCCCTGATCCGCCCATACCTGGTCCTGGTGAACAGCGCCCACCCCTCAAGGGGTGCTGTGCACCAGGACCAGCCCCCACCCTGGGGTCTCGATGCCATTGGGGCTGGTACCCATTGGATGCGACACCCACTTGCTGCAGGAGTCGGTACAGCTGCAGGGTGGGTTGCAAGGTCCGTGGAGGCACTGTCTGTCCGTGGAGCGCATAGCAGGAGTGTGCTCCGGGACTCAGCCGAGCTGGTCGCCTGCAGGCGGATGTGACCGCTGCCATTGTGAGCTGACCCAGGCAGTGGTCTCTCTGTCACGAACGCACACACACTGTCAGGTGCTGGTGCCCTGTACCACACACCCCACAGTGCGCGCTACCTCCTTCGCTTCTCGCATCGCGGCGACACCAGGCCTGTCGGCTGCCGGGTTCTGCTGTGGGCATCCCGAGGCACCCTGGTGCAAGTTTGTTTGGCGGGATGCAGACCCCTGTGCGGGCAAGGTCGCGTCGCGCACTGGGACCCCTGGTGGTGCACCAGCACCACCCGATGTGGCCCCTGCTCGCCTGCCAGTGCTGCTAGGCCACGGCGGGCCGCCCACGCATCTGTGGTGGCCGTGGGACAGTGCTACCTGACTGAGCTGTCTCCCAGTGCAGGCCCTGGCTGAGTGCTGCTGCCTGTGTGCACTGTGTGTGTCATGGTGGGCAGTGCACTGCTGGGTGCTCTGCTCACTGTTGACACGGGACTACCCGCACACTCTCCCAACTGCTGTCCACAGGTGCGGGTGCATGATGATGCCTGCATTGCACTGTACACCAAGGTGCAGTGGTGCCAGGTCCTGACACACGTGCATGGACAGTCCAGGTGGTGGGGTGGTTGATGGTGCTGTGTGTTGGCAATGTGATTTCCTCATGAAAGCTGTGCTGCTGCCATGTATGCTGCCTGGTGTGTGTGTGTGTCCATATGAGTGCTCACCCCTCTCTGGTGTGTGTTGGTATGCCTGGAACCTTCTTAACTCCCCTGACCTTCATGCACGGTGTGTTCCCTGTGTGCCTGTGGTTTACGATGGACAGTGTTGCCTGCACATGTCCCCCTTATTGTTTCCCATGTGTTGGGCGTAGTGCTCTTCAGCAATGGTGTCCCAGTGCAGCTGGGCCTGCCGGGTCAGCCGGGGTCCCTCCGTCCTAGGGGGGCTGCCTCATCACCCATCACCATGCGCCCACTGGCTGCCCCCATCGCTGTCCCTCTTGGACCTGTACTGGCTATCCCATGGTCTTGGCCATGTTGTGCAGGATGCAACAGGCCAGGAATATCCTACAGGCCTTTGGGGCTGTACTGTAGGGTCCACTGGAGGTGTCCAGGCATCGGAAGCATGCCTTGAGCATCCCAAACACCGCTCTATGATTTACATGGTTGCGGCATGTGCCCTATTGAAACCGAGCTGCGCTGGGGTGGGGGCGCCGGTATGGTGTGAGCAGCCAGGGACGGAGGGTATCTGCAGTCACCTGTGTGGAGATAGTGGAGATCAGTGTCATGTCAGGTCCATATTGCCCATATCCTTGTGTGCCACTACCATGGCACCTGTGTTATTCCCACCCTTGCACAGGGTTTGGATTCATACATGTGTACTCACCCACTAGATGACCCGTGGGGATGTTCCCACTCGGAATCGATGGTACAGTGCAGACTGGTGCCATATGAAGGCATCATGTGCCTGGCCAGGGTGTGTGGCACAGACATGTTGATAATGCGCCCAGTGGCATCACACACCACCTGGCAGTTGACACTGGAAAGCCCTTTCGTCTGGATAAGCATGGCCGCCGGGCCAGGTGGCGGTGAATGGCCAATGGGTGCAGTCTATGGCCCCCAGCACGCCAGGCATATGTGCTACCCTGTGGAACTCCTGCATGTTTGTTGTACGCCCGC
Organism: Neoceratodus forsteri; assembly: GCA_016271365.2. Classification (NCBI taxonomy): domain Eukaryota; kingdom Metazoa; phylum Chordata; order Ceratodontiformes; family Ceratodontidae; genus Neoceratodus; species Neoceratodus forsteri. The sequence continues at coordinate 116,030,052 of JADMNL010000035.1, read as the reverse complement.
CGTGGTGCTGGGGAAATGGATGTACTCGCAGCATGAGGCAGCAGCGCTGAGGAATTGGGTGAGGATGCGGACATGGCCGACTGTGTAATGCCTGTGGTGTCCTCTGTCAGCCCTGGAAGGTGTCCGTGATAGCAGGCACATGCAGGCTGTCACCTTGGTCTCCACGGATAGAGCATGACTCCGCCGTGAGGGTGCCTGCATCACATCACTGCACAGCTCGCTGAGCCGTCTCAGTATTGCCCTGTTCAGGCGGTGCAGGCCACAATCTCGATGTCTGTGTACAGCTCGAGGCTGATGCGGGCACGATACCGCCTGTCGGGTATATCACGACGGGCTCCTCCGCTGCCACTGCCCTGCAGCATGGTGTCTCACCCTCATTACAGCTTCCATGTGGAAGCTGACACTGTCCATCTCCCTGGCTTCTGCCCCCGGCTGCTGTTCCTGTGTTACCCCGCTGCCCCCACTGCTGCTTCCACTGCACCGGCACCCCCACTGGCCTCTTCTGTCCTCCTGGACCCACTGTCCTCTCTGCCCTTCCAGCTGCTGTCTCTCTCTGTCTCTCCAGTTTGCGGCCTGCTAGGATTCTTGCGCCACTTCCTTGAGCCTTTTTATTTTGGCTCACATCCGGTACCTGCGCAACCTCCGGCTGAGCCACTGTTGCGCATTGCGCAAGTGTTCGGATATCGCATTGTTGACTTTATGTGCATGGACCCGCCTCAAGGTTGCGCATCCTTCATTTCCATTGCGCTGTTGCTCAGCATGTTTTCGGTAGTGCAACTGGCCCCTTCTGAATATTGCAGAATGGCTCATTTTTGGAGTTGCGCACGCGCAACCCTGTCGCGCATGGTACAGCCCTTTTGAATATCTGGGCCAAGATGTTTAAGTGTTGGAACAATTTTAGTTGCTCTTCTCTGAATATGTTCTAGGCAAGCTATGTCTTCCTTAAGATAGGGGTTCCAGAACTGGGAGCCATAGTCAACATAAGGTCTTATAAAAGTCCTATACAGGGGGATAATGCATTGTTCGGTATGGTTAATGAAGGTACGTTTAATTTGTTTTAAAAGACCATTATTCATTTTAGCTGTTTTTAAACAGTGTTCCCTAGATGTAAGTTTGTTATTTATCAGTATCCCCAGGTCTTTTTCACAACTTGATGTTTTAAGTTTAATATTATTAAGATAATAATCGTGCATTGGGTTATTTCTTCCAAAATAAAGAACCACACATTTTTCATGATTGAAAAACATTCTGTTCTCAGTTGCCCACTGTTCTATTTTCCCTAATTCAGCAACTAATGTTTCCGAATTATTAAGGTCGTTAACTTTACCCCCCAGTTTGGTGTCGTATGCAAACTTTGAAAGATGATTATTTGGTCCAGCTTGCATATCGCTAATGAATAAATTAAACAATGTGGGTCCCAATATCGAACCCTGAGGAACCCCACTCGTTACCAAGCCCCAGTCAGATAGGATGTTGTTAAATTTGACTTTTTGGGTTCTACATGTAAGCCAGTCAGTTATCCAGTCAACAAGGTACATTGATATGCCAAATGTTTTTAATTTCTGTAAAAGTTTAGTATGTGGTACCTTATCAAATGCTTTACTGAAATCAAGTTGTATTACATCTGTAGGAATTCCATTATCAAGATGTCTACTAACTATATTGTAAAAAGCAATAAAATTTGTGGTACACGAATGACCTGGCATAAAGCCATGTTGAGTTAAATCTGTTATACCTCTGGTTATAATCTCATCCTCTAACTTCCTTTGATAATCCTCTCCATAAGTTTTCCTACAACAGAGGTTAAACTAATGGGACGATAATTTTCAACATTTTCTCGATTTCCCTTCTTAAATATTAGTGTAACAGTTGCTGTACGCCAATCATTAGGTATTCGACTTTCCTGTAGCGATTTATTAAAGATGATTAACAAAGGGAAGGAGATAAACTGGAAAGTTGCTTTAAGAAATTTTGGGTGAATGTAGTCAGGGCCTGGGCTTGTAGTTGGTTTCAGTTTACTGATTGCCTGTTGAATGTCAGACATGTTAATTTTTTGAGTAATTGAATGAGATAGAGAATGAGATGTTCTATAAGCATTTATGTCAGATGGAGAAAAAACTGAACAAAAGTATTTACTAAAAAGATTTGCAGTATCAATATCTGATTCGCATTTACTTCCCATATTAAATATTGGACCAATTTCCCTTGAATTTCATTTTTTATTATTTAGGTAAGAATAAAGTGACTTATGACAGTCTTTTGTATGGGCTAATTTAAATTCCAATTTAACTTTAGCTGTTTTTATCATTTTTTTCAATGTTTTAATTGCTGTTCTGTATTTAGTTAATAATATGTTTTTATTAGATTGTAGGCTACTTTTCAATTTACTAAACAATTTAGTTTTAAGTCTGATTTGGGATTTAATGGCTTTGTTAAACCATACTGGGACCTTCCCTTTATTATTATAAGTTTTTTTATTTGGTATATACTGATTTTCTAGATTACTTATTATATATTTAAATAAGTTCCAAGCCTCCTCAGTAGGTAATTTAGAGAGCAAGGTTTCCCAATTAATGTTTACAATTTCTTTATTAATAGCTTGGAAGTTAGCTCTATTATAATCTTTCATAAATCGGCACCCTCTAGGGGGTACAATTTCAAAGGGAATTTCAAACAGAAGAGAAAAGTGATCACTATTTCCAAGGGGGTCACCAATTTGAAAATGATTTATTTTTTGTTCAATATTAGTAAGAAGAAGGTCTAAAATATTTTTACCCTTTTTAGGTTCCTTAACAATTTGCTCAAGCCCTGCTTCCATAATAATATTTATCAAATACTTTTCAATATTGGTATGTCCAACAAGAGTATTCCAGTCAATTGATGGCATATTGAAATCTCCCAGGATGATAACATCTCCTTTATCTGCCAATGTGGGAATTTCTTGAAGGAGATTAGAGGTGCATTCCATATTTGCTGAAGGGGGTCTATAACAATTTCCTATGGTGATATGTGATTGATTTTTTAAATGAATATTAACCCAAAGATTTTCAGTAGAATAAGGAAGATGAAGTTCATAAGAAGGGATGTCATTCCTAACATAAATGCATACTCCACCACCATGCTTATCTAGTCAGTTTTTATAATAAAGTTTATAGTTAGGAATATTTCTAGAGCATATGGATGCAGAGTCCCACCAGGTTTCTGGCACTGCAATGACACCCAAGTTTAATATGTTACATTTTGCTTCCAGTTCCCCCAACCTAAGTAAGTTAAGTGACCTTGCATTCAAACTAAGAAATGTACATATGTTGTCAGGTGAGGTTGCTAAGTTGTGTTTTAGAGACTTGGGCACTATCCCATTCTCCCCCATCCATTTTAGTTTAAATTCTGATTTATGGTGGTTGTAAAGCTCTTACCCAGTAAGGAGCTACCCCTTCGACTAAGGTGCAATCCATCCCAACAAAATAGGGAGTTTCTATCATGAAAGTTTTCCCAGTGTGTAATGCACAGAATATTTTGTGAGAAGCACCATTTCCTAAGCCACTCGTTTATAGATTTAATTTTTTGAGTAATAATAGGTGTAGCTCTAGGTACTGGTAATATTTCTGAAAAACATACTGTACATCCAGCTTCAACTACTAAATTGTTTAGTGTCATAAAGTCCTGCTGTAGATGTATTAAATCAGAACAGTTTATATCATTTGTACCCACATGAATTACAACTAAGGGATTTGTTCCTGCTTGTTTATGAATATCTGGTACCATTTTAGTAATGTCCGCCACCCTTGCACCTCTAAAACTAGAGCATGTACGATTTAATTTATCCACATTGCATATAGCTCTGTCTATATGCTTAATTATAGAGTCCCCTAATACTAATACTAATACCTGTTTTGGGGGGATATTAGTAGATGAAGGGCAGGTTAATGTAAAACTGTGCTGTTCAGTGTCTTGTCAGCTGCTAGTTTTGAGGAATGCTATGATCCTCAGTTAGAGTAGTGTCTCCATTAGTTTCCCTCCTATAGACATGAGGCTCACCAGTCTGTAATTACTAGCCTCTTCGCAACTGCCTGATTTGTGAAGTGGAGCCACTATTGCCTTTTTCCAGTCTTTGGGTACCTCACTACTCTTCAAGGATTTGGGGAATAGAAGTGCCAGAGGAGCTGCTAATTCTGCCCCCCCAGTTCCTTAAGGATTCAGGGGTACATCTCGTCGGGTCCCATGACTTTGTCTGCTTTTAGTTTATTTAGTGCTTCCCATACTTCAGCTTCTGTAAAGGGACTTGTGCCTACCTCTGGTCCTGGGGTGTTGTGTTTTTTTCAATGCTGGGCCATCCCTTGGGTCCACTTTGGTAAGCACTGAGCAGAAGTATTTGAGAATTTCTGCTTTCTCTGGGTTATGTTTGGTGCATTTCCCTTCTTCAGTAGCAATCTTTACTATCCCCCTTTTGCCTTTCTACATTCCCTAATGTATATCAAAAATTATTTGTCTCCTTTCTTTGCCCCTTCTGCTCTCTTTTGCTCTGTCTGGGCTTTTGTCATTCAAGTTTGTTTGTTTGACTCTCTCATTGTTTCCTTGTGCGACTCCCAGTTTTGGTTTTCTGGTATATGCTGTACGCCTTCTTTTTTCCTTTGACAGTGTTAGCCATTTCCTTGGAAAACCATAGAGGATTTATTTTTCTTTTTACTTTACTGACCCATCTGGCACATTGATCTGTGGCAGTCTTTATTGCTCTCTTGAGTCTCCCCCACATGACCTCCACCTCCTCAACCTCTATTTTCATTAACTGGCTACTTATGATGTTCCTCATTTTTTGGAAGTCAGCCTTTCTGAAACCTAGCACCTTTATCTTTGAGTGGCTGGTGTCCTGTGTTATGTGTACCTTAAAGCATACCATGCGATGGCCACTGTTGCCCACATGACATCCCACTTTGTTGTCCTTGATCTTTTCTGAGTTTGTGAGGACAAGATAGAGAATGGCATCTCCCCTTGTTGGGTTTTTAACAAGTTGGCATATAGTTGCCCAAATATTTACATTAAAGAACCTTCCAGTTTTATATTATGATGTTTACATTAAAGAAGAATCTATTTGACTTAGACACTGTAGATGAAATACAATTGGGCAATCTGCCTAGGCATGAGGTAGCCTTGGTCTGGTTGGCACAAGTAGGATAATGGCCTGATATGATGAACTGTGAGTCTTTTTCTGCTTACACCTTTTCCATGTTTCTAGATGCTGTCTGATCACGTTGTTTTTTTTTTTTCTGCCATAAAGTTATAACCCTCTGTATATTTTAGATAAATAATAGTGGTGTGCAGAATGCGGAATTCTGCCAGTGAAATTAGCACAGAATAACCATTCCGCCGGCAGAATTTCCACCAGAATTTCATTGGTTCTTCTGCTGAATTCCACTTAATGTGATTTGCAGAATAATATTCCAAGGAACAGCATTTTATTCCGTGGACAATTATTCCAGCAACAATTTTCACAGAAAATATTGAGATCCGCAGAACAATATTTTGTGGAACAGCACTTTTTCTGCAGAACATTATTCTGCAAGTATTTTCTGTTGCAGAATTGCACCATTCCATTTCTGGTGGAATTTTGGCAGAATTTCGTTCTGCTGGAATGGGACAATTCTGCACAGCACTAATAAATAGGTGCTTTATTAATCAGCCAAAGGCCATTACACAGGTAACAAACATATGCTAGTACATAGCCAAAAAAATGCATAACAATTGAAACACATTTGATTAACAGAAGCAAAATGTATCTGAGATATTTGTACTCATACAGTTTTACAGCATGTGCAATTGGACAATGTTATTTCAAATAAGGTTGCCAATGGGAGGGGTGGCCTCCAGAGGTCATTATTGGAGCCAACCCTATTTCTAATTTATGTAAATACAGTTTCTAATCACCTGGAAATCACTCAAATTCATCTTTATGCAGACAATACTGTGCTCATTTCATCAGGTATAGATAAATAGGAGATGGAAGGAAGTCTTCAGAATGATTTCTTTTTGCCATCTGTCACTGGTTTTATAATTCTCATCTTGTGCTAAATGAGAACAAGTCTAACGTAATGATCTATGGAATGAAACAAGCCCATAAGAAGGGTAAGGAGATTTGTATCAGAACAGCTCAGGGGGTAACCTTTGAGCAGGTTTATGAATACAAATACTTGGGCATCTGGATGGCTCAGAGTTTAGAGTTTGAGTCACACACTGAAAATAAGCATTTGTCAATGCCAAAAGTTTGCCGTTGGCATTGCAGATGTACACGCTTCCCATATGTTTGTGTGTATTCCTCTGCCTTGCATTTTGAAGCATCAGTCTCAACAGAATAGATTTATTATGGTTTCATAACAGTGGCTCACTTCATTAGAAAAAAAAATTCTGCAGATGACTATACTGGTGATTTTCTGAAACAGTAGCTAACCGCACCCCAGGAATTGCTGAAGTAGTAGGGCAGGCTGTGGGGGGGAGAGAGAACAGTGCAAGAATCCGCCTACATGCTAGCATTTCTCTGTCAGTGTGCGTGCGTCTGGCTGTCTTTCTGTGCACCGCATTGCCATGGTTTGGAGGGGTGGAGTTGGAGAGGGGCTCAGTGTCCTTCATCTCTGTGGGCACAGAAAGAGAGAGAGAGAGAGACGGAGACAGACAGAGAGACAGACAGAAGATAGTGCCAAACACACCAAGGGAGAACAGTGCCACAATTTGGCACCACATGTCCAGATCTCTCTCTCTCTCTCTCTCTCTCCCCCCCCCCCACAAGGCATCGGCCTGCTTGTTCTACGGGAGGGGGGAGACATGTGGTCCACACGAGTGCAGCGGAGATAAAAATCACCTCCAGAGGGGATGTGATAGGGTCACACAGGGAAATGTTGTAGTGGTGGGATGATAGTCACGTGCCAATCACTTCCCCAAATGCTTGCCTAAATGCTGTCTATCCATTTCTCACACTCGCAGTCTCATACACTGAGTTCTACAGTATCATCACCACACTTTGCTCTGATAGTTCTGCTGCTTCCACTTACTGTTGCCAGTCTGTCCCCCCCCCAACGTGTACTGACAATGATCCCCATTCTGCAGAAATGGAGCAAGAGAGTGTCAGGCTACATAGACAGCGTGAGAGAGACACACAGACAGACACAGAGGATAGCAAGGTAAAGATCAAAATGGCTTTCTTTACATTGTCTTTCTCCAGCTGTCTCTGTTTTGCCTAACCGCACACTGCAAAATCCCTCTGTTACAGGGCAGCAGAAAGACATCTCTGGAGCTCACTGCACTGCTCAGTCTCCTAGGGCATTGTACTGCAGATGAAAGGAAAGAAACGGCACATGATTGCTGCGGCATTTTCTTTTCAAGTAGACACAGGCAAAACACCATCACAATCAGCCTGGCTGATGAACGGTGTGGCACGGTCAAGCCCCTTGCAGACCACTCTGCATTGAGCAGTTACAGACCCTTCAAAAGCAACTCACATCAAGAAGTTAGCTGCGGGTGCACACATGGTGAACTTAAAAAAGTACAGGGCTTTAAAATACAGTTCTGCTTACTAGAAAAATGGCCATGAAAGTGGGGTATGGGTGCAACTGGAGTGCCAGAACTGCAGGTAGGAGCAGTTGTTAGGTGTGAAAACTGTGCAGGTCCCTATTGAGTGGTCTGTTCCAGGTGGTTCTGCTTTTAGCCCAGTGCCAGGGTATGGGTGAAAACCAGCCCACCTGAACCAGCTCAGATCGGTAAAACACCACACAGTGAGATTGGCTGGACTGCAACCTTTTGGCCAGTTGTGCTGGGTCCAGCTTTTACTGCGCTGGTCCAGTTTTCATCAAGTCCCTACAGGGTAGAGTGGGTGTGCAAACCCTTTAAACTGGTACATATTTGCACAGCGTAAACTCATCACTGCTTATGAAGGGGGGGCATGATGGACCTACAGTCACTTCCAATGTTACTGTATAGGGGGGATTTAAACTTGAGGGGGCTAAACAGAGATGCAGAGCAGAGAATAAATGCTGAAAGAGACATACACAAGCCAGACAGGGGCTACATGACCCACTCCAGTCAGTGCTGCACACCGGCAGCTGAACAATGAGCAGGAATGGATGGAGAGTAAAAGTTGATTCCCCCCACCCTCCCCCCTCAGCACTACCCGGCCCTGCAGAGCTTACAACAGCATGAAGGAACAATTACCTCACTCTGTCTATCAGTCTTCCTCAGCTGCAGGCAGGTGAGCTGCTTGTCTTGTCGTGTTGTTGCCTGGCTGCTGCCACTTGTCCAAAGGCAGGATCATCTCAACTGCTGAGCATGTGGGGGTATCATTAAGCTCATGCCACTCATACAGGAGTGCACAGGGGTCTCACTAAGCTTGAGCCACTTGTACCAGAGCACACAGGAATCCTGATGGGTTGCCTTTGTGTGTGCTTCACAATGCTGACCCTGACTGCACTGCAGAGAAGGAAGTCAGTGTTATCAGTTGGGACTAATCCATCACTCCATTCTTCCCTCGCTCCAGTCACAAGGTAATCAGTAACGTTCCGGGATCAGGACCGACAGACCCAACACTGTCTACAGATCTCAAACCCCGCTGCAGGGGATCCATACTGCTTACACTCTCGTGCTGCCTTCTATTCATCTTCCTCCTTAATAGGCATGATTTGCTGTGGTTTTGGGGTGGCAGTGGTGGGAACAATGTGGGGCAGGCTGAGCTGTGCCACATAGTACAGTACGAGTCACTCGGGGAATATGCGTGTTCCCACTCTCCACAACACAAACCTGGTGTGTGACATATCAGATGAGCCTGGCATGAGATTGAGCAAGTCCAGGTAGTGGGCTGGCATCTGTGTGACACAATGAGGTGTGTGGAGACCTTGCCAGAGTCATAGTCTCCAAGCGCTGCCCCAGGGCAACGTGAGTGTGCTCAGAACTGACCCCATACACTTGCTGCACAAGGGGCTGGGATTCTGTCCACAAAGCCACCCTGCAACCAAACCACTGAGCAGCTCTGGTGGGGTGGCAAGAAGGGGGGGGGGTTACATCAGCCAAGCTGATCAGGATATCAAACAGCTGTTTGCTGGGTGGTGTCCTGCAGATGAAAAGAAAAAGTCGCCACATGATTGGTGCGACTGTTTCTTTTCAAGCAGAGATCATTTCAAGCAAAACACTTTCGCAATTAGTCTGGCTTATGATTGGTGTGGCACAGTTAAGTCCCTTTCAGACCACTCTGCATTGACAGACAGTATCACATCCTTCAAAAGGAAGTCATATCAAGAAGTTTACTGCTCATGTGGGCACAGCAAACTTAAAATGGAATATATGGTAAAGTAACCAACACTTTCAATAACCTTTTTCTACTTAAGTGTTGCAGTACTTGCCAACAGATTACTATGATACGAAATTTTGTAGTCCAAGACCAACGCTTCCCAATTTATACCCTGTAACTGGCCATAGAACTAGAAGTAGACTTCTCTTTTAAACTGTGTGCTTCTACACGATGACTTTCCCAAAGATGTATTTCTAGTGAGGTCAGGCAGTTGCTCACATATCTCCATGGTTGCCCAGTTAGCAACAATGATTAACAACAATAGCCACCAATCAGACATAGGCTTTCTTGAAGCGGCTGCACACCTTATGTAGATATCACCTACTTTGACCTATCAGCATCAGATTGTTAAACTTGTGGTAACGACATCAGTAAGATGCATTTCCCATGTTAAACAGGTAGTAGACTGGTTAGTGTGTGACAGGCGCGGAAGGAGGAGAGGAGGAAAAGGTTGTGGAGATTTGTCGTGTCTGCAGGTCCAGAAACCAACTCTAGATTATTCATCGAGTTACCGTTGAATCACTGGAAGTGCTAGGATAGAAGTAGGCAAATGGACGAGAATGAATGGAAGTACCAGGCAGAGGGGAACAAGGATGTAGCCAGGGATTTCAAATTTGTACACAGAGCTGCCACACTGCTGCGCCCCCCCCCCCGTTGTTCATGCCCACATCCCAACAAACGACATTTATTGGTGTACACTGTCTGCTGCTTGCACAGATAGCGTGAAGTGGAAATCTTAATGGTGCTTATGTGATTAACTCAGCAATATCAGACTTTACCAGTAAAATGGCTGATCATCAAAACCAGCTTTTGATTGACATTCGAGTTGTCATTTTGTATTTGTATTTTATTTAACCGTTTCATTTGATGTGTAACTTCTAAAATTAGCAGTCTTGTGACTGTTTCTGCAGTTTCCCATTCTGCTCACCTGCTAAAATAGTCAAACTTGCTAGATGGTGCCTTGAGTTTAAGGCCTCTGGGAATCTGTTTTTTTTTGTTAAGTTTCTTTCCAGTGTTTCCATATTCTGCATCACTTGACCTAACATTTGTCTTTCTAGCTTCCTGAAAGAATAGTTGAGATCTGGTATTTTAGTAGCTACTGTGGTAGTATAAGCTATGTGCTCTTTAGCTTTTAAATTTGTCTGGTGTGTGTGCTTTCCTAAGTAGACATAAACCCTCTTATCTCTACCTGGAATATGACACCATCCTAACTGCAGACAGGGGAGCTCTGCTGTGTGGTCTGTGCTGTCATTTTAACTCACTTGTTTCTCATTTTTATGTTTGCTTGCACGCATGTGCAAGAAACATAGTGCCACCATGCGAGGTTATGTAGGTGTGGCACCCCTGCTTCCAGTGCCCTGATCATTTTTGCAGGTGCGGCAGCAGGGCATCAATGAATGTCCAAGCTGTCTATGACAGCAGTTCAAATGCAGTGGTGTACAGTTGAAAGAGAAAGACCGCTACAATCAGTGGTGGTAATGTGTAGACAATTTATATACTGCCATGCTGTCAGCAGTATGCAAATTGCCTACACGTCACCACCTTAGCAGTCGTTCTCTTTCAGCTGTATGCCACTGCATCTCCCAGCATGATGTGCCCCCCTCCAATAATTGTGTGCTGAAGGGGTGCCCAATCCCCCTCGGCACATGCACACCCCCCCCAAGCACACTGTATGTCCGGGGTGCCCCCTCCAAAAAGCAAACTTCAAGGTGCCACACTGGGAGCCAACCCCAGCTTGGCAAAAGTCCTGCATTGTCATATGCTCTCCCACACACTGTGTGGCCAATGGGGGTGCTCAATCCCCTGTTGGCTCCACTGCCTCCCAAACAAACTTCCAGGTGCCATGCAGGGAGCCCACCACAGCGTGGCAAAAGTCCTTCGTCGTCTTTTTTTTTAAAAGCCCTGTAACAAAAGAAAACAGGCCCCCATTAACTGTCTTGCCATCAACCCCATCCCACCCTCTGCATCCCACCCCCACCCCATACTTACCTCCGGGCCGGTGTGATGATCTTGATGGAGCAGGAACACATTTGCACTCTTCAAAGCTAACCACAAACTGAAGAAATGCGGTAAGCTGTATAATGGCATAAATAGGATTTTTCAGCTTTGGTTCATATCTCAGTCATTTTTTATTAAATTTGTGCACCAAATTTTCAACATGGGGTTCTTGGGTCCCCATCTCATGAATTCAGTCACTGTCATCTGGTTATTCAGTCTCAAAAGGTGATTTCGCAGTCACTGCGTGGAACCACCTTTCAGAAATGATTAAAGAAAAGACAGTGTCACAGTTCATGAGGTAGGCCCCCAAAAGACATATGTTGAAAATTTGGTGAAACAATTCCCAAAAATGACTGTTTCATGAGCGTGCATTGCGTAGTTCTTATGCACACTCGTAACTTCGAGAATTTTTAATATTTTTAATCCAGATTTTAAACATTGCCATTTTACCACACCTCCTTATGAACAGTACAGCTGTCATTGTTCACATCTTGCCCAAAATATGTTTTCACACATATAGCGCACAATGGCGCAGTCGGTGTGTGAAATCAATGTTTGGGACAGATTAAGAAAATCACAATGACACTGTTCATGAGCAGAGGTGTTAAAATGGCTATGTTGAAAATTTGGTGACAAAAGTCCATAAAATGACTGTATTATGAGCGTGCATTGCGCAGTTTCCACACACCCTCATAAGTCCACAAATTTGTAATATTTTCGGGCTAGATTTTCAACACTGCCATTTTCCACACCTCCTTATGAACAGTACAGCTGTCATTTTTCACATCCTGTTTGAAATGTGTTTTCACACCTCTGGCGCCAAATGGCGCAGTCGCTGTGCAAAATCACCTTTCGGCTAACTAACTGATAGTGTCACTGTTAATGCGATGGGGTCACAAAAAGCCCATGTTGAAAACTTGGAGTGAAAATACTATAACACCCTACCCTGTAGGGACTGACAGGCATCAGGGGTGGGATTGTCGACAGTAATGCTCATGCCATTCCACCCCCCACCCTGCAGCCAGTGACTGGCATTGAGGTGCACCTTGGACCCTTTGGCCCCAGAGTTCACCCCATTCTCCTATACTGCACTCATTTCAGTGTGTTTCCTTATGGAATGAGGTGCATGTAAAGCCCAAACACCCCAAGGCACAACTCGACACTTATCAGTGTCTGCAGGGTAGGGTGAGGTGAAATGTCATGACCATCATGGGCGGCGACCCAAAGCCACACTTCAGTGACTGTTGATCTCTCTAGGGTGGGGGTGGAGTTGGCATCAGTTCAGTACTTCACTGCCATTCCTATACTGCATCTGTCTAACTCCTGCATTTTCACTGCAAATGCCAGCAAGCAAACATTCGGCATTGACAAATGCGTGTTAACTGCACACACAAGTCACAGCATTAACAAGATGGGTTGTTTGGGCATGGGGCACAAGGTAGTAAACTGGGTTAGAAACTGGCTAACAGACCAGGGGCAGAGGGTGGCAGTAAATGGGATTCAGTCTGGGGAGAGGGTGACCAGTTGGGTACCTCAGGGATCAGTCCTGGGGCCAGTTCTGTTCAATATCTTCATTGTTGTTTTTTTTTATTCTTTTGGCAACCGAGTAAGGCCTACAAGGCACAACTGACTGCTTTCAGGGGCAACCTGGGAGCACTGGGGGGGGTGGTTAAGTGACTTGCTCAGAGTTTTACAGTATGCAAGTAGAGGTTGTGGGAATCAAACCCAGGTCTGTTGAATGTACCAAGCTCATTCACAGCTCGTTACTCTAACCTCTAGTCTATACTGGACTTGTCTTGTAAACAGGGATTTTATCCCTAATGACAGGTTTTATCCTGTATAAAAATAAAAATGTTACCTACCTACTGCCAGCTCATTAGTGATATTGCAGAAGGACTGGAGGGAAAGGTCTGCCTGTTTGCAGATGATACCAAGATCTGCAACAGGCTGGATACTCCCGACATGGTGGAGAAAATGAGGGACCTGGAGAACCTGGAATAATGGTCTTAGGTGCAACAACTGAGGTTTAATGCCAAGAAGAGTAAAATTATGCACCTCAGAAGAAGGAACCCTGGGGTAAACTACATGATGGGTGGGTTGGGAGATGCTTACTATCACCAAGGAAAAAAGGGAGCTACGGGTTATTATTTCTGATGACCTAAAAGTGTCAAAGCAATGTGGCAAGGCTGCAGGGAGGGCCAGTGGCATGCTGGGGTCAATAGACAGGGGTATCACTAGTAGAAGGCGGGAGGTAGTGATGCCTTTGTGTCAAACACTAGTCATGCCTCACCTGGAGTACTATGTGCAGTTCTGGAGGCCGCACCTTTGGAATGACATCAGCAGGGTGGAGACGGTCCAGAGAAGGACGACTAAAATGATATAGGGCTTGCACCACAAAACTTATGAGGAGAGCTTGAAGGACCTCAATATTTACTCGCTGGAGGAGAGGAGGGAGAGGGGCACATGATAGAAATATTCAAGTACCTACAGAGTATGAACAAGGTGCAGGCAGGCTACACCTTCCGATAAAGGAGGCGTACAAGGACAGTAACATGCAGCCCACAGCAACACGAAACATTTTCATGCTGCAAACTGCTCAGACTGTAGTCACTTAGACTGCTGCTGTCCCAGCCTGAATGAAGGAGAGAGAAGAGCAGACCAACACATTTTTTTGCAGCCAGTGAAGGTGCAGCACCTGCAGGATGATTCGAACTGGCACTTGCATGAAACAAAATCGATGATTTTTTTAGACTCTTCTTGCTTGACATGACTGCGGTTTAACAGAGATGCAGTTGGCATGTAAAGCGAGGTCAGATCGGGTCAGGAAGTAAACATGCCATGTGTGCTGCAGCCTGGGCGCAGATCATTGTGACTTCTGGACTTCAAGATCTCACTGCAGTTTTAAACCCTGTGTGTTCTGCAAAATATAATGCCTCAATTTTGAATTTCGCATTATTGTGTTCTAATCAATGGGGGGGGCTACAACCCTCTTAGCCCCCACAGTAAATCCGCACCTGGAGCATGAGGTAGGACAGACCACCTTTCAACTTGACCAGGCAGAGTTGGGGAGAGGAATTTGGGAGAGTCTCTTCCCATCAGTTGGACTTCATGGCCACAGAGTAGCTGGTTAACACCTTGTGGGTATGGCCAGTGTCCCATGTGCACATTACTGCTTTTGCCCTGACATCTGAGCATTGCAGACCAGCAAAATGCAATGTTTACTTGCCCGAATGCTTTGGGAACAGGGCAGTCGGCATCTTGTAAAATGACTTTTTTTTGGCATTCCGTGAAACTGCACGGTGACTTGTACTGAACTGACTTTAGTCTGCAGCACTTTTCTTTACCACCCCAGCCTTCAACTTTATCTTTGGTGGGGGTTACATCAGCCAGGCGAATCACATGGAACAGCTGCTTGCTGTACGGTGTCCTGCAAATGAAAAGAAAATGCTGACACATGATTGGTGCAGCTTTTTCTTTTCAAGTAAATGCTATTTCCAGCAAAACACCATCACGATCAGCCTGGCTAATGATTGGTGTGGCACTGTCGAGCCCTTGCAGACTACTCTGCATTGCACGACAGTGTCACACCTTCAAAAGCAACTTCGATTAAGAAGTTCATCAGCATGCTATTGTGCCAACTTAATAACAAACAAGTAGACTGTTGTGGGGGGGGGGGATTCAGCCACCAAGGGAAACTAAGAGCAGCAGGGACCTATTCTTGCAGTGTGCAGCAGTCTGCTTTTATCTGCAGGACTCAGCTTTATATGGAGACTCAGAGACTGGGAGCTCAGCTGCACTAGCTAAAATCAGGAAATAAAAAATTATAACATGGGGTGTCACCAGACATTCAAAAAATACAATTGACTTGCAGACTCATCCTCCCTGATGGCACAGTGATTGCATGAAATATAAGTTTACCGTATGGTGCTGCATAAGGTCAATCAAATTGACATTTTACAGATTCACATCTCAGTCTCCACATTTATAGTTGTTGTTTTTATGCAGTTGATAGCTTACTTTACTTCTACAGTATTTACTGATACTGTCTGTCTCTCCGTGCTGGGTGTGGCTCCCGAAATGAAATCGACCATAAGCGGTCAAGGGGGTCTTTTCAAGCACCCAGTGTTCTAGCTCACAGGGAGTTGTAGACACTCACAGACATGTCCATCTGCAGTAGTACTTGCTTCCACCCGTTAGCTCATTGATCGGGTTCCTAATTAAAGAGCACCGCACACATTTACAGTGGGTCGGAGTGCCATCACACATTTTAATACTTATCTCCGACCTGCTGTCACCAGGTTGCAACCTTCATTTGTACCCATGCCCCACGGCCAACGAATGTGGCCTACACGCTCTGTCCCATGGATCACACAGTGGCACTGGCTGCCATTTTGTACCACATCTCGGATCCGTCACACTATTGTACCTGTGCCTCCCTACTGCCACTGCCAGAGACCACACTCTGATTCCCTGTCTCCTTAAGATACAGACTCTCAGATGTAGAGGGGGAATACAGTGTGGGGAGAGTGTGTGTTCTCCAGGCTTAGGGGTAAGAGTTCACTGTGGAGCAAACAGGAGCCAGAATGGGAACAGAACAGTAGGGAGAAATTTCTGCACCATAAGAGGAGGGGGATAAGGGATTGTCCATGCCACCAGTGGCATGTCCCGCTGTACATGAGCGGGCACACATCGTGTGAGGGGCAATCTCTGCCAATATTGTGCTGGCACTACTTTCCAGGACCCATGATCGTGGTGCTGCTGAGAAGGGGGGAGGGATACAACACTGTACAGATAGTCATCACCACTACAGTCTGTTACTGGATGTCAGAACTGTGCTGGCTGTCAGTGGTATGGGGGAAACTATTTATTTATTTAGTTTTTGTTGACCAGGTAAGTGCACTAGTCAAGTCCTGCCTATTTTCAGGCACGACCCGGGGGAGGGGGATACAGATGAATTCCAACTGACCTTGAAACAGATTAAGCTGTTGGTGGTATTTTTAGTGAATGAGGGAAATTTGGCCAGGACACCGGGGAAATTCCCCTACTCTTTTCGATAAGTGCCATGGGATCTTTAACATCTACCTGAACTACCACCAATCCAGGCAGATGGGACCTCGGTTTAACGTCTCATCCGAAAGACAGCACCTCAGAAGTGCAGCACCCCTCTCATGCTGCACTACAGTGTCAGTACTGGGATATTAACCCAAGTGCCAGATGTGGGAACTGAACCCACAGCCCTCTGATCTCCCGGCCTTAGAGGTGAGTGTGCTACCTACTGAGCCACTGACACTGCTAACTAGGTGATCCACAGGGCAGGAACTCGAACACCAGAGTTCAAGCAGGGTTAGAATCTTTTTAGAAGTACTTCTGACAATCTTATTGTGCAGACTGGGCAAAACACAATGTTTACTTGCCAAATGCTTTGGGGAGGGGGCGGGGTTGTGCAGACCAGGCAGCAGACAATGTTTACTTGGCGAATGCTTAGGGGAGGGAGCGAGGCAGTCGGCGTCTTGTAAAATTATTTCATTTTTTTTCCAGTCTGTAAAACTACATGGCAACCTGCACTTACTTTGCAGCAGTTTTCTCTACTGACCCAGCCTTCGACTTTATCGGGGGGGAGGGGGTATGTCAGCCAGGCTGATCATGAACAGCTGTTTGCTGGGTGGTGTTCTGCAGATGAAAGAAAAAAGCTGAACCATGACTGATGTGGCTTTTTCTTTTTAAGTGAAGACCCTTTCAGACAAACAAATGTTATGATTAGCTTGCCTGATAATTGGGGTGGTGTGCCGTGCCCCTTGCAGACCACTCTGCTTTGGACAGACAGTGTCACACCCTTGAAAAGCAACTAATTGCAAGAAATTCTCTTGCGCATGTGTGCACAGTGAAGTTAAAAACATTAACAGAATTGAAATATGTATGGGAGCTTTTAGACATTCAAAGTATTGTCTAAATTATAAAATGAGAGAATTGGTGGTTAATCAACTATTGATGCCAATAGTTGATTATGGAGACCATGTCTGTGGACTTACAAATGAGCCAAAATTAAAGAAAATAAATGGATTACAAAATAAAATGGCACGTGTTATATTGAAGTCTGACTTTCTTACCTGCCTTTGGGAGATGTATGATAGATTGGGGTGGAAGGATTTTGAGACTAAATGAGACCAGAAATGGACTTGTTTAATATACAAAGTAGTATATTCTGGCATTCTTGAATATTTAACTAAAAAACTGCAAGAAAAGGTCCATAAGCATCAGCTCAGAATCAGAACTTGGGGGGGGGGGGGATCCTTTGCGTACCCTAAAATACAAAATAAGTATAGGGAATTTACTTTCTTATACCAGTTTAACAAAGCCTGGAAAATTATTGATCAGGAAAGAAAAGAACTAACCCTGACACCTAAATTTTTTATGCAGCAATTGAATAAAGAACAATGGGATGGCTGCAAATGTTTATTTAAGATTGGGGAGGTGTAAATGTCCAAAATAGGGACGAATGATAATCTATAGGATAGTCCTTTATAAATGGTATGGATTTAGAACATGTTTGTGTTGTGTTTATACATACCACTTTTATTGAGATGTGCTGTACTTAAATTATTTGTACTGTGGTTAAACTAATTTGTAAAGCACTTTAAGAATTGTACACAGGATCATCATGAGTACAGGTTCTTTGAACCTAATAATGTTGTAAGTCAACTTCCTGTATAAAAAAATCATTTTCTACTACTACTACTACTACAGTTTTGAGCTAAAAAGTTAATCATAAAAGCGCAATCGGTACATAACACCTTCAAAGAAAAAATATTTATAACTACATAGCAGACCACAAAAACAGATAGAAAACTTTCCAAATGTTAACAAATTTAACTGTAACTGAACATGCAAATGAAAAAAGCATTTCAAAGTCATCTGGATCTTCTTACCTACATCCTAATTGTATGCTTTTTTTTTCCATAATCTCATTTCCAAACTGACTGGTGCTAATGGCATTATATGATTCATAATCTCTACCCTGACAAATACATAAAAATGTGTTCCATTTTATCTGTCTTCAAAAACATTAAAAACAGTGGCCCAGATATTCAAACTGCGCCAGTCTGAGAGAAAGCCCTGCGCTACTCAAAATAGTTGCGTAGGGGGTGTGGCGGAGTGATATTCAAAGGAGTTGCGCTGTTGAGCAACTCCTTTGAATATCACCCGAATACAACACTTGCGCGTAATGGTAGCAGTGGAACTTGCGCTACCGCCAAGTTGCCAAGTTAAACATTAAACTTGCGGTGGCGCCAAGTACCATTGCATCATCGCGCCAAATTTCCGATATTCAAAGGTGACATGCAAATGGGGCCACCAATTTATACAAGGCGCAGAGGGCCATTTGCTGCATCTATTTATAGCCCATTTGCGTAGGTGCGCGATCCCGGACTTGCTCCTGGCTATCCTGCCAGGCAGCAGCCGCCGGGGACCGACGACACTGCAGCCCGACGCGGGCATCACAGTTACATGACCCCCCACACATCTCCCACAGCCCGATCGCGGGCAGAAGCCGTACATGGCCCCACATCACCCATAGCCGATCGCGGGCGAGCCGTCATGTAGGCCCCACACATCACCCATAGCCCAATCGCGGGCAGAAGCCCGTACATGTACGCCCCCCACACATCACCCATAGCCCGATCGCGGCAGAAGCCGATACATGTCACCCCCACCATCACCCATAGCCCGATCGCGGGCAGAGAAGCCGTACAATACGCCCCACATCACCCATAGCCCGATCGCGGGCAGAAGCCGTACATGTCGCCCCCCCACATCACCATAGCCCGATCGCGGGCAGAAGCCCGTACATATCGCCCCCACCACACATCACCATAGCCGATCGCGGGCCAGAACCATACGTATGTCGCCCCCAGTGCCCGATCGCGGGCAGAATGTAACCACCCCCAACCGAATAACTCCCTGGTGGTCAGTGGACCATAAAGCCCGATCGCGGGCAGAATGTCACAACACAACCACCCCAAACATCTCCCTGGTGTCTAGTGTCCCCACCCACCCACGAAGCCCCTCCACGCTCCCCCGCGGCGAGGCGACAGCATCCCACGCCTGCCACCCGCCGCTCCTCGACTGACTGTCGGTGAGGCTGCACACCAGTGGTGCAGAGCTACAGCCAATGGGCGTGCAGCCCTTACCGTACATGACAGTCCAGATTTGGACTGTCGTATGCAGTATAAACTTCTACACTGACCACCAGGGAGTTATTCGGGTTGGGGAGGGTTACATTCTGCCCGCGATCGGGCACTGGAGGCGCTACGTGTGGTTCTGCCCGCGATCGGGCACTGGGGGGCTATGTATGGTTCTGCCCGCGACCGGGCACTTGGGGGCGACATGTATGGGTTCTGCCCGCGATCGGGCAATTGGGGGGCGACATGTACGGGTTCTGCCCGCGATCGGGCTATGGTGATGTGTGGGGAATGTACCTGTACTGCCCGGGCGATCGGGCTGGTGGGGGGCACAGGGAGCGAAGTTGGGGCCAGCCAGGGTGGCAGCTGCTGTGTTGCGCCCTGCAATGCAGCAGCTCACCTGTGGGTGGCCCTCAACTTAAGCCTTTTTTTTTTGGCTCAAGCTTGTGCGGGCGCAGGTTGGGGGTTGCGCATGCACAACTCTGCGCAACCCGACTGAATATCGGGTTGCGCAGGTTATGCATGGATCCTCCCCCTCCTGTTGAGCATGCATTCATTTGCATTGCTCTCTTGCGCAACCTGTTGACAGTGGCGTAACTGCCTCCTGCTGAATATCACAGAATGGCGCATTTTGGACTTGTGCATGGCGCAACCCTTTTGAATATCTGGGCCAGTTAATTTGCTAATGCATTGATTTTTATATTTAAGCAATACAATAATGTTCAACAGGGTGTGGGTTGAGCTGAGATAACCTCACACCTTGGGTGGTTGGGCACAAGGCCACAGACCAAGTGCACCCAACTCCCCAGAAGTGAGGTTATCCCAGCACAACCCATATTCTGGAGTGTGTTATTGCTTTTATACAATGGCTCTTATTTATTAATATTGTGGGGACAAAAATGAGCACATGTAGATGGCTGAAACATTTTATGGTAAGGCAGAGAACTAGTGTTGGAACATCCCTTTTATGTGTATGGACATCTATCTTATAGTATCAGCTGTACAGCTGTAATTTTAAATTTTTTTTTTTTTTAGGAAACCATCTCCATGTGAAATCACTGCATCATGGGTATGCAAATCAATTGTCTGGTATCCCTGTAGTGTGCTATACAACACCAGGAAATTAGGCATTTGCATACCCATGATGCAGTGCATTCATATGTGGTGTGTTTCCACATAAAACTGTAAAACTGATACTATAAAAGCCATGTTCCCATACTATAAAGGAGATGTTCTGACACTTGTTTTCTGCCTAACTATGAAGTGTTTTAGCCATGACAAATATTTTTGTCCTCACAATATTAGTAAATAAGGTTTTTATGTGAAATAAAGCTTGTGCTACTTCATTTCTCCTATTAAACCTGTTTGTTTGCAAAGAAGATTATTCTTGGACTAGCTCTTCTCTCACTACTGCAGTTCCTGAACAGGTCATATAGCCACAAGAAGCACATCCAATCCCACCTTCCATGTCCCTTTCTGCTGTACTGCGCCGGCCCAATTAATTTTTTATATATAGAGTACCCAGCTGGCTAATTAACCTCCTAGCAGGCTCCAAAATTGCACCCTTCAAAACCAAACTTTGATAACATTTAATGAAACTCAACAGCTGTGACTGCTCCACCTAGTTCTATTGTGAGCATTCTCCCTTAGACGCCTCCCAACTCACTCTTCTCACTATATCCCTCCATCAGCCTTCCTCCTAACCTCTTTCCCTTCCCCATACTACTGTATTCCCTCCTATCTCTACTCTAATTGGTAACACCTCATCTCCCAACTCTTGCATAGTTTACCCCCTTATGTGTACCTCTCTGCGTATGCCATCTCTGCTTCCCTTACCCCCGCTCTTGAGCATAAATCTCACCACCTGCCACCCTTGCAGACATCTCTGCCCTACTCCTAGTTTCCTCTCCCTATCTCTACACTTAAGATGTTGGCCTAGGACATCCCGTACACTCCTCTTTGCAATGCCTACCTCTGGCTGCCTGCAACCTCTCATTTCTGGCTGGTCCTCACTACTCTCTTTCCTCCCTCTCTGAACTTTGCAGCTTTGCAGTATATGACAAGGTCACCTATCTGACTGTTTTTACATAATCTGTACAATACCTTTAACTTTGGCACTCATGATACTTATGCAGTACTTACTGTGTACTTTTTGAATTTTATGTACTTTGTATACTCATTTAACCTTTGTACAATGTTTACTATTCTTGTGTGTCCCACTGTTTCTTTAATGATGTGAAGCCTTTGTAAATGAGCCTCAGACTCAAAGGTGTTACAATGCTGAGATTTCAATAAATAATAAATAAATCTGCAAGACATCATACTCCCTTGGTAAAATAAACAGTGGCTAGTTATTCAATGTTAGAATAATTCAGTCTGCCATGCAGTCAGGTGTAGGTCTGAACTGGATGCTGTGAGGCTGTACTCGGATAACCTAACTGCGACAAGCACACACTGATCAATCAGAGTCCAGAAACTTTTCTTGCCATTGTATAAGTTCAATTATGAACTGCCTCCTGAAATTGGAGGAAGCTGATTGGATGAGAGGTCTTTGAAGCCATGATGATATTGGGCTACATATTCACAGCTTCAAAAAGCCTTCAGCCGCCAGCATGTTCACTGAAAAGCAATTCCTCTGATCATGATCAGGCAAGGCAACAAAATGCAAGCTGCAGGGAGGAGGAAGGGTCAGACACCTGTTCAAAGCAGAAAAACACATCCGCTTGCCATTTCTGTTACTCCCCACAAACGACTCTGCTGGTACCAAGTAATGCATTTTTTCATCCTCAGTCAGACTGCCACAACCCAATCAGCCGTTTTCCTTTAAATGAAGGGCTGCTGCGTATGACTTTACCATCTCCATCTCTCTTGAGAGGTGCGTGCTTGGACAGCCATTACCACATGCAGAAGTACCTACAAAGATTAGTTTGTCTCATTTATTTTCAAACTGTCACCTAGCACTTCCCTGTATTTATCAGCTGCCATGGCCAAGCTAAATAGTGAGGCTGACTAACATATGTATTCGGAAGACCAGAAGTGTTCTCCTACTCAGTCAGCTCCCTTTCACACAATGCGACTTCTACCCCTTCTTGTGGGCTTCAGTGAGAAGCAAAAACATAAATCCTACACATCTCAGTCACCTGGTTGCACCCTTCTCATCCCCAAAACAAACAGATCAAAACATTAACACAATTTGCTTCTCATCACACCATGCAGTGCTGGAAGAGTGAGATAAGAGTTCACAGCTGCACCAGCTCAAGGAATTTAAATTACAGCAGCACTACCTGCTGCCCAGAGTCCTCCAAAAACTATTTTCTCAAAAGGTACTCCTCCAACACCCCCAGAAAAATCATCTTCAGATGGTTTTTAAACTTTTTTATTTTTTTTATTTTTTACTGATAGAATGTTTAAGCTAGTTCATAATAGCAATAATGCACTCCAGGGTGTGGTATATCATGGGATATCATTACTTCTAGGTGATGGATGCCCTCGGCCTATGGCCTTGTGCCCAGTTACCCAAGGCGTGATGATAGCCCATGATACACCACACCCTGTCATGTATTATTGCTTATTATACAATGGCAAGGAAAAATCCTGACCTCTGATTGGTCAGTCTCAGACTGGAGCTGTGATGTTATCCCAGTACAACATCACAGCTCTTGTAACAGGCCACAGATAACCGCATCAACTCTAATAAAAATCACTCCACCCAGTCCCCTTTAGTTACCCCCACTTGACAGCCCACTTCAGTTGTTGCTGTTCTTCACAAACACACTCAGTGTCCCTGAGTCAAAACACTGCCGAAGTCAAACCAACAACCCACAGGCATTCTCCAAAGTTCCCAAAGTTTCTATTCAATATATACAAATAAAATAAAACTAAAATCCTTTACAGCAGTTGACAGACCGAGCAGAAAGAACAAGAAAGCAAGTGCAAGTCACTGCATGCCTATAATGCTCACTTGGTCTACAAATCAGTTTCCTTTTCTGTTTTTCTTAGTTCAGCAATGAAACTACTGGTAATGCATCTTTTCTACCTCCTTTTCTCTCCTCACAGCAGCGGCATTGTTTGACCAATCAGAAGAACTGGGGGGGGGGGCAACAATGTTCGACTCCACAAACTACTTCCCCAAACACAAACATGTTTCCTTCTCTTCTTGCTCCTTGGTTTAAAAAAAAAAGTTACAGAAAGCAGTAACACCCTGATTACATTCAGAAACTGTGGTCATTGTAGCAGCATTGTGCACTAGCTTCCACTCTCCCGCTATGTTATAATGTGACATTATCAAACATGTTCTCCCAGTACAACATAACGAGAAAGTGTACTGGGAGAACCGCAAGAAACACACAGTTGTGTGTGTGTGTGTATGTGGGTGGGGGGGGGCTCACCAGAAAGCAAACAAAAACAGACGTGAGACCAGAAAACAGGGACGTCAGCATTGAAATACCAACTCCATCTACTGGTGGAAAATATTCTGAACTTTTTGTATACCTCCACAGTAAGAAAATGAAATAAAAAACAAATGATTAAGTTTTTTTTTTTTATCTTTTACCTTTTATTAACTGAAGAGCCATTGTATAATAGCAATAATGCTGTGTGTTGTGCTGGGATAACATCACTTCTGGGGTCATTGGATGCACTTGACCTGTGACCACGTGCCCAACCACCCCAAGCGTGATGTTATCCCAGCACAACACACACACTGTCATGCATTATTGATTTAACAAACAAGCATTTGTCAATGCCGATTGCTTGCTTGCTGGTATTAGCATTGGAAGTGCAGGAGTTAGACAGATGCAGAATAGCAATGGCAGTGAAGTATTGAACTTTACGCTAACCCCACCTCCACCCTGCATAGATGGACAGGCAGTGGGGTATGCCTTTGGGTCTTCACCCAAAACACTCATGCCGTTTACCCTCACCCTATCTGCAGACACTGACAAATGTTGACATATGCCTTGGGGTGTTCGGCCTTACAGTCGCCCCATTCCATAAGGACATCTGCTGAAATGGGTGCAGTATAAGAGAATGGGGTGAACTCTGGGGCTGAAGAGTCCAAGGCACACCTCAATGCCTGTCACTGGCTGCAGGATGGGGGTGGAATGGCATGAGCATTATAGCCAGCTATTCAAAGGCACACCCCTGATGCCTGTCAGTCTGTACAGGGTGTGACGTTATGATTAGAAACCCCTAATGTCCTGGGCGTTTGTTGGTATTTGCACTACAAATTTTCAACATGCCCTTTTTGTGACCCCCACCTCCTGAAAACATTTGGGACCTCTGCTTACGAACAGTGACACTATGATTTTGTTTATCTGTCCCAAACACTGATTTCCCACACCGACTACGCCATTCTGCACCAGATATGCACCAGATATGCGAAAACATAGTTCGGCAATATGTGAAAAATGACAGTTGTATTGTTCATAAGGAGGCATGCAAAAATGGCAATGTTGCAGATCCGGAGTGAAAATATTACAAATTCTCGAAGTTACGAGTGTGCATGGAAACTGCGCAATGCACGCTCATAACATAGTAATTTTATGGACTTTTGTCACCAAATTTTCAACATAGGCATTTTGGGGCCTCTGCTCATGAACAGTGTCACTGTGATTTTGTTAATTTGTCCCAAACATTGATTTCCCACAGCCACTGCGCTATTGTGGCTATTGTGTGAAAACACATTGCCAGGATGTGACAAATGACAGCTATACTGTTCATAACGAGGTGTGAAAAAATGGCAATGTTGAAAAGCTGGAGTGAAATATTAAAAATTCTTGAAGTTACGAGCATGCGTGAAACTGCACAATACACGCTTGTAACAAATTCGTTTTTTGAAATGTTCTCACCAAATTTTCAACATAGGCATTTTGGGACCTCCGCTCATGAACAGTGTCACTGTGATTTTCTTAATCTGTCCTGAACAATAATTCCCCACATTGACTGTGCCATTGTGTGTCACATGTGCAAAAACACATTTTGGGCAGGATGTGAAAAATGACAGCTTTACAGTTCATAAGGAGGCGTGAAAAAATGGCAATGTTGAAAATCTGGAGTGAAAATATTAAAAATTCTTAAAGTTACAAGTGTGCAAGGAAACTATGCAATGCACTCACCAACTTTGCAGCATAGGCATTTTGGAAGCCCCCCACTGACACTGTCATTTTGTTAATCAGTCCCAAAAGGTGATTCCACACAGTGACCACAAAATCACCTTTCAGGACTGAATAATGAAGTGACAGTGACTGAATTCATGAGGTGGGGTTCCAAGAACCCCATGTTGAAAATTTGGAGCCAAAAGTCACAAAAGTAGCCGAGATATCCACCTAAGTTGAACCCCCCCTTCCCATTTATATCATTATACAGCTTACCAGCATTTCTTCAGTTCCCAGTCAGCTTTGAAGAGTGCAGACGTGTTCCCGGACCACCAAAGATCGTTGCACCAGGTTCCAGAGGTAAGTATGGGGTGAGGGGGGTGTGGGGAGGTCGGGAGCACAGAGGGTGGTAAGGGTTGGGGAAGGGGCACTGGAGACAACAAGGGACCCTTTTTTTTCTTTCACAGGTTAAAAAAACACATTGTGGGAAGGTTTTTGCTTCACAGGTTTTTTTTTTGGCACACTGGGGTGGGTTCCCACTGTGCCACCTGTGTTGTTTGGGAGGGAGACTGAAGATGATGGGGATTGGGACCCCCGTCAGCACAGAAAACATGTTGGGGGTGCGTATGATGCTGAGGGGATTGGGCATCCCCTCGACATACATAACTGTTACATGGGGGGGACAGTATGCCGATGGGGATTGGGCTCCCCCATTGGCAAATGAACTGGGGAGGGGGCATGCCAACAGGGGGATTGGGCACCCCCATCAGCTTTTATTGGGACTGTGAGTGATGGACAATGACAGCTGCCACCATGTTTTCTGAAATGTTATACCAGGCAAGGCGCCACCCTGCAATGATGAGTCACTCCCTCATTGCAACAGCTAATTTGTTTCAAGTTGGTGGTACGCTTGCTCAACTAGTGTCAGCAGCAGTGTGCCACTACACTGAATAACAAGGTCCAAGCCCAAGAATGCAATGGTGGCATTGGCCACCACAGTGCCGCATCTCCAAAACCCGCTTCTCTCCTAAGCTGCCAAATAAGGTTTCTTGCACATACAAATGAATCAGAACACATAAGGTTTAAGCAAACACACTTTGGGAGGTTGAAAAATATTCATTGAAATGGAACAAATATGATTGAAATTATATGCTTGACCAATACCACAACTACAGTAAGGAAGGTCAACATTGTCCCTCTTCTTTTTTTTTACAAAAAATTGTTTTGCCTGAAGTCACTCAAATGGAAATTGGGTCTTAATACATCTTTCCTCAGGAGTTAATACCTCAAAGTTACAAACTTCAGTGATCTGGCCTGACTGGTAACCAAATACCCCCCCCAAAACAGGCATCAGTTAATTCTAACCATCACACCTCTAACACCTTTTTTTCTGTGTATAAAAGGGTTTTATTGTACAGCACTAGTTTAATGCTAGTACGAATGGGATGTTAAAAGCTAGGCAGGCAGTCACAAAAGAAAGCATGTCACACTGTCAATTGAGACAAAGTTCATAATCATTAACAAAACTGAATGTGGAGACAGCCTGAACACTGTTGCCAAAGAGTATGGCAATTTGAAATCAACAGTGTTTGATATCAAAAAATTGTCAGGACAAAATTAAGCAGTTCACCAAAGTGGTTAAAGACATGGGTGCTGTCCAGAAGCACTGCATTGTTTGTAAAGCTGCAGATGATGATTTCAACCAAGCAATGCATTTATGGTTTACTCAGTACTGCCGTAAAGGCACCCCTATTAGTGGAATTATTGTGACCGAGAAAGCTAAGTTGCTTTACAAGGAAAGGTACCCAGAGAATCACATTAAGAATTTTAAATCAAGCAAAGATAGAGTGAAAGTTATGGCTGCAACAAATGCTAGCTACTGTATGATTTTTGGTTTCCACTTGTCATTGGCCACAAAAGCACTAAACCCAGATGTTTTGCTAGTGTCACCATATCAGTACTTACCATTCATTATTACAGCCAGAGAAAGGCCTGCATGGATAGAGACATAATTTGTGACTGGTTCTTTAAGCATTTTATCCATATGGTGAAAGATTACCTGTAGGCTAAATCATTGCCAGCTCATGCTGTCCTACTCATGGATAATGCCCCCTTCCCTCCCATCCCTCCGTTGAAAAGTTAGTCTCCAATGATGTAAACATACAATGCCTGTTTATGCCCCCTAATGTAACCAGCATACTACAGCCCATGGACCCAAGGTGTCTTTAAGAACCTGAAGCGGTGCTACAAAAGGGATTTGCTGAGTTGCCTGTTGTTGGGGCTGCATAAATTTGAGTGCTACACTGATTTCTGTAAACAGTTGTCCATAAAAGGTGCGGTTTATCTGAGTGCCAAAGCATGGGATAAGATCAATCCCAAATGACTACGCTGGTCCTGGAATAAGCTATGGCCGTTTCAGGAAGAAGTTGATCAGGAGTGTAATGAGATCACCAACAGTCAAGTGCACTTCACAGAGGAGAGATCCACACTGGAATTAATAGAGGAGGAACAAAAGGACTGGCTATGAGCTGACAAAGAAGAAACAGGGCATGAGGTCCTGTCGGACAGAGAGATCATTGATCTCACTCGAGTGAGTACAGAACCTGACAGCTCTAGTGATAGTGAGGGGGATGAGGAGACATCAAAGATCCCACACAGCACAGCTGAGGAGTGCTTCACTGTGTACATGCAGTGGTTGGAGCAGCAGCCTGAGAAACTTCTATGAACTTTTTTTTTTTTTTACGCCCCTTTCTCTTTCCATGCCTGTGCCTTCCCTCAGGGTCCTTGTAGCACCATCACAGGCTGTGCTGGGAGGACTGCCAGAGCTATTCCCTCATAGAGTGCTCTGCTTCCCAGAATCCATCTAGATCCCCCAGATTACCCCCCCCCTGGGTGGGGTGGAAGGTACTCCCCAATCCCCTCTGAACTTCAATGGGGAGCGGACACCCGGAGCTGCTGCACGGATCTCCCACAGTCACTGGTGCTGAGGCCCATCTCCTGGCCCAGATATGGGGCATTTTCCTGTTTTCTAGACCTGCCCCATGATTGCTTGCATGCAGGGACAGCCAACAAAACAAAGGCATGCAGAGACGTGCCTTTGCTCCAGGCTCTCGGCCGACGCCCGCCCCTCCCTATGTTGCTGCATCCTCGACTGCACCTCCACCTGTGGTCACCCAGGTGACAGTATAGCAGTGAGGACTACAACCTACCCTCCCCAGAGAAGGAGAGCAGCACTGAGGGTGCTCGCTCCTTCTCCTCCTGGCCAGCCCTCCAGTAACCTAATCTCTCAAGCGAACCTGGGTTGCTGGTGTCAGGAGCGCTAGCGCTACCACTGCACTGGTGGGCAGCACAACTTCTGTTAACATGATGCTGCCTCAGGAACTGCATAATCATGTTGCCAAAAAGTGCTACAGCTCACTAAAGTGGAGCACTATTATTAATTTCTTTAAAACAGCTGAGACTTAGTCATAAAGTTGTAAAGTTTGCAATTTTTTTAAACAGTTAAAGCACAGTTTAGGTTAAATAAATAAATGAGTGACAAAGCAACAAAGATAAGTTAGTTTTTTGGGTGTTTTAGAAACAGGCTTTGACAGCAGATAAGGATCACTTGGCCCACATACTCTGCCCATTTTCCTACTGATTGGATAAGCTGCAGATCCTAGTTAACCAACAACCTACTTCTTCCTACCACCCACCAGAATTGCCTTATGTCTGTCCCTTGCATTCTTGAATTCCCCCACTGTTTTTGACACCACAACCTCCTCAGGAAGGCTGCTCCATTCATCCACCACCATCTCTGTGAAAAAATACTTCCTCACATTGCTCCTGAGCCATCCCCCCTCTATCTTCAGATTGAATCCCCTTGTTCTTGCACATCTCTTTTTCTGAAAGAGGATACCCTCTTGGACTTTGATGTTTCCCTTGAGGTACTTGAACATTTTTATCATGCCCTCCTCTCCTTCCTTTCCTGAAGGGTATACATATTAAGCTCCCTTAGTCTTTCTTCATGTGCCTTCTGTTGCAGACCAGGCACCATTTTGGTTGCCCTCCTCTGGACTGCTTACATCCTGTCTATGTCCTTGCAGAAACAGGGTCTCCAGAACTGCATGCAGTACTCCACATGGGGTCTCACCAACTGTACAGAGGAAAACAACTTCTTGTTTTCCACTGGTGATGCCTCTCCCTATACATCCCAGTTTCTCCCATCCATCCTTGCTGCCTTATCACACTGCTTGATTACCTTTAGGTCATCTGATATGACTACCCCTCAGTCCCTTTCCATTTTTGTTGTTGTTAATACCCCTCCATTGTGTACTCTTCCCTTGGGTTTTTGTTTCCCAGATTCATTATTTCTCACTTCTTTGCATTGAATCTAAGCTGCCATACTTTGACCATTCTTCCAACCTTGCCAAGTTCCTTTTCATCCTTTCCACCCCCCTTGCATATCAGCCCTGTTGCAGATCTTTGTGTCGTCTGCAAAGAGGCATACTTTTCCTTCTAGTCCCTCTGCAATGTCACTTATAAAGACATTAAAAAGGACTGGACCCATTACTGAACCCTGCAGTACCCCACTAGTAACATGGGGTCTCACCAACTGTACAGAGGAAAACAACTTCTTGTTTTCCACTGGTGATGCCTCTCCCTATACATCCCAGTTTCTCCCATCCATCCTTGCTGCCTTATCACACTGCTTGATTACCTTTAGGTCATCTGATATGACTACCCCTCAGTCCCTTTCCATTTTTGTTGTTGTTAATACCCCTCCATTGTGTACTCTTCCCTTGGGTTTTTGTTTCCCAGGTTCATTATTTCTCACTTCTTTGCATTGAATCTAAGCTGCCATACTTTGACCATTCTTCCAACCTTGCCAAGTTCCTTTTCATCCTTTCCACCCCCCTTGCATATCAGCCCTGTTGCAGATCTTTGTGTCGTCTGCAAAGAGGCATACTTTTCCTTCTAGTCCCTCTGCAATGTCACTTATAAAGACATTAAAAAGGACTGGACCCATTACTGAACCCTGCAGTACCCCACTAGTAACCCCCCTTTCTTTGGAGTGGACTCCATTTACTATTACTCTCTGCGTACTGTTGTTCAGCCAATGTTTTACCCAGTCTACCACTCTGGGACCCACTCTCAGGCTGGCTAATTTATTTATTAATCTTTTGTGTGGGACTGTGTCAAATGCCTTGCTAAAGTTTAGGTTGGCCATGTCAACAGCCCCTCCCTGGTCTACTACTTTGGTTTTGTAGTGTTTTGCATTGAAAATCATGTGGTTTCAGAGATACAGATTTTTCAGAGTTATGAACACCCTTCACTCTCATGGTGTTCGTAACTTTGAGTTTGTACTGTATAGAAAAAGAATGCACTCTCTCAAATTGTGCTTTATTTTGGGAGAGCCATGAATGAATTCTGGAATTCCAGACAGACATAAGAATCTGATGGATTCTTCAGTCCCAGATGCATCCCATAATTTTTTTTTTGATACTTTGTTATAGCATATTCTCAAATGCAGAGCAAACAACATCCTGGAAAATGTAACTCACATAGCATATCAATATTTCTACTATCTGTACTGGGGCCACAAGTCATATGTAATTGTTTTTATCTTGTTATGGGCACAGTGGATTACAAAATAATTTACATTGAGTCCCCAAGGCATTTTTATTTTATTCATTGAAATTTTTTTTATCAGGTAAG
This sequence comes from Neoceratodus forsteri, assembly GCA_016271365.2. Lineage (NCBI taxonomy): Eukaryota > Metazoa > Chordata > Ceratodontiformes > Ceratodontidae > Neoceratodus > Neoceratodus forsteri. The sequence continues at coordinate 115,998,760 of JADMNL010000035.1, read as the reverse complement.
TATAATAGAAAATCATTTAAGTCTAATTTACAGATGTGACCATATGGGGGAAAGAGGTAGTGGGCAAGGACAAAGGCATAGGGAGACCTGGAGAACATGAATTATACTCCAATAAAATTAAAGCAATATGAGAACCAGGATAAGTAGAAGTACAGCAGCAAATTGTATGACAGTATGGAGGAAACTGGATTACATATAGAACATTTTCATTTTGACAAGTGCATAAAAGGGTAAATGATGCTTTAATTTAATTTGGACATGCTTATGTGTTGGACATGAGAAAGTTAGATTATTAAGCAATAGTGCAACAAACACCCATTATTTTATGACATATATGGATATGAAGTAAGATATTCTTTACCCAAGCTTGGTTATCAGCTACTTGAAACTACATGAAAAATATTTTAACTTTGATACGTGTATCAATATATGATGTGGTTGAACTGTTAATACTGTGAACTGCCACTTCATATAGTTGTTCAACTAGTGAAGTCAGGACTTTGACATGTGAAGGCTATGTGTAGTAGCACTTCAATAATGAAGATATCACTTTACAGAGTTCCTGCTACTCAAAACTATGCATAGTGGCCCTTGACTGGCAAAATGCCACTATGTGTAGTTCTTATTTAAAATGTGTTTTCTGTAAAACAAAATCCTGCCTCCACCCATGTGTACAATTTTAAAACACCCCACTCGCACACTACCAGTTTAAATATCATACTACCACTACCTTTATACCACCCACATCCCTCCCCCAATAACTCTCTCAGCAATGTTCCTTAATAGATTAATAAAACCCTTCCACCTTTCCCAGTATTGGCCCTGATAGATCTTATAAATCATCCTAATTTCTCAACAAATAACAGAATGGCTCAGAGGTCCAATTATACTCCCAGAAACTCCCTCCACTCAATCAAGGGATTATTGAGGGCTGTCCGGGGATCACGCATAAAAAAAATAAAGCAATAGAGATTTCTTGGTGGTGGCCCAGAGAATGCAGACCTCCTTGCTATTAAATCGGAGGAATGTTCCTCGGTGAACGCATTTGGAAAAAGGCATAAAAAGCTATCTGATTGATTTGGTATATGGCATAGAATCTGAAAAGCTGCTTATTATGTACCTGTTAGTGTTTCAGATAAAGTAGCATGCATATATAAAGTACTCTGAGCTTTGGGATATGGTTCTTAACAAATACCATGTGTGTTGCCTTGACTAAAATATGAATGACTAGAAATGCTGCCAGCTCATGTAGTTATTACTTCCATCACAATTAGACTTTTGTTTCTATTCTGTTGTTTGCTGCTTTCTGTTTATTTGACCACTGTTCAAGGCTGAGCCAGAAAAAAGGTTAATGAATTCAGTGAAATAAATACTAGTAAGCAATAACACATAACAAAGCATACGTTGGTCTTGTTGGATCTGGATTTCTTTATTTTAATTTATTTATTTATTTATGTGTTTTCTTTTTGTGCCAAGCAGACAATCTGCATTAAGGGACATGACTGTAAATGCAAGAATGACCCAGTACTGTTTGTTTTTCTTCTTCTATTCAAAATAAGCAGCAAAGAGAGTGCAGCTGCTTTTTTTCACAAATGTGAGCATTACTTTTTGTGCTGAAAGCATATAGAGGGGCTGCTCTTGAGATGGCCACAAAGAGAGTGGCAAATGTGAGGGAGATTTTGTGTGTGTGTGTGTGCTTGCATGTGTCTCTCTCTGTGTCAGGCGAGCTTCCCCTGACTGTGCACATTTGGGCTGGTAAAAGGCTGACAGTGCGATGAAAGACATAATGTGATTGGCCAGAACGTTGTCAATTTAAGAAAAAAAAATACACTAGAGATGTAGTGAAACTGAGTTTTGCTGGCAAAATTCAAGCAAAAAAAGAAATTGTGCCCTGCAAAATATTTTGTGAAAACTGCGCATTTCACGTAATATTTAGCCAGTGCAAAATACAAAATTCCACTGGTAAAATGTGGAATTTTGTGAATGAAATGTGGAATTTTGTGGGTGAAATGCAGAATTTCATCCGCTGGTGGTACAATTCTGCATTTTGCCAGTGAAATTTCACCTGTTGAGGGTGAAATTTTGCATTTTGTCTGTGTAATTTCACATTTTGCACACACAAAATATTTTGTGAAATGCCCAAATTTCACAAAATATTTTGCAGAATGCAATTTTCCAATTTCACCCACCTCCAGAATGCACACAAGTGCCATATTTATAACAACAATTTTTATTTTCCAACAAATACAGAGATACAAAATAGAGGAAAAAGCAGATCGAAAACTCATTGGAAATACAGTGTTACTGTACTTAATACCTCTTTTTTTTAATAACAACATTTTTTATTGACAAGTGCCATATTTAAGTAGTGAGGCACAGCAGAGTTAGGGCATTTTGGTGGAATAGCAGTCCACCTTGTGTGGGTTGAATAGTAAAGGAAAAATAATAGAAGTCCGTGAACAGTTTACAGGATAAAGGTTTGAAGGTGGTTTCTATAAGAATAAATGGTGCTAAAAAAGATGAGTTTGGGGGATCTCTCAAAAATATGGGCAGTTGTCACAAGGTGGCCAAATTCAAGATGGCTACCAAAAATCTCTGAACTGGCATATCTTAGCTCATAGTTGTCACATGAAGCTGTATGTGGTATCTAAATTGGGTTTTGGAGGATCAAGGAATTCATTTCTGACTAAAAAAAGTTCTTTCATGAAGCCAGAGACACCATGACAACATGTTCTCAAATTTGCACAACAATGGCTACTTAATTCCAAGTTTTCTGACCAAAATTTGAAATTTGTGTTTTTAAACTTAAGTATATAATGCATGTCATTTTTCAGTCAGAAAAAACAGCCAACTTTTATTTTTACAAAATCTGGTTTTGCACAGTTAGTAACATTTTTAATTGAAAAGTTCTAATTTGGTAACATTAGTCAGATTGTACAATTATCTAATATCCATAATGCTTGAAGCCTTATTGCTGTTGTAACATTCTTCAATTAATGTGTGAAGTACTGTCTTCATGTGAGCATGCTCAAAAATCTCCTACTCATGTTATTCTTCCACGTTATTCTCAGAGTCATTATCAGAATAATATTGCATATTAGATTCTGCATCATCTTTTCTGGCTATTGAGACATTCTCTTGTGCTACAATATCCCCGAGGCTCTTTGATAGAGGTGCCTTTGTGTATCAGAGAGGTTGACATTTCCCTTCAATCAGAGTCCAGCCATGGTCTATTGGTGATGATGGAGCATCAGGTTTGTCATAGCTGAGCAGAAAGTACACCTGGTACTTAATTTACTTCACCTTCAAATCTTGTGAATCATGGTCAGGAGGTATTCTCTTAGTTGGCTTTCTCTTTATTCTATCCCACTTTGATGCCCGAGCCTCAGCTAGTGTCTTGCTGATACTATCTAGATAGACAAACCTGATGTTGAACTGCACCATGTTGTTCAGAATATTTGGTGCCTCTGGGCGACATTTTCCAGCTTTTCTTGTAGCTCTGAGGACAAGTGTAGACCTTCACTAAGTCCTTTTCAAATTATTCTGTGAGCCAGTACCTCATACTGTACATCAGTGAAAGATAGCTGATGCTTCTCTTATACTGTTTTCTATGTAGTGCTTTGTCAACTGAACCCTATGAAATCTCATTAACTGAAACAAGAATATCAGATAAACCAGATCCTTTGAATCGCTTGTTGCTTGCTGATATGAAAGAATACTGTATATGTAATGGACCTAGGAATGGAAGGATGAGTTCAAACTGTGTAGGATTCTCATTTTTCAATTGAACAATTGAAGCATAGACTGGCTGATCTCCAACCAGTTGAATGAAATATATCAATTTTGTTTTTTGCTATAGAGACTATTGACACATCACCTCATGTACTACTGACTTGTGGGTGGCTTGAGCAATATGAGGCAATAGTATGCCTTGCTCTTTGTAGCCAACTTCTGGATATTGGCTTGAAATCCAGAAAATGATCCAATCTTCTGACTTTCTGCTGGATCCTCTTTTCCATTGGTATCGAGATGAGCCAAAGAATAGACCATTTCTTGAATCTTTTCATTCAGAGTACTTTGTAATGAGATATCAGCTTCAGATTCAAACTGATAGTAGGCCACATTTGACCATCTTGTAAGGTTGAACTCAGTTGTTATACACCGATATTTTGCATTTCAAGAGACTTTGCTATGGCCACTTTAGAACATTTCTCATTAGAACTATTAGTAACAACATCCTCTGGTTGAACAAATGTAATGTCTGTGTGATGAGTTGTAACTGCTCCAGTTGATGTGTTGCCTTGAAAGTCATCGTACAGAGTGGCAGTTCTTGGAAAATCATTGACAGGCTCTTCAGGACAGCTGTTATTCTTCTTAAAGTCAAACTTGGCCAATGTAGCATACAGATTAAGAACATCATGGTAGATTATTCTGCATCATAATTTCTTCATCATGTCCATAATCTCATGACTTCTAGTCAGGCCATGAACCATCATTGATAACTTGACCTTTAAGGAAGTCTGTTTCCCAAGATGAGTGAAAATAACAGTGATGACAAGGCTGCAATATCTGGATCCTGGCAGGTGTCACTGAAATCAGTTTTAGCAAGGTTCTTTAGCCAGGTGAAAAACTTTCTTAACTAAGGATTTGACTCTTCAGTGTTCTGAAACTTACTAATATGTGAAGGCCAGCTCATGCCTATGTCACGTAATAACTTATCTTTCAAGCACCTGGCAATGGTATTCAGTAGTTGTTGTTCACTCACTCCCCATGAGTAGCTTGCTGCTTCCACATAACTTCCACCTTCAGCTATGTCATACACCATGGTACTCTTGTTTTTGTGGAAATGATCATGAAATCTGATCCTGTTTGCAAGCTCCTTTTAAATCATCTGTGTAATTGTGCTTGATTTTGTTGTACTTATATCACAATTGAAATTTCTCAAGAGGTTATTGTAGTCCATCAGTAGTCCTTGTAATGTTCTTGGCTCACTCATAACGAATACAATTGTCTTCACATGTTTGAAGAACATTTCTTGAACTTCTGCAAGATAAAATTGTTGTAAGTGGATATCTGAATTAATGTACTTGTCCTGGTGGTATATTGTAGAGACATATTTTTTCCAACAGGAATGATGATACTGAATCTCAGAGGCAAAAGGATCTGTTGTACAATCATTTGCAGCTAAGATATGATCACACATTATAACATCATCTAGGTACACTGTGTGAACCTTGGACATGTGCCATGCATCCATTTGTTGGAGAAGACACCACTTGTTGGCCAGGATGTTTTTTTATTTTCTGGCATCATGCATCAGATGCAGGGATCTTTGTCCTGTAGAGGACCACTTTGTGAAAGTCTAGCAGAAGCTCCAGGAGCATTTTCAGGGGAACTGTCATGCTCAGATCAAGACACAAGGATTTCTTGCATCTGCTGTTTATCTTTCCAAGTTTTGGCTTGCTGAAGCTTCCTTTTACTCTAGAATCCAGTCTTAAACAATTTATGAAAAAACATGACAGTTGGACCATCGTCCCAGTTTGCTTTCTCAAAAACACTTTCATATTTATCTAACTCTGTCCATCCCATTGCTAGACTCTTCAGTTTGTTCCATGAATCATTGGATAGTCATTTTTGTCTTGATCACACTCATTATCACATAATATACACAGTTCTTTAATCATCTCAACTATCCTCCTCTACCTTCCTCTCGACTGTTGTACTGGTTATATCAATGGTGTCAACATCTTTCAAATTGCTAATCACAGAACTTCATTTGGACATACCTCCAAAAAGATCAAACATATTTTATTTATTTAATTTTTTGGTAACTGGGTAAGTGCACTGATCCAAGGGAACATTTTCAGGCATGACTCAGGCCACACAGGCAGCAGTTACAGAGGTAGTGACAAGTTATACAATGAGTACAAGCCACATGGATATATAGACATCATTGGTGAACAAAGAAAGTGACATGGAAAAGTCAAATTAATGAGAGGCTGAAAAAACAATCAGTACATCATGATAAGTAACAATAGCTATACAATTATTTACTAGGGATAAGTGGCCAGTGCAAATTAATGCATGATGTAAAACAAACAAATATACAAAAAAGACATACAAGACAATAGCAAAGTGGGAGAGCCCAAGAAGCAGGCAGTGAAGGATGTAAGACAGGAGTTCAAAGAAATGAAAGCAGGCAGGGGGAGCCAAAGCAGCCCAATAGGGAAAAGTCAGAAGGGAAGGGGGAAGGTTATCCAAGCTAGCAAGGGCATGCAGCCTTATCAAGCAGCTGGGATTTGATATGCATCTTGAAAGTGGCTTGGGAGTCCAGAGAGTGGATGGGCATGGGGATTCTATTCCACAGAGTGGGAAAAGCTACAGATAACACTCTGCTCCCCTTAGCTGAGGAGACTTTCAGGATATCCTTGGGGGGATTAAGGATGCACACAGACACCATGAGGGAGTTCTGGTCTTGAGGAGAGATGCATAAGGGAAGGCTTCACCATGCCTGATGGCACTGTCAAGGTCAGTAGCATAGCAAATCCCCAGAGGGTCTGGGTGCAAGGGTATGTTATAGGACCCCCTGGTTTTGAATAGACATCAGAATTATGATTTGGGCCCCTCAAACCTCATGGGTCTGGGTGCAACTGCACCCCCTGCACCCTTGTAGCTATGCCCCTGGTCAAGGGGGCAACTAAGCCCGTAATCAAATCTGCAGTGTAGTGAGAGCCAGCCAAGAGTCTGGTAGGGCAGTGGTGAGTGGAATATGCTGCCAGGAGAATGAAATAATATATGTTGTTGTATGTGGAGCAGAAGTGCGCATGCAGAGCTGAGGATGTGTGTGAGTAAATAGGGGAGCAGTAGTCAATCAAGGGCAGCAGGTTGCCTTGCGCAGTGGCTAAACAGGCTTTCCTGGTCAGGAGTAACTTTATCCGATAAGCTGCACTAAGTTTCTGGTTAATATGTTGGATTAGGGATGGATCCAGGATAACTCCCAGATATTTGAAAGTGAGTACATTTTAAAGTACAGTGTCATCCAGTGAAACTACTGAGAGGGTGAACCCAGCCTTAGCGACCTTAGATGGGAAGGGTTTAGATACAAATAGCATGGATTTTTTTTTTAACCATTAACAATTAGGCGATGTGTGTGGAACCAGGTGTGCACTGCAGAGTAGTTACTGGATAAAGCCCTGGATATATTTTCAAGAGCCTTGTCATTAGTGAATAGGACAAGGTCATCTGCATAAAATATGGCATCACAAAGTGAGACAGTCTGAGGGGAGAGAGTTTATAAACAGGGAGAATAACAGTGGGCCCAGGATGGAGCTCTGGGGTATATCGGTAGTGACTAGGAGGTCAGGAAGGTGGTAGGTCCCACACATACCAACAGATCTATCTGAAAGGTAATGTTGGAGCCACTGTGTGGTCTCAGTAGAGCAGCCAAGGGTGTGGTTGTGCACAAGAACAAGGGGACATAATTTGAAGATAGAGGGGGAAGGCTCATGGGCAATGTGAGGAAGTATTTTTTCACAGAGAGGGTGGTGGATGCATGGAACAGCCTTCCTGAGGACATTGTGGGGTCTAAAACTGTGGGAGAATTCAAGAATGCATGGGACAGACATAAGGCAATTTTTGTGAGGGGTGGAAGATGTAGGCTGTTGGTTATCTAGGATATGCAGCTTATCCTGTAGGTAGGGCAATGGGCAGACTAGGTGGGCCAAGCGGTCCTTATCTGCCTTCAAAGTCTATGTTTGTTTGTGGAGGGAGGAGAGTAACAGGGTGTGGTTGACCAGATCGAAAGCTTTAGACAGGTCAACAAAGACAGCACATGTTGCCCTTCCAAGGTCCATGTTCCTAGGAATATGATTGGTAATCAGGGCAAGGGCAGATGTGGTGGAGTGAAGTTTATGGAGGCCATGTTGCTGTCTGGACAGTCAGTTGTGTGTGTCAATATAGTCAGACAGTTGTCAGTGGACAATACTTCCCAGGAGTTTACTAAGATGGGGGAGCAAGGATATAGACCGATAATTATCTGGGGATCGCGGGTCACCAGTCTTAAAAATCAGGACTACCCTAGCATGCTTCCAAGTGCTGGGTACTGAGGAGGTAGTCAATGCCAAGTTAAAAAGGTAGCTGAGTGGTTTTAAGATGGCAGGTGATATAAGTTTAAGCATAGCATGGAAAAGACCATAGCTGCCCAAGCTGCCATGGCTAGGCAGGCTCTTCAGCAGTTTGGCAGTGTCCCCGGGGGTGATGGTCTGGAAGTAAAAAGACGGGAGGGGAGGGGAAGGGAGGAATATCTGAGGGGATGTGGGGAAGGGAGGTGATCAGAGACCAGTGGTCACCAGGGATGGCAGCTTGCTAACGAGGGCAGACAGGTCTGTGAAATTTTTATTGAAGGCCTCAGCCATAGCAACGGGGTTGGCCAGACATCCAGAGGGAGTGTCAAGGTGAATAATGGAGTTATGAGTGAATGGGCGGAGTAATGAGCTAACCTCACCTCATAAGTGATGGGGATCACCAAGACTTTCCCCTTGTTTGCCCTGAAAGAAGGAACACTTTTTGGCAAAGGCTTACTGTTTACAAATGTTTTTGTAGCCACCAGTGTTCATTCAATCGGACAGGGGAGGGAGCTTTTTGTACAGTAGGCTGACCATAACTTATCCCTTTCCTTCATCATGGCCAGGAGATCTTTGGTAACCCAGCATGTACAGCCACCCTTAACTCAGTGAAGAGTCAGGGGGAAATGTTGATTTTGAAGACAGAAGAGTACAGTTGTGAAGAAACTCTCAGCCTCAGACACGTCAGACAGGGTGTAGAAAGCCAACCATTTTATCACTTGAACATCATGAAGGAGGAAGGGGATGTCTGGGTGATTGAAATTACAGAAGGAGAGTAGTTTTGGGGGCAGGCTCTTGGTCTTGGTAGGTGGGGGAGTGATCACTAATGGCATCAGTAAGAGTGCCCAATAGGAGCACCCTGTCCTCTCTACTGGTGATTACCCAGTGAAGAAGTTTATAGTTTTGGGTGCTAGGGTTGTTGCCTGATGGGAATGGTGATAATTTGGACTAGGTTATGGAGCTTGAGAAGGTTAGCGTAATCAGGTTCCTGGGCACTATGCCAGTCCAGGTTGAAATCCCCAAGGAGGTTGGTGTCCCTGGAAGGGGAGCAGCTTCCCATCCGTTCAAGGTGGGTGGTGAAACCTGCTAGGCATACTGGACGGGAGTTATAACAGCAACGCACATACATCTTTTTTGCTCCACCTATGGTCAGTTCTACTTGGAGTCACTTACGGGTGAGCGAGGGTCAGAGTGGAGGATGGGGGTAGCAGAGAGAGAGACTCATGGATGTAGAGAGCCACCACACCAATCATTTTCTTATCAGGCCTGTCATGCCTTAGCAGGGAGTAACCTGGGAGATAGCAGGCAAGATCAGAGAGATTGGGTTTTAGCCATGTTTTGGAGATGCCTAGCACATGTGAATTGTATAGGGTAGCCCAGGGTTCAAGGTCAATTAATTTTTAGGAGAGAATGCAGAGGTTGATGTGTGCAAACTTCAATCCAAAGGAGGAGTTCCATATAGGATTTGAGTGATCAATGGCCATACAAGGGGAGCCAGGATTGGTCTCAATGTCTCCTACTAGCAGAAGCAAAGAGAAGAGCAGGCTATATGCCATGGGCAAATGCAGAAGGGGTCCACCTGGAGTGATGCAGGCCTATACTGGCACGATGCTCTGCAACTCTCCAGGAGGGGATCCAGGCTCCTAGGAGATAGGTTTAAATGCTTCGTTGGCAAGCATTTAAACTAGCCAAGGGGGGAAGCACTGGAAAGGAGCAGGAAAATCCTAGCCCCCCCCAAAAAATCAAGGTAAGTAGTGAGGTAAACACCAAGATAGAGATGTTGATAGGGAGAAGGGTAGGGTTAAATGGAGAAAACAACAAAGGCAATAAGGACAGGGATGGGGCAAAAAGGGATAAGGTCATCAAGAAATGGAGGGTAATGAGTACCAATACCTGTAGTCTGGGCAACAAGCTCCCTGAACTGGTGGCATTGATGGAAGAGGGATGTCTGGACATTGTGGCAGTCACAAAAACATGGTTCACAGAGAACCATGACTGGGATGTTAACATACCAGGGTACACCCCCTACAGAAGAGACAGAGAGGGTAGAAGAGGGGGAGGAGTAGCCCTCTGTATAAGGGAAGGGATAAAACAATGGAACAAAAATGTAAACAGGGAGGAGAGGAGGCACTGTGGGCCACCTTAGAGACTGGAAATGGTACCACAATCCACACAGGGGTTGTATACAGACCTCATCTCAGGGGGAGGGACTGGACAAGGATATGATCGAAGGCATCCTTAGGATGACAGAGAAGGGGGAGATACTGTTGACAGGAAACCTGAATATGCCAGATGTTAACTGTAGCACCTTTGCTGCAGCCACATCAAAGAGCAGGGCCATTCTCGATGCCCTACATGGGGCATGCCTCCGACAGCTAGTGTTGGAACCCACTCGGGAGGGAGCAATCTGAGACCTCGTTCTCTCAAATGGGGACAGTGAGAAGATCTCAGATCTAGAAGTGAGTAGCCATCTGGGTACAAGTGACCACCAAACAGTGTGGTTTATGATAAACTCAGCTGCAGAGTCAAGCCATACAAAAGTGAAGGTACTGGACTTCAGGAGGGCTAACTTTGGCAAAATGTGAGAGTGCCTTAGAAAAGCACTATCAAACAGGCAAGAAGGAGGGGTGAAGCAACAGTGGGGAAACATCAACACTGCCATCACAGAGGCAACAAGCCTTTGCGTGAAGCAAATAAATCAAAATGAAAGAAAAAGCCACTATGGTTTCAAAAGAGGTGGCAGGGAAAGTTAGGGAGAAAAAGATAGCATTTAGGAAGTATAAGGAAACACAGAAGGAGCAGGACAGAGAACTGTACCAGTTAAGACAGAAGGAAGCAGGGAAGGCAGTCAGAATAGCAGAGGCCCAAACTGAGGAAAAGATAGCCAACTCGATTAAGAAGGGGGATAAAACCTTTTATAGGTACATTAGGGAGCATAAAAACACAAAGGGAGGGATAGTGAGGCTGAATAGAATGGACAGTGGATGGGCAGAGAGGGACTGTGAAAAAGCAGGGATACTGAATGAATACTTCTGTTCAGTATTCACAAAAGAAGAGGATGGGGGGGTACCTAATCCAATTAAGAGAAGCACCCTGGATGGGGTGTTGAACCCAGTCCTTTCGCAGAAGAAAGGGTTCTGAAAGAACTCCTAAAACTGAAGGTGGACAAAGCAATGGGGCCTGATGGGATTCATCCTGGAATTCTAAAAGAATTAAGGGGAGAACTAGTGACACCACTGACTACCCTTTTCAACAAATCATGGGAGGATGTTGTGGTACCTGAGGACTAGAGGAGGGCGGATGTGATCCTCTTCACAAAAGTGGGACCAAGACAGAGGCAGGAAACTACAGACCTGTCAGTTTGACCTCTGTGGCAGGGAAAATGATGGAATCACTTCTGAAGGAAAGAATTGTTGAGTACCTAAAGGCCAGTGGGGCAAAGGACCCAAGGCAGCATGGACTCACAGTGGGAAGTTCATGTCAGACAAATCTAATCAATTTCTTTGACTGGGTGACCAAAGTAGTAGACCAGGGAGGGGCTGTGGACATGGCCTACCTAGACTTTAACAAGGCATTTAACACAGTCCCACAGAAATGATTAATAAACAAATTAGCAAGCCTGAGAGTGGGTCCCAGGGTGGTAGCCTGGGTAAAACATTGTCTGGACAACAGGACACAGAAGGTAATAGTAAACTGAGTCCACTCTGAAGAAAGGGGGGTTACTAGTGGAGTACCGCAGGGTTAATTACTGGGTCCAGTTCTTTTTAATGTCTTTATAAGTGACACTGCAGAGGGACTGAGAGAAAAAGTCAGCCTCTTTGCATATGACACAAAGATCTGCAACAAGGTTGCTACAAAAGGGGGTGTGGAAAGGATGAGAAGGGACTTGGCAAGGTTGGAGGAATGGTTAGAAGGATGGCAGCTTAGATTTAATGCAAAGAAGTGCAAAATAATGCACCTGAGAAACAAAAACCCAGGGGAAGAGTACACAATGGGGGGGTAGTAACAACAACAAAAATGGAAAGAGACCTGGGGGTAATCATATCAGATGGCCTTAAGATTGGCAAGCAATGTGAGAAGGCAGTAGGGAGGGCTGGGCGGGATACTGGGATGTATAGCGATATTCACTCACCAGCAGAAAACAGGAAGTTGTTGTCCCGCCATACAGACAGATGGTGAGACCCAATCTGGAGTACTGTGTCCAGTTCTGGAAAGCCCATCTATGCAAGGACATAGAGAGGATGGAGGCAGTCCAGAGGAGAGTAGCTAACATGGTGCAGGGTCTGCAAGACAAGCCAATACGAGGAGAGACTAAAGTAGCTTAATATGTATACCCTTGAGGAAAGGAGGGGGGGACATGATAGAAACTTTTAAGTAGTTCAGTGTAATCAACAAAGTCCAAGAGGGTAGCATCTTTCAGAAAAAGAGATGTGCAAGAACAAGGGGATGCAATTTAAAGATAGAGGGGAGGACGGCTCAAGGGCAATATGAGGAAGTATTTTTTCATTGCGAGGGTGGCGGATGCATGGAACCACCTTCCTGAGGAGGTTGTGGGTATAAAACTGTGGGAGAATTCAAGAAAGCAGGGGGCAGACATAAGGCAATTTTTGTGGGGGGGGTAGGAAGAAATAGGCTGTTGGTTAACTAGGATCTGCAGCTTATCCAGTAAGTAGGAGAAATGGGCAGACTAGGGGGGCAAAGTGGTCCTGATCTGCCATCAAAGTCTATGTTTCTGTGTTTCTATGATAGTAGAAGAGAAAAGGAGGAAGCCAAGATGGCAGGCATCCTGTTTGGAAAGAAATGCAAAAAATGCAGGGCCCTTAGGGGTACCTTCCCACCTGACAGTGGGATGGGGGGACATCAGGGGTGAAGGAGGTGGTAAGGCAGGATAGGAGCTTCTGTTCTATGGCAAGTATGGAAGCACCAAGATCTACAAGAAGTAGGGTGCCTAGCAGCAAGACTGCCAGCAGTGGTAGCATAGCCCACCTCATATTGGAGAGCAAGTTTAATGACAGGCAACTAGACGGTCAAAGTATCAGGGGTGTGTGGCTTTAGACAAGAGGGGATAGAAATGATATAAGGAATGAAAAAGTACACACCTAAAGCGGCTGCTCCAGTGGCATAGAGGATAGGGAGTAAACCTCCCCAATAGAGGCTCTGGATTTCACATCCAGGGTGGGGACAGAGAAAGCACACCTGGGTGAGCAGGAGATTAGTGTGTGTCCTTGCAAGGGATGCAGTTTTTAGAGCAAGGGAGAAGTACAAGTAGATAAAAGGATGTAGGAAAATTGAAAGGACAGGATGCTACAAAAGAACCAACGTACCTCTAGTGGCAAATCTTTATAATCTGCTAAAGGGAAACTGGATGGCAGGGATACAAAGAATGAGAATTGCAGAGAGGAAGAAGAAGCTATCAGAGCAGAAAAGAAAAGTTTATCAAAAAGGCTGTAGACATTTAATTAAAAAAAAAAAAAAAATACAGCTCTAACATAAAATTGCAACACAGTTCCAACAATACATTTGCAGTTTTACATTGAGAACCTTTCAAATTCAGGGAGAGAGTATGCAGTTTTACATTGACAGCAGTTCAAAATTAAGGATAGAAAAGGCACAGAGAAGCAAGGCAGAGTAGTTACAATTAAAAATTTAAAAGGGGAAGAAGAGATAGAGTGAGCCCAGCTAAATGCTCAATTCTAAAGGCAGGGAGCTACAGTCTTTGGTAACTCAAGGTATCAGCCAATAAGGAAAGCGAGACCCAAGAAGTTTCCAGTACAGGCTTGGAAGGCAGTAGTAGATCAGCAGGAGTGAAGGATGCTAGGTAAGCTGTATCTGAGAGTGCAGCGGTGGTAAGTAGGAGAGGGGACAGCGGCTGAAGCAGAAGCTACATCCCAGGTACTGTAGATCCGTTCAGGCGCTTCCACCCGGGCCTGTACCCACCACCTGAGGGAAGAAGGGAATGGGAAGGGAAAGTGGGTTAGATAAGGGCTAGAGTTGGAAGGGGGGGCACTCTGAGAATGGAGACAGGGAAAACGCATGGGATTTGGAGAAAAAAGTGGCTAGAGTAAGAAAATTGTGAGGGTCACAGGAAGCAAGCTGGGGGGGATAGAAAGAATTATGTAATCCCCAGAGGGCACTATCCTTAGAGTTACTACCCCTGCCTGCCTCCTTTGGGGCAGGATGAGGGGCTTGGATCCGTTGACGGGTGCCTCCACCCAGAGGTCGGGGTTAGTACTGTCGAGATTGCCTCGGTTACAGCCCTCTGGGTTACTGCAACACCCCTTTTGTCCCACCAGTGGCTCACACAGTGTACCCACAATACTTTTCCCCAGTTCACTTACCCCCCAGGTAGTAGCTCTCAGCTCACTCCGGGGACTCCCTGTAAAGTAAGGTATAGTTTTATCACAGTCACTATGCAGCAGTTCACCAGCAATGCACACAGTAGTCAGGGTGTAGTTGCAGAACAAACAATCTGATTTATTCAAGGGGAAGTAACCAGGACAGGGGGAAATCAGGTTGATTGGCTTATCACTATACTTATCTACTTAGGGCTCTGTGCACAGGCCTGACCCTAATATTTACTGTCCCTGGGTACCCAAGCCCTAATGGCTAGTCCACCATGGCAGCTGGTTGGGGCCCTGACACAGACAGCCTTTGCGATACTGAACGAGTCAGAATGAGAGGCAAAACTCAAGTAGACAGTCAGCAGGCTGCTGAGGCAACTGAAGGTCACTGATTGCAAACTTAGCAGGGAGCTACCCTGGGTTAGTACTCATGACTCCAGCAAGCAACGATGTCTTCACCTCTGGCAGGGTTAAGCCTGAAGTTCACCAGCCTCCTCACGCATTTATATGGCAAATAACAGAGGGGTACCATACCAGGCCGCTACTTCTAGACCCCACACGAACTTGCAGGAGACTCGGGCAATAAACAGCAACTTCAACCTCACAGGTGGACCGAGCATGATTCAGCAGTTTCTCCAGTCCTCTCAGGTTGAGCCTGGTAGGTAGCTGGGCTGGCACCAGCCTCCTCTGACCGCGCACCGGCAGATTTATTCCTACTCAGTTTGAATGGCAAAAACGGCCGCTTAGGCCTTCACGTGCTTCCCATGTGAACAATCACACAGCACAGAAGCCTAGAGCTCCTCTCTTCTCCTCAGCCACCACGCATCTCCCTCTAGCAGCCTGGGGCACACCTTACAGTCCTGGTGCTTCCCGATTCCATAGGCTGGCTGCACATGCCAGTCATGTTCTCCTGTTCTTACTGGTGTGAAAAAACGCCATAGCCCCATAATACATTTCTCAACAGGGCAAGCAGTTCTCCCATTGGTCAGCTGACTCAAAGGAGTCCCGCGATACTGATTGGTCCACTTCGGCAGTTCGGGATCAAAATGGTGGAACCCAACAGAACAGTCCTTTGCTGCAAAGAAGGCATTTTAGAACAACCACATTATCATTATTACTCTAAACAATGTCCAGCAAACAATTAAAACTTTCAACAGGGCTCCCTCTGCACAAGTAGCGATGGCAGCAATGGAGTGAATATCCAGCAGCCCGGGCAGGGCTCGGGCATGAACATGCACAGTCCCCCCCTTTGGATTAATTAAGACTGCAAAACAGGCAGCTTCAAAGGGGCAGTACACGGAGGCCACACAGGCACTCATTAAAAACGGCTTAAACGCCGAACACCAACCAGGCATGGAGCATTTAAATGAGCTCCGGGGAAGCTTTTAGGAACCCCCATTTGCAAGGAGGTTACACCGAGAATTGCAGAGATGAAGAAGAAGCTATCCAAGCAGAAAAAAAGTTTACCAAATGATAAAAAGGTATACAGTATGCATATGTGTGTATACATACATATATATATAAATATATATATATATATGTGTATATATTTATACACACACACATGTATATATACATATATATTATATATTATATATATATATATATTTAGCTATAGATATAGATATATATGTAGAGAGAGAGAGAGAGAGCTAGAGCGAGAAGGAGAGAGAAATCTGGCTTCAAGAAAGAACACTTTTATTATAAGACATGAATTCCTTGACCCTCAAACCCCCCATTTAGAAATTTTTGGTGTCCATCTTGAATTTGGCCACCCAGCGGCAATTGCCCACATTTTTGAGAGGGTCTTGCAAGCCCATCTTTTTCAGCACCATTTATTCATATAAAATTCACCTTCAAACCCTTTTTCCCCATAAATTGGTCACAGATTCCTATTATTTTTCCTTTACTATGAGGCGAAGTGGAGTGCTTCAGCCACCAAAGAAGGGCCATTATCCCACCATAGTGCATTCCCTTGAGTGCCTTACTGTGATTATGAAATGGGTCCCTATAAATAAACTGAATTTATTTGTAAAAATATTTGTGCTATTCATATTATTTAAAACTTTCTTTTAACTATTTAAAATAAGGTTTCAGAGACAAAATAATGCATGTTGAAGCAAGCTGTAAATTTGAGCCCATCAATAGGTGGCACTAATGCTGCACAAAAACAGCAGTTTAGTATGGAAAAGTAAGAGCAGGCAGTGGCTTCACATGCTAGTGGGATGTCAGGATAGAAGCTTCTATTGTGGCATTGGGAGAGAAACTGCATCTGATTGGATCATTAATTTAGTTTGGGTATTGGGGTACACAAGGAAAAGGAACCATTGCTCAGTACCTGGACTGCTGGTGAGATTGGAGGGAGCAGCAGTACTTGATATAGTAAACATGAACTTTTTTTTTAAACAGTTGATGTTTCCATTCTGTCGAGGTTCATCTGGTTTTTGTGCATTCAGGTGATGGATCCACATAGTGGTGGTGGTGAATAGGAAAGAGTGCTGAAAAGTTAACTGTTTAAAACACAGCTATGCCAAAAGGGTACCCCATCAAGTGGGTGCTACCAGAATAGCACCTCACTATACAGCTCCTGCATGGTAAGCGCTCAAATGGATAATGAGCAGGGTTTTACAGTGCTAGCTATAAGTGCTCCACTGGTCACTATTCATGTTCCCGTACAAAGGACAAGGGGACAAGGGCTGCAGGGAACAGGATGCTGGCTAGTGGCTAGTTGTGATGGAGACCCGGGTTGTAATTGTTTTACCTTATTGGGACTTTGTTTTTTTTTTTTACATGGGGCAATGGAAACAGTATTCCAAAGCCCCACAAATTTTAACATTCCCTGGGATCTGCTCACCCTCAGAGTGAGAATCCTATAGATGGGAGGAGTGGGGGCAGAGCCCTCCATGTCAGGATCGGCAAGGGTGAAGCCCCCCACAAAATAAAGCCTTGCCCTCCCCTTAGGGAAGCAGGGAAGGCAGAAAGGCAGACAAAGGCCCAAGCTGAGGAAACACTAGCACAAATAGTAAAAGAAGGTGACAAGACTTTCTATAGCTACATTAGTGAAAGGATAAAGTCCAGAGGGGGTATTACTAAGATCAAATGGCATAAGGGGGCATGTGAGGAGGAGGACCATGCAAAAGCATCTATCCTAAATAGATACTTCTGCTCAGTATTTGCTGAAGAGAAGGTAGGGTAGGGCCCACAGCTCTGCACCATGGACACAGGGGGAGGGAGGGAGGGAGGTGTTCACTAGTCCTTAACAAAGAAAGGGTCCTACAAGAGCTCAATAAGTTCAGGGTGGACAAGGTAATGGGACCTGATGGCATACATCCCATGGTACTAAAGGAGCAAAGGGTGAAACTAGCAGAGCCATTATCAGAACTGTTTAGTGAGTCTGTGAGCACAGGACACAGGAGAGGTCCCAGAAGACTGCAGAAGGGCTCATGTAATCCCGCTCCACAAGAGTGGTAGCAGGGAGGAGGCAGGGAACTACAGACCAGTCAGTCTTACCTCAGTAGTGGGTAAGATTATCCTTAAGGAAAGGATAATGCAACACTTGGAATCCATAGGAGCACAGGATCGAAGACAGCATGGGTTTGGTTTACAAAAGGAAGGTCCTGTCAAACTAATCTCATAGATTTCTTTGACTGGGTAACCAGAGTGGTGGACCAATGGGGGAGCAGTTGATGTTGCCTACCTTGACTTCAGAAAAGCTTTCAATACTGTTCCACATAGAAGATTGATTAATAAGCTGGGTAGGCTCGGGGTGGGTCGGACGTTAGTCAACTGGGCGGCAAACTGGTTGATGGGCAGAAAACAGAGAGTGGTGGTAAATAGTATACAGTCTGAAGAGATGCAAGTCACAAGTGAGGTACCTTAGGGATAAGTCCTGAAGCCAGTCCTCTTCAGTATCTTCAGCAGTGGCATTGCAGATGGACTGGAGGATAAGGTTTGTCTGTTTGCAGATGACGCAAAGATCTGCAACAAAGTAGCTTATCCAGATGGGGTGGGTAGAATGAGAAGAGATCTGGATATACTAGCAAAATGGTCAGAAGGGTGGCAACTGGGGTTTAATGCAAAGAAGTGCAAGATCATGCACATGGGGAAGAGAAACCCTGAAGTCACCTCTAGGCATGGAGGGGAGTTGCTGGCAGTCAAAAGGGAAGAAAGCGACTTGGGTGTCACCATCACCGATGACCTGAAATCATCCAAGCAAACCTCTAAAGCAGTAGGTAAGGCTAGAGGGATGTTGGGATGTATTAGTAGGGGTATCACAAGTCGGAAGAGGGAGGTAATAAACCCTCTTTACAAGACACTGGTTAGGCCCCATCTGGAGTACTGCTTGCAGTCCTGGAGGCCACACCTTCACAAAGACATTAACCAAATTGAGGCAGTCCAGAGAAGGGCAACCAAAATGGTGCAGGGACTGCATCAGAAAAGACATGAGGACAGATTAACTGAACTCAATAGGTATACCCTAGAGCAAAGGAGGGAGACAGGTGATATGATTGAAACACTCAAACACCTTAAGGGCATTAACAAGGTGAAAGAGTCTAACATGTTTCAATATAAGAAAAATAGCAGGACAAGAGGACACAGCCGGAGATTAGAGGGCAGGGATTAGAGGGAGGCCGATTAAGGGTTAATGTGAGGAAGTTATTTTTCACAGAAAGAGTGGTGAATGCATGAAACAGCTTACCTCAGGAAGTGGTGGATATGAATACAGTGCAGGGCTTCAGATGGGCATGGGGTAGGCATAAGGGAGCAATACAGATGAGTATGAATAGATAGGCCATTGACAGAGCAAAGGCCTACGGCACATTCATAAGGCAGAAAAAGAAATGGGCAGACTGGATGGGCCTTGCGGTCCTTATCTGCCATCAACTTCTGTGTTTCTAGATGACTAAATTAATACCAATAAAAACATTTTGGGATGGGATATGGGTGGGTTCTGAAATTAAAAATATTACATCCACTATTTTATTTTGCAGATATAAATGAGTGTAAAACAGTAAACTGTGGTCCAAATGCTGTTTGTCACAATACTGAAGGAAGTTACTACTGTGACTGTCTGTCAGGATTTAGATCCAGCTCTGGAAATAATACATTTATCAGTATAAATGAATCAACATGTGAAGGTAAGGACAGTCAAACTACACTTCTTTAAAGACATTTCCTAGTTTCTTGCTAAAAATGTACAGTCATGTTTTGTTACACTCAGATACACAACATTGCCCACAATTTTTTTTTAAAAAAGGCACCTTTTTTAAGGCTTGCACCATACCAACGTTATTCTTGTTGGCGCTTACTGGCCCAATGCCCCTTGAAAGTGGGTGCAGAATAAGGAAAATATCAGCACTGGAGCTAGACCTATGCTGTTTGGATCAGTTTGGTCCTGAGCATTTTGCATGTACTGAGCATAGCGGTATTTACCAGGTGCAGAGTCTAGTTTCACAGGAGCTACTTTCACACAGGCCATTGTGCTGGGATAACAGCCCATCTGAAAGCAGCTCTTGAACAATAAGGAGCCTTAATTCTTTCAACCCATTTCATAAGTCTGTATCTTGCCAGTTGTAGTTTACATTTTTTTTGGTTCAAGTTGATGTTAACAGTTGCCCATGAAAGGAGAACTTTCTCTGGAAAGCGGTGAAATTTCACAAGCAAAAGGCAAATTTTGCCATTTCTTCTGTGAAATTTTGCATAATGCGGGCAAAATTCTGAATTTTGTTTCTGCAAATAATTTTGCAGAAGGGATGAATTTTCCTAAATATTTTGCATAATGAAATTTGCCAATTTTGCATATCTCTACAATGGTATGACTACCTCCTTAAAGCCAAACATTATCTGAACATAGTATTTTGTATTTTATAGTAACAGTAGGGATGGCATTCTGGTCTTTTATCTTCATTAACTTTTGTAAAACCAATTTGACTTCAACTTGGGCCTTTAACTCGTAATGAAACTTTCACATTTTCTTTTCTCTTGTGCCTTCCCAGGCTCCTGGTTGTCCACTGCTTCAGTCTACCTAGGTCCAAGCTAGCACCCCTGCCCCAATGCCAACCACCACCACCCCACATTGCAGACCTCAGGTAATCCGACACATAATACCCCTCCGCCAAGGATAGGGTCACTGGTGGGGGTCAGCCAGCACACTCTACTTGGCCTGAGTGCTTCTGAGGTGCTTCTGGCTCACATTGGGAGCTCTGGTGGCAGCGGGAACTGGGGACCAACATCTGGTTGGCCATGGAGCACTTTTTTCCATTTGCTCCCTGGGGGTATGGTGTACCACTAATGTCAAGGTGTATGTCAGTGTTTACCATGCCATTCTTGGTCAGCAGGACCCAGCATGTTGTTGTAGCATCTGTCTCTGCCAGGAGTCAGCAAGTGCCAGGTCATCACCCCACCCTCTCCCCAAGAGAAGATGAGCAGTCTTCAGATGCTCAAGACTTTTCTCCATGGTCTGCCCTCTTTCACCCTGGGTCTGTTCTCAAACCCAGGTCACCAGCGTCGCAAGTGGAAATCCAACCTCTGCTCCAATGGGCCTCATCCAACCTTTACAATGAGAATAGAACCAGAACATTCACCTGTGTTGCATTCAGAAGGACTTTTGATTATAGTTTTCATAATAAAATTATGAGCGCCAAGATCACAATCCTGTGGTCTGCTGGAATCAACAGAATACCTTCAGCTTCCCAGAATCACTAAGTCACAATACATTATTGCAAGGCAGTCTCATTGTCACACTTACATTCCAATCTGATTTACACTGGTTAGGTTCAGATATTAGGATTAAAACAACAGCTTCTAGATGTGTAAAAAAGCCTTAATCTCATGAACAAAGTCCAGATAACTAAATCAATACCATAAACACATTTTGGGATGGGATATTGGTGGGTTCTGAAATTAAAATATTACATCCACTAATTTATTTTGCAGATATGAATGCGTGTAAAACAGTAAACTGTGGTCCAAATGCTGTTTGTCACAATATTGAAGGAAGTTACTACTGTGACTGTATGTCAGGATCTAGATCCAGCTCTGGAAAGAATACATTCAGGAATATAAATGAATCAACATGTGAAGGTAAGGACAGTCAAACTACACCTCTTTGGAGACATATCCTGGATTCTTGCAAAAATGTACAGTTAAGTTTTGTTGTATTCTGATACACAGCATTGCCCACACATTTTAATTAAAGAACCTTCCAGTTTTGTATTCCTTAGGATGTTCACATTAAAATAGGACATTTTCCTTAGAAACCATAGATGAAATACAACTGAGCACTCTGCTTAGTTTTAAGGCACCTAGATCTGTGTGGGGAAGTTAGGTGGGGCACCCTCTGAGGAGTCCACGGCATCAACGGGGTCCCCCAAGGGTCAGTGTTGGGGTCCCTTCTGTTTGATATCTTTATAGGGAATATAGCAGAGGGCCCAGAGGGGAGGATGAGTCTGTTTGCAGATGACACAAAGGTCAGCAACAGAGTAGATAAGCAGGAAGGGGTGGAGATGATGCGTAGAGATCTGGAGTGGTTGGAGAAGTGGTTCAAGGAGTGGCGATTGTTGTTCAATATGGCAAAATGTAGGATTATGCACTTAGGCAGAAAAAATGAAAAAGCAGAGTACTGGATTGGGGGGATATCCCTGCAAGTTACAGAAGAGGAAAGGGACCTAGGTATCATAGTTTCACAAGACCTAATGGTGGGTAAACAGTATGTAGGGGCAGTGGCAATGGCCACCAGGATGCGTGGTTCCCTAGGGAGAGGAATATCCAGCAGAAGGAAAGAGGCCATAGTTCCCTGTGCACCCAGCTGGTTAGGCCATACCTGGAACATGGGGTCCAGTTCTGGAGGCTGTACCTCAGGAAGGATGTGGAGAGGGTGGAACATGTTGAATTGCCATATGAGGAGAGATTGAAAGAGCTAGACATGTACTCACTGAAGCAGAAGAGGGAGAGAGGTGACATGATTGAGACATTTAAATACCTCATTGACTTCAATAAAGTATCTTTGGAGAGCCTGTTGCAGCTAAATGAGTGTTTTGTATTTAGTACTAACAGTAGGGATTACATTCTGGTCTTTTATCTTCATTAATTTTTGTAAAACCAATTTGACTTCAACTTCGGCCTTTAACTCGTAATCAGACTTCTACTTTTTTTTTCTTTTGCACCTTCCCTGGCTCTTGGTCGGACACTCCTTCAGGCCACCTAGGCCCCTGCTGGCATCCCTGCCCCGATGCCAACCACCATCGCCCCGCATTGCAGGTTCCCAGGCAATCTGGCATAACTATTGGCCGAATGGGTCACTCTCTTCCAAGGGAGATAGGCACCAGTGGGGGTCTGACAACATATTCTACTTGGCCCGGGTGCTGCTGAGGTGGATCTGGGCTGCATCAGGGGCTCCAGCGGCAGTGGTAGTGGGAGTCGGGGACCGTCATCCAGTCGGCCATTGTGCACTTTTTTCCATTTGCTGTATTAGGGCATGGTATGTTACTAATGTCAACGCATACGCCAACAATCACCATGCCCATCTTGGTCAGTGGGACCGAGCATGTTCCTGTGCTCCCAGCCTCCACCAGGAGTCAGCAAGTGCCGGGTCTTCATCACCCCCACGACAGAAGGTGAGCAGTCTTCAGATGCTCAAGCCTCCTCTCCCTGGCCAGCCCTCCAGCACCCTGGGCCCATTCCCAATCCGGGTCACCAGCATTGCAAGCGGAAATCCGGCTGCTGTGCCAATGGCCTAATCAGACTTTCACAATGAGAAAAGAACCAGAACATTCATCTGTGTTGCATTCTGAAGGATTTTTGATTATGGCTTTCATAACAAAATTATGAGCTCCAAGATCATCATCTTGGGGTCTGCTGGAATCAACAGAATACCTTCAGCTTCCCAGAATCACAAAGTCACAATACATTATAGCCAGGTAGTCTCATTGTCAAACTTACATACCAATCTGATTAACACTGGTTAGGTTCAGATATTAGGATTAAAACAACAGATTCTAGATGTGTAAAATAGCCTTAAACTCATGAACAAAGTCCAGATAACTAAATCAGTACCATAAAAACATTTTGGGATATGATATGGGAGGGTTTGGAAATTAAAATATTACATCCACTATTTTATTTTGCAGAAATAAATGAGTGTATAACACTAAACTGTGGTCCAAATGCTGTTTGTCACAATACTGAAGGAAGTTACTACTGTGACTGTATGTCAGGATTTAGATTGAGCTCTGGAAATAATACTTTCATGAGTATAAATGAATCAACATGTGAAGGTAAGGACAGTCAAACTACACCTCTTTAAAGACATTTCCTGGTTTCATGCAAAAATGTACAGTTATGATTTGTTGCACTCAGTTACACAACATTGCCCACAAATTAAAAAAAAATGGTGCCTTTTTTACCATGTACACCATGCCAAAGTTATTCTTGTTGGTGCTTACTGGACCCAGTGCCCCTTGAAAGTGGGTGCAGAGTAAGGAAAATATCAGCACTGGAGCTGGACATATGCTGTTTGGATTGGTACGGTCCTGGGCATGTTGTATGTGCTGAGCATAGCTTTAGTTACCAGGTGCAGAGTATGGTTTCACAGGAGCTACTTTCACACAGGCCATTGTTCTGGGATAACAGCCCACCTGAAAGCAGCTCTTGAACAATCAGGAGCCTTCATTCTTTTAACCCATTTCATAAGTCGGGATCTTGCCTGGATTGGTATGCATTATTTTTGGTTTACATTGATTATAACAGTTGCCCATGAAATGAGAAATTTGGCTGGAAGCGTGGTGAAATTTCACCAGCAAAAGAGCAAAAGGCAAATTTTATCATTTCTACTGTGAAATTTTGCATTATGCGGGCAAAATTCTGACTTTGGTTTCTGCAAAAAATTTTGTGGAACAGGTGAGCTTTGTGAAATATTTTGCATAATGAAATTTTCCAATTTTGCACATCTCTGCAATGGTATGACTACCTCTTTAAACCCAACATTATCTAAATATAGTATTTTGTATTTAATACTAATAGTAGGTATGGTATTCTGGTCTTTATCTTCATTAATTTTTGTAAAACCAATTTGACTTCAACTTGGGCCTTTAACTCATAATCAGACTTTTTTTTTCTTATGCGCCTTCCCCGGCTCCTGTTCAGCCACTCCTTCAGGCCACCTAGGTCCCAGCTGGCTCCCCTGCCCCAATGCCGACCACCACCACCCCACGTTACAGCCCCTCCCAGGTAATCTGGCATAACACTTCATCAGATAGGTCCCCCTCTTCCAAAAGACAAATTCACTGGTGGGGGTCTGCCAGCAAACTCTACTTGGCCCAGGTTCTTCTTAGCTGGATCTGGGCTGCATTGGGAGCTGTGGTGGCAGTGGCAGTCGGGGACTATCATCCAGTCGGCCATGGAGCACTTTTTTCCATTTGTTCCCTGGGGCAAGGTATGCCACTAATGTCATGGCATACTCTGATGTTTATCACACCCCTCTTGGTCAGCGGGACCAAACATGTTGCCGTAGCCCCGGTCTCTACCAGGAGTTAACAGGTGCCTGGTTGTCACCCCATCCTCCCCCTGAGAAAGGGTGAGCAGTTTTCAGATGCTCAAGCCTTCTCTTCCCAACCAGCCGTCCAGCACCATGTGTCTGTTCCTGAACATTGGTCACCGACGTCACAAGCGGAAACCCAACTGCTGCACCGGTGGGTCTAATCCAACTTTTACAATGAGAAAAGAATAACCAGAACATTCATCTGTGTTGCATGCAGAAAGACTTTTGATTATAGTTTTTGTAACAAAATTATGAGCTCCACGATCACAATGCTGGGGTCTGCTGGAATCAACAGAATACCTACAGCTTCCCAGAATCTCTAAGTCACAATACATTGTAGCCAGGTAGTCTCATTATTACACTTACATTCTAATCTGATTAACACTGTTTAGGCTCAGATATTAGGATTAAAACAACAAATTCTAGATGTGTGAAAAAGGTTTAATCTCATGAACAATGTCCAGATAACTAAATCAATACCATAAAAACATTTTGGGATGGGATATTGGTGGGTTCTGAAATTAAAAATATTACATCCACTATTTTATTTTGCAGATATAAATGAGTGTAAAACAGTAAACTGTGGTTCTAATGCTGTTTGTCACAATACTGATGGAAGTTTCTACTGTGACTGTATGTCAGGATTTAGATTGAGCTCTGAAAATAATACATTCATAAATATAAATGAATCAGCATGTGAAGGTAAGGACAATCAAATTACACCTCTTTAAAGACATTTCCTAGTTTCTTGCAAAAATATACAGTCAAGTTTTGTTATACTCAGTTACACAACATTGCCCACACATTTTTTTTGAAAGGCACCTTTTCTAAGGCTTGCACCATATCAGCATTATTCTTGTTGGTGCTTACTGTCCCAATGCACCTTGAAAGTGGGTGCAGAATAAGGAAAATATCAGCACTGGTGCTAGACCAATGCTGTTTGTATCAGTTTGGTCCTGAGCAATTTGCATGTACTGAGCATAGCAGTATTTACCAAGTGCAGAGTCTGGTTTCACAGGAGCTACTTTCACACAGGCCATTGTGCTGGGATAACAGCCCATCTGAAAGCAGCTCTTGAACAGTAAGGAGCCTTCATTCTTTTAACCCATTTCATAAGTCAGGATCTTGCCTGGTTTGGTATGCATTATTTTTGGTTCACATTGATATTAACAGTTGCCCATGAAATGAGAAATTTCACTGGGAGCGTGGTGAAATTTCACCAGCAAAAGAGCAAAAGGCAAATTTTATCATTTCTACTGTGAAATTTTGCATTATGCGGGCAAAATTCTGACTTTGGTTTCTGCAAAAAATTTTGTGGAACAGGTGAACTTTGTGAAATATTTTGCATAATGAAATTTGCCAATTTTGCACATCTCTGCAATGGTATGACTACCTCTTTAAACCCAACATTATCTAACATAGTATTTTGTATTTAATACTAATAGTAGGCATGGTATTCTGGTCTTTATCTTCAATAATTTTTGTAAAACCAATTTGACTTCAACTTGGGCCTTTAACTCATAGTCAGACTTTTTTTTTTTCTTATGCACCTTCCCCGGCTCCTGTTCAGCCACTCCTTCAGGCCACCTAGGTCCCAGCTGGCTCCCCTGCCCCAATGTCAACCACCACCACCCCACGTTACAGTCCCTCCCAGGTAATCTCGCATAACACTTCATTGGATAGGTCCCCCTCTTCCAAAAGAGAAATTCACTGGTGGGTGTTCTGCCAGCAAACTCTACTTGGCCCAGGTTCTTCTTAGCTGGATCTGGGCTGCATTGGGAGCTGTGGTGGCAGTGGCAGTTGGGGACTATCATCCAGTCAGCCATGGAGCACTTTTTTCCATTTGTTCCCTGGGGCAAGGTATGCCACTAATGTCATGGCATACTCCGATGTTTATCACAGCCCTCTTGGTCAGCAGGACCAAACATGTTGCCGTACGCCCGACCTCTACCAGGAGTTAACAGGTGCCTGGTTGTCACCCCATCCTCCCCCCAAGAAAAGATGAGCAGTTTTCAGATGCTCAAGCCTTCTCTCCCCAACCAGCCATCCAGCACCATGTGTCTGTTCCTGAACATTGGTCACCGACGTCACAAGCGGAAACCCAACTGCTGCACCGGTGGGTCTAATCCAACTTTTACAATGAGAAAAGAATAACTAGAACATTCATCTGTGTTGCATGCAGAAAGACTTTTGACTATAGTTTTGTAACAAAATTATGAGCTCCAAGATCACAATGCTGGGGTCTGCTGGAATCAACAGAATACCTACAGCTTCCCAGAATCTCTAAGTCACAAAACATTGTAGCCAGGTAGTCTCATTGTTACACTTACATTCCAATCTGATTAACACTGTTTAGGCTCAGATATTAGGATTAAAACAACAAATTCTAGATGTGTGAAAAAGGTTTAATCTCATGAACAATGTCCAGATAACTAAATCAATACCATAAAAACATTTCGGGATGGGATATTGGTGGGTTCTGAAATTAAAAATATTACATCTACTATTTTATTTTGCAGATATAAATGAGTGTAAAACAGTAAACTGTGGTTCTAATGCTGTTTGTCACAATACTGACGGAAGTTACTACTGTGACTGTATGCCAGGATTTAGATTGAGCTCTGAAAATAATACATTCATAAATATAAATGAATCAGCATGTGAAGGTAAGGACAATCAAATTACACCTCTTTAAAGACATTTCCTAGTTTCTTGCAAAAATGTACAGTCAAGTTTTGTTACACTCAGTTACACAACATTGCCCACAAATGTTTTTTGAAAGGCACCTTTTCTAAGGCTTGCACCATACCAGCATTATTCTTGTTGGTGCTTACTGGCCCAATGCCCCTTGAAAGTGGGTGCAGAATAAGGAAAATATCAGCACTGGAGCTAGACCAATACTGTTTGAATCAGTTTGGTCCTGAGCAATTTTGCATGTACTGAGAATAGCAGTATTTACCAAGTGCAGAGTCTGGTTTCACAGGAGCTACTTTCACACAGGCCATTGTGCTGGGATAACAGCCCATCTGAAAGCAGCTCTTGAACAATAAGGAGCCTTCATTCGTTTAACCCATTTCATAAGTCAGGATCTTGCCTGGTTTGGTATGCATTATTTTTGGTTCACATTGATATTAACAGTTGCCCATGAAATGAGAAATTTCACTGGGAGCGTGGTGAAATTTTACCAGCAAAAGAGCAAAAGGCAAATTTTATCATTTCTTCTGTGAAATTTTGCATTACACGGGCAAAATTCTGAATTTTGTTTCTGCACAAAAAATTTTCCAGAATGGATGAATTTTACGAAATATTTTGCATAATGAAATTTGCCAGTTTTTCTGTTCTCTACAGTGGTATGACTACCTCCTTAAACCCAAACATTATCTAAGCATAGTATTTTGTATTTAATAGTAACAGTAGGGATGGCATTCTGGTCTTTTATCTTCATTAACTTTGGTAAAATCAATTAGACTTTAACTTGGGCCTTTAACTCGTAATCAGACTTTCTCATTTTCTTTTCTCTTGTGCCTTCCCAGGCTCTTGGTCATCCACTGCTTCAGGCTGCCTAGGTCCAAGGTAGTACCCCTGCCCCAATGCCAACCACCACCACCCCATATTGCAGACCCTCAGGTAATCTGTCGTAAACCTTTGTCAGATAGGTCCCCCTCCTCCAAGGGAGATAGGCACTGGTCTGGTCAGCCAGCACACTCTACTTGGCCTGGGTGCTGCTGAGGTGCTTCTGGCTCATATTGGGAGCTCTGGTAGCATCAAGAACTGGAGACCATCATCTGGTCGACCATGGAGCACTTTTTTCCATTTGCTCCCTGGGGGTATGGTGTGCCACTAATGTCAAGGTGTATGTCAATGTTTACCATGCCCTTCTTGGTCAGCAGGACCAAGCATGTTGTCGTATCATCTGCCTCTTTCAGGAGTCAGCAAGTGCCAGGTCATCACCCCACCCTCTCCCCAAGAGAAGATAAGCAGTCTTCAGATGCTCAAGACTTTTCTCCATGGCCTGCCCTCTTTCAGCCTGGGTCTGTTCCCAAACCCAGGTCACCAGCATCACAAGTGGGAATCCAACCTCTGCTCCAATGGGCCTTATCTAACTTTTACAATGAGAATATAACCAGAACATTCACCTGTATTGCATGCAGAAGGACTTTTGACTATAGTTTTCATAACAAAATTATGAGCTCCAAGATCACAATCCTGGGGTCTGCTGGAATCAACAGAATACCTACAGCTTCCCGTATTCACTAAGTCACAATACATTGTAGCCAGGTAGTCTCATTGTTACAGTTACATTCCAATCTGATTAACACTGTTTAGGCTCAGATATTAGGATTTAAACAACAAATTCTAGATGTGTGAAAAAGGCTTAATCTCATGAACAATGTCCAGATAACTAAATCAATACCGTAAACACATTTTGGGATGGGTTATGAGTGGGTTCTGAAATTAAAAATATTACATCCACTATTTTATTTTGCAGATATAAATGAGTGTAAAACAGTAAACTGTGGTCCAAACGCTGTTTGTCACAATACTGAAGGAAGTTACTACTGTGACTGTATGTCAGGATTTAGATCCAGCTCTGGAAATAATACATTCATGAATTTAAATGAATCAGCATGTGAAGGTAAGGACAATCAAATTACACCTCTTTAAAGACATTTCATAGTTTCTTGCAAAAATGTACGGTCAAGTTTTGTTACACTCAGATACACAACATTGCCCACAATTATTTTTTAAAAAGGCACCTTCTTTAAGGCTTGCACCATACCAACGTTATTCTTGTTGGTGCTTACTGGCCCAATGCCCCTTGAAAGTGGGTGCAGAATAAGGATAATGTCAGCACTGGAGCTAGACCTATGCTGTTTGGATCAGTTTGGCCCTGAGCATTTTGCATGTACTGAGTAGAGCGGTATTTACCAGGTGCAGAGTCTGGTTTCACAGGAGCTACTTTCACACAGGCCATTGTGCTGGGATAACAGCCCATCTGAAAGCAGCTCTTGAACAATAAGGAGCCTTAATTCTTTTAACCCATTTCATAAGTCTGTATCTTGCCTGTTGTGGTTTACATTATTTTTGGTTCACATTGATGTTAACAGTTGCCCATGAAAGGAGAACTTTCGCTGGAAAAGCGGTGAAATTTCACTAGAAAAAGGCAAATTTTGTCATTTCTTCTGTGAAATTTTGCATTATGCGGGCAAAATTCTAATTTTGTTTCTGCAAAAGATTTTGCAGAATGGATGAATTTTGCGAAATATTTTGCATAATGAAATTTGCCAATTTTGCATATCTCTAATGTGGTATGACTACCTCCTTAAAGCCAAACATTATCTGAACATAGTATTTTGTATTTTATAGTAACAGTAGGGATGGCATGCTGGTCTTTTATCTTCATTAACTTTTGTAAAACCAATTTGACTTCAACTTGGGCCTTTAACTTGTAATCAAACTTTCACATTTTCTTTTCTCTTGTACCTTCTCAGGCTCCTGGTGGTCCACTACTTCAGGCTACTTAGGTCCAAGCTAGCACCCCTGCCCCAATGCCAACCACCACCACCCCACATTGCAGATCCTCAGGTAATCCGTCATAACCCTTCGCCAGATAGGTCCCTGGTGGGGGTCAGCCAGCACACTCTACTTGGCCTGGGTGCTGCTGAGGTGCTTCTGGCTCACATTGGGAGCTCTGGTGGCAGCAGGAACTGGTGACCATCATTCAGTCGGTCATGAAGCATATTTTTCCATTTGCTCCCTGGAGGAATGGTGTGCCACTAATGTCAAGGTGTATGTCAATGTTTGCCATGCCCTTCTTCGTCAGTGTTACCCAGCATGTTGTCGCATCATCTGCCTCTTCCAGGAGTCAGCAAGTGCCAGGCCATCAGCCCACCCTCTCCCCAAGAGAAGATCAACAGTCTTCAGACTCTCAAGACTTTTCTCCATGGCCTGCCCTCTTTCACCCTGGGTCTGTTCTCAAACCCAGGTCACCAGTGTCGCAAGTGGAAATCCAACCTCTGTTCCAATGGGCCTTATCCAACTTTCACAATGAGAATAGAACCAGAACATTCACCTTTGTTGCATGCAGAAGGGCTTTTGATTATAATTTTCATAACAAAATTATGAGCACCATGATCACAATCCTGGGGTCTGCTGGAATCAACAGAATACCTTCAGCTTCCCAGAATCACTAAGTCGCAATACATTATAGCAAGGCAGTCTCATTGTCACACTTACATTCCAATTTGATTTACACTGGTTAGGTTCAGATATTCGGATTAAATCAATAGCTTCTAGATGTGTATAAAAGCCTTAATCTCATGAACGAAGTCCAGATAACTAAATCAATACCATAAACACATTTTGGGATGGGATATTGGTGGGTTCTGAAATTAAAAATATTACATCCACTATTTTATTTTGCAGATATGAATGAGTGCAATACAGTAAACTGTGGTCCAAATACTGTTTGTCACAATACTGAAGGAAGTTACTACTGTGACTGTCTGTCAGGATTTAGATCCAGCTCTGGAAATAATGCATTCAGGAATATAAATGAATCAACATGTGAAGGTAAGGACAGTCAAACTACACCTCTTTGGAGACATATCCTGGTTTCTTGCAAAAATGTACGGTTAAGTTTTGTTGGACTCGGATACACAACACTGCTCACATATTTTAATTAAAGAACCTTCCAGTTTTGTATTCCTTAGGATGTTCACATTAAAATAGGACATTTTCCTTAGAAACCGTATATGAAATACAACTGAGCACTCTGCCTAGTTATAAGGACACCTAGATCTGTGTGGGGCAGTTAGGTGGGCACCCCCTGAGGAGTCCACGGTCATCAATGGGGTCCCCCAAGGGTCAGTGCTGGGGTCCCTTCTGTTTGATATCTTTATAGGGAATATAGCAGAGGGCCTGGAGAGGAGGATGAGTCTGTTTGCAGATGATGCAAAGGTCAGCAACAGAGTAGACAAGCAGGAAGGGGTGGAGATGATGAGTAGAGATCTGGAGTGGTTGGAGAAGTGGTTCAAGGAGTGGCAATTGTTGTTCAATATGGCAAAATGTAGGATTATGCACTTAGGCAGAAAAAATTAAAAAGCAGAACACCGGATTGGGGATATATCCCTGCAAGTTACAGAAGAGGAAAGGGACCTAGGTATTATAGTTTCACAAGACCTAAAGGTGGGTAAGCAGTGTGGAGGGGCAGTGGCAATGGCCAGCAGGATGTGTGGCTCCATAGGGAGAGGAATATCCAGCAGAAGGAAAGAGGCCATAATTCCCCTGTGCACCCAGCTGGTTAGGCCATACCTGGAGTATGGGGTCCAGTTCTAGAGGCTGTACCTCAGGAAGGATGTGGAGAGGGTGGAACATGTTCAATTGCCATATGAGGAGAGATTGAAAGAACTAGGCATGTACTCACTGAAGCAGAAGAGAGAGAGAGAGAGAGGTGATATGATTGAGACATTTAAATACCTCAATGACTTCAATAAAGTATCTTTGGAGAGCCTGTTGCAGCTAAATAAGTGGCCACAAGTGAGGGGACATGAATTACAAATCAAGGGAGGGAAAGTTCTTCACTGAGAGGGTGGTGGGAAACTGGATTGGGCTGCCATGGGAGGTGATGAAAGAGAGGACTGCGGGGGTTTGAAGAGTGTATGGGATAAACACAGGGGGCTTCTGGGAAAGGGGGGAACAATAGTTATACCTGATTATAAAATGGCATGAAACAATCCTGTACTTTGATTTGCCAGTGAGGGACTGGAGCTGTGATGTTATCCCAGCACATCACGGCTCTAGTCCCAGCACAGAAATGACCACATCGAATGTAAAAATTTAAACTGATACAAATCATTCCACGGCCACGATTACTTGAGTGTCTGATTCCCACTCAGCACCCAACCTTTCTTGCTTCACTCCCACCACTGCCAAGAATTAAACACTGCATCCTGCTCTCGTTGCTATCTCTAAAAAAATAAATACCTCAGCAAACATTTCTCCTTGCCCCTCATCTCATCAGGTAAAACGGTATCAATGCCACCGCCTGATCCATGGTCCTCCTCCTCGCTCTCTGAATCCCCACTACCAGCTCTGACCGGGACAGGATGCTCTTTACTCAGTTTGGAGCTGCAAGATATACCTCTGCACTCTTGCAATGGACTCTGAACAGGCCCCACCAAACTCTTCTCCCATTTCTCCTCTTCTCCTGAATGACATGGCTTGTGATCATCCTCTTCGTCACTGGACTCAGCTCTCCTCTCTCTAAAAATACAGTTCCATTTCTTGAACATGTTCCACTTGCAGCCAAAGTCCTGGAGCAGGGCACACTGACTTCCTTGCCAC
The DNA here is from genome assembly GCA_016271365.2 of Neoceratodus forsteri. Lineage (NCBI taxonomy): Eukaryota > Metazoa > Chordata > Ceratodontiformes > Ceratodontidae > Neoceratodus > Neoceratodus forsteri. The sequence continues at coordinate 115,965,413 of JADMNL010000035.1, read as the reverse complement.
AATTTGTGTACCACTGAACCAAAGCGGTTGTAGGAGGGAGAGTTATGATGTTCTTAACACTAACTCATAGCATTTGAAGAGTGTAAAAGAAGATAAAATACCCAACTGCATTTTAGTTTCTAAATTTAAATCTGTTTCTTTGGTTATCCTAATTGAACCTATCGGGATCAATATTACTGACAGCTGTTAATGGCACGCATTATACAGCCAGCACCATCTAGTAGTCAAACTGTGGACTTTTTTGTGAAAACATATACTTCCACACATGAAAAAATGCCAATAAAAACATAAAAACATCATTTTTGTCTATGTTATTGTTTTAAAAATGAACCATTTTATAATAGCTATAATGTTGCTTCTGGGGTGATTAGTCGCACTTGGCCTGTGGCCTCATGCCTAATCATCCCTGGCACGACATTATCCCAGCACAACACACACCCTGTCATGCATTATTGCTTAAGTGGACACTTAGGCAAAATGGGCAGACTGGGTGGGCCTGGCAGTCTTTTTCTGGCATCACATTCTTAGGTTCCTATATGATGAACTATGAGTCTTTCAGCCTACACCTTTCTGTGTTTCTAGACATTGCCTGGTCACATTGCTTTTTTATGCCATTAAGTCCTGTGTATATTTTAGATAAATTGACACAGTGGAGTCCCCCAGGATGAAATGCTCTTTTAATGCACTCTGCAGTATGCTGCAGCAGACCTACTGAATAAAGTAATTAGTCCCCTTTGTCATGCAGGAACCTGTGGCATTCACCTCATCCTGGTAGTGTTATACTTTCCTGAATGACAAAGGGGATTAATTACCATTGAAATTACATTGGTTTATTCAGTAGGTCTTCTGCAGCATTCTGCAGAGTGCTACAAAGTGCTGCAGAATTGTGTTTCATCCTGGGAGACACCACTGTACTTTATTAATCAGCCAATGACCATTACACAGATTGCAAACATGTGCATTGTCCCCCACAAAAAAAAGAAAAGAAAATCTAACAAATAAGATACATTTGTTCAACAGGAAAACAATGCATCTGAGACATTTATACTCCCAAAATCTTTGCGCTACAAAGTTAATTGTAAAAGCATGACTGGTGAACTTCCACACAGTATACAATCAAAACATGTAGCTCAGCTTTCCAAACATTAGCAGATTCAACCGTAAGTGAACATGTAAATGGAAAAAGCTTTATAAAACCATTTGTGTCTTCTTACCTATATCCTCGTTTTATGCTTTTTTCTTTAATCTCACTTCCAGAAGGACAAGTGTTAAAGTACAATATGATTCATGCCTCCTACCTAGGCAAATACATAAAAAGTGTCTTCCCATTTTATCTATCTCCAGAAATGTTAAAGCAGCAGTGCAATGAAAATGGGTTAAAATTTTACCCCACCTTCTTTTCTTCCTAATTGATGCCAAATCTCTTCAAGTTTGTTTTGGTGGTAACATTTTCAGTTTTCATTATCATTTAAGAATTTTATGAAAATTTTAAAATAATTGTTTCTCAAGAAAAAAAGATGGCTGCCTCATTTTTGCATAGAAATAAAATTGAGGCCCCAAGGAGGGTAAGAGTGCAGACAAAAATGCAAATGTACAGTACACAGCCAAGGAAGCATCCAGAAAACCCAAATCAACAGTTCTGCCAATATTTTTCATAACCATAGCAGAACATTAGCTTTTTGGAATAACTGTTTTTGTTGCACTGCTGCTTTAAAAACAGATAATGTGCTAAAACACTGATCTTTTTTAAAAAAAATGAAGTGGATGTTTTAAAACAAAAAATGAATCATAACTGAAAATGATTAGTCAAACATTCTTCGGCACTAAGGAAAATAATAATTGAAATGGAACAAATATGACATAAATGATCTGATTGACCATGATTGCAACTACAGTAAGGAAGGTTCAGGATTGTTCCACTTCTTTTTTCCTTTTTACAAAAAAAGTTTTCTGCCTTAATAAACTCAAAAATTTGGTCACATTACAACTATTCTCAGGAGTTACTATATAGAGAATAATGGATAGGCAATTGTTTATTACAGATTTTTTTTGCACACTCAAGGTGTGTAATGACCCATAAACCTTGACAGTGAAGCTCGAGAGGTTTATGTGGTCATCACACACCAAGTGTGTGCAAAAAAACCCATCAATACACACTTGCCTATTCTTTATTTTTTATAATTGCTGGTGATGGTTTCAGTTTCTTTCACTTTCCCCGCTGATTGTAGCATGACCGAGCGGTGTTTGGTCTTTTGAAGGATTTTGAACAAATGTTACAGAGAGAGCACTGTTTAGTATAAAAACATGTTAGTTTTTTTATTTCTGTTTACTTTGTGTAGTTTCCTGACAAAGAAGCTGCTGAGTGTATTGTGAGGAGAGTGGGTGACTCGACAACTTCAGAAGATTCGAAGCACTCGCTAGCGAGCATTGCTATAGCAACACTTGCTAATGCTTGTGTCTAGTCTTCTGAAGCTACCGAGTCACTCACTTTATACTCGGTGGCTTTTTTTGTCAGGAAACATCAAAATGTAAGCTAAAACAAAAAAGCTAACATGTTTTTATACTAAACAGTGCTCTGTCTGTAACATTTGTACAATATTCTTTAGAAGACTGAACACCGCTTGGTCATGTTACAGTCAGAGGGAAAGTGAAAGTTGTTTAGAATGCCATAATAACTGCATTTCGGGTTATTACAGCATCAAACACCATAATAACTGGATTTCAGGTTATTACGGCATTTCAAGAGACTCATAATCTGGTTGAGAAATACTGTAGGGTCACCAGTAATTACAGCAAAATAATGCATTCTCTCAAATTCTGATTTATTTTTGGAGAGCCATAAATTAATTTAGAAATTCCCAACAGACATACAATTCTGATGTTTTTTTCAGTCCCAGAAGAATCCCAATTTTTATATTTGTATATTTTGTTGATGCATTTTCTGAAATGCAGAGCAAACAACATCCTGGAAATGCAATTCCCATAAAATAGCAACACTTGTACCCAACCATAACCCTCTATATATTTCAGATAAATAGGTACTTTATTAATTAACCAAAGAACATTACACGTAATACAAACATACACATGTGCAGAAAAAAGGAGAAGAGAATAAATACCAATAAAGATGCATTTGTCGAACAGGATAAAAACAATGGATCAGAGACTTTTATACTAATACAGTCTTCAAGATACCAATTTAATCATAAAAACATGATTGCTGCACCTTCAAGGACAGAATAAAACAAAACTAATTTTATATGTACAGATGCACATAAAACACTGTAACTTAAAAAAATAATAATATATAAACAGTGGCTTAATTGAATAATAGCAGTAATACACTAAAGTGTTTCATATGTGAATGGGTAATGTCAGTTCTTCACTGCATGAGACACACACACCCCTATCCTGATCCAATGCTGAAATAACCATGAATTTAATGTGGCCTTCCTCTCCATATTTTTCAGTTCCATATGCGTCCCATTATGTTTTCTTTTTATATTTTGTTATTGAACTTTCTCAGATGCAGAGTAAACAACATTCAGAAAAAACGCAATTCACATAAACTATCAAAACTTGTACTAGCTATACTTGGGCCACAAGTCATATGTTATTTCTTATATCTTGTTATGATATAGCTAATTAGAAAATAAATGACACTGAGTTACTGTGATTTATTGATTTTATAATTGAAACTATTTTACTATGTAAGCATTACACATAATCATCCAAGTCTTATTTACAGATGCAACCTGGAGAAGAATAAGGGTAGTGTGCAATGAGGCAGACATAGGGATAACAAGATACATGAATAACACTCATAAAATCAAAGCAATATGAGTAGCAAGATAACTAGCAGTACAACAGTAAATGTTATGACGGCATAGAGAAAAACTGCATTGAATGCAGTTACATTATAATTTGGACAACTTGAAAAAAGGGCGAAACAATGCTTTAATTCAGTTTGGACATGCTTATGTTTTGTACGTTAGTCAGGTTATTAAGTCATAATGCAACATACACCCATTACTTTATGACATATATGGGTATGCAGTACCATACTCTCAATCCTGGCCTAGTTATCTGCTACTTGAAACTACATGAAAAACATTTGAACTTTTATACATATAGCAATATGCAATATAGCCCAACTGCTTGTATTACAGTGTGAACTATCACTTTATGTAGTTCTTCACCTAGGGAAGCTGCCACATTGCAAGGTGAAGGCTAAGAGTTATTAGCACTTTGAAAGTGAAGGTTACACTTTGCAGAGTTATAGCCATTCAAAAGTGTGCATAGTGTTCCCTCTACTAGCAAAATGCCACTATGTGTAGTTCTTTTTATTTAGAAAATGTTTTCTGTAAAACTGTATCCCAGTCTCCACCCATGTGCACAATTTTAAAACACCCCACTCCACATCATCAGTTTAAATATCAAACTACCACCAGCCTTGTGACACCCACATTCCTCCTTCACCCGCTGTCTCAGTAAAGTTCTTCAATCGATTCATAAAACCTTTCTACCTGTCTCAGCAGTGGAGTTCTTATAAGTCATCCCACTTTTCTAACCAGATAACAGAATGGCTCAGAGGTCCCATTATAAGGACAATCAGTGAGCAAAACCCATGAAAAAGGCAGAATTCCTGTCATTGTATATTGCATTAATGGGAAATAGAATGCCTCAACTGTTCAACAGTGTAGATAGGTTAGTTCATTCTACCTCCCTACAGTGTGGATATGTTTTGTCACAGAAAAGATGAGATGATTTTGGTTCTACCTTCCTGGAGCATTCTCCATCTGAGCCTGGATCTCTGCTTGTGACCTGTCTGGGTCAGCAGTGTAGACATGAGGGGCATGCAGGCACTCAGGGGATGTGGAATTAAAACCAATGTTTCTTAAGGGGTGCCCAAGGCGATCATGCAGTTGTATACCCAATTGTTGTGTTCCTGACCCCAGGCTTATGTAGCTGTTGAAGAACTGCAGGGTGGCCCTGGGCAGATCCGTGCAGGTTTTATCTGGTGCTTTAATTCAGAGGGTTGGTTTCCCATGACTCTTAAATGAGTCATGGTGAGGTCACACCTGAAAAAGTCATCATTGGACACAGGTTAGAGCCAGGTTAGATTTTGGGGTCATCATATTAACATCTGGACTGGCTTTCAGTTAGGTGATCACCACTTTCAAGATTGCTTTATAAATACCTGCATGGTTTGGCATTTGACTAGTTTAACAATCTCTTGGTATTGTGTACTCCCAAAAGATTATCATTGGCCTCTTGGGATTATGCCTAAAACAATCAGACAGTAGAGCTTTCTTGGTGGTAGTGCTGACAATGTGGAATTCCTTGACCTTCCATTGGAGGAGTTCTCCTTGGAGGAGGCATTTAAGAGGGGGGTCTAAAACACTATCTGCTTGATTTGGTATATTTATTTATTTAAGTCTCAGATTACAACCTTTGAGCTGGAAGCTTATTTACAAAGGTTCCATGTGAAGAAGGATAAAAATACATACAGAAAACATACAGTCAAGTAGGCAGCATAAAGGTAGGTCATATATAGATACATAAAATAATGCAATCTAGTAGACAGGCATTTGAACTGACAAATCAAGATACAGACATAGGAAGATATAGATTTTGTATAGAGCAATAGTAGGACATACTCAGAAAGGCTGTTGTGAGAAGGCTAGCCAAAAAATAAAGTTCCTGATCAAAGGGAAGAGTGAAGAAAAGGAGTGGCATGATTCAGGCAAAGGGCTGAAGGGACCAAAATGCCCTTTGTCAGTTCAGGAGTAGAGGTCCAGGAAGTGAATCAGCAGACTGGAGATTCCCCTTGTCAGCAATGAGGGTGCAGTGTGAGGATGGGTTGCCGGGGGAGGTAAGGAGATTGCAGATATAGCTGAAAAAGAGGGTCTATGTGGGTGGGAAGGGGTAAGGTGAAGGCATAGAATTAGGTGGGAGCAATAGGAGAGGTGGTGGACTGGTAGCAAGATTTGTATAGTCAGTAGGGATAGGTTGGTAACCTTGAGGTGGAGGAAGAGCGTAGAGGCAGTATAGAGAGCAGAGGTGGAGAATAAAGTTGATGGAGGGGTGGGGACCAAGGAGACAAATTGGGTAGTAGTGGAACCTTTGTGGAGGGGGAGGTAGTAGGAGGGTTAAGGAGAAGGATGGATAGAGTGGAAGTGATAGAGGGAGGTCAGTAGACAAGCAAGGGTCATTGTGCTGGTGAATTAGATTGAGACCTTTGCCATGGGTTAATTAATATCAGGAGCATGAGCTAAAAGCTGCTTATTATGTACCTCTTGGAGTTTTATATATCATGTATATGAAAAGAATCCTGCGCCTATGGATAAGGTGCTTAACAAATAAAATATGTGTTGCCTTGCCTAAAATGTGAACAACTAGAATGCTACCAACTCATGTAGCTATTACTTATATCACATTAAGATTTTTATTTGTATTCTGTTTGCTGCTTTCTGTTTATTTGACCACCGTTCAAGGCTGAGCTAGAAAGAAGGAAAATAATTCAACTAAACATGTACTAATAAGCATTATAAAATGGGCTTAAGAATTCAAAGCCACTGATTGGCTACAACATCATCTGAGCTGTGTCCTTACCAGATGATATTGTAGCCAACCAGGACTGCCAGCCACCATGACACCGCATGAAAACAACAAATCAGTGAGCTTTGCCAACCGAAAACAACAATGCTCACTGGCAGCACTCAGTAATGCCACAACGGGACATACATTCTCCTCAGACCACTCACTCAACAATAGCAATCACAGTTTCCACAAAGGAAAGCCACCGTCGGAATCACACAACAAGTTTCTGAAAGCACAGAACTACACAAAAATGGCAAAATTTAAACCAAATACTCGGACTCTCAGCATGTGGTAAGTAGAACGAAAATAATCTTACAATCTCTCCATTAATCCCTTACCTTGCTCCAGCTCAAACACTGCTCCCATCACCTGAAATATTCTGGCTTCTGGTCCCAACGAGAATCAAATCCCAGAACAAACCTTCCCACCACCAAGCCTCATCCAGCAGTTTAATGCAGTTACAAAAAACATCAGCAATCACTGTCCAAAACTGCGTGATGCACAACGTGAAATTCATAACCCTGTCCAAATAACAACGCAGCACCACATAACAAGAAAGAGGAACATCTAAGCAAAAATGGCCATCGCATCACTTTAGTAACTCTAGTTTAAAACGTTCACCGTTGAATATTTAATTTTTAAATATTTTACATGACCAAGCTGACATCTTCAGCAAGTAAAAAACAGACTTGTCTGTGGCAGTTACAGTAAGACAATCTTTAGTCTTCAAAATGTTTCCTTCAGTAAAACAATTACAAAACACTTCAAGTGTTGAAAATTGCATAGAACTATCTTAAAACATGCCATATTTAAAAAGTTTCAACAATTTATTTTAAACAAGTAAGCAAGTTATTGTCAATAACTAAGCCAGTTACATAAATTTCCAATGGCAAAAACTGACTATTTTTTGTCCCTACAAAGAAAAAGTGTTATTCTATTTAAATGCTGCAAATTTCAATTAAAAAAAAATTACAATTACAAACACTTATCTACTTTACTGTTGCCCATTTTATAAGTGCAATAACACACTCTGAGGTGTGTGTTACATGCTGATAAGAGCATGCCCAGGGGCATAAGGCACTCGGCGCAAGTGCCACATGCCTTAGTATACCCCTGGGCATATTTTTATCAGCACGTAACCTACACCTCGTTGTGTATTATTGCTTGCATAACACATGACAGAGCATGCATTGGTCATGTTGGATCAGGATTTTTTGGGGAGCTTTTTGTAAATTATTACACTAAAGCTGCCATAGTTTTAGTTTATTTTGCTGTACAGATTGTGATTTTCTACTCCCCTATAGATCTCTTGCCTTTCTGTTGTGCTTTGTTTTAGTTTGCTGTCCAGTGTGTGATTTGATGTGCTTTTTCAGTTATTTGGGGCTGCTAATTTTCCCATCAGACGATGTGCATTTAGGGGCATGGCTGCAAATGTTAGAGAGGTCCAGTGCTGTTTGTTTTTCTTCTTCTAAAATTGAGCAGCAAGCAACTACTGCTACTGTTTTTCAGAAATGCAAGCATTCATTTTTTGTGTGGAAGCAGGGAAGGACTGGTGGTGAAATGGCTACCAAGAGGATAACAAAATTGACAGTATATATGTGTGTGTATGTGTGGATGCATGTGTGTATACGCATTTGTGCGTGTGTGTGTGTGTGTGTGTGTGTGTTTTGGGGCTGGTAGCAGGCAGACAATGTGATGAAAGAAATAGTGTGATTGGTCAGAAATGTTTTAAATTTAACAATAAGAATGCACATGTAATGGGGCCTAGCCCTATCTAAGTTTTGGGAGGACACTGCACTATCATCTTTTCCTTTTGACAAGTTTGTTGCAACAGCAATACCCTAATACTATCTTATACTATTCTTTATTTTCCTCTTAGTTTGGTCAAACTGGCCCACTGCCACCCACCCCCCACACATTTCTCTATCTTGTCCACTTTTGTTTTTACCTTTCCTTTTCTAGTGCTACCCCAAAAGCATCTCAAGTTGAAGAGAAAATGCACCAGATAAAGTGCAAGAGCTTGTATTAAGAATTTAATATTCTTGGAAAATTAAAAACAACTGGAACCAGAAGGGTTCAAAACTTTGTCTTGCAGCTATGCTGCTATCTGAATTGTTTATTTTAAGAATTCCATACCTTAGTGCTGGCCCAGTGGCACTGAGGGTTGAGGCATTGGATGCCACATCTCGCACCTTGCCAGTGACCCGGGGTCGGGAATGACTTTGGGTGCTGGAGGGTCGGCTGGGGGAAGATGATTGAGCATCCCAGGGACTGCTTTCCTCCTCTGGGGAGGGTGGGAAGGGACTACCATTCTCACACTGGCTCCTGGCAGCAGCTGGGGAGGTCAATGCATGCTGAGGTTAGCTGTGGGGTCAGCGTGGACCAATGCTGGACATGCCATGCGTGGACTCATGCACAGCAGCATCCTTGGCATCACTGCACACCCATGCCATGGGGGTGGGGAAACAAGCACAGAAAAATCTCCACATGCACAATGAAGGCAGATCTGGTGTCACGTCAGATGCACCCAAGTCAGCTGCCCTGGTGCCCACTCCCTGGCCTTCCATGTTGCAAGTACCCACCACAATGTGGCTGGGAAGGGCAGGACATAGGAGTCAGAGCTCTGGCTGTGGCTGGGTCAGGGCCAAGGAGACAGCTGGATGGGGTGGAACCATAGGTACAACCCCTCCAGTTGAGGAGAATAAATCAATCAATCAAAATTTTTATTTAACCCGGTGAACATCATTGAGCAAAGATTATTTGTGAGATGGACCTGGACAGGATACAAGAACAATACATAGCACATTGAACACAATAAAATCACACAATATTTAAATAACTAACTAACATGGTCAGGGCTAAATATACTACACAGGGTAATGACAGTGGTAGTGCATGAGTACTATATACACGCATGAGAAGCTTAATACAGATTATAGTCAAGATTAGACACTATGGTGTGGTGAAGGCAGAAGAACAAACATGAGTGAGAGGGGCAACAAGGGAAGTTAGGAAGCTGATAATAAAAGGAAGGGAGCTGTGAAGGTTAAAGAGTGAGGGGGAGGGTAGGCAGGGGAACCCGTAAGTGTCATATCAGCAAATAGTGATACAAGTGCCATGGGTAAGCACAGACTCCAGATAAGGGGAGTGAGGAGAGGCAGAAGGTAAGGTGAATGCCCCAGGGTCAGGGAGGTAGGGGGCATGTGAGCAAGAGATATGTTACTTTAAGATAACTGAAACCTACACAAGGAAGCAGGCTACACAAGGAAAAACAAAAATGGAAGGCTATGAAAAGGTTAAAGAGGGAGGGGAAGGGGTACATAAATTAGAGAAAAAAGGAATTCCATACCTTATAAAGAACTGCATTAAAACTAGAGGTGGGCAAAGTCCCCAAACTGCACTACATGGAGCACTTCATGTATTAACACTAGAGTTGTGTAGCGCTCCACAATGAGAAGTGTATTACTCCACCTTCTAATTTTAGCATGAAGTCCATTGCTAGCTATGGACTTCATGTTACTTTGCCTTGTTTTACTGCCTTCCCCTTAATTTTAATGGGAAGTACTATTGATTTGAATAGATTTCACTTTACTTTGCCTTTTTATTGTTTTTTGAGAAAAATTTTGCAGTGATTCGTGGGATGGCAGGTCACATGGGCTCTAGACTGTCTTGCACAGCTTTAGTTCTGCATAGTGTGTGTAGCTGAAAGCTGGAGACTGCTCTCAGAGCTCTGAGAATCAAACCATAGAAAAAGCTTTAAAAAAAATCACATTTGATCCAATTCTTTTGCTCAACATTTAGTACATGGATTGTAGGAAACCCTCCTGTGCTTAGATCGAGTGTTGATTGTTTTTGTGTGCATTTTGAATGTTAATTTAGAACATTCAGTCTGTGTACTGACAGACATTGTTGAAGTGTGCTTCGGGGGAGGGGCGTATCTGGGACAGAGGGAGATTTACAATGAGAAAGGCAGTCTTTCTAACTGTTGGGTAGAAGTGTGTGTTAGTATGTGTGTGTTCATGTACACATGAAGACATTTTTGATGATTTCTTCTGTTTGTTGTGGTGCAGTGCATATTTTCATTCGGTTTTGAAAGATTTGGTTATATGGTATTCTGAACTGTTAAATTTTCAGTGCATTTACCTGTAGTATGTGAGTGTGTGAGTGTTTGTGCATGCCACCAAGTCGGACACAGTTTATTATGCCACAGAATAATCACAGCACTCTGAATCTGTTATCAGACTGAGGTATTTTTTACTGCTTCATTCAGTCTAGGTAGTGGACTGGTACTGCAGTGCCCTTCCAACCCACAAAAGGTAATATTTTTCCAGCTTGGGATTTGTGTGACCACTGAGTAAGGTAGTGTTGTTGTGCCTGTGCAATTGCATCTCTTGAGGCACAATCTCCATATATCTGTGCATTTGCGTCTGTTTAGGGTCCAATCTGCATCTGTAAGCCATAGTTGCTGTTTTTTGGCTTCCCATCCACCAAAAAGTTAAAAAATCTAAATTTGTTGTGACTTTTCTGTGTAATCAAAAAATAAAATGCCTGCAAAGAGATGAGCATGCAAAGATGTAGGTAAGGCGAAAGTGAAATTATTTCACTGTCTTGCCTGATTAACTTCCTGCCTGAGCCATGTGAACTGCAGACCATAACACATGCGATCTGCGGGCTGTTTCAACTATCACTCATTTCACCTTCAATAGAAAACAATGCGAACTGAACACAAAGTAATAATGAGGCAAAGTCATTATGGGGTGAAGTAATGCATTTCAATAGGGACTTTGCATAGCATGTTTATTTATTTTATTTATTTATTACCAGACTTTAGGATTACAACCTTTGAGTCAGGGACTCATTTACAAAGGGTCCGCATCAGAAAAACAAACATAAACACTTAATACATATAGACATAGAATGGCAGCTAAAGGTTACAGTTCTTTTAGTTATACAATATTGCAGAATCAAGATCAGCTATATATTGCATTGAACATGTTACTGAGAACTGTATTTTACAGTTTTTAAGAGAACAATAAGTTTGCTGATGGAGGGAGTAACAGGTTTGATATTTGCAGCAAAGTAGAGAATTAGATAGATACCGTGTGAGTGCAGCCAAAGGAGGCGTTGTTAATAGGTAACATCTGGTAGCCCTATCAGTAGGAGCTCAGTGGTAGGGTGGTCCCATAAGATGATAGATAGATGACCCAGCACTAGATGGTACATTGGCAGCACCGTGAAGTGAGAATGTGCTCTTTGAGGGCTGACTTGAAAGGTCCTAATTTGGAGATGGAGGAGATGTCAGAGGGGAGTTCATTGTACTAAGCTGTGGCCCTGTGTGGCAATGACCTTAGGGCTAAGGAAGTTCTAATCCTGGGGATGGACCACACCTGTTGGTTGGCAGTCCAGGTGTTCACTGAGGCGTGGGAGGATAGGAGAGAGTCAGAAACCCCCAAGGGGGGGGTAAGCCCCAGGTGTATTTTCTTTGTGAGGAGGCATGTTTGATAAAATAGCCTTTCATCCAGGGTAAAGAGATTTGTCAGGCCATATAGGGTACATGTATGGGTATGCTTGTCTGCCCTATTGAGGAGTCTGCATGCTTTGTTTATGGCAAGGTGGATTTTGTTAAGGGCGGTGTGGTCAGCAGCTGAGTAGATAGTGAGCCCACAATTGACTAGGGAGAGGACTGAGGAGGTGACAGTCAGATTAAGAGCTTCCAGAGGTAGGCAATCCTTGTGCCAATACAATAGGCCTATACGGACATTTATGGCTGATGATAGAGTGTCAATGTGTGAATGGAAGGAGAGGCTGGAATCAAATGCAAGGCCCAAGTATTTATATATATGGACCTGTTCTAGAGGAAGGAGAGAGTGGTAGAGGATTGTTAGCTGCGCATTCTTGGCCTTATTCTGTCGATGGGCAAAGACCATAGTCTTTGTCTTTTTTACATTGACCACAAGTCTTTGGTCTATGAACAAGTTTTCAATCTGGTTAAATGTGTGTTGGAGGGAGGACTGCAATACTGTGGGATCTGGGTGTGAGGCAAAAAGAACCTCATCGCCCGCACAGAGTAGTAGGTTTCTGGAGCAGGAATTGGGCAAGGTGTTTAGGTCGATACTGAATAATAGAGGGCCAAGGATGGAGCCCTGGGGAACCCCAGAGTGGACTGGCAGGGTGGTTGAGAGGGTGCTGTTTATTTTGGCACATTGTGATTTAGCTGTGAGGTAACTGCTAAACCAGGAGATGGGTCCTTGGGACAGAACTATGTGGCGGAGTGTGCTTAAGAGTAAGGGGTGGGAGACTGTATCAGAGGCCTTTGACAGGTTGATGAAGACAGCCCCAGCTAGGTGTTTTCTATCCAGGGCAGAGTGAATAAAATTAGATAACTCAGTGAGAACTGTAGTTGTACTGTGCCCAGATCTGAAGCAATGCTGCTCCCTGCAAAGTAGGTTATAAGCAAGTAGGTACTCAGTGAGTTAGGTGGCTATAATTTAAAGCATGTAGTGACATGGAGTGGGCAACTTTGCCCCTACTTCACTGGTGCTGTAAAATTTCACTGCATCTCTAATTAAAACTTGCATAAAATATCCTTTAAGTAAAAATATGAATTGAGAAATATTTGCTGGAAAAGCATTTAATGAGGGTACTGCTGCAGCCTCTACAAGTGAATGAATGCATTGTAGTAACTGAAATGCATTCTAAGGCCCTGTCCACACTGCCCCTCTGTAATGTTGCCGAGTGCCCAAACCATTACCATAACAGTTTGCATTTACACCTGCAACATTACAGAAGGTGTTTTCATAACCGTTGTTGAAACCACATATGAGGTGGTTTCAACAATGGTTATGAAACCAGTTATGCCTCGGTAAGATTATCAGGTGTAGCGTGGACGCATTGCACCAGTTCCCTAGCACAGTGCGAGCTGCATTGTGGGATCGGGTGCCACGATAATGGTCGCCCGGCTCCCGAGGTGTGGACCGGCAGTGCCAGTCCCGTAACGGACACCTCCGCAGTGTGGACACTCTGCACCACTCCCTGGTTGTAACGGTTTCTATCTGTTATGGGGTCTGAGTGGTGCAGTGTGGACAGGGCCTTTGAGAATGGGAAAACTATTAGGAGTAAAGTACAGGTGCTAAAAAATTTATGCACGTACTTGCCAATGCTAATGCTCCTGCGAATTAAATGGAGCAAGTGAAGCAACTAAATTACTCATGTGCTCCTTTCAGATGTTTTATGTTTCTTCCTAAAAGTACTGTTTTTGTAAAGTTCTCTCTCTAAATACCACATAAAAGACTGGGTTTACCTTCAACAGATTTTCTAACAGATACTGAAGGATACTATTACTGGCAAGTTCCTAAACAAACACAAAGTTAAAATGTAGGGCCACACCCCAAACGCTCCAGCCTCACTGCTCTTTTGTAACATGTTTTTTGTTTTTCTTTCAAGTATACAGACAGTCACATATTCTATGGCTGCTGTTAAAGAAGCATTATATGTGTTATTTTTATACAAGGCTATATTAGTATTCAAAACAAAGCTGTAAATATATTTGAACTGAGATACCTGGATCTGTTGTATGTTGTTTATGTGGTTCCTATAGGGGACGGATGGCCACAATGTCAGCTCCTTTATACTGTTGCCTAGCTCCTGATGTCACCAGGTGTAAGTAGCTAGAACAACTAGTCATCCAATTTTTTTCATTTCCTTTAAGAAATATCATTGTTATTTATAAATACTAGTTGTAGCTTTATAATATGTCTTTATCAAACCAAGTCTCAAATCCTAAAAAAGTATGCTACAATAAAAACTTGACTTTTTGAAAGCATGACGAGTCACCTGATCTCCAAGAGGTGGGTACAGTATAAAACCCATAGAACAGAGATGCTCTAGAGATGTTCAGGTCAGTACTGCACTGCCCTAAAGAGGCTATGCAAGTTTTCGCACCTCGTGCAAAAAACCTTGAATTGATTTGACAAGGAAAGATTTGGAGATCTGTAAATATCCCTGCATGCTGCACTGAACTGTAAGTGCTTGCTGATGTTTTTTTTTTATTTTCTTTCTGAAAAGTCATTTTTGTATTTTTTATATTTTGCTACTTTATAATAAACATCACACTAAGGTGTGTTAACCTTGTATACCCGTGGGAGTGTCCATCTGTCTTCCCACATCATTGCAACATATAAGTACCATATGTCTGCATTTTCAAAGGCTTGGGATAAACTATGCTTGGTTCACATTGATGTTAATAGTTTTTTAATTGTGTTAAAATTTTAGGGGGGGGGGCTTTTCAAGAAATAAAAGTACTGCCTGACAATTTTTTTTCAGTTGGTTGATTCAGAATATAGGGTTGCTCAAGTCATCATCTTGATGTTCTGCAGCTCTCCATTTCATCCCTATCAAACACCTGCCCTGCCACCCATGTCCCTATTTATAACTTAAACTAGAAACTCATGAATGGGAGACAGATCCGGAAACAAAGCTCAGACTGAGTTTTCATTTGTAGTGTGCTTCCTCTAACCCATGCAAATCGATCATTCCTTGGACCCATTCTAAAAAAGATGGTGGGATACATCCTTCCAGTGTATTAAGATAAGTTTATTTTTGCCATTAATAAACCCATTGCACATAATTCAGCCAATATCCCCCAAATCCATATCCACCCCTCCAGGTCCAAATAGAGCAATCCCTGGGTTGAAAGAAAAATCCCAGCCGATAAGTTTCCCAAAAAACGAAAATATCTTATGCCAAAATGATTCTAACTTATGACAGGAAACTAACATGTGGTCTGATGTTCCTCTAGCTTCTCCACATCTTGAACACAATTCTGAGATATTACTGTCAATTTTATGAAGCCTCACCAGTGTCAGATAAGTTATGTGTAATATATTAACGTAGATTTGTTTTAGTCTATTATTCTTAAAGGGTAGTACAGCTAGATTAACTAAGGATCCCCATCTAATATCCCATAAGGGTTGGGCCCTCTCTTTTTCCCAATTCTGTTTAAGTTTAACCAAAAAAACTGGTCTACAATTCTTATTTAGATACTGATAAAAGTTTCCAATTAGATGTTTTAAAGAAAACATTTAAAAAAAAAAAGGCCCCAGTCCCCCTTAAATACCTACTAATGAATTTTGATTATTCTTATATATGAAGTTTCTCATCTGGAGATATGGAAAATTAGCTTTATCAGATAGGCTAAATTTCTCCCTTAGCTCCTCAAAAGAGGCAATCCTATTATCAATCATAAAATCCCTCAGTGTAAGCAATCCTTTCTCTCCCAGCTCTTTCTGGACCATCCATCCTCTAATAGATGGAAGAAAATGGAGGTTATTAATAACAGGTGTACAGTATGTTAACCTAGTACCTTCCCCTACTAATTTCCTCACTGAATTCCAGGCCCAATTTGTAGACTTGGTTGAATACAAGATATTGGAATAAAGATTGGATTTAGAACTGTTTATGTTCACACCTAGTCTGTATTTTAAAACTTGAACCAGGGCTCTGTCAGCTTCTGTGTGGAAACATGCTGGCAGCTCTTCTTTCTCCTGAAACCAATACCCCAAACACTCCAACTGAGCAGCCAAATAGTAATATTCTAATTTAGGAATGGCTAATCCCCTATTTTCCTTTAATAATAGCTACTTCTTTAAAGCAATTCTTGGAGTCTTTTGTTTCCACAAAAATGTATTAGCTGCCCTGTTAAGGGCATCAAAAAATGTTTTAGGAATTATAGTAAGGAGTGTCTGAAATAAGAACAATACCCATGGCAAGATGTCCATTTTAATAATGTTAACCCTCCCAATTATTACCAAGGGGAGATTTTGCCACCTCGAGAGATCTTGCTCAATTTTTTTAAGAACCAGCAGAAAATTCATGTCATACAATATATTTATATCTAGGGATATATAAATACCCAGATATTTCATGTACGGTTTATGATAATTGTATAATAAGTGGTCCTGAGATAGATTCTCCTCTTGTAAAGTTACTATGGCATCCATCTTACCCCAATTAATGTTATACTCTGAGTGCCTACTATAATTTGTGAATATCTGTAGTAAATGCTCAAAATCCTTAGCTGGATCACTCAAAGATAACAAAATATCATCCGCGTATAATGATATTTTGTGAGTCTTCCTTCCCACTCCAACACCTTTAACCCAAATATCGTCCCTTATCAGAATAGCCAGTGGCCCTATAAATAGTGTAAAAAGCAGAGGGAGATAGAGGACATCCCTGCTTGTACCTTGTTGCAACTCAAAATAAGGTGAAGAATTCTGATTTGTCCTAAAGTAAGCCAAAGGTGAATGCTAGATCAGCTTTATCCATTCCAAAAATTTCCCCTTGATGCCGAAAGCCTCCAACAAACAAAATAAAAACTCCCACCTTACCCTGTCAAAGGCTTTTTTGACATCAAGGGAAAGCACTGCCAACTTTGTACCCAATAATGGGTCTAATAAATTGACTACCCTTCTCACTCTATGATTTAGCCTTCTACCCATTACAAACCCACTTTGATCTGGATGAATAATATTAGGAATAACATATGCTATTCTATTAGCTAATACTTTAGCAAAAATCTTGTAATCATTGTTTAGCAATGAAATAGTCATATAAAAGCTGCATAGACCCATGAGTTCTTCTTTCTTTAGAAGCAGTATTATGGAGGCTTCATTAAATGTTGATGTAAAGTCACTATGTGTCTGAACGTTTTTAAACAACTGGACTAATAAAGGAACCAATTCTGCCCTAAAAACTTTATAAAACTCTGAAGAGTAACTATCGGGGTCCAGGGTTTTATTGTTTGACATATTGGCTATTACCTTATTTATTTCTTCCCTTGTTATTTCTGAATTAAGATTGGCCCTGTCTGTCTCCACAATCTGGGGCAAATCAATAGTGTTTATAAAGTCCCTAAGCTCTGTGCTATTTACCAGCCCATCTTCTCTATACAGAGCCTTATAGAATTTTTGAAATTCTGCATTCATTTGTATTGGATCAAATACTTTCTTTTTTTCCTCTAATGAGGTAACAAAATCAATCCTGTTTTGATTATCTTGAATTTTTAACTGATAGGCCAATAGTTTGGAGGGTGTATCTGCACAGAAATAATATTTTTACCTAGATCTATGCATTTGTTTTTCCACCTTCTCCTGACTTATTCTGTCCAGTTTTTCCTGTAAGAACAACATTTTTACTTTATCTTCATCCCTGCCAGATTCAGCATAAGTTTCTTCTACTGTCACTAACTCCTGCTCCAATTGCTCCAAGTATCGACTGTTCTTTTTCCTGACCATAGATTCATAATGTATGATACAGCCTCTCAAATATACTTTTAAGGCCTCCCAGATAGTGACCCAGGAAAAACTTTCAGGGTGGTTATGTTCCAAAAAAAGCCCAATCTCCTTCCTCAGGAAAGTCACAAGCTGAGAATCCTGCAGCAGAATGTTATTAAATCTCCATCTCTTTGGCCCAGAGTATCCATTTTTTGACAAATCCACCTTCATATAACATGAAGCATGATCCAAAATCAAAATGGCATTATATCTTACAAACAATACAGACTGCATAAGATTACCAGAAATCAAAAAGTAGTCAATCCTTGATAAACAGTTATAGACTTTTGAGAAGGACAATTTCCTTAAATTTGGATACAAAGCCCGAAATGGGTCTAACAATTCCTTGGCATAATTTGTTATAAGCTCCACCAATTTTACCTTTAAAGCTGAGAGAGCCCTGCCTGTATGTCTTAGAGCAACATTAAAGTCTCCCCCTAATATTACTGGGGCATTTGAAGCTGCGACCTGCTAAAAAAATGTTAGTGAAGAAGGACAAATCCTCCTCATTTGGAGCATAAATATTAATCAGGGAAAGCTGAGTTTGTCCCAGAGTAACTTTTACACTCACCTAATACCCCTCTGTATCTACTTCTGAATGCTTGATTTTAGAGTTTAGAAGTTTTTTTTAACAAAAATAGTGGCCCCTCTTGCATTACCTGAAAAAAAAGTAGAGATACCTGTTGCCTGGAAGATTATAGAAGTAAGCCACATCTTTTTTTTTTTCCAAAATGAGTTTACTGTAATAAAGCACAATCAATTTTCTTTTTATTTAAGTAGTTCACAATTTGTCTGTGCTTAGTCCTATTCCTGGCTCCCTTCACATTCCATGCCAATATTCTAAATGTCTGTATCATAACTATCAAGCAGCATCAAGTGTAAAAAAGCTACCCCAAAATAGTTTTTAACCCTAACACAGGTGGCAGAGAAACACCAGAGAGGCGGTATAGTGCAGTGGTTTAAGGATCTGAGCTGTAAATCTGAAGACCTGGGTTTGAATCCCACAGCCCCCACTTGCATACTGTGTGACCCTAAGCAAGTCACTTAACTTCCCTGTGCTCCCAGGTCACACCTATAAACAAGCTTTCAGCTTAGTGTGCTACTCCTGGTTAAACAATTGAAAAAAAAAAAAACTCAAGCACCAGTTCACTACCCATTTTATCAACAGAACCCTCATAATCCAGACTTCTTCCTGTTTCCAATCCCACCTTTCTTCTAATGCTCACAATCATAGCAATTTTTCCCCTCCCCCCACAAATCTCCCTACTCTGTTCCATTCATATTTTAAAATCCCACCCATAGGCTCTCTATGTTCTGAAAAGCCATCTCCCTACCCATTAACTCTAAAGATAGCATGTTTTAAGCTGTGTGTTAAGGTATTAATTATTGAGCTAACTTCTATTCTCTCCTTATCCTTTGTTTCTTGAATTATTTACTAAAGTGACACACCAAGAAATCCCCCTTACATCCCACATGAGAGTACCCCCATCCATCTCCCAACCCATCATAATTCTTTCAGTAAACAATACCTAAATTATCCTTGCCTCTCTTTTTTCCCTTATATACACTTTGTTTAGATGAAACAGCTAATTATTTATGTATCTGAGGCTGAAGAGGATGCAAATTCTCTATAACCCTTGTTTTAAAAAAAAAAAAACTTGCATCTCGAGACATATAAAAAAGTATGCCTTCCCCTCCAGAATGACTCTAAGTCTTGCTGGGTGCAACATGGAAAATGGGATACCTTGCATTCACAACTGATCCCTTATACCATCAAAAGATTTGCCTTTAGTCAAACTGGAGGAAAGAAAGATCAAGAAATACTTGCAGTTTCATTTCCTTATAGACTAGGCCTCTCTCTCTCCTTGCTTTAGCCAGTATATATTCTCTGTCCTGAAATCTCAATGTTTTGATATACATAAATCTAGGCCTGCCATCCTCTCTTCACTGACCATAGGCTCTGTGAGCTCTGTCCACCTCGATCTTTTCTTCTGGGTACTTGAGGCCCAGTATTGAAGTTAACATCAGTTCACAGCAAACCATGGGGCTATCGTTCTCCACCCCTTCAGATAGATTACTAGTTTTAATATTCCCCCTTCTGGATCTGGCCTCCAGGTCTTCACCTTTTATTTTTAGCATATCTAGTTCTCTGTTAGCAACTTTCAAATCCGTAGACATATTTAGGGAGTATATCTTCCAAACTAGACACCCTCTGTTCAACCTGTTCCATTCTCAAGACAACCTCATTTATCTTCTCCGCGATATCTGTAAATTTTTTGTTTAAAGATGCTATAGCCAGATTATATTCACAAAGTCTGTTCTAAGTTCTTCCAACTGAGAGCTTTGTGTAGACATTGTTTTTTCAGAATTATATGATGTTCCCAATGCTTCATTCGCCCCCAAACCTGAGACTTCTGAGGTATTTACTACCACCAATAGGGGGGGGTCTGGTTTAACAGGGGCTCCACTGTGTGTTTTTTTCAGTCCCTCATCTCTTTGCTGCCCATCCACTCCCTTACTTAGTTTCTCCATTTGTTTTATTGTCTTGTTTTTACTGAAGAGACCATTTCAAAATTTGAATAGGAGATTCTTTGTCACACTGGAGCCTTAAGAAAAGTCACTATAGACTGCTGGAATAATGAAAGAGGGGTCTTAATAGTATTTTTCTCAAAAGCACCTGATGCTGTTGTCACCCTGTTTAAGACCTGCTCACCACCTCTCTGGTCACTCATACACATAAAGATTTCACTCTCTTTAATAACACCAAATACCACATAGAGGGAATTCATTTTAACTGACGACTCTGCTGACAAAACCTTAAAATTCTCAGCTCCACACCCTTTACCATTTTCCCTGTCTAAAAATAAGCCAGCTTGCCTTGTGTCAAGATCTCATAAAAGTTGTTCACCACTTTCCTCAGATAATGCTGTGGCAGATAGCTCACTCCCCGTTTGAATCCCCGATGCAAACAACTGTTGTTTTACCTCCCAGTTCCTCAGTTTCCCTCAGGGTTCACCACTGCCGACTCTCCTGAGCAGGCCAGTTATCTCCTCAAACCCAATAGCTCCTGGAGAAACAAAAGAGATTACAGATGTACCTGCTGCTTGATCTGAGTTAACATTGGATGTTTTTACCTGCCCCTTCAGTTTTTTGTCGTTTGTCAGTTGAGGATTTCTCAAGACCTTCTCCACTTGCAAAAGTCAATGTCTTCTAGTGGGTGAATCCTGCTTGGAATTCTGCTGCAAAACTTCATGTACACACCGAAAATGCTTGGACATATCCAAAACTAAAACCCAGAGAAAATATCAGGTAACAATTTCATCAGTTAAAGGGGGAAAAAACCTAGGATCATTAATCCACCATTTAGGCAGGGATTCTCGAAGTGCTCAGGTCACACAACTCCTGTACTCAGCCAGCCATCTTAATTCTCACTGCCTAACAATCTTAAAGAAACACTGCAGAAGTATATTTATATTATTTATTTATTTATTTACGAGTTTTACCAGGAAGGCATACTGAGCAGTGATGCTCGATTCCAGATGCAGCCTTGGGGTCAAGACCCAATACAATACACAGTATTTGAGACAGAGACATTCAACAGTGAGAGATATGGCTAGCTGCCTTACAGACATATGGCAGAATAGCTACAGGCAGATAGATACAAACAGTGGAAAGTTTGAGATACATGATTCAACTTTAGAAGAAGCATCTTAGCTACATAAACAGCATAGTACATTGATAGTTAAAAACAGGAGCAGCTGGAGGAGAAATGTGTGCTGAGCAGTTGGTTGTGATGGCTGGGATTAGGTGCATGTCTTATGGTAGCAGGCAGGGCATTCCAGATCTGTGGAATTCGGTAGGAAAAAGCAGCCTGACCTTTTGTTGTGCACATGAAGGGGACGTGGAGTAGTCTGGGGTCAGTGCATCTGAGGGAGTAAGCTGGTGGAGGTTGTTGGGCAAGGGTAGAGACCAGGTAAGGGGGTAGGGAGAGGGACCAGAATTTGGCTGCTAACCTGGCGCAATGGATTAGTCTGCAATCTTGGAGGGATGGCAGGGCTAGGGAGCTGTATAGTGAGCAGTGGTGGGTGGATGGTGGGCAGTTGAGGATGAAGCGACAGAGTGAGTGGAATAGGGTGTCGAGGCTGGCCAGGGCAGATGAGGGAGTGATGGAGTACACTATGTCACCATAGTCGAGTACAGGTAGTATCTTTTGGACTATAGCCTGCCTTGTAGGTGAGAGGAGGCAGCTTTTGTTTCTGTATAATGTGCCAAGTTTGGGGAATAGCCTCTTATGTAGGGAGTCGATATGAGTGGCAAAATCAAGGTGCTGGTTGAGCCAGATGCCTAGGTATCTGAAGCTGGAGCATTGGTCCAGAGTAGTCCCATCCAAGGTTTTGAAAGGGAGGCAGGGGGCTTGGCAGGAGAGTCTTTGTTGAGAGCCGAAGGTTAGTGACACAGTTATTTTAGGGTTTAGAAATACCTGTAACTGGTTACATATGATTAGGCTGCATTCCAAGATGCTCTGTTATGCAGTGTTATGTGCCTGTTTTTCCCGTGTCAGAGCTTTGACTTGTTTTACTCATTGTATAATGCATAGGCTTATGTGAACTACCATATACAACAACGCTGATCATCATAGGACCCAGGTTAGAGCCAGGTTAGATTTGGGGTCATCATACTGATAGCTGCACTGGCTTTCAGTTAAGTGGTCACCTCTTTCAAGATTGCTTTATAAAGGCATGCGTAGTTTGGGATTTGTCTAGCTTAAAAATCTCTTGGCATGGTGTACTCATAGGAAGTCTCTCCACTCAATCAAAAGATTATCATTGGCCCTCATGGGATCATGCCCAAAACAATCAGACAGTAGAGCTTTCTTGGTGGTTGCCTGACAGTGACGAACTCCTTGACATTCCATTGGAGTAGTTCTCCTTGGAGGAGGCATTTAAAAGGGAACCTAAAAAGCTATCTGTTTGATTTAGTATATGGCATTAAATCTAAAAAGAGCTGAAAACCTTCCTGAAATCCTCTAAGGCCTCTTTAATTTTAAATTATGTGAACTCTGTATCTGTTATTAGAGAGAGTCAATTCTTCTAGGAGAGCAATTACACTATTACCGACATCCGTGACAGATATTCTGGAGTCAGAATTTCAGCTAGGATTGTGAGTTAGTGCTTTAGTAACTGTTAGTGGATGGGTAAGTGATTGTATGGTAGAAATCAGTGTTATTATTTTTAAGATAGATCCTGAGTGCAACTATTTTTTAATCATGCAGCACACTGCAGTGAACAGACAAGGAAGCTCCCAGGGAGGATGAGGGTTGCAGGACGTAGAATGAGGAGGAATTACACTTCCATCAACAAACTTCACACTGAGCTGAGCATGCTGCATGACCGTGCTGCTGCAGAGTGCTGCAGGAACACTTGAACATTTGAATTTTGTCCTTGTATGAACTCTGTCCCTGCTGTGATCTTGGGCTGGAAAACCAACTACATTGCCTGGATAGCTTGGAACAATTGGTTGCATGACTGGGAATGTTGCCAGATCTTCTAGCGTTTTCTTGCTTGCCAGAACTGGAACTTCCATGCAGGGAGCCTGTGGTGTGCCAACACAGGTTCACACTGCTGACCACGGTGGTCTACTGTGGGACCACAGACTGTATGCTGTTAGAGCTGGCCAGATGGTACTAGGGTTCAGGCCTGGGTTCCGTCATTTGCAGGTCTGAAGTTTCTGCCCAGATGATCTCCGACATGAGTGAGAGTGGCACTCTCGGAGGGTGAAATCTGGAATTTTTGGTGGTGTGCTTCCTCTTTGTGAATTTCCAATATCAAGCTACCCCAGCATAAATGAGAGTTTACTGAGACAGTCCTACAAGAACTGCAGCCAGTCCTCCATAGAACAGCTTTTTAACTTTCTATATTAGCTGGACTTCCATGCTATTAAGACTTGAGCCCAAACAGCTTCATGAGAGGGAGCTGAGTCAGCCTAAAGAAAATCTACTTTTTGAAAGTTATTCTATGGACTAACTTATTAACTCTGTTTATTGAATTCATTGGTTACCGGCACTTTGCAAATGGAGACCATTGATTTATTACATGCAAAATTTCTGCTGTGTTTCATAAATATTGATTTGTTTTAATTGAGTGGGTTGTGGGTGGTGTGGGACTAGTAAGATGGTGATTGTGGAGTGCATGTGTAAGGGACTCTATGTTATTATTTATTGTCTGAGTGTTGTGTGAATGAGTAGTTAGATTCCTTCATTTGTGTGCATGATTTGTTTATTAGTGGTTTTTGATTTTAGTTTAGAGAGTCATGTGTAGGAGTTCAGGGCCCCTCCAGATCAGCTACCCGGGGTCGATGATGCACAACCTCAGCCCTTTCTGTGACCTCCATCTCCCTGCTGCAACTATAAGGCATTGTAGGGAGACTGGTATCACTAGGAGTGGTGGGAGTCAGTGGTGGAGCACCGGGAGTTCAACAGAGGTGAGAGAGATTGGGGTGGTTTGGAATAGGAGGTGCCCTGGGATTAAGCAGAACCCTGAGAGATGCCCATTGTGCTTAATTCCCATTCCATGGGTTCCTACTACACCATATGGGCAAGTAGTTTGGGGCGTCTGCAGCTGATGTGGATCTTCTATGAGCAGTGTTATACAATGTCAGGTCAATGTGGAACAAGACCACAGTTCTGTCAGATGTGATTTCCTCAGTCAACCTGGCATGCATCATGGAGACCTGGCTGGGTGACAATGCAGGGCCAGTGTTGGAGGCATCAGTCTCAACTAGGTATTCTGTGGTGCACTTACCAAGAATGAATCGTAGGGGTGTGAGTGTGACCATCTGTTTTAGATCTCACCTAAACTTCTCTGTGCATCTGGAGAGTTCTGTCAGGTTGTTTGAATGTGTAGCAGCATATGGTGGTCCAGGTGCAGGCTGCAAAATTCTCCTCATGTACCTTCCTCTGGGCTTGGGGGGAGAATTTTTGAAGGAGATAGCAAACTTCATTGTCGACAAGGTACTGGAGTTGCCAAGGTGGCTTATTTCAGGTGACTTCATTGCCTGGATCAATGATGAATCTTTGCAGTTTGGTTCTGACCTCCTCCAGCTGATGACATCAGTGGGCATAGCACAGACAGTTGCCTCTGTGACCCATCATCATGGCCACACCTTGGACCTGGTATTCTCACTAGATCTTGATGTCACTGACCTCAAGATTGATAGGGTTGCTTGGTCTGATCACTATCATGTGAAATTCTAGTTCAGTGCTCCCTCTGTTGGTCCCTCCACTGTTGAGATGGTCAGCTACCTGCAGAGGGACTGATGGTGGTGGTGGTTAACTTTTCCAGTGTCAGTTCTAGTAGTGTGATTGGCTTGGGTGAATTAGTGACAGCATATAATTGGGCTGCCTCTGAGGGACTCGATGCCATCACACCAGTCCATATACAACCTACTGTTGGTGCTCTCGCTCAAGACTCCCATGGTTTGATGGGGCTCTCCTGGGCGATGAAGATCATGGGTCACAGAGTGGAGCATTGCTGATGGAGGACCCAGCTATTGGAGGGCAAACTGGCTTTGAGAAATCACTATGGTGACTATCAAAGGGCAATTAGCCATAAGAAGGCAAAATTCCTGTCCAGGGAGATTGCTGCAGGGAGAAATAGGCCAACTCAGCTCTTTCAGACTGTTGACAGGCTTCTCCATCCTGTCTGTCTGCATTTGAAAAAACTTGTTCAGCAATACAGTGCAATGAGTCTACTCTATTTTTCTCTGACAGGGTGTCCTCTATTCAGGTTGGGATCCCACTAGTGGGACTGGACAGTATGCCCTCTGAACAGCAACATTTCTACAGTGACATGCATCAATATTGACAACAGCACCATGACACCGTAAAAGTGCCACTGGGACCAGGCAACCCCTTACCCCGACCTACACCCCCTATCTGTACTAACTCTGACCTGGAATTAGAATCCTAAAGTATGGCGGGGTACGGGGAGCAGAGCCCCCCATGTGGGGAGTTTGGGGGGGATCTGGTGCTGTGATGCCAGTCGATGTTTTTCTTGTCAAACTGGCATCATAGAGCCAGACTGGACCAGACCTGCAGGGTGGGAACAGGTTGGAGCAGAAGCACTCCTATTACTTGGGAAGAGTTTCAGCTAGTGGGGGTGGCTGAGATCTCTGAGGTGATCTTGAAGTTGCTGCCCACTTGTTGTGAACTGGATCTGGGCCCAACACTTCTCCAAGTGGGATGTGTTGAGGTCATTGGGCAAGTGTTCATAAGGATAGTCGGGGTCTCACTTTCTGAGGGTGTCTTCCCTAACACCTTGAAGGAGGGGCTGGTGCAGCCCCTCCTTCAAAAAACTTCTCTTGACCCTGATGTCCTCGTGAATTATAGACCAATCTCCAACCTCGCATTCCTAGGGAAGGTTGTAGAGAAAATAGTGTCTCAGCAGTTAGTTGAACACCTGGAGGCCTGTGACATCTACAATCAATTTCGGTCCAGATTTAGGGTAAGGCACAGCACTGAGACGGCACTTATCCAGGTCCATAATGACCTCCTTATGGCCAAAGATTGCAGAGAATGGTCAGTTCTCATTCTCCTTGATCTATCATCTGCATTTGATACTGTGGACCACGTTGTGTTGCTAGATTGCCTTACAGAATGGTGTGGACTCGCTGGTGTTGTCATCAAATGGTTTGAGTATTTTCTGTCAGGCAGGAGTCAGAGGGTGGTGCTGTAGAATTTTCCCTCCTCCCCTCTACCTCTGGCCTGTGGAATCCCTCAAAGCTTGATCTTGTCACTGACATTGTTCTCGGTATACTTGCTTCCTCTAGAAAGGCTCATCAGACAATACAGTGTACGTTTTCACTGCTATACAGATGATACTCAACTGCGTATGTTCTTTGTACCAAGGACAAGTGGTGCTATCGAAGAGTTGAAGAAATACCTTGCTGAGATCCAGGACTGGATGAAATCTAACTGGCTGAGACTCAACCATGGCAAAACAGAAGTACTAGGTATTGAGCATGGCCGCTGGTGGATTGAAGGTGCCTCTGAGATGACAACAGGCTTAGTCCTGGGGTCAGCTCTATTGATGGCATCCCCTAGGGTATGAAATCTGGGCGTGACCTTCTATGACGGGCTGACATTTGAGGCACAAGTGTTGGCTGTCATCAAAAATATTTTTTACCATCTGAGGAACCTTGATCGGGTTAAGCCCCTAATTCCACCTTAAGACCTGCCATCACTGGTGCATGCTTTTGTAACATCGAAGCTTGACTTCTGTAATGCTCCATAGGGTCTATGTGATAACAGTGAAGGTCTAATGGTGATCACTGTTATCGCACAGTCAGAGTGCCAAAAAGCTTTTCGGCACCCTGACAACCCCGGTGCACAGGACAACAGTGCCAGGAGATTTTTTTAATACTTTCTGTAGGGGGGCCTCACCCCTAACCCCCCATGGGGGGCTTTGCCCCCTGCACCCCACTGCTTAAGGATTCTCAACTCCAGGGGGGTGCATGTTGAGGGGTGGATGAAAGGTAAGGCAAGGCAAATTTTATTTTTCTGGCACCCAATTCCAGAGGCTCTGGGTGCTGTACAAAAGACACAAGCTCAATTTACAGACACAAAACTATATTCTCATACAAATCCCATGAATATATAAAACCCTCTAAATTTAAAAAGGACTAATAACACTAGTGTCAAACAGAAAGCATTAAAAAAAATAAAGGTTCAGTCCAGGCGCAATAAAATCGCACCAGCGCCCAGACCCGAACCCGGTACCTCACCCACCCTAACCGCTAGCTAACCCCCGATGCCACAACGCAGCTCAGTCATCCACCGCAGTGCCACCCCCTACAGCCTCTCCAACCTCTCCCAGCACATGCTCACCATGCTCACTCCGCTCCCCATGTGCGCGTACACATAGCGACATCCTGTCGCCCAGTTCACCTGACCCCCTCACCCGGTCTCCCTACCCTCCCATCACCATGAGGGGTTGTGCCGGGAAGGTGTTGCCATTATGGTGGTGCCCTTCCTCATGTGCCCACCTCACGGGTTACCTACTCTGTATCTTGGGGTCAGTGGGGGACGACAACCTCTGCTGACTGCAGTTGATGCAGAACGCAGTGGCCAGGTTGCAAACAGGATTATCTAGCTCCTGTCATGTGACCTCCTTTCTGCAGGGCTTGCACTGGCTGCCGGTCTGGTGGTGGGTTGTCTTCAAGGTGAACTTGCTCACTTATAAGGCCCTATATGGATTGGGCCCCAGCTACTTGTCAGACCTCCTTACTTCAGCTATTCTGACTCACTCACTCTGTTCCTGCACTCAGAGCCTCCTTGCAGTTCCAAGGACCAGGCTAAAAAAACCTCAGGTGATCGTTCGTTTGGGGGTGGCCACCCCAGTCCTCTGGAATTCACTTCCAGGATCATTGAGGGAGGCCCCTATGGTGGAAGCTTTCAGGAGGGCCTGAAAACTCATTTTTTTTATGCAGGCATATCCTGAAGAGACACTGTAATTATAATGCCATTAGCTTTTTCTGTTCTTATGCTTTCTTTAATTGTATTGTTGAATTTATTATGACTTCTTATTTTATGTACAGCACCCAGAGCCTCTGGGATTGGATACCTAAAAGATAAACAATTATTTACTTACTTACTATTATGTACCTCTTAGTGTTTGAGCCTTTGGATACGGTGCTTGACAAACAAAATATGTGTTGCCTTGCCTAAAATATGAGCTACTAGAAATGCTGCCAGCTCATGTAGTTATTACTTCCATCACATAAAGGTTTTCAATTGAATTCTGTTGTTTGCTTTCTTTTTATATGATCACCATTCAAGGCTGAGTTAGAAAGAAGGTGAATGAATTCAAGCAAACATATACTGGTAAACAGTAACACATGACAGAGCATGCATTCGTCTTGTTGGTTTGGGATTTTATTTTCATTTTTTTGCCTTTTTTTTATCAAGTATTGCACTAAGGTTGCCATCTTTGTAGTTTGTTTTGATGCACAGATTGTGATTTTCCACTCCCCCGTAGATCTCTTTCCTTTCTGCTGTGCTTTTTATGTTGATTGCGTGCATGGGCAAGAAACATATTGCGGCAGCTTGCTGCAGAAGCAAGTTGTGGAGGTGTGGCACTGTTGTGGCCAGTGCCCCCACTGCCTTTTGAGGCTTGGCCCGCTTTCCCCAATAGGGTGGCACACTGCTGCTGACACTAGTTCAGCCAGCGTGCCACAACCTTGAAATGTTTCAGCCACTGCAATCAGGGGCTGCCTTGTCATTTCAGCATCAGCCATTCCACTGCAAAAAGGGAGTAACTCGTCATTGCTGGGAGGAAAGTTGATAGTGTAATATTGTTGTGAACATGGCGGTGGCTTGCTGCCGTGTTCACAAACAATATGAGTGATGAGCCTCCAGTGCCGAGGGGGTGCCCAGTCCCCCTCGGCAGCATGTGCCCCCCAAAACCACTGTTTGGTTGCTGATGGGGGCCCCGATCCCTGTCGGCTTCAGTGCCTGCATGAGCTCAGGTTGCCAATGGGGGAGATCACTCCCCGTCGGCATTATGTCCCCCCCACCAAAACATTCGGTGTATGCCGAGGGGGTGCCCAATCTCCTTGGTTCTTGTTTCCCCACCAGCACTCCATATGTGCCAACGAGGGTGCCCAATCCCCTGTCAGCTATAGCCCCCCCCCAAAAAACATTCCGGCTGCATGCTGGGAGCCCACTCCAGTGTGCCTAATGCCCCTGTAAAGAAGAAAATGTCCCACAATGTTTATTTTTTTTTGTTTTGAAACCTGTAAAAAAGAAAACAGTCCCTTTCAGTCTCCCTGCCCTCTCCCACAACCCGCGCCCACCCGCTGCGCACCCTGCCTCCCCACACACACCCCTCACCCTATACTTACCTCTGGAGTCCAGCATGATGCTCTTCAATGAACTGGGAACATGACTGCACTCTTCAAAGCCAACCAGGAATTGAGGAAATGCCTGTAAGCTGTATAATGCCATAAATAGGGCGTTTTCAACTTTTTTGCATATCTCAAGCATTGTTTGGAATTTTGGCACCAAATTTTCAACCTGGGGTTATTGGGCCCCCTCCTCATGAATTCAGCCACTGTCATGGCGTTAATCAGTCCCGAAATGTGATTTTGTGGTCACTGTGCAGAATCACCTTTTGGGACTGATTAACAAAATGATGGTGCCTGTGTTCATGAGGTGGGCTCTCAAAAAGTCTATGTTGCAACTTTGGTGGGAAAAATCCAAAAAATTACTTTTTTACGAGTGTGCATTGCACAGTTGCTACTCACACTCATAACTTTGCCAGTTTGCAATATTTTCACTCCAGATTTTCAACATTGCCATTTTTATGCACCTCCTTATGAACAGTATAGCTGTCATTTTTCATATCTTTGCCAAAATGTGTTTTTGCACTTCCAGCGCAGAATAGTGTGGTTACTGTGGGTTATCAGTGTTCGGGACGCATTCAGAAAATCACAGTGATGCTTTTCATGAGCAGAGGTCCTAAAATGCTTTTGTTGATAATTTTGTGATGAAACTTCATAAAATGACTGTGCTACGAGCGTGCATTGTGCAGTTTCCACGCACTCTTGTAACTTTGCAAATTAGTAATATTTTCATGCCAGATTTTCAACACTGGCATTTTTTCACACCTCCTTATGAGCAGTACAGCTGTCATTTTTCACATCCTGGCTGAAATGTATTTTTGCACTTCCAGCGCAGAATAGAGCAGTCACTTTTGTAAATCAGTGTTTGGGACAGATTAGGATGGAGCGAGTGAGAGAGGGGGAGTGACCGAGCTCAACTGAGTTCTGTCAGGACTGCTGTGGATTTCTTTGTGGGCAGAAAAATGCCCCAATGCAGGCAGGAGCCCAGTACAAAAGGGCAGCCTACAGCGCCGGGAGAAACAGAACGAGCGAGTGAGGGAGAGGGAGTGAGTGAGTTCAACGGAGCTCTTTTGGGACTGCTGCTGTTTTCTCTGTGGACAGGAAAGGGTGGCAATGCAGGCAGGAGCCCAATACAAAAGGGCAGCCTGCAGTGGTGGGAGAAACAGAACAAGCGAGTGAGGGAGGTGGAGTGAGCGATCTCAACAGAGCTGTATCTTGACTGCTGAGGATTTCTTTGTGGGCAGAAAAAGGCACCAATGCAAGCAGGACCCCAGTATAAAAGGGCAGCCTGCAGCGTCGGGACAAATAGAATGAACTAGTGAGAGAGGGGGAGTGAGCGAGCTCAACGGAGCTCTGTTGTGACTGCTGCAGATTTCTTTGTGGGCAGAGAAAGGCACCAACAGAAGTAGGAGCCCAGTACAAAAGGGCAGCCTGCAGCACCAGAAGAAACAGAATGAGTGAATGAGAGAGGGGGGGAGTGAGCGAGTTCAACAGAGCTGTGTTGGGTGTGCTGCAGATTTATTTATGGGCAGAAAAAGGCACCAATGTAAGCAGGACCCCAGTATAAAAATGCAGCCTGCAGCATCGGGACAAATAGAACGAACGAGTGAGAGAGGGGGAGTGAGCCAGCTCAGTGGAGCTCTGCCGGGACATTACAGTTGCGCACCCTCCCACCCATGGTCCTCTGTGGTCCTATATTACACTGAATTACCTGGGGCTCATGAAAGTTCTTAGGCATCACACTTTCACTTCCAAATACCTAAACAGCACGTATAAGCAATCAACATTCGGCATTGACAAATGCTTTTTTCTCAGTGTGCTGGTGAGTGTGTGATTTGATGTGCTTTTTCAGTTGTTTGGTGCTGCTAATTTACTCATCAGTCTGCATTGAGGGACATGGCTACAAATACTAGAGGGGTCCAGTGCTGTTTGTTTTCCTTTTTCTTCTAAAAGTGAGTAGCAGGTGACTGCTGCTACTCTTTTTCTGAACTGCAAGCATTCATTTTTGTGTGGACACAGGAAGGGACTGCTGGTGAGATGGCCACGAACAGAATGCCAAATGTGAGTGTGTGTATGTATGTGTGTATGTGTTTTGGGCCAGTAGCAGGTAGACAGTGCTATTAAAGAAATAGTGTGATTGGCCAGAATTGTTCTCAATATTAGAATACGCATAAGTACCATATGTCTGGATCTTCTCTGGTTTCGGATACACTGTGCTTGGCTCACCTTGATGTTAACGGTTTTTTAGTTGCATGAAAATGAAAGGGAGGGGTTGAGAAATAAAATGACTACCTAATTATTTTTTTTAAAAACACTGCCGAAGTATATTTATTTGTTATTAGGCTGCATTCCAGGATGCTCTGTTATGTAATGGCATGTGTCTGCCCCCACCATCAGGCCTTTGAATTGTTTACTCATTGTATAATACAAAATAATGTGTAATCTACCAAACAAAACAAGGCTGATTTTTTTTTTCCGTTTCAGGCAGAGATGACCTCATAGTTACCTTTCAAGCATCACTCTCAAGGTCTATGATGGCATCTCACTTTTTGATGGTCGTGGTGCAAATGGTTGACTATTATTTTTTTATTGCACAGGAAAAACAAAATACTATATACTGCTGGTATGAAAATTATGATTCAGGGAGGGCCCACAAAACCAGACTAGGTTAAAACCTAAAAGCAGAAATACATTGTTCCATTGGTATGGATACCTCTTTAAATCCAAACATTATCTCAACATAATATTTTGTATTTAATAGTAACAATAAGGATGGACATTCTAGTATTTCATCTTCATTAATTTTTGTAAAATCAATCTGGCAATGACTTGGGCCTCTAACTCCTAATCAGACTTTTACAATGAGAAAAGAACCAAAACATTGGTCTGTGTTGCATGCAGAAGGAGATCTGATTATATAACTTCCATAACAGAATGATGGCCCCTCATAACATAATCCTGGGGTCTGCTATAAGCAACAGTATTCCTTCAGCTTTTCAAAATCATTAAATTGCAATACACCTTAGCAAGGTAGTTTCATTGTTACAGTAACTTTCCAGTCTGATCAACACCAGTTAAGTTTAGATATTAGGATTAAAACAACAAACTCTAGGGCCAGGATTTTCAAACTACACCCAGAAAGAGCGTAAGTGGTTGCTCCGCACAACCGAGTTGCTCTGGTGCACAAACTTTCTATATTCAAACCAAATGTGCAATTATGCATCCCCTCTGAATATAGCAAAAAATGCAGGTGGCACAAATGGGAGCTACCAAAGATCTTCCTGTGCAGTCTGAATACTTGGAATGGGGATGGGCCGCACTTCTTAGGGATGCACCGAGCACAAATTCCAGATCTTCAGACCCCAACATGCAAATGGGACCATTAGGTATGCAAGATGCAAATGGGGCAATTTGCATGTCATTTTGGTCCCATTTGTATGTGTTGTGTAGGGATGGGCCCGGCAGGATATGTTGGGTGCCCTGCAACCCCCCCCCCCATGTCCAGTGCCATACACTCTGTGGAATGTAAAATCGCTGGTAATTTAGTGCCCCTCCTATCCCAGAATCCTGACTATACAAAATAAAATCTCAGTACTTCTCCCTGGTAGTCTAGTGCCCCTCCCATACCTTGTCAGTATAATAAAAGAAATCTGAACTTATCTGGTTGTCCAGTGGAACCCCCCCTTTCTAGAATCATGTCCATATAGTATACGAAATCTGGACTTCCCTGGTTATCCAGTGATAACCCCCTTCCAGCCCCAATCTGCATCTGTAAAATAAATGAATACTGAATTTCCCTGGTAGTCCAGTAGTACCCCCCCCAGCCCTGAACCCCATCCATATAAAAAAGTAATAACCAACCATCCCTGGTATTCTAGTGGACTCCCACCCACTAAGGAACCCACACCCAACACGTCTTCCCCCATCCCAGTATGGTCATGCAACCAGAGGCAGTACAACCGACCCACATACCTCCATTGCTGCCTGCCAACTGAGTCATTGCAGAATGACAGCTTACAGTATGCACTACTATACCATTGGTTAACACTGTCAACCAATGAGCTTGCAGTGTGTACTGTAAGCTTTCATTTGCTTTCTTTCACAAAGTTGTCTTTGTGAATAAAAGCTCACAGTACACACTGCAATCCCATTAGTCAACAGTGTCAACCAATGGTGTCATTATGTGACGGGTCAGTTAGCGGACAGCCATGGAAGTATGCAGGTGGGTTGTGCTACCTACCAGCTGCATGGCCATACTGGGACCGGGGGAGTGGGGTGAGGTGTGGGTTCCTCGGTGAGTGAGAGGTCCACTAGACTACCAGGAACATTTGGGGATTACTTTTCTACACAGATGGGGTTTGGGGCAGGGAGGGGAGTAGCACTGGACTACCAGGGAATTCAGTATTCATTTATTATACAGACGGGGTTCAGGGCTGGGAGGGGGTACCACTGGACTACCAGGGAAGTGTGGACTGTAAATTATCATCTGGATGAGGTTCAGGGATGGGAGGGGGGCCACTAGACTACCAAGGTGAATGATAGGAATGTAAGTTGTATATTCAGGGAGTGGAGAAGGGAAGGGGCCACTAAACTACCAGAGAAGTGGGTTTTGGGTTACTTTGATTTATGATTGGGGATTGGGGATTGGGGGGGCCACCCAGCGGCTCATGGCTGCTGTGCTGCACTGTGCAGTACAGCTGTCTGCCTGTAGGTGGCCTGGAGTTAGGCATGGTTCTTCCATGCCTAACTTTGTGCGGCACATCTCCAAGATGTGTGGCAGCTGTGCTGCATGTCTCAGCTGAATATAACATTGTGCCACATATTCATGGGAACACCCCCTCCAGATGCGCCTCATACATTATCTTTGCACTGTGGCACATCTGAAATTGTGTGGTACATTCATGCCTTTTGAAAATGGCCCACGGGTGCATATTAGGGATGTACCAGTGCAACTCAACTGCGCCGGGTGCATCTCCTTTGAATATCTGGGCCTAGATGTGTAAAAAAGCCGTATTCTTAGGTACAAAATGCAGATAACTAAGCCAGAAACATGTAAACATTTTTGGGATCTGATATGATGGGATTCTGAAATTACAATATTACATCCACTAATTTTTTTTTGCAGATATAAATCAGTGTATAACTGTAAACTGTGGTCTTAATGCTGTTTGTCACAATATCGAAGGAAGTTACTACTGTGACTGTATGTCAGGATTTAGATCCAGCTCCGGAAATAATACATTCATGAGTATAAATTAATCAACATGTGAAGGTAAGGACAGTCTACACCTCTTTAAATACATTTCCTGGTTTCTCACAAAAATGCACAGTTAATTTTTTCTGCACTCAGTTACACAAAATTATCCAAAAATGTTAAAGAACCTTCCAGTTTTGTAGTTCTCAAGATGTTCACATTAAAACAGGAGAGTTTAGCCTCAGACACTGTAGAAGAAATACAGTTGGGCAGTCTGCCTAGGCATGAGGAAGCCAAAGTCTGTGTGCTATAGGTAGGATAACGGGCAGAAATGATGAAGGAATCTTTTAGCCTACACCTTTCTGTGTTTCTAGATTTCTGGTCACATTGTGTTTTTATGCCATAAAATCATACCCTCTGTATATTTTTGATGAATAGGTAGTTAATCAGCCGATGGCCATTACACATATAACAAACATACACATGTGCATAGCCTCCAAAAAAGAAAAAAAATATCTATTAATTAAGATACTTTTGTTCAACAGGAAAATAATGGATCTGAGACATTTATACTCGTACAATCTTTGAGCTACAAAGTTAATTGTAAAAGCATTGGTGCATTTCCACGTAGTATATCACAAAAACAGGTAGCATAACTTTCCAAACATTAGCAAATGTAACTGTAAGTGAACATGTAACTGGAAAAAGCTTTTTAAAACCATTTTGGTCTTCTTACATATATCATAGTTTTTATGATGTTTCCTTTAATCTCATTTCCAAAATGTCAGGTGTCAAAGTATAATGTGAGCCATGCCCCTTACTCTGGCAAATACATAACAGGATCTAGCCAGAGCTGATATAGCAGTGGCAAGCTTGGGAGCTCCAGAGAGCGAGTTCAGCTGAGTGTCATCTCTAAGATGGCAGTGGTGACACAACTGCACATGCACAACATTCATGCATGTGCAGTTGCAGTGAATGGCAATATGCATGCAGTTCTTGCCCAGAAATATGGAGGTAACAACCAAAATAGTGCTGTTGTCACTCTGCAGCAGCTAATCATGGCAGAGTGTTATAAGCTCTATTGGACTTTTGGAAGGATACTTTCAAAATTCCAATGGAAAGTGTCAAGATCTGCTGTTTTCAGGTCAGAGAAAGCAAAATGAGTATAAGACATACACACCAACTTCTGTCTCTAGAAATGCAGGCCCCTGTGGGGCCAGCATTTCTGCCACTGTAGGGTCAAGGCACAAACACTGAGTTTCATGTACAGAAGCACACATCCCTCTGGGGTCTGCACTTCACCTGCTGCATACATAAATCAAGCAAGCCAAGTAAGGGTTACATCAAAAAGAATAGTGTTGCAACCAATAAACCACAACAGTAAGCCCAAACAAACTGGCCCTACTCACCAATGCAGAGAATAATGATGCTAGGCTTTGATTTGCAGTTGTTTTTGGTTAATTGAAGAAGAAGGTGCACAGCAAAAAATTAGACAAGCTAGAGTGAGAGGCATGCAGTGTTGTCCTGAGTTTCATGCACATGTGCCTTGCAGAGACTATCAGGCTGTCCTGCATAGTACATTACATTTCCTAAACTGGAAGGGACAGTTTTTAGAACTTGCATTAGTGCTCAAAAACAGTGTAACATTGTAATAAATAAGACTGCATAACACTGTGATAGGAATTGTAAACTGTGACAATTACATTGTGACATGACCCCACATTGTTGGCTAGCCAAACTGGAGCTTTACTGACCCACATGGTAAAAAGTAGCTTAAACCTACACTAAGTACTTAAAAGCAGCACATAATTTGCTTAAACTTTACCAGGCATACCATTCAAAATATAGTTTAATGTGGTGGTGACAAAAATAATGAATTAAAAACACTGACTGGCCATTTCATATATGGCAAGGATGCAATCCATATACACATTAGTGTATCTAACATTTAATGCAATCAGACAATGAGCATACTCACAGCACACATTTTGTTATCAGTTTCTCAGAACTAATCACACACTATAGACTGTTAATCAGAACTTGCATCACAGTGCTGAGGATTTGAAAAAATAATCTCACCTCCATGCAGTCATTCAAATCAGGGTGTACATAGGCTTTCAATTTAAAAATTCAGAGCTACTCCCTTTTGACAAAAAGAGAGTCTAATTCCCCACTCCTGGGACTTACAGTGGCTTAATTTTGTTGTTGCATTAACTCAAAAAGAGAGGACACATCATTCTGGAAAATGCAATTCAAATAAAATAACACTTGAACCCAGCTGATACCATCTAAATATTTTACATAAATAGGTACTTTATTAATCAGCCAATGCCCATTACACATAATACAAATATACACATGTGTAGAAAAAAGAGAAGAACATATGTAATAACTAAGATCTAATATCTTTTTTTAATTATATTGGTTCTTTGAAAATTTCACAGACTCAGGTTGGACCTTTGATCGTTGATGATTTGTTAATATCAGACGAATTAGATATGGCAAATGCTTTTAATAAGCAATTTTACAGCATATTTAAAAAGCAAGAAAAAATAGATTTTGCATTTGATAATGATAATAATCAAAACATAATTTTTACATCCACAGAGGTCTTTTCTGCCTTGATGACCTTTAAAACCTCAACTTCTGTTGGTATCGACAATATTCCGTTTGCATTACTCAAAGAATTGGCAGCTGAGTTGATTGATATTTTGACCTTTCTATTCAATAAATCTTTACAACATGGTATAGTACCCTGGGAATGGGAATTTGCTCAAGTTATACCAATTCATAAAAATGGGTCAAAATTCTATACTAAACAATATAGACCTATTAGTCTAATGTCAAGTATTGGTAAAATTATGGAAAAGCTTATCTTACAAATACTTGAGAAACATATTAAAAGTAATGGGGATATTGATATCTTTCAGTATGGATTTAGAAAGGGAAGATCCTGTCAGGAAAATCTAATAAACTTCTTTGAACCAGTAAGCCTGGCTTTGGATACTGGCTTTCCAGTGGATATTATTTTCTTAGATTATGAAAAAGCATTTGATACTGTTTCACACAGGGTAATAATTGATCGTTTAATTAAACAAAAAATATGTAAAAACATAATTAAATGGATTATATCATGGTTAGTAGAAAGACAACAACAGGTTAGTATTAGAGGTTATGATTCTGCATGGAGTAGTGTGACTAGTGGAGTGCCTCAGGGTTCTGTGCTGGGACCAATTTTATTTAATTTTGTGATTTCTAGTATGTCTACATCAAATGGGGTACGGTTAAATAAATATGCAGATGATGTCAAATTAGGCTGCACTGTAAATGATTCAATTTCTTTTAAAAATCTTCAAACAAATTTAAATAATATATTAAATTGGGCTACTAATGACAACTTATCATTAAATATAGCCAAATGCAAAGTTATGCATTTTGGCAAAAATAACCAAATGTCACATTACATGTTAAAAAATGCACCTCTGACTAAAGTCTCATCAGAAAGTGATTTGGGTGTTGTAATTAGCAATGACTTAAAATTCACCGATCATAACAACTTAATAGTTAAAAAATGCCATTGTCTAATAAATTGTATGCCTAGAAATTTAAAGAGTAGAGATCCAGAGGTACTTATTCCCGTATATAGTAGTTTGATAAGGTCTAAATGTGATTATTGTTCTCCCTTTTGTGCACCTACACTTACAAAGGATAAAAGAAATAGAGAACGAGTACAACGAAGATTTACTAAATGTGTTAAATGTCTTAAACATATTCCCTATCAAGAAAGACTGAAAAAACTTAACCTTTATTCATTAGAATACAGGTCTATGAGAGGTGACTTATGTCTAATTTTTCGTGCCTTAAAAAATGAGTCTTTATTGGAAACTTTATGTCTAGAATGGCGAAATAGCTTAGGCTCTACTCGATCTCATAACATTAAAATCAAGACATTCAATGTGAAAACAAATAAAAGAAAAAGTTTCATAACTCAAAGAGTAATTCCAGTATGGAACTCCTTGCCACAGGATGTTGTAAATAGTCCTAGTTTTAATGTGTTCAAAAAAATTTGGACAATTATATGGATGAAAATAAATATTACTTCCATCCTAGTTAATGGGTGGTGAAGTCATAATGGGCTAGTTCCCTCGACTTTGTATAATACCTATGAACCTATGAACCTAAGATGCATTTGTTGAACAGGATAAAAGCAATGGATCTGAGTCATTTATACTCCTACAATCTTCAAGATTCCAAATTTACCATAAAAACATGATTGCTGCCCCTTCAAAGACAGAATAAAACAGAACTAATTTTTGTACAGTATGTAGAGATGCACATAAAAATGCAATGACTTTAGATTTTGATCTATAAACAATGGCTTAATTGAATAATAGCAGTAATACACCAAAGTGTTTTATATGTGAATAGGTTATGTCAGTTCTTGACTGCATGAAACGTACATCCCTATCCTGATAGGGATTCTAGTGTGGGGTAGGAAGGAATAGTCTGTTGGTTAACTAGGATCTGCAGCTTATCCATTATGTAGGAAAATGGGCAGACTAGGTGGGCCAAATGGTCCTTATCTGACATCAAATTCTATGTTTCTATGTTACTGATCTAATGCTGAAATCCCCATGAATTTAATGTGTTCTTTCTTTCCATATTCTTCAGTTCCATATGCATTCCATTACATTTTCTTTTGGTATTTTGTTATTGCACTGTCTCAAATGCAGAGGAAACATTGGCACTTATGGAATTATGACTAAAACATTCAGGCAATAGAGCTTTCTTGGTGGTTGCCCTGACAATGAGGAACTCCTTGACATTCCATTGAAGGCGTTACCCTTGGAGGAGACATTGAAAGGGGGGCTTTAAAAGCTATCTGTTTGATTTGGTATATGGCATGGAATCTGAAACGCTGCTTATTATGTGCCTCTTGGTGTTTTAAATAGCATGTATATGTAAAGAACCTTGTGACTTTGGAAAAGGTGCTTCACAAATAAAATATGTGTTACAGTACCTTGCCTTAAATAGGAACTACTAGAAATGCTGCAAGCTTGTGTAGCTATTATTTCCATCGCAGAAAGGTTTTTAATTGTATTCTGTTGTTTGAGGTTTTCTTTCCATTTGACATCCATTCAAGGCTGAGTTAGAAAGAAGGTGAATTAATTCTTAGATGAGTAAACATAACACATATCAGAGCATACATTGGTTCTGCTGGATCAGGAGTTTTTTTCTGGCTTTTTGTAAAGTATCACGCTAAGGCTGCAATAGTTGTAGTTTGTTTTGTTATAGAAACTGTGATTTTTCCTTCTCTCCATAGATCTCTTTCCTTTCTGTTGTGCTTTTTTTTTGGTGATCATTTAATAGTTTTATTTTTTTTTCAGAGAGAAAAAGAAACATATTTTTCTAAAGCTACACTTTTTTTAAAAGACTCTTATTGAAATTAAAATATCATGAAAAATAGTCTTAAAAAGTATAAAATAATACTTTTTGAGGGGGTAAACAGAGATCTATATTTTGAAAGAAGTAAAGTAGGAGCTCTAAGTACTTCTATCCTAATAACTTTTTCCATACTCCAAGCTATTTCTTCCCACCTAAAGAAATTAACTAATTAGTTCATCATTTAAAGCAAACAAGAAAAATCCCCCTTTCACACATCTGTCCATTTTTTAGAAATAAACTAAACAAACAATCTATGATTCCAAAAATTGAAACTGTGATTTTCTTCTCCCCATTGATATCTTTTTTTTGTTTGTTTTTTTTTTGGTGTGTGGGCCAGTGTGTGATTTGATGTGCTTTTCCAGTTGTTTGGTGCTGGTATTTTTTCCATCAGACTGTCTGCACTGAGGGACATGGCTGCAAATGCCACAGGGGTCCAGTGCTGTTTGTTTTGCTTCTTTCTAACAGTCTGACCTCCATCGTGGGCAAGCTCATGGAGACAATACTAAAGGAAAGGTTAGTAGAATATCTAGAGGAGCATGGCCTTAAGGATGCAATGCAGCATGAGCTCATGGGGGGAGATCGTGTCAAATGAATCTGGCTGACTTCTTTGACTGTGTCACTAAGACAGCAGACAGGAGCCACAAGGTAGACATCCTCTATCTTGGGTTACAGCAAGTTCTTTGACTCTGTGCCCCACAAAAGGTTGATCAGGAAGTTGGCTGGTCTTGGGTTTGGGGAAAAGATGGTCAGATATGTGGAAAACTGGCTGAGGGACAGAACCCAGAGGGTGGTTGTGGGAGGAGAGTTACTGTATCTGGTACCAGAGAGGTAATCAGTGGGGTCCCACAGGGCTCTGTAATGGGGCAGGTGTTCTTCAATGTGTCATCAGTGACAGTTGGGGATGGCATTTAGTGCAAAATGTGCCTATTTTCAGATGACACCAAGCTCTGTGGGAGAGTGGACACAGCTGAAGGGATACAGGACCTACAAGAAGATCTGGAAAAGCTGGGGAGGTGGTCCAGGATCTGACAGCTTGGCTTTAATGCCAAATAATGCAAAGTTATACATATTGGATCAAAGAATCCCAGAACAGATTACTACCTAAGTGGAGTCTTAGTATCTGCATCAGAGGAGGAGAAGGACCTGGGAGTGATGATCACTAGTGACCTCAAGAACTCCAAGCAGTGCAAGAAAGTAGCAGCAAAGACAAACAAGATACTATGATGCATATCTAGGGGATCAATAGTAGGAGAGATGAGGTTATACTATCCTTATACAGGTCACTGGTAAAGCCGCATCTAGAGTATAGAGTTCAGCACTGGTGCCCACACCTCAAAAATGACATTAACCTGCTGGAGAAGGTCCAGAGAATGCTAGCTGGTCAGTGGGGTAAGGCATATGAGGAGAGATTGAGGGCACTGAACATGTACTCCCTGGAAGACAGGAGAGAGAGAGAGACAGAGAGAGAACATGATTGGGACCTTCAAATACTTGAAAGGGATGAATTAGGTTGATAAGATGAGTCTCTTTAAGCTGAGTGGCAGCCATAATACTAGGAGGCACAGTCTTAAGCAAGAGGGTGGGAGGTTTATGAGAGAGGTCATGAAGCACTTCTTCACTGAGAGGGTGATGGACACTAGGGATGCACTGCCAGAAGAGGTCATCTCATTGAAGTCATTGGACAGCTTTAAGAGAGGCTGGGATAGGCACAGCGGAAAGTAAGGATCATGGGTAAGGAGGATGGGAAGAGTGAGGAGGGAGGTCAGGGACATTAGCTCAAGCTGTGTATCCTGCAATATGAGCACACTTGATTGACCAAATGGCATTCTTCTGCTGGCTTCTTCATATGTTTGTATGTACTAAAACTTTAAAAGTGAGCAGCAGGTGACTACAGTTATTCTTTTTCAGTTATGGAGGATTAATTTTTATGTGGAAGCAGGGAAGGAATGTTGGTGAGATGGCCATGAAGAGGGTGCCACATGTGAGTCAGTGTGTGTGTATGTGTTTAGGCTGGTAGCAAGCGTGATGAAGGAAAGTGTGATTGGCCAGAACTGTTTTTAATTTAAGAATAAGAATACACACTAGTACCAAACATCTACATTTTCCCTGGTTTGGGGTACACTATGTTTGGTTCACATTGATGTTAACAGTTTTTTAACTGTATTAAAATGAATGGGGGGGGGGCCTTTTGAGAAATAGAATTACTGCATGACTATTTTTTAAAAAAACACAAAAGACATTTCCTTATATGCGATTAGGTTACATTCCAGGATGTGCTGTTATGCAGTGTCACATGCCTGTTTTCCCTGTCAGAGCTTTGAATTGTTTACTCATTGTATAATACAAAATAACGTGTGAACTACCAAACACAAGAAGACTGGTCTTTGTATTTTAGGCAGAGATGACCTCATAATTACCTCTCATGCTTCACTGTCAAGGTCTATGATAGCATTTGATCCCTTGGTGGTCATGGTGCAAATGGTTGCC
The DNA here is from genome assembly GCA_016271365.2 of Neoceratodus forsteri. Lineage (NCBI taxonomy): Eukaryota > Metazoa > Chordata > Ceratodontiformes > Ceratodontidae > Neoceratodus > Neoceratodus forsteri. Next base: position 115,922,453 of record JADMNL010000035.1, on the reverse strand, counting down.
CTTCTTATTTACATTGCACAGTAAAAACAAAATGCTATATACTGAATGTATGAAAATTATTATTCAGGAATGGCACAGACAACTAGATTGGGTTAAAACTTTAAAGTAGAAAGACATTGTTCCATTGGTATGGATCTGAACATATATATTTTTTTTAATACTAACAATAAGGATGGACATTCTGGTATTTTACTTTCATTAATTTTTGTAAAACCAATTTGTCTGAAACGTGGGCCTTTAACTCCTAGTCAGACTTTTACAATCAGAAAGAACCAAAACATTGATCTGTGTTGCATGCAGAAAGAGATCTGATTATATAGCATTCATAAATATGGGTGCCAAGATTGCAGTCCTGGACTCTGCATGATTCAGCAGACTTCCTTCAGCTTGTCAGAATCATTACATCACAATACACTATAGCAATGTCATTTCATTGTTACAGTAACTTTCCACTCTGATCAACAGCAGTTATGTTCAGATGTTAGGATTAAATCAACAAACTCTAGATGTGTAAAAAGGCTTTAATACCATGGACAAAGTCCATATAACTAAACTGAATATAACATGTTTTTAATTGAATGAAACACATAACTAAATTCAAAATGTAAACATTTTGGGATGGGATATGGTTGGTTCTAAAATTACAGTATGATATCAACTATTTTATTTTGCAAATATAAATAACTGTATAACAGTAAACAGTGGTGCTAATGCTATTTGTCACAATATGGAATTTACTACTGTGACTGTATGTAAGGAATTAGATCCAGCTCTGGAAAGAACGCATTCATGAATATAAATGAAGCAACATGTAAAAGTAAGGGCAGTCAAACTACACCTCTTTAAAGACATTTTCTGATTTGTTTGCATAAATGAATTGTTAAGTTTTGTTGCACCCATTTGCACACAAATTGTCCAAAAATGTAAATTAAAGAACATTCCAGTTTTGAATTACTTAAGATATTTATATTAAAACAGGTCCCTTTCCCCCTCAGTCACTGTATATGAAATACAATTAACCTGTCTGCCTAGGCATGAGGATGCCTAGGACTGTGTGGCACAGGTAGGATAATGGGCAGATGTGATGAACTATGAGTCATTTTCTGCCTACACCTTTCTGTGTTTCTAGACCTTGTCTGGTCACATTGTTTTTTTTCTGCCATAAAGTCATAACTGTCTGTATATTTTAGATAACTAGGTACTTTATTAAGTAACCAATGGCTATTACACATATAACAAACACAAACGTGCATAGCCCAAAAAGAAAAAAAAATATATAATATTAAAGATACATTTGTTCAACAGGAACAAAAAGGATATGAAACATGTATTCTTGTACAGTCTTCAAGCTATAATGTTAATCATAAAATCATGACTGTGTCACATTCAAAGCAAAATAAAGTCTATATATATCTATATTATATATATATATATATATATATATATATATATATATATGTGTGTTTATAATGTAAAAACAAAAACAAGGCACTGCATCAGCATGTGGTCTAAAAGGAAAACAAAATAGTTATATTAAATGCATGCTAAAAATAGAAAATAGAGTTAAAAATCTACGTTTCAACTTTAGGGCTTCTTCATGAAATATCTAAAAGAGAAAAAAACAAAGTGTAGAGGGGAGATACAATGAGGGATATAAATATGTAGAAAGAGAAAAGGGGAGGCTCAGGGAGAAGACATGATAAATGGCAAGATTAAGAGACAATCTGTGAAACAAAAAGTTGATCATGGGAAAGATAAAGCAAAATAGGAGTGAAAGAGCTAGAGAAGTCCCCAGGTGGGGACTAATTAACAGGGCCTAGTAAGAAGGTAGAAAGGTGACAAATGTGAGGAAAGGAGACAGAGATGAAGACTTACGGTGAAAATGAAAAAGAAATTAAATTTGTACAGATACAAGCAGACTTTAAGGAAAATAAAGGGTGACTGAAGGATGTTAGTGGAAAATATGTCTGTCCAAAAATGCAGAGATGTGGGATGTGGGGCAGGAGCAAGCAGACACAATAGGATGACCAGGGTTACCTGTTTTGTGGATTTTGGGAAGGAGATAAAACCTGGATGTCTGGGGATGTTGAATTATGTGTCTTTTAGCAGAAGCAGGGAGCTCTTTATTTTCAATAGCAGAGGTGATGGTGGTGGTGACCTCAGTCTGATAGTCAGCAGTGGGGTCCTGTGGAAGAGAAGAATAAAACCTGGCATTGAATAGTTGCTGTGTGGCTTCAGTGATGTATATCTCCTTTTGCCAGACCACAACAGCTTCTCCCTTGTCAGCTGGTGTAATAACAATGTCATTCCTATATAGCCGAGATCTGAGGGCTGCAAGTTCACCAGGTATCAGGTTGTAATGGTTGTGCCTGCAATGAAGATTGAAGTTAGTGGTGTTTTCCATGCATTGGTTAACAAAATAATCAACAGGGGCAAAACGTCCTAGAGAGGGTGTCCATGCTCTTCACTGGGGGATTGATATCATTGATTGTTCTGGTGATACTGTCATCATCTGCAGGAAGGGGAGTCTCATTAAAAAAAATGAACTGTAAGGTGTATTGTATGATAGAAGCCCTGCAGATCAACTTGAACCTGTGGTGCATCAACATATCTGGGTGTGGGCACAAAAGAGAGACCTTTGCTAAGGAGTGATTGCTTATCTTGTGTCAGGGGAAGGTCTGGAGGAATATAAAATACCAAATTGTTAGGTTGTATCTGACTTGAGGGCTCATGTTGGTTGCTGATCTGTTGGGTGAGAGACTGGAGTTTTGCAGATTTAGTGTCATTGAGGAACTGAAAGAGAGTGGAGTTAAGGTTTTTGATGTAGTGTTTAATAAAAGGAAGGTTCTGTGAAGCCATTCACCACAGGAAATGCTTTTGCCTTTGAATGTTTTTTTTTCCACAGAGATCAGCAGTGTTTTAATGGAGAGAATGGTGTTCATGATAAGTTTCCAAGAGAAAGTTTTCAAAAGTTTATTAGTGGAGGAAACATATATCTCAGACCCAAATGAACAAGGATGGAATTTAAAACAGAAACCTTTAAGAATAATACCCAGGTGGCAGCCTTTGGAAAGAAACTGTAAGTGACTGCAGAGTTTAGTCTTTGAGCAAATGGCAGAAAATAATTCAAGAGAAGACTAAAAAATATGAGAAGGGAATGCAGATATAGATGAAATGAAGGAGCATCGCAGAGAATTCAGAAGAGATTTCAGATTAGGCATAGTTGGTCGTAGCAATTGAAGTGTACAAAATGTAAAAACAAAAACAAGGTGCTGCATCAGCATGTGGTGTAAAAGTAAAATAAAATGGTTATATTAAATGCATGCTGAAAACAGAAAATGTAGTTAAAAATCTACGTTTTGACCTTAGGTCTTCTTCAGGAAATACCTAAAAGCAAAAAAAAAAAAAAAAGGTTAGTGAAGAGGGGAGGTAAAATGAGGGATGGATATATATATATTTGTGTAGGTATGTATGGAAAGAGAAATGGGGAGGCTCTGGGATAAGAAGTGATAAATGGCAAGATTAAGTGCGAATCTGTGAAACAAAAAGGAGATGATGGGAAAGATAAAGCAAAATAGAAGTAAAAGAGTTAGAGAAGTCCTCAGGTGGGGACTAATTAACAAGGCCTAGTAAGAAGGCTGAAAGGTGACAAATGTGGGGGAAGGAGAGAGAAGAAGACTTACGGTGAAAATGAAAAAGAAATTAAATGTGTACAGATACAGACAGACTTTAAGGAAAATAAGTGGGGGCTGAAAGATGTTAGTGGAAAATAAGTCTATCATTTAAACCAGACAACGAACCTCAATGCTCAAGCAGTGAGGCAATGATGTTCTTTGTCTTTTAACTTGTTTTTTGTTTTCATTGGGTTCACCACAACATAACCCAGATAGACCACCTTAGGATAGCTGGTTCATTTCACTGGGGTGTCATACAGACGAGGCGCACTGATGAGATCTGGTAGGATGAAACACGTGTCTGTGTCTTCTGTTGGCACCCTTTGCAAACTGTATGAGAAGCCTTTTGGCACCATGCAATTCTGCTTAAAGTTGAACCTGCATTATATTCTGTGGTAATTTGCATATGCAGCCCATGATGCTTTGCATTATGAGGGTATGTGTGATTTTGTGTATGTATGTATGTGTGTATATATATATATATATATATATATATGGGTAGGGAAATTGTTGTTGTTTTTTTGGATGATGATCATCACATGACCGTGTGTATATCAGGCGCAACCACACACCTGCACTTTTACCCCTCCAAAACAATTTTACATTTATAAGATAGATAAACCACTCTGAGGTGTGTAGTCATGCTCTGATATCGCATGCCTTGGGTGGTTGATGCCCAAGGCAATGCATATCAGAGCACCACCGCACACCTCAGAGTGGTATATCTATTACATACGGTATATATACATATATATATATATATATATATATATATATAAATATAAATACACAAACTCACCTTGTATACCACAAAAGCAGAAAGCATTACTTTCCAAACATTAGCAATTTTAAACTGTAAGTGCACATTTGAGTGAGAAAAGCATTTCAAAACCATTTAAGTCTTCTTACCTGCATTCTTGTTTTTATGTTATGTTCCATAATATCATTTTCAGATTGGCAGGTTCTAAAGACATTATATGATTTGTGATCCCTATCCAGGCAATACATAAAACTTTCTTCCCAATTTATCTATCCCCAGTTAATTTGCTAATGTATTGATGTACTTTTAATACTGAAGTAGAGTTTTCAAACAAAACATGAATTATAACTGAAAAAGTTTATTCAAATGTAACCCCCTTGTTACCCGGGGTTACTAGAATCCTAGTAAGACCTAGTGGTAGGCAGGGAAGGCAGCTTGTGAAACTCCAGTTAAATGGGTTTCATACTGTCTCACTCTGTTCTCAGTCACAGCTGAGACTTGAGAGATGACATCACCATAGAACTGTCGCAGCTGCATAAGCCACATTGGAATCTGCAGCTCAGGGAGTGAGTTAGAACTTTGGGAGTTTTCAAAGCCAGTCTTCTGTTTACCTTCAAGCAGAAAGCAAGTCTTCTGTTTACCTTCAAGCAGAAAGCAAGTCTTCTGTTTACCTTCAAACTGAAAGGAAGTCTACTGTTTTGTTTACAAGTAGAAGGGAGTTAGCCAGTTTAAAGTGGTGGAGACCGCTGTCCAGGTCTCAGTGCCCTCTCCCTCAGGGGGGGTGGAAGAAAAGTCCCTCTGTGGATTCCAGGGGCAATCCCCTATTTCCACTACAGAAGAAAGCTGCCTGTTTACAGTTGCTGTTCTTGTATAACAGTGAAAGAAGTGGTACTTCGCCTGTGGGGCACCTGCAATGAAAGGATGAGTGTTGTGCTCTATTGGAGAGGGCAAACAAAATGTTTTCTTCAGTTTGGAAATTATGAAGAAAAAGCTGGAATGTGCATTACTATTTGGGAGGCCTATTGTACTAGGACAAATAAATGGAGTAGTTAAAGTTTGAAGTCTGAATGGATTTCAAGTACTGTTGTAGAGGGGGTGCTTCAGGTCATCCACCGTTCAATCTACATTTTAAAGTTCTAAGTTTCTGTTTGTCCAGAGAAATGGCCGGGTATGGGCTGTGGGAGCTGGAGGTGGGAACATCCTCCATCTTTAGTAACCAGGTCCACCTCTACGGATTTCTACTGTGATTGCTACTTGCCTCATGCACTTGGCCAGTGAAGAGGTGGGTACCCAGATGTGGGTCGCAATGTGAAAATCTCTCTAGGAGTCACAGACTCTAAGTGGTGTGGGGAGCCACAGGATGGGAAAATATACTCCTTGTTTGATGGGAGTCTCCTTGTTTGATGGGAGTTCGAAGGAAGTAAGAAATCAAATCTCTCTGAGTCACAGACTGTAAGTGGTGTGGGGAGCCACAGCTTGGGAAAATATACTCCTTGTGTGATGGGAGTCTCTCCAAGTAAAGTTGGGTTCATTCTTTAAATGGACCGTCAGTCAAGTGGCCGGCAGGGGAGCTGGGCCAGTCGGGCTGTGTATCCAAAGCGCATGCAAGTCCAGGCTGAGTGCCTGTTGGGTCCAGAGCCAGACCATAGTAGAAATGTGTTCATTCTTCAAGTGGACCACCTTGTAGTCTCTAATCTGCATATACAGTGAACGTAGCCCTTTGGGGGACCATCTATGCTTTGTTTATGTTCAGCTAGTTTTGAATAAAGCCACACTGAAAAATTCCAATTCCTGGTTCTGGACATTACAGTTATTGCTTCCTGTATTTGGATTTACTTGGGTGCCCCTGTGCAGAGTAGCCAAACCTAGGTCCCTTGTGCCAGGTAACCTCATCCTCCCCGAACCCAGGTCCCCACCAGGTATTGCTGCCAATGCCAACAGCATGCCGCCTGTCGTTTTTAGTAAAAAGGCAGGGGTGAGGGGTTACACAAACATTCTTTGGAAGGAAGAAAAATATTCATAAAAATAGATCAAATATCATTTAAAGCAGCAAAGCAACAATCTTGTGAAAATTTTGACCTATACTTTTTTATGCTATTTTAGATTGCCACTTACCTCCTGAATTGTGGTCTGAAATAATAAAAAGAATGCTCCTTTTAATATGGCTAGGATGACGTTTTCATCATTATTTGCAGCTATGTTTGAACAACTATTGTTCTGTAAGGTCAGTGAGCACTGCCTGTTTCATAATATCTAATTTTAGTCACAACAGAAGTGATATATAAACAACTGATTGTCAAAAACAGCTGAAAATACCAATGGAGACCTGGTCCGCACTGTATTAAAAGGAGCGCTCCTTTTATTACTTCTGACATAAAAAAAGTACTAAAGCAGACTCAAATTGTGGAGAGAACAATATCACACAAGTCAGGAGGTAAGTGGAAATCTAAAAGAGTATAAAAAAATATAATTCAAAATGTTCACCAGATTGCTGTACTGCTGCTTTAAATCATCTAATTTACCAATACTACAGCTATAGTATGGAGGGTGAACAGTGTTCCTTTTTTTCTGAAAGAGTTTTGTCTCAAATAACTCAAATTTAAATTGAGACCATAATATATCTATCCTCTGGAGTTAATATAACAAGATAATGCACTTTCTCAAATGCTGCTTCATTTTGGGAGAGCCATGAGTGAATTCTGAAATTCCTGGCAGTCATAATATTCTGAAGGATCCTTCAGTACCAGATGCATTCCTTTTCTGTGCATGTCTTGTTGTTGCATTTTCTCAAATGCACAGTAAACAATATCCTGGAAATGCAATTCACAAAAAATGTTAACACTTGTACCCAACCATAATCCTCTATATATTTTCAATAAATCGGTACTCATTAATCAGCCCAAGTTCATTGCACATAACATAAACATACATTTACACAGCCCAAAAAAAATATATATATATATATATATATGTATATATATATATATAAATAAAAATTAAGATACATTTGTTGAAAAGGATAAATCAATGCATCAGAGACATTGATACCCATACAATCTTCAAGGTAAAAACATGATTAGTACACCTTCAAAGCAAAAACTATGCATAGTTACATAGTATACAACAAAAACAGATGGCATAACTTTTTAAACCTTAGCAAATTTAATTGTAAGTGAAACAGTAAAATCGAAAAGTATTTCAAAGACATTTGGCTCTTCTTTCCTACAGTCTAGTTTTATGCTTTTTTTTCCATAATGTCATTTCCAGATGGACAGGTGCCAAAAGCATAATATGATTCATGACCCATTTCCTAGCAAATATATAAAAATGTGTCCCATTTTATCTACCTCCAGAATCTTTAAAAACCGTTGATTTGCTAAAAGATTCATTTTCTTTGAAAACTGAAGTAGATGTTTTAAAAACAAACATTTGTCAATGCCGAAATGTTGATTGCGTTGGTCCATTGAGCTCGCTCACTGCCCCTCTGTCACTCGCTCATTCTGTTTCTCCTGGCACTGCAGGCTGCCCTTTTGTACTGGGCTCCTGCCTCTGTTTGAGGCTTATTCTGCCCACAAAGAAATCTGCAGCAGTACCGACACAGGTTTGTTGAGTTCACTCACTCCCACATCTCATTCGCTCGTTCCATATCTGCTGGCGCTGCAGGCTGGCCTTTTGAACTGGGCTCCTGCCTGTGTTGACACCTTTTTCTGCCCACAAAGAAATCTGCAGTAGTCATGATGGAGCTCCGTTGAGCTTGCTCACTCCTGCTCTGTCACTCACTCATTCTGTTTCTCTTGGCGCTGCAGGCTGCGCTTTTGTTTAGGGCTCCTGGCTGCGTTGGCACCTATGTCTGCCCACAAAGAAATCTGCAGCTGTCCCGACAGAGCTCCGTTGAGGTTGTTCAGTCTCCCTCTCTCACGCACTCATTCTGTTTGTCCTGGTGCTGCAGGCTGCCCTTTTTGTACGGGGCTCCTGCCTGCATTGGTGCCTTTTTCTGCACACAAACAAATCTGCAGCAGTCCTGATAGAGCTCCATTGAGCTCACTCAGTCCCCCTATCTCACTCACTCATACTGTTTCTCCCACAGCTGCAGGATGGCCTTTTGTACTGGGGCCTCTGCATGCATTGATGCCTTTTTCTGTCCACAAAGAAATCCGCAGCAGTCCTGACAGAGCTCAGTTGAGTTTGGTCACTCCCCCTTCTCACTCGCTCAACCTTCATCTGTCCCAAACAGTGATTTCCCACAGTGACCATGTTATTCTCCAGCAGGAGTGCCAAAACACATTTTAGCCAGGATGTGAAAAATGACAGCTGTACTGTTCATAAGGAGGTGTGAAAAAATGCCACTGTTGAAAATGTGACATGAAAATATGACAAATTTGCAAAGTTACAAGGGTGCATGGAAACAGTTCAATGCACACATGTAACACAGTGATGTTATAGAGTTTCATCACCAAATTTTCAACATAGGGATTTTAGGACTTCTGCTCATGAACAGTGCCACTGTCATTTTCTTACTCTGTCCCGAACAGATTTCCTATAGTGACCACGTTATTCTGCACCAGAAATGTGAAAACACATTTTGGTCAGGATGTGAAAAATTACAGCTGTACTGCTCATAAGGAGGTGTGAAAAAATGCCACTGTTGAAAATCTGGTGTGACAATATTACAAATCTGCAAAGTTACAACCCTCTCAGCACAAACATTGTGGGTGTTTGTGGGCGGGGAGTTATGCCGATAGGGAGTGGGCTCCTCCATTGGCACATGAAATGGGGGGGGGACATAGTGGCAAAAGGAAGTGGGTTTCCCTGTTGGAAACATTAAAGGACAGGGCTACTGAAGCCAAAGGGGATTGGGGCCCCCGTCGGCAAACAAAACCTGTTGTGGGGGGCATATGCTGCCGAGGGGTATTAAGCAACCCCTCGACACTGGGGGTTACTTAATATTGTTTGTGAACATGGCAGCAAGCCACCACCATGTTCACAAACAATATTGCACTTGGAAAGTTCCACCCAGCAATGACAGGTTACTCCCTCATTGCAGCGAATGGCTGACACTGCAATGACGAGGCAGCCCCTGATTGTAGCGGCTGAAACTTTTCAAGGTTGTGGCACACTGGCTGAACTAGTTTCATCAGCAACACGCCATGGCATTGGGGAAAGAAGGTCAAGCCTTTAAAGGCTGTGGGGGCATTGGCCACAACAGTGCCACACCTGCACAACCTGCTTCTAAAAACCTGCCGCAATATGTTTCTTGCACATGCACGCAATCAACATAAAAAAAAGAATCAGAACTGAAAAAGTTTAGTCAAACATTATTTCAGAGAAAGACAAACATTTATTGAAATGTAACAAACAGTTTAAATCATGTAATTAGCAGACTACAACTACAGTAAGGAGGGACATTATTGTCCCACTTTTTTTACAGAAAAAAAAAATTCTTCAGGAATTAATATAACAAGACAATGCACTCTCTCAAATTCTGCTTTATTTTGGGAGAGCCAAGCATGGATTCTGGAATTCCTGACAGACATAAGAATCTGATAGATTCTTCAGTCCCAGTTACTTCCTATTATTTACTTATTTAGTTTTTGTTTACCGGGTGGATGTGCTAGCCACATAAATGACTATTTTCGACACGACCTGGAAGGTTACAAACAAGACAGCACAGTAGCAAAGCACATGCTGGGATTACAATAGCAAGGATACAGCTTTTGATAGTTACAGTAAGGTACAACTAAAAGATTACAATAGCAAGATATATCTTTGATAGTGATATAATTGGATTGCAACAGCAAGGATACATCTTTGCAGTGAAAACATGTTCCAGTAGTGGACATGGTAAACAGCAATAGGCACCTAGCATACAAGAAAATAGTGCAGGTCAAGGGTAAGTGCCAGCAACATACAAAAAGACATAAGAGCTGATAGCAATTGTTATTATTGTTATTATTATTTTTACAGCTATTATTATTTGATACGTTGTTATTGCACATTCTCAAAAATCTAGAGTGAACAACATCCCAGAAAATGCAACTCACATAAAATATCAACACTTATACTATCTGTACTAGGGCCGCAAGTCATAATAATTGATTTTATCTTTGTTATGGGCATAGCTGGTTTCAAATAAATTACATTGAGTTGCAAAGGTATTGGTATTTAATTGTTACATTCCACCTTAAACGAATGCGATTTTGTCTAATAATAAAATTGGTAGACTTGATAAGAGAGGTCCTGCTGAAATTATCAAGTTCATCTACTTTCAGCTGATTTTAATGCAAGGATTGGAACATTTGACAGCATTAGTGACAATTCTATACTTGGTTTTATGTACCCAAATGTAACTAGAAATAAAAGAACATCTAGTGATTTAAGATGTAATTCCAAAGGTCAGAGGCTGATAAAGTTAATGAATGATATTCTAATTTTTCCACTGAATGCTAGATGAAACAGGGACAGAGAAGGTTCACCAACTTATTTCACATATGTGGGAGCTTCTATTTTGGACTTAATATAACAAGGGCATCCAGACTTTTTGAAGGATCTCATTATTGAACAAAGGTCAGAAAGTGACCACTTTCTAGTTCATTTATATAGAAATGTAGATAGTAAAGAAGTAAAATTAACAAAGGGATCAACAGATTCTAATGATGTGGAGGTTTAATATCCCAATGAACTGGAATGGACAATACCGTAACTCTGGAAGGTCAGATAGTGAATCAGGTAATACATTTTCTAAATATATGGAGGACAACCAATAATGATCCCAAGCAAATGCACCAAAACTTAAGCATAAACCCACTGTACTGAAAACAATGCTATTGTGCCCAGAACCCTGCTAATAAAGACAGACAAGAATGTGTGTGGTTGCTCAATTTGCCAATTAATTTACTGAATACTCAAAGATATCATTGTTTACAATAACCTGGTACATCTCCACAATTTCTATTTTACAATCTCTTCCAAATCATATTTATAGAACTCAAGTGGTGAAATTTAATTCCTCTCTATTGAACAGTACCGCCATTAACATTGGTGTACCTCAGGGCTCCATCCTAGGGCCCCTCCTATTCTCTCTTTATATAAATAACATTGGAGCTGCTCTAAAATCCTGCTCTGCTATTCTATATGCTGATGATCTTGTCATCTATACAAGTTCTACTAATATAGACACTATCAACACAACCCTTTCCTCTGACTTTAACAATATCCAAAACTGACTATATGACCACAAACTGTCTGTCAACACTAGCAAAACTAAAGCCATGCTGCTTGGATCGGCTCCAAAGCTCTGGCTTGCACACAACAGCACTGATGGTGCAGGACTTAGAAGGTCAATTACTGGAATGTGACCCTTTTCAAGTACTCAAGGCATCCAGCTAGATCAATCTGTTGATCTTAATCTTCATGTACAGTCTGTTTGCAGACTGTCAACTCCAAACTGGGTGTTGCATATAAGACTAGTTATATGCTCATGCCATCGGCTAAGATGGCCATTGCGAGTGGGATTCTGCTCCCCAACCTAACCTATGGGGCTTCCTTAGTTGGGGCTGCTCATAAAACTGACCTACTCAGATGGGATATTACGTATAACAACATATATCGCTATGCCTCTTCTGCTCCTCAGCCTAAACACCACTGTCAGCTTTATAATGATCTTGGTTGGCTGTCTCCGTTAGCTAGTAGGAAATACTACTTCGGCTCTCTTATTGATTTGATAATTCGAAATCAAACCCCTAGGTGTCTTGCAGCTATGCTTGTTCCTCAGGACACACTCCATGGTCTAGAGCAGCTGATAAATCCTTTCTGAATTTGCCGAGGTGCCTCACAAGGAATGGAACTGTTGCATTTGAACATGCGACTCCACAGTTGTGAAATTTCCTTCCCCTCGATATTAGACTTTCTAGTTCCCACACATGCTTTAAGAGAGAACTGCACTCGAATCTGCTGATTGCTGATACCTGTTCCTGCTTTCACCCTACCTAATGACTGATGTCTCTGGCCATACAATAGTATTTCCTCACCTCTATATAACCCTCTTACTGCCTCAGCCTGTCCCGGATCCCTTTCCCTGCCCATATACAACCTTGCACTGCAGGCATGTCCCTTACACTTACATACACTCATATAATCTAATTTCATGGCTTGCTCCCCTCTTCCTCACGTACCGACCTTTTCCTTAATGACACCCCCTGCTCTCAATGGTTATTTCTTCCTTTTGTATTACCTGTTTTTGTTTTTGTGTACCTTGTTTCTGTTCATATGATGTGCCACCTGAAAATTTATTGTCCAAGGTCCTCTCTATTCATTGCATAGATAGGCACCTATGAACTTATGAATGGTCTACTCTGTATGTCTCTGATATATGGTATCCACTATAACTCATTGTATGTAAAGCACTTTACTTTGTATGTTCAGATATATTGTATCCTCTCTAACTCATTGTATGTAAAGCACTTATAATTTGTTATCCTGTTAAGTTTCTGCATGTCTGTACTCTCCCGGGTCATGCCTGAAGATAGTTATTTTATGGCTAGTGCACTTACTTGGTTAACAAAAGAAAAATAAATAAATAAATACAGCCACATTCTTGTTCAATTCATCCATTCTATTAATTTATTCTTGTTTCTTCCACCCAGATGTACATCATGGGGTCCCAGCCTATTCCTCTTTTGCTGTCAAGGGGTATGGGTGTACACACCATGCCCCTGCTTCTTGCTTATCAATCCTGTGTCCTTTTTTGTGCTTCCCATTTAACCCCCTTTCTTTCCTGTCCTCCTGCCCCATTTTTTTTTCTTTTTCTGCTGTCCACCTTCCACAGTCCAACCTGTAGCCTGCCACTCTGTTCCATCTGCTACAATGGCGCACTGTGCTCCACCTTCCACAGTGCCCCTCTAGCACTTCCTTCAGGGTGGGTGGGTGGGAAAACTCTTGGAGCAAATCTGTGAGCTCCCCTTGCTGTGCAGCCCTTATAACTGCCCAATTTGGTCCTGTTCCTGGCTCCATTTGACCAGTCACCAGTTACCACCTCACTGTACCCACCATACCTCTCAAGTGTCCCTGATTTTCAGGGATGTCCCTGATTTTGCCTCAAAATTTTACTCTGTCCCTCCTAAAATTTGTGTTTTTGTGGCTAAACAGTGGGGACTGTAAGCACAAAACAATGTCAAGCATTAAAGTTGCAGACTTGTTCTTCTTTAGAAAATGCATTTTTCACTAAGTCCCATATTCTACCAACTTTCTGGGTGGATATCTCTAATTTTGAAGATGTGTCCCTGATTTTGGTCCTTTGTCCCTGATTTTTTTTAAATCTTGTCCCTGATTTATGAGGCAGGAGGTTGAGAGGTATGGTACCCACCACCCCCTTTGGTGCACCCCTTCTGTGACCTCATCAGGTCCTCCCCTTATGTGACTTCATGCCCTTCTATTAAGCCCCTCCCCTTCCCCTCTCCCACTTCCCCCCTTCTCCCTCTCCTGCACTTCCCACGCCTCTTGTCAGGGCCTTGAGACAGTGGGGTCTGCCCCTTTAAGTGGGCAACCCTCTTTGTCCCCAGAACCCCACCAATAAAGACATAGATAAGACTGTGTATGGTTGCTCAGTTTGGCAGTTAATTTACTGAATATTCAAACAGATCATTGTTTACAAAAACCTCGTACAGCTCCACAATTTCCATTTTACAATCTCTTCCAAATCATATTTATATACATTATATACAGCCACATTTTTGTTCAATTCATCCATTCTATTAATTTCTTCTTTTCTTCTGCCCCCCAGATGTACATTATGGGAGGCCCGGCCTCTTCCTCTTTTGTTGTCAAGGGGTACGAGCTTACACACCGTGCCCCTGCTTCTTGCTTATCAATCCTGTGTCCTTTTTCATGTTTCTCATTTTATCCCCCACTTTCTTTCCTATCCTTCTCCCCCCTTTTTTCATTAGTTTTCCTCCAGCTTGCTATGGATGGTGTAATTCCCCCTTATTCCCCCTCCCCTGTCCCCCTCCTACCGCCTCCTGCTCTATCCTTTTTATCCTATCTAGCACTATCCTTTATTTTTGTACTTTATTTCTGACTCAGCCATGCTTCGATGGCGTTCACTATTTCCTTATTGAACAGGGCCAGGCCGAGGCCTGATAGGTGTATCTCATTCTCCCTGGTAGTATTTATCTACCCATTCCAGGATTCCATGGTGGATGACTAATCCACTCATGCCCTCAAACACTCTTCCCACCCACACATTCATGCACTTCTGGGCCCTGTCCATCCCTTTGTGGCTCTCAGCTTGATGCCAAACCCTTCATTGTGTGATTTCAGACCAGGCCAAAGGTAACTTCCTGCTACCACTCTATTATTTAGTGCAAATCATGCTTTATTTGATAAAATATGTCCAACTAGGGCCTCATCCCCAGGTCATTGCCACCCAAATGGAGCATGATTAGGTCTGGCCACCTATGGTCCTTCCTGGTCTCTCTGTGCTCTGGCAGTAGCTGTGCCCACTTCATCCCCCATCGGCCTTTCCACACCAAATGGATTATATTACTATTCAGGTACAACTGCTTTCCCGCTTGTCTCCTGGCTGCCCATTTCTCTGCCCAGTGGGTAAATGAATACCCGCAGATCCATGCTGCGACCTTCCTGGATGTCCCTGCATAAACAGAAGCACACTGTTCAGTATATTACCTCTTACAACCCCCCCTTAAAACCTCCCTCTTCCCTTTTCTCTGGCACCTACTATGGGAAATAAAAACAGAGATGTCATTGTTTTATATTGCGTATGTATTTTTTATAACATTCAGAAGTCCACCTGCCTTTTTGCTTGATCTCCCCCAGCATGTTACCTTGTGCTGCCATCACAGAAGCAGCCCCGATCCTAAATGAGTGGAAGGAATATCCCTTCTCTGATTTCCTCATAAATCTGAAGCCCTTGTGCAGCACCACTGTCACCTGTTACCTAGATACTGGCCTACCGTCCCCATGTATGAACATCATTGGACTTCATATTTTCAGGCAGTCTGCTGCATACAATTGCAGTGCCCTTGCATGGCAAGTGTCTGAAATAGGATGTTTCTGAAGCCACATCCTGCTACCCTGACCCTTCTGATCATTTTTTGATCTCCTTAATAGCACCGCTATTGCTTCTCTGGTCCATTCTATGTCGTCCCATAGTAACCCCCTCCCTCTGTCTTCCTGCTGTGGCCCACCATCTCACTCAGTCTAAAGGCCCCACTATATATAGTAGTGTACAAGGCTGTAAATAGCACGGCTTCTCTCCTTGTGCTGCAGATGTGGTGTAGCACCCCCACCAACCTTGCCATCAAGCCCTCTGATAGTGGTTTCCTGGTGTCCTGTTTCTTATCTGATCCTCGTAGCCAGCCCTTAATCATTCTGCAGACCAGGTTGCTTTTTGTAGGGTCCTCTCAACCCTTCAGCATGCATATTTGCTCTATAGCCACCAGGTGAACCCCCATGGTTGCCTGTGCCATTTTCTGCTTCCAACCTGTCACAATGAATTTGGCCACCTGCTCCCTGGTCACTGCCCCACTTACCTCTCCACTGTACTTTTCCCAAAATTTTTGAAATGTCCTCCAAGAGGTTTCATAAGCTATAAGAATCCTGGAGTCCCAGGAGCTGTGGAACAATAATTCAGCTCCCCCAATCCAATCATCCATACATACGTTGGGATGGTGGTCTGCCAAAACTCTGCTCCAGGTGTGATGGTCTGGAATTTGTTCATCTGCAATCAGGAGAGGCAATCAGCTATCACATTGTCTATACCATCAATGTGCTTGGCCCTAAATGACATGTTCAAGGTCAGATTTAAACACACCATCCTTCTCAACACCCTCATGACTCTGTCTGACTTCATTCTTGTCTTGCTCAGCACTTCTACCACTGCCCAGTTATTCCAAAATGTGACTTGCCTATTCTTGAGTTCTCCCCACAAGATTAGCATTGCAACCCAGATGGGGAACAGCTCCAGGAAGGTGATGTCTCTCATCACCTTCCCTTGCACCCACTCCTCCGGCCATGGTTCATCAAACCATTTTCCTTGAAAATAACCCCTCATGCCAATCCCCCCTGCCGCATCTGTGTACAGCTGCAGGTCAGTATTGTATAACCATTCCTCCTGCCAAAAGGTCTGCCCATTGTATGCCTCAAGAAAATGTTCCAAACCACCAGGTCCGCCCTGGTTCCCCTATTGATAACTACCCAATGATGGGGCTGGGTTGCCCCCTGAGTTGCCCAGGCTAAATGCTGTGTATATGTGCACCCCAGGGCAATGGCCCTATATGCAAAATTCAGATGTCCCAGCAGCTTTTGTGCCTGCTGGAGCTGCACCCTCCTGTGACCTCCGACCTTCCTCACTAGCTCTTGTAATCTCTTGACCTTCTGAACTGGTAGTCTGTACAGCTCCTGGATCATGTTCTGCTCTAGTCCTAAAAGCTCTTATCATCCAACTAGGCCCTTCCATCTTATCTTCCACTAATGGCACTCCCAATTTCTGGCATAATTCCTTGAAATCCTGCAACATGCATTCTGTCTCTTTTTTCCCCTCCCCAATGAAAAGGAAATCATTGAGTTGGTGCACTACCATCTGATGCCTGTATCACTTCTGAAACACCCACTGTAGCCAGGTGCTAAACATCTTAAATGTGGCGCATGCTATCGAGCACCACATATGCATGGCCTTGTCGAAATAATACATACCCCCCACTTGGAAACCTAACAAGTCTCAATCCTCCAGCATGACGGAAGTAAACGGAATGCTGACTCTCTGTCTGTCTTGGCCAACCAGGCTCTCTGCTTAGATCTAATTAGCCACACTGCCTCCTCCAGGGTGGCATATGTGACCTTGCTGTCCTCCACCCCCAATGAAGTCATTAACTGAATCCCCTTCTGGGTTGGATAGGTGATGTATCATCCGGTACTCCCCAGCTGCTTCTTGGGCACTAACCCCAAAGGAGAACTCCACAAGTTAGACAAAGGAGGGGAGGCAAATGGGCCTTCCACCCGCCCGGCTGTCACCTCCTTTCAAATTCTCTGTGCAATAATTGCTTCCTTCCCCTGTACGGACTTGAGGTTCTTTGCCCTCATCCCTTTCCTAGATCCTTGAAACTGTAAACTAAAACCCAACCGAAAGCCTATCTGCAACTTCTTGGCTGTCTACTGGTCCTGATAGCCCCCTACCCACTGTTCTAGTGCCTCCAACCTGATGGGTGTGTGGGCCAGCCGGAAACCTCTACTTGTTGGACTTTCAGTTGTCCTGGTGCTGAGTTTGGTAGGTGTGCCCCCCCACTGCTCTCCCTCTGTTTCCCCTTCCCCAATGCTGGCCCCTAAAGGAGCCTTGGTTGGTCTGAAAGGGCTGTTGGAATGAGTTGTCCTGACTACCAGATCCTATTTCCCAACTGTATCTGTATTTTGACACTGGATGGTGCCCCCCACACTTAGAACATACGTGTCAAAAACGGCAGTAAGGCCACCAGCAGAATGCCTGTTGTATGCCCAACAAGCCATCAATGCCGCACCCCCATTTTCTCTCCCTCAGCCTCCTTTTCTGTTGGCTCTGTGTAAATTTCCAGTCACAGGTCTATGTGTCTGGCATTCCATTTTATGTCTCCAAAATGTGCCATCCTTTTCTAAACTTTCTCGTCGTATCTTAACCAACTATAGCCTCCTTTCTTATACACATTCCTAATAATGAGGGCATAGGTCAAGAGCGGGGTAGCTAGCTCTGGCCACTTTTCAATGACAATGGCAGTGAAGTACAATTGTCCCAGGTTTTCCCTTTCCACTATTTGTCATCCTCCCCCTTTCCTAACAAACCTACCTCCGCATCCATGTCTTTCTTCTTGAAACTGTCCTTCTTCTCATACTTTTCCATGTTGTTGACATTCACCAAGGTGAAGATGTCAACATATTCCCCTTTCCATATCTTTTCTTTCATGGCCATGGGCTATATATTCCACCAGCGTCACCCCTGGTGCCCCGATCTTCCTTCCTATCATAGGGCCCCCCGGTGCCCCCCAGCTCTCCCCATCTGCCCCGTCCCTTTTATTTCTCCTAATGCCTTCTCCAGCTGCGCAAAACCATTATGCCCCATACTTTTCAGCATCTGCTCAACATATTCTTTGACACTGCTGTCTAATGTCACCAACTGATTACCTGTTGTGCTTGGCTGTGGGATGCCGGGCTTCAGCTGGGACACTTCCGCTGGGCCGGGTGTGGGTATCAGGCCCTGTGGTGGCAGTACTGGCTCTGCCAGAGAAGGCAGCAACACAGGGGTGGGAGGATCCAGCACTGGTGCTGGCTGTGGCATGGGGTTCAGGGTCCACTCCAGGACAGGGTTACTGGGAGGTGGAATCAGAGTAGCCATCAGCTTTGGTACAGGGACCACCAACATGGGCTCCAGTGCCCCGGGCCCTTTTGGCACCCTCTTATTCCTCTCCTCACCCTTCCCCTGCTTCCCTTTTTGTTTCATGCCCTCCCCCCCCGGTCTGGCTCGGTCATTTCCAGCAGCTGGTTTGCCTTGTCTACCTAGCCCATCAGCACCCGATAGCAGTCTTCCTTGCTTTGCTTCCAGTGGTGCCGGAATGGTTTGAAAAGTGGTAGGGCCAAGGACGTAAGGGGTAAATTTTCCACTATTAAATATATTAACACGATAGCATAAAGTGATAGGGCCACTTGTGAAAGTGGTAGGGCCATGGCCCTAGTGGCCCCCCTGTTCCGGCACCTATGTTTGCTTCGACCTCTTTGTGCCATCCTTCCTATCCGACGTATCTAATGAAAAGAAAACCATGACAGGTCAGCATTTGTTCCAGTGTTATCTCCACCCAGTTACTCCGGTGTGCATCCCAGAACCTTAACATTGACTCTGTGGCTCAATTTGACATTCCTCAGGTCACTCCATAGGCCTCCTTCTCCTTAATTTGCCAGATTCCCCCCCCATCATCCTCCCTGGTTGCCCCCTCACTTCCCTACTCTTGTGCTCTGTGTTTCCTGTCCCTTCCTGTCTCTACCAGTGACAGGGAAAATCGGTAGTCTGAGGGTGCACCCCACCCGTGGACTCCTCCATATCTTTTTAGCCTGTCCTCATGACTGCCTTCCTGCACCACTCCGTCATTCATCCCCCTCACCCCCCCCACTACCATCATTTCTGCCAGGTTCTCCTGTGATCCTCAGCTGACTGACCCCTTGATAACCGCTGCACTGTGGGGTATGGGGCTGGGTCATCGCCCATCACCTGGTGGGGTTCCTGGCCCATCATCAGGTTGTAACTCTGCTAAGCCTCTTCCCATTGAAATTATGCCTGAAATCTGAAGGAAAACAAGGAGAGGCCTTCAGTTCAAAAAACCCTATGGTCTGCTGGCTATCAATGCCCCCTGTTACCATCTCCCTCCTTCTATCCGCCTTCCTGGAAGAACCATCCCTCCTGCCCCTAGAAAGGCCCGCAGGGCCCTTAAAATTTTGTACTGCCCCCAATCATGTCCATAAATGAATGAGGGACAAGCTCCATCCACCCCAAGAACCCACGCTGTCATCTCGCTCACCAGGCTCTGCACTGCATTGTGATGATGGCAGACCCCATGCCACGTGGTGCCTCTCCCAGGCCCAGTCTCCTGCCAACTGCCCATTGCATTCAAAAATAAATCCAGTATGAGAAAAAGCTTGCTACTGTAGCTGTGAACCCTCAGATCTCCCCCTGTCCCTAGCTAGCTCCATGCTTCCATCCCACCTAGGCCCTGTACCACATGGTGATGGAATCCGATGCCATCCCATGTGGTAGGCCCAGGCCTTCTACCACGCTTATCCCCTGTAGCACTCGCACTCTTTCAGTGCTCTTTTTGCCCCAAAACTGCCCCTTCTACCCTTGTAAATTCCCCTTCTTTTCCTCCCTTGCAGTCTCTTGGTCCCTTGCTCAATCCTCGCTTCCTGCTCACTGGGCCCCATACCACATGGTGATGTCAGATGCTATCCCATGCGGTGGGTCCAGGCATCCTTCCATGCTTAGCCTCTTTCTCACTTTCACTCCCTCAAGGCTCCTTTTCCCCATTAAACCACCCATACTGCCCTTACCATCCCTGATTCTCTGCGAGGAACTATCTTCCCCCCTGTGATGTATATCCACGGCTGTGCCCACTTGGTGCTATCTTTGCATTCTGTGCAGTTCTCATTCCTGTGCAGTGCGTCTTAGCTGCCCGAGCTGCTCCAGCTCAGCCAGCACCATTTGGAGAACTCCTCTCCCCCCTCTTTCACTTGCTGCCCATCCTGCCACACGCTTTCTGCTCACAATCAACATCACATTGTTTTCTGACAATCCAACAAAACAACCACCACTTCCAATGTTTTAAATGCTCCCTGATCCTGCAGCCCCCCCGGCACACACTCACTTTCTCCTGCTCCCTTGAGCCTCCTTCTCAGTCCCTTCCCCAAAGCTGCCATACATTCCGCAGTTCTCCCCATCTCCTGCTACCATCTCAAATCCAGCCTCAACAGGCTCACTCCTTCTGTCCACATCTTGCCTCTCAAATCAACCAGGTGTACCTTACCTTGTTAAACAGTGCTTTTAGGTTTATTCACTGCACCAGACATCCAAATCCGCTGCTTTGGTTCCTGAGATTTCTCTTTATCCTCCCAGTAGTTAACGTAACTGAATTATATATAACTTGATCTTATTTTAAATAGATATGTTCTTTTTTTTACTCAGAATAACTCACTAAGAAAATGCCCACTGGCTCTAACAAATTCTTGCCAAACTGATGTGCATCCAAAAGAAAAAACTCTTGGAGCAAACTTGTGAGCTCCGCTTGCTGTGCAGTCCCTTAAAACTGCTCAATTTGGCTCAGTTTGGCCAGTCACTGGTTTCCACCTCACTGTTCCCACCAATCCCTTGGGTCCACCCCTTCTGTGACCTCATCAGGTCCTCCCTTATATGACATTATGCCTTTTTTTAAGACCCTCCCTTCCCCTCTCCCCTCTCCCCTCTTCCTCTCCTAAGCTTCCCACACCTCTTGTCAGGGCCTTGGGACAATGGGTTGTGCCCCTTTAATTGGGAAACCCTCTTTATTACCACTGGCCGTTTTGATAAAGAATGTCAGATCCAGAAAAGACACGTAAGGCATATAATTAGAAAAGCCAAATAAAATGCTGATAAAGCAAGTGCTATTGTGCTACAGAACTAAAGGAACAAGAAGAAATTATAGGGTCTTCATAAGCAAAAAAAAAAAAGAAAGATATACCTGTATAGGAGATACATGATGGGCAGGAGTGTGCAAAGGAGAATATTTCAGTCCTGCAGAGTGACCTCTGGATACTCACGAGTGGTGAAGCTACAAGTGAGAGTATCCATAGATTACTCTGCAGCAGTAAAAATATTTTCCATAGCACAAGACTACACATCATGTGTGCTGTTTATACAATAGGCATTGGATGATATGTTGTACTCTACTTATTGTCTGTGTTTTTCTGTTTCTTATTGTGTGATTTGTGTTATTTCAATTTGGTAGTTTTCATTCAAAAATCTATTTTGCTGAACTGAAAAACATTTTGCCATTTTTGTTTGGTTAAAATGGTAATTGTGGTATTTGTCTGTGCTTTGTGTAGTGCTCTGCTCCTTTTTGTGTGAATGTGCTGTGTTTAGTGCTCATCTTCTCCTTTCTGTGTGAAGTGTAATGCTGGAATGCAGCTTCAGGGAACGGTAAAGGAGACAGCAGCAGGTGGCTAATGAGGTAGCTTGAGGTTTTTTTTTGTAATGAGGTAAGCACAGTGGTTTAATTTTTTGTTATCACACTGCTGAAGAGCAGTAGGTTGTTAATGAGATGGCTAGAGTGGTTTATTTTGTAATGAGGTAAGCACAGTGGTTTTATTTTTTATCAAACTCTGCTGAAGTAGGCTGTTAAGTTATTCTTATGGTGATGATTTTATGCTGAAATAAAGTATGGGATATCATGTCACCCCTATTATATAAATCATGAATTTCAGTGGGGAAAATGATCACTGTCTTTGCTAACAGTGATACTAAATCATTTTGGATAATGGTTGCCAAAGGATACGAGGGCTAGCAAACTGATTTGGTATAGTACATCAAATTGATATAGGCACATGGACAACATATTACAACAATACACTCTGTGACCCTAGACTTGCTTCCTCTTGGAAGAAAATGGAAATACAATCAATAAAATCTAATTATAGGTGTATTACCAAACCCGGAAGTACTGACTGGAGTAATTAGCTTAAAAATGAACAAATCACAAGGATCACATAAAATGCCAGGGGAAGTATATTCATGTTTGGCAGAAGAGTGAGCAGATTCTCTAGTGCTATTCTTTAATGAATGCATGACCCAAAATTATACACCTCATAGCTGCACAGGCTCAATAATAGTTCCTATCTATAAAAACATTCCAAAGGATGACCCATCTATGTGTAGGTCCATTAGACTATTGGACATCTTGGGTAAGGTGTATGCTAAAATTCTATTGGAAAGATTAAAAAGGAAAGCTGAAATGTTTGGTGGACTTGCTCCCGCCCAAGTAGGTTTTTGTGAAAATTATTCCACCATAGACAATTGTTTTTATACTTTCAAATTTAGTTGAGCAAAATGTCAAAATTAGGAAACAGAAATTGTACTTGGTATTTATGGACTATAGTTCAGCATTTGACATAATAAAACCATATTATTGGATATAATAATTAAATGGGGCATTTTCCCAGTTTTGGTCTATAGCATAAGAAACATACACAGATAAGCACAAATAAGAGCTATAAATAACTATCTAATAGCATAAATACCAATAAAGGTGTCAGACCAGGATGTATATTGGCCCCCATGCTATTGTGCATTTATTTGAATTATGTCCTTATTGAATTACAAACATCTGTGTCTGATTCCTTAAAATTAATATGAACCCATACTCTTCCTTAGCATATGTGATAACTTTGTATCGTGTTCATTAACTGTTGCTGGGCAACGAAATAAGCTTAATGTGTGAGCCAAAATGTGGAAATCATTGTCTTTAAAGATACTTTTGGAAAAATCTAAATATCTAGTTGTTGGAACAAGAAAAGCTAAATATTCATGGAAAATTAATCATGCTAAACTTGAAATAGTTAACAAGTATTATACATACCTGGGAATTATTTTTACAAATAATGTTTTGTGGAATTCCCAATTTGAATATACAATATCTAAAACTAAAAACAATGAGTGTGTTAGCTAGATTTAATTATTTGTATGGTGTTTCCTACATCAGCCCATTGCTGAATGCTTTGCAAGCTAAAATCAATGTTCAGTCACTATAAGGAGCAGAGATCTGGGGGATGTCAAATTGATCGACTATAAAAGCCAGCAATACTGCTTCTAGAACTGCTTTAGGTTGCCAAAAAATCAATACCTGCATATCTCATACGAGCTGATCTTGGTCTAGTCAGATTACAGGCTTGGGAAGATATTAGAATGTTAATTATTGGATTAGAATACTAAACTTATCTAATGATAGATGGGTTAAACAATTTCTGGAAAACTAGGAATGGAAAAAAAGGGGTTCCAGTGATTCTCTTTGGTATCGACATCTTAGGAGACTTCTTTAGAAGTATGTTCTGGACATTCTCATCAAATATGTATAGAGAGGGATAAGTATTAGTGAACAGTATAGACCGTATATTAAAAGGAAGATAATAAACTATAATGAGGATGTAGATCTGGCTTCTGTTGAAGCCTCAAAGTATGCTAAATCGTGCACATACAATGATAATAAACATGTATAGGTTTTACTATAATGTGTTGGAGGACTCTAATACACGTAAAAACTTTACATGTTTTAAACTTGTGTTACTTGAATCCAAGCCTAGAACAGCTTTGTATAAGAAATCATAAGACCCAATAGATGTTTTGTGTGATTGTAACCAGACTGAAAAAGAACACACTAACATACTAAGATGCCAGTAGAGTAGGCCTTATGGTCTATCAAGTTTGCTCAAGTATCGGCACCCAGTCAGGGCATGGTTGCTGCCTTCAGTGCCTCCCCCGTTAACCCCCCCAACATCATCCCCCAAACAGAAATACACTTCCATTTTTGGCATTACTTAGATTCACCTTCCCCTAAACCTCTCCTAGCCCCACTTGAACCCCTCTACAGTATCTACAGTCACCAGTTCAGCAGGCAATGTGTTCCAAAGTTCCACCACCCTCTCAGTGAAGTATTATTTTCTTGTCTCCCCCTGAGCCTCCCACCAACATGCTTCATGGAGTGCCCCCTGGTGGCTCCCACCTCCCTTAGCCAGAACACCCTATCTAGGCTTACCCTATTTACCCCTTTAAGGTATTTAAAGACCTTGATCATACCCCCACTGTACCCCCTCTCCTGCAGGGAATAAAAGCTGAGCTCCTCAAGTCTCTCCCCATAGGATCTATTCCCCAGACCCTGTATCATCCTGATAACCCTCCTCTCAACCCTCTCTGGAAGAATAATGTCCTTTTTCAAATATGGGCACCAAAACTGAATGCAGTATTAAGGGTATGGTCAGCCAGGCAGTTATGCAGAGGAATTAGCACCTCCCTTCCTCCTTCTAAAATTTATCCCCACTGGCTATGCAACCCAGCACTTTATTTGCTTTGACCACAGCCCTTCTACACTCTTTCATAAGTTTCATAATTTCATAAGTTTTATCAAGCAGTGTAGACTTTGATCCTTTAATTGCTTGCTAACTAAACCATTTCATATCTGTTAACACAGAAACTATCTAATCTTGTTCTGAACAATTCAATAGAAGTGCTGGATACCACTTCACTAGGCAAACTATTCCAAATGGAAGATACCCTTTGACTAAACAAGTATTTCCTTAACTTCAGATTCCAATGGGATGTCACTAGCTGAAGATGGTGCCCACTAGTTATGTATTTCTATTCTTTAATTTTGAGACCATATTCTTTCCACAGAATGTTGTCATGTAATGCCCTGTAGAGCATACACAAGTCCTCCCTCAGCCTCCTATACTGTAATGTGCAGGTGTTGAGACCTTTTAGTCTTTCATGGTAAGTTAATTCTTTACTACCTGCTACTGCCTTAGTGGCTCTATGTTGGACCCACTCCAACTTTGAAATATCCCCCCTTTTACATGGGGCCCACACTTGGACTCCATATTCCAGATGCGACTTCACCAATGCCTGATAAAGGGGAATGATAACCTTCTTATCTCTACTTTTTATATGGCAAAGGATACAGTTGAGTCTTTGGTTTTCAGTTTTGGTGACATTGGTGCAGAGTATGGTGAATTGTAAGTCTGAGGATATTGTTATCCCAAGATCTCTTTCCTCAATTGTAGTAGGTAAGACTGTGTCCTTGATATTATAAGCTGTATTTGGGTTGTGCTTCCCTAGGTGCATAACTACGCATTTGTTCATGTTAAGTTCAAGTTTGTGCTTAGTAGTCCAGGTTGCTAAGTCTAGTAGGGCATCCTGCATGTTGTTTTGCTCCTCCAAGGTGTTAACTATAGATCGAATTCTACAATCGCCTGCAAACTTCGTTAACCAAATGTTACTGTGCTTACATCTCAATGGTGTTATATATACAGTATATTAAAGAGGCACAGGCCCAAAACAAGATCCCTGCAGTACCCCACTCATCACTCATGCCCAATCAGACAGGACTTCATTCACAGTCACCCTCTGTCTCCTCCCTTTCAGCAATGGGGCTATCCAATTTATTAATTTGGGGTCCGGTCCTATTTTGTGAATGGTACACATGATTTCTGTATGGGGCAGTTTGTCAAATGCCTTACAAAAAACTAAAAAAGCCACATCCATGGGATTACCTTCATCCAGTGCTTTAATTACTTGTTCATAAAAAACTAACATGTTAGTCTTACATGAATGGGATTTCATAAATCTATGTTGGGTAGGATCTAGTTGATTTGTTGCCCCTAGAAGTACTAGTATAATATCCTTTATTATACCCTCCAAGATTTTACATATTGGTAATGTCAGACTAATTGGTTGAAAGCTTCCTGGGGTGGTCCTTGGGCCTTTTTCCCAAACTGGGACAACCACGGCCTCCCTCCACCCTTGTACTACTTCACCCGTATCAATAGATTTTTGAAAAATAAATGTTATAGGATCTGCTAAATAGTCTGAAAGTTCTATTAAAATTCTAGGGTGAATATTATCTAGTCTGGGTAATTTATTAATTTTGATTTTTTTAATCTGTCTTTAACTTCCCCCACATCAATTTTAATATTACCAGAACTCATTTGTAAACTGGCTATGGGAGTGTCAACTATGGTATCTTGCTTATTGAATACTGAACAAAAGTAGTTGTTCTGAATATTAGCTGTTTCTATATCATTGGTTTTGGTTCCACCTGGATTTATATAAAGGCCAATTATATTGGTAGATTTCTTGTTACTATTAATGTATGTTTAGAACATTTTATAATTGTCCTTTGTTTTTATGGCAAGTTCCACTTCATAACTGGCTTTTGCTCTCTTTATTGTTGATTTTACTTCCCAAACTAAAACTTTATATTTTTTCATATCCTTAGGATCATTAGATTTTAAGAATGTCCTATGCATTATATTTTTCTTTTTTATTAACTTCTTTATTTTTACATTAAATTATTGCATACTTTTTTTTACCCTTGTATTTGTTACTGCTAGGTATATTTCTGGTTGTTTCAGTCTTTGTTTTGGTTAATAATATCTCCCACATGTCTTCCACAGTTTTGTTATTAAAGGGTTTTTGCCAGTCCCATCTATCCATAGTTGTTCTAAAGGATTTGAAGTCTGCCCTCCCAAAGTTCAGTTTATTTGTATACTTGTTTGCAACCTCTAATGGGGAATCTTCATTATTTGGAAAAGGACCACCTGATGATCACTGTTTCCAGGAGTATATGAAACTTCTACATTTTTTACCTTTTCACTGTTGGTCATAATAAGGTCCAGTATGTTGCTACCTCTAGTGCCTTTGTTAACTTTTTGTTTGAGACCTATTAACATAGAAACATAGAAGTTGATGGCAGATAAGGACCGCAAGGCCCATCCAGTCTGCCCATTTGTTTTTCTACCTTATAAATATGCCATCAGCCTTTGCTCTGTCAGTGGCCTATCTATTCATAGTCATTTGTATTGCTCCCTTATGCCTATCCCATGCCTGTTTCAAGCCCTGCAATGTATTCATAGCCACCACTTCTTGTGGTAAGCCATTCCATGCATCCACCACTCTTTCTGTGAAAAGAATTTCCTCACATTCCCTTAATCGCCCTAATCGCATGCTGTGTCCTCTTGTCCTGCTATTTTTCTTATATTTAAACATGTTAGACTCTTTCACCTTGTTAATGCCCTTAAGGTGTTTGAATGCCTGGATCATATCACCTCTCCCTCCTTTGCTCAAGGGTATACATATTGAACTCTGTTAATCTGTCCTCATATGTCTTCTGATGCAGTCCCTGCACCATTTTGGTTGCCCTTCTCTGGACTGCCTCAATTTGTTAATGTCCTTGTGAAGGTGTGGCCTCAATACTGCATGCAGTACTCCAGATGGGGCCTAAC
Source organism: Neoceratodus forsteri (assembly GCA_016271365.2). Classification (NCBI taxonomy): domain Eukaryota; kingdom Metazoa; phylum Chordata; order Ceratodontiformes; family Ceratodontidae; genus Neoceratodus; species Neoceratodus forsteri. The sequence continues at coordinate 115,894,475 of JADMNL010000035.1, read as the reverse complement.
CAGTGTCTTGTAAAGAGATTATTACCTCCTCTACGACTTGTGATACCCCTACTAATACACCCTAACACCCCCTAGCCTCACCTACTGCTTTAGAGGTCTGCTTGATGATTTCAGGTCATCAGTGATGATGATGCCAAGTCTCTTTCTTCCTTTGTGACTACTAGCAACTCCCCTCCCAGCCTATAGGTGGCTTCAGGGTTTCTCTTCCCTATGTGCATGATTTTGCACTTCTTTGCATTAAATCCCAGTTGCCACTCTTCTGACCATTTTGCTAGTTTATCCATATCTCTTCTCATTCTGCCCACCCCATCTGGATCATCTACTCTGTTGCAGATCTTGGTGTCATTTGCAAACAGACAAGCCCTTACCTCTAGTCCATCTGCAAGGTCACTAATGAAGATGTTGAAGAGGACTGGCCCCAGGACTGATCCCTGAGGTACCCACTTGTGACTTGCATCTCTTCTGACTGTATACCATTTACCACCACTCTCTGTTTCTGCCGTCAACCAGTTTGCCACCCAGTTGACCAACCTCTGACCCACCCGAGCCTACCCAGCTTATTTATCAATCTTCTATGTGGAACAGTGTCAAAAGCTTTGCTGAAGTCAAGGTGGCGACATCAACTGCCCCCCAGGTCCACCACTCTGGTTACCCAGTCAAAGAAATCTATGAGATTAGTTTGACAGGACTTTCCTTTTGTAAACCCATGCTGTCTTGGATCCTGTGCCCCTATGGATTCCAGGTGTTGCACTGTCCTTTCCTTAAGGAGTGCCTCCATAATCTTGCCCACTACTGAGGTAAGACTGACTGGTCTGTAGTTTCCCACCTCCTCCCTGAAACCACTCTTGTGGAGCGGGATCACATGAGCCCTTCTCCAGTCTTCTGGGACCTCTCTTGTGCTCAGAGACTCACTAAACAGTTCTGCTAATGGCTCTGCTAGTTCCACCTTTAGCTCCTTAAGTACCCTGGGATGTATGCCATCAGGTCCCATTGCCTTATCCACCCTGAGCTTAGCAAGCTCTTGTAGGACCCTTTCTTTTGTGAAGGGAGTAGTGCTCACCTTCCTCCCCCCTGTGTCCATGATGCTGAGCTGTGGGCCCTGCCCTACCTTCTCTTCAGTAAATACTGAGCAAAAGTATCTATTTAGGATAGATGCCTTTACAGGGTCCTCCTCCTCACATGCTCCCTTTTCTCCATTAAGCTTAGCAATACCCCCTCTGGACTTTCTCCTTTCACTAATGTATCCATAGAAAGTCTTGTCACCTTCTTTTACTGTTCCTGCTAGTGTTTCCTCAGTTTGGGACTTTGCCTGCCTTACTGCCTTCCCTGCTTCCCTTAGGGCAGTTTGGTATGCCTCCCTATCTTCATCCCGCTGTGTTCCCTTATATTTCCTGAAGGCCAGCCTTTTGGCTCTGACCTTTTCTGCTACTGTATTTGAGAACCAAAGTGGTTTCCTTCTTCTTTGCACTTCCTTTCTGTCTAACACAATGGGATGTTGCTTCAAGTATTGCTTCCTTAATGCTTGCCCACTTTGCCTGTACCCCCTCACCTGTGTTTCTTTTTACCAGGGCTAGCTTAACTCTGTTGGCTATCTTATCAAAGTCAGCTCCTCTGAAGCCCCATATTTTTGTCTTGGAATGGGATGATTTAGATGTAGTAGCCAAACTGAACCATACCATGTGATGGTCACTGGCTCCCAGGTGACCTACCTGGAGATCTGTGATCCCTTCCTTGTTTGTCAGTACTAGATCTAGGATAGCCCTGTCTCTCGTGGGTTGCTGTAACAGTTGTTTGAGGCCCTCCCCTTGCAGGGAATCCACTATGTGTCTAGTTCTGGCAGATGTTCCTGCAGGTATTGACCAATCTGTATCCAGCATGTTAAAGTCTCCCATTATCAGAACCTCCCCTTTAGTTGTCATGTTTTGTATATCTTCTAACAGTAATGTGTCTATGTCCTCCCCCTAGTTTGGGGGCCTGTAGACAACCCCAGTTCTTATGGCTGTCCCATTTCCTGTTTCCAGGGTGACCCACAGTTGTTCTGGCTCCTATGTGTATTCTGAATTTCTGTAGCTTTGATATTTTCATTGACATACAGGGCCTCCTCCCCCACTTTTGCACCTCGTTCTCTTCTAACAATACATAGCCAGGTACTGGCGTCTCCCAAGTGTGGTTACTGGTAAACCATGTCTCACTAATTGCTACTATGTCCAGTTTAGCCTCTGACATTATTGCCTGCAGGTCTGGGATCTTATTTCCCAGGCTGTGAGCATTTGTGTACATGATTTTCCATTGGCCAGATTTTGGTGTGTTAGTTGTTGGGTGAGGTTTGGCATTACCCCTGTGTGTCGTATGGGGAGACAAACCTTTTTTCTTACCTGGTGATGCAAATGAACTGCAAGCATGCTGAATCTCTGTTTGACCACTAGCTGAGGGGGGAGGGGTGTTCTTCCCATTTGACGTATGGGGTGCTGTACCCCCTTCCCATTTGCTAGTTTAAATATTCTGCAAATATGTCAAACTTCTGCTCCAATGCACTGACTCCCTCCTTAGTCAGATGCAGTCCATCAAATTTAAAGAACTTTCACTCCCAGAACTGTTGCCAGTTCCCTACAAATCTGTGTCCTTTTTCCTGGCACCAGCCCTTGAGCCACGTGTTTAGCTCCCCTATCTCCCCTTCTCTGACCTTCCGTCCATCTGCTCCTCTCTCCCAGACTGGCAGGATCTCAGAGAAGGAGATGCCAGATGAAATAGATGATAGTTTTTCACCCAGCCTGGTCAGGTGTTCCTTGGTCTCCACAACTGACCAGCTGGTGAGATCATTAGTCCCTATGTGTACTAGGACATCAATGTTTTCTCCTGCTTTGTGAACAATTTTAGCAATGCGGTCAGTGTCTCTCCATGTTGATGTACGTGGGAGACATCTGACCATTACCCCTGGCTGAAGATGGGTGTCAACTCCCCGAATCATGGAGTCTCCTATGATCAGAAGTTTTTTGGATTTCCTTTTTGCTTTCTTTGTTTTGGTACCTGATTTGGGTGAGTTTTGTTGTGCTAGCTCCTGTGCTGCAGTGTCCTGCTCTGCAGTGTCTTCTGCCTCTTTGTTTGATTTCAGAGATAGAGGCAGATACCTGTTTGTAGTGTTTATATGGTTTTGGAGGTAATATGTTGGAGAGCAGAGAGTGATGGGGCACCCGATTTGCTCCTCCTAACCACCTGCCAACATCCTGGACCAACTACTCTCTGCGGTCGAGGTTTTTCTGTTGGATGCTGGGGAAATGGCGGGTGGTTCTTATAATGTATTTCCTCTTGAATATGAAATTTGAGGCATGCAATCTCTGCCCATGCTGCCCGGAGCTGAGCCTAAGATCTCCAAAGGCCCAGCATGTAGAACAGTGTCCTAAATCCTGTAAGACTGTCCTTCTGAAAATTGTTCCACAGTACCTGCAGTTAATGATATCCATTCAGATAAGTTGCTGGGTTTATAACCTAGTCAGAGTAATTAGAAGGGAAAAAAAAAAGGGAAAAATGCAAGTAATGGTTTGATTGTGTTTGTTTAACTTGTTATAACAAGTTAAATTACTAGTGCCTAAATGAGCCTCACCTTGTGGAGGCCCCACTGATCCACCCTTCCTGCTCTGCCACAGGAAATGTCACAACTGTGGTACCCTATAAAAGGAGTGTAGTGTGGGGTGGTTGGGGGTGGGTGGCTGGGCCCTTTCCCTGCCAAAAAAGAAGAACCACAGACGAAAGAACAAGGAGGTAAGAGCAGAAACAATCAGTCAACAAATGCAGTAACCCTGAAAGCTTATCCTAATGTTAGATAAAACTGTAAAACCTGTAAAACACCACCTGTAATAATTTCAGAGAAGATATACGCTGTAAGAAACACTTTGCTGAGAGAAAATAAAACAATGAAATGTTAGCAACAAACAGTAGCAATCCCTGGGAGTAAAAATAAAACAACACCACACAGTAAATCTGCTTAGCCAAAATAAGTCTTAATCCTTTTCCCTTGCTCTGGTAAGTTTCTCTACTCTGCCTTTCAAGCAGTCTTAGAAGGAAAGAGCTCAGGTGAAGCTCAGGTGAAGCTAGGTGAAGCTCAGGTGAAGCTAGGTGCCTTGGCCAGCAAACCAAGTCTTCTATTTGGTCAATGACTTCTACATATGTTTTTTCAATGGTAGTGGAGCCACTGTGGTTGACCCAGTTTATTTCTGGTAGATTGAAGTCGCCCAATAAAATGTATTCCCTGACTGGATCCAATTTTTATATATAGTTTATTAAGAAGTGATCTTTGTCTATTGAAATTGAAGGATGTCTATAAACTAGCCCTAGGTTTATATGGGATCCTTTTTTTAAATAGATCTTTAGCCAGAGCATTTCTAAGTTATGTTGTTCCAGAATTATTTATTCACTGATTAATGAACTTTTGATATAAATAGCTTCTCCTCCCCTTCTCCTGCATGTTCTAGATTTAGTATACAGTGTATAGCCCTCAATGTTTTTATTGTATGGATCCATGTTCTCCCACCAGGTCTCAGTTACCAAGGTAAGATGGATATTTTGAGACACTAGAATATGTTTAAATTCATCAAATTTATTGGTTAAGCTACTTGCATTCATAAGTACTCCATTCCAGTCAATAGACTGTTTGCTGTTCCTCTTTTCTTTGTTTTTAGATGCTAAGTCAGGTGTCCCCCCCCCCGAACCAGTTTAAATGCAGTTTAATAACTTCATTTATTCACTTGCCTAGCATTCTAGTCCCAGCTCTATTTAGGTGTATTCCATCCTCTTTGAATATAACTTTATTTAAAAAGGTTACAGAGTTATCCGTAAAGTCCAGTTTATTTATTAAACAAAACTGCCACAGCCATGTATTGATTTCATCTATTGTTTCATTTTTATAGTGCTGTGCACCATGTGTAGGTAATATTCCTGAGATAATTACTTCCCCCCACTCTGTCTTTTATTCTGTTTACTAGATTATTGTAACTGCTTTGTATAGATGTTTTGCTACTTCTTCCTATATCATTTACTCCTACATGGAGTATGACCAGAGGATTTGGGGTACATTCTAATAGTCCGTTTAGTAATGTATCTACACTGGACAACCTGACCCCTAGGGTAGTACGTACTACTGTGTTCATTTTTCTCCCTTCACATATGATAGCATCTGTGCCTCTTGTTATAGAATCCCCTGTAATTATAGTGTCCCGTACGTCCTTGTTAATATGACTATGGTCTAATTTTTGTTGATTTTCTTCTCCCTCGTTATTTTCTGTATCCACATTCATTGTCTTTGACTTGAAATTGGTTTCCTTGTTTTCAAGGGGTCTATAATTCACTTCGTACTCTTCATTGGGGGTTGTTATACAGCTCTGGTCTAGAATATTTACTAAACTAGTGTCTTCAGCTTTGGACTCTCGGGGCACTGTGTTTGATTCAGTATTTAAAATGTCATACTTGTTCTGTAGTGTTATTTGTTCTCTCTTTGGTACTATTTTTCTTTTTTTGTTTGTTTGTTTGTTTGTGTACTTTGGTTTAATTTTACTCTTTCCCAATTCTCTAACTTATGAATTTACGTGTCTCCCTTTGTAGAAGGTGTACTGGTACTCAGCCCCTGCCCTTGTGTAGTTAGGTTCTCCACCATAGTGTCAAGAAAAGATTCTGGTTCTCCTATTTCCTTCTGGGTTTCCACCCTTTTTTGTAGTTGACAGATTTCTTCCCTTAAGGTTTCCATCAACAAGCATTTGTCACATATAAATTCTTTACATTTTGCTCCTTCTAGGAACATTTTACACTGGTTACACTGCCTTTGAGTCTTCCTCCCTCCCTCTATCTTTTGGCTGCAACATATTCCTGTGTTTTGTTTGTACCAACCTTTTATGTCTATTACGTGTGGTTTCAGTTGCTGCCTACTCTTGCTTATAATTCTGGGCCTGGTCCCCTGCATCCTCGGCGGACAAGGTAGACATGCACAGATGTGCATGGTGCGTGACCCGCTCCACTTGCCCAGCTCACAGCAGTGCTGTAATTTATGCCCAGCCTGCCCTGGAAGTGTTCGCTTAAGGTCAGAGTCCTGCAGCGAGTGTAAACATTAAATAAACTGTACAATATATAGAATTTGAATTATATTTGGAGTTGTTCATTCTGGCATCCACAACCATGCCAATGTCCTTTTTCCCATTGGAATCCTGCAGTATCCTACCCCCAAGAGGTGCTTGTGAGCTGGATTCCTAAGCCCCAGGTGGAGCATCCTTCATTTCTTAGCATTAGACTTCAGTTTCCAGGTGCGTCCCCACTCTCCAGAGTCTCCAGGTCCCCCTGTAGGGCTCTTCTACACTCCTCCCCATCCATTACTGCCCCTAGCTTCAAGTCATCTGCAAAGAGGCTCCTCTAGCTCCTGATACTGTTTCTGATGTCTTAAATGTAAGCGTTGAACAGTAGTGATCCCAGCATTGACCCTTGTGGGACCCTGTTAATGATCCTCCTAGGAGATGAGGCCTACCTTCGACTACCACCTTCTGAATCCACCCCACCAGCCAATTTCCTATCCACCTGACCATGCTTCCTCCACTCCCATGTCCCCCAGCTTATCCAGCAGCCCAAGATGAGGTACTAAATCAAATGTCTTGCTGAAGTCTAGAAAGAGGACATCTACTGTCCTGGCTGGCTCAGCACCTCTCTCACCTAATCGTAGAACTACACAAAGTTAGTCTGACATGATTTGCCCTGAACAAAGCCATGCTGGTGATCAACCAGATGGCCCCATGGTCCCAGAAACTCCTCCAGCCTCTCCTTCAAGATGGCCTCCATCATTTTGCCCACTACAGATGTCAGGCTTACAGGCCTATAATTCCCCAGCTCCTTGCATGAGCTACCTTTGTGAATAGGCATGATATGAACCATCCTTCAATCCAGAGGCACCCACTCCATTTGAAAGGAATAGTTAAAAGGTCTGCCAGAGGTGCAGCTAAGACCTCCACCATCTCCTTTAGCACCCTGGGATGAATACCACCTGGAAATGGTGCTTTGTCTATTCTTAGAACCTTGAGGGCTTCCTTCACCCTACCAAGAGGAATTTCAACATCCATGACCCCCTTCTGCAATTGTAACCTGCCTCCCCCCAATACAGTGCTGCCCCCATCTTCCCTAGTGAACATCCAGGCAAAGTAGTTGTTAAGTACCTCCACCTGCTTCCCAGCCTCCTCAGCCCACCCACTCCCTGACCTCAGTATACTAATCTGCCCCTTTATTTTCCTTCTTTCCCTGATATACCTAAAGAACCCCTTATCACCTCTCCTGATCCCGTGCGCCAACCTCAGTTCCATCCTTGCCTTGGCCAATCTTATCACTCTGTTTACCTTTCAGGATATCATATTGTACTCCCCCTTGTCCATAACCCCATGTGGGCAATTGTATCATCTATAAGCAGCTCTTTTCTCCCTCACCACTTCCTGGACCTCCCTGGCCCACCAACTGTATTTTTTGGCTCTTCCAAACTTGTGTCTGACCTTCATGCAGGCCTTGTTAGCTTCCAGGAGCACCCTTTGAATAAGTTCCCAACTGCTCTCTGTTCATTCCTAGTCTGATCCCCTCCAAGTGCCCCTTGAGGATCTGGTCTATACCCTTGAAATTTATGTGACCCCTAAAATTAACTAACACTGTTTTAGTGTGATTTTTCTCCTTCCTCTGTGCCCCCTGGCACATATTCTATTTAAATGTGCTTGATACAACAAAATTAGGAGTAACTGGCTACAGCCAATTAATGATTGTATAACCTGTACAAACAAAAGTGAGCTGATTACTGTTCTCCTTACAACTGAGTACTCACTAATTATCCTTGGAGTGGGGAATTCTTGATGCTCTCTAGGAAAATAAGGATGAAAAAGTACAGTTCAAGCTAAATTAAGAAATTCAAAACTTAACTTGCATTTTCTAAAATTATTATTTGTATGCATTGATGATTATGGCATAGTAATGTAATAACTGTATATCTGTTTGCATGTGTCTCTTTGTACTGTATGTAATGATTTTAAATTTTTTATGTGATGTCGTACATTGTGACAATCACGTTTTTAAGACTGAACAATAACATTGGAATTGAAAATTGGAGTCACAAATGCTTATTTATTTTATTCATTGAATTATTTTACAAGGTAAGCATTATAGAGAACCATTCAAGTCTCATTAATAGATGCAATTTGGAGAAGGAAAATGGGTATTGGGCAAGGAGGAAGACATAGGAGAGCTAAATAACATGAATGACACTCTGGTAAAATCAAAGCATTACTAGAAGCAGGATAAGTACCAGTACAGCAGTAAATGGCATGACAGTATGGAGGAAAACTGCGTTAGATATAGAACATTTTAATCTGGAAAAGTGCAAAAAAAAGGGTGAAATGATGCTTCACTTTAATTTGGACATGTTTATGTTTTGGACACTGACTAGTTAGTTTATTAAGTAATAGTGAAACAAACACCCATTATTTTATGAACTATGTAGATAAGAAGTACCATTCTCCATCCTAGCTTAGTTATCAGCTACTTGAAACTACATGAAAAACATTTTAACTTTACCATGTGCAGTAATATGCAATGTGGCCCAACTGGTCATATTGGCCCTTATGCACTATGGTGCAGAGTGGCTATGTGGTGGGTATCTGTGGCTGTTAGCCACTCTGCATCCACTGTGCCACATGCATGGCTAGCCTTGGGATTCACCTACAGTGTGTGCAGCCCCACAGCCAGACTGCACAGAGGGCAACGTGGTTGAGGTGTGCCGGGGGAGCGTGTCAGGGCATGCCCACTCTCCATGCCATTCACAGAGGTATGGATTGCTGGGTGTGGGGTGGTGCACCTAATGCTGGGTAACTCCCAGCTGTTAGCGATATGAGCCCCCCCAAGGATGCCACCAGTGGCAGTGGCATGGACTTGGGGGCACTGCAAATCCCCCATACATGCCACCCCAGCCGATAGATCAGCACAGAGGGCTGGGGCAGTGGACTGGGCACCTTCCTACCCCGAGTTTGCAGCACACATCATGCCCTCAATTTTTTCCCATGCCCAGCAGGTGCAAGTGATCCTTTTGCACACTGGGTCTGGGTATCCCATTGGATGCATGCCTGGTTCACCGATATGTTTTCTGCACATCTGCACACTAGGGGGAGGGCCTCAAACAGGTGGTGGCCTGTAGTGACTGCCGGTTGGGACATACCTCTCCGAAGGTGTGGAACTCCTTGGTTGAGTAATGTGCCTCCTGCACGTGTTACCCACCTACCTATATGTGCATACGGTCCATTGTGAACTGCCACTTCATGTAGTTGTTTAATTAGTGAAGTTGGCACTTTACCAGGTGAAGACTGAGCATCAGTAGCACTTCAGTAGTGAAAGTGCCACTTTGAGGAGTTCCTTCCAGTCAAAACTATCCATAGTGGTACCGTCACTGGCAAAATGCCACTTTGAATAGTTCTTATTTAGAACACATTTTCTGTGGGAAAAAAAAATCCCTACCTCCAATCATGTGCACAATTTTAAAATGTCCCACTCTCATACTAATAGTTTAAAAATCATAAAACCACTACCCTCATTGCATGTACATCCTTCTTCCAATGGCTCACTCAGAAAGGTTCTTTAATAGATTAATAAAACTCTTCACTTATTACAGCAGTGGCCTTGATAGATCTTATAAATCATCCTGCTTTCCCAACCAGATAACAGAGTGGCTCAGAGGTCCAGTTGTAATGACTACCTGAGTGCAAAAACCATGAAAAAGGCAGTATTCCTGTCATGGCCTGTTGCATCAATGAGATATAGACTGGCTCAACTGTTCAGCACTGTAGACATATTAAATCATTTTCCCTGTTGGCAGTATGGATATATGTTATCACAAGAAAGATACAATGAGTTTGGCTCTGCCGTCCTTCAGCATCCTCCATCTGAGCCTGGATCTTTGCTGGTGGCCTGTCTGGGTAACCAGTGGTAGATAAGAGGTGAATGCAGACACTCTGGAGGTCTGGAGTGTGCAACAACCAATGTTTGAGGGAAACAATCAACTGTGGCACTGACTCACATCTGAAGAACGTCACACTAGCTTGCAGTAGTAAGAGTGTGTAATTATTTTTATTGATAAAACATCAGCTGCCACATAAAACACCCTCATGCCAACACAGAAAGAAACCCCCAATGTTTTACACAGGAGCACTGTGCTCTGTCAAGAGGATATAACACCATACCATCTTTAAATATAGAAACATGGAAACATAGAAGTTGACGGCAGATCAGGACTGCAAGGCCCATCCAGTTTGCCCATTTCTTTTTCTGCCTTATTGAATGTGCCATCGGCCTTTGCTCTGTAAATGGCCTATCTATTCATACTCATCTGTATTGCTCCCTTATGCCTATCCCATGCCTGTTTGAAGCCCTGCACTGTATTCATATCCATCACTTCCGGAGGTAGGCCGTTCCATGCATCCACCACCCTTTCTGTGAAAAAGAACTTCCTCACATTACCCCTTAATAGGCCTCTCTCTAATCTCATGCTGTGTCCCCTTGTCCTGCTATTTTTCTTATATTGAAACATGTTAGACTCTTTCACCTCGTTAATGCCTTTAAGGTGTTTGAATGTTTCAATCATATCACCTCTCTCCCTCCTTTGCTCTAAGGTATACATGTTGAGCTCCATTAATCTGTCCTTGTATGTTTTCTGATGCAGTTCTTCCACCATTTTGGTTGCCCTTCTCTGAACTGCCTCAATTTGGTTAATGTCCTTGTGAAGGTGTGGCCTCCAGTACTGCATGCAGTACTCCAGATGGGGCCTAACCAGTGTCTTGAAAAGAGAGATTATTACCTCCCTCTTATGACTTGTGATACCCCTACTAATACATCCCAACATCCCCAAGCCTTACCTACTGCTTTAGTGGTCTGCATGGATGATTTCAGGTCATCTGTGATGAAGACGCCCAAGTCTCTTTCTTCCCTTGTGACTGTCAGCAACTTCCCTCCCAGCCTATAGGTAGCTTCTGGGTTTCTCTTCCCTCTATGCATGATTTTGCACTTCTTTGCCTTAAACTCCAGTTGCCACTCTTCCGACCATTTTGCTAGTATATCCAGATCTCTTCTTATTCTACCCACCCCATCTGGATCATCAACTCTGGTGCAGAGCTTGGTGTCATCTGAAACAGACAAACCTTGCCCTCCATTCCATCTGCAATGTCACTGATGCAGATATTGAACAGGATTGGCCCCAGTGAAATTTAGTGAATTTATAATATGAAACCGGTGCAAACCATGAAATATACAATAGAGACAATTCAGACATATTATCCAAGTCATACTTTGTTATAACATTATGTTAAATTATGCAGCACTAAAAAGTATGCAAAAATGCATAAAAGTCTTCACAATCTGTCGCAGTGACCTATTGTCATAGAGATTGGTTCAGTCACTGAACCTTTAAGCCAATGCATGGGTCATTTCATTCAGTCATTTGTTCCTTACTTAGATCACATATTAGGGACTGTGACTTGTATGACTTTCTTCAGATGAGAGTGAGTGCCATAGTCAACTGTTTTACTCAGATATTTTGTATACTGTGAGAACCACAAACCATCCAGTGGCTCTTGCTGTGTTTTTCTGGACTTGTGTGGACTGAGAGATGCTCCATTTTAGCCTCTGGCATTCCCTGCTTACAATAGGGATATAGATATCTACAACATGGCCACTACAACTGTAAATTCCACCATGGACCTGATGGCAGAGCCAGCATTCTCTGCCCACCCAGGTATGAGCTTTTCAGAGATTTTATTGCAGAAGCCAGTACTGGATTTCATTACTACTACTAACACCAACAGTGATCAGAACACAGCTGAATCTAATAGACCTGTGATAATTAAAGAGGCATTTAATATTATGTCATCTTAGCATCTAGTGCTATATACTGTTGCCAAGTTATTATATGTGTTCTAGTGTTACCAACTGTCATCAACTGTTGCCTGTTTGCCAAATGTGTCTTCATATCTACTATACTCAACTGTTGCATTGTCAGCCAATGTGATCCACCTGTAATCCCTCCTGCTCTCATTGTATGCAAATAAGCAACTTGTATTCCAACATTGTAAAATGTTTTTGTATTATATCCCTTTGTTCCCTACCTCCCAGGTCACACCAGAAGATGAGTAACGTGTTTCTCAGTGTGCCTTCCTGATGAAACATTTCAATAAATAAATAAATTTAGTCAATAGAAAAAGGTCACACATAACATAAGATTTGTCTGGAATTGGGTCACCATGGAACATTATATAGAGGTGAAGCGAGTCCATTGAGAACTCAAAATTTAAAAATTTGCATCTTTCGGCAAGGATAGGAAGAGGTTTTTTGATCCATGGTTAGATGCAATTCATGACTCTCCATTACCGCTAATTAAATTGATTGTGAAAGACAACAGAACAGCAAGTGGAGTTTACTAACATATTAAAAGAAAAGAAGCCTGCTTTTAACAAATGTTCTGACCATCCTGATTTCAAATGACTAAAATTAAAACTTTGCTTGTCCAATAAAGAGTTAGACAGAAAATTAGGAGGTCAGAAGCAGAAAAAACGATTTTATGCGGTGAGATGTATTACAAGAATGGCTGGATTTTTAATTGGAAGAAATAGCCTAAGTCAAATTTGGAAAAAAAAACCCACTAATGATAATGACTTACAACACACTGGGAGTGAATCAGATGCAGCCTCTTCATTTTTTTGTGGGAAGGACAGCTTTGAGGAGACTTTAGATTCACCTCAGATTGTCCCCGCTGCCCACCTTCACAACCACATCCTTACAGCCTGAGATTAGCATTCAGAGACATGCAAAAAAGCCAGCACACATGTAGGAGCAGAGAAATAAGAGCAAGAGAATGAACTACATATGAATGACAAGGACAGGGTACAAGGAGATACCAACATGGAAAGTACTTCTGAACCCAAAAGAGGGAAGTATTGACTGAATCTAGTGTCATTTTTTTTTAATTTTTGCTCCTTCTCAGGCTCCCCTAGCCAGCCACTTCTTTGTGCAGTCTAGACTCCACCTGTCTCTACTCTGTCCCACCGCTATCCACTGCCCCTCAATGCCACAGCCCCCAGGTAACCCAATTCAAACCTTTCACAAGGACGGTCCCCCCTTCGGGGCGGGAGTGTCCATAGGCACATACATGTATCCCAGTTGCTGTGGGGTCATCTGGGACACTTCCAGGGCTTTGAGGTGATGGGGACCAGTGGCCATCATCAGGCCAACTGGGGGGCAGTTTTCTGCCCTCCCCACTCCCCGCCATACCAGGACAGAGTGGAACTGAAGGGTGAAGGCAGTTGAACACTAACCTGCTGAGGAGAAACAGCTAAAGCAGAAGTCAGTACAAGCTCAAAATGTTTAATAAAAGGTATTCCACCGTTGCTCTATTTTTTTAAACAGTACTGATTCTTTCCTGGCTGACTTTAAACTGCCTGAAAACAGTGAGAGAATCCTATGCCTTCTCTACCTTCCTGCCCCCAGTTTTGAGTCCAATGAGATGGACAGGAGCTGACCTCCATGCCTAGAGGAACAATGCAGGAGGTTCTGTGGAGGACTAACAGCCTTGGATTCTAAACTGGCAGCTCACACATTATTTTACTTGTACTGTGCTATCTCTCCCTTCTGTGGCTTTGTGTTTAATACTCTGTCTCCACAGATTACAGAGTTGTTGCTATCCTACTCTGCTTTATTCTACTTTTATTTATTTATTTATTTTGCTTATCTTGTTTTAATGTAGGAATTTGTTTGAGCTAATTCTGGTGAAATACCAGCATACCCTAAAGTTGTGGGTCTTGGTGTTTGACATATACCATTTTCTATTAAGATTTAAGTGAAATATATAATTTATATAGGCACAAATGGATTTTTTTGATTTTGGAAAGAATTGCTTGTTTTTTTTTTTTAAACTTTATAAAAGTTTCATTAGAGGATTTTTTTTTCTGGGATCAGTTGACATCACATGACCAAAGGTTTAAAATGCATGTGCTGGCATTCTGAGGATAGATGTGTCATTTTGCTGGATCATTTCAGCTGACTGCATTTTCTCATGTGGTGTCATTTGCTATAGTAGCACATTTTTGTGACTTGCTGTGGCTTTGCCTCACTGGGAAAAGCTAAATGCTCTTAAGAGTCTGCTCAGTTTTTTTATAGCTGGTACAGAGGGAATTTCTCCCACATTGTGATATTAGCTAACTCCAACTACAGCAGACAGCTGTAATGCATGCTTGGGAAAAGAGCAGAATCAATAAGTTAACCATCTTGGCAGCTTTTATAAAGATTTCCTCATATGGCCCTACTAGCATTTCAGGGCTTTTGCCTTTTTTTTTTTTTGTTAATTTTGAGCATATGCAGTAATAAGTACTTTTATCTAAGTTATTTAACTTAGACATTGTTTATGCTTTTTACAAAATGTGCATAATATATATTATTATATACTGCTGAGGTGCTACAGAGTTTTTCTAAAACATATGTTTTACTCTCCACTATGACTCTTCTTTTCTTTTACTTTAAAAGTGACCATGGATTCTGTGAGGTATATGAAAGAGGGGGACTCTGAAATCAGATTTGTTTTTAATTTAAACATTTGGTAACTGGGAAAGGCAAACTAAGCTGATGCTCATTCCCAGGTGTGACCCAGGGAACAAGTGACATAGGATAAAAAGTTATACTAGATACAATAAAATCATCATAGAGACAAATATACACTAAGGTAGCAACAAACAAGCATATATAAATCAGATAGGAACTACAAGTATGCAGGAGTGGAATAAACACAGCAAAGGAACAGCCTATAATTAGGGGGAGGTGCTAGCAAACCAGATACCAGGAGAATCCTAGGAGGTACGAAGATATAGAGTCAGACATGTAAGCTTAGCATAACCAGGGGTGTTTTTGATCAGATGCCAGTGAGTCTGGGTAGATACAGTAGGACTGGGGTCTAACTGGAAGGATGATAGGGCTATGGGGGTTGTAATAGTGTAAATAGTGGGGTGAGGGATGGCATGAGTGTGGTGAGGTGTTGAGTTGAGATAGATGGCTAGTGCTGCATTCTGTCAAGAGCAAGTGCTATGAGATGTTCTGGGGCAGGAGAGGGGTAGGTGGTGCAGCTTGGATTTTTTGAGCTGAGTTAGGATGAGTTTTGAAGGCAATTAGACTGAGTGTTGCAAAATGAGGGGAGCCTATAGGAGTAGGTGGATTTTCCTGAATTTGAGGAAGGTATAGGTAGGGTGAATGAGTGAGAGTCTCTGGAATGTAAGTAGTAGGCTGAGGAGAGAACAGGGTTGAGGTTGACAGAGAAGTAGGAGGGGAGCAGATTGAACCAGTACTTTGAGATGAGAGAGATAGAGTGTATAAGTCAATGATGGGAGAGAGGAGCAATATCCAGGGAAAAGAGAAAAGATCAGTGGTGGTTTATAAGTTAGGAGTTGGATGCAAAAAGGCAGAAGGTGAAAAAGAGGGAGTCTAATCTAGCAAGTGAGAAGGCAGGCACAGTCATACCTCTCAACCTCCTGCCTCATAAATCAGGGACAAGGATTGAAAAAATCAGGGACATAGGACTAAAATCAGGGGCACATCTTCAAAATTGGTGATATCCACTCAGGAAGCTGGTAGAATAAGGGGCTTAGTGTAAAATGCATTTTCCAAGGAAGAACGAGCCTGTAACTTTAATGTTTGACATTATTTTGTGCTTGTACCCACCACTGTTTGGTCATGGAAACACAATTTTAGGAGGGTCAGAGAAAAACTTTGAGGCAAAATCAGGGACATCCCTGAAAATCAGGGACAGTTGAGAGGTATGGGTGCAATGCAGTAGACTATGTCAGCATAGGTAAAAATGGGCATTATCATTTTAGTCTGCAGTTCACAACATAAAGGGAGGGGCAGAGAATTCCAGTTATGGTAAAGGATATCAAGCTTAGCATGAAGTTTAGTGGATATGGCATCAGTGTGTTTCGAGAAATTTAGTTTGGGGTATAGCCAGACACCTAAATATTTGTTGGAGGAGACCTTGCTAAGAGAAGTGCCATCCAGAGAAGTGATAGAAGGGGGGTGGGAGCCTCAGCTAGTATTTGAGAGGATATGAAAGTCATATAATTTTTTTTTGATGTGTTTATTTTGAGTTTGTTTGTCGGGAACCAAGTGTGCACAGAGCTGAAATCTTGCTGTAGGATGGATTGAATTGTGGGTAGGTCAGAAGGATCAGAGGTGAACAAGATGGTATTATCCATGTACATATGGATAAGGGAGATTGAGCAGACTGAGGAGAGGTTGGTTATAAAAAAGAAGACGAGAACTGAGCAGAGAATTGAGCCTTGAGGGATGCCCACTAAAATGGAAAGGGAGGGGAATGAGGAGTTGACGATCTTCACCAATTGACATCTGTTTACAAGGTATGAGTGAAACTAATGTAGGGCGGAGGGGATGAGCCCTGCATGTTTGAGCATATCTAGAAGCTGTGGGTAGGATATGGAGTCAAAGAACTTAGCCAGGTTGATGAAGACTGCAATGGTGAGTTGGCCTCGGTCAGCAGCAGATTGGATGTGGCCTATGACATGAAGAAGGGAGGATATGGTGAAGTGGTACTTTCTGAAACCCGATGGGTACCAGGAGAGGAAGTTTTTGGAGGTGAGGAAATGAGTTAGACTGGATTGCCATAGCCACTTTTGTAATTTGGACAGGGCAGGGAGCAAGGAGATGGTTCGGTAGTTGCTTACTGAAGAGGACTCACTGCCCTTGTGGAGAGGGGTGACACAGGCTGACTACAATGCTTTGGGGACAGTGTCTGAGTGGAAGGATAGGTTTAGTAAGGAAGTCAGAGGGAGGGTAATAACTGGAGCAGAGAAGTGAAGCAGACAAGGATGCATGCCATCTTGACTAGATTTTGAAGAGTTGAGGGATAGGATTGCATCCAGTACTTCTTCAGAGAAGATGGGGTCAAGCAGGGCAGTGTTGTGGAGCTTGTTTTGCATTGGGGGTTTTGCCACAGATGGTGGAAGCTTTCTCTGGTCAGGAAGGGTACAAGTAGCAAAGAACATGTTGAGGGCAACAGCTACTTGGATGGGGTCAGATATGGTGATGACATTGTGCTTTAGAGTGGGGGTGCTGGATTGAAGTTCTTGGTCAACAATGGAGTGGACTACCTTCCAAAAGGAGGAGGGGTGAGTGGTGCTGAGACAGTTTTTTTAAGTACTCAGCTACGGCACTCCTTATGGCCTTGGTGGATGTGTTTCTGGAGCTGTTGTAAGCGTGTCTAGATTATGGGGTTAGGGAGGCTTTGAAGGCAGACTAGGACTTGTCTCTGGCTTTGCAGAGGGTGGCTACTGGGGTAGTGATACAGGGATGGTGGCGTTTCTTCACCCTGACTTTCTTTAAGCAGGGTGTGGGACTCCCAGACACTTGTGAAAATGCATATGAAATGGTCTAAGGCTGAGTCAACATCTGTGACAGAGTATACTGGGTCCCAATTAGTGTGGTGTAAGGTACAGAAGCGGGAATATTTGTTTAATGAATTTAGGGGATGGATTAGGATGTATTTTGGGGTAGATTTGGGCAGCTGGGTTTTCCTAATGTAATACATGATGAAATGATCACTTAAAGCAGGGTCAAGGACTCCAGCAGCAGATATTCTGTGGGCATATGAGGCCCAGCCAATAAGGGGGTGATTTGAGGAGCGGGTGTTGTAATGGGTGGGTTTTCTGATAAGTTGTGTGAGGTTGAGGGATTCAATTTTGGAGGTGGTGGTCTTGGAGGAAGGTGCAAGTCAATTGAGGTTGTAGTTCCCTAGCAGCAGCAGTTCATCTGAGTTGGCTAAAGGCAGAAGAATTGAGATGCAGTCAGCAAATGTATCATGCCTAAGCCGGGGGAAGCATAGACCGCCCCATGAAAGTGGGGAAAGTCGAAGACAATGGGATTTGGGCTAGGATCAGTTCAAGTGATATGGAACAGGATTCTTTCTTCACTAAACTTCTTGAGAAGGGATGCCTTATGAGCATTGCGAGTCCACCCCTCTCTCCCCTTAGTCTTGTCAGATGATTGTGTAACCAGGGACTGTCAGGGATTTGCCAGGGGTCTTTGCTAATAACCATGTCTCTGAGAGGCATAGGATGTCTGGAGAGTTCTGGGTCAGCCAGCAGCTTAGTTAGTCAAGTTTGGGTAGGAGACTCCTAATGCTGACATGCATAACTTTCAGGCCCATGTGAGAGGTTGGAATTTGTTGGGGAGAGGTAGGACCAGGGCTAAGGGTGGTGTTGGGTGTCTGAAACAATGAATAAGGGTGATGCAGGAGATCAGTTGTTGTGTTAAGATGCTGGGGACCTCACATGAAAAGAGGGTATGGGTAGGGAGTATGGTGAGGGAGGGGAGAGTGTAAGGTGGTGGCTTTGGTGAAGGGATGTGGTGAAGGTTGGAAGGGGGTTGGGCTGAAATAGCCTGTGAGATTGGGGGACAGATGACAGAAGGCAGGAGAGGGAGGGCAGGAGTAAGAGAAAAGAATCAGCATGCATGTTGAGATTTTACAAGTGAAAGAATTGGGAGTGGAAGTGGAGGGGGCAGATTGAGTAACAAAACTGAGTCATGGGAGGCACCGAAGACCGGTGGAGGGGAGTGGGGTTACGTAGTGTGGACAGCTCTGAAGAGTCACCACAGCCAGGATGTCCTAGAGAATTACAGCTGTGTGTAGTAGGGAGAGGTTGCCCAAGAAACAGAGGTTTGCAACCCAGTGGTGGCAGTAGTTGCCTAGAGGTTTAATATTTAGGAGGAAACTGACTATGAATTATATGAGTGAATTTAAAAACACATTAGAACTAATGAGAAGAGGATTGTATATTAGATTATGGGCACAGTAAGGAGGAGGGGTTAGAAGATACTGAGAGCAGCAGTGATGAAAGAGCTACTGAGACCTGCGTTCTACAGAGAGGCAGGCTCCAGGGACGAGAGGTATGACTACTGCTGGAGAGCAAAAAGAGTTGAGGAGGAGAAAGTATGCAATAAGCAGGAAAACTAAACTTACGTTGGAGATGTATAGTTAGTAGCAGCGAGAGGAAGCTTGAGTTTTGCTCATGGGCACAGTAGGAACAGGGTAAACTCAACAGGATTGAGCCACAAGCTCTACAGACAGCCTGAGTTAGAAGTTGAGCAAGCTCTGCAGTCAGATTGAGTTAAAAATTTAAGTAAACAAGTCAATCGACAGGATTCGCAGGGCCACCTATCGGTACCTTTATATAAGGAGAAAATAGGAATTTAGGGAGATAGAATAAGTCACACATGCTACTAACACTTTACCAATATTAGGAAGCACAGTTGGGGGTGGGCATGGTGGGGGCAGGTGGGAAGGCACCGCACAACAGCGTTAGGACAGCTCTGAGTTTTGCAGTAGCAATCAAGTTAGTAGCAATTCAGTTGAAATAAATTCAGCTACTAAGAGAAAGCACAGAACAGAAAGGACTGAACATGGAAGGGCCCTGATATTGCAGATACATTCATTTTATTTGGTCTGCAGAAGAGTAAAATATTGGATAAGCACTTTTCTGAACTTGTTCATCTTCTACAAAGATCCAGTAGACTCTGGTATATTTAGTCTCTAACTACAGGAGTCAAACTGGTCATTTTGTTGCCTCAGACTGTTTTAATTATATTCTTAATTTCAGAAGTTTTTAGCTCCTTAGTTTTAGCATTTTCAAGAAACCATCATAGCATGACTCTATCTTAGTTGAAAGAATACATGGAAAACTCCAAGGACGCAGTTTCCTATAAAATTAAACTATCTTTATGGGAATTTCTAGTAACTGATTGACCAGAAGGAAGACTTAAAGGGAATTTGTTCCATTAACTGTGTTTGTGCATGCTAAGCTTGCAGAACTTTTATATTAGCCTACTGTATTAGGGATATCTAACATCCTTTGTACATTGTCTATATTGCCTATTCATTTCAGTACTATCTACCTGGGATTTAATAGGGATACAACTGTACTGTACTGTAGCTCATAGGTATATTATCAAAATTGTAATTTAGAAGGGAAGGCTAATCTGGTATGAAAGAATATGGTGAATACCAGATTACAAAGAAAGAATAGGGATCTTTCTCCCTTGCTTTTGGATGTTGATCTAGCAGTAAAATCTGCTAAAAATGTAAACAAACAAAAATAACAGATCATCTTTTTTGGGCAATGTGGAGAGAGGACAGGACATCAACCCTCAAAACAAATTATATTTTTCTGATCTCTAGTGCATCTAAGGATTTAAATGAATCCATAAAGGACAATACTGGCCAGAATATAAGTATAGGTAAGCAAGGTTGTAATTTAGGTTTTAAATCCTGGAAAATCGTCCTCAACAAAGGGAGTCTTTATTTGTAACGGGTGACAGTATCCTGGATTAACAACAGCAGTTTAATGGAACTAGAGAAAACACCAGATTTTTGGAAAGAAGAGATTCACACTAACAACACTCTAAGTGAAGTAATACAAGAATTACAAACCACTATAGAAAGATTAAAGTTCTAGAGCATCAGATACTGGAAAAACACAAGTAATAGAGATTGGGGTAGAAAGTGAGCAAATCTCAAATATCTCTAGATGAGAGAAAACTGCCTCAAATATAAATTCAGAATATATTCCCTATTGCCTGAATGAAGACATAGAGAGGGTATTTAAACATCTGTGTACCACCCATCCGATGATTATGGAACAACTTGTTATAAGTGAAAGCATAATGGAGTATTTAAGGGAAGATGTTGCATTTATTGTATCCAATCTGTCAGAGGTGCACTGCAAGATAGACATGTTGACACCCTCAAAGAAGTTTAGTACAATAGTTATAGAGGAAGGGGACAGAAGTAATATTAGACCAGAATTCACCAGTGTAGAAATACCCTATACAAATCTATTCAAACAAGGCAATTACAATTAAGGAAAAAAGAGCTAAAAAAGGGAAAAATGGTCAAACTATAAAAGGAACTCTTATCTCTGACACTGCCTAGTTCGACAGTAGGTCTGGTGATCTCTTGAGATACAAGTAAAACCAATGGTGATTTACATGTACTGAGAGAAATACAAACAATGGTATCATTTTAGTATACTGAAACTTGAAAGCTAAACAGTTGAAAACTGGATGCCAGAAGCCTGACACAGAAAATCCCAACAATGGGATTTTGCACCTGAAGATTTGGTTATAATAATTGTGGGTGGTGCTGGGGGGGGGGGGTGAAGCCCCCGAAAATGAAAAAAAAAATCAAAATCCTACTGTTGGGATTTTCAGTGTAGTGTTTCTGGCGTCAAGCTTTCAACTGTCAGGCTTTCATGTTTCAGTCTTCTGTCATGTATCCCAAACACCAGATGGGATGGAAACTTACCAATCTGGGAAGAAAAATGACTTGGTCTTCCACTTGGATATTTTAGATAATGAAATGGCTCTACTAAAAAAATCAATTAAGGGAAGTAACATTGAGTCCTGGAAGAGAGAAAATCCTCTGACTAGGAAAGCAGGAGGAAATAATTCTGGAGTGTCAGCCACAGAAGTTAGAAACAGTGGAAAGAAAAGACTGGAAAGTGAAATTAGTCAAGATATAGTATGATAGGTTAGCTGTGATGAAGTGGGGAGGAATGATAAGGAAAAAACATGTTTGCAATATAAACATCAGACAGAATCAACTGGGATACCCCCCATAGTGAGGATCTGTGGGCCTCTACTCTGGGGAAATCTATCAAAAGAGAATAGCATAGTGCAGCTTATAGAACAGATTAAGAGTGACATAAACATAGACCTCCTCCACTCTGATACTAAAGAAGTTAGGAAATATTTGATAGATGAGGCAACTCTGATCGATGTTGTTTGCAATAATCTGAGAATTGCAAACTATATTTGACTAAATGGCGAGTCTCTTATCAAAAATGGAGTAAAATGTTTTTTTTTCCCAAATAGACACCTGTTTATTTAAAAAGATGGGACAGAAGAACAAGATAGGGAGGTACCAATCTTACTTAAGCTATTTGGAATGGATTTAATCCCAATGGAGATTGATTTTGAAGTAGGATATGCCCTGACAACCCTATTTGAAAATTTCCTAAGAGTAAGACTAGGACAGGATGGTATTTTAGATATCCACAGAAGACAGCATGAGAGCCAAATAGATAATTGTACAAAAATTATAATCCTGGCAGATGAAATCTTAAGTAAAGCAGATATTTTAGATGGCATAGGAATTTTCAGTGGAATCCAAAATGCTGTCATTAAATAGGAAGAAGGCTGATCCTAGCAACTCTAAAAACTCTAGCCACATTACATTGGCTAATAGATTTCGAATTTTAGGAGGGTATGAGGACTGACTTGTCCAGCTAGAAGATGCATGCAAGCTGAGTGATAGCTTGCCCATAAGTAATGTACCCACAAATCTGAAATACAGCTCGAGCAATGAACATGGGAAGAACAATATAAATATTATCTCATGAAACATAAGTGTCTTGTCTGCAAAATTCTTTGATAATGAATGGTTAAACTTTTTGTCTAAGGTAGCTTGTTTATGCTTTCAAGAAACTTGGCATCATGTTAATAGTAACATACAGATAAATGGATTTGAAGCATTTGATTTTCTGGGAAATAGATTTCATAAGCTGGGAAGATGCTCAAGGGGGATTGGTTATATATACTAAAGTGGGTAAATTCTCCAAAATTTAATGTTATAAAAAGTCAGTTATATGTATTATTGTATTGGTGGACTTAAAGGACTATAAATTGGTGATAATAAAGTGTTATATATCCCCACAATCCTCAAATGTTTACAAACAGAACACATGGAAATCTATCATTGCCAAAAATACAGATTTAAATTTAAACTTTCCAGACAGAGATCTTCTCTTACTGGATAATTTTAACTCAAAAATTGGTGA
This sequence comes from Neoceratodus forsteri, assembly GCA_016271365.2. Lineage (NCBI taxonomy): Eukaryota > Metazoa > Chordata > Ceratodontiformes > Ceratodontidae > Neoceratodus > Neoceratodus forsteri. Next base: position 115,871,547 of record JADMNL010000035.1, on the reverse strand, counting down.
CTTTGATGGGTTAACAGACAACTTAATATTGGCATGTGTAAATACCAGTTTTACCTAAAACAAACTCAAATGATACTAAAGTGAATAAATCTGAATTGGAACTTGTGGCTATTTTGAAAGAATTTAATCTGCACCCTTTAAATGGAAGTCTTGAAGGTGACCTGGATAGCATTCTCTCTTATAATAATTCTACAGGAGCTTCTTTTTTAGATTTTATCTTTTGGACAGGATCATTCGATGTGTGGCAGAATCTGCTTATCCCTAGCAGAGCAAAGACTGACCATGGGCCTGATTCCAAGACCAGGAATGCCAGCATAAGCTGAGATACATCAAACCTCTTGGCATATCTCATGACTTAAGTCATGTGGTATGCTAGCCCAGATTCCAAGAAGCACCTTGCACCATGTCAGCTGTGGGCTATGACAACCACAGGTTACACCACCCACTATACCAAAACCCGCAGCAACATGGCGCAAGGGTGGGTTACGGAAGCAACTGTGCCCTATTTCAAGAGGGTGGCTGCCATAACCTGCTGGCACAATTCTGAGAGCAGCACTGGTGGTGCTAAGTTACAGCAGCCCATAGCTGCTCTAAGGGGCATCCCATGTGCTATCTATTGGCTGCCCACCCCTTGGCACCATGACAATGGTACCAGTATGTCTCCATGCTGACACAAGCACCCATCTGCCCTCCCAAATGTCAGGGATCCCCAGGGTCCATTCCCTGGTTTACCCCCCAGACTCCTGTGCCACCTGTCCTTCCCCCCATGCCACTGGCATGTGCTGTGATGTGCCGGGGCTGGGGGACTTCGGGGGGGCTGCCAATAGCTGGCTGCTTCTTGCAACATGCAGGACTTCTACACCATACCTGTGATGTGCACCTCTGCATGGCGTGACCTGCATGTCACAAGTGCCAGGACCCTCCTGCTCATAGAATGTGGCATAGGGTCCCTGGCATAAAGGTGAATGTCGCAACTCGCATACACCAGTGAGTTGCAACATTCGACTTGGAATAGGGCCCCATTTTCCTATAGTTCTACAGGATCTAAATGGGCAGACAGATGTGCAGGGTCATGGTAACTTTTTCCCATTTGTTTGTATTGTGGCTAATAAATGATTAGTCTAGGATGCCAGAAAGAAGATGAAATTTAAGAGATAATTAAAACATTCTTCTTAAAGTTCCCCAAAAGGAAATTAGAATTGAAGGACGTTGAGTCCTTTATATGGGGCACTGGAACAAGTATTTAGAAGGTTGACTAATTTACTATATAAACATCAGGGGGCCTGATTCTCAATGGGGGCTGTGTTCAGCGCAAGCTGCGGTGAATGGTAGCCTGCACTGAAGCTCCATATGCCGGGGACCTTGCACCGCCGGATTCAGGTACAGCATGGGTCCTGGTGTCTAAGTCTCCACACTTGCAGCATTTCATCCCTTGTGCCAAACATCTGGCACATGGGAGGTGTCCATTACAAGCTCGCTGTGGCATGGGACATGGAGCCTACTGTACATATGTGCACAGTGGCTGCCATCAGTCTCAGACACTGTGCACATATGTACAATATGGTGCCGCTGAAGACCACAGTCAGTAGATGGTGGGGCACCACGGGGTGGGTTCCACTAGACCACTAGGTAGTGGGCAGTGCAGGGATTGGAGGCACATACCCATGCCACCTACAGGTGGCTGAGCAACATCAGGGATGGGGTGGTGGCATTGGGGATGGGTGCCAGTACCTGGCAGGATGAGGCACCAGCGGTGAACTGGGGGGGCAACCGCAACATACAGTGGCACATAGGATGACTGCCCCAGTGGGAAGTATTCAAAGTCTCACTACACCAGCCCTGGCTGCTCTAAGGGCACTTAGAATATTTCCCACTGGGTTCTGTCTGAGAATAGCAAGCTGCAGCTTGCATCTGCGCAGTCCACTAGTGCCATGTGGCAGGGCAGTGCAAGGTCCAGGGCTGGCGCAAGCCCCATTTTGTGGCAGGCAGCCTGTGGTCAATGCAGGCTACCTTTGTGAATTGTGTGGAGGCAGCCCTGGATGCAAGGTGCACCTTGTACCATTTCTGTTTGGTGCAAGTACCTTGACTCGGACGCCAGGCTTTGAGACTCGGGCCCATGGAGTGTAAAAAAAGAAAAGCTATATTGAATACATGAATAAAAGCAAACAGAAAAGAAAGAAAAAAGAAGCACTAAAATAACTGAATAATGAAAGAAAAATATATGATTTTCTTGAAGGAAAAAGGAAATGCTCATATAAAGACAAAATGGCCACTGACGCTTAAGGCAAAAGATAATAATGATGCAAAAACATTCTGGAACTTGATGGCTAAAGGAACAAATAATTATAAAAATAAACTGGATACGTATGTTACAGAACAACAATGGATATTACGTTATGAAAATATTTTCTATGATAACAAGACTGACCATCAATTAATAGTTAATATTTTTGATAAAGATAGCTTTAAATCAATTTGCAGGGAAGAATCATATTCTTGATAAATACACTTAAAAAGTCAAAAGCCCCAGATATAAATAAAGTACCTGCAGAAATGTATCTGTGTGGTACTAGAATCTGGTACAAGGCATTGTCAAATATTAAAAATATATATATATATATCACAGAACATTTTTTATCCAAAGTCTTGGAGAGAGTCAGAGATAGTACCAGCATACAAGAAAGGAAGTCCATCTGACCCAGCAGTGTACTGCTCAATAAGCATATTGGACATAAATTTAAAAATATTTTCAAAAGTAATTTTAAAGAGATTAAGGGAGCATACTGAGGTAACTGGAGGTTTGAGTGAGTTACAGGCAGGGTTCCGATCAGAATACTCAATTATGTACAACTGCTTTATTTTAAACCATCTTTTTAAAAAATGTGTTTTTCTCAAAACTCAAGAATTATATACAGTTTTCATAGACTTTTCAGTTGCATTTGGTTCCATCTCAAGAACTCAACGATGGTCTCAAATGGTTAAATGAGGTATAGTCCTCAATGTGCTATACATAATACAAAATATATATTCCATACATGGGCAACTATTCAAAACTTTCAATATTAACAAAGGTGTAAAACAGGGGTGCATATTAGTCCATACTCTCTTTTGTCTGTATACAGTATAGATAATATGTTGAAAGAGTTGGTTGGCCTTGTCTTAGACTCCCCTAAAATATTAAATGACTCCTGTTCTGCATTAGCTTATGCAGACAGCCTAATTTTATTCTTATTAACAAAGTCGGGTCTTCAAAAAGAGCTGGAATTACTTTGAAAAAGGTTGCAACTAAATGAAAATATTAACTACAATGAAAGCAAAGTTGTGATTTTCCACAGTATTTTTCAACTTCTATGAATTTCGCATAGCGCCATGATTTTCACCCTTAAATTTACTATTGCTCCGCATAGGTTTACTGATGTTCTTAATAATGTTAGAGCTTTTCTGGACACACAAACCGTTATGTCATTAAACTAAGTTGGTAGAAACATTGCTTATCACTAATTATATAGGGCCCACTATCTGTAGACATATTATTCTTTAAACTAAGAAAGTGCTACACATTCTGGCCATTTGCTATGCTTTTCGAAGGCAAGTGCTATGATATTTAACGCTGAGAGGTTGAGAGGTATATTTTCCACAATAAAAAAAAAATTACAGGTGATTGGTTTATTAATACCCAAAAAATAAATAGAAATTGTGAATAATTATGTTTATCTTGGAGTAACATTTGACAGTAATGGTTTATGGAAAAACCACATCCAGAAAACCATGGATGCAATAAAAAAGACAGTCACTGGTTTGGCAAAAATTAATTACAAATATGGGGGACTATCAATTAAACCATTGCTAAAAGCAATTTATGCTAATGTCAGTTCCCAGCTTCTTTATGGTGTAGATGTATGGGGCACAAAAACAGATAAATTAACTAACTCATGATTTAAAATGTTAAGAAATATTCTAGGCCTGGGTTACTCTTGCCCAACTTCATATATCAGATCTGAATTGGGAATATGCAACATAAATGCTCTGATAGAAAGCAGAATTTTGAATTACTGGTTGAAAATTACAAGACTGTAAGAGAGCAGATTGCCCTATATTTGCCTTTTGGAGAGGAATAAGTGATGTCAAGTGAAGTGTAAACAATCAGCATGGTTTACACTAGTAAGAAACTACATGATTAAATATAAATAATTATTTTACAAAGATATGTGGAAAGCAATATAACATTAACTATTAAATATAATAAGTTTCTCCAGAAAAAAAAATAATTACTGGAATTCAAGAGATTTAGATCATATAGCTTCTTCTGCTTACTCAAAGTGGTTCACAAAAAACAATTACCACTATGGATATAAAAATTATTTAAACATTTTTGAGACCTAACTTTGAGAAATATATATGTGCATCAAATATAAGTTTGAAAGATTTGATAGCAATGTTTTGGTACTGAAACAGTATGAGGTAATGCAGAATGTTTCTGCTCTGTAGGAGGAATTGAAGCATTTTAGACATGCTGTATGGGAGTGTCAATGGTATACTACAGAAAGGCGGTTTTGGCTGGGTCCTTTTATAAATGTAGACCAAGATATGGTCATATATATATATATATATATATATATATATATATATGCTCTACTGTCAATCCTGGTACATACACAAGATGTCTGGATGATACATAAGAGCAGCAAATTCTCTTATGTACATAAATAAAATTAGAGCAAAGTCACTTAAAGAGATCCATATATGAAAGACGTTATTACAAAGGAAAGGTACAATGTCAGGAATGCATTTGAGAGTGCAATATTATGGGAAGCATTTATATGTAAGTCTGTGTAATATTTATTGAGGTGTTGTGCTATGTTTTTAATTATATTGTTGCTGATGTTTTGTTTTTGTCATAATGTAATGACCATTGTGACAGATTAACACATACCTGTGAGCTCTATGCACTAGCTGGTTGGCTAAACTTCCAAGGAAGACTTAAGTACCACTCCTGTGTGCTACTGAAAAAGATCCATCTCCAACTAGCGCCCGCAGGCCTTCTCTCAATAGTCTGTGTTGCCCGCCCCCCCAAGGGTAACACTAGACTCGCAGCATCCTCCTCATTCCTGGTCCCTCATTGTAGAACATCCCTTGGGCAAAGATCTTTCCGCTACCGTGCCCCTCTTTGGCTAAACACTCTACCCCCCCCATCTCTCAGACCCTAAGCCTCTCCCAATTCAAAACAGCCCTCAGAGCTCAACTCCGGGAGTCAGAAAAATGCGACTGTGGCTAACTATCTACCCTCCTCTGGTTTTTCCATACCCCCAATACGCACGACACAGGGTCTCAATTGATCCCAAGAGTCAGCATCATTAACCTCTCTGACAAGGGTTATCTTGTATCTCTGCCTACTACTGTCACCAGTTAACAAAGCTGATGCCTGGACTGCAGCGGCAGTACTGTGTTCCGAATTTTTACCTGTTCATTGTGTGTTCTCTGTATTTGTGTACCCTCCACCCTATGTAACCGACGTGGAGTCTTTGCAAAAGAGTCTGTGACTCAAAGGTTTGTAATTCCGATTATATCCAATAAATAAATAAAATAAACTTGAACTACTGCTACATTCTGCTCCTCTCTCAATAGGCTGGTCATTGACAGAAACCTGGGGAGGAGATATTTGGCAGCATGTCAAGGCATCACACCACCTAGAACATCACCCAAGCCACATCCAGTTGCCTAAGACCCACCCAACCCCCTGGAGGGAAGCATCCAATGGATGCTCTAAACAACCTCCCAGTCGGTCTCCACTCCTGACAACTGAGCTCGGAGTTCAACCCAGGATGTCAGCATGCCAAGCAAACCCCCTCAATGGGGGCTATGGAGCCAGCTGAATGTAGTGTCATTAATCTGTCTGACTTTGCACTTACTGAGATTCAGATATCTGCATTGAATAAAGGATAATTTGTTCCAACACTTCAATTTAACTGATTTGACACATACATAGATTTTAAAAGTTAATTAGAACTTTAAATCTCAATTTTTTTGTGAGTGGACAAACTGAACATACTGAACATTTAAATGTTAGTGATGGAGATAGTTTGAGTTCATCTAAAAATGTGTCAACTCAATTTTGGTCACTACTAACACCTTAAAAATGTTTAATCCAAAGTCAACATTTATGCCCCATCTATCGTACAGTGCATTCTATAAGGCTTGTGAGAGGGAGTTAAATAAACTAGCAAAAGAAAGACAAAAAAAAACAAGATACTGTATGTTAATTTGACTATTGCAGAATTTGCAGCCTTGGAATCTTTAGAAAACAAGCAATTGTCAATGCCGAATGTTGATTGAATTGGTCTGTTGAGCACGCTCACGGGACCTCTGTCACTTACTCAGTCTGTTTCTCCTGGTGCTGCAGGCTGCTGTTTTGTACTGGGCTCCTGCCAGCATTGGCACCTTGTTCTGCCCACTAAGAAATCTGCAGCTGTCCCAACAGAGCTCCGTTGAGGTGGCTCACTCACCCTCTCTCACTCGCTCATTCTGTTTCTCCTGGCACTGCAGGCTGCCCATTTGTACTGGATTCCTACCTCTGTTGGTGGCTTTTTCTGCCCACAATGAAATCTGCAGCAGTCCTGACATAGGACTGTTGAGCCTGCTGACTGCCCCTCTCTCACTCACTCATTCCATTTCTGCCGGCGCTGCAGGCTGGCCTTTTCTACTGGGCTCCTGCCTGTGTTGCCGCCTTTTCCTGCCAACAAAGAAATCCGCAGCAGTCATGATAGGGCTTCATTGGGCTTGCTCCTCCCCCTCTCTCACTCGCTCATTGTGTTTCTCCCGGTGCCACAGGCTGCCCTTTTGTACTGGGCTCCTGCCTGCATTGGCACCTTTTTCTGCCCACAAAGAAATTCACAGCTGTCTTGACAGCTCCATTGAGGTCGTTCACTCCCCCGTGTCACTCACTCATTCTGTTTCTCCTGGGGCTGCAGGCTACCCTTTTGTACTGGACTCCAGCCTCTGTTGATGCCTTTTCCTGCCCACAACGAAATCTGCAGCAGTCCCAACAAAGCTCCATTGAGCTTGCTCACTCCCCTTCTCTCACTTGCTCATTCCATTTCGGCCAGTGCTGCAGGCTGCCTTTTTCTACTGAGCTCCTGCCTGCGTTGCCGCCTTCTTCGACCCAGAAAGAAATTTGCAGCAGTTACAATACAGCTCCATTGAGCTCGCTCACTCCCCCTCTCTGATTCACTTCTTGTGGGTTTCCCGCCACTGCAGGCTGCCCTTCTGTACTGGGACTCTGCGTGCATTGCTGCCTTTTTCTGCCCACAAACAAATCTGCAGCAGTCCCAACCGAGCTCTGTTGAGCTTACTCACTCCCTCACACTCACTCGCTCATTCTGTGTCTCCCGCCACTGCAGGCTGCCCTTTTGTAGTGGGCTCCTGCCTGGATTGGTGGCTTCTTGGCCTAAGAAAGAAATCTGAAGCAGTCCCGACACAGCTTCATTGAGCTCGCTCACTCCCCCTCTCTTACTCACTCACTCATTCCTTCTGTGCCGGCATTGCAAGCTGGCCTTTTTGTACTGGGCTTCTGCCTGCATTGCCGCATTTTCTGCCCCCAAAGAAATCCACAGCAGTCACAACAGAGCTCCGTTGAGCTTGCTCACTACCGCCCTGTCACTCGCGCGTTCTGTTTTTCTTGGCACTGCAGGCTGCGCTTTTGTATGGGGCTCCTGGCTGCATTGGCACCTTTGTCTGTCCACAAAGAAATCTGCAGCTCTCCTGACAGAGCTCCATTGAGGTCACTCAGTCTCCCTCCCTCTCTCATGTGCTCATTCTGGTTGTCCTGGCGCTGCAAGCTGCCCTTTTGTACGGGGCTCCTGCCTGCATTGACGCATTTTTCTGTCCACAAACAAATCTGCAGCAGTCCTAATAGAGCTCCGTTGAGCTCACTCAGACCCCCTGCCTCACTCGCTCATACTGTTTCTCCCACTGCTGCAAGCTGGCCTTTTGTACTGGGTCCCTGCCCGCATTGACGCCTTTTTCTGCCCACAAAGAAATCTGCAGCAGTCCTGACAGCGCTCCAGTGAGTTCACTCACTCCCCCTCCCTCACTCGCTCTCTCATTCTGTTTCTCCCAGTGATGCAGGCTACCCTTTTATACTGAGCACTTGTGTTAGGTCCTTTTCCTGCCCACAAAAAAATCCACAGCAGTCCTGACACAGCTCAGTTGAGCTTGGTCACTCCCCCCCTCTCACTCATTTGATCTTAATCTGTCCCAAACACTGATTTCCCACAGTGACTGTGCTATTCTCTGGCAGAGCAAAAACATATTTTAGCCAGGATGTGAAAAATGACAGCTGTACTGTTCATAAGGAGGTGTGAGAAAATATCAGTGTTGGAAATGTGGCATGGAAATATTACAAATTTGCGAAGTTACAAAGATGCATGGAAACAGTTCAATGCACACTTGTAACACAATCATGCTATGGAGTTTCATCACCAAATTTTCAACATAGCTATTTTAGGACCTCTGCTCATGAAACAGTGCCACTGTCATTTTCTTAATGTGTCCTGAACACTGATTTCCAACAGTGACCACGTTATTCTGCGCCGCATCTGTGAACACACATTTCAGTCAGGATGTGAAAAATGACAGCTGTACTGCTCATAAGGAGATGCGAAAAAATGCAGCTGTTGAAAATCTGGCGTGACAATATTACAAATCTGCAAAGTTACAAGGGTGCTTGGGAAGTGCGCAATGCACACTTTTAACACAGTCATTTGATGGGCTATCATCACCAAATTTTCAACATAGGCATTTTAGGACCTCTGCTCATAAATAATATCACTGGCATTTTCTTAATCTGTCCCGGACAGTGATTTCCCACAGTGACTGCTCTATTTTGTGCCGGAAGTGCAAAAACACATTTTGGCCAGGACAGGAAAAATGACAGCTGCACTGTTCATAAGTAGGTGTGGGAAAATGGCAATGTTGAAAATCTGGAGTGAAAATATTATAAATTCATGAAGTTACGAGCGTGTGTGCAAACTGCACAACACACGCTCATAACACAGTCATTTTATGGAGTATCGTTAGCAAATTTTCAACATAGGCATTTTAGGACTTCTACTCATAAACAGTGTCACTGTCATTTTTTTAATCTGTCCCGAACACTGATTTCCCACAGTGACCACGCTATTCTGTGCCAGAAGTGCGAAAATACATTTCTGCCAGGATGTGAACAATGACAGCTGTACGGTTCACAAGGAGGTGTGGAAAAATACCAATGTTTAAAATCTGGCGTGAAAATATTGCACATTGGTGAACTTATAAGCGTGCATAGCAACTGCACAACACACGCTCATAAAACAGTCATTTTGTGGATTTTTCCACCAAATTTGCAACATAGGCTTTTTGAGAGCCCACCTCATCAACACTGGCACTGTCATTGTGTTAATCAGCTCCGGAAAGGGGATTCTGTGCAATGACCATGAAATCACCTTTTGGGGCTGATTAATGCCATGACAGTTCAAGAATTCATGAGGAGGGGTCCCAAAAACCCCATGTTGAAAATGTGGTGCCAAAATTCCAAATAATGTCCGAGATATGCATGAAAGTTGAAAAAACCCCATTCATTCCATTATACAGCTTACCGGCATTTCCTCAGTTCGTAGTCAGCTTTGAAGAGTGCAGACGTGTTCCCAGTCCACCAAAGATCATTGCACCAGACTCCGGAGGTAAGTATGGGGTGGGGGGATGTGGGGAGGCAGGGTGCGTAGTGGGTGGGCGTGGGTTGCAGGTGGGGCCACAGAGATCACCGAGGAACAATTTCCTTTTTTACAGGGTAAGAAAAAGAAATGTTGCGGGACCGTTTTGCATTTTACAGGGGCATGTGGCATGCTGGGGTGGGATTCCAGCATGCCACTGGACTCTTTCATTGTGGGGGGCCAGCAGTAGCTGACAGGGGATTGAGCACCCCCATTGGCATACAACTAAAGGGGGGGTTCACATTATGCTGATGGGGATTGGGCACCCCGTTGGCAGACAATAACAGCTGGGTGGGGTTAACATAATGCTGATGGGGAGTGGGCTCCCCCATCGGCACAATCAGCATTGGGCCACTGAAGTCGATGGGGATTGGGGCCCCCATCGGCAAGTAAACATGGTAGGGGGGTTATATTGTTTGTGAACACAGCGGCAAGCCACCGCCTTGTTCACAAACAATATCAGGGTTTTTACATCCCACCCTACAATGACAGGTCACTCCCTCATTGCAGCAGATGACTGACGCTGCAATGACGAGGCAGACCCTGATTGCAGCGGCTACTTTTTTAGAAGGTTGTGGCACGCTGGCTGTACTAGTGTCAGCAGCAGCATGCCATGATATTGGGGGAAGTGTGACAAGCCTTTGCAGGCTGTGGGGGCATTGGCCACAACAGTGCCATGCATCCACAACCTGCTTGTGGAGAAAGTTGCCGCAACATGTTTCTTGCGCATGAGCGTAATCAACATAAAAATGTAAGTCACAATTAAACTGACCAAAAAGGGTAGCAGTGTAGTTAATCAGAACACCAAGGACTATGTGACTGAGATGGAATGCCAACTCAGAAATTATACGTTTAACAAACTGGTTAGTGGGGATCCCGCATTATCCTTTAAGCAGAAGACTGATATTTGTTTACAGTCAGCTTTTGAGTCAGAGGTTATTGATACTGACACATATAACATTCTTATGGTCAAAAATCCCATCCAACCTGCCATATACCTCCTTCCTAAAGTGCAAAAAAGTCTTCACAATCCACTGGGGTGACCTATTGTTGTAGGGAAATGTTTGGTCACTGAACCTTTACATCAGTGCATGGACCATTTCATTCAATCATTTGTTCCCTTACTTAAATCACATATTAGGGACACTAAACAGGCATTTGGTATTCTAGGTGAGCTTCATGTCGAGGATTCGGACCTTTTGGTAACACTCGACATGGAGTTACTTTGTACTAATATACCCCATGAGGAGGTGGTTGCCTGCTTTGAGGCATTATTTAAACAAACTCAACCATGATTCACCCCGACTGAATTTATTCTGGAACTAGCACATTTTGTTTTGGAGTGTAATGTGTTTATATTTGAGGGATGTTCTTACATCCCAACAAATGGGACACCTATGGGCACATCATTTGCCCCTAATTTATTCAATTTGTATATGGGTTTATGGGAGGAGCCATTTATCTATGATTTTGATGTTAATGCTTTTTTTCATTATATCTCACTGTGTCAGCAATACACTGATGATTGTTTTCTCATCTGGAAAAGTACAAGAGATGAATTGGTGTTATTTGCTAATTACTTGGAATCCACATTTATGTTTTTCAGTCTGTGATGACTGAGTCAGTTAACATTTCATTTTTAGACATTTGCATTACCAAAGATTCATGTAATGGAGTTGAAACTATACTATATTGAACGCAAACTGATAAAAAACAAGTTTTATTCACTAGTTCTGGTCTCCCTAGACATTCAGTCAATGGCCAAAAGTCAATTAATTTAAGCCCCCAGGAACTGCAGTACAGTATTGGGACTCAAACAGTGGAATAATGACTATTATGAACTTGGGATCATAAATACGCGAAGCTGATTGGCCGAGAGGTGTTTGAAGCCATGATGATATCGGGCCACATCATCATGGCTTCAGAAAACCTCCAGTCACCAGCCTCCTCACTGACTGAGGAGTGTTCTTAATCTCCCGCAGTCCAGAGTGAGTCAGACTTGTAGTCGGCCTCTATTTAAAAAAAAAAAAAAAAAGAACTCTGTTTACACTGAATCAATGATATTGCCTGCTCTCTCCAGGACCCACAACATTCAGACGGACAACATAAAAGACATTGTGGAACACATAAAACCAACCTGCTGCCACTGGCAGGCAACACTGAGCAGACAACCGTTCCCATGCCTCACAGGCACACGCATATTCAAAACGGCATCGCTAGACACACTTGTCCTCTCAATCCCGCTGCTTACTAATCCAGTGATATTGGTCACTGGCTTAATTTTCTCTTTAGAATATTGTTACCGCGATCATCTACTGCGGGGGGGCAGACAAAGACACTGTTGCAGAGTTCACAGGTCACACCATCACAATACTATTACCTTTTCTGTCAGCTCCAACTACAACAGCGCCACCTGCTGTCTTCTAGAACTATTTTTTTTAAATGTATTCCTACACTACCAAAAAAGCTTTTTTTAACAGGTTTAAAGGGTGTTTTTTTATCTTTTATTTATAAGACCATTACTCCTGTTCATAATAGCAATAAGGCACTCCAGGGTGTGGTATATCATGGGATATCATCACTTCTTGGGTCGTTGGACACACTCGGCCTGCGGCCTTGTGCCCAACCACCCGCGGTGTGACGATATCCCATGATATACCACACCCTGTCATTCCTTATTGCTTAATTATGCAATGGCATAAAAAAATCTTGGACCCTGATTGGTCCATCTGGGACTGGAGCTGTGACATTATTCCAGCACAACATCATGGCTCTAGTCCCAGCAGGACCACATCAAATGTAAAAATAAAAAATTAAATGAATCATTACATGGCCGCAATTGATTGATTCTGTCATTCCCACTTAGCTCTCGACCTTACTGTCCCAGATTCAAAAAAACAAACCAACAAGCCAACAACTCAGCAGACATCCCCCAAAATCACAAAAGATTATATCCCATTTAAAAAAATCCATAAAACTAAAACCTATCATTAGTGCATGAGAACAGCACATGGCTGTCCGTTTCCATTAATGCTCGCAGCTTCAAGCAACCGATCCTCAGACTCTCCACCCCTAACATTCAGGCCAGTATTAGATTATTTTACCAACTTCCCTCAGTACACAGCCAACAGTGGGAGAAGTCTGTGTGTAGGAAAACTATTGAAAGCAGAGCTTGCCCCTCACTGTACGCAGTCATTTCCCGCTCCATGGTCGGCTCCCTAGCATTCTTGAAATCCCTCAATAAAGTTGTATCTGCAGCACAGATGAGGAGTGCGGACACACTCTACCACATTTAAAATGAATTTCTCACTATTCCCCACTCCACGGTTGGCTCCCTCGCATTCTCAGAATCCCTCAAACTTTTATCTGCAGCACAGATGCAGAGCAGGGACACATTCTACTGCATTTAAAATGAATTCTCGGTACCAGCCATTTACAATCACATTCTAAATGCCGAAAGTCCCACTCCTCTCCTCACTCACTGCTAAGGGTCTGTGTCACAGAAATCACCCGATCCCATGGCAGGCAGTGGGACAATTGAATTAACTTTGTGGACTCTGGAGATAGACATACACACACACACACGCACATACAAAGTGAACACACAGACCCACTCATTTACCAGCAGCAACACCTACTGGCCAAAAAAAGAACTATTTTTTTCCTATGTACACATCCACATGATAAATGAACTAAAAAGTAAAAAAAACAAAATTATTCTTTAATATTTTTTTCCTTTTTGTAAATGAGCCATTGTATAATAGCAATAATGCACTCCAGGGTGTGTGTTGTGCTGGAATAACGACACTTCTGGGGTGATTAGTTGCACTCGGCCTGCGGCCACGTGCCTAATCACCCCAGGCGTGATGTTATCCCAGCACAACACACACCCTGTCGTGCATTATTGCTTAAATAAGACAGATTGTGTGAACAAAGTTATAGTGATTCTGATATTATTGAAGCAAGGAATCGAGCAGTGAATTTATCAAGAGAAAACCTACTCATTGATAATATGCCCTCAACACAGAATTCATATAGAGTAAACTTCATCATGACTTTCAGTGTGAGGGCTAAACATATTGAGACCATTTTAAATCAGCATTGGTACATTTTACAAACAGAGGATAGACTGGCTCGTTTTGTCAGTGTCCCACCATGTATGGTTTATAAATGGCCCCATAACTTAGGTGATAAACTAGCACAAAGCTATCAATGACCCTCGTCCTCCTCCAGTTCAGATGGCACCACACGTTCAAATGGGTTGCCCTGCTTGCTAAAAGGATGCTTTAAATGCCAGAGGTACAAATACTGTGTAAACATCAATGCTACTAACACTTTTCTGAAATGATTTTATCAGCTGTGACACATGTTATGTCATAAATTTAGCCACATGTAATTGTGGCTTTTTCTATGTGGGACACACCAAATGTAAATGTAAAGAGTGTGCAGGTGAGCATATTAGAGCCATCGAAAGTAGTAATTTTGGTTATTCTATGGCACAGCATACACATTGTCTGCAAAATCCTCACAATCACACATGGCGTTTCTCAGGGATAGAAAAAGCAAAGGTTGGACTAGAAGAGGAGACATTAACAATATATTGGCACAAAGGGCAAATGTTGGGATTTTCAAACTACAAGCCATAAATTACCCTGACATTAATGATACAGTGGAGCTAACCCCTAATTTATAATCCTGTTTCTGAAATTTAACTGTAAAATAAATATGTGAACTGATATTGATTCTGCAGTAATTTTTAGTGCAGCATACTTTTTAGTGCTGCTTAAGTTAGCATAATGTTATAACAAAGTATGAATTGGATAATATGTCGCAATTGTCTCTACTGTATATTTTATTCTTTGCACCGGTTTCTTATTATGAATTCACTATTTAAAGATGGTATGGTGTTGAGTGCAGTATCGTCTTGGCAAACCACAGTGCATCTGTGTAAACTGTTGGGGGTTTATTCTGGGTTGGAGTGAGGGTGTTTCATGTGGCAGCTGATGTTTTACCAATAAAAAGAATTAAACACCGGTACTTCTGCAAGCTGATGTGACTTTCTTTGGATGTGAGTGAGTGCCACAGTTGATTGTTTTCCTCTGATATTTTGTATACTCTTAGCATCATGAACCGTGCAGTGGCTCTTGCTGTGCTTTTTTTTTTTTTTACAAAGTTTCTTGAGGAGGTGCTCAAGGTAATCGTGGGACTGTATCCCACTTGCTGCGTTTCTGATCCCAGGTTTATATGGTTGTTGATGAACTGTAGAATGGCCCTGGGC
Source organism: Neoceratodus forsteri (assembly GCA_016271365.2). Classification (NCBI taxonomy): domain Eukaryota; kingdom Metazoa; phylum Chordata; order Ceratodontiformes; family Ceratodontidae; genus Neoceratodus; species Neoceratodus forsteri. The sequence continues at coordinate 115,856,523 of JADMNL010000035.1, read as the reverse complement.
AGATTTGTGCAGGTATTATCTGGTTCTCCATTTCAAAGAGTTGCTTTCCCATGGCTCTTAAGCCATGGTGAGGCCATGCCTGATAATGGCATCATCGGACCTAGATGTACTGCTACAGCCAGGTTATACTTGAGTCATCATATATATATATATCTGCACTGGCTTTCAGTTAGGTGGTTAACACTTTCAAGAGAGCTTTGTGAACATACTGTATATAACCTTGAATGCTTTGCAATTTGTCCAGCTTAAAAATCTCTTGGCATGGTATGCTCCCAGAAGCTTTCTGCTCAATCAAGGGATTATTGTTGGCTCTCCTGGGCTCACACCTAAAAACAATCAAGTCATAGAGCTTTCATGGTAGTCGTTCTGAGAATGCAGAACTCCTTAATATCCCATTGGAGGAACTCTCCTCGGTAGAGACATTTGGAAGAAGGCCTAAAACTCTTCTGGTTTGAGCTGGCATATGGCATGGAATCTGAAAAACTGCTTATCATGTACCTCTTGGTGTTTTAAATAAAATAGAAACATAAAAATATAGACTTTGACGGCAGATAAGGACAACTTGGCCCACCCAGTCTGCCCATTTCCCTACCTATTGGAAAAGCTGAAAATTCAAGTTTACCAACAGCCTACTTACTCCTACTTCTCACTGTAATTGCCTTATGTCTGTCTCATGCAATCTTGACTTCTCCTACTGTTTTAGACCCCACAACCTCCTCAGGAAGGCGGTTCCATGCATCTACCACTCTCTCTGTGAAAAAATATTTCCTCACGTTGCCGCTGAGCCATCCCCCCTCTATCTTTGAATTGTGCCCCCTTGTTCTTGTACATCTCTTTTTCTGAAAGATGCTGCCCTCCTGGACTTTGTTGATTCCCTTGAGGTATTTGAAAGTTTTTATCATGTCCCCCTGTCCTTCCTTTCCTCAAGGGTATACATATTAAATTCAATCTCTCTTCATACGGTCTCTGATGCAGTCCCTACACCATTTTAGTTGCCCTTCTCTGGACCGCCTCCATCCTGTCAATGTCCTTGTGGAGATGGGGTCTCCAAAACTGCATGCAGTGCTCCAGATGGGGTCTCACCAACTGTCTGTTCAGAGGGATAATCACTTCCCGTATCCTACTTGTGATGCCTCTCCCTATGCATCCTAGTATCCCCCCAGCTCTCCTTACTGCCTTCTCACATTGCTTGATGACCTTAAGGTCCTCTGATATGATTACCCTCAGATATTTTTCCATTTGTGTTGATGTTAGTACCTCCCCCACCATTGTGTACTCTTCCCCTGGGTGTTTGTTTCCCAGGTGCATTTGAATATGGCACTTAACAAATAAAATCTGCATTTTCTTGCCTCAAATATGAACTACTAGGAATGCTGCCAGCTCGTGTAGCTATTACTTACATCACATTAAGGTTTTTATTTGTATTCTGTCATTTGCTGCTTTCTGTTTATTTGACCACTGCTCAAGACTAAGATAGAAAGAAGGCAAATGATTTCAACTTAATATACACAAGTAAGAAATAACACATGATAAAGCATGCATTGGTCCTATTGGATCAGGATTTATTTTTGTTGTTGCTTTTTGTAACACATCACACTAAGGCTCCCATAGTTGTAGTTTGGTTCACGCTACAGATTCCCCAATCTCCCATATATCTCTTTCATTTTTTGTACTTTTTATTCTTCAAAGTGCAGTCCAGTGTGGGATTTGATGTGCTGTTTTAGTTGTTTAGGGCTGGTAATTTGTCCAGCAGACATTCTACATTGAGGGACATGGCTGCAAGTGCAAGAGTGACAGAGTGAGTTTTGTTTTTCTTCTGTTCAAAGTGAGCAGCAAATGACTGCAGCTGTTCTTTTTCAGAAATGTGAGCATTCATTTTTGTGTGGGAAGCACAGAGGGACAGCTGGTGAGATGGCCGCAAAGCAGATGCCACATGTGTGGGACTATGTGTGTGCATGTGTGTGTGTCACTGGGGGGGGCGCTTCCCCTAAAAGTGGACATTTAGGCTGGCAGCAGGCAGACAGTGTGATAAAAGAAATAGTGTGATTGGTCAGAAAGTTATCAATTTATGAATAAGAATACACCCAAGTACCATACTTAAGCAATAATGCAAGATAGATGGTGCGTTATGGTGGGATAACAGTCCACCATGGGAGAATTGAAGCATGAGGTAAAGTGGAGTCCTTCAACAACCCAAGAAGGGCCATATCCCACCATAACTCATTCCCTGGAGTGCCTTATTGTGCTTATAAAATAGGTCCCAATTAATAAACTGAATTTACATATTTTTTTTATATTTTGCTATTTATATTTATTATTTTTTCAATATTGGTGTTTGTACTCCTTGGCAGACTGCAACTGCTCGTCAGCCAACCTACTAGACTCTGGGGTGTTCAGGCACTTGTAACACCTTGCGTGTCCTAGGTAAGGATGGGAGAAGTGGCTCCAATTCGCTCCGAGGAGTGATTCATGGAGTGAAGGTGAATTCACGGAGTGCGCCGCAATGCGAAACAGAGTACTTCATGTTATTAATGTGTAATGCAAAGTCCTTTGAAAACACTGACTTTGCATTACTCCTCCTTCCCAAACCACTACTCCACCAATTCTTAAGGTGAAGTACATTGAAAACAATGTACTTCTCTTCACTTCGCCTTGTTTTTTAAGCTCCAAAGGCGAATTTTGCAGTGATTCATGGGATTTCAGGTCACATGGGCTCTAGATTGTTCTGCACAGCCTCAGCTTGGGGTAGTGTGTGTAGGAAACTGTAAGAAACAATCTGCTCTGAGAGCTGTCTGTGATTCAAACCTTCAAAAAGCTGTTAAAAAAGCCTTTTTGAGTCATTTTTTTTTGCTGAAACTTTAGTTCATCGATTATAGGAAACCCTCCTGTGCTCATATCATCGAGTGTTTATTGTTTGTGTATGGGTTTTGAATGTTAATGTACAACATTCAGTCTGTGTACTGAGAGACAGTGGAAGTGTGCTTTGGGGGAAGGGTGTATCTGTGATGTAGGTAGATTAACTTGAAGAAAAAAGCGGTGCTTTCTGTTTTGGTGATATTTTTCTTGTATAACTGTTAATGTACACACAATATTTTCAATATTTCTTGCCATTTTTTTTTTGCTTATTGTGGTGCAGCAGTGCATAATTTTAGTTTGTTTAAAATACTGTATGTGGTTATATTACTGAAGTTTTCAATTTGCTATGCATTACTTGGTGTGTGTGAGTATCTGTGTGATGCGTGTCATCAAATCAGACACCTTTTATTGTGCCACATAGTAATTTCAGCAATGTGAAGCTGCTATCCACTGCAGCTGTGTGATTTTTGTACTTCTTTGTGGTATATTTACTGGTACTAGTACTAGTACTAGTGACTGTTACTGCAGCAGTGCAGTACACTGCCCCGCCCCCGCGACCAGCCCCAACTGGCAAAGGTATTCTTTTCCAGATTTGAATTTCTGATGGTGAGCACTGGTTAGGTGTTGTGCCTTTGTGTCTGCATCTCTTCAGTGCACAGCGCAATCTTAATCTGTCTGTGCATTTGCATCCCTTTAGGGCCCAATCTCCATCTCTAACTTAAGTCACCGTTATTTCTTTGGCTTCCCTTTAGAGTACCGGACAGGTGTGGTGCTTAATTCTGCATGAACATTGTACTCATTAATATGCGTTTTTAAGTCAGGACCGTCATCATGAGTCACTCATGATACAAATCACATTCTTCATCATCATCACGGTCACAAATGCAGTCACAAATCATGATTCACGATCATTCACGTTACGAATCACAAAATTAATTGTTTTTCTAGTTACTTGGATGTATATTAAGCCTGTTTTGTAGTATGTCTCTAGGCTTCCCCACCCCACCACTGTACTCATTAATGTTTGTTTAAGTCAGGGAGTTGGACAGTGTCTGCAGTACATACACGGACTGGAAAGAAGACTGGCTGCACACATGCAGTTTAGTACAGTACTTGTACTGCTCAGAATACAAAGTGTCACGCATACCAAAGACAACAAAAAAAGGGAATAATTACATGTGAGGGTCGGGGATGGTGGAGGAATACATTTTATAACACAGAAAGGAAGGTGTGGGATGGCACATGGTGTGAGGAAAAAAAAACCTAATGTGGGATCCCATGGTGATCCAGCAGCAGTTCCAGCATGGACATAATTTGCAACTGACATCCCTCTATGTGACAGGAGGCAGTGCTGGTCCTGCTTCTGGGGGGGGCACTCACAAGTTTTGAGTGGTCCAACAGGAATGGGTGCCCATGCCCTTCACATATGCACACGGTATGATGCTTATCACTACCACACCCTCCCAGAGCTGCCCTGCCCCAGACATTCCCTCACCTGGTCCATCTCTCTTACTGAGCTCCCTCAGTCTGAGTAATCACTATTCACACTGTCACACAACACACACACAGTCTCACAGACAAACAACTAACTACTTATAAAGGTAAGAAAAATAAAATTTACAGAAAAACAAATTAAGTAAAAATGAGTACAGAAAAGACAAAAAAAGTAGCTTTTAAAAAAGCTATTGGGTCTAAATCAAAGTTTAAATCTCATCCTCGCTCTGATTTCATAGTATCAGCAGTCACAAAACACACTGCTCTCTCTCCATCTGCACAGGATAAAGTAAAAGTGTCTGCTTGTATGACTCACTTTCTTCCTGCCTAGCAAAAAAGAGCATGGGACTTACACTGCTGTAAGCCATGTGATGTGTGTGATGGGGGGGCTGCCAAATCTGAAACACCAAGTGGATCACTTAGAATCATAATAAGGAACTCAGTCAATTAAAAACAATGACTTCGCCTTACTTCACATTGCCATTCCACCTTAACGCGAAGTGGTAATGACAGTGCGGAGTGAGCACTTTGCATTGCCCACTCTACGTAGTGTTCTGGCAACGCAAAGTGCCCACTTATGCCTACTTCACCGCGGAATTTAAATTACTGCATCTCTAGTCCTAGCTAACCCCAGAGCTGGCTCGAGGCTTCATCCTGCTGTGGCTCCTATTGTTTTTTCTTGGTTTTCTCCATTACACAAGATCCCTCAATGTGGATGGGCATGCACATGGAAGATCGCATGTGCACTGTGGCTCTGGTGACAGCCTCTTTCACCCTCCCAGCCTAATGCCAGGTTCCTCCAAGGTGTTGCACTGCCACCCAGCCTCCACCAGGTGGCAGTCAAGCACCAGGGAAACCCCACATCCCTCCTCAGAGAGCAGAGCTGCTTGCTGGCTGCTCAATCAATCTCTTGACCCCCAGCTGACCCCCGATGGCCTGAGCTCACTGATGAACTCAGGTTGCAGATGTGGGGCAAGGTGTGGCATCCAGTGCCTTAACCCTCTCCACTACCGGGATGGCCCTATTCATATTATTTAAAACTTTTTTTTACTCTTTAAAATAAGGTTTCAGAGCCAAAATAATGCAAGTTGAAGCAAGCTATAAATTTGAGTCTGTCAATAGGTGGCACTAATGCTGCATAACAGCAACAGTTTAGTAAGGGAAAATAAGGGCAGACTGTGGCTTCACACGCTACTGGCATGATGGGAGAGAGGTTGCTATCAGGTTGTTGGGAGGGAGACTGCCCCTCCGATTGCAGCACTAATTTAGTGTTAGGTGTTGAGGTAGACAAAGCCACAGAATTGCTGCTCAATACCTGGGTTGCTGGTCAGATTGGAGGGAGCAGAGGGTACTTCACAAAATAAGCATGACCTTTTCTTTTTTTAAACAGTGGATGTTTTCTGTTCTGTCATTTTCCATCTGGTTTTCATGTAGTCAAGAGACAGAGCTGAATAATGGTGGTGGTAGTGAATATTAAACAGTGCTGAAAATGAAAGTAAACTAACTGTTTCAAATACAGCTACCTCAAAAGTGGGAGCAGAGTAAGAAAATGTCTGGACTGCTGCTGTTTGTGGGGGGGTCCTGAGTTTTTTTTTTTTATTTAGTTGTTTAACCAGGTATAGCACACTAAGCTGAAAGCTTTTTTACAGGAGCGACCTGGGAGCACAAGGAGGTTAAGTGACTTGTTCAGGGTCACACAGTATGCAAGTGGAAGCTGTGGGATTCAAACCCAGATCTGGTCTGCTGGATGTCACCAAATTTGCAACTCAGAGCCTTAGACCACTGCGCTATACTGCCTGTTTTTGTGTGTGCTGACCATAACAGTATTTGTCGGGTGCAAAGTCAGGTTCCCCAGTAACTAATTTCACCCAGGCCGTTGTGCTGGGAAAATAGCCTGGCTGAACAACTCTAGACCAGTTAGGAGCCATGACTGCCCTTGACACCAGACTGTCCTATACCTCCTTCAATCTAACAACTTTCGTATTTCCCCCTTACCAACTAGCCCCCATGAATCTATATGACTATCAGCCTCTACAGAGCCCTCTGTATCCTTCTGGCTGTGCTATAGGAATGTAAAGCGAAACTACTGTTAGCTAATCTGTTGAACTACTATGTAACCTCTCTGACTGTTTAACTGTTGTAATGTTTCTGTAACCTGTATCTTTAAGTACTGTCCATGTACCTTTATGTATGACGTGGAACCTTTGTAAATGAGTCCCTGACTCAAAGGTCTTTCTGAATACTACAATAAATAAAATAAATAAATCATTCATTTAGCCCATTTCATAAGTTTGAATTTCCCCTGCTTTGGGTTACATTGTTTGGTTTACATTGATGATGACAGGTATTGTTTGTGTTGAAATGAAAGGGGAGATCCTTTTCAAGAAATAACATTACTGCCTCACTAATTTTAAAAACCCTGCATAGGTATATTTACTGTATATGCAATTAGGCTGCATTCCAGAGTGTTCAATTACGCATGGCCATGTGCTTGGTTTTCCCCAGTCAGAGCTTTGAATTGTTTTATTCATTGTACAGTACAAAATAATGTGTGAACTTCCAAACACAATCAGGCTGATAACCCCATTTCAGACAGAGATGACCTGATAAAGATCTTTTATACTTCACTCTCAAGGTCTATGATGTTATCTCAACCCTTGATAGTCATGGAGCAAATGGTTTCTTATTATTATTTGTATTGCACAACAAAAACAAAATGCTAAATACTGTAGGTATGACATTTGTGATTCAGTATGGACCCACAAAACCAGATTGGACTAAAAACTAAAAAGAGGAGAGACATTATTCCATTGGTATTGACACTGCTTTGTATCCAAACATTATCTGACTGCAAACCCTCCCACCCCCTCTTTGCTTAACTAGCAGGGCTGCTCCTCTCACCACATGGTGCCAAAAAGAGAAGTGGAGGTCTACATAACAGCTTACAGTACATCTTCTTCTGATCCTGCCATACACAGACAGGCAAAACAAGTGTGGCAACTACCTGGCGCACACCTGATGGAACCATTTACCATGGCCATCAGCCTGGGTCCCTGGGGAGAAAACATTTGCTCTCAATTATGCTAGATTTGCACTTCTGGACAGGGGCACTCAAGTAATTCCAGACACAGTGGAAGCAATAACAGTACTGCCCAAACCAGATTGGGATTCTAGCATTTGGCTTTTATTCACGTAACAAAGTAGAAATAATCACAAAGCGAAGATGGACACCCACAGGGCTACACATACTGGTATTGCAGATTACTGAGGTACAGACATTCCTGAATTCCCATTTAGCATAGGAATAAAGAACACACACACAGCAAACTCTCAGGTTCTGAATTACACAGCAAACTCTCTGGTTCTGAAAAGGAGATTGGCACACATGGCCTGGACTGGTACATTTCCTCTTGACTAGGCACACATGGCTAATACTAGGACACTTTCCCATATTTCATGAGGAAACTGGTGGCACACATGACCACCAAAGAGCACATACATGATCACAGAAAATCCAACCCATGTCTGGGTAACTATTTCCATCAGTCATTGGCCAAATGCACTGAATGGAAAATTAACTGGTGCCCAAACTGAACCTGGAGAGGTAAACTGGTTACTCCAGATGGGGGGGGGGGTCTCCCACCTTTTGCTTCCAAGTTTATGCTCGGCCATTCATCTGGTTAATAACACCCTCACAGAAAACTTGTAGATGCTATCTTGAAATGTTTTTCACACTTAACATACTACATGACTAAAAGTTCTGTACTTGGACAGTCTCTCTCTCTCTCTCTCTAGACTCCATAGTAGGCAGTCACTTTTAGAAACAGAAACAGTCTAGGTGACAGGGTCCCTTTGTCAGAGAAAATTCACCAAGGAATGCAGATGCCCCTCCTGGGCTGAACACAAAAGTACTGACAGTTTCTGGAGTTGTCACAGGCAGCTTCACTTAGACAGACTGGGTGAGGGGCTTGCCCCTGAACCCTGAAGATCATCCCCATCCCTCCATGGATGTGGCAAAGAAAACCTCACTTGGGACAGTTTCCACCACTTCAAGCTCTGTCTTCTATGTTCTTCTTCTAGGGTGAGGACAAGCTACCCAAACACAGTGGTAGCTCTCTGTCAGAGCTAAAAAATGAGGAGCTGCCTAGAACTGCAGCCTCCTCCAAGAACTCCACTCTGCAGACTACTGAACTCTAACTGAACATTCTAAAGCTATCTCCCTACAGCTAACTTGAGTGTGGCTCATGTCGCTGTGACAGTTCCAAAGTGACATCATCACTCCAGCTCAGCCGATACTAAAAAACAGAGTGTGACACTGTGAAATCCATTTACCTGGCATTTCATAAGCTGCCTTTCCCTGCCTGCCACTGATTCTAAGTGGGATTCTAGTAACCCCTGGGAACAAGGGGGCTACATGAACATAATATTTTATATTTAATACTAATAATAAGGATGTCATTCTGGTCTTTTAGCTTTATTCATTTCTGTAAAACCAGTTTGACTTCAACTTGTGCCTCTTAATTCCCAATCAGACTTTTAGTGTTGCATGCTATAGGAGATTTGACTCTAGCTTTCCTAACAAAATTATGGGCTTCAGGATCACAGTCCTTGGGTGAGCTAGAATAAACAGAATTCCCTCATCTTGCCAGAATCATTGAATCACAATACACTACAGTATTTCAAGGTGGTCTCATTGTTACAGCAACTTTCTAATCTGATCATAAACAGGTTCAGATATTAGGATTAAAACAACAAACTCTAGATAAGTAAAAAAGCCTTACTCTCATTTACAAAATCCAGATAACTAAGTCAGAGACATGAGAACATTTTGGGGTTGGGATATGGTTGGGTTCTGAAATTACAATATTCAATCAATCAATCAATTGCTTTATTTAACCAGGCATAAACACCATTGAGCAAGCTCATTTTCAAGGTGGTCCTGGGCATTAATACAATACACTTCATAAGACTACAATTACAGTGGACAACAGTGCAAAAAAATATATATTACATCCATTGTTTTATTTTGCAGATATAAATGAGTGTAAAACACTAAACTGTGGGCCTAATGCTGTTTGTCACAATACTGAAGGAAGTTACTACTGTGACTGTGTGTCAGGATTTAGATCCAGCTCTGGAAAGAATACATTCATGCATATAAATGAATCAACATGTGAAGGTAAGTTGTGTCAAACTACACCTCTTTAAAGACATTTTCTGACTTCTTGCAAAAATGTACTATTAAGTTTTGTTGCACTTAGTTACACAAAATTGCCCAACAATTTAAAGAACCTTCCAGTTTCTCTTACTTAGAATGTTCACATCAAAACAGGACATTGTCCCGGATCCCCCCACCCCCCTTCCCCAAGAACAAGTCAAAGTCTGAATGTGTTGGGTGCTCAGATTGGCAATTAATTTATTACAGTACAATATCTGTCCATCCAACATCTTACTGATTTCAATTACATCCAAGCATATTTTTTATTCTATACATTTTCATGTACCCATCATCATTTCTGCTGTTATCACATATCATCAAATATATCAATTGTTTTGTATCCTTTCATTCGATCTTCCTCTTCTCCCCCCAGATGTAGATCTGGGGGCCAGTTATTCTTCTTTCTTTGGAGGTAATAGTGTATACCCATTACCACTTTTCTTTGTTTGCGGTTGCTGTCCTTCATTTTTGGGTTCCCCCCTCTCTTCCTTGCCCCTTTCTTATCTTTTCTTCCACCCCCCCCACAGCCATTCACCTTGGCTGCCCAGACTTAAGTGTTCCATATAATCCCATTCTGCCATCCACCTTCGGCAGTCCTATATCAGCTGTAATAACCCTTTCCTTTACTGCTGGGCGGCTGGGTGGGTAACAACTGAAAGTAGCAGAAAATGAGGCTGGTTGAATTCTTGCAGCTGCTTACATACCCCAATAGCCACACCCATTTCCTTGGCTCTCTGTCAATCCCACAGCTCTCCCCCCTTTCTTTTTCCCCTCCTTTCTCTGTGAGGTCATATTCTGACTAATACCCTTGGTCATTCCCTCTGAGGAGTTACCCCCAAGGCCCCTCCCCCACGCTACATTGTCTGAGCATGATAAACCCTCTAGGTTGGTCACCTGGACAACTGAGTCTGCCTTTTAACAGGCAAACCTCATCGTCCTGGATTTCCCCCACAAGAACAAAACAGAGTCCATATGTGGTGGGTGCTTAGATTGGCAATTAATTTATTACAGTAAAATATCCATCCATCCAACATCTTACTGATTTCAATTGCATTCAAGCATATTTCTTATTCTATACATTTTCATGTACCCATCATCATTTCCCCTGTTATCACATATCATCAAATATATCAATTGATTTGTATCCTTTCCTTCGATCTTCCTCTTCTCCCCCCAGATGTAGATCTGGGGCCAGTTTTTCTTCTTTCTTTGGAGGTAACGGTGTATACCCATTACTTCTTTTCTTTCTTTCTTTGCTGTTGTTGTCTTTCATTTTTGGGTTTCTTTCCCTTCCTCCCTTGCCCCTTTGTTATCTTTTCTTTTTCCTAACAGCCTGTCTCCAGCCTGCATTGGATGACAGGCATTCCCCTGTGCTTTGCCAACCTGTCCCCTCCATTCTCTCCAGTCTTCATTATTGCCCATCATTTCTGTATTGAACATATTGACCTCTAAGTTCACTGGATGAACCCTGTATGGCTTATAGTATTCATCTTCCCTCTCCTCTATGCCTCTCCTAATTACTCTACCTCCATTTGCAATAAATAATGTGCTTACTCTCCTAATCATCTTCCTCCTTGCCCTGTCAATTGCTATGTGACTGTGTTCATAACATAGCAGTTGACCATGTTTGACCATACTAAGGTCACGTGAGGCCGCCACTGTCTTACTGTCTCTGCATCATGCTCTATTTGCAGATACACATCCAACCTGGGCCTGGGCCCATTGTCATTCCCCCAGATGCAGAATGATCATGTCTGGAGGTGGTCTTCTCTCCCTCTTGTCCCTCAGAGTTGGCAATAATAAGGCCCATCTCATGCCCCTTGATTCCTCACCACAACAGTCTACACTGTCTGGGGGCTTGATATAGCTGTGTGCCCCCTGCCTTCTTTGAAGCTCTCCTCTCTGCCCAGTAAATATATAAGTGCCTGCATATCCAAATCTCCAACCTCCAACCAGGCCCTGCTGTAAGATAAAATCATAATATAAGTGATTGTACTTGATCCAGGCCCTACCCCACTCAATCCTTCTCAATCCAGGCCCTACCCCACTCAATCCTTCTCAATCTCCTCCCCCGCTCACTTCCCCCCACCTCCCTTGCCTGCTCCTCTGTGTCCTACTCCTTCTAAACCAGCAATGCAATGAAAAGATGGTCAGTAGTTATTCACTCAAGGGTCTTAAATAACACTTGTAACAATCATATTTCCAGCGGCCACTCTCCTGAAGTCAATCCCCCTGCTGCCACTAGTTGCGAAGCAGCCACAATTCTGAATGAATGAGACACATAGCCATTTTTTCTTCCCCCAGGAAAGCCATAACTTTTTTGAGAATCACTACTATCTGATAGCTCTTCACTGCTTTTCTATTGTGATGGATAAAGAGCTGACTTCTGTGGTCCCATCACACTGTGGCATAAGTCCACAGTGCCCTAACAGGGCATATTCCCAGTTTGTCCTGTCTTACCAAATGAATCAAACATCCTTTCCCTTTCTGGTCCATTTTAGACCTCCTAATCAGTAAAGTGAGTGCCTCTCACTGCCACTCTATGTCGTCCCACCCCAATCCCCCCTCCTCTCTCCCCTGGCATGGTCTACTGCTTCACTCACTCTGAGGGCCCAATGCTACATTGTCAAATAAATAGTTCAGAATAGAACCACCTTGTCAGCTGACTTACAGATTGTTGGCAAGGCATTGATAAGTTTAGTTAGACGCTTTTTTGAAACTGGTCATCTGTCATCCCCTTCCTTGGTTCATTTACACCCCTATTCTTGTAACATCATCTTACTAACATGGTCTTGGTAGGATCTCACCATTCCTTGAGGTTACAAACTATACTTATGGTCATTAAGTGTACTCCCATCATTGCATGTACCAGTCAGCACTCCCACTGATACATGGCATACTTTCCTAACTGCTTGTCTGTGACTGGCCCACTTACCTCCATGAGGTGTACTTCTCTGAATGCTTGGAAGGTTCTCCAAGACCCTTCATAGGCTTGGAGAGTCCTGGGAGACTAGCAGTTGCAAAACAGCAATTTGGCTCCTTCCATCCAATGTCCCAAATGTTCAGTGGTATGAGTGTTTTTTGTCCCTCTGCTTTCGGTGCAATGGCCCAGAATCTGTCCATCTGCAGATGGGAGAGGCTGTCAGACATGGTGTTTTGTACCTCATCAATGTGTCTAGCTCTAAATAACATGATCAGCTTTAACCCGTGCAAGACTAGCTGTCATAACACTCTCATCACTCAGTCTGGCTTGGCCCCCTGGCTGCTGAGCACATCAACTACCGCCTTGTTGTCACATCAGAATGTCACCATCTGGTTGCAGAGTTCCTTTTCCCAAACTACAGTGCTAACCCAAATTGGGACAATCTCAAGGATTGTGATGTCCTTTATTAGCCCTTTCTTATCCAGTCTTCTGGCCATGTCTCAGAAAACCATCTGCCCCTTAAGTGCCCTCCCATGCCTACACCCCCCAGCTGCATACATGTACAATTCCAGGTCTGTAATGCAAACCAGTCATCCTGCCAAAATGATGTCCCATTGAAAGTGTCTTGAAACTCTTTCCAAATCATCAAGTCATCCTTGGTGTCTTTGACAAGGTTAACCCAGTGGTGCAGCCTCGCCACTCCCCTTATAGCATTTGCTATGACTTGGTCCCAGACTGGATGCAGGGAGTCCAGCCACTCCTGGATCCAAACTGTCCAGTCCACATCCAAACCTAGAAAGTATGATTTAATGTAATGGAAAAAAGTAGAGAAGAACAAACTATTGGATTATCATTGCTAGCCCCCCAAGCTGAAGTGGGGGATATGTGTATTGTCACTTGACAGGGTTCAGTTGACTGCCCCAAAGGGCACCAAAAAAGAAGACCATGTGGTGGGTGACATAACTTAAATAAAGGAATAAAGGCAAAAGTAGCATTTTGATAAGACACACAGGTACAGTTCGAAATTTGCATATTCTGCCATTTCATAAGAAGCTTTCCTTCCTCGAGTAATTCACCTTCCCAACTGGAAAGTACCATATTTTGGTGTCCAGAACAGATTCCCAAAATGTTGAGTCCAGATGTGGTAAGTGGAATAGAACCCAAATGGGGAAAATCAAGGTCAGAGCAGCATTCCAGATGTAAAGCTTTACACTTGGAAATATTCACTTTTGCTCCCAAGGGCTGTAGACAGAATGAGAAGGGACCTGCAGAAACTTGAAGAATGGTCAGGCATTTAGCAGTTGAAATTCAATGCAAAGAAGTGCAAGATAATGCATATGAGGCACAAAACCCTGGCACAATATATCAGTTGGGGGGTGAGGATATAGCATGCACCAAGCAGGAAAGGGATCTTGAGGTTATCATCTCTGATGACCTCAAGGAAGGGAAACAGTGTGACAAGGCAGCAGGTAAAACAAATAAGATGCTTGGATGCATAGGCAGGGGCATCACCAGCAGGAAAAGGGAGGTCATAATTCTACTATACAAGACACTAGTGTGGCCCCACCTGGAGTACAGTGTACAGTTCTGGAGATCTTACCTACGTTAGGACATAGACAGGGTAGAGAAGGTTCAGAAGAGGGCAACAATGATGGTACATGGATTGCATCACAAGTCCTATGAGGACAGGTTGAAGGAACTGAATATGTACTCCCTGGAGGAGAGGAGGGAGAGAGGGGATATGATAGAGACATACAAGTATCTTACAGGGAGGAACAGGGTGCAGGAATACACTATTTTTAAGTGAAAAAGATGTTCCAGGACTAGAGGGCATGGGATGAAGTTGGAGGGAGGACGATTCAGAGGAAATGTGAGTAAGAATTTCTTCATAGAACGGGTGGTGGACAAGTGGAACACCTTGCCAGAGGAAGTAGTGGGGGCTGAAAAAATCATGGGATTTAAGAATGCATGGGATAGACATAAAGGAATTCTGGAGGTCAGGGGTAAGGGGCAACAGACTTCTAGGAAAACATAAACTGAACTTACAAGCTCAAATGGGCAGACTGTGTGGGCCATAGGCCCTTATCTGCCGACACTGTCTATGTATCTATGCATCTATGAGAGGAGTGAAAAGTATTCCAGAGGCAGTCAATCATATTCCAAGAAGCTTTATCTGCTAAAAAAAGGTGTAAAGAGACCACACATCCATGGACTTTATACAGTTCACCTCTAGCAACTAGTTCCCATAGCCTAAGCAGATTATCACTAATCTGCTGGCCTGGGATGGAGTATGTTTGACAAGTGGAAACTACTTTCACAGCAATGAGACTCAGTCTACACACCAACATCTCAGCAAGGAGCTTAAGGTCACTATTAAGGAGTGCAGTGGATCTCCAATTATTTAAGTCAGTATGATCTCCCTTTCTATAAAGCAAAATCAACATAGCTTGGAACATATCCAAGGGAGAATATATTCTTTCTTGGCAATGTTTAAACACATCTAAGGAAAGATTCTTACACTTAATGCCAAACTGATTCTCTGCCCTTAAAGTTTGGGCTCCATCATACAGGTATTTTCAAATGTCAACCTTCAATGTTTTAATTTGTGATTTATATGACTGGCATGCTCTGCTCTGCAAAGTGGGTATTCAAAATAACTGGGCCCGTAACTGCAAATAGTGCAAGTAAGCAAAGATATCAACGGCCTTCCCTGCAAGTTGAAAAAGTCCCTTTAAATCTGCTTTAGTGTCCACCCACCATTCAACTGTCGAGTCATGATGACTAAGAACTGAGCCCCTGGCCTTGTAAAGATCTTTACATTGAGCAAATACTGTAGAACTTGAAATTTCTTCAGTCAATTTAATTTTACTATAATAGCGCTATGAGAGAGACCATTGAAACAGATTGACTATGGAAATACATTTTCTGTTTTACTAAACTGGTAAATATGCTGCACACTGTATACTGTCCAATATATTCCCACTGCCACCACAACCAGTATTTGCATTAGATGATCACGTTTAAACAAAACAGGCAGAGCAACCTTTAATACTTTTATCCTTTAAAACACTTAGAAATACAAAAGAAAGAAAGCAGTGTCTTGGTTTGGCTTTACTGCTTACAGCTGGGAGTCAGACTCATCATTCATAGTAACATAACATAGTAACATAGTAATTGCTGGCAGATAAGGAATTAAGCCATCCTGTTTGTGCAAGATCCTGGCCAGAGTAAATCACCTAATACCATCTTCGGTGATGCTGTTAAAACTTGATAGAAGTCACTGAGCAATTTACTTTTTAAAGTTTGCATCCTAAGATCCATAGCAATGTTCTCACTACAATTGCCTTGGTTGCGCTGACCCATTTTCTGTTCTGCATACCATGTTGTGAACTGTTGCTTTAAGGCATCATTGAGCAGCTTGTAAATGGTGACATCAAGAGGCTGGAGAAGGTCAGTACCTGATGCAGGAACAAAAATGAGGATGATGCAGTGGGACTGCAGTTTTGCAGGCACGTACAGGCAGTAAAATAAAAATCAACTGTATTACACTGAAGCCTTTATAAGAAACTTTACAGTATACAGTAAGTGGATTTCCATATTATCTGTTCCATTTTTGTGACCTCTGAACAAATCCATTACAAGAACTGCTCTCTGCTCATTTGGGAGGTCCTTCTCACTGATAACCTGTTTTTTTATATGGGGCTATCACAGTATCGATGTACTCTGTCACATTATCTTCATTGGTCCAGTGATTTTCTGAGTTCATGAGGTTCCACCTAGGTGGGTACACAAAATTAGGATGGCTCACTGATGTTTTGCCTTTGTAGATAATCTGAGAGGGTTGCCAGCAGTTGTACAGGCTAATGTAGCTGTTACTTGTCTCTTGCCTCCCAGTCCAGGGACCTCTACTTACTTGGAAACTGTAAACTCCATAGTCCACTGAGAGCATGGGATAAGGGTAACATCCAGACTGATGCGCAGCTTAGGTGGAATAAGCTTTGCCTCCATGCTTGGCTCATACATGAAAGGAACTGCTGTTTATGAAGTTTAAATTCGGGAGGTATCTTTCCAGCAACTTTTGTACCTTTCCG
The DNA here is from genome assembly GCA_016271365.2 of Neoceratodus forsteri. NCBI lineage: Eukaryota > Metazoa > Chordata > Ceratodontiformes > Ceratodontidae > Neoceratodus > Neoceratodus forsteri. The sequence goes on along the minus strand of JADMNL010000035.1, from coordinate 115,839,941 downwards.
ATTTACATAGCCCATTAAGCTTAAAAACACTGTCTTGAGAACTGCAGCGACCCTCCATACTCTACAAGCTGCTGTGGGGTTTGTAACTTAACTACATCCAAGCCAACAGCACTGAAGACAAGGGCATTAACAACTGCCACTTCTGTTCTTAAGCTCCTTATAATGGTTTTGACAGCATTTTCTATATCCTCCAGTAAAAGTGAGGGTCTACCCTTTGGTCACTTAGGAAGCTCAGGAGCTTTTGTAGAAGGGTTTGGTGTTTTCTGAAGTTATGCATGAGAATCAGACTTAAATTTATGCAGACTACTTTCATTGATGGTTCGGTGGTACCATGGCTCATAGAGTCACACATACCTTCATGACCCCAGATTCCACAGCTTACTTTCCAATCTCAAACTGTACTGTGGTGTAAATGAAATGTATTCAGATTTTCTTTTCTTAGCTGGGGGTGATGCAAAGAGCTCATTAACTACAGACTCTTCCACTTTCAAAGAGACTGAGTCAGTCTGATTAATCTTCTCTGGGTCCACACAGGAAAAGTCTCTTAGTGTCTTTTGCTGTAGCCATGAAACCAGGGACATGGTCACAAAATCACCTGCCTCAGTCAGGTAAACAAAGTGTGATCTAATGGGGTCTTTTAAAGAAATTGTTCAGGTGCTGCTAATTTGAAGATTACCAGAATCATTTAGCAAGGTGATGGCAGGTGCTTAGCATAACTCACGTTGCATGGCATCTGACAACTGACAACAGAGCAGGGCAAGTGAGTTACATGAGCCATACTAAAGCCTTGACAATCAACAGTCAATCACCTGTCAATGGTTACATGACACTTGAGCTGCTATTTTCAGTAAGCTTTTAACTGACTGCACCGTCATCACTGTTAGTGGAGCTGCCAGTACGTAAATCTAAGTTACCACTAATAGGGTTGATGGTTTGATAGCATGAAACATAATTTGCATGGAAATTTGAAGTTCTATGGTACATCAGGGTCTTCCAACAAAGAACAGTTAAGTTTCCAAGAACCAGACCCAACTGACAGCTACGCCCCCAAAGTAAGGAAACTAGAACCTCTGAATGATCAGAAGTAGGGGAGGCAATTGTACCATCCCTATGAACTTTTAAGCCTTGGGGAAACAAAAATGTAGTCAACTTTAGTTGAGAGAGGATCCCTATGATAAGTGTGACCATCCATAGGGTGCAAACTTCTGTACGTATCCCTCAAACCTGTTGGACCAATCATCTGCATTAAATATGTAGAGTTGCAAAAGAGCTTTTGAGTCTTCCCAATTTTATCCCCCAAGTTCCATGGGGAATTAAAGTCCCTACCCAAAATAACAGGCTTAGTGGTATATAAGTAAGAATGTACAGCAGAAAGGAGGGAGACTCTGGCTATCTTCATCTGGGGGGGGGGTATGGAGCACTCCAAACCAAAGGGGTAGGTTGCATAAAAGGACATCCAAAATCAACAGTTTTCCAGGGTCCACAACCATGACCTTAATAATATGTACTGGAAGAGAGTGAAACAAAAGCCCCACATCCAAACAAAGATACTGACCCATGGACCAAACTGAGGCACCCCATGACCAGGTCTTCAGGGCCTTATTGGTCTCAGTAGCAGAACGGAGTCTAGTATCCTGTAGGAAAAGGATCTGGGCCCCAGAAGAACTTAAAGAGGCAAAAGAAGTCAGATGCCTCTAATAATTAAGAATACTATTCACATTTAACCTTAATACATTAAGAACAACAGGAGAATCAGAAGACATGTCAATCTAAGGTAGAAAATCAAATCCTAGAAGGAAACATAGCTGTCACACACAATTTTTGCAAGTCCTTTTCTGAGTGAGCCAGAAATCTGCAACTCCCTATACATCAATATCAAAAATATCATTCAAAAAAGAATGCACTGAAGAAGCCTCAGAGTCATCACAGTGTCTTTACACAACACTTTGGATTTAGGGTTTGAGCGGGAGCTCCTACATTTCCCAACAACAACTGTAAACCCCTCCTGGGGAGTTGCAGGAAGAAGCATTTTCACAGATGGGGCATCCAAAACAATTACAGGGACCATGGATGGAGTAGAATAAAGACCTGGTATTGAGGAAACCAAGGTAGTGGAGTGAAAAGAAGATGGAGTGGTGTCTGGAGCAGGGGATTCCACCACAGTGGCTAAGTCAGGAATCAAGGGATGAAGGGCATTAACAAGAAAAGTACCTATGGGAGGATCAGAGGTAGAGAGGTGGTGTGCAGTAACTGGTGTAGAAATGGTAAACATAGAAACATAAAATCTAAAGGGAGACAAGGATCGCTTGTCCTACCTAGTCTGCCCATTTCCCTACCTAATGGATAGGCTGCAGATCCTAGTTAACCAACAACCTACTTCCTCCTACTCCCCACTAGAATTCCCTTATGTCTGTCCCATGCATTCTTGAATTCCTCCACAGTTATGGCTTCACAACCTCCTCAGAAAGGCTGTTCCATGCATCCACAACCCTCTCTGTGAAAAAATACTTCCTTATATTGCCGTTGAGCCACCCCCCAACTTCATATTGTGCCCGCTTGTTCTTGCACATCTCTTTTTCGAAAGATGCTACCATCTTGGACTTTGTTGATTCCCTTGAGGTACTTGAAAGTTTCTATCATCTCTCCTCTCTCCCTCCTTTCCTCAAAGGTATACATATTAAGGTCCTTTAGTCTCTCTTTGCATGGCTTCTGTTGCAGACCTTGCACCATTTTAGTTGCCCTCCACTGAACTGCCTCCATTCTGTCCATGTCCTTGCACAGATGGGGTCTCCAGAACTGCATGCAGTGCTCCAGATGGGGTCTCGCCAACTGTCTGTACAGAGGGATAACAACTTCCTGTTTTCTACTGGTGATGCCCCTCCCTATACATCCCAGTATCCCCCCAGCCCTTCTTACTGCCTTCTCATATTGCTTGCTTACTTTTAGGTCATCTGATATGACTACCCCCTTCCATTTTTGTTGTTGTTAATACCCTCCCCTCCCCATTGTGAACTCTTTCTCTGTGTTTTTCTTTCCCAGGTGCATTACATTGCATTTCTTTGCATTGAATCTAAGCTGCCATACTTTTGACTATTCCTCCAACCTTGCCAAGTCCCTTCTCATCCTTTCCACCCCCCTTGTGTATCAACCCTGTTGCATATCTTTGTGTCATCTGCAAAGTGGCATACTTTTCCTTCCAGTCCCTCCACAATGTCACTTATAAAGACATTAAAAAGGACCAGATCCAATACTGAACCCTGCAGTACCCCACTAGTAACCTCCCTTTCTTTGAAGTGGACTCCATTTACTATTACCCTCTATGTCCTGTTGTCCAGTTAATGCTTTACCCAGGCTACCACCTTGGGACCCACTCCCAGACTGGCTAATTTATTTATTAATATTTTGTGTGGGACTGTGTCAAATGCCTTGCTAAAGTCAAGGTAGGCCATGTCCACAGCCCCTCCCTGGTCTACTACTTTGCTCACCCAGTCAAAGAAATTTATTATATTCATCTGACATTACATTCTGCTGTGAATCCATGCTGCCTTGTGTCCTTTGCCCCTCTGGTCTCTGGGAACTCAACAATTCTTTTTTTCAGAAGTGATTCCATCATTTTCTGTATCACTGAGGTCAAGCTAACAGGTCTGTAGTTTCCTCCCACTTTTGTGAAGGGGAATCACAGCCACCCTCCTCCAGTCATTCAGCATCACACCATCCTCCCATGATTTGTTAAAAAGGGTAGTCAGTGGTGTCACTAGTTCTCCTCTTAGTTCTTTTAGAATTCTGTCATGAATCCATCAGGCCCCATTGCTTTATCCATCTTCAGTTTTAGCAGTTCTTTCAGAACCCTTTCTTCTGTGAAAGAACTGGGATCGACCCCCTTATCCAGAGTGTTTCTATTGACTGGATTAGGTACCTCCCTCTCCTCTTCTTTTATGAATACTGAGCAGAAGTATTCATTCAGTATCCCTGCCCACTCGCCCTCCCCTATATTAAGACTCACTATCCCTCCCTTGGTCTATCTTCGCTCCTTAATGTACCTATGAAAGGTTTTATCCCCTTCTTAACTGAGTTGGCTATCTTTTCCTCACTTTGAAACTTTGCTAGTCTGACTGTCTTCCCAGCTTCTTTCTGCTTTAACTGGTACAGTTCTCTGTCCTGCTTCTTCTGTGTTTCCTTATACTTCCTGAATGCTATCTTTTTCTCCCTAACCTTTCCCGTCACCTCTTTTGAGAACCATAGTGGTTTTTTACTCCATTTTGATTTATTTGCTTCACACAAAGACTTGTTGCTACTGTGATGGCAGTTTGATGTTTCCCCAATGTTCCTCCACCCCTCCTTCTAGCCTGTTTGCTAGTACTTTTGTGAAGCACTCTCCCATTTTGACAAAATCAGCTCTCTGAAAGTCCAGTACACTCACTTTTGTATGGATCGACTCTGTGGCTGGCCTGTGCTTATCGTGAACCACATTGTTTGGTGGTCACTTGTTCCCAGTTGGCTATCCACTTCTAGATTTGAGATCAACTCTCTGTCCCTGTTTGAGAGTACCAGGTCTAAGATTGCTCCCTCCCAAATGGGTTCCAACACTAGCTGAGACAAGTCCCCTGAAGGGCATCAACAATGACCCTGCTCTGGGATGTGGCTGCAGCAAAGGTGCTCCATTTGAGATCTGGCATATTTAGGTCCCCCATCAACAGTATCTCCCCTTTCTCTGCCATCCTAAAGATGCCTTCCATCATCTCCTTGTCAGTTTCCTTCCCCTGAAATGGGTGTCTATATACAACCCAGTGCGGATTGTGATGCCATTTCTGGTCTCCAGGGTGGCCCACAATGCCTCCTCTTCTTCCTGTTCACCCTTTAGTTACATTTCTTTGATCCCTTCCCTTAAGTAGAGAGCTACTGCTCCTCCTCTTCTACCCTCCCTGTCTCTCCTGTAGATTGTGTACCCTGGTATGTTGACATCCCAATCATGGTTCACTGTGTACCATGTTTCTGTGACTGCCACAGTATCTGGGTGTCCCTCTTCCATCAAGGCCACCAGTTCATGGAGCTTGTTACCCAGCCAATGAGCATGCATACTCATTGCCCTCCATTTTTTGATGGCCTTACCCCTTTTAGCCCCATCCCTGTCCTCACTGACTTTGCCTTTTTCTCCATTTTCCTCTACCCTACTCCCTATTGACTTCGCTATGTTAATGTTTACCTCACTAACTACCCTGAATTTTATTTGGGGGGGGCTAGGATTTCCCTGCTCCTTTCAGTGCCTCCACCCTTGGCTAGATTAAATGCTTGCCAATGAAGTCAATAAGAGTTCTTCCTTTCCATGCATGTAATAACAAATTTGCTTTGGAGATACAGAGTCACCAGTTCAGTAAAGCAATATCTGCACTATTAAACCATATCCTTAAGATCATTACTGGTGTCTGCTGAACCGGGATTCCATCTAAGGTTGGCGGTGATCCAGCTGCTGAGGATGGATCCAGGAAGACTGCCATATTTTTATTAAAATTGATACAAGAACCAGAAGCCAGTGAATAAGTATTCAAGGTGGTATGAAAACCATGACTTGGGGAAATCCTCAATAAGGATGTAAATTTAATTCAACGTTAGCCAAGGATTTAAGAGCAGGGTCCCCGGGGAATACGGAGATTCCATTAATATCTGGATTACACTGGAGGAGTCGTAACAGAGGATCAATGGAAAAGATATATATTCAGGGACCCAGAGAACATCCCCGCTTAACACCTCTCCAAGCTTGGATCGGGGCCCCAAACCAACCATTCACAGATGGAATCATAGTGACACCATTATACATAATGGAGCTACAGTTTTTAAAAAATCTGCGGCAAGCCATACTTTTGTTAGGGTAGCATACAAAAATCTATGATCAACATGATCGAAAGTCTTGGACTGATACAAAGATAGAATATGCCCAGAGGTCATCTGTTTCAGTCCCCTGTCAAACAGTCCATGTAGTGTCCTGTATGTGCCTATGGGGAATGGCACACGTTTTGGCAAGGGAGATGAGGATAGGGGTTACTGACGCAAGTCAGTGAGACAATATTTTTGACAATATTTTTTGATCGGTGTTTAAGAGACGTAATGGTCTCTAATTATGTAAAAAGGTCTTATCTTCCTTTATATAAATAAAAATCAAAACAGCTTGCAACATGGAAGGAGCAAGTTTGCCAGTGTGCAGAAAGTAATTAAACAGAAATTGCAATGTGAGGCTAATATAAGTTTGAGATTTCACATAAAACTCAAAGGGAAGCCCATCGTTTCCAAGTGCTACATTATTCTGAAGGCTCTGAATAGAAGAATCCTCCTCCTCAGAGAGCAGAACAGGCTGGGTAAGGGATGTGAAGATGTCTGGAGGTATAGGGGGTATGTGGAGGGTGTTCCAAATATCATGAGAATCTGTCACGGAACTAGAAGTACCAAAAGTGTCTAAAAGGTTATCATGTACAATTTGTAGCATATCATTCTTGTGGCAGGAACATTCATTACCTTCATGGGGATAGAGATTATACATAAAATGAGAGTCGCCTATGTGGTGACTTGCCTGAAAATAATCCAGGGACTGTTTTTTCCCCTGGATGCTGCACTTCATTTGGTGCACCAAAGAGGAAGCTTTGTTGTATTGAATATCCTTCATAGCTGTTTTAGTGGCTGTGATGGAGTCCATCATGTCAATCCCATTGGTATACATTGTGCAGATGAGTTTGTGCATTTGGATCTCAAAGATTTGTAGTTTAAAATACTGTTGATTTTCACCCCAGTCTGCCCAAAACTGAATGTGGTATTGAAAGTCATGTTTAGTATCTTCCCACCACTGGGAAATGTCATCATAAGCTTGGAACACTCACCAACGGTCCTGCAATAGTTGCTCACATCATGCCACCACCTGGTGGTAATCCTGGAGAGTGCACTGTAATTCAGGCACCATGTGGATTTAGGTCTGGGGAAGGCCTGTATCAAGGAACAGTCACATATGATAGCATAATGGTCAGACGTTTCAATGGGTGTAGACCTATACTAAGTCACAGTGAGAGTGGAGGAGAGAAAGAAAAAAAATCAATACGACTCACAAGGGTGCCCTAATGAAAAGTGAAGGAGACAGTCAGGAAACCCATTGCCCCATCCATCAATGAAGCAATTGAGATGACATCTTGCAAGTATACAGAGTCACAGTAGGAACAAGCCCAGCAAAGAGACTGTATCTGTGAGGTCAGCGCTGTGGTGTATGCAAAAAAGGGATCTTTGAACAATTTCAAAACTAAATCTCCTTTAATTATAGCAATAAACAGACAACATGTGAGTAACAGTAAAACCAGTATTTTGGTCAAAACCACTATCTATCACCCACATATCATGAAGGAAAGAACAGACAGAGTCCCACTGGAAAAATACTGGCTGCTGTTTTTGAAAAATCATGCATGAAAACTTGGTGGTGCAAGCTGTTCCCAAAACTTGTTCCGAGCTGTCTATTACTTTGACTTTCAAGCCACATTAAGAACGTGAAAATTGAGCACTCACAGAACATAAAACACAATGCATGTCACAGCAAACAAAACCAAACATGATATGGACCTCTGTTTATGGGTAGTGTGCTTACATATCAACCGTTATGGGGTCCCTACTTTCCTACTGCCTCCATGCCCTCAAAGCTCCTGATCTTCCTGTTCTGGGGCAAGAAGTTCACATCTGGCATATTCAGGTCCCCCATCAGCAATATCTCCCCTTTCTCTGCCTTCCTAAGGATGCCTTCTATCATGGTAGCCTTGGCCACTGAAGCAGGACTGTGCAATCAAAGTAACTGAGCCTCATGGACCATGTCCCCTTGGTCATAGTAGGTGCCTTTATTATGCACAGCCCAAGGACATTGACAAAAAGAATGGCTCAGTTCCTTGCATAAGTTGCATCTGATAGGATTCATACAGGAATGGCTGGACTGTCTACTTCAAAGACATAGATCAGAAACTTGTCTGTCACAGGAACTAAGATGAGCTAGTGAGCCACATCTGTGAAAGGTCTTAGATTGGCCCGCATAAAAGCAAAACTCCCAATCATGACTGATATAAAAGCTACATTGGAAGTGTTGAAGCCCAGCATGCAAGGTCCACAGCTTAACCTGTATTCTCCAACCAGGTATACGCCCTTTTACAGCAACACCAACACCAACACAGTGAACTACAATCCTGTCTGCAAAATCAACACTTTGCTGAGAGGTCGCTGTATTGATGTGCCTAAGACAGGGGCACACTGTCCCCCAGTCCTGCACCCCCACCCCAAAGTAACTCTGACTGGAGTTAAGAATTCTAATGTTGGGGGGTGGGAGGCAGAGCCCCTTGCTTGGGGGATTTTGGGGGTGAAGCCCCCAATAAAAAAAAGGGACACAAACACTGGGAGACAAACAGAAATCATAATGACAGCAAATTTTGGTTGACATAATTCCTGTAGGTGAGATGCCGGTCAACAAAAGAGTTGCCAAACTGGCATTGTAGAGCCCTCCAAACCCCATGTCTGTATATTATAATTGTCTAGAATAGGAGCAGGATGGTCAATGACATCTGCTCGCTGCTTTACCCAGTAAAGGATGTCAGGGATATGTGCTCCTTCATTTTTGAAAAGAATAGTTATAGTCTTCTAAGAGGGTTTGGTGAGGGGAATGGCAAGAAAATGGGACCAGAGGGGTAAAGTCTTCAATGAGCTGTACTTGGCTCAAAGGTGATCCAGCAACTGAGGTGTACAGAAACTGATATTGAATTGGGTGTCCCAAGACATATGAATTAAGGCAAAAATATCAGTAGCAAAAAATTGCATAGACTCCTTCAAAAGTTTGCAGGCCATATGTACCCTTTCCGGAGGATCAGCCACACCCCCTTTATATTTGAGGCAGACCACATTATGACATTTAGCCGGTTCCTCCAGCTTAGAAAAAAAAACTGTCAGTCATGCAGCAAGAAAGTTGCCCAGTTACTGAGGGCAGGGCTCATGTTTGTTCCTGTGCAGATGCCGCCAAAGTAGGTGCAGGAGAGGCTTGCATCCATTGGGGAGCACAATGGGGTCAGTCACAGGAGGAAAAGAATTGTTCTGTGCATCAGAAATATCCATCAAGTCCACCCAAGAAATTGTTGGAAAGGCCAAAAAGTGGGAAGGTCTCCTCCAAGTGCACCAGCAGGCAGGATAGAGGAAACCTGGTGATCAGCAAAAGCTAGTGGAGATTTCATCAGAAGAACACAGTGGCAAAAGTTGCCAGCTGAATTATTGCTACTTCAGGAGTGACAACAGCAGAGCACAGAGGCTCTTGGTCAGGAGGCCTTGTGTCCAACTGCCCAGCAGTGGGGGATGCATCAGAGGAGTGCTGATCCACAAAGTCTGAAACATGGGGGAATGTAAGAAACACTTGGGGTCGACATAATTCCTGTCGGTAAGATGCCGGTTGACAAAAGGGTTGTCAAACCGGCATCGTAGAGCCCTCCAAACCCCCTGCCCATATGTTCTAATTGTCTAGAATAGGAGAAGGATGGTCAGTGACATCTTCTCGCTGCTTTACACAGTGAAGGATGTCAGGGATATGTACTCCTTCATTTTTGAAAAGAATAGTTAGTCTTCAAACAGGGTTTAGTGAGGGGAATGGCAATTAAAGGGGACCAGAGAGGTGAAATCTTCAATGAGCTGTCCTTGGCCCAAAAGTGATCCAGCAACTGAGGTGTACAGAAACTGATATCAAGCTAGGTGTCCCAAGACATATGAATTAAGGCAAAAATATCAGCAGCAAAAAATTGGATAGACTTATTCAAAAGTTTGCGGACCATATGTACCCTGTCCGGAGGATCAGCCAGACCCCCTTTATATTTGAGGCAGACCATGTTATGACATTTAGCAGGTTCCTCCAGCTTAGAATAAAAAAGTCAGTCATCCAGCAAGGAAGTTTCCCAGTTATTGAGGGCAGGGGTCATGATCATTCTTATACAGATGCCTCCAAATAGGTGCAGGAGAGGCTTGCATCTGTTTGGGGGGGCACAATGGGGTCAGTCATAGGAGGAAAATAATTGTTCTGTGCAACAGAAATATCCATCAAGTCCACCCAAGAAATTGTTGGAAAGGACAAAAAAGGGAAGGTCCTCTCCAGGTGCACCAGCAGACAGGACAGAGGAAGCCTGGTGATCAGCAAGAGCTAGTGGAGACTGCATCAGAAGATCACAGTGGCAGAAGTTGCCAGCTGAATTATTGCTACTTCAGGAGTGGCAACAGAAGAGTACAGAGGCTCTTGGTCAGGAGGTCTTGTGCCCAACTGCCCAGCAGTGAGAGGTGAGTGCTGCTTCACAAAGTCTGAAATGTGGGAGAATGTAAGAAGCACTTGGGCAGCAGAAGAGGAGCACTGGTCACTGTTGGAGGCCAAATTTGCTGTGTGTTTTGCCCTAGGAGAATGTGAAACAAGTAAATTAACAGAAGGAAGAGTTGCAGCATACTTGAGAGCACAATTCGAGGCTGAGGGTAAACAGTTCACCTACTTGCCAGGCTGTGTAGTCCTGCTGGAAAAGGACTCTTGAGGACAAGATGCTGAGGAAAAGAGAGCTGCAGAAATCTACAGAAATTGATCCCATTGCATATGAGAGACAGCCAAAAATCCATAGGATTCAGCACGATAAAGAGGTTGTGTTTTACCGGTAACCATCCCCAGTAGCGGAACCCCAGAAGCAGGATTGTTAACATGCCAGGAGGCTACTGGCCAAAATGAAACATGCTCAATGGAACTTGCATATCATGGAGGGCCTGTATGAGCCAAAGTTTTAATGGCTTGAGCAAAAAGAGCATCGCCAGCATTGCAAGTTGCCATGTCTGCAGTTTTCCACCATCCCACTTCCAAAAGGACTCTTCGGTGACCAGGGGGTTTGCAACAGTTGGCTTGGCACATTTTGAGAGGAGAAATCTGCGGGAGACATCAGGTCAGTGATAGAGGAAGAAGGCATGACACAGCGTGCCCTCCAGTCAGGTGAAATTATTGCAGCAGGAACCAAGGAAAAAGACTGCAGGGCAGTATGCTCTATCACAAGAAGATGCAGCAGGCGGCGTCTCCGAAGTTGTATGTTGGCATAAACAGTGTCCTTTAAATGGAAATCTGGGTGGAAAGTTGATGGGATGCCCTGAAGACCCCAACCATCTAGTACCAAAGCAGGTAAAATAACAGGCGCTTTAAACTGCGATAAAGGCAAACTATTACTCTGTAAGCAGTGGTTCCATACTGACAGCTCCATCTGTAGCAAAAATCAAAGTAAGTGGCTGTAAAACCGCTAAACTCACAGCATGCTGGTTAATAGAAATAACTTCTGCAGTCTCCACTGACTTGTGAAAGCCAACACTCCATTCACTTCCACATCCACTTGCAACTCCAGGGTCAGCCATCTTGCCAACCCATTCCTGTAGAGCCTCCCACTACTGGCAAGATTAAAGGAATTTTTACTAACAAAAAATCATACAACAATGATACAGAAAACAATCATGAGGTCATGAGTATATATGGCAAATCATAAATAAAACATAAAAAGTAGAATGTAAGAAAACTGGAAGGGGACAGGATCAGTTGTGTTCCAGGACAGTAGCTGCTGCTTGTTGTTTTCACAGGGTTCTTGTGGATTTTACTTGGTAGAAGGTTATTTCTTTTCTTTCTTACTTCTAAGGGGCTAGCAGGGTATTGTTTTGGGGGCTGTTGAAAGTTTGAAAACTGGTTTGGTGGCTGTAAGTGGGCTCATTTGTTGGATGTTTCACTGTGTAACAGGCTGCGCTGGTGGAAGCCTATTTTTTCTGATTTAAAACCTATTTGGTGGGATTTGCTGAGGCCTGGTTCTTGGGCTGCTGGGCTTGGAGGGGAGACACAGGGCTGATACACTCTCTCTTGAGTCGGGTGTCTGCCCAAGACCCCCCTTCCCAGAGTTCTGCTAAGTTATAGGGGAACACCTGTCCTGCAATTGGAGGAAAAGGCTGCAGGTGCAGCTCATGTAGTTCTAGCCACTGGGGGTTGGATTTAAAGACTGGGAGAGAGCAGCTTAGGGAGTTGTTCATTTCCCTTATAAGTTTACTGTGTTGTACTGCACCTAGTAACAGGGTTACCAGTGTACTGTGGGACTGTGTCTAAGATTAGTGGGTGACCTGATTAGGCAGTAGGGGTGTATCTTGGACTGGGGGGAACCTGGTGGCTCACCCAAGGAAACCTACTTGAAAGGGGATGGAACCACACATAATTAGGGCCGGCATCTTTGGGAGGGTAGTGGGGTGCACAGGGTGTGGAGCAGCCATGATACTGGACTGGGCTTGGAAGTTGGTGGTTGCCCAGTGTGCTACCAGCTGGCACAACTTAGGGAGGAGGTTGCGGGGATTAGGAGACAGCTGGGGGAAGGGGGGAGGTATGGTGGGGGAAGGGGGCAGGGGATCTACCATGGGGTTGCACCAGGCACTGGAGGCAGGGGCATAGGGAAAAGAGTGCAGGAGAATACTCAGGGGTCACATAGAGACCCTGGCAGAGGGAGTCCAAAAGGACACTACCAAGGAAGCAGGCAGGTAACTGGGGACCCTCACAAAGGAGGGACAGAGGGACAACATTCTCAGGGAAGTAGGCAGATGTCCGGGCTGGACAGAAGGAAGCAAGGCGGGAGGTGGATCAGACCTTACACTCAATAACCGCTTCATCTCTTCTTCTGCTCGATGATGAGGGGGTGATGTAGCCACGACAGGGTGGTTAGAGATGGAAAGGGAGTGGGGGAAGGAGGCAAGGGCTGGATAGCAGGAAGAACAGGGGGGATCCTGGAATGCAGGAAAATGGGGGGAGCAGTGAATCGGAGCAGGGGGAAGAGGGAGTAAAGTGCAAGGAGAAGGACCAGTTGGGAGGAAAGGTTAAGGAGAAGGACCAGAAGTACAAGAAGGATTCAGTAAAGGGAGCTGAGGGTTTAGGCCAGGGGAGCACGACAAGCAAGGAGGGACTAAATGGAAACAGGAAGGAAGGGAGGATGAGCCAGGCTAGTTTAGCAGATGGGGGAGAAGGACCAGTCATGAGCAGTGAGGGGGGAGTTAGCAAGGTACAGAAAGATACTCAGGAGGAGGAGAGGCATAGGATTGGAGGGGAGGGGGTGGCCAGGGTAAATAAGGAGGGGGTGGCATGTGGCACCCAGATAGGGGGAGGAACAAGGAGCCGGCTGGGTGGAGGGGCCAGGAGAAAGGATGAGGGACATGGAAGGGGGGAAATGGAGGAAAGGAGCAGTCAGAGTGCTCCTGTTGGGGGATTCTATGATCAGGGGTATCAAATGGGATAGGGAGGGAGAAGCTGGCCAGTTAGAACAAAATGCTTCCCTGGACTAACGGTGCACAGGGCTAAGCACAGGTATATCAGCTGGCAAAGTTGTGGGGTTCCCGGACATACTGGTCTACTTGGGTACAAATGACATTGAGGAAATAGTGAGCTAGAGATACAGGCAAGATTCAGGAGCTTGCCAGGGGTCTGTCATGACATAGGATGCACAGTTTCCTTCTCAGAAATCCTGCTGGTGCCAAGGGCTAGTGGGGAACACAAAGGAAGATTAGGGAGATAAACCAGTGGCTCAGGGGTGGTGTGAAGCCAGAGGGTATGGGTTGATGGGGATTGGGGAGACCTGGGAGGATAAGGAGCTGTATGCTAGAGATAGACTCCATCTCAATTTGGAGGAGGGAATCTTTAAGTTGAAAATAGAGGTTCATTGGTGAAGGTGGGGTTTAAACTTGTGAAGGGGAGGGATGGGAGAAAAGGCTGTCAAGGGGTGCCGATAAAGGAGGGACTCTGTCTCCACCCCTGGGGAGCTGGAGGATTGTGGGAAAGGCCGACTGGTAAAGTGCAGACCAGGGAAACAGAATCCCCATGGGAACACAAGCAGGGAAATGGAAGTATAGGAAAGGGTGGAAGGTAGTCCCATAAATTACAGGAGCTTGGGAATAAAATGCCTGAGCTCCAGGCGATGCTAACTGAGGGAGTGGATGTGGCAGTGGTCACTGAGACCTGGGCCACTGCAGGACATGACTGGGACCTGAACCTGGAGGGTTACACTTTGTTCAGGAAGGACAGGGGGAGGGAAGGGGAGGAGGGGTAACAATGATAGCCAAAAACTGCATTGGCATAGGGGGAGTAGAGGAGGCGGAGGGAACCGTGGAGGCCATTTGGTTCACCTTGATAACAAGGGGGGGCAAGAGAGTAAAAATAGGAGTGATGTATAGACCCCCTGCCCTGGCGGAGGAGCTGGAGGAGACTTTGGTGGCAGATGTTGGGAGACACTGCAGACTGGGCAGAGGAACGGTGGTGGTGTTGGGGGACTTAAACATGCCAGGAACAGACTAGGAGACTGACATCCTCTGTGACCAGGGAACAGAGGTAGTTGGATGTCTTTCAGGACGCATTCCTAACTCAGCAGGTGGGGGAACTGACCAGGGAGGCGCTGGTACTGGATGTGGTCCTGGCAGACAGTGACCAGATTGGGGGCCTGGAGGTAAGGGACCCATTGGCGGGGAGTGACCATACCACAGTCTGGTTCTGCCTGGACCTAGGAGGGCTAGAAGGCTGCACAAAGACGGAGGTAACTGACTTCAAGGGACAGATTTTAAGGAAATGGGAAGGATCCTTTAGGAGCATTTGGATGTGATTGGGTCAGACATGGACGCTGATAGTAGGTGGGAAATCATCAGGAGAGGGGTGCAGGATGCTACCAGCACCTGTGCAAGAGTAAGACGAAAATGCAGTAGGGCCCGGAAACCCTGCTGGTGGACCAGGGAGGTCCAGGAGGTGGTGCCGGGAAAGAAGGCAGCCTATAGGCAATTCAAGTGCTCAAGGAGTGAAAGGGATCGAGGGGAGTATGAGCTGATGGCTAGAAGGGCCACTAGGGTTGTGAGGGTGGCTATGGCAAGGAAGGAGCAGAACCTGGCCAGGGAAATTAGGAGAGGGAACAAGGGGTTCTTCAGATACATTGGGGAAAAACGAAGGGTGAAGGGGCAGATTAGCAGGATTAAATCGGGGGAGAGATGGGCACAAGACCCGGGGGAGCAGGCTGAGGTACTAAATGAGTACTTCACCTCAGTTTTCACGAGGAAGATGGGGTGCTGCATCACACATGGGAGGAGACAGAGATACTGAGGGGGGACCTTACCAATCGGCGGGTCTGGGAGAGGGAGAGGCACTGGCAGAAGGGGAGGGCTAAGCAGGGAGAAGAGGTACCAGAAGTGGAAATCACAGCAGAGAGAGTGAGGAAGCCCTCAGCTCCCTTAAGACAGAGAAAGCACGGGGCCGGATAAATTACATCCCAGATTGCTGAAGGAACTTGCAGATGTCCTGGCGAAACCCCTGGCGGAGCTTTTCACCATCTCTCTGAGGACAGGGTGGGTGCCCCAGGACTGGAAGAAGGTGAATATAGTGCCTATCCACAAGGGGGGGATCAAGGGAGGTGGCAGGGAACTACAGGCCTGTCAGCCTGACATCAGTGTTGGGCAAGGTGATGGAGGGCATTGTCAAGGAGAGGCTGGGGGACCTGGAAAAGTCAGGGTGCCTGGACGATAGACAGCATGGATTCATCCCAGGAAATCATGTCAGAAAAACCTTGTGGAGTTCTATGACTGGGTGACGAGTGCCTTGGACCTGGGTAGACCAGTGGACGTCCTCTTTCTAGACTTCAGCAAGGCATTTGACTCTGTTCCTCACGTGGGCCTGTTGGATAAGCTGGGAGAAATGGGGGTGGGGAACCAGATAATCAGATGGATAGGCAATTGGCTCCAGGACCGGACCCAGAGGGTCGTAGTTGGCGGGATAGTCTCATCCCCAAGGAGGGTCATTAGTGGGGTCCCACAGGGATCAGTCCTTGGGCCCCTCCTCTTCAACGCCTACATCTCTGACATAAGGACAGGAGTCAGGAGTGAGATGAGTCTCTTTGTGGATGACTCAAAACTGGGGGCAGTGGTGGATGGGGAGGAGGGGAGGGTGACCCTACAGGGGGACCTGGAGGCTCTGGAAAGATGGTCTAGAAAGTGGAAGCTGAGGTTCAATGCAGGGAAATGCAAGGTACTCCACCTGGGGGCCAGAAACCCAAGCCAAGTGTACACCCTGGAGGGAGAATGCTACAAGTCTCGATGGCTGAGAAGGACCTGGGGGGTGGTGGTGGATGTCAAGATGAACAACTCGGAGACTTGTAGGAGGGCAGCAGCCAAGGCCAACAGGATGCTGGGATGCATCGCTAGGGGGATCACCTCCAGAAGAAGGGAAGTGATACTCCCTCTGTATAACTGCTTGGTGAGGCCGCACCTTGAGTACTGAGTGCAGTTTTGGAGGCCACACTTAAAGAGGGACATTACCCTCCCAGAGAGGGTCCAGAGGAGGGCAACCAAATGATTTGGGGCTTGGGGGACAGGACCTATGAGGAGAGGTTCAAGAGCTAAATATGTACACATTGGAAGAGAGAAGGACTGGGGACATGATAGAGGTCTTCAGGTACATGAAGAGGGTAAATAGGAGGAACAGTCAGGTGCTTTGAAGGAAGGAGGAGGGGCCACTAGAGGGCATGGGTGGAAGCTGGAGGGGGAAGATTCAGGGGAGAAAGGAGGAGGTGCTACTTTACTGAGAGGGTGGTGGAGCCATGGAATGCGCTGCCTAGGGGGCTGGTGGAGGCAGAGACAGGTCAGGGATTCAAGATAGGGTGGGACAGGTACAGGGGAAGGGTTCTGGAAGCAAAATCCAATGCAGCAAGAATATCTGGAACTGGGAAGGGAGAAGCCAGAGGAGGCGAGGGGGGTAGCAAGGTCAGCACCCAGAGTGGAGGCTGACCAAATGAGCAGACACGAAAGACCATTAGGCCTATTCTGCTGGCATTTTAGTATGTTAGTAAAAACACAAAGGGAGGAAACAAAAAAAAAAAGAAAATTACCAAAATAAGTCATGTCCCCATGCTGATGTAACCACTCAGCATAATAAAATTAGGGGATTTGCTGTTGAAAAACAAAATCAGACAAGCAATACAGTTAAAGCAAACAAAGTAAAATGGTGGGTAGTACAAAATGAAACACAAAAGTCCTTTAATAAACTAAGATACAGGGGAAAGCTCTGGGGAAAGGAAACCCAACATGGATGCCCAACAGGTGAGAAGTATAGATCTTCTACAAATCTAAACATCTGCATAGTGCACAGAGAGCAAACTACGC
This sequence comes from Neoceratodus forsteri, assembly GCA_016271365.2. Lineage (NCBI taxonomy): Eukaryota > Metazoa > Chordata > Ceratodontiformes > Ceratodontidae > Neoceratodus > Neoceratodus forsteri. The sequence goes on along the minus strand of JADMNL010000035.1, from coordinate 115,822,739 downwards.
TATATCAGTCTGACAACATCTGTATGCGGAAGAAGCTTCTGTTTAATAGTCCAAGCACATCTAGCTTACCATATATAATACTTAAAGATGACAAGGTGAACCTGGAGAGTGCCACCATGGAATCTGGACCACTCACCTGAGTATATAACCAGAACGAAGACATGATAAGTCACATGCGTAAACAAAAGTTCCTTCCAAACCAAATCCAGAGTTTGCCAAAGAGATTTGCTCTGTGGGCAGACAATGAAGACATGAAACTGAGATTCTATTACTGTGGGGCCGGTAGGCCTTGGACAGTAACTCTCAGCCATAGATTTATGCATATGGGAACCCCAAAACAGAATCTTCCTGTGTAGCCCAAGCCACATGAGATCCCACATGAGGGCTGTGAGGTGGGGATTAGTCAGTTGAGTCAAGGCTAATGGAAGCAAAGACATATGACAAAACTTTACAGATATCTGGGAAGTCAAATTTGTGAAAATAATCTGTAGAGGTTACGCTTGAACCCCATAGAAATATCTCCGAGGGGGAGACTCCAAACTTAGATTTTTTGAAAGGCATGGAGATGATACGGGGGAACAGTTGGAAAGAAATCCAGTCTATAACCCATGAACAGGTTCTGTTCCCAAAAATAAATGAGTGGGACCAACCATTCTTCCAGTGTTGGAAACCAGATGGTATCAGGCTGAAAAAGAGCAAAGCCAAAATTCCAGGACAAAAATAAGCCATAACAAAGACTATGGAGTGTATCATTTCAGCACCACCTATACCATAAGGAAGACAGGTTACCTCTTGATTAATAGGGTTCAGTCCAGAACCTCATAAACCTTGAAAAAAATACTGTACAATCAGGACTCCAAATGTGGAGGGGGGAGGTAAACATTACTGAGAAAAAGAAAACGGGGTAATAATAATGCTTTAAGCAAATACACTTGTTTCTTTTTCAAAAGAAACATAGAAACGTAGACTTTGACAGCAGATAAGGACCACTTGGCCCACCTAGTCTGCCCATTTCCCTATCTATTGGATAAGCTGCAGATTCTAGATAACCAACAGCCTACTTCTTCCTACCCCCCACCAGAATTGCCTTATGTCTGTCCCATGCATTCTTTAATTCCCCCACTATTGTTGAACCCACAACCTCCTAGGGAAGGCTGTTCCATGTGTCCACCACCCTCACTTTGAAAAAAATACTTCCTTACATTGACCCTGAGCCATCCCTGTCTCTAATTTCATATTGTGCCCCCTTGTTCTTGCACATCTCTTTTTCTGAAAGATGCTACCCTCTTGGACTTTGTTGATTCCCTTGAGGTAGTTGAAAGTTTCTGTCATGCCCCCCCCCCCTCCTCAAAGGTATACATATTAAGCTCCTTTAGTCTGTCTTTGCATAGTTTCTGTTGCAGACCCTGCACCATTTGAATTGTCCTCCTCTGGACTGCCTTTATCCAGTCTATGTCCTTGCAGAGATGGGGTCTCCAGAACTGCATGCAGTACTCCAGATGTGGTCTCAACAACTGTCTGTACAGAGGGATAACAATGGGAGGGCTTTAAGCCCGAGGTTCAGTGGGCGGAGCAACAACGTCACTCATCCTGGACTCTCCAAGGATTCGTTTTTGTTGCGGCAAGAGACGCCGCTCCTCCTCGCTCCTTTCGCTCAGTTGCTGTATTGCTTTGGGGTGCCTATGACCTCCAGATCTCTCTCTCTTTCCCTCAGCACTCTCCTAGTATTTGCCCCCGATTTTCTTTTTAATCTGCCGTGGTCATTCATTTCACCACCTAAGCTATGCCTATGTCACTTTTTTTTGTTTTCCTCACTCGCCATTCCCTCCTCATTTGTCTACCTGTCAGTCCTGCTCGATCGTCGAACCTCCGGACTCCATCTCTGCTACACTTACCATGCCTCATCAATCCCAGTTGCAGTGCTGTAGAAATACCAATGGGGCCGGTGTCTCATTTCTACCTGCCACAATGCAGAACTCCTGTATTTTACCCCTGTCTGCTTCGGTACCTTTTCCCTCCTGGCCATCTTCCTTCTGTTTGCCTGAAATCCATTCTTCCTACCTGGCCCGCCTTTCAGTCTTCCTCCCTCCTTGTACCTCCTCCATCTGCTTCTTGCCCCGTATTGCCTTGCATTCCCTTATCTTCCCTCTCTCCTCGATCTGCCTGTCACACTCCTGAGCTTCCCTTCTTGGCTCCTTCATCAAGCCCTCTGCAGTCATGTTGTGCAGCTGCTCTGGGATTCCCATGCCTTGGTCCTTGCTATCAACTGCTCCTGCACCAGCTTACTGACTCCCAGCTGGCCTGCTCCCTATTCCGCTCAACCCGTCATGCCTCTCTCTCATGACTCACTTGCTACTTCTTGCTGCTGCCCTAAGTGACCCTTCCTCAGCCTCTCAGCTCTTCTGTTACCTCTTCATTTGGGTGTTATTCCTGGACTCAGCTGCTGCCTGCTCAGGATGTCTTCGGAGGCTCCTTCTCAGGTACCGTTGTTCATTGCAGGGTGCTGCAGTGCGAGCGATTTGCTTTCAATGTTTGGTCCGATTGTTTTTATTATTTTCTCCATTCTTATGGCTCAGGATTTCATCTAGCATGTCTTCCATCATTTTACCAACTTTACACTCCTTATCAGCCATACTTTGTACAAGTTCTGTTCCATTTCGCCATTCATTTATGGTGTTATGTTCAGTGGGGGGGGGGTACATTTTATTTCATGGTCACCGATTCTGGTTTTGCAACACGTTATTAACCTCTTTCTATGTTTTGTTTTTGGATGCTTTAATGTTTCAGTTTCCACTGTGTGTGCATGCGTGTGTGTGTGGGGGGGGGGAGGCATGTCTTTCATACCATCGCTACACTGCTGTTTTCTCTGTTTCATGTTCGGCTGATTCCCTCTGGCCTGCAATCAATATTTATTTTGGGCATATCTGTCAAGGATCCATGGGAAGCGATCCAGATGCTCTCTCATTTGGACTTTTCCTTTCCTTGGAGTGGGATGTTTTCTGGCTTGCATGGCTCTCTCTGTTCCTGTGTCCCCCTTCGGAGTCTACCTCCTTTTGAGGAGCCTACTAGCTCCTTGTCATCCTTCCTTGATCCCTCCATCAAAGATCCTTCAACTCCATAGCCCTCTCAGATCCACAATACCTCGTCTTGACCTGCTCATCTAATTCAGTCACTCAATCAGTATGCCTCGGTTGACTCGTATACCCCAGCTGCCTACATATGGTCTGCAATCAATGTTTCTTTTGGACATACCTATCATTACTCGTATGCTGCCTCATCGACCCATGGCCCTCCCGCCGCATGTATCAGGTTCATGTTTCCAGTCATTATTCACCACTTATTATCTCGTACCAGCCGTCCCAGATTCATTCCAGTCGTGGCTCCTATCCCTCATCATCCTACAGTTTATCTATTTGCTTGCTTTGCCATTTCCCATCTTTGGTCCTTCTATGGCTGACTCTATCTGGCCTTGCATCAACTCTGGCTCGTGCGCCACCTCATCCAACTCTCCCTGATGCCATATCTATTATGGATAGTTTACCGTCTACTCTGACTCACCCCCTTGCAGTTCTCCTCCCATTCAGGCTGGGTCCTATGCTACCTATTTCCCTCCCTACCATCATTCGATCTTTCCTACCTCGCTTTCCAGTACCTGCCAGCATGGTGTCAATCTCCCCTCGTACCTCCTCCATTCCTGTTCCCTTCCACAGCTTAGCACTTTTTCTCGTCATGACCATCATCGATTCTCTCCACTCATGACTTCCTCCTCATCGTACGTCAGCCAATTAGTCTTCCCTCGATCTCTGTCCTGAGCTTCTCCTCTGGTTCGCATGCCTCTAGTTCCTATCACTCCTTCTTGGCCTCAGAGTCTGCCTTATTTTGAGAAGTATCATTGTTTGCTTCATCGAGTTTGATTCCTTCATTCATGTTTCTTTCAAGCTCATTCCAGTCTCCTCCTCTTCCAATTCAGCACCGGTTCTTCTGGATTCACCCTGCTCCTAACCTGTTATCATTATCATTGCCTTATTGATTTCCACCTCTAGGTCCCATCGTCCAGAGTCTGCTTGTTTCCATCGTCTAATCAAGATTGCCTCTCATCCTCAGCGTCTGCCCAATAGCCTCACTCACTCAAGCACATTGTCTTGTATTAGTCTTTCTGATTTCCATCGTACCTCTGTCTTTTTCCGAGCTATGGTATGTCTTTCTATTATAGATGTGTCAGTAGTTTGCCTTGGGCGTCTGCTTCATTTTAAGACATCTGTATCTTCTGGATGGCTCCCTGCTCTGTCCTGCTTTGTTCTCTTTGGAGCCTATCGGGAGCCATACCGCCAACTAAGTCACTTATTTCAGCTGGTCCATTTCTCACTGGTACAATGTTCCTGGTTCTTCCAGTTCACCACCTGTTGCTGCTCCGAGTTCGTCCCATGATATCTGCCTGTTCCTCGCTCCTCTCTCCTTTTTGTTCCCACTCTGCCCTGTCCATCCTTCAGGAGTTCTTTCCCTATCCTGCTCTCCTCAGGTCCTCTGCTGTGCTCCTCCAGACTGTACAATGGTCAGACCTCTACCGCCTCAGTATACATCCTTTCCAGAAGTCAGCTCACATCTTTACTCACTCAAGCTTGCCACCGGCATACGGTATATTGCCTCATCGCTCAACCTGTCTCTAATTGACTAGTTTCAGTTCATTTCATCTGTTGGCTCCACAATCTCATTTCTTTCATTAACTCAATCAACTGCCTCAGCTATCTCTGTCTGGCCTGCCTCACTTTCCCATGACAGTCTCCATGGATTCACTCCTTCATCGCACCTCATCGGTTCCTGCGATACCTTCCTCAGCTTGGCACCTATTCTTGTCCCAGCTGTAATGGATTCTCTCCAATCATTACTCTACTCTTTCTCATGTATCTTCTGATTTGGCTCCTCTCATTCGCTTGTCCTGAGTGCACACTCTGGCTCACGTGCCCCTCATTCCACACTTGCCTCATTTCTCGCATCTCTCTATGGAGTACGATACTTTCATTCATGTTCTTTTCCTATTCGGTCCTGTCTCCTCTTCTTCCAGTTTTATACCGGCTCTTCAGGATTCAGCCATCGTGGCTTCCATTCTCTCTCTGCTTCACTTCCCATCATACTTCATCCAATTCATGTACTCCTCATCATACTTCATCCAGTGTTGATCCTTGCTCACTTAACATGGGTTATTTCTGGTTCTGGATCTCCCTTCTTGGCCTTGGAATCTACCTCCTTTCAAAGTGCCTCAATTCCTTTACTTCATTCATGCCAGTTCATTTTTGGTTACTTCCTGTGTCCTTCTCTTCCAGTGCAGTTGCAAATGTTCAGGCTTCCCTCCGTTCTGAGCCTGCTAGCGAAATATATTTTTGGGCACACCTACTGTACTTCCTGTGCCACCTATCAGCTGCAGCCATCCTGCTGCATGCATCGAGTTCATAACTCCAGTCATATCGAATTCATGAATCCAGTCATCATTCACTCAGTATTACCTCAAGGTTTATATCGTTACATCACTTACTTGAATATTCCTATCCTCAAATTCCATACTACCTCATCGACTACAACCTCAGGATCTAATCATTCAGAGTCTAATCGCTTACATCACATAATCAGACATTCCTCTTTAATCTCAGAATATGCTCACCACATCACTCTATTAAGCAGTATGCATTGTAATTCATCTCCCCATCAGTATATCTGAAATCTCCGCGTGAGTTCATCTGGTCACCCATTGCTCCTCTGTCTCAGACATGGATTTAGTCCCTTCCAGCTTCGCTCCTCTAATCCACTATCTCTCATTGAATACTCAAGCATATCTTCCTGGGGTCCAGCAACTCTTATCTAGTTTCATCATTCCCTCAAGCATTCCATCATTTGACTCTGACACCATTCCTTGACCACAAAACAGGATCTAATCTTTTACATCGCATAATTATGCCTTATTGACCTAATGGTTTTCTTCCTTGCCTCTATCAGTCATTTATATCATAGGACATTATGCTACCTTATCCACCTGCTGACCTACTGCGGTGATCATCACCATCACTATTCATCGTTGCCTCATGTTCATATTCGTTCTGTATGAGGCCTCATGTTCCATCTTCAATCTGTGCTTTCTCTTAGGGATCTTCCCTATTTCATCATCATCATCCCTACTAGTATCCCTTTATTAATTGAACCCCTTCTTTTAAAGATACACATTCTCAAATCAAATGCTATCAGCCTGGAGGGAAGGCGACCTAGGCCTTGGAACCTCAGAGGTTTCCTCCTTAAATGGGGTTTTTCCTCTCCTCCTTGCCAACGGTCATAGTATTAGTTAGAGTTAGTGATTTCTTCTTAGTTAGTTAGGTTCCGCTGTTGGAGGAGGTGGATGGTGACTCAGCTTTCCCCGCTCTGCTCAGGAAGTTAGCCCTTCTCACAGTATTCATTAATCACTTCTCTCTTCAATGTTCGACAATTAAGGTATTCTTTTTGGGCTTCTTCCTAACCTACCTTTAGCCGACTCATTCATTTCTGGCACTTGTGGGGGGGGAACCCTCCATAGGGTTCCTTGCATCGTACCCCTACAGGAGGTATATCTCATGGATAGAGAGGCAGAAAGCCACATACAATTCAAGTTACACAAGCATTATCATATCATATCCAGTTGCGTAAGCACATTGAACTTCCTGTTTTCTGCTGGTGATGCCCCTTCCTATGCATCCCAGTATCCCCCCCAGCCATCCTTACTGTCTTCTCACATTGTTTGCTTACCTTTTAGGTCATCTGATATGACTACCCCAGGTCCCTTTCCATTTTTTTTGTTTTTAATATCCCCCCCATTGTGTACTCGTTCCCTGAGTTTTTGTTTTCCAGAGGCATTACTTTGCACTTCTTTGCATTGAATCTAAGCTGCCATAATTTTGACCATTCCTCCAACCTTGCCAAGTCCCTTCTCATCCTTTCACTCCCTCTTGTGTGTCAACCTTGTTGCAGATCTTTGTGTCATCTGCAATGAGGCATACTTTTTCTTTCCATCCCTCCACAATGTCACTTATAAAGACATTAAAAAGGACCAGATGTAGTACTGAATCCTGCAGTACCCCGCTAGTAACCTCCCTTTCTTTGAAGTGGACTCTATTTACTATTACCCTCAGTGTCCTGTTATCCAGCCAATTCTTTACCCAGACTACCACCCTGGGACCCACTCCCAGACTGGCTACTTTGTTTATTAATATTTTGTATGGATTTTGTCAAATCCCTTGCTAAAGTATAGGTAGACCATGTCCACAGCCCCTTCCTGGTCTACTACTTTGCTCACCTAGTCAACAAAATCTATCAGAGTCTTCTGACATGATGTTCTGCTGTGAATCCATGCTGCCTTGGTTTTCTGTGCCTCTCTGGTCTCTAGGTACTCAACAGTTCTTTTTTCCAAAAGTGATTCCATCATTTTCCCTACCACTGAGGTCATGCTAACAGGTCTGTAGTTTCCTGACTCTGCTTTACTCCCACTTTTGTGAAGGGGAATCGCATCCACCCTCCTCCAGTCATTAGGTACCACACCATCCTCCCATGATTTGTTAAAAAGGGTAGTCAGTGGTGTCACCAGTTCTCCTCTTATTTCTTTTAGAATTCTGGGGTGAACCCTATCAGGCCCCACTGCTTTGTTCACCTTCAGTTTTAGGAGTTCTTTCAGAACCCTTTCATCTGTGAAAGGACTGGTATTGACCCCCCTATCCAGAGTGCTTCTATTGACTGGATTAGGTACCTCCCCCTCCTCTTCCTTTCTGAATACTGAGCAGACATATTCGTTCAGTATCCCTGCTTTTTCACAGTCACCCTCTGCCCAACCCCACTCCCCTTTATTAAGCCTCACTATCCCTCCCTTGGTCTTCCTTCACTACCTGATGTACCTATAAAAGGTTTTATCCCTCTTCTTAACTGAGCTGGCTATCTTTTCCTTGGTTTGGGCCTTTGCTATTCTGACTGTCTTCCGTGCTTCTTTCTGCCTTAACTGGTACAGTTCTCTGTCCTGCTTCTTCTATATTTTCTTATACTTCTTGAATGCTGTCTTTTTCTCCCTAACCTTCCCCAACACCTCTTTTGAGAACTATTGTGTTTTTTTCTTTCATTTTAATTTTTTTATTTGCTTCACACAAAGACTTGTTGCCACTGTGATGGCAGTTTTGATGTTTTCCCATTGTTCCTCCACCACTCCTTCTTGCCTGTTTGCTAGTGCTTTTCTGAGGCATTCTGACATTTTGACAAAGTCAGCCCTCAGAAAGTCCAGTAGATTCACTTTTGTATGGCTTGATTCTGTGGCTGTGTTTATTGTGAACCACACTGTTCGGTAGTCAGTTGTTCCCAGATGGCTACCCAATTCTAGATCTGAAATCCTCTCTCTGTCCCAATTTGAGAATATCAAGTCTAAGACTGCTCCCTCCCAAATGGGTTCCAACACTAGCTGTCTGAGGCATACCCCCTGTAGGGCATCAAGAATGACCCTGCTCTTGGATGTGGCTGCAACAAAGGTGCTACATTTAACATTTGGCATATTCAGGTCCCCATCAACAATATCTCACTTTTTTCTGCCATCCCAAGGATGCCTTCCATCATCTCCTTGTCCATTTTCTCCCCCTGAGATGGGGGTCTGTATACAACCCCTGTGTGGATTGTGGTGCCATTTTTGGTCTCCAGGGTGACCCACACTGCCTCCTCTCCTCCCTGTTTACCCTTTAGTTCCATTGCTTTGATCCCTTCCCTTAAGTAGAGAGCTACTTCTCTCCCTCTTCTACCCTCCCTGTCTCTTCTGTAGGTTGTGTACCCTGATACCAGCCTGGTGACACTGAGGGTTGAGGCACTGGATGCCACACCTCACACCATGCTAGTGACCCTTGTTCAGGAGCAAGTTTGGGTGCTGGGGATCAGCTGGGGATGGAGAGGATCGAGCATCTGCTGGGCTGCTCTCCTCTCCCAGGGGAAAGGTCAGGAGTTGTCATGTTCAGCGGCCCCTGGCAGTGATCAGGGGTGCTGCAGAAATCTGGAATGCATGTCTCAGTATTGCTGACACCGGCACGGTTGCCATGTGCCTTGATATCAGGGGCACCCACGCAGAGGGGGGGAGGGAGGATGGGAAGTGAGGGACTACTATAAGGGGGGGAAATTCCTTCAGATCAGATAGGCAATGGCCCACAGTATTCACCAGCCACACACCCAATGCTGGACCTCCACCACTGCCCCTTTGATTTCCTTTGGGGCTTTGTACAGGGGGCTCCACAGGAGAAATGTAATGACTTTGAGGTTGGTGGGGCCACAGTGGATGGTAGAGCTGGGGATGAGTCAAGGCCTGAAAGAGTTCTGGTGACTGAAGTAGATAAAGAGAAAGGTAAAAAAAAACATTTTGTACGCTGGTATGTTGATATCCCAGTCATGGTTCTCTGTGCAACATGTTTCTGTGACTGCCACAGTATCCAGACATCCCTCTTCCATCAAGGCCACCAGTTCAGGGAGCTTGTAACCGATCCTAGGGGCATTGATACTCATTGCCCTACATTTTTTTAGTTCCTTACCCTTTTTAGCCCCATCTCTGTCTTCACTGCCTTTGCCTTTTTCTCTGTTTACCCCTATCAACTTCGCCATCTAGGTGTTTACCTCACTAACTACCCTGAATTTGGGGGGGCTAAGATTTCCCTGTTCCTTTTCAGTTCCCCCACCCTTGGCTAGTTTAAATGCTTGCCAATGAAGTCAATGAGAGTTCTGCCTTTCCATGCATGTAATAACAACTTTGCTTTTGGAGATACAGAGTCACCATTTCAGTAAAGCAACATCTGCACTATTAAACCAAATCCTTAAAATCATTACTGGTGTCTGCTGAACCAGGATTCTAACTACATTTGGCAGTGACCTGGCTGCTGAGGATGACTCCAGGAAGACTGCCATACTTTTATTAAAACTGATACAAGAACCAGAAGCCAGTGAATAAGTATTCAAGATGGTATGAACACCATGACTTGGGGAAATCCTGGATAAGGATGTAAATTTCATCCAGCGTAAGCCAGGGATTTGAGAGCAGAGTCACCGGGGATTATGAAGATTCCATTAATATCTAGATTACACTGGAGGAGACATAACAGAGGATCAATGGAAAAGATACATATGCAGGGACCCAGAGAACATCCCTGATTAACACCTCTCTGAGCCTGGACAGGGGCCCCAAACCAACCTTTCACAGATGGAATCATAGTGACACTATCATACATCATGGAGAGCCAGTATAAAAAAAAGCTGCGGCAAGCCGTACTTTTGTTAGGGTGACATACAGTACAAAAATTTATGATCAACATGATCGAAAGCCTTGGACTGATACAAGGATAGAATGTGCACAGAGGTCATCTGTTTCTGTCCCCTGTCAAACAGTCCATGTAGTACAATCAAGTTGTCCTGTATGTTCCTATGGAGAATGGCACATGTTTGGGCAAGGGAGATGAGGATAGAGGTTACTGACACTAGTCAGTTAATCAATATCTTTGACAATTTTTTGTTATCAGTGTTTAAGAGACATAACAGTCTCTAATTATGTAGAGAGGTCTCATCTCCCTTTTTATAAATGAAAATCAAGACAGCTTTCAACATGGAAGGAGCCATTTTGCCAGTGTGCAGTAAGTAAACAGAAATTGCAAAGTGAGGTTAATATAAGTTTAAAATTTCACATAAAACTTCAAGGGGAGCCCATCGTTTCCAGCAGCCACATTATTCTGAAGGCTTTGAAAAGTAGAATCCTCCTTAGAGAGCAGAACAGGCTGGGTAAGGATGAAAAGATGTCTGGAGGTATAGGGCGTATGTGGAGGGAGTTCCAAATATCATGAGAATCTGTCATGGAACTAGAAGTACCAAAAGTATCTACAAGGTTATCATGTACAATTTGTAGCATATCATTCTTGTGGAAGAAACATTCATTACCCTCATGGGGAGAGAGATTATACATAAAATGAAAGTCGTCTCTGTGGCGACTAGCCTGAAAGCAATCCAGGGGTAGTTTTCCCCCCGGGTGCTGCATTTCATTTGGTGCAACAAAGAGGAGGCTTTGTTGTATTGAATATCCTTTATAGCTGTTTTAGTGGCTGTGATGGATTAGATCATGTCAACCCAAGTGGTATACATTGCGTAGATGAGTTTGTGCAATTTGGATCTCAAAGATCAGAAGTTTAAAATACTGTTGATTTTCTCCCCAGGTTGCCCAAAACTGAATGTGGTAATGAAAGTCATGTTTAGTATCTTCCTACCACTGGAGAATGTCATTGTAAGCTCTGAACACTCACAAACAGTCCTGCAATAGTTGCTGACATTGTGCCACCACCTGGTGATAATCCAGGAGAGTGTACTGTAATTCAGGCACCATGTGGATTTAAGTCTGGAGAAGGCCTGTATCATGGAACAGTCACATATGATAGCATAATGGTCAGACATTTCAATGGGTGTAGACCTATACTAAGTCACAATGAGAGTGGAGGAGAGAAAGAAAAAAAACCAATATGACTCACAAGGGTGCCCTAATGAAAAGTGAAGGAGACAGTCAGGAAACCCATTGCCCCATCCATCAATGAAGCAATTGAGATGACATCTTGCAAGTATACAGAGTCACAGTAGGAACAAGCCCAGCAAAAAGACTGTATCTGTGAGGTCAGCGCTGTGGTGTATGCAAAAAAGGATCTTTAAACAATTTCAAAAATAAATCTCCTTTAATTATAACAATAAAAAGACAACATTTAAGTGACAGTAAAACCAGTATTTTGGTCAAAACCACTATCTCTCACCCACATGTCATGAAGGAAAGAACAGACAGGTACAGACAGAGTCCCACTGGAAAAATACTGGCTGCTTTTTTTGAAAAAACATGCATGAAAATTTGGTGGTGCAAGCTGTTCCTGAAACTTGTTCTGAGCCATCTATTACTTTGACTTTCAAGCCACATTAAGAACGTACAAATTGAGCACTCAAAGAACATAAAACACAATGCATGTCACAGCAAACCAAAACAAACATGGTATGGACCTCTGTTTAGAGGTAGTGTGCTTACATATCAACCATTATGGGGTCATCCTCAGTTGTGCTACCACAAAGAAGCAATGTCATTTTAAGCCAAAGCCTTAAAGTGATAGCTGTGCAGGTGCAAAAAGCAATTAGAAAGTGCTAAGATCACAGTGCAAAAGTGCAAAGAACAATTGAAAAGTGCTTAATTTATACCCACTAAAGTATCTGTGCAAGCCAATAGTGGAAAAAACATTTTACAAAGTATAATTTAAAACAACATCAGCCAAAAGGCTGTGGCAGAGCCAGCAAGTCGTGTCAAACAGAGCAGACAGAGCACAGAAAGTCATGTCTACACTTATAACAGGAGTTCAGCAGAGGTAGACAGAGCCAAAAAGTCATATCTCGCACAAGGTTAGAGGCATGGAAAGTCATACCCTTTTGATTGCTAGTGCTAGTCTTAAACACTGGAAAATATTATATTCTGCAAGTCTGGGAACATAGTAAATTGACCAGGGTTTCTTTACTTTTTAATATAGCTACAGTATGGATGGGTATATCCTCATTCAGTCCAAGTAGTACCAAGCTGTTCAGTTGGAAAATCCAGAATGCTTCTTGTTATAGAAGCTTTAGTCCCAAATCCCCATCTCTATGGCCTCTCTCCACATTTTCTAGGCCAACAAATTAAAGCGATGCTGGCACTCCAGGTATGGCTTCTAAGTAATGTCTCGGCATAGCATAGCCCATATTTCCATTTCTAATTGCCCCTTTGTTGCTCTCAGATTCTTTGTTTTAATGTTCTCTTGGTCTGTCCTGTATATGTCATGCTGCATGGGCATGTCAGCATGTAAATTACTCCAGTAGAGCTGCAGTTTATGAACAAGTTTTTATCATATTTATGTCCCAGTCTAGGATGATTAAACATCTTCGTAATGACAGTGTTCGAGCAGTGTACACAATGTCCACACCTGTAGCTGCCAGAGGGAGGTGTGGGCAGTCACATCTGTGGATTCTCTTTGCACAGGTATATAGGCATGTACTAGCATATCCATGAGATTCTTTCCTCACTTATAGGTTATTCTCGGTGGTTCCTTTGATATTTCCTGTAGTCTCTGGTCAGATTGCACAATGTTCTAGTGTTTTTAATGATGTTCCCTATTGTTGGGGCTGTAGGGTTGTATTCAGTTATAAATGACAAAGTATTCTCTTAAAGAATTTTTTTCCATAATGCACCAGAGCCCCTAACAATCCCATAGGATATTAACATAGAAAAAATGAGTTTAAAAAAGCTTCATAATTTACCCCACCACAATCTAACCACACCATAAACACATTTTGCAATGTAATGTCTAAAGAAATTCAAACAATAAACAAGAAAAACAAATACAAATAAAATCATCAGAATGTGAAAAAAAAATAAAAGGCAAGCTATAGAAGAACTAAAAGAATTGCTAGATGTGGTCATAAAGCAGGCTGACAAAGGGGACACTGCATTGAAGCCTATCTCTAGCTACAGTAAGTCTAATCCAAAAGATGGCACTTCAGGAGTGTAGCCCCCCCCCATGCTGCAATACACTGTCAGGATTGGGATATTAACCCAAGTGCCTGGTGTGGGGATAGAAACCACAGCCTGCTGATCTCACAGCCTCAGAGGCGAGTGTGCTACCTGCTGAGCCACTTGCAGTACACTACTAGACCTGTACCAGGTAGACCTATTTTATCAGCAATTGGCTCTTTTACTGACAACATGTCAGAATTTGTAGATTTTTTCATTTGAAAGTCAGTCCCCCTCTACAATTATATTTGAAGGACACAAATGAAACACTTAAGATTTTGAAAGATGAAGTAGTCACAGAGAGTGACTGATTAGTTATAATAGACATAGAAAGTCTGTATTCTAATATTCTGCATGAAGGAGGACTTACAGCCCTCCATAGAAGCCTTGGGTCAAGAGAAAAAAATGAAACATCCTACTGAATATATTATTGAGTTGGCGAGACTGATCCTGGAGATGAACTGCTTTTGGTTTGATGGACATATCTATGTAAAAAAAAAGGGACAGTGATGGGTACAACATTTGCCCCCATTCTAGCCAACACCTATATGGGTGAGTGGGAAGATAAATGCATCTACGACAGAAATCAAAATCCTTTTTTCCATAATATCAAGTTATGGAAAAGATACATTGACAATTGACTTTTGATCTGCTCAGGAAGTGAAGAAGAGCTGAATCTGTTCACAGAATACATTAATCACAACAATAAAAATTTTAAATTCACACATGAATGTGGTCAAGTGTCCCTACCATTTCTGGAAATAACAATCACAAAGAAAGGAACTGGTTTAGGAACAGGATTGTACCAAAAACCGATAACATGGAGCACTTTATTGAAAAAAGACAGTTGCCATCCTAAGACAGTAACAAATAACATACCAAAAGACCAGTAGATCAGCGCATACCGTAAATTTTCATCGGACACACTTTTTAGAGATGCTAAGCAGAACCTCATGGAATGTTCCTAAATCAGTGTTCCAAACCTGAATTATTGTTAAACTCGTTCATAGAAGTAGAAACATTAGAGAGATACTCCTCCAACCAAGGGAAGGAGAGAACAAAGAGAATACGTTATCCTTTATAACTAAGTATAACCCTACAGCTCCCAACATAGGAAACATTGTTAAAAAACACTGGAACATTCTGCAATCTGACCAGAGATTACTGGAAAGATCTAAAGAACCACCAAGGATAACCTACAAGTGAGGGAAGAATTTCAGGGATATGCTAGTACATGCCTACATATCTGAGCAAAAAGACAATCCACAGATGTGGCTGCCCACACCTCCCTCTGGCAGCTACAGGTGTGGACATTGTGTACGCTGCTTGAACACTGTCAATACAAGGACATTTAATCATCCTAGGGTGGGACATAAATATGTAATAAACTTGATCATAAGCTGTAGCTCTACTGGAATAATTTACATGCTGACATACCCTTGCAGCATGACATATATAGGAACAAAAGAAAAGAAAGAAAGTCAGTGTGTGTTCTGTGCTGGGAAGGGTAATGTATCAACTTACTTTGCTAAACTACAGTTGTGGCCAAAAATATTGGCGCCCTTGCAGTTTTTTCTAATAATGCACCATTCCTTCCAGAAAAGTGTTGAAATTAAAAAATATTTTGGTATCCACATATGTATTTCTTTGGTTTGCAGTGAAATAAAACACAAAAAGCATAAAAATTTACTAAGCCTTAGCTTATTCCACACAGAAATCCTTAAATGGCCCGGACAAAATTATTGGCTCCTTTTAGAAGTAGTTAGAAATAATTAGATTTCAAGCAGGTGATTCTACTTCACTTTGGGAATTGAACTCACCTGTGGTGAGTTGCAGGTGCCTGCAATATAAAAATCACTCATTCAACCAGTTTGAATAGAGAAAAGGACTCATTCTCCTGTTTTGTGTCACTGTGTGTACCGCAATGAGCATGGAGAAAAGAAAGACAGCCAGAGAATTGTCTGAGGAGGTCAGACAGAAGATTGTAGCCAAGCATGGACAATCTCAAGGCTACAAATCAATCTCCAGAGACCTTGATGTTCCTGTTTCCACTGTATGTAATGTTATCAGGATGTTTAAGGCCCATGGCACTGTAGCCAACCTCCCCTGGACGTGGCCGCAAGAGAAAACTTGATCGAAGATTGCAGCGCAGGATTGTTCGAATGGTGGAGAAAGCACCTCGATCAACTGCCAAACAGATTCAAGCTGACCTTCAGACACAAGGTACGACAGTTTCAACTCACACCATCCATCACCAACTCAATGAAAGAGGGTTATATGGTAGGAGGCCCAGGAGGACCCCACTGCTGAGAGAGAGAGAGACATAAGAAAGCCCGACTGGGGTTTTCCAAAACACACGTGAACAATCCAAAATCCTTCTGGTAGAATGTCCTGTGGACAGATGAGACCAAATTAGAGCTTTTTGGGTAAAGCACATCATCTCTATGTTTACAGAAAACAAAATTAAGCCATCAAAGAGAAGAACACCTTCCCTGCAGGCAAACATGGAGGAGGTTCAGTGATGTTTTGGGGTTGCTGTGCTGCCTCTGGCACTGGGTGCCTTGAACGTGTGCATGGCATCATGACATCTGGAGATTACCAGGCCATTTTGGAGCACAATGTAGAACCCAGAGTCAGAAAGCTGGCTCTCCGTCGAAGGTCATGGGTCTTCCAGCAGGACAATGGCCCCAAACACACTTCAAAAAGCACCCAGGAATGGTTCAAGACAAGACGCTGGACTGTTCTGAAGTGGCCAGCAATGAGTCCAGATCTAAATCCCATTGAAAACCTGTGGAGAGATCTGAAAACAGCAGCTGGGAGAAGGCACCCTTCAAATCTGGGAGAACTGGAGCAGTCTGCACAAGAAGAGTGGGCCAAACTGCCAGTAGAGAGGTGAAGGAAGCTCATCCACAGCTTTAGGAAGTGGTTGATTGCAGTTATTTTGACCAGAGGCTGTGCTACCAAATATTAAGTCTAGGGTGTCAATAATTGTGTTAATGCCATTTCTTTTCATTTTCTGATTTAAAAGAATATATTAAATTCTGAATCAAAAACAAAGGTTCTGTAATATTAACAGAGAAATAAAGAATTGTGGAGAGCAAATATTGTACTGTTGTTAATTTCAACTTATGTTTAGAGGAATTGTGAGTTATTTGAAAAAGTGCAAGGGCGCCAATATTTTTGGCCACAACTGTAGTAGGAGGCGAGAGAGCTTAATTGGGGGTGTGGCTTAGACACTATAAAAGCAGGTGACTAAAATTACAACTTCCTGTTGCTAGCCTTGCTTGTAGAGCAGAAAGCAGCTAACTAAAATAAGCTAAATTTTCTTATTACTTTAACACTTATATCTCATCAGGATTCAGTGTCTGTTGAGATTAAGCAGACAAATACTTTATTAGAAGTATAAGGGTCTTATTTAGGGTTAAAAAAGAAAAAAGAAAGTCAGTGTGTGTTCTGTGCTGGGAAGAGTACTGTATCAACTTGCTTTGCTAAACCAGTAGGAGGGGAGAGAGAGAGCTTAATTGGGGGTGTGGCTTAGACACTACAAAAGCAGGTGACTCAAATTACAACTTCCTGTTGCTAGCCTTTTTTCTTACTAATTGCCCTCCATCCCACCCTAAGCCAGTTCTACTTTTATAACCACTGGATTTGACTGTAAACAGGAACTTCCTGTTTGGCAGTAGGAAGGGAAGGATCATAGATAAACATTGGTTTTGTCAACCCTAAAGGAAAAAAGTAGCTCACTCCGCCCCACCTGCTGGTGGTCTGACACTGAGCAAGGAAGAAGGAGGCTACTGAAGAATATAGGAAGTTGCTGTCCCAGAACAGGAAGGGTGAGAGTTGTAAGGAGAGGAGAGAGTAATCATACAGAGAAACAGGAGAAGGGACACAAAATAAGACATGATAGGAGAGGTGCAGTGCAATGGCTGTGGGGTGGCAGTGTTCCAGGAGACATTCTGGAGGCTGCGATGCTGCCCTATTTGCAGGCACCTCTCTGGTCTGAGGGAGGAGGTTGCCCGTCTTCAGGCTGACTTGGCTAAGATTTGTGAAACCTCCTCCCCCACCCAGGGACCACCAGGGCCAATGCCACTACCTCAAAGGTTGCCAAGAAAGAGGATTGGCTGGAAGAGGGTGGGCTCAGGGAGGGAGAAGGTGGCAGAACAGAGTTGCATCCCTCCAGCTGTACCTTTCCACAATTCATTTACTCTTCTGGTGGATAGTGGTTCCTCTATGGAGGTACCTGCAGTGGAGACCAAGGAGGATGCTAGGAACCTCCACAAAGGAGACCCACAGGAGGGTGGCATGGGACCCCACAAGGGAAGGAAACAACTCCTGGTGGGGGACTCAATCATTAGGGAGGTAGAAAAGGGGGAGGAAGGGGAGAGGGAGGTAAGGTGCCTGTATGACGCCATGGCTTGGAGGGACAGGAAGAGAATCCTCAGGATTGTGGGAGCAGTTGTACAAGGGAGGGAGCTGGATGTCATTGTCCACCTAGGGACAAATGACCTGGCTAGGAATGGGATCAGAGCAGTGCAAGAGGAGTTTGTAGAGTTGGGGAGGGGCCTTAGAGAAGTAGCACATACGGTTACCTTCTCGGAGGTGCTGCCTGTCTATGGCAAGGATGATGCTAGGGTACTCCTCACCAGGGAATTCAATGAATGGTTGAAAAACTGGTGTGGAGCTCAGGGTTTTGGCTTCATTGGGGACTGGGGAGCCATCTGGAGGGATGCAGACCTATACTGGTGCGATGGTCTGCATCTGTCTGTGGGGGGACCAGCATCCTTGGTGAGAGGTTTAAATGCTTCATTGGCAAGCATTTAAACTAGCTAATGGGGAGGCACTGAAAAGGAGTAGGGAAATCCGAGCCTCCCCCCACAAAACATGGTAATTAGTGAGGTAAACACCAAGGTAGAGAAGTCATTAGGGAGCAGGACAGATGTAAATGTAAAAAAAAGGCAAAGGCAATAAGGACAGGAATGGGGCTTAAAGGGGTAAGGGCATCAAAAAGTGGAGGGTGATGAGTACCAATGCCCGTAGTCTGTGTAACAAGCTCCTGAACTAGTGGCCTTGATGGAAGAGGGTTGCCTGGATATCGTGGCAGTCACAGAAACATGGTACACAGAGTATCATGACTGGGAAGTCAACATACCAGGATTCACAATCTACAGGAGTGACAGGGAGGGTAAAAGAGGAGGAGGAGGAGTAGCTCTCTATGTAAAAGAAGGGATCAAAGCAACAGAATGAAAGAGTAAGCAGGGAGCAGATGAGACACTCTTGGTCACCCTGGAGACAGAAAATGGCATCACAATCCACATGGGGGTTGTATACAGACCCCCATCTCTGGGGGAGGGACTGGACAAGAAAATGATGGAAGGCTTCCTTAGAATGGCAGAAAAAGGGGAGATATTGTTGATGGGGGACCTGAATTTGCCAGATGTTAACTGGAGCACCTTTGTTGCAGGCGCATCCAAGAGCAGGGTCATTCTTGATGCCCTACAGAGGGCATGCCTCAGACAGCTAATATTGGAACCAACTTGAGAGGGAGCAATCTTAGACCTGGTATTCTCAAATAGAGATGGAGAAAGAATCTCAGATTTAGAAGTGGGTAGCCATCTGGGAACAAGCGACCACCAGTGTGGTTCACGATAAACAGCCATACTATCAAGCCATACAAAAGCAAGAATATTGGACTTTAGGAGGGCTGACTTTGGGAAAATGAGAGAGTGCCTCAGAAAAGCACTAGCAAACAGGCAAGAAGGAGGGGTGGAGGAACAATGGGGAGTAATCAAAACAGCCATCACAGAGGCAACAAGCATTTGTGTAAAGCAAATCAACAAAACACAATGAAGGAAAAAAATACTATGGTTCTCAAAAGAGGTGGCAGGGAAAGTTAAGGAGAAAAGGATAGCATTCAGGAAATATAAGGAAACACAGAAGGAGCAGGACAGATAACTTTATCAGTTAAAGCAGAAAGAGGCTGGGAAGGCAGTCAGAATAGCAAAGGCCCAAACTGAGTAAAGGATAGCCAACTCTTTTAAGAAGGGAGATAAGACCTTTTATAGGTACATTAGGGAGCGTAGAAAGACCAAAGGAGGGATACTGAGGCCTAATAAAGGGGAGGGAATGTGGGTAGAGGGTGATAGTGAAAAAGCAAGGATACTGAATGAATATTTCTGCTCAGTATTCACAAAGGAAGAGGAGGGGGAGGTACCTAAACCAAACAAGAGAAACACTCTGAAGATGGGGGTCAATTCCAGTCCATTTACAGAAGAAAGGGTTCTAAAAGAACTAATAAAATTGAAGGTGGACAAAGCAATGGGGCCTGATCGGTTTCACCCAAGAATTCTAAAAGAACTTAGGGTAGAACTAGTGACACCGCTGACTACTCTCTTTAACAAATTATGGGAGGATGGGGTGGTACTTGAGGACTGGAGTAGGGCGGATGTGATTCCTCTTCACAAAGGTGGGAGCAGGACAGAGGCATGAAACTACAGACCAGTTAGTTTGACCTCAGTGGTAGGGAAAATGATGGAGTCACTTCTGAAGGAAAGAATTGTTGAGTACCTAGAGGCCAGTGGGGCACAGGTCCCAAGGCAACATGGATTCATGATGAGAAGGTAGTGTCAGATGAATCTAATAGATTTCTTTGACTGGGTGACCAAAGTAGTAGACCAGGGAGTGGCTGTGGATGTGGCCTACCTAGATTTTAGCAAGGCATTTGATACAGTCCCACACAAAAGATTAATACACACGTTAGCCAGCTTTGGAGTGGATCCCAGGGTGGTAGCCTGGATAAAAAATTGGCTAGACAACAGGACGCAAATGGTAGTAATAAATGGAGTCCACAGTGAAGAAAGGAGGGTTACTAGTGGGGTTCCTCAGGGTTCAGTACTGGGACCAGTCCTTTTTAATGTTTTTATAAGTGACATTGCAGAGGAACTGGAAGGAAAAGTATGTCTCTTTGCAGACCACACAAAGATCTGCAACAGGGTTGATACACCAGATTGAGTGGAAAGGATGAGAAGGGACTTGGCAAGGTTGGAGGAATGGTCAAATGTATGGCAGCTCAAATTCAAGGCAAAGAAGTGCAAGGTAATGCACCTGGGAAACAAAAACCCAGGGGAAGAGTACACAATAGGGCGTGAGATACTGACAACAGTAAAAATAGAAAGGGACCTGGGGGTAGTTATATCAGATGACCTAAAGGTGGGCAAGCAATGTGAGAAGGCAATAAGGAAGGCTGGGGGGATACTGGGATGCATAGGGAGAGACTTCAATAGTAGAAAACAGGAAGTTGCTATCCCTCTGTACCATCAGTTGATGAGACCCCATCTGGAGTACTGTGTGTAGTTCTGGAGACCCCATCTCTGTAAAGACATAGACAGAGTGGAGGCTGTCCAGAGGAGGGCAACCAAAATGTGCAGGGTCTGCACCAGAAGACATATGAAGAAAGACTAAAGGGAGCTTAATATGTATACCCTTGAGGAAAGGATGGAGAGAGGGGACATTCTAGAAACTTTCAAGTACCTCAAGGGAATCAACAAGGTCCAAGAGGGTGGCATCTTTCAGAAAAAGAGATGTGCAAGAACAAGGGGGCACAATTTGAAGATAGAGGGGGGATGGCTCAGAGGTAATGTGAGGAAGTATTTTTTCACTGAGAGGGTTGTGGATGCATGGAACAACCTCCCTGAGGAGGTCATGGATTCAAGAACAGTGGGGGAATTCAAGAATGCATGGGACAGACATAAGTCAGTACTAGTGGGGGGTAGGAGGAAGTAAGCTGTTGGTTAATTAGGATCTGCAGCTTATCTGTTAGGTAGGAAAATGGGCAGACTAGGTGGGCCAAGCGGTACTTATCTGCCGTCAAATTCTATGTTTCTATGTAATGACCATAATGGCATTAAAACAAAGAACTGGAGAGAACAAAAGGGCAATTTGAAATGGGAATATGGACTATGCTATGCCGAGACATTACTTAGAAACCAGATATGGATTACCAGCATCACTTAAATTTATTGGCCTAGAAAAAGTAGAGATAGGCCATAGAGGTGGGGATTTGGGACTAAAAGCTTCTGCAACGAGAAGCATTCTGGATTTTCCAGCCGAACAGCTTGGCACCACTGAGACTGAATGCGGATATACCACTCCATAGCTATATTAACCAGTGAAGAAACATAGAAACATAGAATTTGATGGCACATAAGGAGCTGCTTGGCCCTCCTAGTCTGCCCATTTTCCTACCTAATGGATAAGCTGCAGATCCTAGTTAACCAACAGCCTACTTTCTCCTACCCGCCCATTAGAATTACCTTATGTCTGTCCCATGCATTCTTGAATTCCCTCACTGTTTTTGACTCCACAACCTCCTCAGAAAGGCTGTTCCATGCATCCATGACTCTTCTCCATGAAAAAATACTTTCTCATATTACCTCTGAGCCGTCCATCATCTATCTTCAAATTGTGCCCCCTTGTTCTTGTACATCTCTTTTTCTGAAAGATGCTACTCTCTTGGACTTTGTTGATTCCCTTGAGGTACTTGAAAGTTTCTATCATGTTCCCACCTCACCTTCCTTTCCTCAAGGGTATACATAATAAGCTCCTTTAGTCTCTTTTTGTATGTCTTCTGGTGTGGTGCAGACCCTGCACCATTTTGGTTGCTCTCCACTGGACTGCCTCCATCCTGTCTATGTCTTTGCAGAGATAAGGTCTCCAGCACTGCACACAGTACCCCAGATGGGGTATTACCAACTGTCTGTACAGAGGGATAAAACTTCCTGTTTTCTACTGGTGATGCCTCTCCCTATGCATCCTAGCATCCCCCAGCCCTCCTTATTGCCTTCTCACATTGCTTGCCCACCCTTAGGTCATCTGATATAACTACCCCCAGGTCCCTTTCCATTTTTGGTTTTGTCACTATCTCACCCCTTACTGTGCACTCTTCCCCTGGGATTTTGCTTCCCAGGTGCATTTCTTTTTACTTCTTTGTATTGAATCTAAGCTGCCATACATTTCACTATTCCTCCACCCTTGCCAAGTCCCTTCTCATCCTTTCCACTCCACCTTGTGCATCAACTCTGTTGCAGATCTTTGTGACATCTGCAAAGATGCATACCTTTTCTTCCAGTCCCTCTGCAATGTCACTTATAAAGACATTAAAAAGGACTGGACCCAATACAGAACCATGCGGTACCCCATTAGTAACCCCCCTTACTTCACTGTGATCTCTCTCTTTATTATTACATTCGGCGTCCAGTCATCCAGCCAATGTTTTACCCAGGCTACCACCCTGGGACCCACTCCCAGGCTGGCTAATTTGTTTATTAATCTTTTGTGTGGGACTCTGTCAAATGCCTTGCTAAAGTCTAGGTAGACCATGTCCACAGCCCCTCCCTGGTCTACTACTTTGGTCACCTAGTCAAAGAAATTGATTAGATTAATCTGACATGACCTTTCTGCTGTGAATCCATGCTGCCTTGAGTTCTGCACCCCACTGGCTGCTAGGTACTCAACAATTCTTTCCTTCAGAATTGATTCCATCATTTTTCCTACCACTGAGGTCAAACTGACAGATCTGTAGTTTCTTGCCTCTGTCTTGTTCCCTCTTTTGTGAAGGGGAATCACATCTGCCCTCTTCCAGTCCTCAGGTACCACACCATGCTCCCATGATTTGTTAAAAAGGGTAGTCAGTGGTGTTACTAGTTCTCCCCTTAGCTCTTTTAGAATTCTGGGGTGAATCCCATCTGGCCCCATTGCTTTGTCCACCTTCAGTTTTAGGAGTTCTTTTAGAACCCTTTCTTCTGTGAAAGGACTGATATCAACCCCCCTATCCATAATGCTCTTATTGACTAGATTAGGTACCTCCCCCTCCATTTCCTATGTGAATACTTGGTAGAAGTATTTATTCAGTATCCCTGCTTTTTTCACTGTCCCTCTCAGACCACCCACTCTCCTCTTACTTAATTCAGCCTCAGTATCCCTCCCTTTACCTTGTTTTGTTCCATAATGTACCTATAAGAGATTTCATCCCCATTCTTAACTGAGTTGATTTTCTTTTCCTTGGTCTGGGCCTTTGCTGTTCTGACTGCCTGACCCACTTCCTTCTGCTTTAACTGGTACAGTCTCTATCCTGCTCCTTCTGTGTTTTCTTATACTTCTTGAATGCTGTCTCTTTCTCCCTAACTGTCCCTGTCACATCTTTTGAGAATCATATTGTTTTTTTTTTTTATTTTGATTTATTTGCTTCACACAAAGGCTTGTTGCCTCTGTGATGGCAATTTTGATGTTTCCCCATTGTTGTTCCAACCCTCCTTCCTGCCTGTTTGCTACTGCTTTTCTGAGGCATACTGTCGTTTTGACAAAATCAGCCCTCCTGAAGTCCAGTACCTTCATTTTTGTATGGCTTGACTCTACAGCTGAGTTTATCATGAACCACTCTGTTTGGTGGTCACTTGTTCCCAGATGGCTACCTACTTCTAGATCTGAGATCCTCTCTCCATCCCCATTTGAGAGTACCAGGTCTAAGATTGCTCCCTCCCAAGTCAGTTCCAACACTAGTTGTCTGAGGCATGCTCCCTGTAGGCATCGAGAATGGCCCTGCTCTTGAATATGGTTGCAGCAAAGGTGCTCCAGTTAACATCTGGCATATTCTGGTCCCCCATCTGCAATATCTCCCCTTTCTCTACCATCCTAAGGATGCCTTCTATCATTTCCTTGTCCATTTCCTCCCCCTGTGATGGGGGTCTGTATACATCCCCTGTGTGGATTGTGGTGCCATTTCCAGTCTCCAGGGTGACCCACAGTGCCACCTCTTCTCCCTGTGTACCCTTGAGTTGTGTTGTTTTGATCCCTTCCCTTACATAGAGAGTTTCTCCTCCTCCTCCTCCTCTTCTACCCTCCCTGTCCCTCCTATAGACTGTATACCCTGGTACATTGACATCCCAGTCATGGTTCTTGTAGAGAGTAATTTTACTATAATGTGTGTCTTTGCACAAATTTTAATAGTTGGCAGGGGACAGGCTACAAAACCCCAAGTACAATCTGATAAAGCCAGTAAGTGGGTGCATGAGCAAATACACAGAGAGACAAGAGTATAAAAAGGTATGTATACACAACGCAGTTACAACACAGATATATTACGGAATTATGGTTAAAAACAAAACTTATGTGTGCGAAATGGTGGACAAAACAAAACTTATGTGCTGCATTTCCCCAAAATGATGTAGGCATTTCTTATAAATGCTATGTGTCATATTTGTCATAGCTCTTACTTATCATGTTTACACAGTGACCTATCAAAATGTGGCAGCAGCTTGTTAAGGAAAAGAGTACATATATGGTTATAAAGTATATTGCATTTCTTTGTAACTGTCTTCTCAGATATTAATAGAATGTGAACCATATATCCTGTACTTGCTTAAGAGTAAGTATATCTTGTTAATGCTATAGTTTAAACTGCAATGAAATTTTTATGTTTTACGTATAGTAGAATAACAAAACCAGCTATTGTATGTATTAAGCCTACGTGTATGTATGTCAATGGAGAATTTGCTAAAAGCAAACTGTCATTAGTTATACAATGCTGCCATCTTGTGGGGATTGGCATTTATTACTTCATTTATTTCATTTCACAATGCATACTACAGGAAATGCAGAGGTAAATTCTCCAATTACAGAGCTAATATACCAGCATTGCCTTGTTTGGAGACAGGATATGCACATCCTGTGTTTGTTCAATTGTATATAAAGCTTTGTAAGTTCTGCCTAAAACAGAACGGCTTTTTATTTTTGTAACTGAAGCTACAACCTTTATATCAGCTTAAATGTTGTATCCTGACCAAGTAAAGCTTCATGAAATCTCCTCCATTCTCCATGTGGTCTATAAATATATATCTAGGTGGTCTAATAGAGAGTATCGAGGAGGGAGCCAGCCTCTCCTCAGAGATCCCATTGGGATCTCCCTGTTACATTTGAGGCCGTGACTCAGATTACTAAAGCTGCTGGCAATCAAAGGGCTGAACCAAAGGAAAAAAGCACCTAGAATTTATGACCATTCGATAATTTTTTTGTCGCTGGCAAAACTCTTTTTTTTTTCCTTATCGAAGCACTTTGTCCACAGAGAGACTGATCAACTCACTGGGTGACTGACTGTAATAAACATAAGGCAAAGGAAAATGCAAAAGACCAGGTATCAATATACTATCTAAATGGAGGCTTATAATAAGGAAAGGGATTGTTTAATTTTGGTGATTTTGTTTGTCATTTGTTTAGTTATTTTTTGGTGGATTATTAATATTTCTGAACAGTCTCAGAATACTATTATGATTAATTATACCAAGACAACTGTGTAAGGGTGTAGGTCTTAAGCCTACTAGACAAAGGCATTTTGCCTGTGTGACCAGCAGTAATTAAATTAATAAAGAGGCAGGATACATGGAAGGTCAAAGGGGATGCCCAGAGACCTAATAGAGACACTTACATAGTAAGTGTAATAGTGAAGGCCTTATTAAGTGTGCACAAAGCCTCCCCAGGGAGAGGGAGTAGAGTCTTGTCTTGGGTGTCTGAGACCAGGAAAGACTATAAACAAGATGGAAGAATTAATCAATAAATATGTAGAGAAATATGGTAAGTTAGGTCCATATGAAAAACCTACAAGGGATCAACAATTAAGACCATATTTTAACCAATGTGTCATAGAAAGAAATGCAGACTGCAAAAATGAGAAAGAAAAGTGTGCCAATGCGTTGCAGGCAGCAGTACAATATTTAGACCATCTTAATAGAAAACACGAGGAGGTAAAAGAATTACTGGCTTGCTCAAAAGAGAGGAATAAAATATTGGTACTAGTAAAAAAGGATCAATTAAAAGTTTTACAAGACAGATGGGATCAGGATGTTAGGTTTATGACAATAAAAAACAAGAATTAGAGAAACAGGCAGAAAAATTAAGATTAGAAAATCAAATTTATAAACAACAGGAAGACCTCAGGAAAATAAAAGAGTTGCAAGATCAGTATAATAATACAGAAGAGAAAAATTATTTAAAGACAAAACTACAAATGGAGGAAGAAAGAGATGAGACAATAGCCATAGCAACCCAAGTGCCAGAGGTGGTTAAAATCTATCCTGAATTACCAAGGCCTGCAGCTGATAAAGAAGAGGCAATACAAATCCAAACATAAAAGAAACTCCAAATACCAATGGCCCCATATACAGTCAAAAAAAGAAAAGAAAAAAATGGATAAAAGGGTTAACAAAACCACAGATCAGATGAATGACCTAAGTGACATGATACATTTCTTGTCTAAGAAGATAGACAAAGTAGAAAAAAAAGGCAATTGTGTGGGCTATACAACAGGCACAAACAATTACACAATTTGCAGAACTTACAGTGCAGTCTACACACAGTGCCCCAAGATACATACTGACAGGAGACCTAAGAGGCATATCAAATCAGAGAGCCACAAAATGGGTACTAACCATTCAACAAAACAATGTCAGTTTTGAGTCAGTACAATATCCTCTGTTTATACAATATGCAAACTATGAGGGTGCACCCCATGATTGTAGAGAGGTCAAAACAGAAATTCTGGATAGCACCCCCATGGGTCATCTACCAAGTGACACTACCCAAACACTACACCTATATGTGGATGGGTCAAGGTACTATGTAGATGGTGTGCCATATACTGGAGTAGCAGTATATTCCCCAACATACCATGGAAGTGGAGACAAAGCTTTGCAATTCACTTTGGGTGGAGACAAATCAGTACAGTATGCAGAACTAGTAGCAATATATGAGGACATCATTAGACATTAAGGAAAAAAAATAACCATACACACTGACTCAAAATTTGGAGAATCTTCACTAAACGAGTGGACTCATTTATGGAGAAAAAGAGGAATGGTCAAGGCAGATGGACAAGATGTCGAACACAAACAGTTACTTAATGCTATTTGGGACCTAGTAGAAAAACACCCACACACAGTAGAAATACAAAAGGTTAAGGCACACATGACCAAAAACCCAACCATACACAAACGTGCAAACCAATTGGCTGACCAAGCAGCAAAGGAGGGGGCAAGGGGGTCACGAATATGGCCAGGCATAAGACATGCCACTGTTAGTAGTGCCATTCCAAAAGAGGTCCAAGAGATAGATATACGTAAACTACAAAGTACAGACCAATGGATTCAAGAGAAAATTAAAGAAATAAAGGAAAGGGGAACTAATAACAAAGATCACCTGTTTAGGAAAGGAGAGGTTTTGTGGTGGAGGGACCCAAATACTAAAAAGGCCAAATGGGTGCCCCCAGATAGTATGAAACAACAAATTGTTCTAGAGCACCACAGATGGGCAGGCCATTGTGGTAAAGAGAAAACCCTGCAGATCATCAAGAATAAGTATTGGTGGCCAAAAATGGTTACTTGTCTTGTATGTCTCCAGCAAGACCCAAAAAGATGAAAACCTAAATTGAATAGGTTGCCGTTGGCAGATGGCCCCTGGGATGCATTACAAATTGACTATGTGGGGCCACTCCCAACTGCAAAAGGAGGGTATAAATATCTACTAATTATACTGCAAATGTTTTCAAAATGGGTGGAGGCATTCCCTACTAGAATCAATACTGCCCAAACAACTGCAAAAATCTTGTTTGACCAAGTTTGTAGTAGACGGAGATTCCCCAACATAACTGAATCTGACCGAGGTACCCATTTTTTAATGAGACAATTTATTTATTTATTTAGTTTTTGCTGACCAGTTAAGTGCACTAGACAAATCCTTCCTATTTTCAGGCACGACCCAGGGGAAGGGATACAGATGAATGCCAACTGACCTTTAACCAGATTAAGCTGTTGGTGGTATTTTTAGTAAATGAGTGAAATCTAGCCAGGACACCGGGGAAATTCCCCTACTGGCTGCCTTGTTGCCACCAGTACGGGTCCCGTTGACGTCACGCTGCATCATGGCAGATGATTCGCAGCACAGCATCAGGATGGAGGTTGGGTGAGCACAGTAGCTGAATATTCCTCACGAGATAATGCTGAAGGATTAACGGACTTCTACGGATGCAGACTACACCGCTGGAAACAGCACGGAGGAAAATGGCAGATTTTCAGAGTTGGCTGGTGATATTCAGCGGTTGGGAGAAGTTCTCGGTCTCTGCAAATGTTCGGGTGTATCTTCTTCCGTTTTGTCAGGTTTTTGGATACATCGGGAGTCGAGGACGCTGGGCAATGCAATGGAGCAGATCTCTCCAGGTAGAGAAGTCTCAGGGAGGCAGCTTTCTTGAGGGACCTAGGGCGTCACAAACCCCGCGCCAACAGTTTGACTTCGGAGAGGCACCACACGAACGGATTACAGACTGGTCGGAGGATTCTGCCTTCCAATTAACGCCGGGATGGCAGAAAACGGTTTTGGGCAATGGTTCCAGATCCCACATGGCCTTCTTTCTCGTCGACCTCCTCATCTTCTATGCATGCCACCGATCCTGCAAAACTGGGCCCAGGTACTACTACTGTGCACAAAAATGTTTCTGAGGGGAAAACTGCAGTTTCTGAGGGTGGGGAGACTGACTTGGCTTTTTCTAAGCCAAGCACCTCAGCCATTGACTCCACTGTTTTATCTGGGGACCCTACAAATGTGTTATTTTCGAATAAGGGGGAAGAATTACCTCCCATAAAGCCTACTATGTCAGAGTTATTTAAGAATAAATTGGAGCAAGCTCCACGACGTAATGCTGTCAGGATTAGATATAAGGGAGGTCTTCAGGAACATCCCGACCGATATTATGTATTTAAGCAGCTTTTGAAATTATCCATGGGTTTTTCTCCCTCAGATATTTACGCTTTGATACATATTGCTGGAGAAGATTCCTTTGATATTAGCTTTCAGACTACTTTTCACTTAGAAAAATTTTGGGACAAATATGCAATACACAAAACTACACCTTTGTGGACCCCTTTCTTCGCTATTCCACTTACCAGGCCACAAATTCGTTATGTCACTATTATGTTTCGTAACGAAGGGGTTAATGTGAGTGATATTTACCATTGGTTGCAATCTAGATGTGATATTTTAAATCCTCCCGGAGCTTTGTTGGATTCTGAAGGGATTTGGACCGGAGGGTGGAAATTTAAGTTAAACTATTCCAAGTTAATTCGGAAGTACATCTCCTAATAGTTTTACCTGGGGAAAGATAGGGGTTTGTTTTGACGGGGATAGCCTAGAGCCTGTTACAAGTGTGGAGCCGAACCCATATTAGTAGTGTGTGTGATGTTTTAAAATGCCCTTATGTGGGGATTCGGTCACTCCATGGATATGTGTTCTAATATTTTCCAATGTAACCTGTGTGACGAAAAGGTCATGCCTTCCATCAGTGTCCTTGAGGCACGATGGAACTACACAGAAGGGTTTGGATCAAGATGATTTGTTGAAAAAGCTCATACAAAAAACAGAGCCTTCCTGAACACATTCCCTCTCTGACCCCAGTTTCTCAGGTTACAAGTAAACCAGTTCGCTCCAAAACAGTAGACACTGGAATACAGGAACCTCAGCCATTATCTGATAATAATATTCCTAAACCTTCTGTCTCTGAGAAACAAAATTCAGGTTTTTCTATGCCTCCTCCTTTTGAGCTAGCTAAAAGCAGACGCTTTACCAGAGCATCTCTAAAACAGCCCCCCGACTCCGTTTCCCACTGAAAATTTTTTTTCACCACTACAGGATGATATTAGGGATTCGGATCTTGAGTCAGATACCTCACATATATCAGAACTCATAACTGAGGATGAAGACAGTAAGGCGACAGAATTGGCTAAAGAAAAGAAAGGAAAGAAGGGGAAGAAACGTAAAGTTAGCCAAAAAAATGGAACTTAACTTTAACACCTTTTTGGCTTCATGACCTCACTTAAGGTAGCATCTTATAATGTTTGTAGTATTAAGGCACTACAAAGGCAGTTACCTTTACTACAATATTTAGCCTCTTTACACTTAGATATCATTTTATTACAAGAAACTAGAGTAACATCTCTTTTTGAAATCCGGCAATTGCAGAAAATGGATCTGGGGACCTTCTTTTGGACCTTTGGATCTGATAGTGCTGATGGCATTGGAATATTATTTGGGAATACGTCATTTAAAATATCCAAAGTGATTGATGTCAGACCAGGTAGAGTTTTAATTTTAGATTTCTCCTTCAGAGACTACCTTTTCGTTTGGTTAATATATATGCGCCTCAGACAAAGTTAAGCGGATTACTTTGTTTGAAGAGATTAAACCTTTTTATGTACCAGAAAACATATTATATGGGAGGAGATTTCAATTGCTCCCTAGACTAACTTTTCAGTAAAACCTCCGGGAAAAAGATATATTGTGATACAAACACGCTTACTAAACTTATTGCAGACGCAGACCTTCAGGATGTTTACAGGAAAATGCACTCACATGGTGGAGCAACTTATTTTAGACATACTTTCTCCACTCGTATTGATATGGTTTTTATTTCTCGTTACATTTTTCCGTTATCCTGTACAGTCTCTCCTACTGAATTTTCGGACCATTCCATTTTAATTTGTAATCTTTCTCTAACCAATATACCTCCCAAATTATACTCTAAATCTCACCGTTGGAGAATGAACTCTTCCTTCTTACAAGATGCGATTTCTTTTTCCAAACTAGAAGTTTTTTTTCTTGCTAAATCTACTACTTTAGATTTGTTTGATTCCCTTATGTTTGGTGGTTACAAACTAAGAAAGAACTTAAAAGTCTATTCCTTACTTGGGGACGGACTAAAGCTAATTCAGATTATATGACGTATCTTATGTATAGAAATCAACTTTATAAATTAATGTCTTTCCCCCCTTCAGATCATTCTTTATACACTTCCCAAATTTTGAACATAAAGCGACAAATGAAGTTGTTTCAGTATGATAGAGCCAAATCCTTGGATCTGGAATTTAAATTTGGTATTAAAAACAGTCCTATGTCTGATCCATTCCAAGCTTGTAAGACTCGTTTGACACATACTTTAATGTCAGGGCTAATTAACTCACAAGGAGATTTAGTTACCTCCGATATGGGAATGCTAACAATTGTTCAGCACCATATCCAGGATTATTTTTCATCTAAACCATTGTTATCTACCCACAATTTTCCATCTCACTGCCTTAGCCCTTTACCTTCACTATCAGTGAATGATTTACTACTTTTAACTAAACCTATATCCGCTTTGGAGGTAGTAGAAGTTATAAAACAGTTAAAAATGGATCTGCTCCTGGTTTAGATGGCAACCCTAATGAGTTCTATAAAATATGTATAAAATACATGGTTTTTTTTGCCTCTAGTCTTTAATTCTATCTTGAATTCAGCCGCAACCTGCAAAGATTTTTCCATCTCACTCATGACTTTTCTTTTTAAAAAAGGTGATAAAAGTCATCTATCTAATTGGAGACCAATTAGCCTCCTGAACAGCGATTATAAGATCTTAACGAAGATTTTACATAACCGTTTGCTAAAAGTAGCAGAAATTCTTATCCATCCTGCTCAAACTTGCTCTATACCAAATAGGAAGATACAGCATAACCTTTTTTTAATAAGAGATCTCTTTTCAAGTACTTTGCATAATCCCTTCAGGTCAGGGTTAATAGTAGCACTAGATCAGGCTCAGGCTTTCGATACGGTTTGTCACTCTTATCTGTACTTTATATTGTTAAATTATGGTATTCCAAAAACCTTCGTTCATTGGATAATTAAACTTTATAGTCAGGCGATTACTATCCCCATTGTAAATAGCTTACTGGGCACTGAGATTAACATTAATAGGGGTGTTAGGCAGGGTTGCCCCCTCAGTCCTCTATTATACACTTTTGTTCTAGATCCTGTTATCAGATGCATTATTCTGGATCAACAGATTATAGGACTCTCACCTTCTCCATCCCTGGACAAAGTTAAGGTTACAGCCTTTGCAGATGATGTTACTTTATTACTGGCAGATACTACATCATTACAGAGAGCGTTAGACATTTTCCTTTTTTTTGGTCAATTTTCAGGAGCTTCCCTGAATATCGACAAAAGTTTTATTTTACCATTATACCACTCCTCTACTCATGTATCCGAGTTTTTTTAATATATCCATTTCAAATACACCCAATAAAATTTTGGGGATATGGTTTGGGGTCGAAGATATGGCCCTTTACAATTGGGAGAAACAATTGGTTATTGGGGAATCTAAAATAAATTTATGGAAAAGTTGGACTTTTGGTAAACAGAAACGGATTGCTGTTATTAAAAAATTCTTATTACCTCTCTTCCTTTATATAAGTCATATCTTCCCTCCACCCATATCTGTTGAAACCAGATTATATAGTCTTTTTTTTCAAATGCTCTGGGGCAACAGGCTCAATCCTGTTAAAAGAGATTTACATATCTTTCGAGGAAAGAGGGGTTTGCAGATGGTTAATCCCGTTGTTTTTTTTATTCTATTTTTTTATTTTCTTCCTTTCCATTTATATGGGTAAAACCTTTTTTAGCGTGGCATTATTGGGTTCAGTCTGTTTGGCATAAATATTTTTTTAAATGGTCCATGCTTCCTCCTAAAATACTTGCTTCAGATAGCTTACCTACATATGGGCTTTCTACTTTTAAGAAATTGCACCAATGGAAGATACCCTTACACAAATTACTTACCTTAACTAGAAAATCCTTTTACAATTATATTGTTTATGATGTTCACAATATCACACTTTTATTTCCACATTGTACTCCATCACACATGACTTTTGCCTTGCATAAACTGACTGACTTCAGGATTCCAGCTAAAATTTGGGACATAATTTGGATATCCGCTCATGGGAGATTGGGCGTTAGAGGAAATTTGAAGTACAAACCTTTAGTTGACAGATATTGTTTGAGACCACAGTGTATTAATGTTGAAGAAAGCCAACATCATTTTTTCTTAGACTGTATCGATAGTAAGGCTTTTTGGGCTGAGGCAGCTACACATTGGAATATGCCACATTTAGTTACTTTAACATACGATATTCTTGTATTAGGTGATTACACAGGAATATGGAAGCAATATCATAAAAGTACGTTGAATGTTTTCTTTTCTTTATTACAGTATTTTTGTATGGAGCTCGTTGTAAATTTGTATTGCAACAACAGCAGACATCATATTCAGTAATACTTGATTCCGTTCAAAATGACTTACTTGAGCTTCGCTAAAGGATATCCAGCATTTTTCAAATGTACAAGTTATGGAGTTGTGGAAATTTTTCCTATTTTTTCTGATGTCTTCTTTTCATCCATATCTGTATTGAATTATTATATTCTTTTATTTTTCTGTATCATTTTAGTATGTTCAATTTCTTCTTTCTGTGATGTTGTGTTTTCTTGTTTAATAAAAACTTCCCCTACTCTTTTTGATAAGTGCCATGGGATCTTTAACATCCACCTGAACTACCACCAATCCAGGAAGATGGGACCTCGGTTTAACATCTCATCCGAAAGATGGCACCTCAGAAGTGCAGCACCCCTCTCATGATGCACTACAGTGTCAGTACTGGCATATTAACCCAAGTGCCAGGTGTTGGAACTGAACCCATGGCCCACTGATCTCCTGGCCCCAGAGGCGAGTGTGCTACCTACTGAGCCACTGACACTGACTAATGACAATAACAATGAAATACCTTTGTGAAATTATTGGAGTACAACAAAGATTTCATCTACCATACCACCCACAATCATCTGGGATGGTAGAAAGGATGAACAGGATGCTAAAAAATGCTCTGAAAAAGACAGTGATGGACTCAGGGAAAGACTGGGTCACTCACTTGCCAGGAGCTCTCATGGCTGTAAGGGGAATGGTTCAGGCTAGTACTGGTCTGGCCCCCTATGAGCTCATGACAGGGAGAAGGATGAGACTGAACTACCCATCAGAATTACCAGAACCTTCCAGTGTGTTAAAAGACAGTGTCAAGCACAGTCTCTTTTTACATCAAG
The DNA here is from genome assembly GCA_016271365.2 of Neoceratodus forsteri. Lineage (NCBI taxonomy): Eukaryota > Metazoa > Chordata > Ceratodontiformes > Ceratodontidae > Neoceratodus > Neoceratodus forsteri. The sequence goes on along the minus strand of JADMNL010000035.1, from coordinate 115,788,169 downwards.
TACAAGAACAGTTACAAAAGCATCTACCACATGCTTGTTGGCACACGTCCCAAGCATACCAAAGAAACCTAAAACAAAGGGAACCCAAAATAGGGTGGGAAGAGTCACTGCAAGTGAGAGACATGGTGATGATTAAAAATTGGGATCGGAAAATACCTTAGAAAGATGCCAATTGGCTAGGGCCATATAAAGATAGAGAGGGCCTAGACAATACAGCAGCATACGTGGAAAAAATGGGAAAAGGAAAAGGTAAATACAAATGGGTTCATGTGGACCAATGTAAAAAGATATCAGACAAACTATTACAAGAATAAATACTGCATTTGATTTTCTTTCCAGATATGCAATCAAAGCCACAAAAAAGGACACCATTACCAGCATCTGTATACTATACTGCCTTGTGTGGCCCATTTGGACTATAACAAGCAAATGTGATAATAAAAATGATATTACCATATCACACTTCTGGCAGGCAAGAAATAATGGAACTCACAGTGGCCTACTGGACATTGATTTGTGTAGTATATGCTTAGGGGGGAATGGGGAGGGGCAATAGACCGATGTGTAGACTATTCTGGCTTTCCAATATGTGAGGTTTTAAAGAACAGCCCAATGTATTCCATATTATGTGCTGTTCCCTTTGATACATCAAAGGGGCTATGGGACATAGAACAACCTGACTCCTTGGAGTGGTATCTAGAGGACCCAAACTTGCCATCAGAATGGACAGAAACCAATGAGCCAACACACATGCCACCCTTTAAAAATGACTGGAAGTATTAATTTAAAAGGCATCATAATGTAAAAAGAGCAAATACGTATGGAGTTTATGTTAGTTGGATACTTACCAGAAGAGTGCACAGAGTAAACTCCCGAACTCCAGAAGTACAAAAAGCTGTGAAAGACTAATTAAGCTAACCCATGAGATAGATAAACTGCAGACTAGACAAAGAATAATAACCAAAATTGCTAAAAGAAGGGAAGGTCAAGCGCTAATCTAAGTAAAATAATGATACAAGAATACAATGTCAGCTCTGCTATTGAAGCAGATTGTTTTACAAATCATAATGTAATCAAAAGTGCTGCTATATTTGCTATCCATTTAATATAAGATAATATAGTTTTTTTTAAATTGCATATTAGAAACACCCTAATGGGATTGTCCCATGGGTCACTTCTGCATATGTAATGCATAATATTTTTGTACAAAACAGCATTTAAACTAGTCAAGGCAGCGTCACTGGTACTGATGCCTTCGATACATTTTGCATTTCTTTTTTAAAAATGTTAATGTACTACATTTGGTGGCTTTGTCAATTGTATGCCTACGCTTAAATTAGGCCGAGTACCTGTGAAGTTCTTAAATAGATTATGGTACCAATTCCCCATCATGCAGCTGTGATCAGTGTGCCTGTGGTGTATAAGCCCTAAGCAGGAATAGACACAAGGGAAACAAATACCAGTACAGGGGCTGCCAACTAGGTTTGGAGTCTCTGTCCCAAGCCCTATTATTAGTGAAGGGTGGGAAAGTAATATATTGTTTGCCCTTGGTCAGCAATGGTATAAATACACAAGAGGCATGACGTGCAAGTAAATAATAATAACATTTGTGGCAAAGCCCCAAAGAAGGGATTGTAGAGAGTGATTTTACTATAATGTGTGTCTTTGCACAAATTTTAATAGTTGGCAGGGGAAAGGCTACAAAACCCCAAGTACAATCTGATAAAGCCAGTAAGTGGGTGCATGAGCAAATACACAGAGAGACAAGAGTATAAAAAGGTATGTATACACAACGCAGTTACAACAGAGATATATTACAAAATGGTAGTTAAAAACAAAACTTATGTGTACGAAATGGTGGACAAAACAAAACTTATGTGCTGCATTTCCCCAAAATGATGTACGCATTTTTTATAAATGCTATGTGTCATATTTGTCATAGCTCTTACTTATCATAGTTACACAGTGACCTATCAGAATGTGACAGCAGCTTGTTAAGGAAAAGAGTACATCTGTGGTTATAAAGTATATTGCATTTCTTTGTAATTGTCTGCTAAGATATATTCTGTACTTGCTTAAGAGTAAGTATATCTTGTTAATGCTATAGTTTAAACTGCAATGCAATTTTTATGTTTTACGTATAGTAGAATAACAAAACCAGCTATTGTATGTATTAAGCCTACGTGCATGTATGTCAGTGGAGAATTTGCTAAAAGCAAACTGTCATTAGTTATACAATGCTGCCATCTTGTGGGGATTGGCATTTATTACTTCATTTATTTCATTTCACAATGCATGCTACAGGAAATGCAGAGGTAAATTCTTCAGTTACAGAGCTAATATACCAGCATTGCCTTGTTTGGAGACAGGATATGCACATCCTGTGTTTGTTCAATTGTATATAAAGCTTTGTAAGTTCTGCCTAAAACAGAACGGCTTTTTATTTTTGTAACTGAAGCTACAACCTTTATATCAGCTTAAATGTTGTATCCTGACCAAGTAAAGCTTCATGAAATCTCCTCCGTTCTCCATGTGGTCTATAAATATATATCTAGGTGGTCTAATAGAGAGTATCGAGGAAGTAGACAGCCTCTCCTCGGAGATCCCATTGGGGTCTCCCTGCTACAGTACTCTGTGTACAATGCTTCTGTAACTGCCACAGTATCCAGGCATCCCTCTTCCATCATGGCCACCAGTTCAGGGAGCTTGTTACCTAGACTATGGTATTGGTACTCATTACCCTCCATTTTTTGATGACCTTACCCCTTTTTTCCCCTGGTGGCCCCCTTTTGCCCAACACCCCAATGGCAAAACATGTAAAATGACTGCTAAAGTGACAGTTGCTGTAATGGTCTGTTTCCATATTTCACCTTCCCCCAGTGTCCAGCACCCTTCCCAGACCAACTCCAACCTGGAGTTAGAATCCTTTTTTTTTGGAAATTAAGTAAACTTTATTATTTTGATACAATCAAACAATACAACCAGTATACTGTCACAGGAAAACTGTTAGGATAAAGAAAATAAATAAACAAACAATCTCTAGCATACCCCTTCCACCATAACCCCTACCCCCCCCCAGCGGAGTGTACCAGTCCATTATAAATTATACAGAAAAAGTTAATGTAATCAAAATGTGGCTGGAAGAATAATATCAAACAAGGAAGGATCTAGCGAGGTGCCAGAGGCAAGTGCTGACTATTTCAGATATAAGGTAAATAATTTACCCCATTTTTTATTGAATAAAGGCATATAATTTCATGTAGCAGCAGTTAAATATTCTGTTCTTAAGGAGAAAGAAAGTTCATTCAACCATTCAGTGTATGTAATGGGTGATTGGTCAAGCCAATGTCTCAGGACTAGTTTTTTAACTGCTGCAGAGACCAAAGCTATATGGTAACATCTTCCTATGATCTGAATCTTTGAAAAATCACTTATAATGCAAGTTTTGGGAGAGAAAAGACCGTGTAAGCCCAAAAGGGGATCCATGTTATCCTCTAGTCTCTTCCATAAGGGAGAAATCTTTTTGCATAGCCAAAAGACATGCAGTAAGGTACCGTCCACTTGGCCGCATCTGGTACAGTAGGGTGAGGGAAGTCGACCCATTCTAGCCAATTTAATAGGGGTATAATACATATTATTGAGAATCTGATACTGCATGAGTCGTAATCAATCTTGGGTCAGGTATGTATAGAAGTTATTCCATAAATTAGGCCGGGTAAAGGTATATTCAGGTAATAGCGATTCCCATACTTTGGATCCCTTTGATATAGGTGGGTTAGGTAATATTAACAAGTCCTGATAAACAGCTGAAACCCCATGAGGTTGAACAGCTGCATTTCGAATCTTTTGAAGAAGATCCCGGAGAGATGAAGTTTGTGGACTAGGTCCAAACTGTCATAATAAAAGGTGTCTTAGCTGATAGACCTTAAAGATGTGAGTAGGGTTTAAGTTGTATTGGTTTAGTATCTCTGGAGAGGTCAGAATGGAAGTTGAATTGTAGAAATCTGATATATTGGGATCAGACGAGCTAGGGAGCCAGGTAGGAGGAATTGGAGAGTTCCCCAGCTTTATATTCAGATTGTGGAAGGTGGGTTGAGAGAAGTCTTTAGATGGGGGGATTTTAAGGTAAGAACATAGCTGCAAGAAAACTTTAATGGAGGTGCCCATCAGAGATGACCGCTCTGGTTCAGATAAAAAATTCCATGGGGAGAAAAACATGGAAGTGGAAGAGAGCTTGTAGTCTAAGAGCAACTGGGATTCAATTTGTAACCAGATCGGGGTATATATGTTATCAGTGAGATTAAGGGGGGACAAAAACCATTTGCCACATTTATGAAGGTGACTGGCCCAATAGTACAGTAGGAAGTCAGGAAGTTGTAAGCCGCTGGAATCCTTAGGTAACCTAAGTTTGGAATAGGATCTTCTGGGTGATTTATCTGACCAGATGAAAGAAGCAATATAAGAATGGATATGCTTAAAAAGGATAAAGGAAGCCAGATATTGAGCATATTCAAGGGATAGAAAAGACTAGGCAGTATGTTCATCTTAATGATGTTAATCCTTCCCCAGAGAGAAACTGGAAGTCCTTTCCAGCATGTTAAGTCCTGTGGTATGGTAGTTAATAAATCTTCTAAGTTTAGTTTCTTAGTCAATGACAGATCTTTCGTTAAGCAGATACCCAGATATTTAATATATCGGGGAGACCATATCATGACAAAAGGGGAAAAATCTTGTCTATAAACTAAGTTATTGAGAGGGAATATTTCAGTTTTATTGAAGTTCAATTTGTAATTTGACTATTTACCAAATTCCTCAATAACTTGAAGGGCTGCAGTGAGGGAGGGTACAGGATCTGAAATATGGAGTAAGATGTCATCTGCATAGACAGAGAGGGTTAGAATAAGGTTACTGACTTGAATAACGTGTATGTTAGGATGAACGTTAAGGCTTCTGATAAGCGGTTCCAGATAAAGATTGAAAAGAAAGGGTGAAAGAGGGCAGCCTTGACAGGTTCCAGTGTATAAAGAGAATAAGGGAGAGAGAATTCCATTGCAGTAAATTTTGGCCATGGGGGAAGAATAGAGGACCTGAATCCATTGTATGAAATCAGGAGGGAAGCCCATCTTCTGCAAGGTTAGCCAGAGAAAAGACCAATCAACCCTATCAAAGGCTTTCTCAGAGTCGAGGGAAATGAGAGACATGGGAATGAGGGACGAGTTAGCCATCTGAAGTATGTGGTCTATCTTCCGAATATGGCATGCAGATGTTCTTCCGGAGAAAATTGCTACCTGCTCTGGACTAAGAAGACCAGACCATACATTGTCAATATGTTTAGAAAGTATTTTGGCAAGTATGTTAATGTCACAATTCATAAGGGAAATGGCACGGTAGCTTGCCGGTTGGTTAGAAAGTTTATTTTGTTTGAGAAGGAGAATTATAGTGGCCTCCAATAGGGAAGAATCTAGTGAGTCCAAGGAGATCATGAAGTTGAAGAGCCTAAACAAAAAGGGAGACAGGTCAGCCAGAAAGCTCTTGTAGAAGTTAGAGGGAAAACCATCAGGGCCCGGAGACTCATCAGTGGCTAAATTGTCTATGGCAGTCTCTATTTCAGCAATTGAGATGGGGGCTGAAAGATAGTTCTAATGTTGTTCCATAAGACTAGGTAGGGGAATAGCATTTAGATACGTAAGGATTTCTGATGAGTCTGGTACAGGAGAGCGTTTGCTATATAATGCGGAATAGAATTGTTGGAAACTGATGATATATCTCTAGGGAGAGTTTTAGTAGAGCCATCCGAAGCCATGATGGAGGGAATGATTTGAGAAGCTTCGTGTTTTTTCAGTTGAAGCGCTAATAGTTGTCCTGCTTTCTCTCCTTGTTCAATATATTTGGTATGAGTTTTGAGGATAGCATATGTCACCTTTTCTTTTAACAAAATGAAATATTTGTCTCAAAGGGCCATGAGAGATTGTAGGAGATCCAGACGAGAGGTGGGGGAGAGAAAGATTGTTTCAGAACTCGGATTTGTGCCAGTAATGAGAGGGCATCTTTTTCTCTACGGTGTTTACAAGTAGATGCAATCTGAATAAACTCCCCTTGAAGGAAACATTTCAGGGCGTACCATTCGTAATCTACTCTAGATACTGAGTTTTGGTTAGAAACATAGAAACATAGAATTTGACGGCAGATAAGGACCGCTTGGCCCACCCAGTCTGCCCATTTCCCTACCTAATGGATAAGCTGCAGATCCTAGTTAACCAGCAGCCTACTTCTTCTTATCCCCACCCCCTAGAATTGCCTTATGACTGTCCCATGCATGCTTGAATTCAACCACTGTTTTTGACTCCACAACCTCCTCTGGAAGGCCGTTCCATGCATCCACAACCCTCTCTGTGAAAAAATACTTCCTTAAATTACCTCTGAGCTGCCCACCCTCTATCATCAAACTGTGCCCCCTTGTTCTTGCACACCTCTTTTTTTGAAAGATGCTACCCTCTTGGACTTTGTTGATTCACTTGAGGTACTTGAAAGTTTCTATCATGTCCCCCCTCTCCCTCGTTTTCTCGAGGCTATACATATTAAGCTCCTTAAGTCTCTCTTCATATGTCTTCCGGTGCAGACCCTGCACCATTTTAGTTGCCCTCCTCTGGACAGCTTCCATCCTGTCTATGTCTTTGCGGAGATTGGGTCTCCAGAACTGCATGCAGTACTCCAGATGGGGTCTCACCAGCTGTTTGTACAGAAGGATAATAACTTCCTGTTTTCTACTGTTGATGCCTCTCCCTATGCATCCCAGTATCCCCCCAGCCCTCCTTGCTGCCCTCTCACATTGCTTGCCCACCTTTAGGTCATCTGATATGACTACCCCCAGGTCCCTTTCCATTTTTGTTATTAGTATCTCACCCCCATTGTGTACTCTTCCCCTGGGTTTTTGTTTCCCAGGTGCATTACCTTGCACTTCTTAGCATTGAATCTAAGCTGCCATACATTTGACCATTCCTCTAACCTTGCCAAGTCCCTTCTCATCCTTTCCACCCAACCTTGTGCATCAACTCTGTTGCAGATCTTTGTGTCATCTGCAAAGAGACATACTTTTCCTTCCAGTCCCTCTGCAATGTCGCTTATAAAGACATTGAAGAGGACCGGTCCTAATACTGAACCCTGCGGTACCTCACTAGTAACCCCCCTTTCTTCAGAGTGGACTCCATTTACTATTATTCTCTGTGTCCTATTCTCCAGCCAATTCTTTACCCAGGCTGTCATCTTGGGACCCACTCCCAGGCTGGCTAACTTGTATATTAGTCTTTTGTGTGAGACTGTGTCAAATGCCTTGCTAAAGTCTAGGTAGGCCATGTCCACAGCCCCTCCCTGATCTACTACTTTGGTCACCCAGTCAAAGAAATCTATCAGATTTGTCTAGCATGACCTTCCTGCTGTGAATCCATGCTGCCTTGGGTCCGGTGCCCCTCTGGCCTCTAGATACTCGACAATTCTTTCCTTCAGAAGTGATTCCATCATTTTCCTACCACTGAGGTTAAACTAACAGGTCTATAGTTTCCTGCTTCTGCCTTGCTCCCACTTTTGTGAAGAGGAATCACATCTGCCCTCCTTCAGTCCTCGGGTACCACCCATCCTCCCATGATTTGTTAAAGAGAGTAGTCAGTGGTGTCACTAGTTCTACCCTTAGTTCTTTTAGTCTGGGATGAATCCCATCAGGCCCCATTGCTTTGTCCACCTTCAGTTTTAAGAGTTCTTTCAGAACCCTTTCTTCTGTAAATGGGCTGGTATCAACTTCTGTATCCAGAGTGTTTCTACTGTTTGTTTTAGGTACCTCCCCTCTTCCTTCGTAAATACTGAGCAAAAATTTTGTTTAGTATCTCTGCCTTTACAGTCACCCACCCTGCCCACCCTCCTCCCTTTATTAAGCCTCACTATCCCTCCTTGGTCTTCCTTCACTCCTGATGTACCTATAAAGGTTTTCCCCTTCTTGACTGAGTTGGCTATCTTTTCCTTGGTTTGGGCCTTTGCTGTTCTAACTGCCTTCCCAGCTTCCTTTGCTTTGACTGATACAGTTCTCTGTCCTGCTCCTTCTGTGATTCCTTGTACTTCCTGAATGCTTTCTTTTTCTCTTGAACCTTCACTGCCACTTCCTTTGAGAACCATAGTGGTTTCTTACATAGTTTTGTTTTGTTTATTTGCTTCACACAAAGGCTTGTTAGCTCTGTGATGGCAGTTTTTATTATTCCCCATTGTTCTTCCACCCCTCCTTCCTGCCCATTTGCTAGTGCATTCCTTAGCCACTCACCCATTTTGGCAAATTCAGCCCTCCTAAAGTCCAGTACTTTTTGCCTTTGTATGGCTTGACTCTATTACTGTGTTTATTGTGAACCATACTGTTCGATGGTCACTAGTTCCCAGATGGCTACCACTTCTACATCTGTGATCCTCTCTTCATCTCCATTTGAGAGAACCAGGTCTAAGATTGCTCCCTCTCGAGTGGGCTCCAATACTAGTTGTCTAAGGCATGCCCCCTGTAGACCATCTATAATAACTCCACTCTTCGAAGTGGCTGCTGCAACTGCACTCCAGTTAACATCTGGGATATTCAGATCACCCATCAGCAATATCTCCCCTTTTTCTGCCATTCTAAGTATACTTTCTATCATTTCCTTGTCCATTTCCTCCCCCCGAGAAGGGGGTCTGTATACAACCCCTGTGCGGATTGTGGTGCCATTGCCGGTCTCCAAATTTACCTACAGTGCTTCTTCTCCTCCCTGTTTACCCTTTTGTTGTGTTGCTTTGATTCCTTCCCTTATGTAAAGTGCTACTCCTCTTCCTCTTTTACCCTCCCTGTCCCTTCTGTAGATAGTGTATCCTGGCATGTTTACGTCCCAGTCATTGTTTTGTGTGTACCATGTTTCTGTGACTGCCCCAATATCCAGATGTTCCTCCTCCATCAAGGCCACTAATTCAGGAAGCTTGTTACTCAGACTATGGGCATTGGTACTCATTGCTCTCCATTTTTTGATGGCTTTACCTTCTGTTGCAGCATACCCCACTGACCTTTCTACCTCGGTCTTTTTCTCATTTAGTACCCTGTTTTGTAGGGAGAGGCTGGGATTTTCCTGCTGCTTATCAGTGCCTCCCCCTTGACTAGTTTAAAAGCTTGCCAATGAAGCATTTAAACCGATTGCTCAAAAGACTTGTTCCCTTCCTGGACAGATGCAGACCATCCTGCCAGTATAGGCTGGTGAATGAAAGATTGAATGATAGAGGAAATTCTGGATTGAACATGTGAATCCTGGAGAATCTGAGTGTTTAGTTTCCATGTCATGTCTCGCTGCGAAGTTGAGTCAGGGACTATTATGGTCCATGTGGCTGCATGGTCAGAGATGACTATAGGTTCTATACCAGCGTTAGTGAGTCCAGGAAGGAGGAAACAACTAATGAGAATATAGTCAAGTCTAGAAAAGGTCTGATGGACTGTGGAGAAAAAGGAAAAGGTATGGGATTGTGGATTAAGAATTCTCCATGCATCACAAATCCCCAGTGTATCAATGAATTCATGTAATGATCTTGAGCAGCTGACAGGCATTTGAGGGAGTGATTTGACCTATCTATGTCTTGGGTTGGGGGTAGATTCCAGTCCCCTCCCAGAACTAGTGGGTAGGGGAGGAAGGGGGTTAGTTTATCCATCAGTTCTATGAGAAAAACCAGGTCCCCTCCCACTGGGCCATAAATACTACCAAGAACTACTGTATTTGTTTCCACTTTATCATACCTTTTACAAGAATAAATCTTCCATTAGGGTCCGATATGATCTGGTCCATTTGCCAAGGTATTGTACGGTGTACTAGCATGGCTATGCCTCTACTAGAAGTTGAGTTACCTGAAGCATAGACCTGACCAATCTCTTGTCTCCAAAAAAGCTGGGCTTCCTGGGTTAACAAATGCATTTCTTGTATGAATGTAATGTGAGCATGGAGAAAGGAGATATGTTTAATAATCTGATATCTTTTAGTCATTTCTCTAGCACCTCTTATATTCCATGTAAGAAATGTAATCATATTATTAGCCATTGTCCAACCACCAAAATATCTTCCACCACCAGGTGCACTCTGCTCCCTACCCTCACCCAAGATCCAAACATTGAAACTTTACCATTAACATAAAGGTACCTATTAGCAAGAAAAACACAATTAATAAAAACCATGAAACCCCATTTCCCATCTCTAATTTAAATAATGTGAGAACTTGTAGTCCCTTTAGGCAGTAACAATGCCAAGGGAGGCTATTAAACCCTAAACAGTATGTATTAAACAGGACAAAGGTAGAACTCCCAATATCCCAAAACAGGGGTAACATCTTTTATAAGAAATACCCTCCCTCCCTTCTTTTTAACCCTACTATATAACTATTTACAATAGAACCCCCAATTATCAAACTCATAATTAAATCTTTATTTAACCTATCCACCCCTCCCATAACTCCCCAGGGGTATTAAAATTCAAAGAATTGAGGGTAAATAGCAGTACCATACCCCTCGAGTCTGGATCACCAATTAATGAATAAGGTAATGGTGAATACGCCATCACTGAGTAATAAGAGTCAAACTCATATGTATTGATACTCAAAAGCCCTGAAAAGGGCTCACTTTGTATTTGTGAGGACATCATTCCTATAAATGCCAGTAATAGGAGGCAGATCCCCAATAATAGGAGGCTACTTGACATAAATGGGGAAACAGTGGTTATGAACCAGATGTTAACCCCGAAAACAATTACAGTGATGATCCGGACTCTAAACTCTTCAAAACAGTGCATGATGATCCTCAACATCTATACTACAGCACAGCCCCCACCCCGCTTCCACCCCCTGCCCATAAAATCTCTGGTTAAATCTACAGATAAAATATAGGATATAAAGCTAAACAGTGCAAGTAATTACCTTTAACAAAGCAAAGGTTGTAGTGATTAAAACAAGCCAGTAGGGGGAGTAGAGCTCCACTAAGTAGCTCAGTTTCATAATGTAAAAGGAAAAGGAAATGAAGTTGGGTGCCTGAGCCTCTCAGCATACATAAAACTAGGCTACTGAGACACAACCCACAAAAAAGTGGGGCACTCCTACACTCCATCCCCCAACATTATAACAATCACTAAGGCATGGTAGCCTGGTATGGGATATAGAGTTGTCAAAAGCCCTGAATAGAACCCCACAATAATATAGTGGTAGGCAATAAAGAAATACCTAAAGTGGCAGTATTATATGGAGTTCTAGGATTTAGGATGGTTCTCTAGATTTGCCACTATATATATATATATGCCTATAGCATGTAGTGTCTTACTGCCAGGTTTCAGTCTGCATCTCTCAGCTGAGCGCATTAGCGTACCAAGTGATGTTTTACACAGTAAGCGTCCAAAGCTAGGCAAAGAAATGGCCCTGAAATTAAAGGATCCCTCGGGTAGAATGTCTATCCCTTCATGTAGTCTTAAAGAGAGCTAGCAGGAGGTTAGAGAGTTCTTTCAAGGCGATGTCCGCTGAATCGAAGGAGTGCCATTTATCTTTAATTATGAGCTGGAGGCGAGCTGGATAATTCATCCAAAAATGAATGCCGGCCGTGATTAACTTCGAGACCACAGGGTGGAACTCAGCTCTTTTTCTATGGGTCTCAACTGGAAGATCCTGAGAGATTCGCAGAGTGAAGCCTTCCCATATGATGGAGCGGAGGTCCCGGAGTTTCTATAGAATGTGCTGCCTTTCAATGTAGCTGAGAAATTTAAAAATAAATGGAAGTGGAGGAGCACCTTCAGGTTGTCAGAGATGGAGGGATCTATGCTCTCGCTCAATCAAGTACGCGGGATTACAGGGTGACAGGCCTGCTAGTTTCTGCAGAAGCTTCTGCATGAATAGAATTGGCGAAGAGCCCTCAGAGGATTCGTTAAACCCGAACAGGACTAAATTGTTTCGGCGGCTTCTTCCTTACAGGTCTTCCTATTTTTCCTGCAACCGGGTCACTTGCTGCCACAATCTAGTGATGTCCAGGATGGATTTATCCCTCTATTGCTCGAGGGAATGTGTGCGTGCTTCAGAGTCAGTCATCCTCTTGCCCAGGTCTCCAATATCACACCAGAGGGATTTGATTTCAGCTGTAATCTCCGATAGTGATTCCTTAAAGGGCTGGAGTTCTTGGAGGAACCAATCCTCTGTCAAGAGTATGGCTGCCGGGGTTGGATTGCTAGGATGTCCCGTCTGTGAGCCGTGGCTGTTAGGCCATTTGGAATTCTTTTCTGGCATCACCGGAGGCATGTGATGAGGTAAAGCCTACTTCATTTCTTCCTCCATACGATTCGAAGAGACAAAAATGGCAGGGTTTCTAAACAAGCCCCATTGGTGCAGCACCATTAGATTTCATTTAGACAGAGATTCAGAGCTGTAGATAGCAAGAAATAGTAGAATAAGGCAGGAATAGGCAGGAGCCGAGGGGACCTGCTGCTAGTTAGGCTGAGGCATCACATGATCTCCTGGAGTTAGAATCCTAAAGTCTGGGGAGTGTGGGGGCAGATCCCCCCACATGGGGGTTGTGGGGGGCACAGCCCCCCAGAAAACACTGGGGGCTTGGGCGGCACAATACCTGAGTCGTTATTGTGCCGTCACTGTGCGGGAGGTCGACAGGTTTACTGTCGACCTCACTTGGTGCTTCCTTTTTCCCCAGCTCTGTCCTTACTGCCTTTGTCTTTTTCTCCATCTACCCTTGCCCTTCTCCCTATTGACTTCTCTATCTTGGTGTTTTACCTCTCTTCTAACTACCCTGATTTTTTTTTGGGGGGGGGCTAGGATTTCCCTTCTCCTTTTCAGTGTCTTCCCCCTTGGCTAGTTTAAATGCTTGCCAATGAAGCATTTAAATCTATCACCTAAGATCCTTGTTCTCCACTTGGAGAGATGCAGACCATTGCATCAGTATAGACTGGCATCCCTCCAGGTGGACCCCAAGACCCCCCAATGAAGCCAAAACCCTGAGCTATGCACAAATGTTTCAACCACTGATTGAATCCCATGGTGTGGAACACCTTAGCCTCATCCATACCATAGACAGGCAGCACCTCTAAGAATGTTACTGTGTGTGCTACTTATCTAAGGCCCCTCCCCAACTCCACAAACTCCTCCTACATTGCTCTGATCCATTTCCAGTCAGGTCATTTGTCCCTAGGTGGACACTCACATCCAGCTCCCTCCCCCATGCAGTTGCTCCCATGATCCTGGGGATTTGCTCCTTGTCCCTCCAAGCCATGGCACCAGGCAGGCACCTTACCTTTCTCTCCCCTCCCTTCCCCAGTTCTACCCTCCTAACAATGGAATTCCTCACCAAGAGTTGTTTCTTCCCCTGTGGGGTCCAATGCCACCCTCATGTGGGTCTCCTTTCTGGAGGTTCCCATCATCCTCCTTGGTCTCCACTGTGGGTGCCTCCATAGAGGAACCACACTCTGCCAGAATGGCATATGAATTGTGGAGAGGTACAGCTGGAGGGATGCACCTATGTTCCACCACCCTTACCCTCACTGAGCCCACTGTGGTCCAACCACTCCTCTTTCTTGGCCATCTCCGAGGCAGTGGTGGTGGCCCTGGTGGTACCTGGATGGGAAAGGAGGTGCCCCCAAATCCTGGCCAACTCATCCTGGAGATGAGTAACCTCTTCCCTCAGCCCAGAGATGTGCCTGAGATGGAACAACACCGCAGCCTCCAGAGCGTTTCCCAGATGACTACTGCTCCACAACCACTGCATTGCACCACTTCCATCATGTCTTAGTTGTGGCCCCTTAACTGTTGTTTTGTATACTTACTCTCCCCCACTTTATTTAATTTATTCATTTATTTTTTTTATATGCTTTTTTTTTTCTCTCCCTACTTTCCTACTGTCTCCATGCCCTTAAAGTTCATGATCTTCCTGTTCTTGGGACAAGAAGTTCTTGTATTCCTCAGTAGTCTCCTCCTTCTTACTTGCTCAGAGTCAGACCTTCAGCAGCTGGGAGGGATGGAGAGTTATTCTTTTCCTTCTGGGATGGTGAGTCTTTTGTGCCTCTGTGATCACTCTCACCCCTCCCCTCAGCTCTGTGGTTAATGCATTATGTACCCAGACTTGCAGGATATGTTTTCCAGTGTTTGAGACTGACACTTGCAATCAACAAGGGTATGACTTTTCATGTCTCTGCCCTTGTGGGAGATATGACTTTTCGACTCTGTCTCCCTCTGCTGAACTCCTGTTACAAGTACAGACATGACTTTTCATGCTCTGTCTGCTCTGTTTGGCATGACTTGTTTGTTGGCTCCACCACAGTCTTTTGGCTGATGTTGTTTTAAACTGCATTTTGTAAAATGTTTTTTTCTACTATTGTTTTGCACAGAAACTTTAGTTGGTCTAAATTAAGCACTTTTCAACTGTTCTTTGCACTTTTGCACTGTGATCTAAGCACTTTCCAGTTGTTCTTTGCACCTGCACAGCTATCACTTTAAGGCTTTAGCTTAAATGACACTGCTTCTCTGTGGTAGCACATTCTGAGGATGATCTCAAAACCGATCAATACATAAGCACACTGCCCATAAATAGAAGTCCATACCACATCTGGTTTTGTTTGCTGCAACATGCATTGTGTTTTATGTTCTGTGAGTGCTCAGTTTGTGCATTCTTAACATGGCTTTGAAGTCGAAGTAGTAAACCGCTCGGCACAAGTTTAGAGAATAACTTGCACTACCGAGTTTTTGTGAACGTTTTTTCAAAAAAAGCAGCCAGCCTTTTTCCAGCAGGACTCCATCTTGACCTGTCTGTTCTTTCCTTTACAACGTGGGTGAGCGATAGTGGCTTTGACCAAAATACTGATTTGATTGTTGCATACATGTTGTCTTTTTATTGCTATAATTAAAGGAGATTTATTTTTGAAATTGTTCAACGATCCCTTTTTTGCATACACCATAGTGCTGACCTCACAAATACAGTCTCTTTACTGATCTTGCTCTTATTCACTTTAGCTGTGAAGTATTTTTGTGCTCTCCCCTGTTGTTTGAGTGGCCCCCATATTTCCTGAGGAAAGGGTTTTGATGCATCTTTGCCAGAGTCACAATAGGTTTTGGCACAAGTACAGCGTGACTGGTGGAGACTACACTTAAAATCATCACCTAACACCACTAAACAACTGGTATGAAGGAAATGACATAGTTCTTTAAACTGGGCAATTCTGCCAGACTTTGTTTGTCGCATGTAAACATTAAGCAGGCATAGGGGAAAGTGGTCGTACAATACAGCCAGTAATAAAGCACAACCAAGAATAATGTCCAACAAGTACTGGACTTGACAGGAGAAGAAGCATAAAAGAATACCCACCCCATCACATTGGTCTAGGCCAGTGGAATATAAGGAAGGGCCATGCATCCAAAGTTTCTTAGTAAGGGTCCGGTTATGTAAAGATTTTAGTTGTAAAAATAAAATTGTACCCAGGAGTGTGGACAGAACAGACAGAGTTGTCAAACATTTATTATAATTGTTGGCACTACTAGTGTTTAAAGATATACAGAAAAGTTGAGGTAACAGACTCATGGGAAAGATCAGGGAGGAGGGCCAGCTTGTCCCTTAGTCTGCGACCTGGCTTGGCAATGTTTGGAAGTATTATTAAGACCAGCAGTGTCTTGATCGGAGCTAAGTTCACAAACAGAGAAAACAACTGAGGAAACCTCTGAATCCATGACATCCTCATCCGAATCACCCCATTGGGCAGGGGTGGACAAGACAGCAAATTTATTCTGAAGAACTGGGAGGTCCGAAGGGGTTACCCTCACTTTGGGGGGTTGAATGATGGTGCTTTTTTCAGGGACAGTCTGGTATCAATGGGTGTTCCAGCAGATGGTGGAAGAGGAGCCATGACAGGAGTTGAAGCATCCAGAAGTTCTACAGGAGGCTGGTCATCAAGCCCCATAGATGAAGAGTGCTCAGGGAGCTGGGCCAGGACAGAAGAGGCTACAGCAGGTGTGGGGGCCATATCTCCCTTACCAGGGGTGCCAGAAAATGGTCATGCAAAAGGAAACAGGGCCAGTTTACTAACAATGGCTACTAGGTTTCGGCAGGGGAGGGGAGCCATCTTAGAATTTATCATGTTGGTATGCAGAGCTGCAGCTGCACTCGGGGCCTGTCCCCAGGCTATGATGGCATCCTGATTTCAGTCGCCCCGGCATTTCGCATGGCCCAGAGGCATTTAAGAAAAGTTACTCTGTTCTTTACAGAGGTTACAGTGAAAAGGGTTATTACAGCCATAACCAGAGTAACCAAACTCCTGACCTCTGTTACATCTGGCCACATTACACACTGAACTAACATGAGTGGGAGAGTTACATTTACAACATGTATGGAACTGCCCTGGATAAAAACATACCCCTCTGTCTCTGCCAGTGTTAAAGCTTTTAGGAAGGTGACATAAACCCTTGTTTGAGTATTGCAGTTTAACCCGGTTTTTCCATCCCCCAGTCCAAACCAGCTGTCCTGTATGTCACACTTCTGTTTCAGCCAACAATAAATGCCAGAAACATGCACACTCTCATTACAAAAAAGTATAGCGATGTTTTTTGTGGCAGATTTGGAAAGGGAGATTGCCTGAAATGGGGCCCATTGGAGAGTATCCTTAAGGGAATCATATTTAGACCAGAAATCCTCCTAAGCAGTGTAAACCAGAATCTAATATTGAAAGTGGTATCACCAGAAATTTACAAAACAGCAAATAAGTCACATGGGGAATATCCCATAGAGTCTTTTAACAGGGTACAAATGATATAGAGTCTGTCCAGTAGGCACTCCATGTCACCAATGAATAAAAGGCATGCATCGTTTTGTCACTGAGGAGGTTCCTTCATGGAGAATAGGTGTGACATCTGGAAGGGCTTGGAGGGGGACAGGGGGGAGCAGTGGTTGGACTGCCTGTATCACAAACAGTTGGTGAGAAAGGCCACTCCCTATGGTGAATGGGGACAGGAGTGCTGAGCATGGGCGGATGCCCAAACGAGGCAGAGGGTGGCAAAACAGTGTCATTAGGCCCCTGAGTAGTGGCAGGGGTACCCACAGCTGTGGGATTCATTGAAGGTGGAAAGGAATCATAGAGTAACTTACCCATAAGTTCCCAGGAGACACCATTAGCCACTCTTCTCCAATTAGTAACCAAAAGAGAAACTTCAATAGATAATTTGGCAAGCTGCTTTCGGGTCAAAATGGGGTTACAGCCATGTTAGACTCGGGGTCATCATAATGACATCTGCGCTGGCTTTCAGTCAGGTGGTCGCCACTTTTAGGATTGCTTTGTTAACATGTAAAGGCCTGTATTGTTTGGGATTTGTCTACCTTAAAAATCTTTTGGCATGGTATACTCCCAGAAGCTCTCTCTGCTCAATCAATGGATTATTATTGGCCCTAATGGGATCATGCCTAAAACAAACAGGCAGTCGAGTCTTCTTGGTGGCGACCCTGACAATGTGGAACTCCTTGGCATTCCATTGGACGAGTTCTCCTGGGTGGAGGTATTTAACAGGGCTTAAAAAGCTGTCTGTTTGATTTGGCATATGGCATGGAATTTGAAAAGCTGTTTATGTGCCTCTTGGTGTTTGAAATAGTTCGTATATGTAAAGACCCTTGATCCTTTGGGTAAGGCACTTAACAAACAAAATATGTGTTGTCGTGTCTAAAATATAAAGAACTACAAATGTCGTCAGCTCGCATAGCTGTAACTTCCATCACATAAAGTTTTTATTTGTATTTTTTTGCTGATTTCTTTTCATTTGACCAGCATTCAAGGCTGAGCTGGAAAGAAGCTAAATGAATTCAAGCAGAAATATACAAATAAGCAATAACACAGAACAAAGCAGGCTTTGGTTCTTGTGGATCAGGATCTCTTTTCCTTTTTATGTCGATTGGGCGCATGTACAAGAAACATATTGCGGCAGCTTGCCCCAGAAGCAGATTGTGGAGGTGTGGCACTGTTGTGGCCAATGCCCCCACTGCCTTTTAAGGCTTGACCCCTATTCCCCAATGCCGTGGCACGCTGCTGCTGACACTAGTTCAGCCAGCATGTCACAACCTTGAAAAGTTTCAGCCGCTGCAATCAGCGGCCACCTCATCATTGCAGCATCATCAGCTGCAATGATGGAGCGACCCGTCATTGCAGGGTGGTCCCTTGCACTTCCTCCATCCAGTTTGCTGATGGGGAGCCCAGTCCCCATCGGTTTCTGTTACTGTGTGCCGAGAGGGTGCCCAATCCCCCTCTGCATCATGTCCCCCCTTCTTTCTTTGCCGACGGGGGTGCCCAATCCCTGTCGGCATGTCCCTCCTATTTCTTGTGTACCAAGGGGGGTGCCCAATACCTCTCAGCTCATGAGCCCCCCAAGTATGTGCCAACAGAGGTGCCCAATCCCCATTGGCTCCAGTATCCCCCACCACAAAACACGCAGGTGGCATGCTGGGAGCCCTCCCCAGCATGCCACAAGTACCTGCAGAAAGGAAAACCATCCTGCAATGTCTATTTTTTTTTTAAACCCTGAAAAGAAGAAAATAGTCCTTCACTCCCTCCCTCAACCCACGCCCATCCACTGCATACCCAACCTCCTCACGCACACATAGGAGGCAGGAGCCCAGTACAAAAGGGCAGCCTGCAGCACCAGGAGAAACAGAATGAGCGAGTGAGAGAGGGGGAGTGAGCAACCTCAACGGAGCTCTGTCAGGACAGCTGTGAACTTCTTTGTGGGCAGAAAAAGGCAGCAACGCAGGCAGGAGCCCAGTACAAAAGGGCAGCCTGCAGCCCCGGGAGAAACAGAACAAGTGAGTGAGAGAGGGGGAGTGAGTGAGCTCAGTGGAGCTCTGTGTGGACTTTAGAGTTGCCCACCCTCCTGCCCAGAGTCTTCTATTGTCCTATATTACAGCAGCATCCCTGGAGTGGGGACAAAGCAATGGTTGGATACTTTTAGGATTGCTGTAATAATACAGATTAAGTTGTTCTGTTTATTTCTCTAACTGAGCTAAGTACTGAGGTATACTGTTATGATTGCTGTAGTAATACATATTTATTTGTTCTGTTTATTTCTGTAACTGAGCTGAGTAGTAAATTTGGTAGAAAAAATTCAAAAAATGACTGTTTTACGAGCGTGCATTGTGCAGTTGCTATACACACTCTTAACTGGGAGAATTTGCAATATTTTCACTACAGATTTTGAACACTGGCATTTTTTCATACCTCCTTATGAACAGTACAGCTGTCATCTTTCACATCCTGGCCAAAATGCATGTTCCCACTTCAGGCACAGAATAGCGCAGTCGCTGTGGGAAATCGGTGTTCAGGACACATTAAGAAAACCACTGTGACACTGTTCATGAGCAGAGGTCCTAAAATGCCTATGGTGAAAATTTTGTGATGAAAGTCCATAAAATGACTGTGTTACGAGCGTGTTTTGTGCAGTTTCCATGCACCCTTGTAACTTCGCAAATTCGTAATATTTTCACGCCAGATTTTCAGCACTGGCATTTTTTCACACCTACTTATGAACAGTACAGCTGTCATTTGTCACATCCTGGCTGAAATGTGTTTTGCACTTCAGGTGCAGAATAAGCGCAGTGCTTTGGGAAATCAGAGTTTGGGACAGATTAGGATTGAGTGAGTGAGAGAGGGGGAGTGACCGAGCTCAACTGAGCTCTGTCAGGACTGCTGCAGATTTCTTTGTGGGCAGAAAAAGGCACCAATGCACGCAGGAGCCCAGTACAGAAGGGCAGCCTTCAGCGCTGGGAGAAGCAGAATGAGCGAGTGGGAGTGAGCGAGCTCAAAGGAGCTCTGTTGGGACTGCTGCGGATTTCTTTGTGGGTAGAAAAGGGCATCAGTGCAGCCAGGGACCCAGTACAAAAGGGCAGCCTGCAGTGGTGGGAGAAACAAAAGGAGCGAGTGAGAGAGGGGAGTGAGCCAGCTCAATGAAGCTCTATCAGAATTGCTGCAGATTTCTTTGTGGGCAGAAAAAGGCGTCACTGTAGGCAGGAGCCCAGTACAAAAAGTCAGCCTACAGTGCTGGGAGAAATGGAACGAGCCTGTGAGAGAGGTGGAGTGAACGAGCTCAACAAAGCTCTGTTGGGACTGCTGCGATTTCTTTGTGGGCAGAAAAAGGCACCAATGGAGGCAGGAGCCCAGTATAAAAGGGCAGCCTGCCACGCCAGGAGAAACAGAATGAGTGAGTGAGAGAGGGGGAGTGAGCAACATCAACGGAGCTCTGTCGGGACAGCTGTGAACTTCTTTGTGGGCATGAAAAGGCACCAACACAGGCAGAAGCCCAGTACAAAAGGGCAGCCTGCAGTGTCGGGAGAAACAGAATGAGTGAGTGAGAGAGGGTGAGTGAGCGACCTCAACGGAGCTGTGTCAGGACTGCTAGGGATTTCTTTGTGGGCAGAAAAGGTGCCAATGCAAGCAGGAGCCCAGGACAAAAGGGCAGCCTGCAGCGTCAGGAGAAATAGAATGAGTGAGTGAGAGAGGGGGAGTAAGCAAGCTCAGTAGAACTCTGCTGGGACTTTACAGTTGCCCATCCTCCCACCCAGGTCCTCTGTGGTCCTATATTACAGCAGGGTCTCTGGAGTTGAGATAAAGCAATGATTGGATACTTTAGAATTGCTGCAATAATACGTATTTATTCATTCTGTTTATTTCTCTAACTGAGCTGAGTAATACTTGGAGTGCAATAGGATTTCTTACTGGGGTAAGTGAAACTACTATATGAGAGCAGAGAACCAAAAGTATGGTAGCTGAGGGGTAAAAAGCATACAAGGAGGCTTTAGGATTGCTACACTAATGCAGTATCTAATGATGAGATTTGAGACTGAATTACCCTGGTCGGCAAGGGGGTCAGAAGGGGAACTAGTGTGGGGAGGACAGGAGTTTGATTTAATAGGGGCCTAACAGTTGTAGTAGGGTACAGAACCTGGGAGTAAAAGCCCGTAACATAAGATGGGGGCCAAAATGGGGCAGGTGCCATATGTCAATAGGGCGGGTATCTTTGGAAGGTTGGAGGGGTGTACAGGACGTGGGTGTGCCAGGATCCTGGACTGGGCTTGGAGGATGGGGGGTGTATGGTCTATAGTTGACTGGCTAGTTTGAGGAAGGAACTGTGGAGGTTAGGGAGGAATGTAAGTGGCAGGGCAGATGAGTATGGTAGGCATCTTGAGGGGGGAAATACGGGATGGCAAAGGGGGATGGAGGAAGAATAACTAGGGACTGAAACTGACCCTAGTATCAGAGGCAAAAGCAGAAAAGAGAGGAGAAGGGAAGGGTGCCCAAGGTGAGGGTGGGGGCCTCCTGATGGGAGAGGATGAGATGACGAGGAGTAGCGGGGGAGAACCAGGGGAGACTACAGATGGCTGCGGGTAGGGAGAGACCAGGGGTGGCATAGAAGGGAACACGTAGGAGGGGAGATCTGATAGGGGCAAGAGATGTAAGATTGGTATCGACTACAAATAGATTCGAACCTCTCCTATGGGACAGAGAGGGGAGCAGGAACATACTGAAGGGGAAGACAAGCGGGACATGAGAGAGATGGCAACAGGTAGGGGAAGAGCTAGTGAGGACAAAAGGGTAGATGAGGGCTAGTAAGGAAGGATGGTGTGGTGACTGAAGGAAAGAAGCCTACGGGAAGGGGGAAGGATGGGAGGGGCATCACTATCTGGGTAGAAGGGAATGTGGGCTCTAAATCGACAACACGGGGATAGGAAAGGGGTTGGAAATAATCAGGGGAGGAGGGAAAGTCAACATGGGAAGTCCAGTAGAAAGAAGTCAGGCTGGTAAGGGGTTCAAGGGGGATGGGAGGAATAAGGCAGAGAAAAGGGGTGAGGTGGAAGTAGGGGGTACAGATACAGAAGTCACAGAGGGTGCAGTTGGCGGGGGTAAGGGACATGGAAGGATGAATACTAGGGTGAAGAAGGGGCATTAGAAAGGAAAGGAGGTAAGGGGCAAGGCGGAACTCATCCTGGGGATTCCATACTGAAATGGGTGAGATGGGACAGAAAGGGGGAAAGGCGCAGTCATATTTGGGTTGAAGCTGTCCCCAGGTTTACTGCAGGAGTGACATGGCAGGCACTGCTCAAATGTGCACCGAGGAGGAGGAAGAAACCTCATTTACTGTTGCATGTGAGTACAAACGACTTGGTGGGGGACACTGTGGAAGTAGTGAGGTGGAGGTTTGAGTACTTGGGCAGGCAGTGTGAAGGGGTGGGGAAGTTGGTGGCATTCTTGGAGGTACTGCCGGTACCATGTGCAAGCATGGAGAGGAGGAGTAGGCTTGAGGAGTTTAAGTGGTTGAGGGATTTGTGCCACAAGAAACATTATGGGTTAGTGACTAACTGGGGTAGGGTCGGGGGAGAATAGTGACTTGTACACAGGGGAGAGGGTACAGTGGAGCAAGAAGAGGAGAGGCATATTAAAGGCAGCATTGCTGCTGGGCCACTGCTGGATGCCACACCTCGAGACACGCTGGCTACCTGGGTTCAGATGCAACCCTGGTCTGCCAGGGGCTGGCAAGGGAGGGATAGGACTGAGCATCTAGAGGACTGCTCTCCTATCCTGGGGCGGGATCCAGGGACCCACCGCTCTGTAGCAGCCCCTGGTGATGACCACAGGTGCCACTACAGTGGTGTAGTAAAGGGTGGCGGACTGTGGTGGACGTTGGCACGCTGTGCCTAAGCGCCATTGCATGGCAGCACTCTGCAAATTTGAGAAAAGTAGAAAATGTGCTATGGTCAGGCAGCATAATCTTCCGACCTCCCCCTGCCCACCCTGAATGGTGCCTCCTCAACTGGATCCTGCTCCACTGGGTCAACCTGGGAAACTCCTCACCACCCCACCACAGGGGTAATCTGTGGAGGTGAGCAGGTTGGCCTGATGTCGAGGGCAGGGCTAGGGGGGTCAGTCGGGATGACTAAGCCGACCATAGCCCAATGAGAAAATATGTTAAAAAACAAAAAAAAGGCAGGATTAGAAGGGTGTATCTCTACTAAGATGGATTTAAACAAATGGTGAGGGGTGGGATGGACAAAAGACAAGTTGACAGAAAGGTCCGGACACGGGAGCTTGATGAGCTCACCGCCCTAGATATAGGTAAAAGCAGAGGCGTAGTAACCCTGGAAGAGGGTGGGCAGAGTGGTCTGAGTGTAATACAGAAGGCACCACCACCCGGTAAGAATAATGAGGAGAAACTGTGCAGACTACTGGGAGGAGGGACACAGGCCAAGGAGGAGAAGAGTGAGGAGAACGAGGGGTATGGGTGGAAGGTGGTCTGACTACATGGATAAAGAACTGGGTACAGGGGAGAGTGCAGAGGGTGGTGGGGGGGCACAGCAGTGACAAGCAGGGTGCCACAGGGCTCAAAGCTTGGCCCAATGCTATTTGGGCTCTTTATCTCCGATATAGCACATGGAGTGGGGAGCAGGGTTAATCTGTTCGCTCATTATACCAAATCAAAAGCAAATAGTTATAGTAGCAGAGACCCCACACACACACACACATATATACACATGCTCCGAAAAGCTGCTTAAAAGCCTGCAATTCATTCAAATCAGTTCCATTTTCTTACTTACTAGGGGTTCAATGCCAACACATGTAAAATCATGTACCTAGGGCATAGGAACCCCAATGCTGGGTATAGGATGGGAGGAGGTACTGATACTCACTAGACATGAAAAGGTCCTTGAGGTTATTATATCAGAGGACCTCAGGATGGCAGTACAGTGTGACAAGGCTATGGGCAGGGCAAATTGGATTCTGGGGTGCATATGGAGTGGCATCTCCAGTAGGAGGCGAAGGGATGTTTTGCTACCATTGTATCACTCCCTGGTATACCCTCCGCTGGAGTACTGTGTCCAGTTTTAGAGTCCACACTTCAGAAAGGACATAAAGCAGAGATTTCCCAGAGGAGGGCAACTAAAATGGTTCAGAATTTTCGCAGGAATCTCTACATGGCCAGGCTGAAGAATCTTGACATGTACACTCTGGAAAAGAGGAGGGCTAGCGGTGACCTCATCAAGACCTGCAGAGTACCTCACAGGGGTTAAGAAGACACATTTGGGGAGTTTCCTTCAAATGAGGATGAGCACCCAAACCAAGGGACATACAATGAAGCTGGGGGGGGTATTCAGAATAGATGTGAAGAAATATTTCTTTACTGAAAGGGTGGTAGACACCTTGAACAAACTGCCAGAAGAAATGGTGGAAGCAAAAATGGTAGGGAGTATGAAGCATGCATGGGATAAATATAGGGGTATATTAGAAAAAGGGGAAGGAGGGGGTCAATGGAGATCAGTAGGGCTATGGAAGTGGAGCAGGCACAAGTTAATTGCAGGAAAAATCCATTAAGCAAGCTCTTTCACAAGGAGGTCCTGATGGGCACAGGCAGAATAAGACATGCAGTAACATATACAGGCAGGACTTACAAGTAGGTAGAGAACACTTTGGCAGACTGCGGTGGGCAGAGCGATCCTTTTCTGCTGACAAATTCTATGTTTCTATGGCATCATGTGTTAATTTAGGTGTAGTGTTTATTCAAAATTGGGCCTACTATACATCCAGATGTAAGGTACAACAAATTACCAAATTAGATGCAGCTCACTTACAGTACAATAAACAGAATCCCAGTGCTTCGAGAAGCCTTTACTCTTCATAAGGCTGCTTAAAGAGCTGGGGTTCTATTTGCAGTGTCCACACCAGTATGCTGATCTTAAAATCGATGCCGCATCTGAGTGACTACTTGATTCTTCCTCACTCCATTTCTTCCCCACTTTGAAAACTGCTTGTCCTGAGTTACTTTTGGGCTGGCAGCGCCTCGCCTGTGTTGGAATATGACCAATAAGCAGCACTGAAAGACGTCAGACTTCACAGACTGTGAAGGCAGCTGCTCACGGACAGACATAAGGGAATTCTAGTGGGGGGTAAGAGGAAGTAAGCTGTTGATTAACTAGAATCTGCAGCTTATCCATCAGGTAGGGAAATGGGAAGACTAGGTGGGCCAAGCAGTCCTTATCTGCCTTCAAATTCTACGTTTCTGTTTCTCAGCCACTACCTTGGCAAGAAGAAGGCTGCAGCAGTGGCCACTGATGACTGTTTGGGTGTGGAGATGGGGGGACCAAAGAGGACAGATCTAAGGAGATAAAATCATAATAAAAATTGTGAGACCTTCACCAGCTTCCAAAACACTTACCAGTAAAAGAACACTCTATGGAGTTTTTCAAATGGCAACACAAGCTGGTGAGCCCTCTGTCTGCCATCTGACACCAGGCATCAGCCAGCATAAAACTGCCAACAGAAGGCAGTGTGGTCATGTGGTAACTGAAATACTGGAGATTACACATTTATAAGAACAAAAGAATATCACACAGAAGCTGGCACATATGCCTATAGCAGCTGTCTCCTGCTTCTCAGTTCTCATATGTATACCCTTGAGGTACCTGAATGTTTCTATCATACCCCTTCTTTCCCTCCTCTCTTCCAGTGAGTACATATTGAGGTCCCTTAATTTCTCCTCATAAGTCTTGTGTTGCAAGCTCTGTACCATCTCATTCACCCTTCTCTGGACTATCTCCAGCCTGCTAATATCCTTACGAAGGTGCAACCTCCAGATCTGCACACAGTACTCCATGTGAAGCCTGACCATGGTTTTATATAATGGCATCATTACCTCTCTCCTTATGCTGGTGATACCCCTGCCTATGCACCCCAGCATGTCACTGGCCCTCCCAGCTGGCTTACCACTTTGACATTTTCAGGTTATCTGAAATAAGAACCCCTAGGTCCCTTTCCTTCTTTGTGACTGTCAGCAACTCCCTCCCCCATATCCTGTACCTTTCCCCAGGGTTTCTGTGTCCCAGGTGCATAATTTTGCACTTTTTTTGAATTAAACTTCAGTTGCCAGTTCTCAGACCATTTCTCAACCTTCCCCAGGTCCCTCCTCATTTTCTCCACCCCCTCTTGGGTATCCACTGTGTTACAGATCTTGGTGTAATCTGCAAACAGGCAGACCTTTCCCTTCAGCCCTTCTGCAATGTCACTAATGAAGACATTGAACAAGACTGGCCCCACGACCAATCCCTTCGACACCCCACTGGTCACCCCCTTTCCCCAGTCTCCACCCCATTTATCACCACTCTCTGCCTCCTGTCTCTCTTACCCAGTTTCTAACCCACTTTACCACCCTTTCCCCTATGCCTAGCCTACTAGGCTAGTTTATCAGCCTCCTATGTGGGATGGTGTCAAAGGCTTTGCTTACATCAAGTTAAGCATTGCCACTGCCCCACCCTGATTTACTTCCTTTGTCACCCAGTCAAACAGATCAACCAGATTTGACTGACATGACTTCCCCACTGTGAATCCATGTTGCCTATGGTCCTGGACTCCGATGCCTTCTAGATGCCCCACTATCCTTTCTTTAACCAATGTCTCCATGATCTTCCCCACTACTGAAGTGAGGCTGACCAGCCTATAGTTCCCTGCCTCCTCCCTACTGCTGGATTTCTGTAGAAGGACCACTTGTGCCCTCCTCCAATTCTCTGGTACCACCCCTGTGTTGAATGACTCACTAAACATGGCTGCCAGAGGTACTGCAATCTCCCTTCACAGTTCTTTTAATATCCTTGGGTGTATGCCATCTGGTCCCCTTGCTTCGTCCACCATTAATTTACTCACCTTCTGCAGGATTCTTCTGCTTGTGAATGGACTGTTGTCCACCTATTCACGCCTTTGCAACTGCTGTGGCCCTTGCCCCTCCCCCTCTTCTGTGAATATTGAACAGAAAGACATAGTGGATGTCTTGGGGGGGGGGCACATGACAGTTCTTAGGCATGGTACTTTCACTTCCAAATACCTAAACAGCATATATAAGCAATCAACATTCGGCATTGACAATTGCTCTTTATAATTTGTCCCACTGATGCCGCTACAGTTGTAGTTTGTTTTGCTGTACAGATTATGATTTCCCACTGCCCCATAGATAGCTTTCCTCTTTTTGTGTATTTTTTTCCTTTTCAATGTGCTGGTAGTGTGTGATTTGATGTGCTTTTTCAGTAGTTTATAGCTGGTAATTTTACCATCAGACAGCCTGCATTGAGGGACATGGCTGCAATTGATAGAGGCTTCCACTGCTGCTTGTTTTTCTTCTTCTGCTCAAAGTGAGCATCAGATGACTGCAACTGTTGATTGTCAGTTAGGCGGGCATTCATTTTTGTTTTGGAAGTAGGGAAGGACGTGTGTGTGTGTGTGTGTTTGTGTGTGAGAGAGAGAGAGAGAGAGAGAGAGAGAGAGAGAGAGAGCGAGAGCTGGTAGCAGACAGACAATGTGGTGAACGAAACAGTGTGATTGGCCAGAATTGTTTTCAATTTAATAATAATAATACACTCAGGTACCATATGTCTGGATTTTCCCTGATTTGGTTTGCATTATGATTAGTCCACATTGATGTTAACAGTTTTTTATTGTGTTGAAATGGCGGGGGGCTCCTTTACAAGAAATAAAATGACTGCCTATTTTCAAAAACCATTGCAGAAGTGTATATATATGCGATTAGGCTGCATTCAAGGATGTTGTATCATGCACGGTCATGTGCCTGGTTTTCCCCTGTCAGAGCTTTGAATTGTTTAACTCATTGTATAATACAAAATAATATAGGAACTATCATACTAAACAAGGCTGATCTTTCCATTTCAGGCAGACATGGTCTCTTAAAGACCTTTCATGCTTCACTCTCAATGTCTATGATGTCATCTCACCCCTCGATGGTCATGGTACAAATAGTTGCCTATTATTATTTATATTGCACAATAATAACAAAATGTTGCATACCGTAGGTGTGAAATTTACGATTCTTCTGGGCCCACTGAAGCAGATAGGGTTAAAACCTAAAAGCAGAAGCCTGTTCTCAGATCCCCATGAGTAAATGAACAGACAAGCATGTGTGGGTGCTCCGTTTGGCAATCAATTTACTTATTCTTAACTGTTTTAGTTCACATTATGCTTACATTCATTGTTATACCCATATCTTTGAATAACATTTTTGCAACATCCTTCATTCTATCTCCATTTCATCAGATAATCATCTTTGTCCATTTATTGTTCATTTTCTCGATATTATTCCTTCTATTTCTTGCCCTCTTCTCCCCTTCCAGATGTACATCATGGGGGTCATCTTCTCTCATCCCCCTCCATTCAATGGGGTACTAGCATATGCTCTGGCCCCATACTTCCTGCTGATTTTCTTACATCCTATTTTCTGTGTCCCCTGCTCCCTTTCCCCCATCCTCTCTCCCTCCTCTATTTTTTTTCTCACCTTATGGTTTTCTGTCTGCTGTCCACCTTCAGCAGCCCTCCAATGGTTACCTATGCTCCACCTACCACAGTGACCCCAACAGCTCCAATTTTAGTACTATTCTGGGTGGGTAGGTGGGGAAAATTCTCTCACAGCAAAAATTGTGAGCTCCCTTGGCCTGTGTTTGCCCTTAAGTACCCCTGTTGCTCACCCCTTTCCCTCTTCCTCTCCCCCAATCCTTGCTTCCCACCTCACTGCAGCCCTGACATCATAGCTCCTCCCCTTTCATGACCTCACCAAACCCCTCCCCCAACACTCCCCCTTCCTTTTCCAAACTTCAACCTCTGGCTCCCCCACAGACCTTGGCTTGGGCCTGTGGACAATGGGTTCGTCCTTTAAAGAGGGCAACCTCTTTGTACCCTCAGATCCCCACCTAGAAATACACAGACAAGGATATGTGGGATCCCAATTTGGCAATCAGTTTTCTCATTCTTTCCTCTTTTAGTTGACGTTATGCTTACTTTCATTGTTATACATGTCTCTCTGATTAACATTTTTGCAACATCCTTCATTCCATCTCCATTTCATCGCACAATAATTTTTGTCCATTTATTGTCCATTTTCTCAATATTATTCCTTCTATTTCTTCTCCCCCCCCAAGATGTAAATCATGGGGGGGTCATCTTCTCTCATCCTCCTCCTTCAAAGGGGATATTAGCATATGTTCTGACCCCTTTCTTCCTGCTGATTTTCTTATATCCTATTTTCTCCCCACCACCTTTACCCAATCTTCTCCTCCCTCCCCTATTTTTCTGTTAGTCCACCTCCCAATTGCAATGGATGGTGGACATCCCACCCAAATCCAAGGGGAAAGAGGGGACCTGCTCAGACTAACATCCTTTGCACCCACAGCCCTAGTACACAGGCAATCTCCTCATTAAACTGTGCCAGACCTAGACTGGAGAGGAGTACCCCCATCACACCTGTCATACTCAACCCTTTCTTCCACTGCTCCCTTGTACACCACCACACTACCCATGTTCTCAAACAGCCTTCCTACTCTGGCATTCATTCACTGCTTAGCCCCGTCCAAAGCCTTGTGGTTGTCCACATGTGTCCACACCCTTCGTGGAATAATGTCAGACCAAACTAGGGTCACTTCTAACCACCATTTCCTAATTTTTCCAACATTCCCATTTATCCAATAAGATTTCCAACCAAGGCCTGGTCCCCAGGTTGTTGCCTCCTAAGTGGATCATGATTAAATCTGGACAGTTGTGTTCCCTCCTTAACTCCCTGAGTGCTAGAAATAGTTGTGCCCATTTCATGCCTGTCACACCTCTCTAGGTCAACTTGATGTTGCTGAGGTCCAGGTACAGCTGCTGCCCCCCCCCCCGGCCTCCTGGATGCCCACTTTTCTGTCCAATGGATGCATATCCAAGCTTCCAACCTCCCTCAGTGCCCTTCCTGCTGAAAACCATAAATAGAGACAAAGTTACTATCTGTCTTTCCTTTGTGGCCTGTCCCCTCCAACAACACTTCTTAAAAGATCCCAATAATATCTACCCCTCTCCTGCTCCCCCCATTCCATCTTGTTTGCTTCTTCTTGGATAACATACCTAATCTGCTACTGGGAAGAAAAAAGACATCATTAGTATATGGGCAAGGTATTGTGAACATATTTTTTATAGCAATTAGAAAACCACTGTCCTTTCTCTTTGATATCCCTGATATGTTTCCGATTGCTGCCATCTCCGAGGCTGCCAAAATCCAGAATGAATGGGAGGAGTACCCTGTCAGGTTTTCCCACAAAAAAGCCAACAGCTAACCCTTTCTTTAACACCACCACAACCTGTGACCCAATCACTGGGGACCCATCCCCATCCCCATGCAAGAATATTAATGGGTTCCCATCCTGCAGTCACCCAGCCGCATATGCATGCAGGGCTCCGACCGGGCAGATGGTGGCATTCCTGTGGTTCTGCAGCATGACTCAGTTTCCTCTGCCAGCCTGGTCAGTCTTGAACCACCTTACCAGAACATAAATCCCATCCCAGGTCCACACCATGTCATCCCAATGCAACCCTGTAAACGTGTCTGCCTTGCCATGCCCTACCATCTCACTGACTCTGAAGGCCCCGCTATACATGGCTGTGAAAATCACCTTGAATAGGACTGCCTTCCTACTACACCTGCATACCTGGTGCAGCACCCCTACTTACCATTCCAGCAGACTCTCTGTCAGTGGTCTTCTATTGTCCCGGGGCCCTCCTGGCCTCACGCAGCCAGCTCTGCATCATGCGCCGAATGAGGTTACTCTTTGTGGGGTCCTCCCATCCCCTCAGTACACACAACTGACTTATTGCCACCAAGTGTACCCCCATCATTGCATGTGCCAACTTATTTCTCCACCCTGTCACTATGAATTGCATGACTTGGTCCCCCATCACTGCCCCACTTACCTGGCAGCCAAATTGTGTCCAGAACACCTGAAAGGCCCTCCATGAGGTTTTGTATGCTTTTAGAGTCTTGGGGGACCAGGAGATGCAGAACAACTGTTCAGCTCCCCCGATCCAATCCTCCACATGTAATCCAGAATTGACATTTGCCTGGGTTCCACTCCTGGGTGATGGCCCGGAACTTGCAAATCTGCAGGTGGGAGAGGCAGCCAGCCATCATGTTGTCCACATCATCTATATGCCTAGCCCTAAATAACATATTCAGTGTTAAGACCTGCAGCACCAACCGTCTTAGGATCCATATGACCTTCACTGACATCACCCCATGGCTGTTTAAAACATCCAACATTTCCCTACTGTTACTCCAAAAAGTGACCTACTGGTTCCTTAGCCTCTCTCCCCCGACTTCCATAGTGACCCAGATTGGAAATATCTATAAGAAAGTGATATCCCTCTTCAGCTGACCCGGACCCAGGTGCTGGGCCATACCAAGGCAAACCATTTTCCCCAAAGTATGCTCCCATGCCTGCGACCCCCACCCACTGCATCAGAGTATAGTTGCAGGTCTGTGATGAAGACTCATCCTGCCAAAATGTCCTGCCATTGTAGTGATTTAGAAAAGCATGTCATACCTCCAAGTCCTCCCTGGTCCCTTTGCTAATGTCTACTCAGTGGTGCATCTTTGAGATGCCCTGTGTTGCCCTTGACAGGTGCCTTACACAGAAACATAG
Organism: Neoceratodus forsteri; assembly: GCA_016271365.2. Classification (NCBI taxonomy): domain Eukaryota; kingdom Metazoa; phylum Chordata; order Ceratodontiformes; family Ceratodontidae; genus Neoceratodus; species Neoceratodus forsteri. The sequence goes on along the minus strand of JADMNL010000035.1, from coordinate 115,756,647 downwards.
AATTTGATGGCAGATAAGGACCGCTTGGCCCACCCAGTCTGCCCATTTCCCTACCTGATGGATAAGCTGCAGATTCTAGTTAATCAACAGCCTACTTCCTCCTACCCCCCACTAGAATTGCCTTATGCCTGTCCCATGCATTCTTGAATTCTCCCACTGTTCCTGACTCCACAACCTCCTCAGGAGGCTGTTCCATGCATCCACAACTCTCTGTGTGAAAAAATACTTTCTAACATTACCTCTGAGCCATTGCCTCTCTATCTTCAAATTGTGCCCCTTTGTTCTTGCACATCTCTTCTTCTGAAAGATACTACCCTCTTGTACCTTGTTAATTCCCTTGAGATACTTGAAAGTTTCTATGATGTCCCCCCTCCTTTCCTCAAGGGTATACATATTAAGCTGCTTTCCAGGCATTGCACCATTTTGGTTGCCCTCCTTTGAACAGCCTCCACTCTGTCTATGTCTTTGCAGAGATGGGGTCTCCAGAATTGCACAAAGTACTCCAGATGGGGTCTCACTAGCTGTCTGTAGAGAGGGATAACAACTTCCTGTTTTCTACTGTTGATGCCTCTCCCTATGCATCCCAGTATCTCCCCAGCCATCCTTACTGCCTTGTCACATTGCTTTCCCACCTTTAGGTCATCTGATATAATAATTCCTAGGTCTCTTTCGATTTTTGTTGTGGTTATTGTAAATGTGTGGCCTAGTGATACCGCCTTGCAGGCAAAGTTCAAGTGTCCCATAAGTTGTTGTAGTTGATGGAGCTGTGCACCCTCCACCGGGCCTACACAGCACCCAGTAATGCCCTCAGTTTTTCCACTTTTGCCCCGGTAGGTGAAATAACTCCCCCACCATGTCAATTTCAATGCCTAAAAACTGAATGTTCTGGCTAGGCACCTCCATTTTCTCTGGGGACAAAGTCACCCCTAGGTCACAGCACATGACCTCGAAATCCTATAACATCTTCTCTGTCTATTGCCACCCTTCCCCTATTACCAGGAAGTCATCCAAATAATGGGCCGCTACCTGGTATCCATATTTTTCTTGAAATGCCCATTGTAACCAGGAGTTGAACAATTTGAATGTCGCACAACCAATGGAGCAGCCCATGGGCATGACTTTGTCAAAATAGTAATTCTCCCCTATCTGGAAACCCAACAAGTCCCAGTCTTCTGACCGGACTGGCAGCAGGTGAAAAGCCGCTTCAATGTCCATGTTTGCCAGCCATGCCCCTTGTGATGCATTGACTAGCCTGATTGCCTCCTTTAATGTAGGGTATGTCACCCTACTGTCCTCCTCACTGATGTGATCATTAACCAAATCCATATCCAGGTACAACAGGTGGTGTATCACCCTAAATTCCCCTGGCTGTTTTTTTTCTGTACCAGACCCAGGGATGATATCCTTAGATGTGGCAGGGGTGGGTGTCCAAATGGGCCCTCCTCCCTCTCAGCTGCTATTTCTTTCTGGATTTTCTGCTCCAGCAACTTTTCTCTCCCCTTAACTGATTTCGCGTTCTTTGCTTTTGTCTCTTTTCAGTCCCCTTTAAACTTCAAGCTGAAGCCATCCCAAAAGCCTGTCAATAGTGTGGCAGCTGTTTCTTTGTCCTGGTACATCCTCAGCCATTCCTGCATCAACTGTACCTTAATGGGAGGGGGGGTGCGAGGTGGAAAGCCCCTGTCACACCATCCTTAATTATCCTGCTGTCGGTTGTAGAGGTATTGGTCCCTACCTCTTCCTGCCTTCCTGCCCCAGGTCCCACTCCCACACTGTAGGCCTCAGAACTCTGCATGGCTACCCCAAAAGGACTGGTTGTAAGAGTTATCCTGGCTAGCTCCACTTTGTTCCTATCTATTTTTACACCTAGAGGCCCGGGTGGCTGCACCCACACCTGGAACAGGCATACCGGAAACAGCAGTTTGGCCAGGCGCAAAATACCCTGTTGTAACCCCAACAGCATTTTGCAGTTATCCTGCCTTTTTTTCCCCCTTCCCTTTCGGTCCTAGTGGACCCCATACATATCTCTAACCACAAGTCAATTTTTTGGGTGTCCCACTTTATGTCCCCAAAATGCACCACCCTCTTTCTGAACTTCTCATTATATTTCAGCCTGCTATACCCTCCTTTTTCATATGCATTCTTTATAATTAGTGAATACATCAACAGGGGGGTAGCCAGCTCCAATTTCTTTTCAATAACTATGGCTGTATAATATGTAAAACCTGCTGACCGCTCGTCACATTTTACCCTTCCTAGACTTCTCATCTTCCCCCCTTTCCTTAAAGCACCATGGCCATGTCCTTTTCCTCAAAGCTCTCCTTTTCTTTGTACTTATCCATGTTGTCTACATTGGCCAGGGCAAAGATGTCCACAAACTCACCCTTCCAGATTTTCTCTTTGGTGGCTATGGGTACATGGTTCCTGATCCTGACACCATGTGCTCCAGTCTCAGCCCTGAATCCCTTCTCCCTCATTGTCCCCCCCCTTCTGTACCTGTGCCTAAGCCACTATCCCCCGTAGCTTTTAGCATTTGTTCCACATATTCTTTAACACTGTTTTCTGTTGTGACCTTGTTATTACCTGTTTGTGAGCCTGGCTGGGAGCTGGGGCTTACTGGCAGAGCTGGCTGGGTGCTGACAGGCACTGGTAAGGTATTCAGCTGTGTCACTGGGGAAGGAGGAACTGGGTCCACAGGCCTAGCTGGCTCTGGCATCAGAACAGGAGCAGGGGCTGGGACAGGGGTGGGCACTGAAGCAGGTGGAGGTACTGGGCTGTCCGGTTTAGAAGTGGGTTCTGGGTGCCTTGGTCCAGCTGGTGCCATTGGTGCCCTTTTATCATCCTTCCCTCCCTGCTGCTCATCCCATTTTTGCTTCTTACCCATGCCTATGCTGGGAGGGTCTGCAGCCTCCTACAGTAGGTTTGCCTTGGACACCAGTTCCATCACTGCATTGTAACACTTTTCCTTGGAGGGCTTGCTCTTCCTGGGGGCCATAGTTGTTTTATAGACCTAGAAATACACAGCAATAATCATTAACATCATCATGCCTGTACCGAGGTTACCTTTCCACATCAGGTAGGCCTCCTTGGCCCCTGCCTCCCACAGGGGCATCCCCTCATGGGAAATTGGTGCCCCCATATTTTTTGTATGCATATATAAAATCTAATGGATGTGGGAGAGGAGTGTCTCCTGCCTCACTCTGATCCCTCTGGATAACGGCCTGGTATTCCTTACTGTCGGGTCCCCCTCCAACATGGGGGCTGGCATCCCCCCTTTGCATTACCTTAAGGCCTGCTTGCTGCCCACACCACTGTGTGGTCTGGGGCCCCTTGCAGTCTTTTGTTGCAAGTGCTATCCCTTCTATTGTGCTGAGGTTGCACTGAGTCAGAAGCCTCACTTCCTAAATAAATCCTCCTTTTTTATTGTAAAAAACTGGCCAGCAGTCCAAAACACTAATACAAACATGCAGCTCTGAGTTAGTCTTTTTCTACAGCACAGTGATGGCATCATACGCCATCTCCCCTTGCCCGCCAATGCGCCTGCTCCCAGATGGGCCTTCTGCCATTACCTCCACTCCTGGGGTGGTCCTTTTCTAAGGCCACAATACAGTGTCCTCCTAACTTCTTTCCTCTGACCTATTTTGTTGAAACAGGTCTATAGCTGTCACTTCCCACTACCAACAACAGCCTCGTTAAGCAACAGGTCACTCCTGTGACCAACACCCAGCCTAACACTGCCTAGCAGTTAAAATTTGGAAAATGCCTCTAAATAAGGCAATTTGTTGGTATCTGTCACTCCTCACAGCCCCCTTTCCTTTGCCTTTCTTGGCTTACTGAGAAAATGCTGTACCGTGACCACCAAGCAGGTGTTTGCCTCCCCTGCCTGCGTGGTGATGACGTCAGATGCCACCACCACCACACGGGCGTTCTCACTTCCCCTGTGGCCACTCACTCTCCTCTCCACTCCTCTCTTTTGCCTCCTTGGCCCATGAATGCCTTAATTTTCCCCAACAATACCAACTTTCATTGGTGATACCACTTGTTCCCCCCCTTCTTGTTTCCCTGTATTTTTTTTAAATGAACAACTCCTCAAGCCTGACTGCTGCAAAGTCCCCAGGGCTCCTCAGAAGCCCATCATTTTGCAGCATCTCCCAGTTGGCTACTCACCAACACCACAGCTGGCTTAGCTGCCTAAATGGTTGCCTGCTTGGTGAGAACTGAAAAGCAGGGCACCACACTTGTTCTCTTTTTATTTTGAGGGTCGCTCCATCGATGGACAGCAGTGACCATTCCTCCTACCCAGGGTTAAAACAGGGGCCTCCCCAGCCCACCAAACTGACTGCAACAGCCTAATCATCCAAACTGGTCCCTTTTTCAGATCAAAACATTACCTATTTCTTACAGCAGTGATTAAAAGCACATACCTTTCTCTTGGCGAGCAAACCTCCCCACTTTTTTTAAGCTTACCTCCTTCATAGAAACATAGAAGTTGTTGGCAGATAAGGACCGCAAGGCCCATCCAGTCTGCCCATTTCTTTTTCTACCTTATGAATGTGCCATCGGCCTTTGCTCTGTCAGTGGCCTATCTATTCATATTCATCTGTATTGCTCCCTTATGCCTATCCCATGCCTGTTTGAAGCCCTGCACTATATTCATAGCCACCACTTCCTGAGGTAGACCGTTCCATGCATCCACCACTCTTTCTGTGAAAAAGAATTTCCTCACATTCCTCCTTAATTGGCCTCCCTCTAATCTCATGCTGTGTCCTCTTGTCCTGCTGTTTTTCCTATATTTAAACATGTTAGACTATTTCACCGTGTTAATGCCCTTAAGGTGTTTGAATGTTTCGATTATATCACCTCTCTCCCTCCTTTGCTCAAGGGTATACATATTGAGCTCCGTTAATCTGTCCTCATATGTCTTCTGATGCAGTCCCTGCACCATTTTGGTTGCCCTTCTCTGGACTGCCTCAATTTGGTTAATGTCCTTGTGAAGGTGTGGCCTCCAGTACTGCACACAGTACTCCAGATAGGGCCTAACCAGTGTCTTGTAAAGAGGGATTATTACCTTCCTCTTACGACTTGTGATACCCACTAATACACCCTAACATCCTCTAGCCTTTTAACTACTGCTTTAGGGTCTGCTTGGATGATTTCAGGTCATCTGTGAGGATGATGCCCAAGTCTCTTTCTTCCTTTATGACTGCTAGCAACTCCTTCCAGCCTATAGGTGGCTTCAGGGTTTCTCTTCCCTATGTGCATGATCTTGTGACTTCTTTGCATTAAATCCCAGTTGCCACTCTTCTGACCATTTTGCTGGTTTATCAGATCTCTTCTCATTCTGCCCACCCCATCTGTATCATCTACTCTGTTGCAGATTTTGGTGTCATCTGCAAACAGTCAAGCCTTACTTCTAGTCCATCTGCAATGTCACTAATGAAGATATTGAAGAGGACTGGCCCTAGGACTGATCCCTGGTACCCCACTTGTGACTTGCATCTCTTCTGACTGTATACCATTTACCACCACTCTCTTTTTCTGCCCATCAACCAGTTTGCCACCCAGTTGACCAACTTCTGACCCACCCCGAGCCTACCCAGCTTATTTATCAATGTTCTATGTGGAACAGTGTCGAAAGCTTTGCTGAAGTCAAGGTAGGTGACATCAACTGCTCCCACTTGGTCCACCACTCTGGTTACCCAGTCAAAGAAATCTATGAGATTACTTTGACAGGACCTTCCTTTTGTAAACCCATGCTGTGTTGGATCCTGTGCCCCTATGGATTCCAGGTGCACTATCCTTTACTTAAGGAGTGCCTCCATAATCTTGCCCACTACTGAGGTAAGACTGACTGGTCTGTAGTTCCCTACCTCCTCCCTGCTACCACTCTTGTGGAGCGGGATCATATGAGCCCTTTTTCAATCTTCTGGGACCTCTCCTGTGCTCAGAGACTCACTAAACAGTTCTGCTAATGGCTCTGCTAGTTCCACCCTTAACTCCTTAAGTACCCTGGGATGCATGCCATCAGGTCCCATTGCTTTGTCCACCCTGAGCTTAGCTAGCTCTTGTAGGACCCTTTCTTTTGTAAAGGGTGTAGTGCTCACCTCCCTCCCCCCAGTGTCCATGGTGCTGAGCTGTGGGCCCTGCCCTACCTTCTCTTCAGTAAATACTGAGCAAAAGTATCTAAGATAGATGCTTTTACAGGGTCCTCCTCCTCACACGCCCCGGTTTCTCCTTTGAGCTTAACGATACGTCCTCTGGACTTTCTCTTTTCACTAATGTATCTATAGAAAGTCTTGTCACCTTCTTTTACTGTTTGTGCTAGTGTTTCCCCAGTTTGGGATTTTGCCTGTCTTATTGCCTTCCCTGCTACGCAGGGCAGTTTGGTATGCCTACCTATCTTCATCCCGCTGTGTTCCCTTATATTTCCTGAAGGCCAGCCTTTTGGCTCTGACCTTTTCTGCTACTGTATTTGAGAACCAAAGTGGTTTCCTTCTTCTTTGCACTTCCTTTTCTGTCTAACACAATGGGATGTTGCTTCAAGTATTGCATCATAATGCTTGCCACTTTGCCTGTACCCCTCACCTGTGTTTCTTTTTGCCAGGGCTAGCATAACTCTGTTGGCCATCTTATCAAAGTCAGCTCCTCTGAAGTCCCATATTTTTGCCTTGAATGGGATGATTTAGATGTAGTAGCCAAATTGAACCATACCATATGATGGTCACTGGCCCCCAGGTGACCTTCTACCTGGAGATCTGTGATCCCTTCCCAGTTAGTCAGTACTAGATCTAGGATAGCCCTGTCTCTTGTGGGTTGTTGTACCAGTTGTTTGAGGCCCTCCCCCTGCAGGGAATCCACCATGTGTCTAGTTCTGGCAGATGTTCCTGCTGGTATTGACCAATCTGTATCCGCCATGTTGAAGTCTCCCATTATCAGAACCTCCCCTTTAGCTGTCATGTGTTGTATATCTTCTAACAGTAATGTGTCTATGTCCTCCCCCTGGTTTGGGGGCCTCTAGACAACCACAATTCTTATGGCTGTCCCATTTCCTGTTTCCAGGGTGACCCACAGTTCTTCTTGCTCCTTATGTGTATTCTGAATTTCTGTAGCTTTGATATTTTCATTGACATACAAGACCACTCCCACCCCCTTTTTGCACCTCGGTCTCTTCTGAACAGTACATAGCCAGGTGACTGAAGTCTCCCAAGTGTGGTTACTGGTGACCACGTCTCATTAATTGCTGCTATGTCAGTTTAGCCTCTGACATTATTGCCTGCAGGTCTGGGATCTTATTTCCCAGGCTGTGAGCATTTGTGTACATGATTTTCCATTGGCCAGATTTCAGTGCTTTAGTTGTTGGGTGAGGTTTGGCATTTCCCCTGTGTGTCATATGGGGAGACGGACCTTTTTTCTTACCTGGTGATGCAAATGAACTGCAAACATGCCGAATCCCTGTTTGACCACCAGCTGAGGGGGGAGGGGTGTTCTTCTCATTCGACGTATGTAGTACTGCACCCCTCTCCCCATTTGCTAGTTTAAATATTCTGCAAAGACATCAAACTTCTGCCCCAATGCACCGACTCCCTCCTTAGTCAGATGCAGTCCATCAAATTTAAAGAACTTTCGCTCCCAGAACTGTTGCCAGTTCCCTACAAATCTGTGTCCTTTTTCCTGGCACCAGCCCTTGAGCCACATTGAACGCTATAATACTCACTTGCCTCCTAGCAACTGGTTGAGCTGGGCCTTAATATCCAGTAACTTAATTTTAAACCTGCTTAGTAAACCACTACCATAGCTGCTGTAATTAATTAACTCCAAACCACTAATCTATGTAAAAGTCCCCTGTTCAAAATATATCAGCAAATGCCATATTAATGCTAACAGAAATTGCCAAACTGATGTGTTTCTCAAAGAAAAAAAATTCTCTCACAGCAAAATTGTGAACCCCCAGGGCCTGTGTTTACCCTTAAGTCCCTCTGTTGCTCACCCCTCTCTGTCTTTGTTCCACTGGAATGGATAACTCTTTAATCTGAAACATTATCTGAACATGGTATTTTGTATATATTAACAATAAGGATGGACATTCTGGTCTTTTATCTTCATTAGTTTTTTTAAAACCAATTTGACTTCATCTTGGGCCTTTAACTCCTAATCAGACTTTTACAATGTGAAACGAACCAACACATTTATCTGTGTTGCATGCTAAAGGAGATCTGATTATAGTTTTCATAACAAAATTATAGGCCAAATGATCACACTCCCGGGATTTGCTAGAATCGATAGAATTCCTTCAGCTTGACAGAATCATGAAAACACAATACATTATAGATAGGTAGTTTCATTGTTACAGTAACTTTCCAATTTGATCAACACTGGTTAGGTTAAGATATTATAATTATAATTAAAATAAACTCTAGATGTATTAAACAAATCCTTAATCTCAGGTACAAAATCAGAAAACTAAATCAGAAACATATAAACATTTTGGGGTGGGATATGGTTGGGTTCTGAAAATATATTACATCGATTATTTTATTTTGCAGATATTAATGAGTGTAAAACAGTAAACTGTGGTTCTAATGCTGTTTGTCACAATACTGAAGGAAGTTACTACTGTGACTGTGTGTCAGGATTTAGATCCAGCTCTGGAAAGAATACATTCATGAATATAAATGAAGCAACATGTAAAGGTAAGGAGAGTCAGACTACACCTCTTTAAAGACATTTTCTGATTTCTTGCAAAAATGATCTGTCAAGTTTAGTTGCATCCAATTACACAAAATTGCACAAAAATTTTAATTAAAGAACCTTTCAGTACATTAAAACAGGGCATTTTCCCATTAGACACTGTAGATAAAATACAGTTACACAGTCTTCCTAGGCATGAGGATGCCTATATATGTGTGGCCCAGATAGGATAATGAGCAGATGTGATGAACTATGAGTCATTTTCTGTCTACACCTTTCTGTGTTTCTAGATGTTGTCTGGTCACATTGTTTTTTTTTCTACCATAAAGCTTTAACCCTCTGCATATTTTAGATAAATAGGTACTTTATTAATTAGCCAAATGCCATTACACATAACAAACACACACACACATGTGATATGCATAGCCAAAACAAAAAAGGAAAAATATATATAACGGTTAAGATACATTTGGTCAGGGCTCTGTGTATGGTAGATAATACTTGCAGTGCTTACCAGCCATCTCCCAGACAGTGTAACCCTGTTTATGTACCCTTTACTTAGTGATGGGATGACTATGAGATGGGCTGCTTCATGTTTCCTCACTTATTGAGAGCTGGATTATAAATTGATACTTAGCTTTCTTTGGATCATGTTTGAGATGGGTCATCAGTGTGATCCTCGGTTTTTCTTTTGAGTTTCAGTCACCTGTAGTTCAAGTAAGTTTTATTGCAACCTCTCTGTTACAAGTTGGCTAATTTTGAGACATCTCTGCATTTCTGCTAACTTGCTAGTGCCCAACCATGTCAAGGGACATGGGTATAAGTGGGCTGCTGAAGTGGAAATTGCATCATGTGCCGGATTCTTAAAAAAGCATATCACTGACACTCAGAATCCAGTGGCCATTTTCTGTCACTCTTGAGTAGTGCACAAGTTCAACATGGTGATGCCCTTGCTGACTTGGCTGATACCTGCTGTGCTGGACCTTGAATTTTCTAGGCTACAGACCTTACCTCATTCTAAGTGGGTACCCTGCTTTCTGGATATCTAAGGCCCACACAAGGGATTGAAAGCCCTGGCTGCATCTGGGAAGGCAAGTACAGTATCAGCGGGGAGTGTACTATGATGGTCTGCCAGCCGAGCCCTCTCAATGTGTGTACTAACAGTGATTCTTGCTCCCTAAACATGATGATGATGTACTTTCAGCCCTCGGACCTTGGCATTGCCCTATGTGCTGCTGTACCTCTAAAGTTCTGGAGATATCACAGTGGTCTGATATGACCGAGAGGATGAGCCTATGGAGAACTAAGCACAGCTGATCAGGCACCATGTGCAGAATTAGAAAAAGAACAGTGGAAAAAAAGAAACAAAACCATACACTGCTCTTTTCTGTTATATGTTCCATTCTAGTATCAGAGAGCTTTAGGGGTTGTGGTCTGTTTCAATAATTACACCTCTGTATGGAATCTACCAATGGCAAGGCAAGGCAAATGTTATTTTTATGCCACCCAATCCCGGAGGATCTGGGTGCCTAACAAAGTATTACAAATAAAACAACTATTTAAAATCCAGAAATAACAGATAGATACAAATCAAACTTCAAATTATAAAATTCACTATATATTACTGAATACTATGTGAAGGTCACACTGAAGTGATGGGCCTTTAGCCTCCGCTTGAAAGCACTGATTGAAGGGGCCTCCCAGACTGCAGCTGGAAGTGGTTCCATGTGATAATGGTGACTGCAGAATAGTGATCGCTGTTAGGATGAGTGTACATTGCTGAAAATCAATTACGGTGATGTACACTCACAGCGACTAGAAAACTGGTGACTGGTTTTCTATGTTATGCTGGGGGTAGCACCCCCAGCACCTCCCTACTAAAGGATTTTCAACTCCGGAAGGAGTGCATATTGGAGGGTGTAAAACATTAAAAAATTAAAATACCTGACTCAATGCAAAAACAAGAACACACCTAGAATCGAACTAAGCACCCTCCTAACCCCAGCCCACCACCTACCCATCACACCACATGGTCAGTTCAGCAGCTGATCACCACACTACACCCCACATACCCTTCTTTGCCTTCTGTCCATCGCTCAATGTGGTCCCTCCCTCCTGTGCACATGTATGTACAGGGATGTCCTGTTGCTGTAATCACCTATCCCCATATCCAGTTGCTACCCTGCCAGGTAGCCCTGTACACAGGCGCCGTGATTGAGCCACCCTTTTGACAGCACTCAGTCATGGTCGTCTTTTACATGGTATGCCCTGGAAGTGCATTCCACAGGGTTGGCTCAGAGACACTGAAAGCTCGATCACCAGATGAGTCCAGGGAATGGACAGAGTTGTTTTTTCCTATCCCATCTTGCCCCAATCATTTGGACTTGATGTAGCATCCTTGTTAGTTCTTGTTGTAACCCCAGGGGTCAGGTAGATGGTATTTTTTGTGTTATTAGCGCTGTGCCGTGCTTCCATATGTAACCCCCTAACTGGGACCTGGGTTCGGGGAGAAAACTGTTGCTCGGTATTTTGGCTAGGTTTGACCTCTAGTCAGGGGAACCCAAGTAACTCCAGACACAGGAAGCAATAACTGTAATGTCCAAACCAGGTGTGGGATTCTAGAGTGTGGCTTTTATTCACGACCAAACAGAATAACGAAGCATAGATGGACCCCCATGGGGTTACACTCCTGGTAATGCAGATTTACAGTGATCAGAACACATATTCTACACACTGTAACCCTCAGGTTTAGAAACACACTGGGCACTCAACCCGAACTTGTATTCTTCTCTGGATTTCCCTGGCCTGGCACATCCGACCAGCCCTGGACTACTTCCCTGCATGGCACATCTGGCCAGCAACTGGACCACATTCCATATAGAAACATAGAAACATAGACTTTGGTGGCAGATAAGGATCACTTGGCCCACCCAGTCTGCCCATTTCCCTACCTACTGGATAAGCTGCAGATTCTAGTTAACCAACAGCCTACTTTCTGCAACCCCCCCACTATAATTGCCTTGTGTCTGTCCCATGCATGTTTGAATTCCCCCACTGTTTTAGACCAAACGACCTCCTCAGGAAGGCTGTTCCATGTATCCACCTCTCTCTCTGTGAAAAAAAAAATGTCCTCACATTACCCCTGAGCCGTCCCCCCTCTATCTTTAAATTGTGCACCCTTGTTCTTACACATCTTTTTCTGAAAGATACTACCCTCCTGGACTTTGTTGATTCCCTTGAGGTACTTGAATGTTTCGATCATACCCCCCGTCCCTCCTTTCATCAAGAGTATACATATTAAGCTCTCTCAGTCTCTCTTCATATGGTTTCTGCTGCAGACCCTGCGCCATTTTAGTTGCCCTCCTCTGGACTGCTTCCATCCTGTCTATGTCCTTGCGTAGATGAGGTCTCCAAACTTCACACAGTACTCAGATGGGGTCTCACCCACCGTCTGTATAGAGGATAACTACTTCCTTTTTCTACTTGTGATGCCCTTCCTGCATCCCAGTATCCCCTGGCTCTCCTTACTGACTTTTCACATTACTTACCCACCTTAGTCATCTGATATGACTACCCCAGGTCCCTTTCCATTTTGTTGCTGTTAGTACCTCCCTGCTGATTGTGTACTCTTCTCCTGGGTTTTGTTTCTCAGGTGCATTACTTTGCACTTCTTTGCATTGAATCTAAGCTGCCATATGTTTGACCATTCCTCCAACCTTGCCAAGTCCCTTCTCATCTTTTCTACCCCCTCTTGTGCATCAACTCTGTTACAGATCTTTGTGTCATCTGCAAAGATGCATACCTTTCCCTCCAGACCCTCTGCAATGTCACCTATGAAGATGTTAAAGAGGACTGGACCCAGTACTGAGCCCTGAGGTACTCCAATAGTAACCCCCCTTTCTTCGGAATGTGTTCCATTCACTATTACCTTCTGTGTCCTGTTGTGCAGCCAGTTTGCTACCCAGGCTACCATCTGGGGACCCACTGCCAGGCTGGCTAACTTGATTATTAATCTTTTGTGCGGGACTGTGTCAAATGCCTTGCTAAAGTCTAGGTAGGCCATATCCACAGCCCCTCCCTGGTCTATTACTTTGGTCACCCAGTCAAAGAAATCAATTAGATTCATCTGGCATGACCTTCCTGCTGTAAATCCATGCTGCTTTGGGTCCCGTGCCCCGTTGGCCTCTAGGTACTCAACAATTCTTTCCTTCAGAAGTGATATCATCATTTTCCCTACCACTGAGGTCAAACTTACAGGTCTGTAGTTTCCTGCTTCTGCTTTGCTCCCACTTTTGTGAAGGGGAATCACATCTGCCCTCCTCCAGTCCTCAGGTACCGCCCCATCCTGCCATGATTTGTTAAAAGCGGGTCAGTGGTGTCCTAGGTCCTCCTTAGTTCTTTTAGGATTCTGGGGTGAATCCCGTCAGGCCCCATTGCTTTGTCCACCTTGAGTTTTAGGAGTTTTTCAGGACTCTTCTTCTGTGAATGGACTGGTGTCAGCCCCCCTACCCAGAGTGCTTCTATTGTCTGGTTTAGGTAACCCCTCCTCATCTTCTTTTGTGAATACTGAGCAAAAGCATTCATTCAGTATCTCTGCCTTTTCACTGTCTCCCTCTGCCCACCTCCCCTCTCCTTTATTAATCTTCACTATCCCTTCCTTAACCTTTCTATGCTCCCTAATGTACCTATAAAAGGTTTTATCCCCCTTCTTAACTGAGTTGGCTATTTTTTCCTCAGTTTGGGCCTTTGCTAGTCTGACTGCCTTCTCCACTTCTTTCTGCTTTAATTGATACAGTTCCCTGTCGTGCTTCTTCTGTGATTCCTTATACTTTTTGAATGCAGCTTTTTTCTCCTTAACCTTCCCTGCTACCTGTTTGAGAACCATAGTAGTTTTTTACATGGAACATTAATCAGTGGCTCCCTAAACCACCCATAAGCACATACAGGCTCCATGAAGGGAAAAATCTTCCATCTAATCCCATGTCTGGGTACTTTAGCCCAACACTGGCCAAGTGCCAGGAGAAAGCAACAAGTGTCCGAAAGTGAACCCATGGAGGTGAATCTGGTTACTCCTGATGGGGGGTCTCCCACCTCTTGCTCCCATAATTCATACCCAGCCATTCATTTGGTCTCAAACACCTCTTCAACTGAAAACTCTGGGTTAGTAGATTAACACTTTAAATGTATATCACACTCATAATCTACAGTCTCTGAAACTCCAACGTACTGACTTGTGACGTACTTTTCTAAGTGGCCATGTCCATCCCTGTAGACCCCCACATATTAAAGGTGTTCAAGTCACATACTCCTTAAGCACTGTACTTGGCTGCCCTTTCCTGACCCACGGTAGCAGATACTTAAACAACATTCTTGGTGAAACATAGGCTCTCTGGCAGACAGACGCACCCTGGTTTGCAGGTGCCCATGTCTTCTTCCACAGGAAAACTGAAAATACTTAGTGGTGCCTCAGCAGAAATCTTCAAGGCAGCTTCTCTCCTGCCAGCAGGGCCAGGGGATTGCCACTGAGAGCTGGTCTGGATCCCCACAATCCCTCTCAGGGATGGGGCCCAGGAACAACTGGGAGACAGTCTCAACCACTTCCAAACAGTATCTTCTGTGTCTCTATCTAGGGCGAGAACACACACCCACAACGACAGGTAGCTCTGGTCAGAGCTGAGGGCTCTGAGGGACTGCCCACTGCAGTGTACCTCCTCCCTCCACTGAGTCTCCTACTAGACTAACTGAAGACTGAACAAGACTGAATTCAAAACTTCCCAATGTTCTACCTAACTCCCAGTTGCAACATTCCAATGTGGCTTATGCTGTTGCGAAAATTCTATATGATGTCATCCCTCCAGCTCAGCTGAGACTGAGAACAGAGTGAGACAGTGTGAAATCCATTTAACTGGAATTTCACAAGCTGCCTTCCCTGCCTTCCACTAGATCTAACTGGTATTCTTGTAACCCCAGGTGTTAGGGGGAGTTACAGTATTTGTATGGCTGCAGTGGGCAGAGTCTTGCAGTCATTTTGCTATTACAGTAGAAAAAAGGGAGCTCTCCAGATTCCTAATGGATTAGATAAAATTGAAGGTGTACGTAACCATTCTGCTAATTGAAAAAGTGTGCTGTGTTCATTCAGCTATGCAGTGTTGCACCGGGCAAGTTGGTGGTTACTAGCTTGAATCTTGTTACTAGTCTCTTTCAAGAAAGATTCATAGCTCATAAACTAGGTAATTTGATAACGTTTTTTGGACCAGCAAGAGGAATGACAGTTTGCTTACAAGAGCTGCCCTTTAAGAACCCAGAGCAATATTAAACAGAAAAAAAACTTTTGCACATCAGTGTGACAGATTAGAGGAGCAATTGGTTACAAAATACAACTAAAGAGATTAGGAAACATCCCTGAAAACCATTTGAGTGAGTGGGTCAGATGTCACAGAATGGAATGTTTATGTAGTAAATGATCTGATGTTAAATGTCTTACTGAAAGTAAGTTGGTGTGTGTGCATGTGCATGTGTGTGTGTGTAAGTAATAGAAGCAGCAGGTCTGCTGTATGAAACAAAAGTCTATGAACTCATCAACCACCAGTTAAAATCAAACCTCTAACACACACTGTTCAATAAATTAGATAGAACCATCTTATATGAAAGCATATTAAAAATATGTAAGGGCAATATCCATTCACGTGTTGTATCTGAAACAAGAAGGAAGCAGAAACACAGATATGATATTAAAAATGGAGAAGACTGAAAAAACAGTGGGACAACATTTCTCACTGGCTGATCGCTGCATCTTTGAAGGGGGTGCCATGTTACAACAGCCTCGTAAGATTGTTCCACCTAGCAGAATAGAGATAGATAGTAGTTTTAGTGATTTGAAAAATAAGTTGTCAATGGCTTAGGTTTGAGTCCCAGAGTACGTAGGAGCTGCCAGCTAGGTTTGGGGTGGCCCTAACAGTAATATAAAAAGCAGATTTAGAATCTAAAATTGTTATGAATAAGTAATCAGCAGTTTAAAATAGATTAGTTATCAGAAATCAGCAAGAGCTGACTACATTTAAATACAGTAATTATTTGTGCAGAGCTACATTGTGCATTGGAGATAGAGTAATGTGTGCTCTAGGACACCCCAGGTTTCATTTGCCTTGGTGGCACAGCTGGTTAGCATGACCAGAATGTTATTCCAGGCAGCCTGGGTTCAAGTCCTAGCTGAGACACTTATTACTTCTCTCATTTGTTTGTGTGGTGTCTGTAACTATGTTGGGGAAGGAAGGGTGGGGAGTAGATGGCAGAAGGGAATGTAATGGGGAACATGTTTGTTTGGTACAGTGGTTGGGTTTGTATGCTGGCTTGTTTAGCATGGGATATTGCCATAAGTTATTCCTCTGCTGGGACTTGTACCTGGCTATCAGATGTCTGCTGATAACCCTACCAAATGGCTAATAAAATCACTCTATCCACATGGGTTGTTAATGGGCTCAAGAATGTCATTAACTTCAGGGTTCCCCACTCTCTGAAAATATAGGGCGGTGGCAATGGTGATCGGGTCAAATGGTGCGTTATTTTCCGGGACCTCCTATATGCACTGTACAAGTGCATAAGTAGCTTTTAAGTAACATATAGTGTGCTGGTATTAAATGGGTAGTATTGCAATAAAGGATGTCAGTAAAAGACAATTTTGGAGGATTTTATTAAAAAAATGGATAAAAATATAGGGTGGTGGCAAAAAAATATAGGGTGGTGGTAAAAAATATAGAGCGGTGGCAAAAAAATATAGGGTGGTGGCCCACCGCCCTAAAACAATGAATGGGGAACACTGAACTTATATAGAGTAGTGGGTGAAGTTAGGAAAGCCCAGATTAAAGTATTATTAATTAATTTATTTATTTATTGAAAATGTTTCACCAGGAAAGACACACTGAGCAAAAAGATGCTCGTCTCATGGTGCGACCTGGGGGGAAGGGTTACAGAGGAGGCAGGTATACACACAATAGTTGAGTTTAGCAGTAGAGCAATACAGATAATGTACATAGTTTGGAGGGATTACACTTGAACTTGTTACATAAGGAGAACAGTACAGAACATGATCATCAAGGACAGGGTATACATGTCATGGGTACAAATCAAGGCAAAAACAATACCGAACATGATCATCAGGGACAGGGTAAACACATCATGGGTACACAACGAGGCAATACATGAATTACATACCTGTAAGTGCCAGTAGCAGAACTAGAGTGCCAGTAGCAGAACTTGAGCTTCAGCGGGATGCACCAAGTTGACAGTAGGAGCTGGAGAGCGTGGATGGGGGGGGTAGAGGAGGTGTGGACTAGTAAGCATTAGGTGTGTAGGGGGAGGGTTAGGTGAGGTGTGAGAGGGAGTGAGAATGGAGTTGGTAGCTGTGAGTAGGGCAGAAGAGCGTAAGTTAATTAGGAAGGGGGGAGGGAAAGGAGATGTTAGGAGTGAGAAGAGGGAGAAAGAGAGTATAAGTATGTAGGGCAGTATATGAGCCAGACAATTAGGCGATGGCCAGGCCGCCGGTCAGGTGCTAAGAGGCGACAGGGGAAGAGAAGCTATCAAAGGGGAGGAGGTCAGGGGCAGTTGCAATTTGGTGCAAGGAAGTTAGTGAAGGCAGAGGATAAGGCCGATTGGCCAGTGGTGGTCCTTCGGTGGGGGACGACTAATAGCCTAGTGGCAGTGGACCTGAGGGTGTGGGTTGGGGGTAGGTGGGGGAGATAGGGAGAATACGATGTAGGATGGGAGGGAGCCGAGCCAGAAGTTGGAAGTGAATTTAACACTATGAATTAAGCGCTGGTTACTCAGGGATAGCAGGGCCAGTGAACTGCAGAGCTCGCAGTGATGTGAGTGAGGGGACATCAAGGACAATGCAGCAGAACACATTAAAGAGGGGGTCAAGTTTGGCTACGGTGGTCTTTGAGGCAGAGCTGTAGATGACATCACAGTAGTCGAAGGTGGGTAGAATCATTTTCAGGACTAAATCACGTCTGACGGGTAGCGGGAGACAAGTGCAGTTCCTGTAGAGGGCACCAAGTTTTGGGCGCAGTTTTGAAATGATGGCATCTACGTGTGTGGAAAAGGAGAGGTGGCGATTGAGCCAAACCCCTAGATACCTGAAGGAGGGCACTTTATCAAGGATGGTTTTGTTTAGGGTGTGGAAGATCGGGGGGGAGTTTGGATAGATGCTGTCTAGTGCTGAAAGACATAGACAGTTTTCTTGGCATTTAGGGAGAGTTGGTTGGTATTGAACCAGTGTTGGATTTTGTTGAAATCAATTTGAAGTTTGGAAGTGAGTTCTTTGTGAGTCCAGCCGGAGGTAAAGAGGACCGTGTCGTCTGCATACATGTGGATCGCGGTGGAGAAGCAAGAATTAGGAAGATCATTTAGAAGGATGGAGAAGAGGATGGGGCCAAGAACTGAGCCTTGAGGAACGCCGGTGGTGATGGGGAGGAGGGAGATGTGGTCAGCTATTTTAGTAGATTGGGTTCTATTTAGTAGGTAGGCACTGAACCAGTTTGTGGCAGATGCTGCTAACCCAGCCCCTGATAGGCGGGATAGTAGGATGGAATGGGATACCATGTCGAAAGCTTTAGCTAGGTCAATGAAAACAGTGGCAGTGATTAGCCATTTATCCATCCCAGTGAGGATGGAGTCCTTGAGTCTTAGTAGGGAGGAGGTGGTAAAGTGGTGTTTTCTGAAGCTGGACTGAAATGGGGTGAAGAAGATAGTTTCTGAGAGAAAGTGGGAGAGCTGGGATAGAACTAGGTGTTCCTGGAGTTTGGCGAGGGTGGGGAGGAGGGAGATGGGATGGTAGTTAGTAGTGGAGGAAGGATCTCCACCTTTGGGAAGGGGTAGGACAGTGGCATGCTTCCATTCTGAGGGGAGAGACTCGGTGGTGAAAGATAGATTTAGTAGGGTGGCGAGGGGAGTAGTGATGGCGGGGGCAGAAAGGAAGAGGAGTTTGTTATCAAGACCATCAGGGGATTTGCCTTTGGAGGGGTTCAGTGAGTGAAGGGCATCTAAGGTTTCAGTCAGGGAGATGGGTCTGAAGGAGAAGGGATTCCTGCCAGTTAGTAGGGGAATAGATGACTGGGGGGCGGATGTGGATATAGATGTATGGGGGTGGGCATGGTTGCAGGAGGTAGGGAATCGAGGAGGACCAGGGCGCAAGTGGTGAAATAGGAATTAAACTCAGAGGCTACCTTCAGGGGGTCAGTGAGGAGAATCCCTTGGATGAGGAGGAGAGGTGGGGGGCTTGCTGTTTTGGGGGAGAAAAGGGAGTTAATGACTATCCAGAATTTAGAAGGTCTCCCAAGATTTGCATTTAGGGTGTTGTTGAAATATTCAGCCTTAGCTAAGCGGATGGCTGTTGTGCATTTGTGAGGAGCATGCGGTAGGTGACAAAGTTGCTTGGGAGGAGCGTGGATTTGTAGTTACACAAGGTCTTGTCACGGGCTTGTTGGCAAGCTATCAACTCAGGGGATGTCCAGGGTAGGTGAGACCCGTGGACTCTAGCCCGGCATGGGGGGCGTGTTTGTCCCAGGCGGTGAGGAAGGTGTTCCGAAAATGCATAAAAGCCGAATCCATGTTAGAGCAGCTTGAGCTCGGAACCCAATTTGGGTGAGATAGATCTTCCGGGGGGCAGAGGTTGAGGGATTTGTATGACTGTTGGAATATAAATTTAGGAGGGGATTTAACTCTTTGGATTTTGTGGACCAAGTAGATTAGGTGGTGGTTGCTAATGGAATCAAGGAGGAGGCCTGAACTGATGACGTGGTGTGGGTGGGATGTAAGTGCCCAGTCTAGTAGGGAGTGATTACCAGACTTATGGTTTAAGCGGGTGGGTTCCGTAGTGGTTTGGGTAAGGTTGAGAGCGGTTATCTCGGTTTGGGTTTTGCTAAAAGTGGGTGCTAGCCAGTTGTGGTTAAAGTCAACCATGACATATAGTTCACTCGACTGGGCAAGAGATGAGAGTTGGCACAGTAGGTAGATGACTATTGTGGTTGGTGTGCATGGGCAGCAATAAATACCGGCCATGAAGATAGTTAATGAGGAGGGAGGGGACAACTTTACCATAAGAAGCTCATAAGCTTTGGGTTCAGCTTTTGTGAGAGAGACAGTGAAGTGTAGGGCTGATCTGATGCATATAGCCACCCCTCCACCTCTGGTGGGCCAGTCTTGCCTTGTGATGGTGAAACCTGGAATAGCAATGGTATTATCTGGTAGGCTGGAGTTTACCCAGGTCTCAGATAGGATGATTATGTCAGGAGCATGGTGGGCGGCTAGGACCTGAAGCTGATCGAGCTTAGGGGCTAGGCTACGAATATTTAGATGGAGAAGGTGTAAGCCTCAGGGGAGGTAGCCTGGTCAAGTGTCGGTGGTGGCCTTGGCTGAGGGGTTAGGTATGGGGTGGTCTGGGCCTGTAGTTAGGGTTGGGCCAGGGTTAGGATGTATATCCCCTGTAGCCAGAAGGAGTAGGGCAATGGTTAGGTGGCAGCGTAGAACCCGGAGAGACCGGGATTTTGCCATGCGCTGGTTGGGGGCATCAGTAGGGTGTGCTGAGTGGAGGGAGAGGGTACTGGAGTGGGTAAGAGAGGCCAGAAGGCAGCCGAAGGAAAAGACTGAGGAGGAGAGTGGTGGGGGGAAATGGGACCAGGAGATAGCTGGGAAGGGTGAAGTGGACTTAAAGGGGGCATTTGTAGGATGGGTCAGTGTAGCTGGTGGGGGGGATGCTGGGAAACAGCTTAGAGGGGAGATAAAATGGGAAGGACAGTAAAATGGGGATATAAGAGTACAAAGAGGTTATTGGTGGGGGCATTTTGCCAGATTTGGGGAAGAGGTGCCCAGGCATAGTACCTTGGTAGTAGCAGGGTGGTGAGTTTCAAGTGTCCTGGTTGCCCCTCAGAAAGCGTAGATACCACTTTGGAGTAGTGGTACTGTCACGGACTCTAGTAGACAGGGTACAAGGTTCAAGACCCTGTCAGGGCAGTTGGGATAGGACCTAGCTGAGATCCATTAATGCAGGAAACATGTATGTATTGTGCAGAAGCACACAAAACTAGTTCTAGCTTTGGGGGCAGGTGGGCAACCTCTTGTTTCTCCTCCAAAGCAAGAGGGTTTGCTGTCTGGTTCCCCTGAGCCATCCAGGTTACTGTGCATAATACCTTGGTTGATGGTGGTGGTAGATATGTCTCGGCTCATGTTACCATGGCTGGGGTGGGGGAGGTCTCTGTGGAATTAATTTATGTTCCTAATATTGAAGATAAATTATTCTTTCAAAAGCTGGGCATAGCAATAGCTTCCTTACCTGGCCCCTGGATCCTGGATGGTGATCATGTTCAGGGCACAATCCTTGATGGATCAAACCCCACTCCTCCTACAAGAGCTCTGGAGGACTTGGAAGTCACATTCAGTTTTGTGGATGCATGGAGACACTGCCATTCCACCAATCAAGAGTATATATTTTCTCTCACATGCATCATTCTTATGTCTAGTTAGATAGACTGCTGATCAAAGCACCTTTACTCACTAATACTTCCCCCATTCCCTACTCTCCTGTCTTAATATCTGATCATGCCTTACTGACAATGGCCATAACTCCCCTGGGATCATTCCCTGCCTGCCATCCCTGGAGACTGGATCCATTGGTCTTGAAAGACCTAAAATTCACTGCCTTTATTTCAGTTGCCATCCAGGAATTTTGAACCCACAACAAGAGGGTGTGAAACATCACATGGGTATAGGTGGGAAGCCTTATAAGGGTTTATACATGGGCAGGTCATTACTTATTCATCTCATGAAAAGAAACTGGCCAAAGTGGAGCTCACTCACCTTAGAACTAAAATTAATACCCGTGAAGACCACATGAAAGGCCTTCTCCCTCCCTTTACAGGGTGGTACCAAGGTGGAATAGAGACCTCAACTTACTCATTATCAATCATGTAGAGCACAGCATACTTTTAACACAGAATGGAGCCTATTTTGATGGTGACAGAGAGGTGAAGTATTTGGCTTGGTAGCTGCATAACAAGAAGGGGGACAGGACCATTGGACAAATAGGAGACCATTCAGACACCCTGATCTCAGGAATTGCAAAAATTGGTGCTGAGTTCGAGGGGCCTTCTATAAATTCTTTTACACCTCAGAACTCTCCCCATCAGCTCAGCAAAATGGACAGCTTTTTTGGCAAAGCAGATCTCCAGCTGATTGCTCCCCTTGTTGCATGTTGCTTAGATGCACCACTGAGTGGGAAGGAGATACGGCAAGCTACTAAGATCTCAGGAGTAAGAAGGCCTCTGGCCCAGATGGGCTCCCCATAGTTTAAAAAAAAAACCTTTGCCACCAATCTGACAGAACCATTGTTAGATATGCTGTCATAATGTTTGACAATTGACACTCTGCTCCCTCCATGCAGTCTATTACAATCACAGTTCTCCTGAAACCTGGCAAAAAACCTACATTCCATGCCTGGTATAAACCTGTTTCCCTTTTGGTGGCAGATTATAAAATTACGGCTGAAGTCATTGCCTCCAACCTTGAACCTGTTATCCATTCTGTAATCCACCCAGATTATTTATTTATGTAATGATTAAGTTTAAATTTGTGAAGGGTAGGCAAAGGGAACTTAACATCAGCAGAACCCTGGACGTCACATACAGCTGGTCAAAAAAGCCATCACAACATGGGGTTGTGGTCCTTGAACTTGGATGCAGAAAAAGCAGTTTACCATGTGGAGTGGGGGTACATGATTGAGGTCTTCAGGTGATTTGGGCTTGCGTCCTAGCTCATAAACTGGATCCAAGTGCTATATTCTTCCCTCACTGCCCAAATTATTTGTGGTTAATGGTGAGCTGACCCCAACTTTGCCTCAGGGTGGAGAATAAGACAGGGTACCTGTTGTCACTCTTGTTAAATGTCCTTTCCTTAGAGACACTAGCAGTACAATCCAAAACTACCTAACTATCCATGTATAACCAGGTGTCGGGTTGGGTGTTATTAGTTGTTAGTGCACGGTGCCTCCATTTTTGTTACCCATTATCTGGCTAGCCTAGGTTCGGGGAGAAAACATTCGCTCTGCATCAGAGCTAGGTTTGCATTTCTGGTCAGGGGCACCCAAGTAATTCCAGACATAGGAAGCAAGAATTGAAAATGTCCAAACTAGGAGTGGGATTCTAAAGTGGGGCTTTTATTCACTTCAACACAAGAATACAAAGCAAGATGGACCCCCACGGGGCTACACTCACTGGATATGCAGATCTATAGAAATCAGAACACATCTTCTTCATCACATAACAACCCTCAGGTTCTGAACACACTGGGCTCTCAGCCTGAACTGGTACCTTCAATCTTGGACTCCCTGGCATGTCTCGGCCAGCACTACTACACTTTTCCATACATCATGAACTTTTGGTGGTGACTCTCTCAACCACCCATGAGCACTTCTAGCTCTAAAGGGAAAAAATATACATCCTTAATCCCACGTCTGGGTACTTTCTGCAGACACTGGCCAAGTGCCTGGGAGAAAGCTATAGGTGCCCAAAGTGAATCCATAGAGGTAAATCTGGTTACTCCAGATGGGGAGTCTCCCACCTCTTGTCCCCACATCCATACCTGGCCCATTCATTTGGAGTCAACACCTGTCCTTGAACTCTATGTTTGTAGCTGCTATCTTGAAATGTATATCACATTTAATGGTCTACATTCCATGTAACTGGTGTCCTGACTTGCAACATTCTCTAAGTGGCTATGTCCATCCCTGTAGACCCCCACTGGTTAGATGCATTTCAAGCTATACATATATCTTAAAGTACTGTACTGGGCTGTCCTTTCCTGACCCCACAGAAGCAAATACTTTTGCACAACTCTCTTGGTGAAACAGAAACTCTGTGTCAGAGCAGACTCACAATAGTTCGCAGGTGCCCCAGGGCTTCTCACACAGAACACACATATCTGGTACCTCAGTACAAATTCTCTAGACAGGCAGCTTTCCCTCTTCCAGCAGGGCCAGTAGATTGCCCCTGAAATGCTGGTCTTTTCCCCTTCCCATCCCTCCAGGTTTGGGGCACTGGAACAAACTGGGGAACAGTCTCAACCACTTCTACAGGTTTCTTCTGAGTCCTTCTCTAGGGTGAGAACACACACCCTCTTCCTGTTGTAGCTCTATTACAGAGCTAGGCTCTGAGGGGCTGCCAACTGCAGCACACCTCCTGCTTCTCTTGAGTCTGGCTGAAGACTGCCTTTGAAAACCCCAACATTCTAACCTAACTCCCTGCTGCAACATTCCACTGTGGCTTATGCTGCTGCGAGAATTCTAAATGATGTCACCCCTCCAGCTCAGATGAGACTGAGGACAGAGTGAGACAACATGAAACCCATTTAACTAGTGTCTCACAAGCTGTCTTTCCCTGCCTGCCACTAGACCCAAGTGGGATTCTAGTAACCTCGGGTAACAGGGGAGTTACACCCACCCTTGGCCAGGAAAATGACTGTCTCCAGTCATTACTTAACCGGCCCAGGCCATCTTACCCTATGTGTTGACTACGGGGAGGTAGCACTACCTTCTCCCCTACCATGTTCCAGGCACAGGCAGGATCACTAAGGGCCCAGATGCCATTGGCTGATGCATCAGCCTCTACTCTATGATCTTTCTATGGTTACCTAGCAGTCCTGGTGGAATTGCCCAGAGCATAGCCCTAATAGATCAGTACTGTGGGCCCTACTGCAGGTCAGGACCACAGCCTGTCTATCCCCCTTAGTCTTCTAGGGAAAACCAATCTGACCATAACCCAAATAACTCAAAAACAGGGGAACCTCCCCCCAACCTTGGACACCTCCAACCAAACCCACAAGGAGCTAATACTATTCCCTAGGTATTACTCCCTCACTCCCCCACAACCATACCTGTGGAAGGAAAAGTTAAACACAGTAAACAGCAACACTGCACTTTAAACACTTCTACTTTAAAGTACATGGAACACTCTGCTGAGTCCCTCTTCCACTTCTTGCCTTCTCTTGTCTTCTTCAGGATCACCGGCAAGAGAAAAGACAAATCAACCCCTAATCTGCAAACACAGTACTATCTAACCCCTACCATCAAAACACTAGAGAGTCCCAAAAATATTTTTTTCTAGAAAAGTAGAAAAACAGTAGAAACAGTAGAAGCAGTAGAAAAACAACAACATTATTTACAATACATATTTTCTGGGGATGGAGTGCCCTAAAAGTCCCATCTAGTGACAACAGTGCCTGAAGGCAAGTCTAAGAAAGAGTCTCTCCTGGGCCAGAGCCCGGTGAAGCGCAGTTCTGGTAGGACTGCAATCCCAAAGGGGAGAGTCTTTGAGGGCAGTTCAAACAGTCTGAAGTCTGCTAGGTGTGGGGTGTGTACTGCAATGTCATTAAAATAGAAGAGTCAAGCCAGCTAAGTTGCGTAGAGGGTTGAGGCACTGGTGCCTTACCTCGACCCACGCTGGCAACCCGGGTTCGGGACGGACTCGGGTTACTGGGGGTTGGCAGGGGAGGATAAGGATCGCACGTCCGTAGTACTGCTCTCCTATCCTGGGGTGGGTTTGGGAACGGCCTTGCTCGATAGCGGCCTCCAGTGGAGACTGGAGGCACTACACGAGTGCCATGCAGGGGAACCTAGAAAAGCAGAAATACCGCTCGCTGGCCACCAGATGACAGCTCTCTGTACCCAACACCTCCGGTGCCTTCCTGGGGCCTCCTTCTCCTTGGCAGCATCCCTGGGCCCTAATTAGTGTGCGCTGGGGCTGTTCTCCCCCCCAGTGCTTTCCCCCTTGGAGGAGAGGGACCCACCTGGCAAAGGGATACGTTGGGATATCCCAGGGACCAGCTGCAAATACAAGAAGTCAGAGGGGCTCGAGTAAGAACAGTGGGGCTTGAGGAGCCTGAAGGAGTAGGGGTCACCGAACATGATGGGGTGAATAAAGACGATAATACAAAAAAAATAGAAAAGTCTAGACTTACCAGTCCCTTGAAGAACTAAATCTATACAACACCTGGATTTCCAGCCGAAGACACTCCCTGGCAGCATTCTTCAGATACAGCTGGGTGAACATCTTCTGGAAAACGAGAGGATGGCACATCTGGAAACTGCTGGGTTGATGTCATCTAGGAGATGGAACCTTGGAACAGGACAGGAAAAACAGCTGGTCTGAAGTCATCCAAAATCCCAGGCGATGAATCAGGATACAGCTGGGCTGGTGTCCTCTCTGGATATGAAGTCATCTGGAAGGGGCAGTCGATGGAATCTGGAAAGCCAGTACACTGCAAGGCTGATGAATCTGGGGCACCTGGTTCCTGAAATGCCAGTCTGGCAAAACAACATAGGTATGGCAACGGCTGGATGGCAGCACTGGCTACCACTGCTCTGCTTTCCACTTGGTAGGCATGGGCACATTCACAGGAAGTTGCCTGCATTGCGGGAAGTAACACAATGGGTCAGGTGCAGGAATTATTACCCCGTCTGAGTGCTCATAATTCACATTGAAGAAGGTTTTATGTCCCCCTCCATCCACGATCTGAATAGTGTCTATAAACAGTGTTCTGACCACTCTCCATTGTCTGAATTTCTCTTGCAACACTTTGTCTCGGACGTACCGGCTTGCACCAGGATGCTCATTTCTTGTTGCCTCTTCCATTAGCCGGGATTTCCTGTTTCTTTCTATCTCCTCCCAGAATCTCCAAGCAAAGGTAGGAAAGGATATCCCATAGATCTCATTCACCTTCCTACGAACCAGTCTTTCCTCTTTACTACACTTGGTCAATTTGAGACCTCTGGCCTGGCTTGGGGGTGGCCAGTCCTTGTTCTGCCAGCTGCGCATACTTAATGCAATGTAAAATGGATCTTTGACTCCTCCTTGTGGGGACAAGGCTGTGGAGTCACCAATCTCTCCTTCTGTTCACTCCTCTGAGGCAAGAGCCCGAGGCTATGGATCCTCACCTTCTTTATAAGCCACATAGGTTCCCCCTCATCCTCTTTCTCACTGAGGATCTGAGCCCAGGAGTGAGCAGTCATCCTCACTCCTGAGACTATCCACACTTTGCTGGGCATGGTGGTCAACACCTAACATTCAAGGGTCTCCCTCATCTCAACTTCTCCTGTTAGACTTGGGCTAGGCCTCTCTCTCCAAGGATCTGCTGATGCTCCCTCTGCACCGTCTCTCTGTGACCCAGACTCGGATACATCAGTACTTTGCTCTGCCTGTAGAGTTGAACCTTCTTGCTTCATGCCACACTCTACTGAGCCTCCTCCAACAGGCTGTACCTGGTGCTGTGTGCTGCCAACTGCAGGTTCTTGAAGCTTTGTCCATGTGGGAGCCAAATGGATCTTGGGTGCTTTGGTTAGACCATGTCTCTCTAGGCACCCAGAACAGTGAGGAACCATGAAGACATCCTTTCCAGCCTTTTAGCACATTATGCACACTGTTACTGGATATCCAGAAATCGGCATATGAGGAGGCAAACCTTCCCCGTAGTAACAGCTCTCAATGTCTTTCAATCTGTTAACTTCTCTTACTATCATAGCCTGGGCATGATCTGGGTAGTGAGCTGATCCCGAAGCCTTGACTGCAGAGAAAACAAAAGCTCACTGTTATTGCAAGTCCCATTCTGTTGGAAAAACTTTTACAAAATGGCTCCCCTGCTGCTGTGTTTACTTTACTACCCCACCCTGTAATGGCGGCAGCAGCAGTCCTGCACATCAACGTTCTGTTTCTGACTCAAACCACTGCACATCCGATTTACACAGTCTACTGATAAAGTTTACTCAAACTGTTTAAACTGCACTGTCTGTTCTCTTAGCACATTTACATGTTTTTTACTGGACTTTTTATTTGCTGTAACTCACTGTTCTTGCTTAAAAATTCCTAAAGCCACAGTTTTTCATTGCACAGGATTGCCTGTATTTCTTGTGCATTTTTCATACGACCCACAGTCTCTCACATGGCTTAGATAATTATACTGTTGCTGAACCCACAATTATGACTCAGTCCTTCTTTGCAAAATCATCACACTGCTACACACAGATTCAGCTGGCTTTAGTTAAAATCACACACAGTTTGATTTGGTTTTAGGTTGGTACTCACTTAATCAGTAGCTGGTTATTGCAATGGAAAAATTCGGCCTACAGCCGGTCTTGGAGGCCTCTGGAATGAAGCGGGCTGGCAGTCCTGCCGATTGTCCCTCCGAATACCTCGATGTCTTCCCAGATGATTCGAAATGCGGGTTGAGCCAAATTTTAAATGGAAAAGTCCGATTTTACCACTTTTATTATGTTTTCGGTCACCGTGATGCTCCTCCTGGCAAGCCAGTTTTCCCACTACTCTCTCTCTCTCTCCCTCTCAAACACTGTGCAGTCACTCTAGAGCTGACTTGGGGGCAGGACTAATTGCAGTCTCACCAATCACTTGACGCCATGCAATTGAGCCTCTTTCTTCTTGTGCTCTTCTCCTCCATGGCGATTGTCGAGCAGCCAAAATTTAAACTGCAAACCACACTTTTTTTTTTTCAACAGTAGCTCCTCGGTGGGAGCACCATTTTGACCATTTTTCATGGCATTTCACACAGTGACTTTCTCTGTCCATACAACAAGCACTTCCAACTTCTAGGGCACAAATCTCTGTTTGTTTCCCACTATTTTTCACACTTTTTCTGTCACACATAACTTTAGAAAGCTGACAAACCTTATAACTTTGATGCAGGACAAGGGGCATACACTCTCAGGCTTTACTGCTCCTTGGTAAACTGGTGGCACAATTACAGCAGCATATGAAAAACAGCACACAGCGGGACATTTGGGTGGCAATGCTTCCACTTTTTGGGCTACCTACTGCCAGACAGCCAAAACGATAGCCCTATTCTGAGCAAATCTTTCTTGTTCCCTCCCTAGATTCCAAACCCAAATCCTCAGCGGTGCCTCCACTTTGTAACCAGGTGTCGGGTTGGGTGTTATTAGTTGTTAGTGCGTAGTGCCTCCATTTTTGTTATCCATTACCTGGCTAGCCTAGGTTCAGGATGAAAACATTCGCTCGGCATCAGGGCTAGGTTTGCACTTCTGGTCAGGGGCACCCAAGTAATTCTGGACAGAGGAAGCAAGAACTGAAAATGTCCAAACCAGGAGTGGAATTCCAAAGTGGAGCTTTTATTCACTTCAACACAAGAATACAAAGCAAGATGGACCCCCACAGGGCTACAGTCACTGGATATGCAGATCTATAGAGGTCAGAATACACCTTCTTCATCACACAACAACCCTCAGGTTCTGAACACACTGGGCTCTCAGCCTGAACTGGTACTCTCACTCTTGGATTCCCTGACTCGGCCAGCACTACTACACTTTTCCATATGTTAGGGACTTTCGGTGGTGACTCCCTCAACCACCCATGAGTGCTTCTAGCTCTAAAGGGAAAAAAACAAATCCTTAATCCCATGTCTGGGTACTTTCTGCAGACACAGGCCAAGTACCTGGGAGAAAGCTATAGGTGCCCAAAGTGAATCCATAGAGGTAGATCTGGTTACTCCAGATGGGGGGTCTCCCACCTCTTGTCCCCAAATCCATACCCGGTCATTCATTTGGAGTCAACACCTTTCCTTGAACTCTCTGTTTGTAGCTGCTATCTCGAAATGTATATCACATTTAACAGTCTACATTCCATGTAACTGGTATCCTGACTTGCAATGTTCTGTAAGTGGCTATGTCCATCCCTGTAGACCCCCACTGGTTAGATGCATTTCAAGCCATACACATATCTTAAAGTATTGTACTGTCCTTTCCTGACCCCACAGAAGCAGATACTTTTACACTACTCTCTTTGTAAAACAGAAGCTCTATGTCAGAGCAGACTAACCATGGTTCACAAGTGCCCCGGGACTTCTCACACAGAACACACATATCTGGTACCTCAGTACAAATTCTCTAGTCAGGCAGCTTTTCCTCTTCCAGCAGGGCCAGAGGATTGCCCCTGAAATGCTGGTCTTCCCCCCCATCCCTCCAGGGATGGGGCACTGGAACAAACTGGGGAACGGTCTCAACCACTTCTACAGGTTTCTTCTGAGTTCTTCTCTAGGGTGAGAACACACACCCTCTTCCTGTTGTAGCTGTATTACAGAGCTAGGCACTGAGGGGCTGCCAACTGCAGCATACCTTCTGCTTCTCTTGAGTCTGGCTGAAGACTGCCTTTGAAAACCCCAACATTCTAACCTAACTCCCTGCTGCAACATTCCACTGTGGCTTATGCTGCTGCTGCAAGAATTCTAAGTGACATCATCCCTCCAGCTCAGCTGAGACTGAGGACAGAGTGAGACAGTGTGAACCCCATTTAACTGGTGCCTCACATGCTGCCTTTCCCTGCCTGCCACTAGATCTAAGTGGAATTCTAGTAACCCCAGGTAACAGGGGGGTTACACATGGATTCAAGGTGGGGAAGGAAAATAAAGTAGCATTGCTTGCTGATGATCTACTTCTGTACCTGATAGAGTACTCCAAGGGACTTCCTGCGGTACACTATTTCCTAAGGAAATCAGGATCCCTGACAGGCCATAAAATTAACTGGATGAAATGTGAAATATTTTCAATATGCAAGTTCTATGCAGCACAACTGATTGGCAACCTTAAAGGTCTACAAATAGTGGACTGCCTCAAGTATTTGGGGATACATATTCCTTCCAGATTAAGTCTATTGTAAACATTAATCATTAAAACCCTTGTTCTTAAACTTGCTGAGGAGTGTGACTGGTCCCTGTTCTTATCCTTATTGGCTGAATCAACATCATCAGAATGTCCATTCTGCCCAAATGTCTTTACCTCTACCAGTCATTTCCCATACTTGTTGCTCAATGACACTTAAAGTGACTGAATTCCTTTCTCCTCAAATTGATGTGGAATGGGAAAAGTGCACACATCAAATGGAGATCTTTCGCCTCCTTAGCAAGCAGGTCTATTGGATGGAGCCTTGAAACTGAAACTATTAGTATGATGGTCTGACCATCCAACTAGCTCCACCACCTTATCAGAGATCTCCATCCCCTGAAGGAAAACCAGGTCCAATGTGTGACCATGATTGTGGGTCACAGAGGTAATTATCTGTGTAAGACCCAATGAAGACATAAGTTGGAGGAAGTCCTTACCAAATTGTCAGAGGTCATCATCAATCCAGGCATTTAAATTCCCTCATCTTGGGGACTCCAACACTGTAGACGATGAAGTCCATGATTTCCTGCAGAAATTCCTTCTGACCTCTGGGTGGACGACAGATGAGAAGTATCCTGCAACCTACACCTGCACCCACGATACATTCAAAGGATCTGGTTACCCCAATGGGCATATCAACAAGGCCCAATCCCACTGTAAAACAAATGGCTATACCTACCCCAGCCCCTGTGATCCACCCTCAGGCAGTGTATTACCGAGTACCCAGCTAGAAGTGCTGATTCCAAAACTGGGCCAGCATTATCATCTAGCCAGGTCTCAGTGATACAAGCTAGGTCAGTTGTACCTACAAGATCAGCAATCACAGCTGTCTTGTTTCTTATAGACCTGGCATTGCACAGCACCACCCAAGTGGGATGAGCAGACAAGGTAGACTGTGCTATTTGCTCACTGAAAGCAAAACCCTTGGGTATGGGAACCAGGCAGGGAGGACCGCTTTCCTGGACCCATTTGCCCTAGGACGTCTTCTTGTCCCCACCACACCAATCCACCCATTCCATGCTGCACCCCCACCAGGCACAGTTCTGATCTACCTATCCTGTTCTATACCCTTCCCAGGCAAAGATCCTCTCCACCACTTTTCCCTCTTAGCTCTCCCTAATATAAGGCAAAGTTTGTATACTTCTCCTGGCAGAGTGGGACAATAGAATGAGCAGAGATCTTTGAGCCTGGAGGAGGAGTACTTCTTGATTACCAGCAACCCTTGCCAGCATATAATCAATCAATGTAGCTGACCACAGATTACAATAAGTTATTAGTTCTAAATGATTTACAGTCTCACACACACGCACACCAGCACACCCTAAAATGTTCTATGTCACTGTCAGAAAAGAGTCCACAATGACTCAGGTCTAAGACACAAGAATACTAAATGTAATATAGTTATTCAATAGATCTTGTTAGTATAATAAAAAGACACAGCACAGACACACACATACAAACATGTTCACTCTCACCCACATAACTCCACAAAATAACAATCAGCAGCCAAACCACCCACCCTAATGCACCCTCAGCAGAAAACGGATGCGAATAAGACAGATTAAAGTCTGTGGAGCAGATTCTTTACAGGAATTCCAGGTCAAGTCAATGAATTGTCAACAATTAAACAATCTCATTCTCCAGTGGAATACAAGTTTTAAGTGTGTCTCTGGGCAACAGGAATGCTGATCTTGACTATGTCACTAGGCAACAGAGAGTGATGCTTCAAATCCAGTCTCTAGGCAACACCAGTTTCAAAAAGGAACAAATCCAAGCTTCCACAGATCTAGGCAAATAACAATAAAAACAGTTAAATATTCAGCAATAAAAGTGCAGTTTGAAAAGTTAGCACACCATACTCCTCCAGTCCTCTAGAGAGTCAAAGAGACAAATGCCCCACTTTCAGCAGGGATTATTTTAAAGTTTAACTCATTTTCATATCTATGCCCATCTTGCATTGGTTATATTTTTAGAATTACTCCACAACGGTAGCACTGAAAAAGCAAACTCCTTCGAAGAGTAAGAGGTAACAAATTGTATAGTGGCTTAGTGGTGGTCAGAGAAAAATGAGAACAGGACCCAGGAGAGGAAGTTGATAGTATTCCCTTCTGCTACCACTCGAGGGGAATTGTAAATGGACCAAATGAAAATTCTGGGTCAGGGAGCAACCAGAGTTTCCAAAACCCAGACACGAGTCCAGAAGGGGTAAAAACACAAAAACAGCCATCTACAAGATAAGAGCAGCTAAGAGCCCACTGCCATTAATCCCTAAGGCTCTTTCCAGTGATCTCCATTAATTTACAAGCAGTTTTTCAACAGTGACACAATGCTGTCATTGGGATACTCCTCAACTGCTCCTCAGCCCTTTTCAGTTGGTCCACCGACACTCCACAGTCATCTCAAGCTGCCACACAGGAGATTGTAGAGACTACAACGACTATAGAGATGCAGGAACCAGAGGTGCAGAGAATGTCCCGGTGCAAGAGATGCTCCAATGAAGCCAGTGCCGATCCAATTTAAATTACAAGCATCACTCCCCAACTCTGCACTCCTGATGCCTGATGTTTAATGTCTGAAATTCAGGTAAGGTGCAGCTCCACACTTGGGTCAACTTTCCTCTCACTGAAAATAAAAAAGCAAACTCCTACGACTACCTCACTTGAATCCCTAACTACTCTACCCGCCATAAACTATGTAGTAACTAAAATAGGCAAATATGAGAAACAAAAAAAATGCAAAAAGTTGCAGTAAATGCAGTAAAAAAACTCCACACTCACAAACAGCAGCCAAACATGGCCACTATCTTAAATGGATCAAGCATTTCTCATATTGGACAGGATACAACTGGCCACTAATGGGCTGACCGAGGTCTATTCTAAAAGTTGAGACCCCTTGTCGCTTTGGAAAATGTTCTCTTTCCTATGTAATCTAGAGTATAACCCTATCTTACTACTGAGTTGGAATATAGTCCCACACTACTATACTTACTTTACTATGTGGTATAAGTTTGATTGCAAGGCAATATTAGCTCTATAGTCTTGCCCTCTCATTTTGTCTCTTGCCTTTAAAATATTGTATAGCTTATATTTGCCAGTACTTTTTATAAGTGTAACCCCCTTGTTCCCCGGGGGTTACTAGAATCCCAGTTAGAACAGTGGCAGGCAGGGATGGCAGCTTGTGAAATGCCAGGTAAATGGGTTTCACACTGTCACATTCTGTTTTTTCAGTCTGCTGAACTGGAGTGGTGATGTCACTTTGGAACTCTCACAGTAGCATAAGCCACATTTGTCCAGCTGGCTTAGAGAGTGAATTGGAATGTTCAGTGAGTTTTAGGAATGAGTCTGTAGCAGGAGTTCAAGGAGGGTGCAACTGCTGAGCAGCTCCTTGCCTAGCTCTTATAAAGAGCTATCCCCTTTTCTTTGGTGGTTGTTTGTTCTCATCCTAGAAGAGGAACAAAAGAAGATAGTAGTTGAAGTAGTGGAGACCTTGTTTCTGGTTTTCGCAGTGCCCCATCCCAGGAGGGATGGGGGCAAACTCCAGGATTCAGGGGCAGTCCCCTTGATCCATTTTCTTTGGTGAAGGTGCCATGGACATCTTCATTTGGTTGTGAGTACAAACATTTTGTTTTGTGAAAGCCCAGGGGAATCTGCAAACCCAGTAGGGTGAATTTCTCAGAGCATGGGACCAGTTACCAAGTTTTAATTTAAAAGTTTCTGCCTACGTTGGAGTCCAAGGATGTGACTGTCCATGTACAGAACTTATTAGTTGGACACCCAGAGGGGTTCTGGGTGGTAGCATCATCTACAAAATACAGCAGGACACAATATCGTAGACAAGACATTGCAGGCATAGACACTGCATTGTAAATTCATCACGGGTAATAATGCAGCGAGACATCAGCCCATGGTGTGCTGCCAGACCCCATGGTGCTCCCAGAGACATGAGAGGAGGGATGTGGACACTCCAGTACAAAGCATTGGGAGGGCACAGCAGGAACACTTCAAGGGACAGCAGCAGCAGCACATTTCCCGGTGCCTGCTACCACTGCCTGGAAGTGTCTCTGGCAACCCTACACCCCCCTCTGAACTGCGGATCCCCTAAAACAGCCACCGACACCAGCAAAATGACAGCCTGCCTCACCTAGCCATAGACACTGCTGCCCATTGCCATGGTGCCCCTGCCCCAAGGCGGACACCTACCTTTGTCTGGTGTGTGTGCTCGTCCCGCCACCTGCAGTGCAATGCCTAACAGATGTGAGGGCAGGCCCATATTCAGCAGCATCCCCAGAGGCAGCGAGTTGTGACAGGCATGTCGCCACAGACACAGGAGCTGCATAGCAACCCACACCGCCGACGCCATCACAGGTGACAATGCACAGATGGCAGTGGTGGGACTGTACTGTAAAGGGGTGCAGGGGTGCCAGAGGCACTTCCAGGCACTGGTAGCAGGCACCGGGAGTTGTGCTGCTGCTGTCCCTTGTGGTGTTCCTGCTGTGCCCTCAGCATGCTTTGCACTGGAGTGTTCACGTCCCTCCTCTCATATCTGTGGGGGCACCATGGGGTCTGGCAGCACACCGTGGGCTGATGCCTCACTGTATTATTGCCTGCGATGTATCTGCAATGCGATGTCTATGCCAGCGATATCCTGTCCACGATATTGTGTCTCGCTTTATTTTGCGGGCGATGTTAACACATGGAACCACCCAGAGGTGAGTCAGTAGTATGTTAAGTGTGAAAAACATTTCAAGATAGCATCTACAATTTCCTTCTGTGAGGGTGTTTTTAACCAGATGAATGGCAGAGTATAAACTTGAAAGAGAAAGGTGGGAGACCACCCCCCCCCCAATCTGGAGTAACCAGTTTACCTCTCCAGGTTCCGTTTGGACACCAGTACATTTTCATTCTGTGCATGTGGCCAGTGCCTAACGGGAATAATTACCCTGAGATGTGGGTTTGGATTCTCTGTTCATCAGTTTACCCCTTTATAGTGGGTGTTAGAATATTCTGAGCCTAGAGGTGCTCAGTGTGGCCATAAGTACCACAGCCATCCCTATGGGAAATGGGGACAGTACTAGTTTAGGCAGGTGTGCCAGCCTTCAGTTTCAGAACCAGAGAGTTTGCTGTTTTGTGTCTTCACCCTATGCTAAATGGGCACGTCAGGAATTTCTGTTCTATGGAGAATCTGCAATACCAGTATGTGTATCCGGGGGGGTCCATCTTCACTGTGTGATTATTCCTACTCTGTTATGAGAATAAAAGCCACACTCTAGAATCCCAACCTGGTTTTGACAGTATTATTATTGCTCCCATGTGTGTGGATTTACTTGGGTGCCCCTGTCCAGAAGTGCAAACCTAGCATGACTTTTAGCAAATGTTTTCTCCCAGGGACCTGGGTTGCTGGCCATGGCAAATGGTCCCACCAGGTGTGTGCCAGGTAGTAGCCACACTTGGCTGACTGTTCCTTCTAATAACAGTCTGGTCCACTGAGTCTAATGGTGGCTATCTTCTCTGTTCCAAAAAGTGTGACAGATTAACTTTTGTAAACCCCCACCTCTCTCTTTTACCCCTAGACGCTTGTGGTAAGAGGAGCAGCCCTGCTAATTAAACAAGTGGGGCCAGTTGGGGGGGCTACATATGTAGACTGCTGCTATTTGCTGGTGTTCCTCTATACCCAATCAATTGTACTGTATTTTGTTACTGTTATCTGAACTCTGAACTTTCAACAAAAATATTTTATATAAAAAAGATGTGTCTAATAGCAGAGATAAGCATGAAAACATGAATCAGCCTCCTATAGAAACATAGAAACATAGAGGTTGACGGCAGATAAGGACCACATTGCCCATCCAGTCTGCCCATTGCTTTTTTCTTCCTTATAAATGTGCCATTTGCCTTTGATCTGTCAATGGCCTATCTATTCATATTCATCTGTATTGCTCCCTTATGCCTATCCCATGTCTGTTTGAAGCCCTGTACTGTATTCATAGCCACCACTTTCTGAGGTAGGCCGTACCATGAATCCACCACTCTTTCTGTGAAAAAGAATTTCCTCACATTACCCCTTAATTGGCCTCCCCCTAATCTCATGCTGTGTTCTCTTGTCCTGCTATTTTTCTTATATTTAAACATGTTAGACTCATTCACCTTGTTAATGCCCTTAAGGTGTTTGAATGTTTCAATCATATCACCTCTCTCCCCTCCTTTGCTCAATGGTATACATATTGAGCTCCGTTAATCTGTCCTCATATGTCTTCTGATGCAGTCCCTGCACCATTTTGGTTGCCCTTCTCTGGACTTCCTCAATTTGGTTAATGTCCTTTTGAAGGTGTGGCCTCCAGTACTGCACGTAGTACTCCAGATGGGGCCTAACCAGTGTCTTGTAAAGAGGGATTATTACCTCCCTCCCTCCTATGACTTGTGATACCCCTACTAATACACCCTAACATCCCCCTAGCCTTACCTACTGCTTTAGAGGTCTGCTTGGATAATTTCAGGTCATCAGTGATGATGATGCCCAAGTCTCTTTCTTCATTTGTGACTCCCAGCAACTCCCCTCCCAGCCTATAGGTGGCTTCAGGGTTTCTCTTCCCTACTTGCATGATCTTGCACTTCTTTGCATTAAATCCCAGTAGCCACTCTTCTGATCATTTTGCTAGTTTATCCAGATCTCTTCTCATTCTGCCCACCCCATCTGGATCATCTACTCTGTTGCAGATCTTGGTGTCATCTGCAAACAGACAAGCCTTACCCTCTAGTCCATCTGCAATGTCACTAATGAAGACATTGAAGAGGACTGGTCGCAGGACTGACCCCACTTGTGACTTGCATCTCTTTTGACTGTATACCATTTACCACCACTCTCTGTTTTCTGCCCGTCAACCAGTTTGCCACCCAGTTGACCAACTTTTGACCCACCCTGAGCCTACCCAGCTTATTTATTAATCTTCTATGTGGAACAGTGTCGAAAGCTTTGCTAAAGTCAAGGTAGGTGACATCAACTGCTCCCCCTTGGTCCACCACTCTGGTTACCCAATCAAAGAAATTTATGAAATTAGTTTGACAGGACCTTCCTTTTTTAAACCCATTCTGTCTTGGATCCTGTGCCCCTATGGATTCCAGGTGTTGCACTATCCTTTCCTTAAGGAGTGCCTAAATAATCTTGCCCACTACTGAGGTAAGACTGACTGGTCTGTAGTTCCCTGCCTCCTCCCTGCTACCACTCTTGTGGAACGGGATCATATAAGCCCTTCTCCAGCTTCTGGGACCTCTCCTGTGCTCACAGACTCACTAAACAGTTCTGCTAATGGCTCGGCTAGTTCCACCCTTAGCTCCTTAAGTACCCTGGGATGTATGCCATCAGGTCTCATTGCCTTGTCCACCCTGTGCTGAGTAAGCTCCTGTAGGACCCTTTCTTTTGTGAAGAGAGTAGTGCACACCTCCCTCCCCTCTGTGTCCATGGTGCTGAGCTGTGGGCCCTACCCTACCTTCTCTTTAGTAAATACTGAGCAAAAGTATCTACTTAGGATAGATGCTTTTACAGGGTCCTCCTCTTTACATGCCCCCTTTTCTCCTTTGAGCTTAGCAATACCCCCTCTGGACTTTCTTCCTTTCACTAATGTATCTATAGAAAGTCTTGTCACCTTCTTTTACTGTTCGTGCTAGTGTTTCCTTAGTTTGGGATTTTGCCTGCCTTACTGCTTTCCCTGCTTCCCTTACGGCAGTTTGGTATGCCTACCTATCTTCATCCTGCTGTGTTCCCTTATATTTCCTGAAGTCCAGCCTTTTGGCTCTGACCTTTTCTGCTACTGTATTTGAGAACCAAAGTGGTTTCCTTCTTCTTTTGCACTTGCTTTTCTGTCTAACACAATGGGATGTTGCTTCAAGTATTGCATACTTAATGCTTGCCCACTTTGCCTGTACCCCCTCACCTGTGTTTCTTTTTGCCAGGGCTAGCTTAACTCTGTTGGCCATCTTATCAAAGTCAGCTCCTCTGAAATCCCATATTTTAGCCTTGGAATGGGATGATTTAGATTTAGTGGCCAAATTGAGCCATACCATGTGATGGTCACTGGCCCCCAGGTGACCTTCTACCTGGAGATCTGTGATCCCTTCCCTGTTAGTCAGTACTAGATCTAGGATAGCCCTGTCTCTTGTGGGTTGTTGTACCAGTTGTTTGAGGCCCTTCCACTGCAGAGAATCCTCCATGTGTCTAGTTCTGGCAGATGTTCCTGCTGGTATTGACCAATCTATATCTGGCATGTTAAAGTCTCCCATTATCAGAACCTCCCCTTTAGCTGTCATGTTATGTACATTTTCTAACAGTGATGTGTCTATGTCCTCCCCCTGGTCTGGGGGCCTGTACACAACCCCAGTTCTTATGGGTGTCTCATTTCCTGTTTCCAGGGTGACCCACAGTTCTTCTGGCTTCTTATGTGTATTCTGAATTTCTGTAGCTTTGATATTTTCAGTGACATACAGGGCCACTCCACCCCACCCCCCTTTTTGCACTTCGGTCTCTTCTGACAAGCACATATCCAGGTATTGAATTCTCCCAAGTGTGGTTACTGGTAAACCACATCTCAGTAATTGCTACTATGTCCAGTTTAGCCTCTGACATTATTGCCTTCAGGTCTGGGATCTTATTTCCCAGGCTGTGAGCATTTGAGTACATGTTTTTCCATTGGCTAGATTTTGGTGTGTTAGTTGTTGGGTGAGGTTTGGCATTTCCCCTGTGTGTCATATGGGGAGACGGACCTTTTTTCTTACCTTGTAATGCAAATGAACTGCAAACATGCTGAATCCCTGTTTGACCACTAGCTGAGGGGGAGGGGTGTTCTTCTCATTCGACGTTATGGGTGCTGCACCCCTCTCCCCATTTACTAGTTAAAATATTCTGCAAAGATGTCAAACTTCTGCCCCAATGCACTGACTCCCTCCTTAGTCAGATGCAGTCCATCAAATTTAAAGAACTTTCACTCCCAGAACACGTTATGTTTATGTCAGGCCAGTCAAACCAGTCCTCTCCCTCTCCTCCCTAGTCGGACCCTATCCCTGCAACCCTGGGCAGTTTCCCTGTGTTTTCCTTTTTCCCTACATTACATTATTTTATATAAATGCTGAGTTTCTCTGCTTTCCCCTATAATCAGGGCAAGTCTGTGGGAATCATTTGCCTGTTTAGGAACAGCCACCTCAGGGTTTTATTTAACTCTAAAAATTGATTAGCGTTTTGCTCATAAAACTGCTAAAACATTGTGAGAATGTATAGAAATTGCCTCACTGTATTTAACAAACATAACACTTGTAGAAAACCTATATAAATACTTTCTGTACAGTTAGTATTGTCCCCCCCAAAAAACTGCTAATCAATTATTTAAAACGCTGCACCTCCATGACTGGAACGTCTAGAATTCACTGGTATCCAGTGAGAGGCAGTGGTGGGTAGAGCCAGGTGACTGTGTCCAGCTGGCAATCATGTTGCACTCAGCTGGTAGGGAACACCAAGAGTAACGTTTGCCTGGCTGGCTAGGTGTAAAGTTCTCTGTGTGGATCAGCATCCTTCCTTTCTGCAAACTACAGTGATGCTGAATCATCTGGGAGGATTGTGCTGCTACGAACACACCATCTGCCCTTTCCTATTACCAATTATCAGCACTTATTTATTTAATTTATTTATTTATTAAATCTTGTTAACCAGGTAAGCCCACTGGGCCCCAAAGGTCCCTTTTTCAGGGGCGACCCAGAGTTAGTTACATAGAGCTGAGCAAGTACAATCAAGAAATACAGAGTAGGACATTGCATACAGGAGTACAATGACATTGTACAATATTCATTAGGGAGGGCGGTGACATACAACACAACAACAGTGACAGCTGTTAGACTTAGAGCAAGTAGTACAATAAAATATACAAGCAATACAGTATAGGACAAAAGGGTACAGGGTTTCATTGGCAATGACTGGTTTTCATAGAAGAGGGCAACTTTTTACAGGGCATGTACACAAGATCAACAGTGGCAGCTAGATGCCAATTAGGGCAATTGTCAACGATATCAATACCTTTTTAACCACATTACCTCCAGAGCCTGTAACACACTAGGTGCAGTGTTGATGAATGTGTCTGCATGCTGCTGGGATGCTTGGGCAGACAAGCTCAGGTGAGTTAGTGAGAGAGAAATTAACTGGTGGGCTACCAAGAGAATGTCCCACAGTGCAGCTGATATGGTGCACACACTACCTGCTCATGTCAGTCAGCACTAGTCTGTTATGCTGAGTTGAAGGCAGCACCTCAGCAATCAGGACTCAGGAGAGCTGTCGGCCCAAGG
This sequence comes from Neoceratodus forsteri, assembly GCA_016271365.2. Lineage (NCBI taxonomy): Eukaryota > Metazoa > Chordata > Ceratodontiformes > Ceratodontidae > Neoceratodus > Neoceratodus forsteri. The sequence goes on along the minus strand of JADMNL010000035.1, from coordinate 115,715,919 downwards.
ACATGCCGGGATTACCTGGTGAAAGGGGAGGAACTGTACAGAAGTAAAATGAGCTCATTGCATCGGTCTATCTCGTATCAATCTCAGTCTGACAAAATCCCTCCTTCTTACAAGCAGCCAGGGCCTGAGGTCAACCATGTACCTTACTGCTGCACTGGGTGGGTGGGATACCGCTGCAGTGGGTGAGTGGGATACTGCTGCACTGGGTGGGTGGGTGGGTGAATAAAGGAATGAAGTGGTCCCATTACAGTATCAGCACTGGTGTGTACATCTTCAGGTTGCCATTTAAGGGCAGCAGCATATCTGCGTCTCATTTATTTCATTCTAATATCCCAGAAGAATGTGGGCGGCCGGGGAATAGTGCAGTTTGTGAATGGTCTCTGACAGTTAAAGGGGTGCTGGCCTCTCTGTAACTCTGAGACCAGGTACAATGGTGTTATTGGGCAATAAGGGACTAGCATAATGTATGATGAAGAGAGACAAATACCCCCGGAAAACAGTCCTATCACTCCCTTGTCACATTAAGACATTAGCAGTGGCTTGGCTCTGACTAGAGTTTGTTGTTTATATTATCAACTCCTTCACTTCTGTTTTATTGTCCTGTCATTCACCATATTTATTAGATACGTGTTTACTACAGAAAGTAGAAATTCAAAATTCAGCACAATTTGACAGGTAGGATATTTCTCCCAGCCGACACACACACACACACACACACACACACACACACACACACACACACACACACACCTACTAGGGGATCCAAAGCCTACAAATCATCTGTGGTAGGGTTAACAACCAAGAGACTGGTTTTCAAAAAAATCTGTATAACCATTATAGAGATGGTTTCCTGTTTTTCTGGGTTGAGGTAAAGATACAGTAATGCACACTGATAAATGCTGAAAACTACAAAACACATCTGCGCCTTCTCATCGCAGCCTTTGCAGATTGCATAACAGGCCATTTAGCTGCATATACTCTTGCTTAAAGCAGAACAAATCTGAATACTTTCATGATGATTTACCTGTTCTTCTATTGTATTACTGGAGTATGTGAACATTTGCATTATGTTTGTGTTATTATATATCTGTTGACCTTGCTTAAAAACAGTTGTTTAAAAATAGAATAATAGATAGGTTAGTGTGGATTGCAAGGCAGTAATCACATTGAGAGGTTCTGGGGAAATAGAAAACCTTGAGAGTGAAGCTCGATATGTTCCCATGTCCCAAGAACCTTGAGATGGGGTTGCAGCCTTGTCATCCACATTAATGTATTTGTTATTTTTTTTAATATATGGATCCGGGGTGAAGTCCCTCACTTCCTTTCGTGGGTCAAGTTGGCGAGTCAGCGTGCATGTCAGCAGGGTTCCTATGGTGTAGCAGTAGTTTGGGCTCTGTTAAGCCACTTTATTTATTTATATACTTTTTAATGCTGTTCCTTGGTGGGCACAGAGGGAAAAGGGGAGCCAGGGAAGAGAGAGGCGGATTGGTGAGCCCTACATAGGCATTCCTGAGAATGTCACAGGGTAGAGAGCATAGATAAAATGCAGGTTGTAGCACTAAAGGTTTCTCTCGCTAAGCGAGGGTCTGAGCCACCATGTTTTTGGAGTTGTTCTGCGCGCCCACACTGCAAAAGCAGCCAATCAGAAGGCACGCTTTTAAAGATGTGAGTAGGCAGACTTGCACTTGCCCTGTTTAGTTTTGGTGCTAATACTATCATTCAGGTTCCGAATGATAGTATTACAGCACCTGAACGATAGTATTATCACTTGTCAACAGTGGTATTATTGTTCCAGGGCCAATAGTATTACTGGGAAATTTTTGTATGCATTACAACACTATTATTTTTAGAATCCATAGGTTTCACCAAATGCACAATAATGATACTATCTTGGATTTCAGAAATCAAAATGTACTTGAGGGGTCGTGTTGTCACATACAACGACTAAGAAACCCAAATTGGAGGGGGATTGGGATCTTTTTAAAAGATGGCATAATAAATGCAAACAAATGGTAAAATTGGCAAAAAAAACAATTCTTTCAGAATTCTTTTAGTAATACACATGACCCAAATAAATTCTGAAAGGTTATTTCCAACTTAAAAAGTCAAGTGAAAATTCAAACCTCTATTAATTTAGTAGTGGGAGAAAGTTTGATAGATAACCCCTTAAAAGTAGCTGATTTGTTAAACCATTACTTTAAAGATTTACCAGACTTGGAGATACCTAAACTTGGGATCGCTGACCCAGAACACATACATTCTGTTGCTCTTGTTGCAAATATTAGGGGTTTTAATTTGAAAAATATTAGGGTACAGGATGTAGTCAAAGAACTAAAGAACTTGAAAAACTCAAAACGTGCTGGAATAGATGGTATCGATCCTAAATTCTCGAAATTAGGGTCTGATATCATAGCTCCCATAATTACTTATTTTTATAATTGGAGCGTACAATCTTCAATTGTCCCTGATTACTGGAAAATAGGTGAAATTATTCCCATCTATAAAGGTGGTGACCTCACAGTCCCTTCTAATTATAGACCAATTACCTTGCTCCCAGTTTTGTCAAAGGTATTGGAAAAGCTGATAAATAATCAGCTTAGACAATACCTTGACCATTTGGGGCTATTAACAAATTGCCAGCATGGATTCAGAGAGGGTAGGTCCACAAATACTGCCCTACTTGATTTTGGTAACCTGGTGGCAACATCATTGAACCAGGGTAAACAAACTGGGGCAGTATTTGTGGACCTCAGTAAAGCTTTTGATTTAGTTCACCATGAAACACTTTTGCTTAGATTACAGAATATAGGGATATATAATAATACTTTGCAGTGGTTGAGATCTTATTTAATGAGTCATAAACAAAGGGTGGTCTGTGGTGCCACTGTCTCAGGTCTCCTGGATTTACATTGAGGTGTACCTCAGGGCTCAATTTTGGACCCTATGTTATTTCATGTCTATATTAATAGTCTTCCAGACTATGTAGCCAACACTGATGTCAGACTTTATGCAGATGACATAGTACTGGTTGCATCTGCTAATAGTCCTGGAGACCTGAGACAGCGGCTCCAAACAGATGGTTCCAATATTGAGACCTGGATAAGAGATTCTGGACTCTTAATGAGTACTGGGAAGACTCAGAGTAAGATCTTTTCTGTGAGATCACATATAAAAAAAGACTCTACTGATTTGCAGATTATCTTTTTGGATGGGACGATGGTTCAAAACGTTAATACTTATAAATATTTTGAGGGTTCTTGCTGATTATCATTTTTCTTTCTCTGAACATATTTTGTCACAAATAAAAAAAGTGAATCAAAGATTGGGAGCATTAAGAAGGGTGTCAGGGTGTTTGACTAGGGATATTAAGATTAAATTGGTAAAATAATTGCTATTACCTGTATTAGATTATGGACTTCCACTATACATGCACTCTTACCAAAAATGTTTACATAAATTGGACCAGACATACTATAGATTGGGGAATTACATTTTAAAAAACAAATCTCGAGTCCACCATTGTTTAGTTTACCAGGAACTTGGTTGGTTACATCCGATAGTTCGAAGAAAGTATTTATGGTTAATGATATGTCATGGTTAAGGCCCATGGAATTCTGTGGTTCTACGGTTGCAGAATTTCCCACAGAATTTGCATCATGCCACAGAATATATATGGTGCCACAGAATTCATTGTTTTTGGTGAATTTTCATATAAATATACTGTTTTTCCATAGTGTCAGGCTTTCTTTCCCACCTTGTTTATCCTGAAGCCCCTCCTCTATGCTCAGCATATGATGTCATCGATGACATCACATCATATTTAGCCAATGACAGGACTGCATTCTGCCAGAGAAATGAATAAATCATGCCACAGAAATCAGAAAATGCTGCCACAGAAGTCAAGGAGCCCTGCCGCAGAAATCAGAAAATTCTGCCGCAGAACACCAGGGGCCCTAGTCATGGTTTGATTCACTCAAAAATACATTCCTTAAAACACTTGATATGTTTGAATTTAGATTCAACATATTTAGATAGGCTTAGGAAGACAACTAGAAAATTGCCTATGACTCGAATTTCAAATCGTATGGGGGATATGGTTTTACAGAATAGTTTAGCAAGGACATGGAATGAATTATCTTGTCAAATAACTGAGATTTCTGATTTGCATATTTTTAAATTTGAATTATATAATTATTTAAATGTTTGCTGTAGTTGTTTTTAAGGTTAATGTGATTTTGTACTGTGTGTACTTATTTAGTTTTTGTCTTGTTGTTCTAACAATGTTCCACAGGTATTTGTTGTAAATGGGGATTTATTCCCCAACAGATTAACCTGTATAAAAATAAATTTTAAACAAACAAACAAAAACAGCGTAGCAATATACTGTCCTGTCAAAACAGTGACTGAAACTAAATACAGTAAAATACTGGTTTTCTGCATGGGCTCCACCCCACACCTCCCATTACGGGAGGCTGTGCCCCCGAATGCCTCCCCTATTAGAATGACCTCCTCCGGGGAGGGGGCAACTCAGAGAAAGGAAGAAGACAAGAAAAAAATAACAAACCTAATCTGGGATTGGGAATAGAAGCCTGTTCCACACCCACTCCACTGTTCTCCATCGCCAATGGCTCTACTCCCTGAACCACAGCAGCTGCTTTGTGGACCCCTTCCAAGCAGAGCTCTTATCCTTTGCAGCAGAGCTCTCCAGGAAATAGCTACAGCATCACCACTACTGTGCCACACTATTTGTGTCATGCAGCATTGTGTACCCTGTAGCTGTTTTTACATGTACTGTTACTGTTGCATGTTTTTTTTCCCCTGCGGCATTGTATCTATGACATATTGATCCAGTATGTACTGAACTAGGGATAATTTATAAAAATACATGAAAACAGATGAAATATAGGACTTGATTCTCAGTCATAAATAATTGGTAGAAAAGAATTGCACCAATAATTGTGTATCAGTCTCATGCCTGTGACCCCAAACTATGTCCATAGTGGGCCGCAGTCACTTTCTTCCCAGCACATATTACTATTAACTGGTGCATTGAAAAGAGAGAGGTCCCCATGGTAATGACACACAGTTGTATATACAGAAGCATGGCAATCTCTGCTAGGCCAGTTGCATGTTGCAATTCCTTTACACATGGAGAACTATTTCTGTCCAGTAGTGGTGCATCACAGTAGTGTGAATGATCCTTTCAGAGTGTGTTTGGGTGGGGATGATTGGACTCAGCCTTTGTGGGCACTGCTGGTGCAAAACTGCAGTGGGAAATCTGGCTCCATTCCCTTTCCAGTGACAATTTTTTTTTTTATCCACAGAAGCTCTGCCAGTATGGGTGGTGAATGGACACAACCACTGTTCAGGCTGTGTGGAGGTTTACTTCAACTCCCAGTGGGGCACTGTTTGTGATGACTACTGGGATATAAATGATGCTAATGTGGTTTGCAGGGAGCTCCACTGTGGTACTGCACTGTCTGCTGCATCAAGTGCTTCCTTTGGACAGGGTACAGGTGCCATCATTCTTGATGATGTTTCATGTACTGGGAGTGAAATGTACCTGAGTGACTGTCCTGCCCGTCCACTGCTTAGCCATAACTGTGGTCACCATGAGGATGCTGGTGTCATTTGCACAACAGGTATGAGATTAATGTCCTATCATAAACTTTTGTCAGTGACATTACAGAAGATATATTCACCAGTTGTAAAAGAAAATAAACTCCCACACATGTCTATATGAATGTTATCACCATTTCATTTATTTAACAGTAACACATCATCACTTGTTCCATGAACTTTAAGGCTGCTTATTGGCAAACTCTGTCATTTGAAACCTCACTTGCAGGGTTGATAAGAGCTTAGAGTATTTTTATTCATCTGTTATCTTCATTTGCTGTGGCTCTATGGCTAGGAAGTCAAGGATGGAAACTCCGTTCAGGATGGGACTCCATAATCAATGCTCGTACTGTTCTGTACTGTGTTAAGGAAGGACTATGCCATGTAGTTCGAAGTATCAACCTTCAGAGGAGATCCCAAACTGGCTAGTTTGAGGAAGAACTAAAATACAGTGTGCTGCTTCAGTGGACAGGGTCTGCAGCTAAAACAAAAGGATGAGATTCAGTGTTCAGTGAAAATAGAAAATGCAGTTATACAGAAGCTAGATACATGATGAATGCCTTCTTCAGGTATTTTTTTATTTTATTTTTATTTTATTGAAATCTAGGATTACAAATACCTTTGAGCAGGAACTGCTCATTTACAAAGGTTCCACGTCGAAGGAATGGGGGGTATACATACATACAAAGGTCAACATAATAGTACATAGTTACACAATAACAAGAAGTAAGAGAATGAGGCTTAGGAAATTCCAGTAATTCAAAATGTGCCAAATGTTAGGTAGCATGACATAACCAGCCAAGGGCAATCTTGAAATAAGCACTGCAGGTGAGAGGAATGGGGTATGCAGGCAGGAAGGCCATTGTCGGAGGGTAGAGGGTGAGGGTAAGAGCTCTAAGGGAGGGAGAGAGAGAGAGAGAGAGGAGGGATAAAAGTCAGGAAATGCCCCGGGGGAGGAAAAGGAGAGGTGGCAAGGGGGTAGGCAGGTAGAAGGAGGCAAGGTGGGGAGAGATAGCTTTCAAGACTGAAGTGGAGGGCAGTGAACGGTGGGCCCCCGATTAAGTGAGGCAGTCACAACGACTAGTTGAAATTAGATGAAGTCGGAGTTGTCTCTTAAAAGGGCCAAGAGCAGCTGCAGTAAGAGTTTCTTTGTTGAGAGTATTGTACCACTGTGGTGCTCTGTGGGCAAAGGTCCTCTGGCCCATGGTAGTCCGGCATCTGGGGACAAGGAAGGTTAGTTGTTGTGAACTTCTAGTTCTCTGGGTGTTGTGGTGGTCAATAAGTAGCTTTTCAATGCCGGGGCATGACTCGAGGAGGACTTTTTGGCTAAGAGGCAGGTTTGATACTGTATCCGGCTGATGAGAGGTAGCCATCTGCCAGTGTACAGGTCACAAGTGTGTGTACGATCAGCCCCAGTTAGCAGCCTGCATGCTTTTTGAGTGCAACTGTAATTCTACGGAGGGCAGAGGCGGAGGCAGAGCCATAAATTGCTAGCCCAATCGGCGATGGAGGTGACAGAGCTGTTGATAGCCAACTGGAGAGTGTCAGGAGTCATGCAGTGTTTGTGCCTTTAGAGCAGGCCTATACGGATGTTGCTGGCTTTGGCAACAGAATCTATGTGCCGATGGTAGGACAGTGAGCTGTCCAATGTGACACTAGGTATTTAAAATCAGGAACGTGTTCAAGTAAGGTCCCTGTTTGGTTTAGGATGGTGAGGTCACGGGATTTGTACTTGCTCCTGGCATTGTAGAAGGTCATAACCTTTGTTTTGCTGTAGTTCATGACCAGTTTGTGTGACTTGAACCATTCTTGATGCGCATGAATTCGAGCTGTAATTGTTTCTCGAGGAGCTCTGCATTTTGGTGGTTGGTGAACATGACTCGTCATCTCATGAAACAGTAATTTCTGGTGACAGACACTGGGAAGGTCGTTGAGGAAGAGGCTGAAGAGTAGTGGCCCCAGGATGGACCCTGTGGGACCCCTGAAAGGACTGGCTTTTCTTCCGAGGTAACACCAGCAATCCTAACCCGCTGGACCCTCTCCCAAGGTAGCTTGAAAACCAGAGCAGTGCTTCATTGGAGCCCAATGTTTGATAATTGCTTGAATAGGGTGGGTGGTTCACAGTATCAAAGGCTTTCGTAAGGTCGATGAATACTGCCCTACACAGTTTCCTTGATCAAGTGTGGTATGGATGAAGCCTGTGAATTCTAATAGTGCAGTGGTGGTACTGTGCCCTTTTGGAAACCATGTTGCTCAGGACACTGGATGTTGTATTTTTCCAGGTACTTGACTAATTGGTCTGAGGCGATGCGCTCCAGGGCCTTAGACAATGGAGGGAGGATGGAGATAGGTCTGTAGTTGGAGTGCAGTGATTTGTCTCCACTTTTGTGTACCAGTGTGATGGTCATCTGTTTCCAGCGAGATGGGAACTGGGACATCCTTAGTGATAGATTGAGGACCTTTGTCAAGGGTTCAAGGACTTCTTCAAGGACAAGTGCTAACAACTTCAGGTCAAGGGAGTCACCGCTGTAGCCTGCATTGTGAATGGCCTTCTGAATATAGGTTCTGGCTTCATGTACTGGGATCTCCTTTAGTAGAATTGTGGGGCAGGGTGTGCGCGGAGTAGTTGCAGGAGGGTTACTACCAGAGGGCATCAAAGAAATTAGAAGGAGGACACTATCCAAATTGGAGAACACATTGTTAAAGGTGTTGGTGATGGTGTACAGGTCAGTTTTTGGTGTTCCATTTATGTTTAGCATGGTGGGTGGTGACTTAGGGTCCTTGCCTGTAAGGTCTTTCAAGTTACTCCAAATTTTTTTCCATCACCCCAGGAGTTGGAGAGTTTCCTTGAAGTATTTGATTTTGGCTCTCTAACTGCCCGCGTGCACTCATTTCTGGCAGCTTTATATTTATGAATATCCCCAGGTTTGATGTTGCATGGGCACAGTGCCAGAGATGATCCCTATGTTTGAGTAAAGTGATTAGATCGGGGTTATCAAGGGTTAGCTCTGCCCCTGACCTTCAGCTTTTGAGAGGTGCAAAGATATTGCAGGCCGCAGTGAAGTGGCTGATGAAAAGGTCTAAGGCTTGGTTTACATCAATGGCAGAGTCAATTGGTGTCCAGTCCAGGTGGCTTAGGTGTGTCTTTAGTAGCTCAAGGTATCCCTGCTTTAACACTCTGGTGTGGATTATTTTAGGAGGGGGCTTAATGAATTTGTTTGTCCAGGTACATGTGACCAGTATTATATACAGTACTGTCCACATTAAACTGTTATGTTAGTGAGTTAGTTTTACTTTTTTTTTTTAAATCTGAAAATATCTTAGTAATACACAGAATGTAATTTCTCAACACTTTACCAGCACAATAGCAATTTTTGGTAAAACATTTTTGCATCTTGACTGGAATACATCTACAGTTCTGTCATAATGCAATATAAAACTGAGGAGCAACTCTTAGGCAACAGTTTTTGCAAGGCTTTGTGCTGGACCTGGCTTTACTTTTGCAACTCATAGAGAGATGCTTAAATGACTCACTGGTGAAATGGTTCAATGTGATAAATTAGAACCCTGTTCACTTCCTTTGGAATTGGTTTGAGCCATATCTATCAGATCATACTCGGAGGGTAGCTGTAACTGGGGTTTTATCCTCTAGGAAGCAGGTTTATCGAGGAGTCCCACAGGGCTCTATATTGGGGCCCTGACTATTCTTGCTATATATTAACAACCTTCCATTCAAAGTGAAACACTCCAACATAAGACTTTATGCTGAAGATACGGCTATAATTACGACAGCAGAGACTTGGGCTGAACTTAGGATAAGCTCCAGCAGGATTTTGACAGTGTAGGGGGATGGTTCTCTGGGTCGAGGCTTTTGACAAATACTAAAAAAGCAAAGGTGTTGCAGTTTGGAGCAAAAGGTAGAATGGAGCTGGAAATACTTACTCCTGATAAAATATAGTTCAAACAAGTTAATGAGTTTCGATATTTGGGAATAACTTTCGATAGTGAATTAAATTTCACTAAACATGTCACAAATGTGTTGAACAGCACTAACCAAAAAATATGGGCTTTAAGACAAACTTTGAGAAAGTTAAAATTACAAACAGGACGAAGCTGGTAGAACAAATGATATTACCAGCTGTGGAATATGGTAGCATTATATATAGAACTGCATGAAAACAAATGCTAACTGAATCAGCTAAGGTATATAATAGATTGACCAGGTTTATACTGGGTTGTAGTTTCAACACACATCACTGTGACATGTTTAGAGATTTGGGATGGCACACTCTAGAAGTCAGGAATAGAGTTATCTGGTTAAACCTTGTGCATAAATACCTGGTAAAATATCCAGTACATTATATTACAACTAGAATACTAGGTAAATATCTTAAGAAAGAATGAAAATCTAACAGAACTGTGTTAGAAAATAGGGTTATACTAACCTTAGTCAGAACTAAGTATGGAGCAAAAAAGCTAAACTACCAGGTGTCATTATACTGGAATGTGCTACCATATAAAATGTGAACCACACTTTCTACTGCTGAATTTAATTCAATACTGAAATCCTCTCTCTCTCTACAGAATGTCAATGCTAGTCATGAACTATGTATTTATTATTGTGAGTCTATGTTATTGTACTTTTATGAATGATTTTGTAATTTTGTAATTTGTTAACTTCTAATCACAGAACTGACTTGTAAACAGGGCTAATGCCCTTATGACATGATATGTCAAGATGTAGTTTTACATTTTTGTACATTCTTCCTGTATAAAAATACATTATTAATTAATTCATTCATTTATTCATTTCAGTACCATAGCACTATCCATTGGGAATATAGATTTTTTTTGATAGAAGTTCCCCACACTGGACTAGCCACATTTCAGTTCATCAAGACATTTCCAGAGTTGCCCAAATAGACAGGAACAGCAGCTTAATGTGTTACATAGGACTGCACATAAGAATATAAAATATTAATAAAAATGTTAATTAATAAAATGGTCTGTGAATTTCAAGCAATTTAATGGACCACCTGAAAGCCAGACACATGTAATTATCATAGCACAACCCACTGGTCTGGAGTCATTCCCATGTTCCATGTTTAGACCACAGCTATGTAAAACAGCAGACATTGCCCTGAATTCTGATTTTGTTTGTTTTCCCAGTTTTCTGCAAAATCCATCAGTTTTTATCAGCAGAACTCCGATAAACCTAACAATGCTTAAATCCTTACTCTCCTGTTCCTCTACCACCTCATACCCCATCTGCAAATCTTGACAGTCTCTCCCTCTCTCTCTCTCTCCCCCCTCCCTCTCTCTCTCTCTCTCTACCACACAAAAGCAAGTGTGTGCCATTGTAGAATAGATCAATCTGAATTCATCTGCAATGTTCTCCCAATGCTGGTTCAGCTATCCCTCCCCCCCCTTTGCTCTGCTCCTCCACTTTGAAGTCAGAAAGTCCTTTCCCATGGCCATACAGTTCATGTCGGCAACTGCCTTCAATAATATACAGCTTTGGACATATATATTCACTGCTGTCTGCCTTGCACAGGACATTTTTTCACATGCATTACATATTACTTATAATGACATTGCTATCCTGTTTTTGTAGCAGCACTGTACTTGGTATGTTTTATTGCTGTCATGTTCAGTTGCTCTCTTTCTCTCTCTCTCTCTCTGTCACTTATTGCTGCATTGATTGTTTTGCACTGTTTCCTAAGCCACCTTCAGCACCCGTAAGAAAATGAGCAGTTCCCAGCTCAGCACTGTCTTTCTGGTCAATGGTTTGACATAAATAATTATAAATATTTGGATTTCTGAACATTGTCTTCCTAATTGTCAGTGTCAGTGGCTCAGCAGGTAGCACACTTGCCTCTGAGGCTGGGAGATCAGAGGGCTGTGGGGTCAGTTCCCATATCTGGCACTTGGGTTAAAATCTCAATACTGACACTGTAGTGCAGCATGAGAGGGGTGCTGCACTTCTGAGGTGCCGTCTTTCAGATGAGACATTAAACCGAGGTCCCATCTGCCTGGATTGGTGGTAGTTCAGGTGGATGTTAAAGATCCCATGGCACTTCTCGAAAAGAGTAGGGGAATTTTAGTGAGAAATGGACTTCAATACAGAAAAAAAACAAAAAAAATCAAACATGTATCAGGTATAAACAACACAAAAACAATCAGAAGGGAAAAAATTAGAACAATCATTCAGTCCATGCCATACAATTAATCCAATAACAAGGTCATAGTTCATTAGTCCTATTAATGCTTTACCAACATTGGCAAGCAATTCTTCATGTGAAACATGCTTCTGCTGCAGGATCCAGAGACACCTAGACTGCCAAATATAAAAATGTAAAATGCAAAAGATAACATAGAGAGTATCCCTGTTGTAGTTTACAAAGGTATTTGGAAAAGGATCAAACACAATAGTAGGGTAATCAATGTTCCTGAACCCAGGCTCCTTCCAATGGTCAGCCAATAAATTCCGGAAAGGCTTTATATAGGCACATTCTAAAAATAAATGACATTGGGTTTCCAACAAGTGAACACAAGTAGACTGAGGACAAAACCTTTCAGACAATTGCTTGTGTTTACTATTCCCCTTAACCCCAAATTTCCCATAATTACAAAGCCGTAAACAATCCTAGGCATAAGATGGAATACGTTTATTCATAAGATATTTTAAAATAACTACCTGCCTGTCCTGTGGGCAATCGGGGAAAAAGTAGTGCATTCTGTCAATAGAATATGCCTATACACCTGCTTCCTATCATAAGTCAGAAGCTGATGTGGGGTAATATTCCACTTAATAAGTTGTTTTATACATTCCTTCATACAAAAAGATAAATCAGGAAGTCTAGATAATATTCTAGGTTTCTGATCCTGCCAACTGGGCCTACATAAATTTAACCAGTGTTCCAGAAAAGGTCTCCAAATGACAGACCCAGGTTTCAAAGCCTTTCCAAAATTATACATAACAAATATACTATAAAAGAAGGCAAGAGGATGGAGCATAGAAACTCCTCCTTCTGGGATCAAAAGATAGGTTAATTCCCTTTTAAGAGGGTTCAAACAAGACCCCCAAAATGCCTGAAAAAAAACACTAAAGAGCTGTGTTCAAACACTAGACGGAGGTAGAAAGACATAACTAATATATAAAAATATGGGGGTAAGGATAGTTTTAATCAACAACACCCTTTTTTTCTTATAGAGCTGCTGTCCTTTCCATTCCCCCACTAACCGAGTTCCCCTAGACAAAGCCACATCCCAATTACACCTTGCCATATCACCAGGTCCAAATAGTACCCCTAAAATTTTAATAGGTTCTCTAGATACAGGGATCCCTGCTATAACCCCAGTGGCTGGCAAAGGGGTGGATCCAATAACAACCCCAGTACTTTTACCATAGTTAATTTTAGAACCAGAAAGACTCAAAAAAAAGGTGAATAGATTCTTGTAGGGCAGAAACAGGAAAGTGAGGGGGTAAAAGCAACACCAAATCATCCGCATAAGCCAGCACCTTGTGTTGTGGCAGGGAAGGAAGCACATCAAGGCCCTTCAGAGCAGTGTTAGAGTGTAATTATCTAATAAATATGTCAATGGTAAAGCCGTAAAGAACAGGACTCAGTGGGCATCCCTGTCGTACCCCTTTAGTAATAGCTAATTTATTCCCCAGCCATCCATTTACATTAGGGATAATAACAGCCCCCTTATACATTGCCGATAGCCAAGAAATAAATGTATCAGGGAACTCAAAGGCTTTTAATACCAAAAATAAAAATTTATGAGCAACCTGATCAAAGGCTTTTTTTAGATCTAAACCAAAAACAAGCCCCTGTAACTGACCAATGTCCCCCCCTAGAAAATACCTCTCTTAAATAAATAAGATTATCCTGTTGTTTATGCCCCTGAACAGCACAGGTCTGTACCAGATGAAGAAGCTGTGGGGTAACAGCAGAAAGCCTAGCAAGTAAAATTTTATTAAGTATCTTTAGGTCGGAATTCAGGAGACTAAGAGGACGCCAATTTCTTAGATTAGTTTTGTCACCGTTTTTGTAGATGAGAAGTAAGATGGCCTCAGTCATGGAGGGACCATAATTCCCAGAGCGTAAAATATAATTCAGGAGAACCACCAAAACAGGTCCAAGAGTCAGTATGAAGGATTTATAAAAACCTGCACTAAGACCATCCGTACCCGGGGCGGACTGAGAGGCTAACTCATGAACAGCTGTAGTGACTTCAGCTAAAGTAACATCAGCTGCCAGAGTATGTTTTTTTGTCGCAGATAAAGTAGGCAACTATAACTCATTCAAAATCCAATTAATAACCCCATCTTCCAGAACAGGGTCCGAAGCCAGGGAGCCAGGGTGGCAGTCATGTAGGCTTCCACAGCATTCAAAAGCTGGTATGGATCACTCACAGTGTGGACATATACATCAGTCAGGGTGGAAATGAGTCTAGAATCTATCCTTTTCTTGTTTTCTTTAAAAGGGTCCAAAGATTGTTTGGACATAAGTGTACCAAACTGTAATTCCTGGTCTAAAGACCTACCCCGATTATATTGCAAACCTACCATTTGTTTCTTAATAGTGGCAATAATTTTACTATAGTCCTGTGTAGTGGTTTCAGTCAGATATGAGGTGCTGTAACCGATGTCTCAACTTCAGATATCCCATATATTCTTTATTAGATTTAACATGCGCCTAACATTGAAAAAATGTCTTCCAACTCAAATTGGAATCATCCCACCAGTCCAAAATGGAGTCATAGCATTCTAAAATGGAAAACCTAGCAGCCCAGTCCCTTAACCACAACCGTCTAATAAGAGGATCCTCTAACAATGACTCATTCAATCTCCAGCTATTTTTTTTTTACATCTAGGGGCTTCAGCCCAAGAAACAGTAACCGTAAGAATGGTATGGTCAGAAAATTCTATAGGCCTAGTAAAAGCCTGCACAACCTGCAAAATAGCTGATAAAAAAACAAAATCTATCCTTGTCCTAAGAATCCCCCAGAAATAAGTATAACCCCCTGTGGGATATAGTACCCTATAGGCATCTAACATGTGTGCTGTATAAACAATATTTTTTAAAGCAATGGAGTCACAAAATAGTTTATCAGTATGAAGCCCTCCATCTGCTGTAGATAATCCACAATTAAAATCACCTAACCAAATGACCATCTGGGAGGTATGCAAAATAGGTTGCACTTCCTTAAAAGGAGCTATCCTATGTGCTTTAGTTTGTGGAGCATAGACTGTAATGACGCGAAAATGCTCTAAACAAAAAGAAACATCTAAACACATGGCCCTCCCAGGGTATATATGAACAAATCTAGAAACTGAAAAGGTAGAACTAGAAAAAAGAATACCCAACCCATCACAAGTGTCCTCCCCCACAGACCAAAATGAAGGACCCAAAGACCAGCAGTGAGAGGCATGCTGGATGTCCTGATGGGACTTCAGACAGATGTCCTGTAGCAAATAATATCTGATGTAAAAGATTTAAGAAGTGAAAAAAAAATATGCTTCCTCTCACTCTTAATCCTGTTAACATTTAATGTGGAAAATGTTAAGGAGGACATAGTAGGGATGAAAAATAAATCAATTCAGAGGTAACCCTAATCCTTAGAAAACTTTAAGGGAGTTTACACACTTGTCTACGTCTAGTCCTTTTGGCTATGGAGTCGTCTGACTGACTTTCAGTGTCCGTGGTGGAAATGATAGAAGAGGTATCAGTATCATCCCCAGAGTCCCCACCAGTATCCTCCTCCAAAGGGGCAAACACATTCTCTACCTTCACAGGATCCCTCTGAGGTATAGTTGTCGGGAGGGATTTGGGCTCAGGCATGGTTTTACCATGTCTATTACTTTTCCTAGGTGGAACAACCTTAAAAGGGACTTCGGGGGTTGGGGTGGGGAGGGGCATATGTTCCTCAGGACTGTCTACAATGGGGGCAACAGTGACATCAACGCCAGTAGTATTTAAATCTACATCAGGGTGTGTGGGAGAAGAGTCAACAACTGCAGTCACAAGAGGAGTAACCATAGGCATAGTACCAGGGGCTAGAACCTGAACAGCATCTGTGGGTATAGGTGTAGCAGTGGCTACCTTCTTAGCTAAAGCATGCTGGGCCTTATTGATAAGTCCTTCATGAGAGGGGCAATCATCTTGATTGTGAGAGGCCCAGGGACAGCGTCCGTAGGCATGACCAGTTTGCTCAAACAAATTACATTTAAAGAGATTAAGGCAGGCTGAAGCCAAATGCCTGTACTCTAAACAATGACTACATCTAGCAGTATCACAGGCTGAACTAAGATGTAAACGAGAGCCACATCTAAAACAACATCTAGGTTGGCCAATATAGAAAATAGACCCCCTATCCCTTCCCAAAAAAAACACACTAGGTCGGTGCACAGGTCCTGAAATAGTGGAGAAAAGTTTTACCTTCACCTTCCAACCCCCATCCCAAATCTGTTCACTATCCGTAGTGGGTGTAGGCCTTCCCAAAATCTCACAGCGTTGTGTTAACCAAAAAAGAATGTCTTCAACATTAACCCCTTCATTCTTAAATAAGACAGTGATGGTTTTAATTAAAGGCTTAGTAAGGGGAATTGCTTGAAAAGGAACCCATAAAGGGTAATTTGTAAGTGAATTATATTGAGCCCAAAATCTATCTAGGTTAGACACATTTTTAAAGCTAATGTCATAGTTACAATTCCCTAGAGAAATCAAGGCAAATATTTCTGAGGAAAAAAGCTGCATAGATTTTTTAAAGAGTTCTCACTACAAATAACCTATCAGGAGTATGTCCTAAGCCCACCTTGTATAGAAGCCGGACTGCATTCCTCCTAGGGGCAGGATCCCCAGTGGAGCGAAATAAATCAGCTAGTTTAAACAAGGGGGCCAGAGAAGACTTTTCCTGGTGCTCAGCCAAAGCCTCCGAGCTAGGCCCCATCCTAACCTCAGCAGGCAAAGAAGTGGCAACAATATCTTCTGGTGTGGTACCTACACCAGAAGAACCAGCAACAGTAACATTAGGTAATAAAATGGAAGAATTACCCCGTGGTATGATGGAGCTCACTGAAAATCTGGCATTGGTGGCCACAGAAGAGGTTGAAGAACACATCCGTTGATATGTTGGGTCAGAAGGGTCAGGAGTCCAATGACCTGAAGCCTCAGGGACCCATCCAGCCACAGATAGGACTCTTTCTGGGGATAAAGAAGCGTCCTGGAGTGGAAGAGCAATGGGAAGAGGTGCAGGGCCTAAATCACCCCACTTTGTAGCCTTTTGTCTATTTAAAAATGAAAAAGTTTGTTCCGAAGGTACCGGTGGAACAGATAAACAAGTAGGTGCCTCTGGGACTTTCTGATGCATCCCCAGTATGACTTTCCTCCATTTGCCAGTGTCCACACTTTCAAGAACCATGGGAGCTTCCGACGGCTTAGGGCACATGGTAGAAACTCTGTTTTTACTGCCAGCAGTACCGACATCCATAGCCATCAAAGAAGAAGGAGGAACCTCTGCATTCAGACTAGCATCTGACCGGAGTGAGTGTTCTATCCGGTCCTCCATAATACTGGCCCCAGGGGATTCAGTTGACAGTACAGTGAGTTCCGCTTCCAGTTCCTCACCAGTCTTAAGCCATTCTGGTTTTCGGAGTAGGACAGCCTGACGGCGAGTAAGCTCAGTTGAACTAGAGCCATCACTGAAGACAGCCTCGATCTGTAAATCAGGTAAGTCCATGGAAACGGACACAACTTCCATACTTTCCTCAGCTGCTATATCCTGAGAAAAATCTGCAACAGCCATAGCTAGATAGACGGTCTCCTGCATCGAAAGGGCAGGAGCAGAGGCCAGAGCTCCCATCCTAACAGCATCCTCTCTCTCCACACAGCCCGGCGAAGTGGCCATCTCAGCAAGACGGCAAGCAAATCCCCCAGTGGAGAGTAGGGGAAAGTTTTATTGAGACAAAAGAAATCGTACAATAATAAAACAAAACATTTTACAAGGACTCATATGGACTCAATACAAAAATAAGCAAGAAACACACAGGAGAAAATAAAGACAGAAATATGCACACTAGTAATTGTTCCATCAGGTTACTGCAAAATCAAAGTCTGTTATCCAAGGAAGAGTTTTCCAGAGTTCTAGGAGCGTCTTCTCTGAAAATAAGGTACTTTCGTATACATAAATGTTCTTCAGGTCTTGTACAATTTTCTTCTCAAGCTCCAGGTAAGAGCAGCCTTTTTGCTGTAAAGTATCAAGCATCTAGCCATCCAAATGTTCCATTTAATTACTACAAAGACTAGATTTAATGTATCCAGAGTCCACAAGGACCACTGGGGAGAAAAAACTCCATATATAATATTCTGGTAAGAAACCATCTGAAATAAGGGAGTGGCCCAGACCTGTGCCAAAAAAAAACACCAATGCCGAATAAAAGAACACTCAAAGAATAAATGTGATATAGTTTCCAATTCAGTAATACACAATAGTCTAGAACAATGTCGGTCTTGAGACTGCTTGTGTTTATGATTAGCTTTTACATTTATTCATTCATTACACGACAGCCAATGAAAGTCCCACATATGAGCAGGCACCCGTTTACATCACAACAAAAACAAGAGGGAAGAAAGATGTTGGCTAGGGCACTTTTCAAAGGGCGACTGTATTGCACAAACAGTCAGTAGCAGATTATTATATAACACTTTATGGGAATTATTTAATAACATCTGGGTAGTTATTTTCCACTGTTTCAATTGTAAAAACATGTACTTAACATATATCTGTATACCCACAGTTTGTCGTATCATATTTAAAGAATTACATTCCCACTGGTGAAACCAAAATCTGCAAGAATCATAAAACCATGGTTCCCACCCTCTCTGAGTATTAATCAAAAGAGGCCTAAGATTTGCAGTCAAAAAAATGCATGAAAAAAATAGCAGAGGATTAATCATATGAACACCCCCCCTCAGGAATAGGTAAGTAAGTAACATTCCATTTCACTGGATTTAGCCGGCTCCCCCAGAAAGCTTGAAAGAACAGGCTAATAACTGCAGTTTCCAATTGTTTAGGGATTGTGAATGCATAACTTAAGTAAAGAAAAGTTGGTATCAAATAGGTCTTGATTAGGAAAACGCATTTCTTCTTCCCAATCTGCCACTTATTCCAAGAGGCAACCTTGAGTTTACCTGGTTGTATTTTAGCATTCCAATTAAAAAAATCTGAATCCACAGTCCCAAAATAAACTCCCAAAATGCGAATAGGGCCCTCAACTAGTTGTAAAGGACCAATATGCACCGAAGGGACTATTGTAGATCCTAACCGAATACCCAAACTTTTAGTAAAATTTAAACACGCACCAGAAAAATCACCAAAGGTGGAACATTCCTGAAGGGCAGTGACCACAGAGGCTTCATCACCCACAATGATGCAGACATCATCTGCATATGCAATAGCTGTATATGGCGAGATCAAAGTAGAGTTAGAGAGGGCATGAATCTGAGGGTGAGCATTCAGATGGCGAAGCAAAACATCTAAAAAAAATACATATAACAGAGGGCTCAAAGGACAGCCTTGGCGAACCCCTCTCTTTATGGGGAGCGTTGGTCCAACCCAACCATTCACCACAGGCACAACAGTAGCCGTCCTATAAAAGGCCTGAATCCATCAAATCATTTCACCTGGCACATGCATAAAATGAAGTGCCTCCCATAAAAAATCACGGTTAACCAAATCAAAAGCCGCCTTCTGATCTACTGAGATTATAAGACCCAAAACAGAGTCCGCGTACCCATGAGAAAATAATTCTTGAAAGAGAATCAAATGATCAGAGATTCTTCTATTCAGCACAGAACAGGACTGAGCAGGGTGCAAAACCACTTCTGCAGTCCTCATCAGGCGTCTTACAATAATTTTCATTAATAACTTAAAATCAGTATTTAACATACATAGAGGTCGCCAATTCTCAAGAGAATGTATATCTCCTTTCTGCTTATATATATAAATCAAGGTGCCCTTTGTAAAATCCAAAGGGATAAACTTATGTGTTAACAGAGAAGTAAACACAGAGGTTAATTCAGGGACCAGATGGTCACCCAGTACCTTATATAAGGCAGCAGGGAGTCCATCCGGGCCAGGAGTCTTTTGTAAAGGTAAGGAAGAAATAGCCGATATACATGCTAAGTTCAAACACAACTGTGAAGGAAGTGGGATATTGAGGACCCTATACAACATCACAGGATCACCATCTGCAGCCAGAAAGGGAGAAAATAGGGCTGTCGTATAATGTGTCACAATCCGACAGATGTCAGACTGAGTGGTACATAAGGCACCATCAGAATCGACAAGGCACGACATACTCTTCTGTGTAATTTGCCAGGAATTGCACTCAAAAGGGCAAACAACATCCCTAGTACCTACGACATTAAATTTATGTTGATAATATAGTTGCTGTGATTGTCTAGATTGGAATTTCAACATGTCACTCTGTATTAATTGTAATTGTTGGGAAAGATCTTGTCCTGTCGTATAAGCTATTGTCAATAAAGACTGAAAACGTACCCATTTCTGCAAATATTCCAAATATTCCTTCCTACATTTTTGACGACTGTAATTTTTCAAAAAAATTACCAAATCGTGCTTAGTGTCAGTCAACCATAGAATAGGGTCCTCGTAACAGATATAAACGGATTTACAGGCCTGAGTAAAGGATACGAGGGACTGCAAGAAAATCGGGACTTGCAACAGGGATATGTTGAATTTCCATAGCCCTGGTCCTTTACGAAAAGGGACATCAGAGCCAAGGCCTACAGAGAGCAGCTTATGATCAGAAAACTCCACAGCTTGTACTATGGCAGAGTTAATTGGTAGTGTATGAGACAAAAAAACAAAATCAATTCTGGTTGCCAGCTTACCCTTTTGGAATGTAGGAGTATGTTGTTTAGTAAAAGAGTAATAAGCATCAGTTAAATGAGCAGTACTAACCAGCTTCCCTAATTCATGAGAGTCACAAAATAATTTCTGGGTAATAGCAAAAGAGCTTTTGTCAAGAACACGTAAGCCACAGTTAAAGTCACCAGAGAATACTACCTGAAAAGAGGTATGCAAGTAAGGGCAAAGTAAAGAAAATAAAGCTATACGGGCAGACTTAGTTTGGGAAGCATAGATATTAATTACCCGATAAGGGCAGGGCCCAAGTAAAAAATCCAAGACTAGCACTCTACCAGGGGCTACATCAATTAATTTTAGCAAACGGAAATCTGGGATATTGAGTAATATCCCTAGTCCCGAACAAGAGTCCAGGCCTATGGACCAAAATGAAGGTCCTAAGAGCCAGTCCTGTTGTGCTTGTCGAATCTCTTGTGTGGTATGGAATCGAGTATCCTGCAACAAAAAAATCCCCAATGGTAAAAGCCGTAAACAGGAAAAAATCAATCTTCTTTTTGCTGTACGTTTCATACTATTCACATTAATAGTATGGCAATCAAAGTGAAACATAGCATAAAAAGAAGAAAATACACATTACGATTTTTTTTTCCCAATCACCTTTTTCTCCTTGAGCTTAACTCTGTCCTTCCTCTTCTGAGAAAGACCAGTACCCAGTTGAATCTTAGAATCAGTGGTACCATCCGGGAGGGAAGATGCAACGGAGGAAGAGTCAGACTCACCTTCAGCATCATCAGAGACTGCTTGAAGCAGCTCAAAGGCATTAGAAAAGACTACAGGAGGGGGTTCCAAAAGCAAAGGATGTGGTGGTGATACCCGGGGGTGATTCCTCATAGACTTCCAACTCATAACACTAGTGGGTACTCGGGGGGGGGGTGGCATGGTACTTGGACCTTGAACAGGGTCTTGGACAAGCTGGACAGGTAGGACAGGGTCCAGGGTAGGAGTAGTCACCTCTGGAAGCTGTTCCACACAGGAGGCCACCTGAGGTTCAATAGCCGGACCTGCAACAGACACAGGGACCTGCAATAAGGGTCGTGCAGCTGCAGAAGGTGGTACAGCCAAGGTGGTCCAAATACGAGCCTTCTGAGCTTGCATGATAACAAAGCGTTGATCAGCTCCACCATCATGTGTGGCCTGATTATGAGTGACCCACAGACAATTCTGGAACATATGACCCATCTCATCACAAAGATTACATTTACACTCATTCAGACAGTGTACCCCCACATGGCCCAATTCTCCACAAGTGTTGCATTTCTTCTTATCATATACATTACTAAGGTGCGAGGGGTCTCCACACTGGTAACAAGCTTTCGGCTGTCCTGGGTAAAATAGGACCCCTCGATCACAGCCTATAAAAAAAGAATTAGGTAGGTGCACAGGACCAGAATCATTAGAGTGTAACATAACCTTAACCTTCCAGCCTCCAGTCCAAATATTCTCCGTGTCCAATATCGCTTCAGGTTGACCCTGAATGTTACAATGCTGTTTTAGCCAGTAGACAGCGTCAGTTATATCAACACCCTCATTTCGAAACAGAATGGTAATATTCTTAAAGGCTGGTTTGGAAAGGGGAATGGCCTTAAATGGGGTCCACAGGGGCAGTATTTCTTAAAGCATGATATCGTGACCAAAAACGCTCCAAGCCACGAGGCGTTTGGAAGCTGATATCAAATGTGGATTCACCAGAAATATGAATCAGAGCATATATTTTGTGAGAAAAGAATTTCAAAGAGTCTTTTAGAAGGGTCTGAGCTACGTACACACGGTCTGGAGGCTCAGGTAACCTCCCCATATAAGCCAAATGTACCGCATTATGCTTCTTTGCAGCCTGAATCGGGAAATTAAATAATGAAGAAATGGAACGATTTGGCTCCTTTTGTTTAGGGGGAAGCTCCATTACTGCAGGAGCTGTGGTTACTATTGTGGTTTGAGGAGAATTAGCCCGAATAAGAGAGCCCTGTAAATGTTCCAAGACAGGGTTCTGTGTAAGCTCCAATTCCCTTGGGAGACGCAAGGGGTCAGATGTTTTAGCAATCCTGTTTGGTGTATGCTGCAGCTCTGAAAAATCTTCGAGACGAGGGGACTGAATAGGAGATGGACCTGAAATCCAAGTCCCCGCTGTAGGTTCCTGCACCCATCCAGCACCTTGCAATGCCATTTCTACAGTCCAGGTAGGTGTTTCAGAAGGGTCTACATCCTGAGGCGCTAACGTAGACAGAGATAGTGGCACCATAGGTAAAACAGGATCAATAGGCAATGTGACCATAGTACTCTGTGTGGGCGGCTGAGAAATGGGCAGCAGTACAGCAGCCAGGGGCACGCTAGGAAGTTCAGAACAGGTCGGCACTTCAGTTGCTTGCAACAGCAATGTAGTCTGTTTCAGAGAGTTACCAAGGACAGCAGGGGACATACTTCCAGCCAGTTTGACCTCACATATCCGTTGCAATTCTTGGTTTAATTTCATCTTCATAATCGCAAAACATAGTTCTTCCGTTGCCAAACGCTCCTAAATCTCCTTCTCAGCCATGCTGGCAGCATCAGAATCAGAGGAGGAAAGATCCCGCTTTGAAACAACAAGAGGCAAAGACGTGGGAGAGTCCATGTCAGGATGACCCAACAGAGGTTCTAAAGCTGTAGCCTGTAATTCTGATTCATTTTCTGCAGCAAACACTGAAACCTGTATAACTTCTGTAGTTGCAGATGTAGTCTTCACACACTCAGAGGCAGGAGTTGAGACCAGCTCTCCCACCTCCATCGCTACCTCCACAGCAAGCAAGGGTGCATCCGCCATCTTGGACAGAGGTTCCCCCTCTGATGAGTAGGGGAATTTCCCCAGTGTCCTGGCCAAATTTCCCTCATTCACTAAAAATACCACCAACAGCTTAATCTGGTTCAAGGTCAGTTGGTATTCATCTGCATCTCCCTTCCCTGGGTCATGCCTGAAAATAGGCAGGATTTGTCTAGTGCACTTACCCGGTCAACAAAAACTAAATAAAATAAATAAATTAATTAATTGATAAAAATATCTGAATGAAAACAGGCTTCTTGACCATTAGACTGACTGTTCCTACACTCTTGTCATATTCCTCTTGTTGTGATATCAGAATATTTTTCTTTGCAATTGGTTGTGGTGTCCTAAGGATAACATTGTGGTTTCACAACAGTCATACTGTAAGTAATGTGAACTGATGAATTATATAGCAAATATTTCTAGTTTAATTATGAATGTCATCAGTACTATAAAATGGAAGATCCTGAAAGACTTTCTGGAGAATTTTGTGTGACAGAGTTCTGTTGAATCCAACTATAAATGTTTTGCTGGAAACCAGAGAATCACTTTATCATTTCATAAAAGCAAATGTAAGATGTTTCCTCATTTTTGTAATTAATAAAATGAGTGATTGTTAACATACAGTAGATTACAGGTCTAAAGGTAGAATGGAGTCATTAGAGGCAGATCAAGTCAGACTAACCTGATAGGTATATTGTATTCTGCAAACTGGGCAGCAGACAGGTGATTAATATTTTTTACCTGATTAAGGCCTTTGACTGTGTGCTTCACTGGAAACGTATCAAGCAGATGGATGATCAGGGAATGGACAAGCTGACTAAGCATCATTAGACTTGGGGGGGGGGGGTTTGCCTGAAATAGTAACATTTCTAGAGTCAGTGGTGACATGAGTAGGGACCCTCGGGGGGTTAGTAGATGATAAGGAGGAACCAATGCCAAATTTTTATTTGGTAAATATGCCAAAAGTCAGAACTTCTGCCTTCTATTTAGCCATGCCCCAAATGTATGGACCACTTGAGCTGAATGAAAAAGATGCACAAAGCATAAAAATGTAATAAAAACTACAGAAACAGCACCATCCCATGGTGTGCTACAAACAACCACGTATCAAAAAACATGTAATAACTTTAGCAAATAGAAAAAATCCTATTTTTGGCTTCTGTTCTGTGCTGTCAATAAGGTTAGGCTGTGGCCACAGGTGCAATCTTTGACCCACAGGAGGGAATTTGTGGGGGTGTTTCAACTGGGAGCAAATACATATCCTGGTTTAAATGATGTAATTGGACAGACTCTATTCTTAAGCAATAGCTAAAGTTTCCAGTGTAGTAACACTTTTTTCATAGAGTTCCCTCAATACCTCCTTGTTTTCCCCTTTATGCATGTTTGTATAACTTGATTTGAGTTCACATAGAAATATATGATTCTGGAATCAGTTGGTGCTGACTGCCACATTGAAATGTTGGTAGCCATATTGACACATTTGCTTGCCAGAGGTAAAATTATGGGAGATACTGTAAGCCTCCGATACAAAGTGTATGATATATGGCCCAATATGATTACATGGACAATAATGATTACTGTTCACAGATATGGCCTTTTGGCCTGGAATACTGCATTATTGCAGGGTGACCAGACAGGTGCATTGTTACTGTCAATGTTACTGGTCCACTGGTAAAGTATATTGAATGAAAACCTGAAAAAAAATTAAAATAGGCAATTTCAGTAGAATGTTGCTAGTTGCATTACTCTTTTGGATGGTAGCCTATTTAACAATTTGACTAGAATCATCTGTGGGCTTTTTATGGGGACCATCCATATTAAATGCAAACTTGGACTATGAATATCAAGTTATGGATGTTGTAGAAGATACTCATTTTATTATAAATAAAAATGTATACAAATTTGAACTCAATTGGGCTACTAACTTTATACATTGGGCAACCTACTATTTACATACAGTATTTAGAGAACTATGACTTTCTCTGACTGCTGGTATTATGATGTGCAGTACAAACATATTTTAATGCCAATACTATTCTGTATGCACGTCATTAGATTTTTGCTTCCTTTTTAACAGACAGAATGGTACCTGACTGTACCTTCTTTTTGTGATGGTGATGATTGCCATTACAATAATGACAACAATGTGCCTTATTGGAGATTTGAATTAAGTTCTGTCCCTATTCTTGTCTGATTCATTTGACTGAAAGATATTTTACAGGTGCGATTAGGGTTCAAGGGTCACTCCATGTTAAACCCAAAATGCTGAACTTTAATAACTTCACAACTGTTCAGCCAATGCATAAGACATTTTACATGTGCTTTCAGGGACCAAAGATCTCTTGAAGTGGCAAGTTGTGTTCCAGTTGGATGTGAGGGTGAAGAGATATGCAGTGTCAAAAAATCTGAAAATTACCACTTTTTGTCAAATTACTTGTCATGCCACTGTTCAAAAACAAACATTTGTCAATGCTGAATGGTGTCTTGCTGGTGTTGGCATTGGTAGTGCAGGAGTTAGAGAGACACGCAGTGGGAATGGCAGTGAAGTATAGAACCAATGTCAACCCCATCCCACCCTACAGAGAGTGACAGGTGTTGGAGTGTGCCTTTGGGTCACTGGCCATCACGCTCATACCATTTCACCTCAGTCTACCCTGCAGAGTCTGACAAGTGTAGCGTTGTGCCTTGGGATCATCGGGCCTTATGCTCACCCCATTTCATGAGGGAGTACATTCAGATGGGTGCAGCATGTAGAGAATGGGTTGAACCTTGGGGCCAAAGAGTCCAAGGCAGACCTTGGTACCTGTCAGTGGCTGCAGGGTGGACGTGGGGGTGCAATGGCATGAGCACTACTGCAGACAATCCAAAGGCAGACCCCTGATGCCTGTTAGTCTGCACAGGGTGGGACGTTATGGTTAGAAACCCTAACGCCCTGGGTGTTTGTTGGTATTTGCACTCCAAATTTTCAGCATGGCCTTTTTGTGACCCCACCTCATGAGAGTATTTGGTACCTCTGCTCATGAACAGTGTCACTGTAATTTTGTTAATCTTGGTGCAGTGAGGAGGGGTATGGTTTTATAGGAAAAGGGGAAAAAGCATGGCAAATAAGGGACTTTGCAGCCAGGACAGGCTACACCTTAACTGGGAAGGGAAAAGAGCACTAAAGGATAAGCTAGGTGAATACACGGCAGAAGAACTGGGTTTAAACTGCTAAGGGGGGACAGAAAAGAGAGGCCAAAAAGCCCCCCCATGAAGACAGGAGGGGTTGGGAAATGCATGAGAAATGTCATAATGGGGGTGGGGGGATGGACAGGGACAACCAAGAGAAGCAAATAAAAGATGTTATATAAGGGAGAAGGTGGGCAGTGGTATCACTGAATGCACATAGCATAGGGAACAAGATAGCAGACTTACATGCCCTCTTCACCAAAGGTAAAATGGATATGGTGGCATTACAGAAGCCTGGGCCACAGCCTATCATGACTGGGACCTCTTGATCCCAGGGTACAAGCTGTACAGATGGGACAGAGAGGCATGAAAGAGGGGTGGGTGTGCAGCATACATCAGGGAAGAGATAGTGTGTGCAAGGGAAGAGGAAATGGAAAAGGGGAACAGTAAAGCATTGTAGCTGCAGCTCCAGAACAATAAGAGTAAGAAATTTAGGGTAGGGGTGGTATATAGACTGCTTAACCAGGGCAAAGAGATGGGCAGTGTGTTGAGTGTGTAATTGAATGAAATGGCACGGGGGGGGGGAGTAGTATTAATTGGGGACTTTAACCTGCCCAGAATAGACTTGAACACTCCCGCCACATTCAGCTTCAGAAGTCAGGTGATCCATGACACAGTTCTGGAGGGTTTCATGACACAATTGGTGATGGGTTCAACCAGGGGGGGGAAGCAATCTAGGACTTGGTACTTACTAATGGGGAGCAGGTTCAGAAGGTTGACATCAGAGAACCCCTGGGTGGAAGTGACCACAGCTTAGTGTGGTTCAAGATTGACATGGGAAAAGAAGATATCTCAACACGGACTAGTGTGCTATACTTTAGGACAGTGAAATTTAACAAAATGAGGGAACTGATTTGGGAGCAACTAGGAAACATAGATGAGGGAATGGAAGTGGAAACACTTTGGAAAACCATCAGGGGAGACATTCAAAACTCCATGGACAGTTGCATAAAAATGAGAAGGAAGAGGAAGGGGGCAAGATGGCCTAGCTAGTTCAGTGGGGAGGTTGCTAGGGTGATAAGGGAAAAAAGGGCAGCCTACAGGAAAAGTAGAAGAACTGTTAGGATAGAGAAGGATGAGGAATACCAAAGGCTAGTCAAAATAGCAAAAAAGGAGGTACAGAAAGCCAAGGCTCAGAAAGAGCTCCAGACAGTGGAAGGAATAAAGAGAGGAGAAAAGACCTTCTTCTACTGCATCAAAGTAAAAGGGACAAGAAGGATGGCATTGTAAGGCTTCAAAAAGTGGGTGAATGAATGGTGGAGGACAGGACAAAAACAGAAGTATTAAATGAATACTTCTGCTCTGTGTTTATGAAAGAGAGGGATGGACCAATGCCACAGGCAGCGATAAGAAAAGAGGGAAGAGGGCAGATCCAATAGGGGTCATTGGGATAGAAAGAGTGAAGGAGGGACTGAGAGCTCTAAAAGTGGATAAACCCCAGTACTGGATGAGCCCAAGGTACTCAGGGAATTGGCCGAAAAAGTGGCAGGCCCAATGACAATTCTATTTAAGAGTTCCCTGAATTCAGGAGTTGTGCCAGAGGATTGGAGAACAGCATATGTTATGTCACTCCACAAAAGTAGTCCCAAGGAGAATCTGGACAACTACAGACCGGTCAGCCTGACCTCGATAGTATGCAAACTTATAGGGACTGTACTAAAGGGGGGCCTGGTGAGGAACATGGAGGAAAATGGCCTGCAAGATAGTAAGCAACATGGGTTTGTGTCTGGCAGATCATGTCAAATGAATTTAGTAGAGTACAAGTAGCCAAGTCACAGGAAGGAAAAGACCTGGGGGTAGCAATTACTAGTGATCTGAAGCAGACCATGCAATGCAAAAAGGCAGAGGTGAAGGCCAACAGGACACTGGGTTGCATTGCAAGGGGGTTCAGTAGCAGGCACAGTGAGATTATTCTGCCATTATAAAGATCACTGGTAAGGTCTTATTTGGCATGTGGAATGAGGTCCTGGCACCCATACCTAAAAAAAGACATTAAATTGCTAAAGGAGGTGTAGAGGGAGGTGATTAAAATGATCAGGGGACAGAAGGACAGGTCATATGAGAAGAGGCTGGGGGACTTGAGGATGTACTCATTGGAGTAGAGGAGGCAGAGGTGAGGTATGATAGAGACATACTGTACAAGTGCCTGAAGGGATTAAACAAGCTATAGTGTGAGGGTCTCTTCAACAATAGAGAAAACACCGCCACAAGAGGACACAACCTAAAGCTGGTGGGAGGAAGATGTTGAAGGGATGAGAGGAAACATTTCTTCAGAGAAAAAGTAGTGTTGCCCTAGAATGAGCTGCCAGAGGAAGTCGTGGCAGCCAAGTCAGTGGGATAATTCAAAAAAGCTTGGGACAAACACAAAATGAAGTCGTAGGACATAGGAAAAGGGAAGAGGTAGGGAGAGGAGGGAATAGGAGCAATGGTATAGAGGTAAAATACAAAACCCCAACACAACTCAAGTAGACAAGATAGACCATGTGGTCTCCGTCTGCTGACTACTTTTTATGTTGTTATGACCCATTACTGCCTACTGCTATCAGTGTCAGACTAAGCCTCCTGATGTGAGCTCTGTCTGCAGTGCATCATCATCCCTCCATTCCTTCAGCCACCAGTCCTCTGTACTCATCCCATCCAACTTTAAACCCATGGACAGTCTCAGATCTTACCCATTTATTTGGCAGTCTATTACAGCTATCCACCACTCTCCATGAAGAAATACATTTTTACATTCCACCTATATTTACCTCCTACCAGTTTGTACTCATGGCCCCTGCTTTTTTTTTTTTTTCAATTAAAGTTTTATTGTTTTCTCAAAAAAAAAAAACATAATTATCAACACTTAGTTATATAGGCATTACAGAGAAAGTATTGACATCTAGCTGCTATCTTAAAAAGAAATTGGGATCACGCACTTTCCCCGGACGTAACAACAGTCTACAGTAAATAACCCAGGAACTATAGTCCCTCCCACTTCCCCCCTTACGCTCTACAATGACATGTAAGAGGTCAGATATAGCGAATTAACAATTAAAAGGTACTAGCATAATAAACCAAGACTTTTTAGTTTAGCGGCCTCCAGGAGAAGAGAAAATGCTCCCACGAACCCCATAACTTTACAAAAGACTCTCTTCTACCCCTTATACCTGCAATGTGTTTTTCAAGTTGTACAGCTAAAGTACATTCTCTGTGCCACTCCACCAATGTTGGAACCTTGTCTGACGCCCAGTATCTGAGGATTAATAACTTCGTTACTGCAGCGGCCAGAATGATATGTGCTCTCCAGGCTTTGGGAGTGGTCGCAGGGAAAGCACCCACAAACAAATCTCGGGGTATCCATTCTGTGAGAGCCAAGGATAGGCCAAGTAGGGTACCCATGGATTTCAAAAGCTTTGAACCTGAGGGCACAGCCATAAAAGGTGGTATAGGTTCCATCTTCCTTTACATTTCCTACAAAGAGGTGAACTAAGTACTCCCTTCTGAAAAGATGGGTAGGAGTCAAGTACAGATGATGCATTATTTTAAACTGTATCAATCTTAGCCTGTCTTGCTTAATGAATCTATACACTGTAGTCCAAAGTGTAGCCCAAGCTTTCGGGGAGGTGTTGATATCCAACACCTCGACCCAATAATAGCAGATTCCAGAAGGGAGTGTGTGATCCCATTCTTGGAGAAGACTACGAACCTTGGCCACTGTGTGTGGCTGCTGCGCAGTCCTTAGAAGAGTGTGTATATCTTTATCTCCCTTGTCCGCTTTATAATTCGGAGAGAAGACCTGAGTCAGGGCTTTACTAAGCTGCAACCATTTGTAAAAATCTAGGTCCGTGAAGCTCAAATTTTTCTTCAGAACCTCAAATGTATACGGCCTGTCCTGATCCCAAAAGTCAGTGACCGTTAATTTACTTACCTGAGGCCAAAATGCAACCGGAATGGGGGAGCCATCGATTTTAATTTGTGGATTGTGAACAATGGGTTGAGAGCCAGATAACCACCAGTAAACCCCTAAATAGCTTTGTAACTGATGAAATGCCCTGATAGACCATCCCATAGGGTTATTTTTGAGCGGCTTGGGAAGACTGGCCAGAGGGATATAAGGGAGCGCAGATAAGGAGCATTTAGCCCTCTTCGCAAGACCCTGTTCAATGTCCATCCAGAGAGGTGTATAAGTAACTTTAGTGTGATCCTGATCCCAGAAAGCCAATTTCCCTACATGCTGAGCCAAATAATAAATACATAGGGAGGGGGCTGCTAGGCCACCTTTAAGTTTGGGAGCCGAAAGTTTAAAATAAGATCGACGGGTTGTTTTACTTTGCCATAAAAAGGAACTGAATAACTTCTGCAATTTAATAAACCAACTCTTTGGCAAAAAGGCTCCTAGCATATCAAGCGGGTAAATAAGCCTAGGGAGAGCCATCATTTTTATAAGGTTCAGTCTGCCCCATAGGGATAAGGAGACTGTGCCCCATCTCTTAAAATCTTCCAAAATCTCTTGCACTATAGAGGCCAAATTGTCCCTGATCATCTGGACAAAACTCGCATTTATGTTTATGCCTAGGAATGTGATGAATTTGGTTTCCCATGCGACACCTAAACCCTGTACATCTGCTTTCCTCATAAAATGGTTTAGAGGGAAAACTTTAGTTATGGCACAGTTTAATTTATATGAAGATACTGCGGAGAAGCTATTAATCTCCTTAAGTATAGCTGGGATTGAAGTCTCTGGGTTTTCTATATGTAGAAGCACGTCATCCGCATATGCAGAACAGACATAACTAGAATCCCCTATTTGTATACCTTTGATAGCCGAATTCTTTATAATCCTACGCAGTAGTGGTTCCAAATACAAGTTAAATAATAAAGGAGACAAAGGACAGCCCTGCCTAGTAC
Organism: Neoceratodus forsteri; assembly: GCA_016271365.2. NCBI lineage: Eukaryota > Metazoa > Chordata > Ceratodontiformes > Ceratodontidae > Neoceratodus > Neoceratodus forsteri. The sequence continues at coordinate 115,684,430 of JADMNL010000035.1, read as the reverse complement.
CACGCTCCAACTTGAAGACCGGTGCCAGGAATCCATTGCATTTCACCCTGGCTGATGGGCATGAGTATAATAATCTGACCCAACTTAAGAAGTTGTGGGGTATGCCGAAGGCCGAGATAGTAGCAAATTAAAAGGGCCATGAGACCCGATACTCATGGCCCCTGCTGCTTGACCCATTGCTTCGACTGAACAGTGTTGACCAGTCCACTTTATTGACCCCATGGATATATTTTGAGGTGTCTGCAATTTCCTATCACTCTCTTCTTGTCCCAAGTGAGTACATGTTTAGACTACTCAGCTGCTCCATGAATGACTTTCCTTTCATACCCCTACATGATTTCAGTGACCCTTTTCTGTGCTGTTTCCAAGCAGTCATGGTCTTTTCTGAGGTGGGAGCTCCAAAGTGGTGCACTGTACTCCAGGTGCCAACTCACCAGGTAGATATACAGGGGCAGGATCATCTTCTTGCTCCTCCAGGTGATGCCCCTGTTGATACAGCACCTCATCTGGTTGCCTTTGCAAATGCTCTGCTCCACTGCGCTGATGAAGTGACACTGTCACTTATAATACACAGAAATATAGATGATGATAGTACAAAAAGACTAATGGTCCGTCCAGTCTGCCTAAGTTCCCTATCCAACCCTGTGACTTACTGTCATCTAGGGTCCTAACCCCCCCACACCATTTTCCCTTTCAACTCTGTCACCTCGAGTGACTATTATACCCTTCACTATGGCCCAACTGTGCTTGAAACCATCAACTGTTTTACTACACACACCTTTGGCTGGTAGTCTGTTCCACCACCCCACCACCCTTTCTGTAAAATAATACTTTCTTATGTCCTTCCTGAACCTCTCTCCTGTCAGGTTCTACTCATGCCCTTGTGACCTTGAATTAGCATTCAAGATAAATGGTTCCTCGCTGTTCACTTTGTTTATTCCTTTTTGGAACTTGACAGTCTCTGTCATATCTCCCATCTCCCTTCTGGTCTCCAGTGAGTACATGGTCATTGTCTCGAGGCACTCCTCATAAGACCTGCCCTGTGGGCCCTAAGTAATTTTTGTTACCCTGCACTGTTCTGTCTCCAGCCTCTCCCTATTCTTTCTCAGGTGAGGACTCCAGAATTGGGTGCAGTACTCCAGGTGTGGTCTCACTAAAGAGACATAAAGGGAAAGCACTACCTCCTTCCTCCTGCTATTAATACCCCTCACTATGCACCCCTGCATCCTATTGGCTTGCCATAGGCTTTGTTGCACTAGCTTGATTGTTTGACGGTGTCACTGATGATAACTCCTAAGTCATGTTCCTAGCCATAATGCTAAGTCTCACCCCATCCATCCAGTACCCTGTCCTGAGGTTCTTATTCTGTAGGTGCATTACCTTGCATATTTTGGCATGAATATCAAGTGACACACATTGAACCATTCCTCTACCTTTTGTAAGTCCCTCTGCATTTCCCTGTTTCCCTCATTGCTATCTACCCTACCACAGAGCTTAGTGTCATCTACAAAGAGACACAACCTGCCCTGGATACCTTCCCCGATGTCACCGATGAACATATTGAAGAGGACTGGGCCCAGGGCCAATACCTGTGGCACCCCACTTATGACCTCCCTCTCTTCTGATTTGATCCCCTTGACTACAACCCTCTGCTGCCAACCCTTTTGTCAGTTTTCTACCCAATTAACTATGTCCTTTGCTTCACCTAGATCCCCCATCTTCTTCAGCAAGCATCTGTGGGGCACCAAGTCAAAAACCTTTCTGAAGTCAAATAGAGCAAATCCACAGCATGGCCCTTACCCAGTTCTCTAGTCACCCAACCAAAGAAAACCATCACTTTCATCTGACAGGAGCTCTCTGTCATGAACCTGTGCTCTTTACTATCCTGGAGACCATAGCTGTCCAGGTAGTCAATGAGATCTTTGGCCAGTGACTCCATCAGTTTCCCTGCACTGGAGGTCAAATTGACATGTATGTAGTTTTTCACTTGTTCCTTCTCTCCCTTCTTATGGAGCAGAATAATGTCCACCAGCCTCCAGTCCTTCAGAACTACCCCCATCCGTAGTGAGTTGTTGAATAGCCCTACCGTAGGTTCATCCAGTTCTGCCACTAGTTCCCTGTGTATCATTAGATGCAGGCCATCTGGTCCCGGGGCCTTATCTATTTTTAGGGCTACCAGCCCTTTCTGGACCCTATCCCATGTAAATAGTGTCTGACTCATCTCCAGGACCACCTTATCAGCCACTTTGATGCCACTCTCAGGCAAGAGTCCACTTTCCTCCCTGGTGAAAAATGAGTACAAACAATCATTAAGGACAGCTGCCTTTTGCCCATCCTCATCTATCACCTTACGCCCCGATAGCCTAACAATTCCCCCTCCTTTTTTCTTTTTTCCATAATATATCAGAAGAAATGTTTTTTCTCTGCCCTTGACCCCTTCTGCAATACATAGGTCTGTGTCTGCATTTGCCTCCCCAACCACTCTCTTTGCCTCCTTATTTCTCAGTAAATATTCCCCCATTCTTTCTCCCCTTGCTCTTCTTTGTACTCATGGAAGGCCTTTTTCTTAGCCCCCACTGCTTCACTAACCTTTGCAAAGAACCATAATGGTCTTTTGCAGTTATTCCTTTTGGTTATCCTTCTCATCATAACTTAGATGCATCAAAAATGCCTGCCTTTATTACCCACCCTCCCTCTTCCACCCCACATAAAATGTCGACCCTGGCTAAGCTTTCCCTGACCAGTTCCCTCAGCTTGTTGAAGTCCATTCTTCTAAAATCAATGACTTCAGTTCTCAAGTGGGACTTTCCAGTCCCAAGGACAAGTTTGAACTAAATGGAGTTATGGTCACTGTTCCCTAGTAGCTCCCCTACTCTCACTGCTCCTACCACCTCCAAGTTGGCAAGCACCACATCAAGGATAGCAGATTGTCTGCTAGGGTCCTTAACTAGCTGTTCCAGGAGACATTTCTGGAGTGCATTCAGCAAGGCTTGACTTTTTTTGTTCCTGGCCACCAGAACCTCCCAATCGATGGTGACTTGAAGGTCTTTTTCCCTGTAGACCACTTTACAGTAACACCCCCTATTCAATACTCTTTTTTGGGTTTCTTATTCTGAATGGATTCTTTGCATTATTGGGTCTGTTATGGACTGTGATGTGTTTGTAATGCCAGCACTGAACCACACCGTGACATGCAGAAAAGTGTAGGGGTTGGCTACCTGAGCCTACCCCTTGCTACGTAGGTGAGCATAGAACAATACACAAATAGGGAAGAGTGGCCACCTGGTGGTTCCCAGAGCCAGGAACACCCCATAGCTGTACCATAAATGGCCATGAACAGCCCATGGCACACACCTGCTGCGCACAGAATGGAGCATACCGTGCATGTAACAGGGTGTTATGGATGCTACGCAGCTATCTGTAGGTGGGGTTGTCATGCTGATACAGAAAAAAGCATTCCACAGGTGTGTAAGAGTGTGGCCACAGTCACATTCCATTGCTACATGGATACCATGTCCTGACACCAGATGCTGGGAGCCACAACAACCTACTGCACGAGTTACAGAATGACTGCCTCTGGGGGGGTGACCCAGCCTGTAAGGGTTTGTATTGTATAGCCAGTGCACACCTACACCTGGGAGGGTTTCCTCCATGGCTTCAACTAATGCCTGTGTTCTTGCCACTGTAGCCATTCCAAGGTTGTCTGGCCAAGATCCTGCTGTGACTGGGACCACAGGAGTCAACTGAGCCATGGACTATGGCAGCAGGCCACCCTGGCAAGGGCCATGTGACTGCCTGAGTGGCTTGAATACACTGGGGAGTATTACTGAGACAAGTTCAGGATGGTACTGTATAATTCATCCTTGAACCTACTGTGGTGAGCAAAGCCCTCAACTACAGTAGGGAGCATAAGGGTAGGTGGGTGAATTGAGGTAGGGGAGGTGCATTGGGGGAAGTCTGCCATTTGGCAAGAGGGGCTGGGCTGTCTAGGATGTGGATACATCCATTTCATGCCTGCCTTTTCCCCTGCAGGATATCCTGCCACCACTGACAGTGATACATCTGTGAAGGAGGGCCCCAACATTGTCAACACCAAACTTGAACCCTCATGACAGCCTCTGGAGGAATGGGAGAAGGCAACATGTGCCATGTATTATGGGGGAACAATCATGCAGACTTGGACAGCATAGTAGCCAGGGGCCACTGACATTTACAGTGGTAGTGCCTATGGCTAGTAGGTAACTGGCCACCACATATGAGCACTGTGCCATGGGACAAAGGCACAGGTATGGCATAGCCATGGACTACCACCAGGAATGTGTGGCACAGACTATGGGACCCCAGCATGTGCTGTGTGAACTGACTGCATGCTTTGCAGTGCAGTGCCATATTACATTCTCTGGTAAAGGATGTGGCACATTTTATATGCACCATCTGTGCAGTAACAGTGTGTCAAACACCCATTTTGTGTCCCATGTCATTCTTTGGGGTGATGTGTGCAGTCACCTTTATCACTGCCCCTTGGGCTGCATTGTGCCTTGGGGGTTCTGCACCATGCTACATGCCTCCCACCAGCTGTCCACACCTTTGTGCCTACACATAACATAGCTGGACAGCATACCTGGACATTTCTGATGCGCACCTCTGGCTTTTACATCAGTGCCCACCCATGACATGCACATGTGCAGGTGGTTGGGCATGTAGTATAATGATTGTCGCAAGCTACTCCTGTCTTACACATCTCGAGACCCATGCTACGCAGTGTGTAATGCATATCGAGGTCCCCTTGAGAGCAGATGGAAACAGGTTTCACAGGTTTGTCCTGGTGACACTAAACACCCTGTCACTGGATGTCTTAAGCCTGACCCTGAGAACATCAAGGGGACCCCTGGACGCAGAACAGAAGGCATTAGCTGAGGTGGCAGGTGTAAGGAGCTGAGCCAGATAGCCAGGGCCCAGTCCATGTAGACCTTGTAAATGATCAAGCCCACCTTGAAGATGACCCTCCACCTGACCGGCAGCCAGTGCAGGGACCACAAGAATGGGATCAGATGACTGGACCCGGGCAGACCCATCAGTAACCAAGCCACTGTGTTCTGCACTAGCTGCAGCGAGTGAAGGGTTCCTCCAGTGACCCCAAAGTATAGGGTGTTACAGTAGTCAAGCCTCGAAGTAACAAAGTTGTGCACCAATGATGGTAAGTCTTCAGGTGGAACTAGGGACTTTATCCTAGCGATATTCCTCAAGTAATAGAAATCCCTTTTAACCACAGATGACACCTGATCATCAAATGTCAATCTGTTGTCCAGGATAACACCCAGATCCCACACCCTAGGGGAAGCCATCAATGGAGCAGAACCCAGGAGCAATCCTGTACCCACTCTGGAGGCACTACCTTTAATGCCCTCCACCTGGCTCAATCATCAGTACCTCCATCTTATCCAGGATCAGTCACAGTCATCTGGAGAACATCCAGTCATTAATCTCGGCCAAGCAGTTTTTGAGCACTTCCACAGCAGCAGATGTTCCAGGGGCAAAAGAGAGATACAGTTGGGTATGTTCTGCATAGCATTGAAAACCCACATTGTAATGTCTAATGAGCTCTCCCAGAAGCAGCATGTATACCACAAATAACATCAGTGACAAGATCAAACCTGGAGAAACTCCACAGGACAGGGGTGTGACAGGATAGAATAGAACCCTGTCCCATTTGTTTTGGAGAAAGTATGTAAATGCAAGGATCTGTATTCTTTCCTTTTCTCTCATCTCTGTCTGGTTGTGCCAAATTTTCCTGTGACACCTGGGACTTGATCAGCCCAATCAGTCTTGCAGTCCTTTGCCTCTCACTGTCTCTCGGTTTTCTCTTGCTGTCCTTCTTCCTTGCATACCTATATCTAGTAATATTAAATATATGAGAATCAATGTATGGAAATGTAGCTGATATTGGGATCACTTTTGTTTAGAAAATTGTGTTACTGTTGAAATGTATATATTTATAATTTGAGATAACTGTAAAAAGCTAGAGGTTATTTGAGTGCAAATGCCTGAGCTTTTTTCAAAGGCTGGAGGGACTTCAGGAAGCTCTCAATGTTCTAGCAGCTCCTAAAATTTACAAAGAACAGGATGCTTACAAAGGATGGGGGTTGAAAAAGAATGATAAAAACAGCTAAGCTAAGCTGCAAGAGAGATTTTTACAAGAAAGATAATTTTTTTGCTTCTGTACATAGTTATTCTGAACAGGTTTATGTTTTTTATGTTACTGCAACTACAAATAAACAGTTTTATGGAATTTTACAACTGCTCCTGGGTTTTCCCTATGCTTTCTGACCTGTGCCTCGATGACAAGGGGCCTCGGGGAGGTGGAGAAATACCCCATCACCACCTGTTTCACCCTGCCACAGAGATAGGACTCAAAGCAGTCAATGACAGTGCCAGCAAGTCCACAATACTCTTGAAGGCAATCAAGAAGCGTAATGTGATCTACTGTATCAAAAGCTGATGACAGATCGAGGAGCACAATAATGTGTCTGTCCCCTCCATCTCTAGCCCTGAGGAGGTAATTTTTCACCCTAACTAATGCTGTTTCAGTTCTATGCCTAGCCCTGAAACTCAACTGTAATTGTTCATAGATGTCAAAGGACACGAGGTGTTTTTTGAGCTGTTGCGCCATTAACTTCTCAACAGCCTTGCCCAAAAATGGAAGGTTGGAGATACAACACTAATTCAACAGAACGTTAGGGTTGAGAGATGGCATCTTCAGGAGAGGTCTCACCAGAGCTTCTTTCAAGGCCTCTGGACAGACTCCCTTTGACATCAAACACTGGACAATCCCAACAAAGACCGGGCCAATGGTCCCGACACATCTTATCTTGAAATCAGTCAGGTCCGGGTCCGGTTCACAATAAGTGTGCTTTAGCTTCGAGATCACCTCAGTAACCTTGGCCACCTCCACTGGTTTAAACTTCTCACAGACAGATGGAATGCCTCTGCTCTTCCCAGGATGACTACTGTGAGGCAGAACTTGCCTCATCAATGGAATCACCGATCGGGTGGAGGACACCCTGTTAGAGAAAAACAGAGCAAACTCCTCACACAAAGTGGTTGAAAAAGCTTTTTTTCAGCTGTAGACAGACTGGATGTAAAAGTCTGTCCACATTCTGAAATGGCTATCTGTTTTTTCCCTATGGCAATCTCCCTGTACAGGAATTCTGCCTTCTTACAGTTGATTGCTTCTTCTTACTCATGGTAATAAGCATGCAAGGCCAGTTTATCCTCCTCCATCCTGAACTTCAGCCAGCAATGCTCCAACTTCTGACCCCTGATCTTCATCATCTTGAGATCCCTATCAAACCAAGGTGATCTCAAGTGAGAGGATCTGAGTCATCTTTATAGGTGACATTGCAGAGGGTCTGGAGGGAACGGTATGCCTCTTTGCAGATGACACAAAGATCTGTAACAGAGTTGATACACAAGGGGGGGTAGAAAAGATGAGAAGGGACTTGGCAAGGTTGGAGGAATGGTCAGACATGTGGCAACTTAGATTCAATACAAAAAAGTGCAAAGTAATGCATCTGGGAAACAAAAACCCAGGAGAAGAGTACACAATAGCAGGGGAGGTACTAACAACAACAAATATGGAAAGGGACCTGGGGGTAGTCATATCAGATGACCTAAAGGTGGGTAAGCAATGTGAAAAGTCAGTAAGGAGAGCTAGGGGGATACTGGGATGCATAGGAAGGGCATCACAAGTAGAAAAAGGAAGTTGTTATCCCTCTGTACAGACAGTTGGTGAGACCCCATCTGGAGTACTGGTGGCAGTTTTGGAGACCTCATCTATGCAAGGACATAGACAGGATGGAAGCAGTCCAGAGGAGGGCAACTAAAATGGTGCAGGGTCTGCAGCAGAAGCCATATGAAGAGAGACTGAGAGAGCTTAATATGTATACTCTTGATGAAAGGAGGGACGGGGGACATGATAGAAACGTTCAAGTACCTCAAGGGAATCAACAAAGTCCAGGAGGGTAGCATCTTTCAGAAAAAGAGATGTGTAAGAACAAGGGGGCACAATTTAAAGATAGAGGGGGGACAGCTCAGGGGTAATGTGAAGAAATTTTTTTTCACGGAGAGAGTGGTGGATACATGGAACAGCCTTCCTGAGGAGGTCATTGGGTCTAAAACAGTGGGGGAATTCAAACATGCATGGGACAGACACAAGGCAATTATAGTTGGGGGTTGCAGGAAGTAGGCTGTTGGTTAACTAGAATCTGCAGCTTAACCAGTAGGTTGGGAAATGGGCAGACTGGGTGGGCCAAGTGGTCCTTATCTGCCATCAAAGTCTATGTTTCTATGTTTCTATATACAGGCAATGACACTGAACGTCTCGGAGACCGCCCTATTATAGGCGGACACCTGCAATGGCATTCAATGCCACAGGTGCAAAAACACATTTTGGCCAGGATTTGAAAAAATGACATCTGTGACATACATGAGGTGGGGAAATAAACATAGAAACATAAAAGGTGACAGCAGATTAGGACCATGTGGCCCACCTAGTCTGCCCCTTTCCCCTACCTAATGTAACACTGCAGACACTAGTTGATCTGTGCTTTATCCCCCTCTTCTCTACTGGGAGAGTACTCTTATGTTTATCCCATGCATTCTTGAATTCCTCTACCATCCCCCTCCTACCACCTTCACAGGGAGGCTGTTTGAAGCATCCCCTACTCTTTCTTTGAAAAGTACTTCCTCACATTGCCTCTCAGCCTTCCCCCTCTAGCCTCATATCATGCCCACTTGTTCTTGTATACCTTCTTTTCTGAAAGATGCAACCCTTCTGTACCTTGTTTATACTTATGAGGTACTTGAATATGTCTATCATACCCCCCTTACTCCTCTTGTCCAGGGAATACATACTGAGGTCCTCTAGTCTTTCATCATATGTCTTTTGGTGCAGTATTCATACCATTTTTGCTGCCTTTCTCTGGACTGTCTCTATTTTTTTTATTTTCTTCTGGAGATACAACTTCCAAAACTGGACACAGTACTCCAGATGAGGTCTCCCTGGTGATCTGTACAGTGGCATAACCACCTCCTCTTTTCTGCTGGTGATACCACTCCCTATGCACCATAGCTTCCCATTGGCTCTCCCCACAGGCTTCTCACATTGTTTTGTTACCTTTAGGTCATCAGATAGGATTACCCACAGAACCCTTTCTTGATTGGTGGCCATCAGTACATCTCCCCCCATCTTGTACTCCTCCCTTGGATTTCTGTGCCCCAAATGCATGGTTTTGTACTTCTTTTCATTTAATCTTAGCTGCCACACTCTTGACCACACCTCAAGCATGTTTATATTCTTCCTCATTTTTCCACCCCATCTCCCCTCCGGAGTGTCAACCCTGTTGCAAATCTTAGTATCATCTGCAAAGAGGCATACCATCCCCCCCAGCTCCTTTGGAATGTCACTTATAAAGGCAGTAAAGAGTACTGGCACCAGCAGGGATCCCTGTGGCACCACTCTGGTCGGCCCCCTCTCCTCGGGTTGAACACCATTTATCTCTACCCTCTGTATCCTGTCACTCAAACAGTTTCTGTCCCAGTTTACCACCTTGAAGCCCACTCCCAGGCTGCCCAAATTATTCCCCAACCTCCTGTGTGGGACAGTGTTGAAGACCTTGCTGAAATATAGGTAGGACACATCCACCACTACTCCTTGATCTACAGTACTTCCCTTGTCACCTAGTCAAAAAGATATATCAGATTTTATTTTCTTTAGCTTGTGTTGACCAAGTAAGCACACTAGACAAAAAATGCCTATTTCTAGGTGTGACACAAAAGGTTACAGTAAGCTGTACAGACAATGTAATGGGGAAACATATACAGACAAGAGTTGGAGGGCATATTACAAAGGATAAGACATTAAGTACAGTAGATTAGATGTTATGAAGCAATACATACATTGTATTTCATAAGATAAAGTACAACAATAAGTGCAGTCACAATACCCGTTACATTAGATTGTCAAATTTGGTGAAAGAGAAAAATTAATCGCAGAAGACTGTGACTGTGAGGAAAACATTCATAGGATAGGGGTTCGGGGGCAGTGGCAGGCTGAGAGGGTTTTCAAATGCTCCCACAGGGACTTCTTCAAACTGTTGTGGGTGCCAGAATGCCAGGCAGTCTCAGGAAGGGTGTTTCAGAAACTGGGAGTACAGAGAGCAAAAGCCCTATCACCTGTCAAGGAGCGGAACCTAGGTAAGGAGAATGTGTGAGAGCCATTTGATATGAGTAGGTATTAGTGTTGCTCAGATAGTATCCTAGAAATCAGGATACCAACAAACACCTCCAATTTGGCCAATAGTTGCTGTGGTAGGATAGTAGTGCTGTTGGACCATAGATCCTATCAACTGGGATACCTGGATCCTAACCAGGATCCATCACGATCTGGCCCCGGATCCTAACTATCTGCCCTAGGACCCATGGATCCTAACCAGGATACCTGGATCCTAACCAGGATCCATCACTATCTGACCATGGATCCTGCATCTGTCTTTGGCAGGATATCTGGTAGGATCCAAGTCAGGATACCAGCACTATCTGACAGACAGTGGTAGGATCCACAAAAGCACTATATGAGCAACACTAGTAGGTATGCAGTCTGAGCAGGTTTAAAGAGCCTTGACAAGGTGGGGGGGGGGAGGCTACCAGCTCTGATTATCTTGTCAATAAAGCAGCCAAGGGCTAGAGAGCGGTAGTTGGGAGGTGACAGCTAACAAAGTCTATTGTACAGGTCACAGCAGTGAGTGAGTCGAGGAGAAGCAAAAGTGAAGTGGCAAATATTATTTTATGCAACATCCCACTTAGATAGACTAGACTGTGTTGAGAGGGTGAAGGTTGTAAGTCCATAGCTGAGTGTGGGTAGCAGTATGTCTTTGGCCAGGGCAAGGAACACAGCTGCAGTAAGAGCTCCTCTCACCCTATAGGCTAGGCTCAACTTGGCATTTGTAGCCTTATACACATTGCCACTGTGCAGTGAGAGGTCCAGTTGGGAGTCAAGAGTGACTCTCAAGTATTTAAATGAAGAGGTGATAACTACAGAGGATCCATCAATACTCTTAACACACAAGAGGAAGGGTACAGTTTTAGCTTAGCTGTAGAGCCAAAGATCATGGCCATGTCTTTTTTCAGGTTAAGGGATAAGCTTATTTGATAAGAGCCAGGATTGCAGCTTGAGGAAGTCCTCATGCAGTTTGGAGTTTATAACATGGATATCCTTTGAGCTGGCGAGCAGTACCAGATCAACAGTGTATAGAGTAGGGTTGCAATGAGAGGTCACCAGCAGAAGGTCATTGACAAACAGAGAGAACAAGATGAGACTCAGAATAGACTCCTGTGGTACCCCAACATTGACAGGTATAAGCTCTGAAAAGGATCAGTTGTACTTGATAAGCTGCCTCCTGTCGTAAAGGTAATTAGAGAACCAAGATAAATGGGGGATACTCCAAGTGCACACAGTTTTGAGTACAAAAGGGTATGGTCCACCAGATCAAAGGCCTTTGAGAGGTCCACAGAAATCTCTCCAGACAACATACCAAGGTCAGTTGCAATCAGATGTGACCTTGCCAAGGGCAATAGCTATGCTGTGGCCCTTGGAAAAGCCATGCTGCTCTGGAGACAGAAGATCATGCTTCAGCAGATATTCTGACAGTTGAACTTCAACCACCTTTTCCAGTAGCTTGTTGACAGCTGAGAGAATAGCTATGGACTGGTAGTTGTCTGTGCACTTTTGATCTCCTTGTTTGAAGACCTGTACTACCCTGGCTATTTTCCAAATGGGGGGAACCACCCCAATGGTAAGGGACAGGATTTGTTTGACCAGACTATCCCACTGTGAATCCATGCTGCCTCAGATCCTGTGCCTTGCTGGATTCAAGAAATATCACAATCCTTTCCTGTAGCAGTGACTCCATTCATTTTCCCACCACTGAGGTTAGACTGACATGCTTATAGTTGGAAGCCTCTTCCCTGTTCCCACTTTTGTGGAGAGGAACTACATTTTCCTTGCTGCAGTCCCCTCGAACTGCCCCTCTCACTATCATTTTGTTGAATAGGGCTGTTAGAGGTGCTTCCAGCACCTTTCTAAGTTCTTTTAATATTCTGGGATGTATCCCACCTGGCCCCATAGCATTGTCCCCTTTCAGATTCTCGAGTTCCTTTAGGACTCTTTCCTCTGTAAATGGGCTGGTATCCACCTCTCTTCTGCTGGTGCTTCTATCACCCAATAGTGTTCCTTCTCCTTCCCTTTCTTTTGTGAATACTGAACAAAAATATTTGTTCAGGATTGTTGCTTTTTCTAGGTCCCCCTCTGCACACACCCCTCCCTCTCTTTTTAACCTCACAATCCTACCCATGGTCTTCTTTCTTTCACTAATACATCTGAAAAAAGGCCTTGTCTCCTTTCTTCATTGCCTGGCCAATTTATTTCCTGCATTTGTGCCATTGTGCTAATAACTGCTTTCCCCACCTCCTTCTGCTTTTCCAGATACAGTTCACTGTCTTCCCCCTCTGTGTATCCTTGTACCTCTTGAAAGCTAGTCTTTTCTCTCTTACCTTCCCAGCCACATCTTTTGAGAATGATATTGTTTTTCTTTTATTTCTCTATGTTTTGCTTAGTTGCTGAACACAAAGGCTTGTTGCCTCTGCTATGGCTCCCTTAAGGTTAGCCCATTGTTTCTCTACATCACTTCTTCCTCCTCCTCCTCCTCCTCCTCCTCCTCCTCTTCCTCTTCCTCTTCCTCTTCCCCTTCTCCTTCTCCTTCTCCTCCTCCTGCCAGGGTTTCTTTGAGACATTCCCCCATTTTTGCAAAGTCGACCTATTTGAAGTCCAGAATTCTTGCTTTCATGTGGCTTGACTCCTCCACTGTTCTGAAATTGAACCACACCATACAATGATCACTGGACCCCAGGTAGCTACCCACCATTACACTGGTGATTCTGTCCCCATTGGTGAGTAGCAGGCCCAATTTTAATCCTTCTTTGGTGGGTTCCGCCACAAGTCGCTTGAGGCACACTCCCTGCATGGCATCCAGGATACCCCTGCTCCTGGCTGTGGCTGAAAGCTGAGTGATCCAATGCACCTCAAGTGTATTGAAATCTCCCACTAGCAGCACTTCTTCACCTTTGGCTGTCATTTTGTGGATGGCTTCCACTAGTATCACATCCATCTCCTCCCCTTGTGCTGAAGGTCTGTAGATCATGCCAGTGCTAACAGAGGTGCCATTCCCTGCCTATAGGGTGACCCACTGTGCTTCTGCTCCCTCCTGCATTCCCTGAACTTCAGTTGCTTTAATTCCCTCCCTGACATAGATAGCCACCCCTTCATCCATTTTTCCCACCCTGTCTTTTCTAAATAGAGTGTAACCTGGTATGGCTATATCCCATTCATGGTTCCCCATGTACCATGTCTCAGTAACAGTAGCAATGTCCATGTCTGCCTCTGCCATCAAGGCCACTAGGTCTGGAATTTTATTTCCCAGGCTGCAGGCATTCGTGCACATTGACTTACAATTTTTGCAACCTTCTCTTCTCCTATTCCAGTGTCTTCCTTCACTTCCCCTCCTGTTCTCCCATTCTTCCTTATCTCTGCCATTCTACCTTTCTCAGCTTTAGGTTTTAGTGTTGATTTCCTAACCCTAGGGTCCTCCCTACTGACTGCTTCATCTTGTGGGGGAGAGCAGTGAGCTTCTTCATGCCTACTTTCACCTACCCCTTTGGCTAGTTTAAATACTTGCCACTGAAGCATTTAAACCTCTCACTGAGGATCCTAATTCCCCCCTGGATAGATGCAGTCCATCTCACTTGAATAGGCCTGCATCCCTCCAGGTGGGACCCCATTCCCCAATAAAGCTGAAGCCCTCTGCTCTGTTCCACTCCTTCAACCATGCATTGAATCTCGTGATGCAGAGTGCCCTGTCCTTGCCCTTGTCTTTGATTGGTAGCAACTCTGAAAAGGTTACAGTGTGTGCCAATTGTCAAAGACCCCTCCCCAGATCCATGAAGTCCTCCTGCAGTACTCTAACCTTATCACCAGCCAGATTATCCATCCCCAGGTGGACAAGGATGTCTAGTTCTTCCCATCCTGCTGTCCCAGCAATCCTCTGGATGAACTTTACATCCCTCCAAGCCATGGTGCATGTAGGCACATAACCTCCCTCTCTCCCACTCCATCCAATCCCAAGTTTACCCCCTTAACAATAGAATCTCCCACCAGGAGTTGCTTCTTCCTCCTCCTCCTCCTCTGAGGTCCTCTGCCTGCCCCTTGGGGTCTCCACCATGGAGGACCCCCACATTCTCCTTTGTCTCCACTGTGGGAGCCTCTTTAGGACAGTCTCACCCAGCCAGCCCAGCATAGGAGTTGTGGAGTGGAACCATAGGAGGGATGTGCCTCTGCCCCACTGCATTCACCCTTCCTGAGTCCACTGTAGTTCAACTGCTCCTCAGCATAGGCAACCTTTGAGGCAGTGAGGGCAGACTCAGTGGTCTCTGGATGAAGGAGTAGGTCCCCCAAATCCTGGCCAACTTAACATGGAGATAAGCAACCTCCTTCTTCAGCCCAGCAAGATGCCTGCAGATGGCACAACACTGCATCCCCCAGAAAGTCTCCCGGAGGACTGCTGCCCACAGCCACTGCACTGCACTACTCTCATCATGTCTTATTTGTGGCCCCTCACCTGTTGCTTTGTATGCTTACTCTCTCCTCTGTCTGTTTTTCCTCCCTATTTTCCTACTGCCTTTGTGCCCTTACAGCTCCTGCCCTTCCTGTTCTGGGAAAGGAATTTCCTATATTCCTTGGTAGTCTCCTTCTTCCTTGCTTAGAGTCAGACTTCCAGTAGCAGGGGGGAGAGACTCTTTTCCTTTTAGGATGGTGAGTCTTGTGTCTAGATGATCCCTTCCTTCCTGCTCCCAAACAGGAAGTTTCTGTTGTCCATCAAATCCAGTGTACCTATAAAAGTGGAACTGGCTAAAGCTGGGAATGTGGTAGGGCTATACTGTCTAGAAGTGAAGTAGCAAAGTTCTAGCAGCTGTATCCTTCTTCTTGCTGCTCTCTGCCAAAAGCTAAATAAGGAAGTTTAAATGCAGACACCTGACTTACTTCAGCCTAAGTCACACACCTCAATTTACACCTATGTTAAACATCTGGGGTCAAAATATTTAAAATTTCCAAAGTTACAAGTGCACATAGTGAAATTACAATGAATAGTTATACCTTTGCCATTTTTTTTCATATTTTGCCCCAACATTTTCAACATAGCCTTCTTATGACCTCTCCTCATGAAGAAGGACATAAAAAAATACAAATCTCACCTGAAAGATGAATTCACCAAGTGACTACAGAATCAACTTTCAGGCAAGAGTTACATAATGACAGTCCTACTGTTCATGAGGCAGGGTTCCCAAAGGACCATATTGAAAATCTGGGATCAAAATCTGAAAAAAAGGCTAGGTTATGCATAAAAGTTAAACTCCCCATTGAAATATGTTAAACTGCATTTGCTTTAATTTCTCATATTGCAGTCACTGGTTCCAGCAGCAAGATGCATCTTAGATTGGAGAGTGGGTATTGAACCTGGGACATGTTCAGATGAGTGAGGTTGTGTGGGGGTGTACTGGGAGTGTGGGGTGGTGTGTGCTAAGTGGGAGGTGGGGGTTGGGGGAATGATCGGTGAGTGACCTTTTTTTTTGCAGGTTTAAAAAGAAAAAACATTGAGAGACCATTTTTTAATTACAGGTTTTGCCTGCAGTGGGAGGGCAGGGGTGCCAATAGACACCAGGGAATATAAAAGGGGCAATGGGGATGGCCATTATTGTGAGGGTGGGTGCCACTAGGCAGCAAGGAATAATGAATAATGGGGACAGTGATTGGCAAGTGGGGGGCCTCTAGGCACCAGAGAAATGGAAAACGGTGATCAGAGGATGAGGGGTGCCACTAGACACCAGGGAAATGGAAAAATGGTGATTGGAGTATAGGGGGCACCACTGGACACCAAGAAAATTTTAAAACTGCAATCAGCAAGTGGGGCATGCCATGAGACACCAGTGAAATGGGAAAAGGGTGACTGGAGAATGGGGAGGTGCCACGAGACACCAGGGAAATGGGAAAACTGAGATCGGAGGGTTGGGGGGGTGCCACTAGACACTGGGGAATTAAATAAAAATTACAGGGATGTTGATCAGAGGGTGGGAGGTGCCACTAGACTCCAGGGATATAGATTTTTTTATTGAACATTTTATAGGGGTACAAAAGACACAGGCATCATTAAAACAATAGTATATACTCAGGATACATCACAACAAAATGACATACAGTGTAAGAGAAAAAAGGAACACTGTTACTTAATATGAGAGATCTGTGTAGTTTAAGGCATAAATTATTTTTTAAATCATTTTTTGCCAGTTGATCACAACAAAGGGATCACGAAAAAGGAATTTAGCGAGTGGGGAAAAATATTTAAATAATTTTCAAAAAACATGGGTGCTGTATGCATATTTAAGGAACACATACAAACAGAGGAGAGAGAAGTAAGTGCCTCAGCTGAGAAATGAACCCAGGCCACCCAGAATACCATTCTGCTCGTGCTAACCAGCTGCCCCACCAAGCCAAGTGGAACCTGGATGTCCCAGAGCATACATTACACTTTCTCCAGTGGACATGGTGCTGCACAATTATTTACTACATTCTCAGTCACATGGATGTGGTGTGCATATTTATGGAACACATATAAACAAAGGAGAGAAACAAGTAAGTGCATCAGCTGGGACTTGAACCCAGGCCACCCGGAATACTGTACTGGTCACACTAACCACCTGCGCCACCAAGACAACTAGAAACTGAACTGTCCTAGAGCACACATTACTCTTTCTCTAATGCACAACCTAGTGATGTACAATTAATTACTACATTTTCAATCATGTGGGTGCAGTGTGCATATTTTTGGAACACATACAAACACAGGAGAGACAAAAGTAAGTGTTTCAGATAGGACTTGAACCTAGGCCA
This sequence comes from Neoceratodus forsteri, assembly GCA_016271365.2. Classification (NCBI taxonomy): domain Eukaryota; kingdom Metazoa; phylum Chordata; order Ceratodontiformes; family Ceratodontidae; genus Neoceratodus; species Neoceratodus forsteri. Next base: position 115,667,374 of record JADMNL010000035.1, on the reverse strand, counting down.
CCCCGAATACCATTCCGGTCATGCTAATGTTGTCCATTGGAGAAAGAGTAATGTGTCACTTTTTGTTAATAAATGGCTTTGCAATGTACCGTTTGAAATGAGTCCACTTTTTAGAAACATAGACTATGATGGCAGGTAAGGACCGCTTGACCCACCTAGTCTGCCCATTTCCCTACCAATTGGATAAGCTGCAGATCCTAGTTAAATAGCCTACTTCAGTCAATCAATCAGAATCTTTATTTATCCAGGCAGGCACCATTGAGCAAGGCTCATTTGCGAGGTGGATCTGGTCATGAATACATCAAAGTACAGTACAGAAGCAGGTATACGAAAGCAATAATATACAAGGAAGAAAAAGTATATACAGTACAGTACAACGTTGAAATATTTTACAAAAAAACAGCATTATTTTACAATTGAAGAAGTCAGCAGATGTACAATCAACCATAGGCATACAGGGGTTATAAGCAGAGAGATTTTGAGTGAGGCAGCTGGCAACTACACATATAGGGGAAAGAGGCTGTGTATGGGGTGGCAGGTTAGAGAGGTAAAGAAGAGGAGGGATATATTACTGACGACTGGGGGAAAAATTGAGCTAAAACCACAGAAAGTGACGGTGGCTGTCGTGTACTTGTTTATTATGATAATGACGGAGGAGGGGTACATAATTGGGACACTACTATGGATGGGGTGGGACTTTAGCCAGGCTGGAGTGGACAGGGAAGGGTGGATGCAGCAGGAAGAGTTAATAGGGAAAGAGTGAGAGCCAGGGGTAGAAACATGGCGAGCTTGGATGCCGAGAAGGCAGTCGATCGGGTAAACTGGAGTTTCTTGTTCAAGGTTTTGAGTGCCTTCAAATTCCCTCCAGTATTTATATCTTGGGTTGCTGCACTATATAAAACCCTTACAGCAAAAATCATGGCAAATGGGGCTTTCTCTAACTCCTTCCCACTCCATTCAGGGACTAGGCAGGGCTGCCCCCTATCACCTCTGTTATGCAATTTATATTTAGAACCCCTCATTCAAAATATTCTCAAATGTATCTCTATACAAGGCATTTGGGTTGGGCGCCATGAAATTAAAGTCACCACGTTCGCGGATGATTTGTTCATACACCTATCCCACCCGGTATCATCTGTACCGTCCCTACTGAATGAAATAGCTAGATTTAGTGAGCTATCCAGTTACAAGCTGAATGCCAGTAAATCTTTATTTTTTCCATTAAACCACAAGGTATTCAAGAACGATATTAGTCCCCTAGGTTTATGTTGGACTCCCAGAGCATTTAGGTATTTGGGCATCAAGCTATCCCGTAACCCCTTAACATGGTTTAAGGATAACCTTGACTCCCTCTCTCAGCTTATTATTCACGACCTTGACAGATGGTCTAAACTTTCCATATCATTATGGGGCAGGATTAATATAATCAAGATGAATGTTTTTCCTAGAATATTTTACCCCTTATCCCTTCTCAATACTTTTATCCCCATACGCTGGCTTAAAAAATTACATGGTATATTTACCAGATTTATCTGGGCTGACAAATATCCCTGCTTGGCCTACTATAAACTAGCTGCTCCAAAATTTGAGGTGGGGCTGCGGATTCCCCATATGGCAATATACTACTGGGCTAGTCACATAGTAAAATGCGTGAGATGGGTATCCCCGGGTCCTGAAAAGGAACAACTGGTATGGCTTAGGTTTTAAATACATGCAATTAAAGCTAAAAACCTGGACCCCCTAATCCTATTTTACCTTAAAATATCACAGGTACGGATAGCTGAGTGTCCCACAGTAGGTATCTCATTAAGAGTATTCGCACAGTTATGTTCATTTCTTCATTACTCCCCCCAGACTGACTTAGCTCAGTCCATTTGGAACTTCCCATCTTTCACTATTAATAAGAAGCAGATTTCCAGTAAATGGTTGCCCCAATTGGGTGATGGAAAACTGCACTACTTGGTGGATGGGAAGGGACACTGGTTGTCCCCAGGTGAAATTACTGAAAAATTTCTCATTCCAGTTTCATCTCACTTCAAAGTTATGCAGTTAAGACACCTACTCACAATAGCCCTGGGGAATATTGCCCCTTCCCAGATGGTGTCAGCCCTGATACCTGAGATCTCCTCACTTACTGGATCTTCAGGTGCTGTATCTAAATTATACAGAGTGTTTCATAAAAAATGTGGGGACTATTTTGGACCTACTAGATTCTGGAACTCGATCCTTCCTCAATACTAGTTGGATTGGCAATCTCTATGGAGATCTTGCCATAAATATGTTTCCCAAGACAGATTGCGCCTTATGCAATACCATATATTACATAATATGTATCGTACCCCTGTTAAATTAAAAAAATGGTGTTTTTCGAATTCTAGTACCTGTATTAAGTGTATGCGGGAAGAAGGAACACTCCTTCACATGTTTTGGTCCTGTCCCAAAGTTTCCCTCTTATGGAATTCAATCAGGATGTCTCTGAATCCCCTACTGGGCCTTCAGGAGTATTTCATTCCTGATATATGTCTCTTAGGGGACATGTCCTCTGTCAGGGTTAAAATCAGGAAATTTCATATTTCCATGATTGCCCTACCTGTTAAGAAACTCATCTTACGCCATTGGAAAGACAAATCCACCCCATCTTTCCAAGAGTGGTTGCAAGAAATCCTTGCTAATCTTCGAACAGAAAAGGCGATTGCAAGCCTTCATAACAGACTTGCAGTTCACAACAAAATATGGGATCCCCTCCACTCCTTATTCTCACTGTTTCATTTGTGAACATGTCATATCTCAAACCTTCTCACAGGCCCTCTGGGAATGAGCATTGCACTTAGGGGTTATATGGAGTAGTTGCTGCTGTAAGGGGGATGGGTGGGTGGGGTGGGCTGGGCAGTTTTATCTTCATATGTGGTTATGTCACATCTTGTTTTGCTGTAACTGCCCATTATAATGGGAAATGTACCAATAAAGTTTAAATTGAAAAAAAAAAGGAAAAAACATGGCGAGCATCAGGATGGAAAGGGGGAGTTGCGGAATTAGTGGGCTAGTGGTGAGGAAAACATTTGCAAGGTGCTTTCATGTAGCGATCATAGAGCCCCTTGAAGATATTCAGGCTAACAGGGCAGCTCAGCTTCAAGTTCCTTTGTAAACCGTTCCACAATGTGGGTAAAGAGAAGCTTAGAGCAGCTTTGCCGAAACAAGTTTTGACCCTTGGAACTTGGAGGGCAATTAGGGAATAGCTCCTTAGCGCATAGGTGCCTAACACACTCCGGGGAATACAATCTGAGACATATGAGGGGAGCTTGTTGGTCACCGCTCTGAAGGCCCATAGGGTGGCATTTCTATTCCTTCTATAGTGAAGGGAAGTCCAGCCTAAAGATGAGTACAGGGAGCAGTGGTGTGTGGAAAGTGGAAGGCCGGTAGTGAACCTGATAGCTATGTGGTAGAGGGTGTCCAACTTAGCCAGTTCAGAGGCAGTGCAATGGCTGTACAGCAGGTCCGCATAATCTATTAAAGATAGGAAGGTAGCTTGAACCAGTTGAATCTTGGCCTCCTTTGTGAGCAGGTGGTTAATTCTGTAGAATAGTCCTAATCTTTGCCTTAGTTTCTTCTGTAGTTCTTTGAGATGGTCGGCGAAGGAAAGTTTATGATCGAGTCAAACTCCTAGATATTTGAATTTAGCTACATACTCTAGTGTTTCTCCAAGAACAGTGGTAATTTGTGGGATAGCTCCCCCACCCCAGCAGGAATTGCTGCATGCAAGGAGTGGGAGAAGAGCATGGCTTTTGTCTTTTTCGCATTGAGCAAAAGCTTTTTGTTTATGAACTGGTATTATAGAAGGTTAAATTCAGCTTGGAGGTCTTCACAGGCTGCTTCAGGCATGGGACGACTCAAATACAGTGCAGTGTCATCTGCGAATAAGTGGATGTTGTCTTTTTTGATGGGTTCACTGATGTTGTTAATGTAGACTGCAAAGAGGAGGGGACCAAAGATAGGGTCCTGGGGCACGCCCCTCAGCATAGGTTTTAATGGAGAAAGATCACCTTCAGCTTTAACCTGCTGTTTCCGTTCTCTGAGGTAGTCTGCAAACCAGCACATAGATTTATGGTCCAGGCCTAAGGTGCTTAGGGAGGAAAGAAGCAGGCTGTGATCGACTGTGTCGAATGCCTTACTAAGATCCAAGAAAACAGCACAGACATGCTTCTTCTTGTCAAGGTCTAGTAGCCAATCATTGGTCATCTTAGCTGGGGCAGTTATGGTGCTGTGCTTTGCTGCTTTGCTCTGAATCCAGACTGAACCAGATTTAGTAGGCTTCTGGATTCTAAGTATACCCCTAGCTGGCCACACACTATTTTTTCTAGTAATTTAGACAGGTTGGGGAAGAGGGAGATCGGTCTGTAATTATTTAGTTCGCAGGGGTCACCTACTTTTAATAGAGGGATGACACGGGCTATTTTCCATTGAGGGGGAAGGCTACCCTGGGAGAGTGACATGTTGAATAGGTAGGTTATTGGCACTGCAAGCACATGGTAGGCACATTTCAGATAGTATGGCTCTATGAAGTCAGACCCTGCTCCCTTCCTAGTTTCCAGCTCCAGCAGTAGGTCTTCCACCTCTTTTAGAGAGACAGGCAGGAGGGGGAAGGCCTCCTCGGTAGAGGGGGACTCGTGGGTTGGTGGGTCCTGAGCTGTGCAGAGGTCATTGGCAGGAGAAGTATCAAATGCTAATCCTGCCATTGCAAAATGGTTATTGAGGGCTTCCAATATCTCCGATCGGTTAGCAATAACGCTGCCACCGGACTTAATTTGTGCTGGAATGGAATTACCAGGGGCACGTCCAGACATGTCTTTTAATGTTTTCCAGAGCTTTGTAGGATTTCTTGAGGCAGAGGCTAGCTCTGAACAATAGTAGGTGGCCTTGGCTGCTCTGACCAACTTGGTGTACTTGTTACGTGCTCTCTTAAAAAGACACCAATCCAAGTCGTTCTTTCTTCTTCGGGCTTTCTCCCATAAAGTATCCCTTTCTAAAAAGGAAGCTTTGAGCTCAGGTGAGAACCAGTGGCAGGTGCTGCTCCTGACCCGCACCTTAACCAAGGGTGCATGCTTATTTATTTACCCCCCCACTAGAATTGCCTTATGTCTGTCCCATTCATTCTTGAATTCCCCCACTGTTTTTGCCTTATGTCTGTCCCATTCATTCTTGAATTCACCCTCTGTTTTTGACTCTACTACCTCCTCAGGAAGGCGGATCCATGTAACTACAACCCTCACCGTGAAAAAATACTTCCTCACGTGACCTCTGAACTGTCCCCCCTCTGTCTTCAAATTGTGCCCCCTTGACCCTGAACATCTCTCTTTCTGAAAGATGCTACCCTCTTGGACTTCTTGATTCCCTTGAGGTACTTGAAAGTTTCTATCATGTCCCCCCTTTCCCTCCTTTCCTTGAGGATATACATATTAAGCTCCTTTAGTATCTCTTTGTACGTCTTCTGGTGCAGACCCTGCACCATTTTAGTTGCCCTCCTCTGGACATCCTCCATCCTGTCTATGTCCTTGCAGAGATGGGGTTTCCAGAATTGTACACAGTACTCCAGATGAGGTCTTACCAACAGTCTGTACAGGGGGCCAACAACTTCCTGTTTTCTACTAGTGATGCCTCTCCCTATTCATCCCAGTATCCCCCCAGCCCTCCTTACTGCCTTCTCACATTGCTGGCCCACCTTTAGGTCATCTGATATGGCTACCCCCCTGGGTCCCTTTCCATTTTTATTGTTATCAGTATCTCACCCCCTACTGTGTACTCTTCCCCTGGGTTTTTGTTTCCCAGGTGCATTACTTTGCACTTCTTTGCATTGAATCTAAGCTGCCATACATTTGACCATTCCTCCAGCCTTGCCAGGTCCCTTTTCATCCTTTCCACCCCACCTTGTGTATCAACCCAGTTGCAGATGTTTGTGCCATTGCAAAGAGACAAACTTTCTCTTCCAGTCCCTCTGCAGTGTCACTTATAAAGACATTAAAAAGGACCGGCCCCAGTACTGAACCCTGCGGTACCCCACTAGTAACCCTCCTTTCTTCACTGTGGACTCAATTTACTATTACCCACTGTGTCCTGTTGTTCAACCAGTGTTTTACCCAGGCTACCACCCTGGGACCCACTCCCAGGCTGACTAATTTGTTTATTAATCTTTTGTGCAGGACTGTGTCAAATGCCTTGCTAAAGTCTAGGTAGGCCATGTCCACAGCCCCTCTCTGGTCTACTGCTTTGGTCACCCAGTTAAAGAAATCAATTAGATTTGTCTGACATGACCGTCACACTGTGAATCCATGCTGCCTTGGGTCCTGTGCCCCACTGGCCTCTAGGTACTCAACAATTCTTTCCTTCAGAAGTCATTCCATCATTTTCCCTACCACTGAGATCAAACTGACAGGTCTGTAGTTTCCTACCTCTGTCTTGCTCCCACTTTTGTGAAGGGAAATCCCTTCCTTGGTCTTTCTTCACTCTCTAATGTACCTATAAATGGTTTTATACCCCTTCTTAACACAGTTGGGTATCTTTTTCCTCAGTTTGGGCCTTTGCTATTCTGACTGCCTTCCCTGCCTCCTTCTGCTTGGATATATTTCTCTGTCCTGCTCCTTCTGTGTTTCCTTATATTTTTTGAATGCTGTTCTTTTCTCCTTAATCTTCCCTGCCACCTCTTTTGAGAACCATAGTGGCTTTGTTTTGTTTTGTTGGTTTGCTTTACACAAAGTCATGTTGCCTCTGTGATGGTAGTTTTGATTTTTCAACATTGTTCTTCCACCTCTCCTTCTTCCCTGTTTGCTAGTGCTTTTCTGAGGCATTCTCCCAAGTCAGCCCTCCTGACGTCCAACACCCTTGCTTTTGTATGGCTTGACTCTATAGCTGTGTTTATTGTGAACCACAAGTTGGTGGTCGCTGGTTCCCAGATGGTTACTCACTTCTAAATCTGAGATCCTCTCTCAATCCCAGTTTGAGAGTACCAGGTCTGAGACTGCTCCTTCCAAAGTGGGTTCCAGCACTAGCTGTCTGAGACATGCCCCCAGTAGAGCATTGAGAATGACCCTGCTCTTGGATATGGCTGCAGTAGAGGTGCTCTAGAAAATGTCTGGCATATTTAGGTCCCCCATCAATTCTTTCTCTCCTTCTTCTGTCATTTTAAGGATTCCTTCAATTATTTCCTTGTCATTGCCTCCACCTGAGGCAGAGGTTTGTAAACAATCCCTATGAGGACTGTGGTGCCATTTCCTGTCTCCAGGGTGACCCACAGTGCTTTCTCCCCTCCCTGTTTACCCTTTAGTACTGTTGCTTTGATTCCTTCCCTTATATAGAGAGCTGCTCCTCCTCCTCTTATACCCTCCCTGCCCATCCTGTAGATTGTGTACCCTGGTATGTTGACATCCCAGTCATGGTTCTCTGTGTACCATTTTTCTGTGACTGCCATGATGTCCCTGTGTCCCTCTTTCATCAAGGTACGGGTGCTGTTCTTTCTCATTTTGATTTTACTATTATAGCAGTAGCACCACAGCACTTTATCCTAGTGCTGCTTTTTGCTTGTTTTTGTATTTTGGTGTTGTATTGCAGCACAGGTTTTCCCCAGTTTGGAGGATGTTAAAAGTATCCCCACTCCAGCGTTTTAGTGGTTCAGAGCATTTGGAAATGTATCCATGCCACATCATGGTGCAGCACCAGTCTCACTAGGGGGGAGGTTAGCATTTTGCCTTGCTTTCCTCTTTGTTCTGTTGACCTCATGTTTTTTTTCCATTTTGCTAGTAGTTTCACTTTTTACAGTCTACAGCATATCTCAGGAGAACAGCGGGGATGATCCAATTATGGACTGTGTCAATATGCAATGTGGTTTTGCACAAATGACTGTAACAACTACTGAGTGTCTATGACCCTCACTGGGTCAAGCCTGTAAAAGGACCATGTGGCACAGTGCTTTTTTTACTCAATTATCAAAAGTTATAAATAAAAATAAAATAAAAGAACTACAGACAGTGTCAATCATTTCCTCATATCCAGCAGCCCTGCACAAGAGATGCAAGTTGAACATCAGGCCAATATAATCTACAGAAAATTGGAGAAAATGGTATTTAAAGGTAGGCAGTTATACTGGCACAAAATTACCTTAGAAGCTAACCTTGAATTAAAACCCATTCCAAGGGACTTAAGAATTCTAAATAAACTGGCTTATGGGACAGAGGACATTGAATTTATAAGGTTATGGAAGGCAAATATGGAGGAAGCTTCACTTAAGAACATTCAATGAATATTAATTTGAGCGACACCAGTGAGGGAGCAATTAACAAAAGAAATAACAGAGACTGAGTCCTTACTTAAATAACCTGCTTCCACATAATAATTTAATAAGTTCAATAAAATGCTTCAAGATAAAATTATTTGATATCACAAGGGGATCTTCTGTATTCTCAAGAAGACCCTCCATCATTATGGAGACATCCTGAAGTCGAACACCTGGTAAGGTACTAACTACGGTGGTATCTTTGAGTCCACTACACACTGCTGTGTCTATTCCCCTCGTAATGGAGTTCCCAATAACCACTATGTTCCTGTTAATTTTTTTCTCTGTACTAATGAGTTTTTCATTAATCTGACTAGTAATATCTTCATTTGGGTTAATATCTTCAGTTGGTGATTGTATATTAATTACTTCAGTTTAACAGTTGTCATCCTCTCCCAAGGGGTGCACAGTATTCTTAAGAGACAGTTTATACATACCCTCAGGAATTGCACAGAGGATAAAGTTTTTATATTAGAATTCACAACAGATTAGAAGATTTAAAGAAAGGGGCTATAGTACTGGCAGTATTGTAATAGCCATACAGCATGTAGAAGTCATCAGTAGAGAGAGCACCTTAATCCCTGGAGTACATCTGAAGGCAAATCATGAGAATGTCTCTTTGTAACAACATTATCAACTAGATCTCACAGTGTGAGGTAGATCATTAATTGAAACTGTGGTATCCTTAATTTGGAGCCCAAGTTAGGGGATGTAGTACACAAGGGACCTAATATTGTCTTTAGATGTGCAGAAACCATTTGGAATTTAGTTTACCTTAGTATTGTGCCTTATTTTGTTTTTTTTCGCAGTTCAATTTTTTATTGAATTATGGAGATGCAATCAATATTACAAACATATTTACATTACAATCAGCAATTCATATGGAACATACAGTGCATTATGCATCACAAACAACAAATGTTCTCAACTTTCCATACCCGCCCCAAGCCTATGGACTGGGAATTGAGTCAGACAAATAAAATAACCAGAGAATTATAGGCTGTTTAAGGAGAAGTGATCTTGTGGGAGGGGATCTGCCCTCCATCAGATATACTTTGGACGATGAAGAGTGGCAAGAGAGGGCGTGTGGTGGGGGAAGTGGTAGTCTTCAGTGAGGCTTTAACTTGTCCCTACTATAGGAGTTGTGGGGGGTGGAGGAAATGCACTGCATATAGTGCAGGAAAGGAGTCCACCTCTAAATGTAGATCCGCAGTGTGTCATTGTTTAGATGTGTAAGCCTGGAGTAACTAGCCAGCTTAGCCATGGCCATCAGCCAGGCTGTAAGGGATGGGACCTCCTTAGTTCTCCACCTGCATACTATGAGCCATTTGGCTTCCACAGAGGCCTGCAAGAGCCATGCCAAGCTTGGGCCGTTAGTTTACAACCAGAGGAAGGAATACCCAGAGCCCAAAACCCTGGTGCAGTGGGAACTTGGTGACCCAGAATACTGGAGCAGCATTGAACTACCTCAGACCAAAATAAACATAATGAGTTACACTACTAGATCACATGTAGGAGATCTGCTCCTTTGGCATCACACCTCCAACAGACGTCCTCCTGGATTAGATCCATTTTCAGTAGGACTGCTGGGGTGCGGTACCAGAGGTTCCTTAATTTATTTTGGATAAGGAAGCTTTGGGGGTCCACCCTGGAGGTTTTGCAGTGACCCAGCTATTTCTTCATTCAGGCCCTGATATCACCATGCCCAGCATTCTATGCCACTTTACTTTCGCTGGCAAGAAAGGGTCAGGCAAATCCTCTCATGAAATTATAAATCTGGCCTGCCAGGCCTCTCTTGAGTTGTGACCATTTATCTAAAGGTAGTTTCTTAGGGATGACTTTGTCCTTGAATTGGCAGATAGCACAAGAACACCCTCGCTTAAGCCATACTGAGTATAGGTGCCTAAGCTGTAAGTACCTCCAAAATTCGTTTTTCTCCAATTTGTACCTTATTTGTAAATATGTAAAGCTATCAAGGGTAAGCCCATCCCCCGTTAGAATATCCCTCAGTCTAATGATCTGGTTATCCTTCCACCCTTACCATATACGTGGGCTTTGGTTAATTGTCCAGTTAGTGTTATTCCATAAATTTAAGAGTGGTCCCAGGTTTAAACATGAGTTGCTGATGACCCCTAGCTGGTGCCAAGCCCTGTGGGTAGCCTTAATGGTCAACCAATGCCGAAATATAGGAGGAAGGGGGTTGCCCATGTACCCCATAAGGTGATTACCTGGGAGGGCGTCTTTTTCAATTGCTTCCCAGGCTGGTAGAGTTTCAGCCTCATCCCTAAACAACTTACAAGTGTTGTCCACCGAGAAGGCATAGGCATAATGTTGGAAATGAGGAAGGCCCCACCTACCCCTTATTCCAAGGGGCTTGAAGCTTAGCTCTGCTGTATCAAGGGACCTTCTTTTCCCATATGAAAGTACTTATTACAGCATCCAGTTTTTGAAACCACTTTTTTGGAATTTCAATTGGAAGGTGAGAAAGTAAGCAATAAACCCTTGGTGCCATCATCATTTTGATTGCCGCTACCTTCCCAAGTAGGGAGAGATTTAGTTGTTTCCATCTCATAGCTTCCTCCTTTAGGCTAGTAACCATTGGGGCAAGATTAGCCTAAGGTAAGGAGGATACATGAGATACATCCCTTATGCCCAAATATTTAATACCCCCCTTAGCACATACTAGCCCCACCTGTGAAATAAATTCAGATGTTAGCATAGCATTTAGGAGAAGGATCTCTGTTTTCCCTTGGTTAACTCTTAATCTAGAAATGACAGAAAAGGCCTGTAAAAGGTCAACAATATACTTTGCACTGGCATGAAAATCAGCAGTTAAGATTCAGCAGTCATCCGCATATAACAGGGCGGAGTGAGAAACACTACCCATACTTATGCCCTTAATGTTGGGGTGTTCCCTAATTGCACTGGCCAAGGCCTCATTGACTAGAACAAATAACATTCACGACAGTGGACACCCCTGCCTGGTACCTCTGTGTAATTCTATTGGGTCTGAGAGAATATTGTTTGTCAACAATCTGGCCCTAGGCGCTGTGTAGAGAGTCTTTATCCAGCTTCTAAACCAACGTGCCGAAGTTATTGTGTTGTAAAATTGCAGGTAGAAAGTCCCATTTGACTGAATTGAAAGCTTTCTCAAAATCCACCGAAATGGCTGTGGTCGGTGTGGGGATTTTACCTGCCCTTTATATGAGGGACACCAGGGATCTAAGGTGATCCGTGCTGGCTCGGCCCTTCACAAAACCCACTTGAGAGGTATGATTAAGCTTGGAAGGACTGAAGATGAGTTGCTAGCACTTTCGCTAGGATCTTAGTGCCTGCAGACTGCATTAATAAGTGAAATGGGTTTGTAACTTGCTGGGAGAGTGGGGTCCTTCCCCTCTTTTGGGATCCACTCACATATCTGGAATGTGTAGTACGGTATGGGCTGCTTGCCTATTGGCTCACGCTGTGGACCAATGGGCATACAGCCCTACCTATGGTGTCAGTCGGCAGGCGGCGGGGTGGTAGGCGGGAAGGGTGCTGCCACCAGCCGCTGGCCGGGGGGAGTGGGGCTGTGGGTCTCAGTGGGCAGGTGGGAAGGGGGATACCGCTGGACCACCAGGGATATTGGACTTCATTAATTTTAATACAAATGCCCGTGATCAGGCTGCAAGTGGTCCACTGGACCACCAGGGATATTGGACTTTCTTTATTATTTCAAATGCCCGTGATCGAGCTGATAGCGGTCCACTGGACCACCAGGTATATTGGAACTACTTTATTATTACAAATGCCCATGATCGGGCTGACAGCAGTCCACTGGACTCCCAGGAATATTGGACCTTCTTTATTATTACAAATGCCCATGATCGGGCTGACAGTGGTCGACTGGACCACCACGGATATTGGCCCTTCTTTATTATTACAAATGCCCACGATCGGGCTTACAGTGGTCCACTGGACCACCAGGGATATTGAACCTTTATTATTACAAATGCCTGCAATCAGGCTGACAGCAGGTCCACTGGACCACTAGGGATATGGGATGTTATTCATTTCTACTTTAGCCCGAGATCGGGCTGACAGCGATCCACAGGACCACCAGGGATTTAGGGCATGATTTATTGTTACTTAAGCCCGTAATTGGGCTGTGGGGCACATTGCCGTGCTGTGCAGGGGGCTTCGGTCCCCAACGGCTACTGCCTGGTAGGGCACCAGGCGCAAGTCGCCGGGGATCGGCGCACCTGCATGCAAATGGGGCCATAATGACATGCAAATGGCCCCATTTGTGCCTTGCATACATTATGTCCCCATCTGCATGTGCACTTTTAAACATTGTGGTTGTTGCACATAGCGCAACGGAACTTGTGCTAGCACATCCCCCTGCTCCACTCTGGCCATTTGCACTGGCGCAGTGCCACTGCGCCATGCGCACTGTGGGTGGCCAGGGAGCGATATTAAATGATGCTGTGCCATGGCACAGCTCCATTGAATATTGCCCGGTCAACGCCCCTGCGTGGCTAAGTTGCACTGTGCCCAGGCTTGCGCCAATGCCTGGCACAGTCTGAATATCCGGGCCCTAGCATTTAAACTAAGGAATTTTAAATGTTGACTTGAGACTTTACATGAATTCAGAGTTGAGGAACTAGTCCTCAACTCCCCCCATGATTTAGTTTAAATGATTATTAATTATTGATAAATACTGCTTACTCAGTAGTGCATTACCCCATTTACTAATATGTAAACTGTCAGAAAAAAAACAGTTCAGCAGACTCTAAGAACTCCTCCCAATGAGTGATGAAAGTGATTTCTTGATGCAGACACCACTGTCACAACCAGTTAATTATTTTAATTTTGAAATTAAGTATAGTAGAGCATCTGGGAATGGACAAGATCTCTGAGAAATAAATATCATACCGAGCTCAGTGAGTTTATTTGTCATGGCAACATAAGCAGATTTAAAATGATGTATTGAATCTTTGTAGATATTGTTTGCACCAACATGAATAATACACAGTAGATTTGGATCCTGAGGACTAAATATGTTATCGGTGATATGTGTGATGTCATCAGTCTTAGCTCCACTAAAACTGGAACACGTCATGTTATATTTGTCTGGTTCACAAATAGCCCTATCCAGATGTTTTACAATAGAATCACCTACTACAAATATTTGTCTAGAGTGAGTGACATCTTCACTAGGGGTGGGAGTTATGAGCATGCATAGAAATTGCATAATGCATGCTTGTTACGCTGTCATTTTCGAGAATTTGTTTACCAAATTTTCAACATGGCTTTTTTGGGGCCTCCCCTCATGAACAACAGTACTGTGATTTCATTAATCTGTCTGAAAAATTGATTTCATACAGCGATAGCATCTTTCTGTACCACAGGTGTGAAAACATGTATTGGGCAGGATGCAAAAAATGACAGCTGTACTGCTCATAAGGAGGTGTAAAAAAATGGCAATGCTGGGAATTTAGAGTAAAAATATAAAAAATTGGAAAAGTTACAAGTGTGTACAAATGGTGCAATGCACACTCAAAATGTAATAATTTTTTGGAGTTTTTTCACCAAACTTGTAACATGGCCTTTTTGCGATCCCACCTCAGGAGTAGTAGCACTGTCATTTTGTTACTCTGTCCCAAAAGTGATTCCATGCAGCAACCATGAAATCACATTTTTGCACCAGGAAATGAAATGACTGTGCCAGTATTCATGAGGTGGGGTCCCAAGAACCACATGTTAAAAATTAGGGACCAAAACTCCCAAAAATGGTTGAGATATTGGCCTACTGTAAGTTGAAACCCTCCATTGATTGCCATTATAAGACTGACGATGAGTTTGCGGTCGGCTTTTGAAGAGTGCGGACGTGTTCCCTATCAACAGAAGATCACAGTGCTGGACCTCTGGAGGTAAGTAGGGGTGAGGGAGGAGTGGTGAAGTGGGGGTGCACAGAAGGAATGTCAGGATGGGGGAGGGACAGCGAGGATGACGAGGGACTGTTTTCTTTTTCTTTAGGTTTAAAAAAAAAAGACCTCGAGGGACGATTTTCTTTTTTACAGGTTAAATACTTTGAAAAATAAAGTTTGGCACACTGGGGGTGGGCTGCCAGTGTGCCAGACTAGTGGAGGGGGGATCAATGCTAACCTGGGGATTGGGCACCCTGAGGTTGGCTGAAAACAAGGGGCCATGGGGTGTGCATCTAACATTGGGAGTGGGCATCTTGGTGTTGGAACAAGATAAGAATTACTTTGGTACACTGGAGTGGGCTCCAAGCATGCCACAATAGTTGGAGGGGGGATGCCGACACAGGGATTGGGCACCCTGTTGTAGGCAAAAGATATGTGCGAGCCTGGAGGGGCATGCTGACACAGGGATTGGGCACGCAGATGTCGGCTATTGCGAGGAGTGTGTAGTGGGTAGCAAGAGACTCTAATTATGCAAAGCGTGGCAGGGCACACTTATTTATTTCACTGGGAATGGCACACTGAGCAAATGAGTTGCTTGTAAGTCTAGCCATGCCCATTGCTGTGCACTGTAATGTGTATGGCTGGAATGTGCCTGGTTGCTGGGGGGGGGGATCTGCTACTGCAATGACGAAAATGTTTGTAAATGGAACGGCAGATTTCTTTCCAGTCCAGTGCTCATCCTGAGACTGCTGTCATTGGCAGATTCCCTGTTGATTGGTGGCCGAGGGACACACCCCTGAAAGCTTTCCTCTGCGATACTCTACTAACCTCAGTATGTTTCTTGTAGCACTGCACATGCAAGCAAACATAACAAATGATGGGGAAGTGCGCATTATGAGAATTTAATGCTCACCTGAGGTGTGGGAAGCTACATAAACCCCGAGGGTGAAGTCTGAGGGGGTTTATTGAAACATCCCATCACAAGGATGAACATTAAATTTGAGTATGACACACTTCACCATCTTTTATTCTTTATAATTACTGATCAGCAATTCTTTTCCTGCCTGACTTTTAGTATTTATATGTCACACACACACACACACACACACACACACACACACACACACACACACACACACACACACAGTCTCTGATTTCTTTCTCCTGCCCTCTCCCTCCCTCCCTCCCTCCCTTTACATAGTTCTATTTTTTTTTCTTTCTTTTATTTGTTTTAGGTTGTTTCTGTTGTTTGTTTATTTTTTTTTACTTACAGTTTGCCTCAGATTATATAGTGCCTACCACCCTCCCTGGGCACACTCTGTTGCAGTTCAGTTGCTTTGTCCGAAAAATGATGAATGACAGGATCAACCACATTATATCACTTTCGCAGTGAAAAGGTTGGATCAACCAGATACATTTAGAAAACAAAAAAAAAGATGGACGTTTCCTGTCATGGCAACTCCTCAGGAAGTGAGAAATGGATCCACCATGTTTCTAAGAATGTTTAGCCCACCCACATATGGAATGTAAGCCAATGAGGTAGTGGCACAGTTTGAGTGATAGGGAGTGTGAATGCCATAATAACCAGCCAGTTATTATGGCAAATATCAACTGGTTCAGCCCACAAAGAAAAATTGCTGACCAGTTATTATTGATTTTAAATATATGGATTCTTAAAATAATATGCTTGAAAAGCATACAAAAAAATCTTGGTAATATCATCACTCCTGGAGCGATAATACTACTGTTCCTCAGTGATAATATTATTGTTCAGGTGCCGTAATACTATTGTTTGGCACCTGAACAATAATATTATCACCAAAGTTGAAGAGCGCACATGCAAGTCTGTCTCTGACATCTTCCAAAGCCTGCCTTCTGATTGGCCGCTTTTCCTCTGTGGCCGGGCAGAACAAGTCCGAAAGCATGGCCGCTTGCTCACTCACTTAGCGAGAGTATCATTGGCAGCAGCAGCAACAGTTTTTTCTTTCCTTTTAAAACATTTGTTTTGGATTATCAACAATCTGACTCGCTTTTCCTGTCTCCTCTTCTCGTAACCGTGACTCGAGCAATACCGCTGCTGACAAACAGTTGAAAAAAAAGCCAGGCTAAACAAAGCCCACACCACCTGCTGATGCACACAGCACTGGGGAATCCTGCCGGCACTCACATGGACCTGCTGACTCCACTGGTGAAACGTAAGTGAGTCAACTCATCTTGGATCCATATATTAAAAAGAATAACAAATAGGTTCTGGTGCAACAAGGCAAAAATTCCATCTCGAGGTCCTGGGGACACATGAAGTCAATGAAGTCATTCACATATTTGTGACTGTCTAGTAAAGTATGCCCTGCAAGTCCACTGGTCCACAGTGTGGCCCAATGGTGTAAGCTGTCATTCGGCGGGCAGCTGGGTGGTATGTGGGAAGATTGCAGCTGCCACCGTTGAAGGGGGGCTGGGTTGGCAGGGGATCCTGTGTGAGTGTGGAGGGTGGGGGGTGCCAGTAGACTACCAGGGCTTTATTTCATACTTATTACTGGGGATCACGGCTATGGAGAGGAATCCCGGGTAGTACTATATCCTGGGATTCCTGACTGCAATGTACTTAACTTTGCATTTTGTGTCATTGAAGCCAAGCTGCCAGATCCTGGACCACCTCCCCAGTTTTTCCAGATCATCCTGTAGGTCCTGTATCTCTTCAGCTGTATCCATTCTCCCAGAAAGCTTGGTGTCATCCGTAAATAGGCACATTTTGCCCTTAATGCCATCCCCAATGTTATCGATGAAGACATTGAACACCACCAGCCCCAGCACTGAGCCCTTCATGACCCCACTCGTGAGCTCTCTAGTGCCAGATAACTCCCCCCACAACCACCCTCTGGGTTCTGTCCCTCAGCCAGTTTTCCACCCATCTAGCCATCTTATCCTCAACCCTGTGGTACTTCCAACTTCCTGATCAAACATTTGTGCGGCACAGAGTTAAGAGCTTTGCTGAAATCCAAATAGAGGAAGTCTACCACTTGGCCCCTGTCTACTCTCTTAGTGATACAGTCAAAGAAATCAATCAGATGGGTTGGACATGATCTCCCCCCCATGAACCCATGCTGCCTCACATCCTGGAGACCATGCTCTGCTAGATATTCTACCAACCTTTCCTTAAGTATGGTCTCCATGAGCATGCCCACAATTGAGGTTAGACTGACTGGTATGTGATTCTCTGGGTCATCCTTGTGACTGCTTTTGTGGAGAGGCACCACATGTGCTGTTCTCCAGACCTGCAGTACCACACCTGACTCTAGTGAATTATTAAATTGCACTATTGTTAGTTAAATAATTATAAATTAGTATTAATAGTACAAGTGAAATATTAAATAATATGCAGGAGCAAGCAGCACCAACATCTCTGATGATAGCATCACTAGAGGGCAAAAGAAGACTAGATGTGATTATCTCCTACCTGGAGCAAACCCCATTAGATGAATCACAGAAATGTGTGGACTATGCTCTGGATATAAAAAGATTTGTAACTGCAAAAGGGGCAGGAAATGCTAAACAAAAAGGAATCATGGATTATTTTAACACCAACTGAAGAACAATGTTTTCGTTTATAACTGTACCTGTATCGGTCCTTATCTGCCCTCAAATACCATGTTATGTCATGTCATGTCACGTCATAAATGTAACACATCAATACTGTATGACTGTATGTGACTATTTTTATTATTTTCTACAGTAATAAAGTTTGGGAAAAAAACATCATCTGGTCATTGTCTGGTCACAGTCTGGTTACTACTGTATGTAAATTTTTATCATGTAATCAAACTGCAAAAAACTAATGTGTATGAATAAACCAAGTCTGACTGTACCTGTATATTTCCCTTCAGATGTTGATGAGTGCCAACTGAATGGTTCCGCTATATGTGGACCGAATTCTACCTGTCACAATACAATTCGAAGTTACCACTGTAAATGTAAACCAGGATTTGCATCCCCGGTCTGGCAAAGATACTTTCAGGGATGTACAGAGTTCAGCCTGTGAGGGTAAGAACAGTAAAAAATGATGTGTTCCGAAAGCATACTGTACAGTACCGCTTTTCCATTATGATTTCAGGAGAAGAGATGTGTACTGTATATCAAAAATGTATCCAGGCTTATCTTGAAGGCCTGCAGTGTCTTTATGTTCACTGTTTCTAATTGTTTGATCTTCCACAGGTACACAACCCTCAAGGAGACATGTCTCCTAATGTCCCCATAAAAGTACCATCCTTGCACTTCATGGTATTACAAGCAAATAAACCTATGAAAGGGATGGCAGAATAAGGCACTGTGGTCTATCAAGTCTGCTCATATTACAGACTCCCCAATGCTAGTTAAGAACTCTGCCTCACTCCCCCACCAGTAAACCATCTTTTGAGCTACTCCCCTTTTGACCTTGACTTTCTCCTTTACTGTATTGCGGCCACTTTTGAAGCCAGTGATACCACTCCCTTAGGGAGTCCATTCAACCCTGTTTCCAACCTCTGTTTAAAGAAATGCATCCTTGTCTTGTTCCTGAAACCCCTCCAACTTAAGACAATACCCATCATATTGTTTCTACTGAGCCTTATGAGGCATTCCTTTCTAATGAAATACAAACTCACACATGCCCTCACAATGCAAACGTCATGCGCTGCAAATGCAAATCACCACAGAATATTATGCTGGTTCAACTTTAAGCAGAAATGTGTGGTGCCGAAAGGCCTCTCACACAGTCTGCAAAGGGTACCAACAGAAGACATAGACATGTGTTTCATCCTACCAGGACTCATCAGTATGTCTCATCTGTTTGACACCCCAGTGGAATGAACCAGCTACCCTAAGATGGTCTATCTGGGTTATGTTGTGGTGAATCCAATTAAAACAAAAAAACAATTTAAAAGACAAAGAACCTCTGTGTGGAAGCAATGAGGCAATGGTTACCCCCAAAGGGCATTTGGCTGGGAAGCCAAGTTTCAAAGAAATGCAGAATCACATGTGCCCCCACAATGCAAAGCATCATGGGCTGCAAATGTAAATCACCACGGAATATTATGCAAATCACCACAGAATATTATGCATATCACCACAAAACATTATGCTGGTTCAATTGTAAGCTTTCTAATGCTTGAAGGTCTCAATCATATCCCACCTCTCCCTCCTCTCATCCAGGGAGTACATGTTCAAGGTTTCCAGCATTTCCTCATATGCCCTGCCCTGCAGGTTTATGTCCTTCATTAGTTAGGGATATTAATAATGCACCCTCTACTCCAGGTTCAGCTACACCAGCATCCTGTACAATCACAGTATCACCTCCTCCTGCCTGCTGCTGATTCCTCTTGCAATGCAGCCCAACATTTTATTGGCTTTTGCTGCTTCCATGGTGCATTGTGTGGAGTGCTTCAGGTCAATAGTGATCAACACCCCAATGTCTTTTTTTCTCCATTAATTTGGTTGGCAGGACCCCTCACAAGCTGTACTTCATCTTTGGGTCTTGGTTCCAATGTGCCTGACCTTAAATTGTTTTGCATTAAAGCCAAGTTGCCAAATTCTGGAATCACTTCTCAATCTTTGCCAGATTTCCTTTTAGCTCCTGTAGTCCCTCCACTGTATCCACCATCCCATGGAACTTCGTGTCACCTACAGATAAGCAACTCTTGCCCTTATGCCCCCACCAGTGTCATTAATGAAGAGATTAAACAGCACCAGACCAAGCAACAAACCCTGTGGGACTGTGCTGATGACACCCCCAGCACATCAGAGCTCTCCCCACCATCACCCCCTGGGTCCTGCCTTTCAGTAACCTAGCTACCCACAAAGTCACTTTCTCTCCTATGCCCAGACCCTCCAGCTTTTTGATGAGTCTCTAGTGGGGCACAGGATCGAAGGCCTTGCTGAGGTCCAAAAACAGGATATCCACTGCTTGGTTCTTGTCCATTGTTTTAGTGACCCAGTCAAAGTAGTCTATAATGTTTGACTGGCATGATCTCCCAGTCATAAATCCATGTTGTCTTTTATCCCAGAGGCCATTCTTTTCCAGATATCCCACCAGCCTTTTTTTAGTATGGCATCTATGAGTTTGCACAAAATTGATGTCCAGCTGACCAGTTAGTAGTTGCACAGGTCATCCCTGGGTCCCCTCATCTGAAGCAGCACTACATGTACTATTCTCTAGTCCTGACTCAGGTGAACTATTGAACAAGTCAGTCAGGTAAGCCAACAGTTCCTCTGCTAGTTCCCTCAGTACCGTTGAATGGATGCCATCAGGACCTGGGGATTTGCCCACCCTCAGGGTTAAAAAACACCACCTTCCCCAGCCACTTCCATTATCCCATCCCTGCCCAAAACCCCTCCTTCCACCTTGTGGTACCGAGTCATCCCTGTCCTATGTGGAGACAGAAGTACTCTTTCAGTACCTCTGCCTTGTCTTCATTCACTTCCACTCACCCCTCTCCTTTCCTGAGCCATATTATTCCATCTGTTTTATTATTTTTCTCACTAATGTTCTTAAAAAAGACTTTTCTCCTTTTTTTAATCCCTTCAGCTGGCTACAGTTCTTTCTGAGCCTTAACCTGCCGAATTACCTTTACTGCCTCACTAGCCTCCCTTTAATAGTCTTCCCTGTCCTCTTTCCTCGGGCTCTCCTGAACATCTTATAGGTCATCCTCTTATCTCTGACGGCCTGGGCAACCTCACAACTAAAGCAGCTGGGTGCTTTGGCCCTTGAGTTCTTCCCTTTTAGTCTAACACACTCCTTTGTAGTTGCCAGTATTCCCTCCTTTATGATGGTTCACTTTTGGTCCACTTCTATCTTTACTGTTACGTGCTCCAGGTGCCCCTTTAGTTGCTCCCGCATGCTCCTGAAGTCCATCTTTCTGAAGTCCAGGACTCTAGCCTTTTTGGGTAACTTCTCATTGCTCATGTTCAATCTGAACCACACTATGAGGTGGCCACTCCCATCCAGGGACCCCTCAACCTGGATGTCTAGGATGTCATCCCCATTTGTCAGTACTGGATCAAGGATTGTCTCCTCCTTTGAGGGTAACATAACCCCAGGTCAGAAAACCACTCAATACTGTATCCAGGATTACCTGACTCAGATACAGGTCATGGTGGGGATCTATCAATCCGCCTTAGGCAGGTTAAAGCCCCCACAATTACCAGTTCCCTTTCCTTGCAGATGCTCTTATCATTGAATCTAGTTCCCTAGTCTGGAAACCACCCCCAATCTTTCCTTTCTCCTTTTATTGAATAGTAACTTGAATAGTAACTGCACCCAGATGACCTCTTCTTTTCCCTCCTCTGGCTTATTCCTTGTGTGGGACAATAAGGCAGACAAGGAAAGGCTACAGGAACTCAACATGAACTCTCTGGAAGAGAGGAGAGTGAGATGGGACATGACTGAAACCTACAAATACAGTACCTCACAGGAGTGAGCAAGGTGCAAGGGAAGAGTCTGTTTCAGAGAAAGAAAGGTACTAGAACAACAGCCTATGCAACGAAGCTAAGAGGGGGATGTTTGCAAATGATGTGCTGAAGTACTTCTTTACAGAAAAGGTGATGGATAAATGCAACAGCCTGTCAGAGGAGGTAGCGGGGCAAAGACTGTGGGGGAGCTTCAAGCATAAATGGGTTAGGCACAGGGGCACATTTGGTAGAGGAACGGGAGACAGAGTGACAGCTATGGCCAACTAGGCTCTGTAGAGACACACTAGGCAGGGACAAAGGGCAGACTGAATGGGCCTCATGGTCCTTGTCAACAAAATCTATGTTTCTATGTTTACCTTATATAACCCCCCCTTCCTACCCTCCTGTCCCTTCTGTACAGTTTGTACCCATGAATCATGAGATCCCAGTCATAGTTAAGGGAAGCCCATGTCTCAGTGATGGTCACAATATCCACCATCCTCTCATCCAATAGCATCTGTGGGTAACTGATCTCTCTTCCTAGACTTCTGGCATTTAGGCACACCACCCTCTACCTTGAATCTAAGCCTCTTTCACCCCAGTCTGCCTGTAGCCCCTCATTATCTCCTTTGCTTGCTACCTCCCCTCACCCTGTCTCCCTTATTGCTCTCCTTCCAACTCTTACTCCCAATTTCCCAGCCTGGATTGGTGGGAGGTCTGCCAACCTCCTCCTCCCAGATACTCTGGCCCCAAAGACTCATTCTGCTCCCCCCATCACTTTAAAGGTCCCTGATATGTACCCCCCCAATCTGTTCCTAAAGACCCATGAACCTCCTCTACTAAGGTGCAGTCTGTCTGGTGCATAGAGGGGTTTGTCATCCCAGCCCCCCCCCAGCAACCAATGCATTTCCAAAGTCAGCCATTAAACTCATCCATCTTTTTCTTCCTGACCATGCTGGCTTTAGAAACTGGCAACATTTTAGGGAATGCTATCGATCTGACTACCCACCTACAGATCCTTCCCAGTTCCCTGCACCTCCTCCACCTCCTCCACAGCTAGGTTGTTAGTTTCTAGATGGATAATCACATGGCTTCCCCCAACCCCTTGCACTATATGAGCAACCCTTGGGCACACCTGTTCTGCCATCATGCCAGGCATGCATATCACCTTCCTCCCCTTGCATGGATTCCCCTTTCCCTCCAATTTATACCCTTAACTATTGATCCCTGAGGATTACAACCTTACCTCTTCCTCCCCCCTTTCCTTCCTCATCACTGTAACAATCCTCTGAGCCACACAGACTTTTTTTTACCCTTCTCCCCTGCTCCTCACCCACTGTTTGACTGCCTCCCTCCCTCACTGACTGCACCCTTCAGCCACCTCACTTGCATTCCCTTTTTCTGCTCCTACTTGTCTTTTTGTACTGCCAAGTCTCCCTACATTGATCCCCCTCCACCTTCCTTCCTTCCCTCCTGCCTGCCCTTTCCCTGTGGAATCCTTGTTTTTGCAATGAGTGATGAGAATGTTAGGAATGCTGTACAGGGCAGCAAGCCTAGAACAGTGATACCAAGAATAACAAAAGTGCACATTATGGAAACTGCAATTCACATGAAATCTCAGCACTTGTACTATCAACACTGGAGCCACAAATCATATTACATTTGTTATATCTCAATATAGACACAGCTGATTGTATAAAAAATGCGGTAACCAAAAATTATTATATTTTCCTTTTTAATTTTTTTTTCCAATTGTTTAACCAGACACACTAAGCTGAAAGCTTGTTTACAGGTGCAACTTGTGAGCAGAGGGAAGTTATGTAACTTGCTCAGGGTCACACAGTATGCAAGTGGGGGCTATGAGATTCAAACCTAGGTCTCCAGATTTGCAGCTCAGAGCCTTATACCACTGCACTATACTGCCTCCCTTTATTTATTGAAATTATCTTACTGGGTAATCAATACAGAGAATCATACAAGTCTCTTTCACAGATGCAACATGGGGGGAGGAATAGGGGAAGTGGGCAAGGAGGGAGACATAGGGACAACAGGATAACATTAATTACACACTAGTAAAAATCATAGCAATGCGAGTAGCAGGATAAGTAGCAGTACAACAGGAAACAGTATAATGATATGGATGAAAACAAGATTGAAAGTAGGGATAAAACTCTGTATGGACAATTGTGTATGGGGTAGATACGGAACTATGGGCAGACTACATGAACCTTTGGTCATTTACTGCCATCATTGTCTACAGTATGATTGTATGTTTCTGTTTTAAGTTGGACAAATGCAGGAAAGGGCAAAGTGATGATTCAATTAATATGGATATGCGTATATTTGGGGCACAGGTTATTTAGGTTATTAAGTCACAATGCAACAAATTCTCATTATTTTATGACATATATTGGTACTGTATGTGCTACCATATTCTCAGTCATAGCTTAGTAATCAGCTACTTTAAACTACATGAAAAACATCTAACTCTGCTTAGTGAACTAATGCATGAAGTGACCCAAAAGCTTGTAGTGCAAAGTGTCTCTTCATGTAGTCCTTTACCTAGTGAAGCTGGCAATTTGCCATGTAAAAACTATGAGTGGTAGCACATTGATACTGCAAGTGCCACTTTGCAGAGCTCCTACCAGTCAAAACTACAGAATGCATGGAGGTATTTTCACTGGCACAGTACCATTATGAATAGTTTTTTAGAATGTTTTCTGTAAAACAAAATCTCAGCTTCCAATCTTGTGCTCAATATTACCACCCCACTCCCATACTACAAGCATAAATATAATGCTACTCCATTCTTAGAGCACCCACCTCCCTCCTCCCACCACAGTCCCAGCAAAGTGTTTTAATAAATTCATAAAATCATTACCCTCCTCCTAGGAGCAGCAGCCCTGATAAATCTCACAAATCATCCCAATTTCCCAACCCTACCAATCCTGGTCCCCTTCATATTGCACAAACCTTGCTCTGAAAACGTACTGTAAAGTGTGAGTGAACCCACTGATGCCTACTGCTCTCAAAATTACCTGGTCAGGTCAGGGCACAGGCCTACCCCAGCTAAAACTTGGAGGAAAAACATGTAATCTGACTATGCCAACCACCCAGAAGTGGATTTTTGTTGGGCACCCGGCCAGCGGGTGTCAGGGAAATTTTGGGGAAGGGGACTCAAGTCTAATTACTACTATGCTGGGAACACAAGGACAGGCGTGAAGCTGACTCAAATGCAAAAAAAAAGGTACAAGTTCATTGAGAATAAACAGCTAATAGCATTATACTGAATATTTAAGCTCTAAAACTCTAAAAGGCAAAAGAACTGTAACAGATTAAATTATTACACTACATCCTATACTGTAAATCAGTAATGAACACTCTGAGCCAGTCACCTTTGCATGTCTAAAAGGGGAAGGAAAACAAGATGGGGAACTAGCTGTTTAGGGCAAGGAGAAAACACACAACAGGACACAGGCCAAGACTATTCCGAGACTGGTGAATCTTCGGCTAAGGTCAACCTGGACCACTGGGACAGATCACCACTCCAGGAACTAGTCTGCCAATCTCACACAGCCACGGCCCCTACATGGGCTGCTGGGATATCAGAACAAACAGGCATACAGGACAGCTGATCAGGGGAAAACAAGGTCCAGGCACCTGGGACCACACGCCGGCAGAAGGGTGGTGTCACAAATAAAACATTACTTTGCTAAACCTTGTATCAGTGTTTTTATTTCTAGCAGACACCCCTCAGTTTGGGCATTCTACAACAATCAACCAGTTTAGGTCATTAGATGAAATAAAAATCACAGTGGCACTGTCTCTTGGTGACTAGAGATGCAGTGAAGTAATATTCTGCCCACAAAGTGGACGCAAAGTGACCACTTCACGTTAGTATTCGGCTCCGGGGGGGCGGGTTTAACATGGTAGCAGGCAGCTGCCCTATGTAATGTGTAGTGTGAGTCGATCAGAAAAAAGTTGGAGTTTAAGCGATTAAGTGACTACTGGTGTATTACATGGCTAGCAAATGTAAGGCAAAGGTGTCTTCATCGTCAGACACGTACGTGTCACCACGTATCCCACCACTGAAGAAATATTTCAAGTTGCAAACTAGCCTAGATGGCAAAAGGGTTGGGGAGTGTAGCCCTGACATTAGTGGAATGCCATTAGCTAGGCCTCTACAGCTACCAGAATACTCGATGGAGGTGAAAGGAATTGATTATAACAAAACACCCTCAACATCTTTATCTCCTCAGTCAGCAGGTGATAAGGAATCTGCCTCAGTGAAAAAACTGAGCGTGTGCCATACTGATTTACTTGAAAATACATTTCCACTTAGTAAGTCAAGCCTGATTACATTTTTAGTGGAGAAAAGTGGAACATCTTTAAAGTCGGGCAACATACAGTACAAACAGAAGTTTTGCTTGCTTTGCTTGATAGAACCAAGGGAGCTGAGAATTGGAGCGAGATTCCTGTATTGCAGCAACAGCCAGAGATGGCCACTGGGGATCATAATTAGTTGGACTCTCTAGGAGATGCTTTGGAAAAGCTGTTTAATTGGACACAGTCATTTGATTTAAAGTTTAATGCTTTATCACAAAAAGTAGATTTTCTGCATACTGATGCTAGGCAAAATCATGAAAATATTGAAGAAGTTACAAAGGAGGTTACCGACTTCAAAAAAGAAGTGGAAACATCTACAAACAAGATTACTGGTGTGGAAGCTACAACAGCACATCTTTAAAGGGAAAACTATACAAGGACAAGAAAAACTGAGACTTTGGAGAACCAACAGTGGTGCAAAAACCTTAATTTTCCGGATTTACCCATATCTTTTGAAAAAGATTTCCAGTCAACTAGAGACCTAGTGAAAGATATTTTTGCGAATATTTTTGAACTATCAGAAGAAAATCTTCCCTTTATTACAAGAGCATATAGATTACCTGTTAAACCTAAAGCACAGCTGGAAGAAGTTTCAGATGATTCTTCACAAAAGAAAGTCACAATTTTAGTAACATTCACTTTTGACACTGATAGAAACTTGATAACTAGATTACCTAGAATGAAAGCACCTTTGATCTGTAAGTCCTACAAGATATCTGTTTACCCTGATTATTGTTCTGCAACACAACAAGGTAGACATCGCTATCTGTCATATAGACAAGAAATATTGGAATTGAATGCAGAATTTCAGCTTTTAGCACCAGCTAAACTAAAAGTTAAATTTAAAGGTAGACAATATTTATTTTTTAGATATAGATCAAGTAATATCTTTTATTAGGGTGCAATATGCTGAAAAGGATGAGATTGACTTCCCTACCCTTTCTGAAGAGGAAATGGTGAATATGTGAAGCTTAAGAGAGTTAAGAAAAGTTGCACCTGAATTATAAATATGTTAAAGGTGTTATGAATGGGGGTAGTATGTATGGGCAAGGGGAAATGTTTCTTTCTTTTTTTCTCCTTTTATTCATTACCAGATTTAAAAAGACATATAATAGTAAATGAGTAGCTTAGCAATTAATTGAGATGGGAGTAAAATTATTTTATTGATATTATTAAAGTCAGCAGTTATAGTCTGTGGATTAACATTAATAGTTTAAAATACCCCCCTACCACCACTTGATTGGCCTAGATACGCCGTATATACAAGATATAAAAGTATTCAATTTGTATCTCTGTATGTATGTATTTACTTTTATGATCTCTACATATAACAAGCATCTGTCAATACTGAATGTTGTCTTGCTGACATTGGCATTGGTAGTGCATGAGTTAGACAAATGCATTAAAAGAAATGGCAGTGAATTATGGCAGTAACGCCAACCCCACATCACCCTGAAGAGACTGACAGGCACTGAGGTGTGCCTTTGGGTGTCAGCCATAACACTCATGCAATTTCAACTCACCCTACCCTGCAGAGTTTGACAATTATCGTGTTCTGCCTTGGGGTCCAGAGGCCTTACTCTCACCCTATTCCATATGGAAATATGTTGAGATGGGTGCAGTATAGGAGAATGGGGTGAACTTTGGGGCCGAAGAGTGCAAGGCACAGTTTGATGCCTGTCAGTGGCTGCAGGGTGGGAGTGCGGGTGGAATGGCATGAACATTAGAACTGACAATCTAAAGTCATCCCCTAATGCCGCTTAGTATCTACAGGGTGGGACATTATGGTTAGAAACCCTAATGTCCCGGGGCATTTGTTGGCATTTGCACTCCAGATTTTCAACATGGGCTTTTTCTCACCCCACCTCATGAAAGCATTTGAGACCGCTGCTCATGAAAAGTGGCACTATAATTTTGTTAATCTGTCCTGAACATTGATGTCCACAGTGATTGCGCCATTCTGCACCAGTAGTTTGAAACCACATTTTGGGCAGGATGTGAGAAATGACAACTGTACTGTTCTTATGGAGGTGTGCAAAAATGGCAATGTGGAAAATCTGGAGTGAAAATATCAAAAATTCTCCAAGTTATGAGTGTGCATGGAAACTGCAATGCATGCTCATAACACAGTCATTCTGTGGAATTTTCTCACCAAATTTTCAACATAGGCATTTTGGGATCTCCACTCATGAACACTGTCTCAGTGATTTTCTTAATCTGTTCTGAACATTGATTTCCTACAGCAACCATGCAATTGTGCGCTGCATGTGCAAAACCACATTTTGTGCAGAATGTGAAAAATAACAACTGTACTGTTCTTAAGGAGGTGTGCAAAAATGGCAATGTTGAAAATCTGGAGTGAAAATATTAACAATTCTCGAAGTTACGAGCATGCGTGGAAACTGTGCAATGCATGCTCATAAAATAGGCATATTGTGGAATTTTGCCACCAAATTTTCAACATATGCATTTTGGGACCTCCACTCATGGACAGTGTCACTGTGATTTTCTTAATTTGTCCAGAACATTGATTTAGCACACTGACTGTGCCATTGTGCACCACATGTGTGAAAACACATTTCAGGCAAGATGTGAAAAATGACAGCTGTGTTGTTCATAAGGAGGTGTGGTAAAATGGCAATGCTGAAAATCCAGAGTGAAAATATTAAAAATTCTCAAAGTTACGAGCGTGCTTAGGAACTGCACAACATATGTTCATAACACAGTCATTTTGGGGAATTTTTCCACCAAATTTGCAACATAGGGTTTTTGGGAGCCTAGCTAATGAACTGTGATCCTGTCATCTTGTTAATCAGTCCCAAAAGGTGGTTCCACACAGTGACCACAAAATCACCTTTTGGGACTGAATAACAAAATGACAGTGACTGAGTTCATGAGGTGGGGTCCTAAGAACCCCATGTTGAAAATTTGGTGAAAACATTCCCAAAAATGGGCGAGATATCCACTGGAGTTGAAAAAACCCTATTTATGCCATTATACAGCTTACCAGCATTTCTTCAGTTCGCAGTCGGCTTTGAAGAGTGCAGACATATTCCCGGTCCACTGAAGATCATCGCACCAGCCTCTGGAGGTAAGTATGAGGTGAGGGGGGTGTGGGGATGTGGATGCACAGAGGGTGGGCACAGGTTTGGGGGCACGAGAGACCATGAGGGACCGTTTTCTGTTTTTACAGGCAGAAAAGAAACTGCAATGTGGGATGCTTTGGGCACACTGGAGTGGGCTCCCAGCGTGCCGGCATACCTGGGTGTTTCTTTGGGGGGGCTGAAGCCAACATGGATTGGGCACCCCCATTGGCTGCATGGTGTGCTTTTGGGGGGGCAGCATCAGCTGAAGAAGATTGGGCACCACCTCAGCTCAGAACAAATTTTTTTGGGGGGGGACATTTTACTGACAGTGAATGGGCTACCCCATCAGCAAATGAACTGGTACAGGCAAATATAGATGGGGGATTGGGCACCCCTGATATCGGCTGTTGTGGGGACTGTGAGAGGTGGATGGCGCCGCCATACACCACGGAATGCATGACCTACAATGAAGGGACACTCCCTCATTGCGGCGGCTAAATCCTTTCAAGGTGGTGGCATGCTTTTGCACTGCTGTCATAGACATAGTGCAATCTAATTCATGCCACAGAGCCCAGCCCAAAAAAGCAGTGGTGCCACTGGCCACTACAGGACCACACCTCCAAAACCTGCTATTCCAAGTTACAGCAGTATGTTTCGCATGCGCAACACAACATAAAAAGGAAAAAAAAAAAAATTAAGTTAAAAAAGTATTCCTTGACGTGAAGTGCTCCTTTTAAACCCTCACTTCACCATTTCACATTGTAATTATGACTTTGCATTGTGCACTCCACCTTATTCTGCTTTAAGGAGGAGTGAGAATTCACAGGCAGCCCACACGCATCACATGGCTTACACAGTGTAGGTCACATGCTTCAGGCAGGCAGGCAGGAGGTTACAGGCAAAAACACTCTCCAACGTGGGCTGACTTACACGTTTTGCATGGGGTGTGACAAATGGCTCTGCTCTGCGAATGGCCGGGAGTGGGGTGTGGACATGTGATGAAGAGGGGTGCACAGGTGCCTGTTTTTTCCCATATACTAAACAAGATTAATAGACTCCTGCTAAGCTGCTAGCTTGTCATTTATGAACTGTTTAAATGCTCTCTTCCTTTCTTTTTTAATTTTTTTTTATTTCATCCTCATGCCTGTTGATTGTTAATTTAAAGTAATACAGCTTAATTCTTGGTTGTATAAAGGGCTTGTGGCTGCACTGTCTCTCTACCTATTTCCCTTATCTCTCTCCCTCCTCCCCCCTTCCCCGAGCCTCCAGAGGGTGTCAGCATGTAATTCCTCTCTACTTATGGGGCACTATCAAACTGCTACCTCTGCCACTCCCTTTTAACTCTCGCTGTTCTCCCCTCTATTTCTGCAGCCTTAGGCATCTGTCCCCTGCTTCAAACAGCGTCTCCTCAAACTCTTAGTTATAAAAAAAAAAAAAGTTCAAAACTTTTTAACAGCTTCTCTTTCTCCTGCTACCACCCATCTTCCATGTCCCTCCTGCCTGGTGCCAGCAATCCACTATACTTGATCGTTTCTGGCTATCACCCCCCCTCATTTTACAGTCCCGTCTCACACTCACCTCTCCAATTTCTGGTTTCCCTCCCCCCTTACCTCATAGCCTATGACTTAATCTCCTTCCTCCCTTTCTCCTTCCTGTAAAACTGCATCACAGCCTACTGCCACCGATTATTTAAACGCACTCACCACCCTCTTCTCTCTCTCTCTCCTTAGCCGTTGCCATTTTGCCCCGAGAGGGCTCGCTGGGGACCAGGTGGCTATAGTCGATGGGTCCTGGCTCTCATCGCGGCCCAACGTCGCCTCCTCTGGCCGCCTCCGACCCAAGATTACCCGGTGAGACACTCCTAGCTGGGAAGCTGAGATTAGCGATTGGCCAAACTGGGCTCTGTGCTGCGCACTGATTGGCCGCCGGCTCCAGACATCGTTTTTGATTAACTGACTGACTTTGGTGCTTAGCTGGGCTAGGAGCCCATTGACTTGCAGTGCTAAGTGCCGAAATTTTACGCCCACCCCTCCTCCAACCTTTATTAAATAGTCTGCTTGTCACCGCCCCTTGCTCTAAATATCCGCCCACTGTCCCACATCCTATCCTGAACCACTAGCTAAACCACTCCTTCTCCCTAGTTCTCTCTGCTGCTGCTACCCCTCAGAGGATTTTGCTAGCTACACCCCACTGTGTATTTCATCTTTTTTTTTAGCTCTTTAGACCTCCTTTTCCTTCCTCCTTCTTCTCTCCTCCTACTCTCCCCTTCTAGCTACTATGCCTCCCTGTAAACATTTTCTTCTCTCTCTTCTAGCCCTCTCCTTGCTTCCAGCCTTAACCCACCTACCCACCTCTTCCTATCCCTCACTACCCTCTACTCTGGTCATCCTGGCTAATTACCCAACATCAGGCATGATTGCAATCTCCCCCCATAAGCAAAAATGGTGCCATCCAGCTATGGACTGTTTAAAAATGAACAAGTACGAAGTCTGCATGGGGGCAACCTGGCACCTATTCCTGGTCGATGCGTTACACTGGGATCCTAGGCTCCTGTACTGGTCCAAAACACAAAACAACCTGAGGATGATTGCCACCTACTATGAAATACGACAATGGACTCTCAAACTCCTACTCCTCCTCCTCCTCCTCTTAATATCTGGAAGTGTTCACCTTAATCCTGGCCCAATTTCCTACAGTACAACAAAGCCTGCCAAAACGGAGGGGGGACTCACCTTTGTCACTTTAAATATTTGTAGTCTCCTACCAAAACTAGCCTCCCTACAAACCTTTGTCAGTCAGCATAACCCCGATATTCTAGCCATTGTTGAAACTTGGCTGACACCTAGCACCCCTGACCATGCTATATCTCTTCAAGGCTACAAGATTCTCAGGCTGGATAGGACGTCAAAAATGGGTGGTGGCTGTGCCATCTACATAAAGGAATATCTCAACTGCCTCTCCATTACGTATACCACCACTAACTCTTTTACAACTCCTCCCTATCAAACTTCTCCTTGGTGCCCATAACAAAGTCCTCACGGTTGCTGCTATCTACATCCCACCTAAAGATCCTGGGCCCGCCTATAGTCTGTACTAGATTTCATCAGATCTCAAACTCCTGATGCCGAGTCCTCCTCCTTGGTGACTTCAATATCAACTGGCTTGCATCAGACATAGGGTCGACTAATGATGCAATCCTAGCAGCAAACTTAACTCAGCTGGTCAATTCACCCACTAGGAAAACTATAAATCTGGTAATAGTACACTAATAGATTGGATCCTCACCAACCACCCAGCCCGGATAAATAATATTTCTGTTCTTCCGGAATCTCTTAGCGACCACTTTCCTATAATATGTACCTGGTCAAACAAGTTTAGAAAACCACCCCCTAGAACCATCACTAGCAGAGTACTACCATTTGGAAACCTTACTCCACTCAAGGAAAATCTTAGACAGAAAGACTGGTCTCCCATTTACAATACGCAAGACATCGATGAAGCTCTTAACCACTTTATCTACACCTTCAGTGCTGCCTGTGACTCATACGCACCTGTAAAAAAGCGCAAAGTGAAAGCACTCTCAACTCCATGGCTCACTGCTAAGCTAATGGCACTACACAAAGGAAGGGACCACCTCTAGGCTATTGCAAGAGACTCTGGCTCTCCGACTGACATCCTAAAATATAAACAGGCCCGAAACTACTGTACTAAAGAGACTCGTCAAGTGAAGAGCGACTACTTCAAAAACTGCTCTTTCCAATACTTGGGGTGAAGGGAAATCTTTCTGGGACAATCTAAGAAATATCACGGGTAAGCAATCCAAATCCTCTCCTACTACACTGAATGTGGCAGGCACTACCACCCTTGACCCCTTGGTCATAGCAAACACCTTAAATGAGAACTTCATCGACCTCAGTGGTGTCCTTGCATCTGACTTCTTCGCTTCTGCAGACCCCCCCCATCTCTATATCCCCCTCTGCCTCTCCAAACACTCCACCCTTCCATCTTAAAATAGTTAAAGCACATGAAGTTTATAAATATGTAAATAAGGCTATATCTAATTCAAGGGCAAGCAGTGACTCTCTTGACCTTAAAATACTATCCCTTACCCTGGATGTAGTTCTACTCCCCCTCACCAGAATATTCAATCTCTCCCTCTGTTCTAGCAAATTCCCTAGTATATGGAAGGCTGCTTTAATCACCCCAGTGCACAAAAGTGGGGATAAGTCTCTGCCTGGTAACTATAGACCAATTTCAATACTCCCCTCCCTTATCAAAGGCTCCTGAAAGTATGGTAGCTGACCAGCTTACAGACTACCTGGAGAAATATAACATTCTTTGTGACCAGCAACATGGTTTCAGACAAAGGCATAGCACCACCACTGCCCTGCTCGAATTCTCAGGAGTAATCCACAAGGCCTTGGACGAAAGACTCCTCACCGGAGCTGTGTTTATTGATCTAACTAAGGCATTTGACACTGTCCACCATGGCCTACTGATCAGTCAACTACAGACACTTGGGCTCTCCTTGGGCTCTGGTGCCTGGATAAAAAACTACCTTGCCCAACGCACCCAGGTTGTAAAAATATCTGGAATCCTCTCAGACCCTAAGCCTGTCCTCTCAGGAGTTCCACAGGGATCCATCCTAGGCCCGCTACTTTTCAGCCTCTTTCTAAACTCCCTCCCTAAATCCTGCCCGGAACAAATTATCCTCTATGCTGATGATGCTGTGATTCTATCCTCACACAAAGACCCTAACCTCTTACGCCACAGCCTACAGCACGCGTTTTCCAGTGTTGAGGAGTGGTTCGTTGGACACAAGCTAGTCCTAAACCACAAAAAAACAAAATCTATGCTCTTCGATAGTCCGCAGAACAAGAAAAGATAAGCTCCACTTACTATCAACACTTCCCTGGGAATCACCCTTGAACAAGTGGCTATCTTTAAATATCTTGGAATCACCTTTGATCAAGGCCTTGTCTTTGCGTCACATATTGATGGTATTTCCAAAACTATTAATCAGCGGCTCGGGATACTCTACCATAACAGACAACTTTTCACCCATCCAGCGCTGAAGCTAGCTATTCAATCCTCAATCATCTCAATCATCGACTACGGCTTAATTATTTATGGGTCCGCCCCTCCAAGCGCACTGAAACGGGTCACAACCTCCCTAAATAAGGCATGTCGGCTGCTTACAGGTGCTCATCGACTTACTCATACCTGTGAACTCTATGCTGATACTGGGTGGTTACAACTATCAAACCGGTTAAAGTTCTTCACCTGCCTAATGGCCAAGAAATCCATCATGGGCCTCACCCCACCCTGCATTCAAGACCTGCTATGCCAGAATTCAAGTGTACGATCCACCAGAAGATTAGAAACCCAGCTTCTACAGGTCCCCCACTGTTGGACCACACATGGTCAACGATCATTTGCCTATCGTGCCCCCAACTGGCTGAATACTCTCAGCACCTCTATTACTCCTCTAACTCATTAGGTGCTTTTAAATCCAGACTATTCTCTCACCTAGCCACTTCAAACTCCTGTGACTGCCTTGTTTAATCTCCTATTCTATTCTCACTCCTCCTCCCCTTTGCCCTCTTACTTGACAAAGGCCTACTAATGGATCCCGCCTCTACAATTGGTCTGCTCCTTCCTCCTACCCCCTTTCCTCTTTTTCTTACTTACACTGCCTAACTTACCTCCCTTACCTATCTTCCCTCCTCACTTGTTTTCTATACAGTGAAAGTGCTTAAGTGATTTATCTGCTGTTCATAAATGTCATTAGATTTTAGCTATTTGTGCAACCCTGTACCTCTATTTGTCTGTAACTGATTTTGACGCGGAACCTTTGTAAAAGAGCCTTGGCTCAAAGGTATTAATTCCTAGATTTACAATAAACAATAAACAGGTGACAAGTCCACAAATGAAGTTATTTTCCCCGTTTTACGTACAGGGGTTGATGTACCACTTGCACTAGACATACAGTACTGCATTGACCACCACCACCATTACCACTGCTACTCCTACCACCACTTGACAAGATTCCTGAATCATAATCCACCCCCTCATCATGCCTGTAGTAATTGTCTGGTGTTATTTCATCGTTACTGCAGACACTCCTACTTGGTCTTAGACTCATGGAAGGGGATAACCTGCTCAGTAAGGTAAATCATGAGGGTGAATGCCCCAATATGGCATTAACTGCCATCTGGTGCCAGGTCCACAGTGCCATGTGCCTGTTCTTAAGATGTGTATGCTCGCCCCCCATGCCTATATGACTCTCCTTTTTACCTGGACTCACGCATGCACGGCAAAGCTGGCAGATTGCAACTGACTCATCAATTGCATCTTGGACAAAAGAATCCCAAACAAGGGATTGTGATCCCCTACTTTTAATATGTCCTTGATGCTGCTTATTGGACTCTGGTTTTTTAACCCCTAAAATAGGGGGTGTGCTACATGATTTTTAAGGCTGGTCATACTTGGACTACAACTGACCACCACGACTACCTATGATTATTACTGGGTCATCATCATCATTATCAACAGGAACTGCTAAATCACTACTTTTTTGAGGAGGGGGGATTAAACGCCAACAGACACAGACACATCCACCTTGACTTCTTTTTCTCCAGTTCCCAACAGGAGTCACTGACCTCATCATCATATTCATCAACATCATCCGCATAAACATTTTCAGCTTGGATGCAATCATGTGAAAAACATGTTCCAACCACAAGATGATCATCATCATCATCATCATCATCATCCCATATTTTTGTGCCACACTTTGAATCATTGGATAGCAAAAGCATGACTTCAAGAGCAATGTAAGAAATGTGACATCGTGAGTTATCGTTGCCAGGATCAGAATCATATTCAACTACCATGGGGATGTTAATGGGGAGTATGACATCATCTACACTGTCAGTCATAGCCTTAGTCTCAACTATATGTTTTGAAATGGTTAACTGCTCAGAAGTGGAACTTGAGGCAGCAATACTCATGCCAGCAGAAACTACACTAACACCACCAGCTGGGACAACGTCATCTCCTCCAACTATGAGTGAAGCTACAGATTGTGCTGTAAAAAATATTGATGGAGAAATCCGTTTACTGACTTCAGCTATGCACTTCCGCATACTACCACACCCATGGACAATCTTGCCACTGGCAGCAGTGCCATGGCCAGAAACAGCTTTTCTTGCACGTCTCTTTGCAGTCATTTTGGGGGATCACCAAGAAAATTCTAAATAAATTTAGATTTCTGAACTTTTAGTCTGGGCCAGTGGATGTGAAGCCAAAAAAACAACTGTGGCTTGCAGATGGAGATTGGGCACTAAACAGGTGCAAAAGCACAGACAGATTAAGATTGCACTGCGAAATCAAGAAGAGATGCAGGTACAAAGACACAACTACACCTTAACCAGTGCTCACAAGTCACAATCCAAACTGGAAAAGATACCTTTTGCCATGTGGGGGGGGGCCATAGTAACAGTCCAAAACCAAGATACCACAAAGCAGCACAAAATCACACAGGTGTGGCGAATAGCAGGTTCACACTGTTGCAATTACTCTGTGGCACAATAAAAGCTGTCTGATTTGATGGCACGCCTCTCACACACACTCTCACACACACTACAAGTAATGTGTAGCAAATTGAAAACTTCAGTAATATAACCAAATGTTTTAAACAAACTGAAATTATGCACTGCTGCACCACAACAATCAGCAAAAAAAATTTCAAGAATTACTTAAAATATTACTGTGTGTACATTAACACAGTTATACAAGAAAAATAAAACCAAAACAGAAAGACTGCCTTTTTCTCCCAGTTAATCTACCTTCACCACAGATGCACCCCTCCTCCAAAGCACACTTCAAGTGTCTGTCACTACACAGACTGACTGTTCTAAATTAACATTCAGAATCCACACACAAACAATAAACACTCGATATGACCACAGGAGGGTTTCCTACAATCGATGTACTAAATTTTGAGCAAAAACAAAATGGCTCAAAAAGGCATTTTTAACAGCTTTTAGAGAGTTTGAATCACAGAGCTCTGTGAGAAAACTGTCTCCAGCTACCACTATGCACACACTACACAGAACTGAGGCTGTGCAGAACAATCTAGATCCCATGTGACCTGCAATCCATGAATCACTGCAAAATACACCTTGGAGCTCAATAATAAGACAAAGTGATGCAAAGTACATTGATTTCTATGTACTTCACATTAAAACTGGTGTAAAAGTGGTTGGGGAAGGTGGAGTAACATGAAGTCATTGTTTTCAATGGACTTCACGTTCCTCATTATGATGCAAAGTACTCATCTTCGCATTGCGGATTACTTCGCGGATTCCGTATTACTCCGTGAATTTTTTCACAGAGCGAATTTTGGCCACTTCACCCACCACTGTTGGTCACCACCTATGGCTGCCACAAAGATGCTAGCACAGGGACGATGTCATTACAAGGGCCCCAGAAACACAGCAATAAATCAGTTAGATACATTTATTTACAAACAGTTCATTCTGAGGGCACGTGACCCTTTTAAACCTGGCCTGTGGTGCAGGACCCTTTTAATCATCTGACAGGCATTAATTCACATTAATTTATGAAAACAATTATTTATTTACAGTTCCATGGCTCAACAGAGCCTTGCACTTGCTCCTGCGCCTTTCAATCCAGCACACGCCACTTTATATTCCATCTTGATGGGTTTATTAATGTTACTGTTTATTTTTACACTTCCTGCCCCTTTTAAACTTGAGGAGCCTGTCATTGCCCCTTTAAACCACTTTGTCAGGTAGTCAATAATATTGGTATAAACATTTAAATAATTCCTTCCCCTTTCTCAGGCTGAGTATGGGGTTATTCTTTTTTACTCCACCCCATGGGTGGTTATTAGGTGGGGCTTGCCCTCCGCACAGTCACTTGGCTCAAGGGAGCCCTTTCTTAAACTCTGCCCCGAGGGCAGTCCTTGCTGGGGCCCTGTCTGCCCCCACATTTCCCTGGCTCATGAAGCCTTGTCAAAGCTCTGCCCCATGGGTGGTCCAATTCTGGGGCCTTGATTGGTCCAAAAGCATTTTTTTTTTTTTTGAAATTTTGCTCTTTATTTCACGCCCCACGTCCATCCTCAGCCTGGTCATGGACTCCGGGATCCCCGGTCACCGGACATTGCCTACTCCCCAGTCATCCCTGGCTTCCCCCCCAGAGAGTGGGGCCATGGTTCCGACCCCCGGTATCGGACCGCGGAACTAGTAACTGGTCGGGGAATGGCTCCGGTGGCCAATCAGGGCGTCCCGGAGTAAAGCATCATATAGACACTGGGCGTGGCTTTTACCCCCATTAGCCCACTCCCTGAGGGAAGCGGGGATGTGCAATGACACTGAGCATCTGCCCCGCCTCACTCCCCTCCCCCCTGATGTAAGCATGGCCACGTGGGTGATCTCTAGCCTCCGCTAGGGGTCCCCTTCACACCGACTGCTACCCCAGCCCTCCCCCCAGAGAAGGACAGCAGTCCGTGGACGCTGATCCTTTCTCCCCGCCAGCCCTCCGACGACCTGAGTCCATTTCCGCACCCGGGTCGCCGGCGTCGCAAGCGGAAATCCAACCGCTGTGCCGACGGGCCAGCCTGGTCCAAAAGCATGAAAGCACCCAAAGTTCCACTTCGCCTTTTCTTTCTTTAAAAAAAGTATTTTTTTTTCCTGGCAGCCAGCACCCAACTGCGGTGCTGCTGCCACTCTCTCAGCCATCCATTTCCTTGCCTGGGCTGGGATTGCTGCTGGAGCAATCGGTGGAGAGGCCTAGACCCAATTCCTCCCACTCACCTCCTTGGACTGCTGGCACTATCATGGGAAGGCCTGGACCTGCCTCCTCCCATGGACCTTTGGCTGCTGGCTTGCTGGTGAAGAAGACAGCCTTACTCTGCTGCAATTGCCCCTCCCAATAGGAGACACTGCTGGGCTGCTGATGGGGGGGATGGCCTGGCTGCCATCGCTGCCCCTCCCAATGAACATCCTACTGCTGCTGAGCACAATAAAACATTTATTTTACTGAAGCCAGAGGGGCCAGCCTTTACACCTGCCACCCCTCTCAACTGGACATCCGGTGGCCTGTTGCCGCTGGAGGGGCCAGCCTGGACCTGCCGCCCCTCCTGATGGGATTTCCACCAATATCACAGCACTGGGAACCCAACAGACTGATGCCACCACCAGAGGAGAAGGAGCAATCAACTACGAGCCAGCCAGGACATCGGGAGGGACCCTATGACATCAGGTAAGTCTCTCCCCTTTGGCTGAGCCCCAGCCGGCCTAGTACTCCCATCACCACACTGCTGCTCTTTTCTTCCTCCACAATGGAACTGAATGGCTGTAGCCATTCAAAATGGCTGAGGATTCCAGCTGGAATCCTCTCAGACCCATCCCTGCCTGTCTGCCCTCATGACCAGGCCCACGTATGCAGGTGCCCATTGTGAGGTAACTGGGAGGTGGGGGGGGTCTAGATATGGGCAGCAGGTAGGAAGAAATGGCAGCAAAATCTATTTTTTTTTAACACAAGCCCAGCTGGGGCTTGTGTTTGGGGGGTGTACCTATGGGGCACCTTCCCTCTCCCTAGGGCGCACCTGTCTTCCCTGGGGCACCAAACTGGGGCACGCAGTAGGGCACCAACCTAACTAAGCACCTAACCTGCCTAGCCAGGGTAGATTTAAGGGAACTACAAAGTTACATCATTCATTTGTCAAAAAACTCCCACAAAAAAACAATATGTGACATAAAATAGGAGACTGTTTAAAAAGTGGCGACCATATTACACATTGTTTAAAAACATTCTAAAAACATCTGAATTCAAGTCCCTGTGTCATGTGTAGTGTTTCCTGAAAATGCCATGCTGTTTGGGTTTGTGGTTTTCTTTAAATCAGCACTTTATAACTTGTTCTGCACTAACTGGAAACAGTCAGGCTGTTCCTCTGACTGAGCCTTGGAGAGTGATGACATCATATTGGACTAGCCTACAGCTTCAGCAGTGTAACTACCTGCTTGACTGATGAGCTGTTAACTTCCTAATTAGAACAGTCTGTGAGGTAACTGTTTGCTGTCCAGAGTTTTTACAAACTCAGTCTCTAGTGTTTGCTCAGATGTATTAGCTGATAATCCACATTTTGTTCTTCTAAAGAGCTAATCATTTGAGTTTCAGTGCGAATTTAAGTGGTATGCATTTGAGAAATCAGTTTATCTGTATCACAGCTGCTGCTAGTTCTTTCCCATCAAAACTCAGTTTTTTTCTAGCTGTATAACACTGGGTTGTTTATTTACTGGATATAAAATTAATCTAAAGTTTGTTAATTCATACAAGTAGTTTGATGTAGCCTCAATAAATAGGTACGTTTGAAAAATGTTTCTTCTTCTCAGATTGACAAACAGGTGCGTTCCACACTCTACTATTTCAGGTACATGTACAATATGAAGTCACAAATGTCAGTTCTTTGATGGATTCTGTGGGAAAATACATTCTAGAAACAGTGTATATCATTCTGATGCCATTTGTGTCCTGCACCATAGTTGAGGCAGCTGCACTCTGATGCCCTGTCCTCTGCCCACAAAAGCCCTCTGTCTCTTGCCCCACATTCGAGGCCACTGCACCCTGCTGCCCACTGTCTTCTCCCACACAGTTGGGGTTGTTGCACCCTGTTGCCCACCATCAGTATGAACAGTCAGGGCTGCTGCACCATGCTTCCTCATGCCTGAACAGTTGGGGTTGTTGCAGCCTGCTAGCCACCATCGGGACATTGTGCCCTCTTGCCCCTTGTTCCTGTCTCCACAGTTAGGGCTGCTGTGCTCTGTTACACCCTAGGGTCCATTGTGTCTTGCCTCTACAGTTAGGGCTGCTGCACTATGCTACCCCATGCCACCAGACGTGGGGCTTTTACTTCATCCTGCTATCCACATCCAATGTCACAAATGTACAGGGCTGCTGCACCATGAGCACTCCATCCCACAGTCAGGACTGCTGTACCCTGATGCCCCCTGTGTCCTGCCCTACAGTCAATGCTTTTGCACCATGCTATCCAAAGTACCCTACCTCCACAGCCAGGGCTGCTGCACCCTGCTCCTGACTACTCAGGGAGGGCTACTGTGCCCTAGAGCACCTTGCCTCTACAGTTAGGGCTGGTGCACCATATTGCCACTTGTCACAAGAGTTCGGACATTGCCTGCCCCCATCTTCTGCCCCTATAGTTGTGTCAGTTCCACCCAGGTGTGGCTGCTGCTTTCTGTCCCACAGTTTGGGCTGCTGTACCCTAAAGCCTCCCTTGTCTCCTGACCAAAGAGTCAGGAC
This sequence comes from Neoceratodus forsteri, assembly GCA_016271365.2. Taxonomy (NCBI): domain Eukaryota; kingdom Metazoa; phylum Chordata; order Ceratodontiformes; family Ceratodontidae; genus Neoceratodus; species Neoceratodus forsteri. The sequence goes on along the minus strand of JADMNL010000035.1, from coordinate 115,625,906 downwards.
TTCTGCACCCTAATGCCTTCTGTTCTTGACCCCCATAACACAACATGAAAGCATTTTTCTATTGTATTCTTTTGGGCAGTGCAGCAAAAAAAATCTGACTTTGGTGGAAGGGGTCAGCATGGTGCAGCAACCCTAAAGGCAAAGTCATGGGGCTGTGGAGGAATTGGGCTGTAGGGTGCATGAGGTTACAGTAGCTCTGACTGTGTAGACAGGAACAGGAACAGGGTGCAGCAATTCTGGCTATGGTGGCAGGAGACAGACTACAGCATGGTGAAGAAGCATTGATTGTGGAGCAGAACATGGGGGGGCAGTAGGGTACAGCAGCCCTGACTGTGGGATAGGATGTGCATGGTGCAGCAGCCCTGTCCATTTGGGAAAATGAATGTAGGTAGCAGGGTGCAATAAAAGCCCCATCACTAGTGACATGAACATCATGTAGCAGCCCCAAATATGGGAGCAGGGGTATGGGATTCTAGGGTATAGAAGTGCATAGCAGTCCCAAATGTGGTGACAGGAACAGGGTGCAGAGGCTCTGACTGAGGGGGTGGAGGACAAAGGGCTGCAGCAGGATGCAGTAATCTCAACTGTTCAGGTAGGGGGTAGCAAGGTGCTGAGACCCTGACTGTTCAGGCAGGACATGGTGCAACAGGGTGCAGCAGCCTTGACTCTATGGAAGAAGGCAGTGGGAAGCAGGGTGTAGCAACCTTGAATTTGGGGAAGGAGACAGGGGGCATGTGGGTAGGGGACATTGGGCAGCACAGTGCTGCTGCCTCAACTGTATGTAGGAGATGAGGGCATCAGGATGCCATGTAGTATAGTTATACATCTGCATCATGTATTTTAACTCATAAACCATCAAATAACTGAAATGTGTGAGTTCATATAGCACATGTGCCTGATATAGTCGAGTGTGGCAGGCACCTGTTTGCCAATCTGACAGGAAAACAATTGTTCTTACATGGACCTATTTATTGAGACTACATCAAATATAAACTACTTGTATGACCTAACAAACTTTAGACTTGTTTTATATCCATTACATAAACAATCCAGTGTTATATAGCTAGAAAAAAGCGGAGTTTTCATGAGAAAGAACTGACAGCAGCTGTGATACAGATAAGCTAATTTCTCAAATGCATACCACTTAAATTCAGCACTGAAACGCAAATGATCATCTCTTTAGAAGAACAAAATGTGGATTTTCAGCTAATTCATCTGAACAAACACCAGAGATTGAGTTTGTAAAGACTCTGGACAGCAAACAGTTACCTCACAGACTGTTCTAATTAGGAAGTTAACAGCTCTTCAGCTCTTCTGTCAAGCAGGTACTTATAGTGCTGAAGCTGCAGTTTAGTCCAACACAATGTCATCACTCTCCAAGGCTCAGTCAGAGGGGGCAGAAACAGCCTGACTGTTTCCAGTTAGGGCAGAACAAGTTGACAAATGCAGTTTTAAAGCAAACCACAAAACCAGATAACGTTAATTTTCAGGAAACACTACTTATGACACTGGGACCTGAATTCAGGCTTTTTAAGTCTTTTTTCACAATATGTAAAATATCTGCCATTGATCTTTAGCATTCTAAAACATATTTTCCATCACATTTAAAATAATCATGCCCTCTAGAATTCATTTATAGCTGAAGCTTATTCTGTAACTCTAATCCTAGCTTAGTCCAATATGATGTCATCACTCTCCAAGGCTCAGTCAGAGGGACAGAAATAGCCTGACTGTTTCCAGTTAGGGCAGAACAAGTTAAGAAATGCTGTTTTAAAGCAAACCACAAAACCAGATAGCATGTCATTTTCAGGAAACACTACTTATGACACTGGGACCTGAATTCAGGTTTTTAAATGCTGCTTTTCCCAATATGTAAAATAGCTGCCATTGATCTTTAACATTCTAAAAATTACTTTACATCACATTTAAAATAGCCATGCCCTCTAGAATTCATTTATAGCTGAAGCTTATTCTGTAACTGTAATCATATATTCCTCTGCTTGGGGCATCCTTTTGTTACAATGGATGACATGAGCAGGAAATTATGACTTCAGCTACAGGCAAAGAGTCAGCTACAGATAAACTGTATGTGGAAAGGTCCTGTTGTCAAGTAACCTTAGTTTCAACAAAACAATAATCTTTTGTCCCTGGTTGGATGCTCAACACACAGTACCCTACATGTGACCTTAATGGTGCTTTGTGAAGTGGGAGTATAATAGCTGATGTCTGGTTTTCAGTTTCCCATTGGATGTACCCTGCATTCTGCTGGGTTTCTTGACTGCATAAGTACATTACATAGACTGCTGTATTTAAGAAATGACAATTCAGAAGTCAATTATTTTTGCAGGATTAACAATTGGTTTGTGGGATGGGTGACCCAATGTGCAATCAAGGGCCACTTCAGTCCAGCCAGTCATTAATCCAAGGAAATGACCGTGTTTGAGGTTGTTATTGTTGTTATATGTCTAATTTCAATAACAGCTTGCATTTTTACCTTTTTAGAACTTACTTTCAGGATTGGAGCAGAGTTGCATCCACCTAGTATCACTTGGCAGTCGGATCAATCATTTCTAAGATGTTAATGACCAATCTAGTCACCAATCGAGAGTCTTGCTAGGCTCATGAATATTTAATTAGATCAATAATGCTTCATAAACAAAAACACTCACCTCTTTCTTGATATGATGCTGCAATTCCCAATGAAATTCCACGTGTATGTATTCTCCTGGCAGCCAGAACCATCATCCCTCCCCCCACAGGATAATTTGGTAAATCCCAATTCTGTAAATGAGTCCTCAGTTGACATGCATAGAACTCTAACCAGAGTCAACAGGGTTGCAGCTGAGAAATTTTAGGTTAAAATATTGAAAATTTGTTTTGTAATATTTTCACACCAAATTTCCAACATAGCCTTGTTATGACACTGCCTCATGAAGAAGAGCTCCTAGCCTAAAGGTAATTTTGTGCAGGGACTGCAAAATCAACTTTCAGGACTCAGAAACACATTTTGGGCAGGAGTTGAAAAACAACAGCTGTTGCATTCATGTGATGCTGTAAAGATACGGCTATACTGTAAATTTAGGTTATGAATATTGAAAATGACTTATGAGCCTGTGATAACAAAATTCAACGTAAGCTCATAACTGTATTGTTTTTTAGTATTTGTACACCAAATTTTCAACATAGCCTTCTTGTGACCCTACTTCATGAACAAGGACAGAGAAAAGTTTCAACTCTTGCCCAAAAGCACCTTTCAAGATGTAAAAAACATTTTGGCCAGGATTTCAAAAATGACAGCTGTCACATTTATGAGGTGCTGTAACAATATGGCTCTATTGTGAATTTAGGAAAAAATATTGCAGATTACCAAAGTTATGAGCCAATGTTTGCAAACTTTAATGTAGATTCATAACTTTGTTTTTTTTAACATTTTTACACCACATTTTCAACATAGCATTCTTATGATGCTACCTCATGAACAAAGGTAGAGAAAACATTCACCTCCTTCCCAAAAGGTGATTTCATGCAGGGACTGCAAATCACCTTTCAGGATGTTACATATATATATATAGTACTTGAGGACTGGAGGAGGGCAGATGTGATTCCCATTCACAAAAGTGGGAGCAAGGCAGAAGCAGAAAACTACAGACCTGTTAGTTTGACCTCAGTGGTGGGGAAAATGATGGCATCACTTCTGAAAGAAAGAATTGTTGAGTACCTAGAGGACAGCAGGGCACTGGACCCAAAGCAGCATGGATTCACAGCAGGAAGGTCATGTCAGACAAATCTAATCAATTTCTTTGACTGGGTGACCAAAGTAATAGACCAGGGAGAGGCTGTGGATATGGCCTACCTAGACTTTAGCAAGGCATTTGACACAGTCCAGCACAAAAGATTAATAATCAAGTTAGCCAGCCTGGGAGTGGGTCCCAGGGTGGTAGCCTGGGTAGAAAACTGGCTGCACAACAGGACAAAGAAGGTAATAGTGAATGGAACACATTCTGAAGAAAGGGGGGTTACTAGTGGAGTACCTCAGGGCTCAGTACTGGGTCCAGTCCTCTTTAACGTCTTTATAGGTGACATTGCAGAGGGTCTGGAAGGAAAGGTATGCCTCTTTGTGGATGACACAAAGATCTGTAACAGAGTTAATACACAAGGGGGTAGAAAGGATGAGAAGGGACTTGGCAAGGTTGGAGGAATGGTCAGACATATGGCAACTTAGATTCAATGCAAAGAAGTGCAAAGTAATGCACCTGGGAAATAAAAATCCAGGAGAAGAGTACACAATAGCAGGGGAGGTACTAACAACAACAATAATGGAAAGGGATCTGGGTGTAGTCATATCAGATGACCTAAAGGTGGGTATGCAATGTGAGAAGTCAGTAGGGAAAGCCAGGGGGATACTGGGATGCATAGGGAGGGGCATCACAAGTAGAAAAAGGGAAGTGGTTATCCCTCTATACAGACAGTTGGTGAGACCCCATCTGGAGTACTGCGTGCAGTTTTGGAGACCTTATCTACGCAAGGACATAGACCGGATGGAAGCAGTCCAGAGGAGGGCAACTAAAATGGTGCAGGGTCTACATCAGAAACCATATGAAGAGAGACTGAGAGAGCTTAATATGTGTACCCTTGATGAAAGAAGGGATGGGTGGACATGATAGAAACTTTTAAGTACCTCAAGGGAATCAACAAAGTCCAGGAGGGTAGCATCTTTCAGAAAAAGAGATGTGTAAGAACAAGGGGGCACAATTTAAAGTTAGAGGGGGGATGGCTCACGGGTAATGTGAAGAAATTATTTTTCATGGAGAGAGTGGTGGACGCATGGAACTGCCTTCCTGGAGAGGTTGTGGGGTCTAAAACAGTGGAGGAATTCAAACATGCATGGGACAGACATAAGGCAATTATAGTGGGGGGTTGCAGGAAATAGACTGTTGGTTAACTAGAATCTGCAGCTTATCCAGTAGGTAGGAAAATAGGCAGACTGGGTGGGCCAAATGGTCCTTATCTGCCGTCAAAGTCTATGTTTCTATGTTTATATATATATATATATATAGAGAGAGAGAGAGAGAGAGAGAGATCTATCTATAGGTGTATGTATATATTTTATATATATATATATATATATAGCAATAATACTACCCAACAGGGGGGGTATTGTGCTATACCGGACTGCCCAGGGCGTAATGAGGCCAGATGTTGCAGGCGGAGGGCCTTATAGCCCCTGGAAGGTTCAAGAGGCACAATACTGCCCTCCTGAGGGTATTATTGCGCTTAGAAAATGTGAACTGTAAAAAAAAATAAGTTGAATAAAAAAATGTTAATGAAAATTAGGAGAAAGTTAGTTTTGTAATAAAATAGTTCCTCCACTGCATTAGAATGATGCTTAGAAGGCAATACTGTGTTTGAGTTTTTTTTCGCCTTAGTTTTCTTGGTGTCTTTTGAAAGATATCTCCCCCGCCCACACACACACACACACACACACACACACACACACGATATATATACACACATGCACTGGCAAAGGCAAGAAAAGACTACCATTAAGTATTCTTTATATTAGCTTGTTGCTTGTAGCAGGCACTGCGTGAGTAAGCTCGAGGGAATGAGCACTACTGAGAGTGCATTGAGGAGCAGTTATTACAGAAGCAGTGGTAGCACTCAGTGAAGTTTTTCCCGTAAAAGACCTTTCTTTTATTTATTTTTAAATGAGTTTTTTTATACCCCATTTATATCAGCGAGCCCCACCGCATCATGCTTGCCCGTATGAGAAAATGTATGCGCCAGCTCATGACTTTGGAGCACATCGGGGAGTGTAGCTGAAGGAGACAGAAAAAGAAAACATTAAGGTACTGGTTGTACAGTGCAAAAAAAGACAGATTTGTGTGTGTTTCATTGTTTTCTTCAGTTGAGTGGGGCTGGAAGCAAGGAGAGTCTAGAGCAGCTGTCACCACTAGTGTGGAGCATGCAACATGACTTTGGGACTCTGCCTACTTCTGTGACCCATTTCTAGATGTCTAATGCTGGCTTGGGATTTCAAATTGAGCCGCTGGCTTTTCTGGGGCAAGATGATGCATTTTCTGTTGATACTATGGTGCTGTTAAAGCTAAGCACAGGCAATCGCTATGGTTGTGGATGTTTTATTTATGGGGATGTGATGTTCTTTTGTTCTGGCATTGTGACATACTACTGAATTTGGGGCTAAACTCCCAGCTAAGCATTGAGAAAAACAACATGGCAGTGTTTTAACACACAACGTTCTGTTTGCATGATGATCTTTGTGATGTGGCTTGTGGCAAAGCTGGCACTTTTAATACCTGGGCTCTGTTGCCTGATAGACGCTCAGCTTGTCAGGTATATCAGCCAATCAGAGCCCAGTATTTTCTTAGCCCATTTTCTAAATATATATAGCTATATAATATAGATAGATAGATATCTATGTCAATCTATATATATATATATATATATATATATATATATATATATATGAGTTTTTGGCCAGGATTTGAAAATGACAGCTGTCACATTCATGAGGTACTGTAAAGATATGGCTACACTGTGAATTTGAGGGAAATATATTGACAATTATCAAAGTTATGAGCCTAAGTTCACAAAGTTCAATGTAAGCACATGACTTTGATGTTTGTTTTAAATATTTATATAACAAATTTTCAGCATTGCCTTCTTTTGACCCCAACACATAATCAAGGGCAGAGAAAATTTTCAACTCCTGCTCAAAAGGTGATTTCACATAGGGACTGCAAAATCACCTTTTGGGACAGATTTGCCTAATGTCAGTTCCATTGTTCATGAGGTGGGGTCCCGAAAAAAGCATGGTCAAAATGTAGGCCAAAAATATGCAGAAATGCCCATGTTATGCCACTAAGTCCAAAACTACATTTAAAACATTGAATTGCATACTTGTTTCTTTAGTTCATGGTCCAGCCTTGAAGAGTGAAGATGTATCAGTGGTCCACAGAGGATTATGGCATTGGACTCTTGATTAGTAAGAAAAGGTTTGAGGGGCTGTGGGGTAGTGGGTACAGAGTAGGACAGTTGGGTGTGGACTATACCAGACACAAAATACATCAATGGAAGTTTTTCTGTTTACAGGTTACAAAAGGAAAAAAAAACTAAACTGAGTGGATTTTTGGTCTTGCACTAGGGTATTGGGTACCCTCAGAGCAACTATTTCATTTTTTGAGGGGGAGTGGGGTGGTGGATGCTGAGAGGGAGGGTTGGGTAGGGGGCATATCTCTAATGAAGGAAAGAAAGAAAAAAGTGATCCTGAAACTGGGGGATTTGGCAGCCCCAATGCCAATGAGTATATTCCTGCATTGGAGGAGTGGGCACCCCCCCGTGCAACTATTTCATTCCTTAAGGGAAAGAGTGTGGTGGTGGGTGCTGAGAGGGAGGGTTTGGTGGGGGATACATTTAATAAACAAAAAGGAAAAAAAAGGATCCTGACATGGGGGATTGGGCATCTCAGTGTCACTGGCACATTTCCTGACACTGGGGGATTGGGTACCCCCAGTGTCATTTGTCTGTTTCCGGGGGTGGTATGGGGTGGAATGTGCTGAGAGGGAGCATCAGGTGGTGGATATCAATAATTTATAAATTATTTTTTCAGCAGTCATGGCGGAATATGACACAATCCACCTTGACCAAGATGGCCGATGAGCACTATTTCACATGCTCTAGTAGTCACACGTGTGCATTGTGGTTTGGCAGCCACAACTGGCATTTATTCCTCAATATTGCTGATATCCCCCCACACAATCCTCCCTGTCAGTATCCATCAACAGACAGTCACCACAGAAGCATAAGAGTGACACTAGGGGTGCCCAACTCCAGTGTCACAATCACAACTGCCATTTTTTTATTAAGAAAAAAGTAGTGCTTTTAGAGCAGACAGTTCCACAGACATGGAGGTAACTATGATGCATGTCCAACAAGCTGTTTGGTCATAAAAAAAGCAAAGAATATGAAGTCCTATTTCTGAAAGCAAAATGACTGCAGGGCTCTGCCCACTGCAGCCCTAAAAAGAAAACCATCTCCTGCAGCAGAAAACCATCTCCTGCAGCAGCGTCCTGCATCTCTTTATTTGTTGTCATTGTTTATTTCACTCTGAATGAATCAGTGATGATGTTCTAACAGTAACAGCTGATTGGCTGCCCACAGAGACCAATTAGTAGTTATTACCACTTCTAATCTCTTTTATATTTATCTAGCCTCCCTATCACTAAAATGGATAAGATTACATTGTACTGCATGTCCCCATGTACAGGCAAGATTTAAATCTGAAACTATTCCTCTTTTATACCTGAATTTTCTTTTAGATGTTGATGAGTGCCATCTGAATGGTTCTGAGATATGTGGACCTAATTCTGTCTGTCACAATACAATTGGAAGTTACCACTGTAAATGTAAACCTGGATTCTTATCCAAGTCTGGGAATGATACTTTCAGGGATGTACAGAGCTCAGCCTGTGAGGGTAAGACCACTTAAACATTACTTGCTCTGAAAATCTAACTTATTTCTATTATGATTTCAGGAGTGAAGAAGAGTATATGAAACATTTATCCAGGCACAGCCTGAAGGCCTGTACTGTCTTTATGTTCTCTGTTTCTCTATGTATTTGCTCTTCCAGAGATTAACCACACTCTAGGAGAACTGTCTCCTAATGTTATCCCTGAATTTACCATGCTTGAGCTTCAGGACACTAACCCACAGTAAATGTCAATACAGTGTCAGTAGCTGCTGAGGTGAGGGGTGTCACAAACGCACTCCGTGGGTCATACCTTCTGCTCCCACAGTGCCCAACCTTGAAGTGCACTATGTGAACAGGTGACAAACAAGGTAACCCTCCTGTCTGTTTTGGGTCTGAACAACTACTAGTCTCAAGTCCTGGGGTCAAATAAGAACCCTTTTTCACTAGTATGCCCAGGTAACAGGTCCAAATATCACACCCCCTTTGGGAATGCAGTACAATACTTAACCCAGCAGGCACACAACCTGGTTCATAATCCTCCTTCTGACTCAATTGAGACCTAGGTATTTCCTTACCTTGGTGCATATGGTGGCACACTATAAGCAATTTAACAGTTCTGTCAGAATTATCAACACTGTCCCAGCATTCACACTCAAAATGAGAAAAAGGTTCAGACAGGATTTCAAGGAAAACAGAGTTTACTGGAATTAAAAATTATAAATAAAAAACAGAACATATAACATTAATGGTAAAGTCATAAAAATAAATGGATAGTTGTATGCAAACTGCCTTATACTGAATAGCATTCCTTCCCCAGTTGCAGTTGGTAAATAGTGGTGCTGAAATTACTTAATTTTGGTAGAAGTGCTTCTTAAGAGTCCAGAACACAAGTGTCTCTTAAAAGTCAAAACACAAGTATGCAAATTCTTGCAAAGTTGGAACAAGAGTGTGTCCTCTCAGAAGTCCAAAAGTAAAAGAGGCCCATGTTCCCTCACTAACTTAACAATATCAGAAGGGGAAAAGGGTCCCACTCAGCTTGTGAGGTCAGAGCTCTGTGGTGATGCTGGCTGTCAGATCACTCACATTCTTGCATACAGAATTAGTCACATGTCACTTCACACTGCTAAACATTCCAATAAAAAATACATATTCTTCCTAATTAGTGAGACACAGAGCATGAATTATGTCAGGTAAGAATTATCCCTTTGATCTTCAAAAGAACATCCTGTAAGACACTTCTCTTAGCTATCTGAGGATTTTCACCAGTAACTGTCAGGGTTGGCTTACCTCCTGATAGGTCATAAAATGCAGTCTGCTATGGCCAGGTTTCCTAGGTTCAAAGCAGTTGTCATTTTACAACCTGTTACTACCTGGTGTATAGCTGCTAACAAAGGCTTCTGACAGGTACAGTAGATGTCAAAAGAAAGTTCTTAATTCATTTATCCTCTGAGTCACTGAGAGTGCAAACTCTCCTTTCCTCACTTTTAAAATCCCTGGTCCCATGAGGCTTTGCTGCATGGCCTGTTTCATAAGCAGAAATTTAAACATATATTTATATCAAAACTATATGCTCATAACTAGTAGTTGGTTATCATGTTACATTCCTTCCTCCTAGACTGAACTTGGGGGAATCTATTCCTAGGCATTGGATGAGTTCCCCAAATTCAGTTCACTGCTCTAACTGTTGGAATACTCCATCTGCATTTGATGCCTCTGCCCTGTGAGTGACAGTCACGTCGTAACCCTGCAAGGCAGAGCTCCATCTTAAAAGCCTAGCATTCATTTTACCCATCTTTGCCAGCCAAATAAAGGGGATTATGATCAGTTTGTACCTCAAAATGCTGCCTATATAGGTACGGCTGTACTTTCTTTAGTGCCCACACCATTGCAAGGCATTCCTCCTCCACTGTAGCATAAGTCTGCCTCCTGGGAAAAAATTTCTTACTGAGGTGCACTATTGGGTTATCTTTCCCTTGGTTAGAAGTCTGGCTAAGTACTGTTGTAATACCCACATCTGAGGCATCTGTCTGGACTACAAATGTCTTACTGTAGTCTGGACTGGCTAATACAGTAGCAACCGCACAGAGCCTCCTTTAGCCGTGTAAAGGCTCGTTCCCAGGCTGGTTCCCATTTTACCTTTTTAGGCATTCTTTTCTTCAGCGGGCCAGAAAGGGGAGCTGCCAGAGCACTGTAGTTTGAAACAAATTTTCTATAGTACCCTGCGGTCCCTAGAAAACTCCAAACCTGCTTCTGTGTTTTGGGTCTGGGCCATACCTCAATTGCCTCAATCTTTGCTTGATAGAACAGAACTACCCCTACCCTACTACATGTCCTAGGCATGCCACCTCAGCCATGGCCATCTGGCACTTTTCAGCTTTTACAGTGAGCCTGGCCCTCTGTATCCTGCCCAACTCTTTCCTAAAGTGGGACAGGTGTTCCTTCCCACTGGCACTGAAAATGGTAATATCATCCAGGTGTGCTACGGTGTACTGTTCAGTACCAGGTAACACCTGGTTCACCAACCTTTGGAAGGTGGCAGGGGCGTTCTTCATTCCGAAAGGCATTACATTAAACTCAAAAAAACTCTATCGGAGTGATGACGACCAACATTTTCCTAGCTCTGGCAGTTAACGCCACCTGCCAATACCCTTTCATCAGGTCAATAATGGTAAGGTATGTCACCCCTTCCAACTTGTCCAGTAGTTCATGTGGCCATGGCATTGGATGGGCATCTGATTTTGTGACTGCATTGAGTCCATGATAGTCTGCACAAAAGTGAATAGAACCATCTGGCTTGGGAATGAGGACTACAGGTGAGGTCCAGGGGCTGTAGGATTTCTGGATTACCCCTAAATCCAGCATTTCCTCCACCTTCCTCCCAATGTACTTTTGGATGGCCTCTGACACCCAATATGCTGTCTGCCATATGGGTGCTTGCATCCCCATATCTACATTGTGTGTCGCTAAGGAGATTAGTTTATGCTTGGCATTAAACAATGGGGCAAACTCTTCTAAAACCTCCCTTACTTCCTGGATATGGTTCTGCATCAGCAGGGGTGATATTTTGATTGCCTCCACAGAGGTCTCTCACTTGCTTTCTTCCAGCAAGTCCAGAAGGGGGTCTTCCTCGTCCATCCCCTCTCCAGGACTACACACTGCAAAGACCATGTTGGCCTTGTTTGCATATGACTTCATCATGTTGACATGGTACATCCTTTGGGTATGTCTCCTGTCAGGTAGTTCTACAATGTAATTTACATCATCACCTGTCTGACACTTTGTACGGTCCTGCCCACTCGGCCTGCAGCTTATCATTCCGGACTGGGATTAGGACCATAATATCCTGACCCACTGTGTACGAGTGAGCTCTGGCTTTGTGGTTATACCATACCTTTTGCTTTTGCTGGGAAGCTGGCAAGTTGCACTGGCCTGTTCCCATAAGCTCATTCAGCTTTTCCCTAAAAGTATGGACATAATCCACTATGGGAGTTCCCTGGGTGGATGCTTGCCTTCCCAGTCCTCCCATATCAAGTCTAGGGGCCCACGCACCCTGAGTCCATAAAAGAGTTTGAAGGGGGGCCCTGTTGACTCTTGGGGCACCTTCCTGTATGCGAACATGTGGGGAAGGTATTTCTCCCAGTCCCTCCCATGCTGTTCAGCAAACACTTTGAGCATCAATTTAAGGGTACCGTTAAACCTTTCCACAAGCCCATTGGCTTGCTGGTGATAAAGTGTCATGCATCTCTGCACCACCCCACACTTCTCCCACAAACACTTCATCAGGTCCGACATGAAGGACCCCCTTGATCAGTGATAATAGTATGTGGAAACCCAACATGGGAGAAAATCACTAGTTAGCCATCTGCCACTTTGTCTGTCCTCAGTGAAGATAGGGTGACTGCCTCTGAGTACCAGATGGCATAATCCACCAATGTTAGGATAAACATCTTCCTGGAGGAGGTGGGAGTATTCAAAGGCCCCACAATATCAATTCCTACCCTCTGGAATGGCTATTGCACTATGGGAAAGGGAATTAGAGTGGCTTGGGTTTTACTAGCCACTTTCTCTATTTCTTGGCACTGATGACAACACCTGCAATATTCCTTCACCTGCTGGTGAAGTTGGGCCAATAGAAATTCTAGGTCAATCTCTGCATGGCGAGTAAGATTCCCAGATGTCCAGACATGGAGATATCATGAAAAATCTTGAACTGCTCACGGTACCATTGGGGAATGACAAGCTGTCTGCCCATCACCCCTCCCTCTGTCCTTAAGTCCTGCGTATACAGCAGTCCATTGTCCCAATACACTCTATGTCTCCTGTCATCTCCCCTGTGTCCTGTCAGATTCTGCCCAAGCTCTCAGCCTCTCTAAACTAGGGCCATTTTTCTGAGCAGCAGCAAAATCTTTACACAATCCTAAGGCATGGGACAGGTCCTCTTCAGTTCCTAAACTAGGGTCCCTAGCTCTCTGACAATTGGCTTCCTCTCCCTCCTCAGAGTAACCTTCTGTAGCTGTTCTATAAACTAGCTGGGGAGTTTCTATCCCCCTTCACTATTCTTCATGTCAGTAGACACAGGCTGGGAAACCAGCCTCTGAGTGTTTTCCACAGCAGCTTCTATGGAGTCCAGGGAACTACAATCAGCATTTACTACCTGACTGTGCATAACTGCACACACCACCCTCTTTTGGAGATTGTTCCCTATTATCACATCCAAGGCTAGATTTTCTGTCACTGCAACTTTTTGCACTGTCTATCCTGTCTCACTCCAGTCCAGGAGAACACTAGTAAGTGGCAGAGCTTTCTCCTCCCCAGTTAATCCCTGTACTGTAACAAACTGATTGAGTATAAGCTGTTCAGGCTCAAGCAAATCACCTTTTACCAAAGTAAAGGACACCCCCATGTCCCTTAACCCATGGGTCTGCACCCCATTCACAGTAACTGGGTGTACTATATGTGCTTCCTCATGTTTACTGGCATGCTTTCAAGGATACACACAAAAAAAACACTTCTTTGCCAGTACCATTTTATGCACTCTGTGCCTTTTTAAGACACTGTCTTGCAATATGCCCAGGTTGTTTGCAAAACCTACAATCAATTATTTTCTCAAGCAGATCCTTTCTTTGTAACCTCAGACTGCCCACTTTCTGGGGAGGCAGTAAGGGTTTTAGCTACCCTAAAGGCACTTTTTTCCCTTTCTGCACTGTCACATCCACCCTACTCCCTCTCAGAGCAGGTCTGCTCCTGGCATAGCGGTTCGAGAGTTTGGCAGCCTCCTGAACTGTTTTTGGATCTCGGTCCTGTCGCCAGGTTTTCAGCTTTGCTGGGGAAGCCCAAAAGAACTGCTCCAAAAGTGCAACATCCTCAATTTTCTCTACAGAGTCTGCTTGTATCCCCTCCCACCAATGTTTCAAAAACTGTTTTGTGGCTAGCTCCTCGTAACTCATGTCAGAGCTTCTCCTGAGCTTACGGAACTTAATTTTGTATACTTCAGCTGTCAAGTCATATTTTTTAGCAATGCAGCTTCAAGTTTGCAATAGTCATTACTGTACTGATTGTCCATTTGACCCAATGCTTTACAAGTGTCACCAGTGAGCAGAGGGGATAGCTGGAAGCTCTAGGACTCTCTGGGAATTTTTGCTTGAATGCATATCTTTTCAAATGAATTTAAAAAGGCATCCATATATCCCCCTTATTAAATACAGACATCAATTTAGAATTTAGTTTTTAACCCAGTCCTGGAGGTCCAGGTTCACCCATGTCACTTACCTGCTCTGGCATTGGTCTTTGGAGTTGTAGCTTCTCCAGTTCAAATTTCCTCTGGCATTCTCTCTCCTCTCACTCAGCCTCTCTCCAACACTGGTTTTCTTTTTCCTTGGCCTCTCACTGTTCTCACTTCTTCTCTCTCTCTCTCCATCTCCAGCTTCCTCTGTTCAAACTCCCTCTGTTGCAGGACTTCAAACCTTTTCTGCTGAAATTCCAGCTCCATTCTCCACAGTGCTAGTTGCAGACTGATCCTTTCTGGCTCCAGCATCATGGTGACCTTCCCCTGCTGCTGTGGTTCTTGGTTCACACTGGTCCCACTGTCCCTCTCCCTTTGACTGGATACTGCCATGGACTGTGGACCATGGACCTTCCACATCCAAAATCCGGTCCCTTCCAGTCACCGACTGTGAATTGAGGTCTTGGAAAGATGCTTGTACATTGGCTGCTCCAAGACCCTACATGAGGTGCTGTTTGTTTCACCCCTCGCAATGGAGTCCTCTCTCCTGGCACAACTGCCTCGGGCATTCTGCAGTGTACTCCTGCTAGTTGTAAGCCATCTTCTTCCTTAATCTACAGCTACACTAGCATGCACCCCCCTAAAAAATAAAGCCGGTAGGGAACTTAGACTGTAACCACAATGATACATTTCTTTTTAAAATCACTGTCTTGTTTTTTGTGTGAAATGATACAGTTTATAAATCCAACACACTGGACTGTTAATGCTTATGTCACCAAATAATTTCACAGTATGCAAACAAATTTTTTTGATTGCAGCACTGCAAACCAAATCTTTTAGATTGCACCACTGACAATCAGATCTGTCACAACACACTCTGGGGGTCAGGCCCTCTGCTCCCATAGTGTTCAACTTTGAAGTACAATATGTGAACAGGAAACAGACAGGGTAATCCTTCTGTCTGTTTTGGGTCTGAACAACTACTAGTCTCAAGTCCTGGGGTCAAATATGAACCCTTTTTCTACAGCACACCCAGGTAACAGGTCCAAATATCACACCCTGTTTGGGGAATGCAGTGCAATACTTAACCCAGCTGGAACATAACCTGGTACACAATCCCCCTTCTGACACAATTGAGACCTAAGTATTTCCTTACCTTGGTGAATATGGTGGCACACTATAAGCAGTTTAACAGTTCTGTCAGAATTATCAACACTGTCCCAGCATTCACACTTACAATGAGAAAGAGGATCAGACAGGATTTCAAGGAAAACAGAGTTTACTAGAATTAGAAATAGTAAATAAAATGCAAAACACATAACATATAACATTAATGGTACAGTCATAAAAATAAATGGACACTTGTACACAGTCTGCCTTATACTGAATAGCTAATCATACCCCCGTTGCAGTTGGTAAATAGTGATGCTGAGATTACCTAATTTTGGAAGAAGTGCTTCTTAAAAGTCCAGAACACAAGTGTCACTTGAAAGTCAAAACACAAGCATGCAAAGTCTTGTAAAGTTGAAACAAGAATGTGCCCTCTCAGGAGTCCAAATGTAAGAGTCCCATGTTCCCTCAGCAACATGACAATATCAAAGGGGGAAATGGGTGCCACCCAGCTTGTGAGGTCACAGCTCTGTGGTGATGCTGGCTTTGAGGTCACTCTCATTCCTGCATACTGAATTAGTCATATGCCACTTCACACTGCTAATCATTCCAATAAAATATATATATATATATATATATATATATATATATATATATTCTTTCTAATTAGTGAGCCACAGAGCATGAATTATATCAGGTCAGAATGATCCCTTTGATCTTTAGAAGAACATCCTGAAAGACACTTCTCTTAGCTATGTGAAGATTTTCATAGAGTTGGCTTACCTCCTGATAGGTAGTAAAATGCAATCTCTTATGGCCAGGTTTCCTAGGTTCAAAGCAGTAGTCATTTTACAGCCTGTTACAACCTGGTGTATAGCTGCTAACAAAGGCTTCTGACAGGTAGATATCAAAAGAAATCTCTTAATTAGTTTATCGACTGGGTCACTGAAAGTGCAGACTCTCCTTTCCTCACTTTTAAAATCCCAGGTCCCATGAGACTTTGCTGTTTGGCCTGTTTCATAAGTAGAAGTATAAACATATAGTTATATTAAAATGATATGCTCACAACTAGTATATGGTTATCACATTACAAGGGGAGCACAATGTAGATTTCAGGGCACTAGCAAGTTATATCATTCATTTGTCAAAAAAGAAAGTTTGGGGCATAAAATAGGAGAATGTTTAACAAATTAAAATAGCCCTGTATAATTAATTTATAGTTGAAGATTATTCTGTAACTGTAATCCTTCTCCCCTACTTGTGGCACCCTTCTGTTACAATCGAAAATACTATCATGACATGTAGGACATTATGACTTCATCTACAGGCAAAGATTCAGCTAGAGATAAACTGTATGTACAAATGTCCTGTTGTTCAGTAACCTTAGTTTGAACAAAAGCATAGATTTGTATTTGCTCCTGGTTGGATTCACTATACACAGTACTCTTCATGGGGTGTAAATGGTGCTCTGTGCAGAGGGAGTATCATAGCTATTGTCTAGTTTTCAGTTTCTCATTGGATGTACTCTGCATTTTTCTGGGTCTCTTGACTGGATACATACATCACATGGACTGCTGCATTTATGTAATAACAATTTACAAGCCAGTTGTTTTGAGGGATTAATGACTGGTTTGTGGGATGGGTGACCAGTTGTACAACTGAGGCCCACTTCTGTCCAGTGAGTCATGAATCCAAGGAAATGATAGGGTTTGAGGTTGTTATTATGGTTTTATGTCTAATTGCAATAACAGCTTGGATTTTTACCTTTTTTTAAATTACTTTCATGATCTGAGTGGAGCTGCATGCTACACAGTGTCAGCTGACAGTTTGATCAGTCATTTCTAAGATGTTAATGACACATCCAGCCACTAATCAGGATTCTTGATGGGCTCATGAATATTTTTTTTAACTCTTTTTTCCACCCCTTACCTCTGAACTCTCTCCGGTGACCTCCTGTTCCACAGTCTCTACCTCCCAACATGACTCAGTTGACTCGAGCTCCTCTCCAGTACCGGGCATTCCCCAGGTCTACCCTCTGGGGAAGGTCCGCACCCACCCAGGGTGCTCTTTCTTGTAGTGTTGAGACACTAGCCAGAGAAGACGGGGGAAGCCTGAGAGTCGAGCCCATGTGTGGGAGTGTAGTCCACAGAGGGAGGCGCCTTCGCCTATTAGCAATGAGGGGAATTTTTCCCTAACTCTATTTTTTACGCCCTCCCCCTCCCTCCCCCAATGGGCCACAATGTGCAATGACACCAGGGAACATCTTGCTGTGGCTCTGCAACCCTCTTCTTGAGTCCTGTAGCATTGTGTTGCCTCCAGTCTCCACCAGAGGTTGCAGAGGTGCCAGGCATCATCCCTGGACCCCCCGAGGAAGGAGAGTAGTCCTCTGGATGCTCAATCCTTCCTCTCCCCTGCCAACTCCTGGTGAACCAGGCTTGTTCCTGAACCTGGGTCAGCGGTGTGGTGTCCAGCACCTCAACCCTCAGCGCCACTGGGCCGGCCAGGCTCATGAATATTTAATTAAACTTATGATGTTTCATATATAAAAACATTCATTTTTTTCTTAATCTAATGCTGCAATTCCCTATGAAATACCATGTGAATGTCTTCTTCTGGTAGCCAGCACTCTCATCCTTTCAGTTCTGTCATAAGGGCGAATCTGGCATGCCGAATGCCCTTATGGCAACCCCACATTGCCAAAATTTAATTTCGGCGATGTGGGATTCCAGCGACAGTAATTGTGGTGCAAAAAAATTTTCTTGTTTGTTTTTATGGGGGGGGGGCTGTACCCCTGCACCCCAGTCACAGGGGACTTCACCCCCTACACTCCCCGAAATTAGGATTCTCAACTCCAGGGGGGGTTCATGTCAGGGGGTTACATTTCCTAAAACAAAATTAACACTGTCTTGGGCCAGGTGCAACAAAAACTACAGTCGTCCAGTCCCGAACCCTGTATCCCCAACCCCTCAAGCCAGCACCTAGCCCACCACTCCATGATGCCAGCTCACTAGAACCCCATGGCACCACCCCCACATACCCTCCCTTCCCACATTAAGTCTTCCTTGCTCCCCCCGTGTGTGTATACACGTGCAACATCCTGTTGCTTTTCTCGACCCGCCCCATCCGGTCACTGATCCCACACCCCCACCATCAGGACACTAGCCAAAAGTGGGTCACCGTTTCAGCAGGCGCCCACTTGCTAGTGCCCCATATCACAGGATACCCATCCCTCCTCATCCACAGGATACAGTGGTGAATCCCAGTTCTGTAAATGAGTCCTCAGATGACACGTGAAAAAGGAAACCATCTCCTGCAACAGCATCCAGCCTCTCTACATTTGTTGTCATTACTTCATTTACTCTGAATGAATTGGTGATGATGTTCTAATAGGAACAGATGATTGGCTGCCACAGAGGACAATTAGCAGTTAGTACTACTAATCCCTTTTACATGAATCTAGCCTCTCCATCACTAAACTGCATAATATTACATTGCACTGCATGTTCTCATGTACAGGCAAAGCTTAAATTATAAATCGTTCTACTTTTATACCTGTATTTCCCTTTAGATGTTGATGAGTGCCATCTGAATGGTTCTGAGATATGTGGACCGAATTCTACCTGTCACAATACAATTGGAAGTTACCACTGTAAATGTAAAGCAGGATTCATATCCAAGTCTGGGAATGATACTTTCAGGGATGTACAGAGCTCAGCTTGTGAGGGTAAGACCACTCAAACATTACTTGGTCTGAAAACATGGTTATTTTCTATAATGATTTCAGGAGTGAAGGAGTGTACATAAAACACTTATCCAGACTCAGCTTTAAGGCCTGCACTGTCTTTATGTTCACTTTTACAATACTTGTTTGCTGTTCCAGAGGTTCACCACCCTCTAGGAGAACTGCCTCCTAATGTTACCCTTGAATTTATCTGCTTGAGCTTCAGGACAATATCCCACAGTAAATGTCAATACGGTGTTAGTAGCTGCTGAGGTGAGGGTGCACAATGTAGACTTAAGGGTACTAGCAAGTTATATCATTCATCAAAATAGAAGGGTCACAGCACATCAGATTACATGAATGATATGGGACATAAATGTAAGCCCCCCAACCTGGTGTCTGGAGTATCCTAATGACAAAAGTTGGGAGGGGGTGCTGCACAAGCCAGAAAACACAGTCCATAAAGAGTAGAAGTCTGCTTGTTACCTGGTTCTTCTGATGGTTGCCAGATGGCTTCGATAGTTGAGGAGAAGGCTCTCTTCTTAGTTTCCAAGGGTTGAACTGCAGGGGGGCAATGTTCATTAGCAGGCATAACATGCACAGTTCTATTGCTTAAAGTCAATGTCCGCTCCAAAATCAAAGGTGCAAAAAATGATTTAATTAGAACAGGAACGGCTAACAACCACTCCATGGAATGTAGGGGGTAGTACATATGGTGGGGTCGAAACCTAACATTTCTTCTGTAACAATCTCTTTGGTCAACAGACTGATTTATTGCATGCAGACATTCCCTTGAGCTGAAAAGGCTACATTCCTGACAGCAGGAATACTGTGGACAGAGAAAGGCCACACCTGGAAACATTTCATGCTTAGCAGCACTTTCATTCCAATTCCCTTTAATCAGTGCCCCATGTTTTCTGTGATTCTGCAGCTGCAGCAGTGGCCACAGAAATCAGTGCTGGCCACAGAAATCAGAGAAAACAGCCACATAGCTGCAGAAATGCTGGCTATGCTCTGCAGTCACACAAGGCAATGGCATAGCTACTGATATTTTAAGTGTGCCATGGCACACATGTTCATTAGAAGGGGGGCAACAAACTGATGCTGCCCACTACAAAGCCTAAAACTTGTGGGAGCATGGCATCTTGACTTGTGCTGGCTCTTGTTATGTAACTCCGTCTAGCAAGTATTGGGGGAGACTGCAGCAAGAGTAACACAGCTTGATTCGATTCACAGCAGTTATGATTTGCTGCTGTGTAGGTGTGGGTAGCTTAGCCATGTTAATTTGTCATTGTGAGGCTGCTCATGGTGCATGCGGAATCCCTGGAAGATGAATTTGGAAGGAAGAACTGCAAGGTGAGTAGAAGTCAAGAAGTGAGAAGATTCAGTGGTGCCTGTGGAGGTCGCATCGATCTCGATGTGGTGGCAGGGGTCAGAGGAGGAGCTGATTGCAGAAATGTGGCTGGCAGCAGTCTGAACAGAGGACTCTTTCCCCACTGGTGGACATCGATCACAATTTTGATTTGTGGGCCGTAGATTTGAACCTGCAACCAACTGGTAGCATCAAGTGCAATTCTTAAGGAGGGTCAAGTTGCCCAGCTGCTGCAGAGTTGTGGACCAGGGCATACTGGAACTGGACAGGCAGGTAAGGAAACAAACATTTGTCAATGCTGAATGTTGATTGCGTTGGTCCGTTGAGGTTGCTGAATGGCCCTGTGTCAGTCGCTCGTTCTGTTTCTCCCCATGCTTCAGGGTGCTGTTTTGTATGGGGCTCTTGCCTGCGTTTGCAAGTTTTTCTGGTGAGAAAAAGATCTGCAGCTGTGGCTCCAGAGTTGTGTTGAGGTGGGTCACTCCCCCTCTCTCACTCATTTATTCTGTTTGTGCTGGCTCTGCAGGCTACACTTTTGTAGTGGTCTCCGCCTGTGTTGGTGGCTTTTTCTTCCCACAAAGAAATCTGCAGCAGTCATGACACAGGTCCGTTGATGTAGCCATTCCCCCTCTCTCATTTGCAGGGTCCGTTTCTGCCAGCACTGCAGGCTGCCCTTTTGTACGGGCTCCTGCCTGCATTGCCGCCTTTTTCTGACCACAAACAAATCTGCAGCAGTCACGATACAGGTCTGTTGAACTCACTCAGTCCCCCCCTCAGTCGCTCGTTGTGTATCTTCCGGCAGTGCAGGCTGCCCTTTTGTACTGGGCTTCTGACTGCTTTGGTATGTTTTCTTGCCCCAAAGAAATCTGCAGGTGTCCCGACAGAGCTTCATTAAGGTTGCTGTCTGCACCTGTCTCACTCACTCATTCTGTTTCTCCTGGTGCTGCAGGCTGGTCTTTTGTACTGGGCTTCTGCCTGCATTGGCACATTTTGCTGGCCCCAAACAAATCTGCAAGTGTCCTGAAAGAGGTCCATTGAAGTGGGTCACTCCACCTCTCTCACTCGCTCATACTGTTTCTGCTGGCACTGCAGGCTGCCCTTTTGTACTGAGCTCCTGCTTCTGTTGGCATTCCTCAGCAGTCCCAACAGAGCTCTATTGAGCTCACTCACTCCCCCTCCCTCACTAGCTCATTCTGTGTCTCCTAATGCTGCAGGCTGCCCTTTTCTACTGGGTTCCTGCCTGCGTTGTCGCCTTTTCCTACCCACAAAGAAATCCACAGCAGTCTTGACAGAGCTCAGTTGAGCTCAGTCATTCCCCCCCAGTTGCTCGATCCCAGTGGGTGCTTACTTAAAAATAAGAGAATGTTTAACAGTTTGAGATTGTTTTCCATCAACTTTGAAATACCCATGCCCTGTATAACTCATTTATAGTTGAAGCTTATTGGGTAAATATAATCCATCTCCCCTGCTAGTGGCATCCTTCTGTTACTATGGAAAACACTGTGATGACACAGCGGGAGATTATGACTTCAGCTACAGTCAAAGACTCAGCTATAGATAAACCGTATGTACAAAGGTCCTGTTGTTCAGTAACCTTAGTTAATAACAAATGAGAAGATAGTTATTTTTGAGGGATCAGTGACTGGCTTGTGGGATGGGTGGCGAGGTGCACAACTGAACACCCCTTCTGTCCAGCTAATCATTAATCTAAGGAAATCGCTGGATCTGAGATTGTTATTGTGGTTTTATGTCTAAATGCAATAACAGCTGGCATTTTTACCTTTTTATGTTTGCTTGCACAGATGTGCAAGAAACATAGTGCCATCTTCCAAGTTTTCGGAGGTGTGGCAGCCCTCTTCCAATTCAGTCAGTGTGTTTGCAGGTGCGGCTGCAGTTCTCCAATGCCTGCTGAGCTGTCTATGACAGCTCCAAAATGCAGTGGTGTACAGTTGAAAGGGGGAGCTACGCTTCAGTGAGCAGTGATCAGATATCGCCTGCTCATGCGCCCTCCCCTACACACACACACACACACACATTACTGCATGCTGCCCCCACGCACACACTGTATGACCAACAGGGGTGCTCAATCCTCATCGACTGTCCTGCGCTCCCAAAGCCTTCCACATGCCACGCCGGTGCCCACCCCAGCGTGGCAACTCATCGATAGCCAACGGGGTGCCCAATCCCCCGTTGTCTTCACTGCCCCCCCGGGTACAGGGTACCACGCTGGGATCCCACCCCAGCATGGCAACAGATGCTATGGCCGACAGGGGTGCCCAATCCCCCATCAGCTCCATGCCCCCCAACTAGCTGTCCTTGTGCCACGCTGGGAGACCACCCCAGTGTGGCAAACGTCCCGTGTCATCATTTAAAAAAAAAATTGCAAATAAAAAAATGTCCCTCAGCACTTCTCCCTGTCCCCCTCCCACAACCCGCACCCACCCACTGCGCACCCTGCCTCCCCACACCCCCCTCACCCCATACTTACCTCCGGACCTCGGCACGATGATCTTCGGTGGACCGGGAACACGTCTGCACTCTTCAAAGCCGACCGCGAACTGAGGAAATGCCGGTAAGCTGTATAATGGGATAGATAGGGTTTTTTCAACTTTGCTGCATATCTCAGGCATTGTTTGGAATTTTTACACCAAATTTTCAACATGGGGTTTTTGGGACCCCTTCTCATGAATGCTGTCACTGTCATGGCGTTATTCTGGCCCGAAGGGTGATTTCACAGTCACTGCGTGAAATCACCTTTCAGGACTGATTAATGAAACAACACTGCCAGTGTTGATAAGGTGGGCTCTCAAGAAGCCTATGTTGAAAATTTGGTGGAAAAATTCCAAAAAATGACTGTTTTATGAGCGTCAGTTGCGCAGTTCCTATGCAGGCTCGTAAGTTCGCGAATTTTCAGTATTTTCACTCCAGATTTTCAACATTGCCATTTTGCCATACCTTCTTCATAGTTTCATAGTTAAATACGTGTTCAGTAGGTATTTCTACCTTTTACAAACACACCATCCTTCATGGATGGAAACAAAATTTAAGGTCTCCTTTTTCTTTGCCAATATTTGATTTGAATGTAGTTATGGTTTTGCTGTTGACTACACTGGATGGTAAGTTATTCCAGAGATTAACAATCCTTTGAGAGAACCAATTATTTCTTTTTACAGTATTATTGGGGGTTCCTTTAAGTTTTTGTGTATGAGATCTGGTATTTTTGTTACTTATATTTCTATCTAAACCAATAGTTTTAAACATTAAGTCATTTTGGAAGGCTTTATAGGTTAGACATAAATCACCACGGAGTCGCCTATAATTAAGAGAATAAAGATTTAAATCTTTTAACCTACTTTCATAATCTAAATTTTGCAATCCATTTATTTTCTTAGTTGTTTTTCTTTGAATATTTTCTATAAGTTTTTTGGTTTTGATTAAATAAGGTGATACTACTGAACTGCAGTATTCTAGATGGGGTCTTACTAAACTTGAGTACAAAGGCAGTTTAACTTTGGCCTCCCTGCTTTTAATATTTCTAAAAATGCAGTTTAGAATTCTGTTTCCTTTTTTGACAGCTGAAATTGTATGTTTGTTAAAACTAAAGTCGTTGGAAATTATAACACCTAAGTCTTTTTCATAAGTAATTTGCTCCAAGTAAGTCTTATTGATCTTGTAAGGATAACAAGGATTATTTTTCTCCAAGTGCATCACCTTGCATTTGGTCTCATTAAATAAAAGACTTTTTTCTATGGCCCAATCTACTAAATGGTCCAGGTTTTTTTTTTGCATTTCATTATTATCGTTTTCATCTTTTATTATGCAACCTATTTTGCAGTCATCAGCAAACTTTACTAACCAGCAGGAATTATTAAGGGGACACATTGTAGAGATCAGAATGTTAAACAAGGTTGGACCCAATACAGACCCTTGGGGAACTCCACTTGTGACCTGGCCTGGATTAGATAAATAACCCTTAACAGACACTTGTTGGGTTCTATTTAGTAACCAAGCTTGAATCCAGCCTATAATTTTAGAATCTAGTTTTTAATTTGACTAATTCAGATATTAATATCCCATGTGAGACTGAATCAAAAGCCTTGGAAAAGTCCAAAAAAATTACATCCACTGAGAATCCCTTATCCAATGCATTACTGACTGGTTCCAAAAAGTACAGTAAATTTGTTTGGCATGATCTGTTCTTTGTAAATCCATGTTGATGAATGTCCAATATGTTATTTTCATCAAGATGATCAGTAATTCTACCCTTAAGTACCCTTTCTAGAAGTTTGCACATAACATCAGTTAAGCTAATAGGTCTGTAGTTTTGCTCAAGGTGTTTATTGCCATTTTTAAAAATAGGAATAACTATAGCTTTATTCCAATTTGTTACTGTTTTTTCTGTGTAGACTGACAAGTTAAATAACAAGGTTAATGGCCCAATTAGTTGATCTTTTAAATTTTTGATAAGCAGTGGAGGGATACCATCGGGACCCGGGGAACCGCTATTTTTTAGTTTATCAATAGCTTCCTTAACTTCATCTTCTGTTATATATGGAAAAGATGATGTTATAGTATGCTCCATTACTGGATTAGATGTATTTTTTTGGAAAATGTTTACAAAGTAATCGTTCCTTTTATTTGCTATTTCAACTTCATTAGTAATTAGTTGTTGGTATGACTGTAATGGTCCTATGGTAGGACTGTTTTTTTTTTTTTAAAGAGCCAATATAGTTGTAAAAGGTTTTTTTTGTTGTCTTTGACATTAACAGCTAATTTTAATTCTAGATGTTTTTTTCTTTTATAATCATGTTTTTACTTTTGTTTGATATTAGCTTGTATTTATTCCAGTTTTCACTTGATTTTTGTTTTATATTTTGTATAAATGGTGTTTTTAGCTAAAATTTTCTTTATTTTATAATTCCACCATAAGGGGGCCTTTTGTTTTTGATATATTTCTTTCTACTGGGGACCCAAAGTTTTATACAAGTGTTTATTTTTAACATAAATTTGTTGTAAACAAAGTTGATATCCTTATCTTTTAGGTCATAATCCCAGTTCCATTTAGATAAGTCTTGCTTGATTTCGTTATAGTTTGCATTAATAAAAGCTTTTACAGTAGTACAGCCAGATGTTGTTGTTGAATGAGATAGATTCATTATTATATGGACCATGTTATGGTCACTGTTAACTAATGGTTGATCTATTGTGACTTTTTCTTCTGTATTGTCAATATTGGAAAATATCAGTTCCAGAATGTTATTACCTCTAGTAGGAGAATTTACTAATTGCCTCATGTTGTTGATGCATATTAGATCTAAAAATGAGTTTTCCAAAATGGTATTTGCTTTTAAATTTATCCAATCAATATTGGGAAAGTTAAAGTCACCCATTAATAAACAGTTTTGATCTAATATATTGTTTTCAATATTGTTTATGAATTCTAAGTTTTCTTTTAAGTTGAGATTTGGGGCCCTATAACTGAAGCTCACCAAGACAGTATGTTCATGTGTAAGATTGATTTTGTCCATATTATTTCACTTAATGTAGTTTCATTGTATTTAGTTGCACTATAACTTTGAATCTATTATGTATATATAGTGCAACACCTCCACCTCTGGTGTTTGTATGATTTTTTCGTATTTTGTGTATCCCCTTATTTCAGTTCCCAGTCCTCATTTCTAAACCAAGTCTCCGCTACTGCACATATGTCGATTTTTTTTTTGTATGAATATAATCTTCTAGCTCATTGATTTTATTTAAGAGACTTCTTGCATGCAAGAGTAGTATGTTAAATTCAGTATTATTAAATTGAATGTTTTTACCTACTGTTATGGTATTTTTAGTTAGATAGTTTTTAGGCTGGTGGGGTCTAATAGTATTTAGAGTTTCCAAAGTCTTTGAACACTCCCCCTCATGGCTTAGTTTAAAATGTTTTCTATGTGGACCTGCATATGTTTTCCCAGTAAGTTGTTCCCTCTTCTGCTAAGGTGTAGACCATCATATGCAAATAGTTCTTCCCTCCTAGTAAACTCCTCCCAGTGTGTGATACATCCAAGTTCCTGTTTTAGACACCAATTCCTAAGCTAGTTATTGATGGTCTTTATTTTGTTTTGCAGGTGTTCTGAGGCTTTGGGTATTGGGAGGATTTCTGAAAAGGTTATACCGCAATTTAGTTCAGTTAATTTATTTGTCATTGATACATAATCTTGTTTGATTTTGTGTATTGAGTCTCTAAATATATTGTTGGCTCCCCGCATGGATTATAACATTTGAGTTATGGGATTTGGATATGATGCCCTCTAACATTCTGGTAATGTCTCCTATTTTTGCACCTCTAAAAGATGACACTGTTCTATTTTCTTTGTCAGGATTGCAAATTTGATGGTCTAGGAACTTCACCAAGGAGTCACCCAATATAAAAAAGTTGTGTGGGTGGAGAACATGTGGCTTCGATTGTCTGAGTTTGATTTATATAAATTTGATTTATATTATCTAAATTTAACATTGAGTATTGATTTGATAACGGTAGTTCAAAGGCTTTTGCCCTTCTACCCTTTTTTGCAGCTCTTGTATTATTTATACATATATATTATTTATTTACAGTTACCCAGTTGTCATCTAAGACAGGATTTTCACATTATCTAGTTCTTTTTCTATTGGTTACTGGGAGGTCAGTTAATAGACTAGTGTTTGTATTTTGAGAATGTAGGTCTACCCTAAATGAGGTTGTATTTGTCCGAAAGTTTATTAAATCTTCATCTGTTATAGTTTCTGCCAGGTTTACACTGTTTTCTATTGGTGCTTTAATTATTTGATCATTATTTTGTTGAAATCTGTTCACCATACTTTTTTGACTTGATTCCAGTTTTTGAAGTCTTTCCCCGAATGCAAGTATTTCTAGCTGAAGTTCTTCATTAATTATACATTTTATACATGTATTGCTTGATTTTGGATCCAGAAATTCTGTAGTAAATGAATACATGGAACATATAGGACATTTAATACCAATTTAATACCAATTTCCCCGCTCTCAGATTTAGTGAAGTCTGCCATAGTAGGTCGCTTAAAGTTATTTTTAGACTGGTACAACTTACTGTTTACTCAGTTTGTTGTCTAGATTGTTCAACAGTCCACTCTCCTACGCCAAACACATGCCAACGCACTTGTCTTTGCATGCATCTTAGCGTGTTGCCCTGCTCTACTCGTCCTTGTTATGTTGTAAATATATGGGGTATAATGACCCGGAAGTGGTTCGTGATGGTCATGAATGTTTTGAGCAAAAAAGCTCACAATTTAAAGTGCAAACTGAGTAATAAACAGTTTCTTTGTCCCCGAGAAGGTGTTTAGCCAGACAGAATGAAATAAAAATAGTAAAAATGAGTCTGTAGTTCTCGTGGATTTTGAGTAGTATGGCTGTCATTTTTCACATCTCACCCAAAACGTGTTTCCCACCCATGTAGTGCACAATGGTGCAGTTGGTGTGCGAAATCAATGTACAGGACAAATTAAGAAAATCACAGTGATACTGTTCATGAGCAGAGGTCTTAAAATGGCTATGTTGTAAATTTGGTGAAAAAATTCCTATAAATGACTGTTTTACGAGTGTGCGTTGCGCAGTTCCTGTGCACGCTCATAAGTTCGCGAATTTTCAATATTTTCACTCCAGATTTTTAACATCACCATTTTACCACACCTCCTTATGGGCAGTATAGCTGTCATTTTTCACATCTCAACCAAAATGTGTTTCCGACCATGTAGCACACAATGGCGCAGTTGGTGTGCAAAATCAATGTATGGAATACATTAAGAAAATCACAGTGACACTATTCATGAGCAGTGGTCTTAAAATTGTTATGTTGAAAATTTGGTGAAAAAATCCCTAAAAATGACTGTTTTACGAGCGTCCGTTGCGCAGTTCCTACATTATCGCCGTAGTTTGCTAATTTTCAATATTTTCAATCCAGATTTTCAACATTGCCATTTTATTACACTTCCTTATGAGCAGTACAGCTGTCATTTGTCACATCTTGCCCAAAACATGTTTCGCCATGTAGCGACAATGGCGAGTCGGTGTGGCGAAATCAATGTGTGGGACACATTAAGAAAATCACAGTGACACTGTTCATGAGCAGAGGTCTTAAAATGGCTATGTCAAAAATTTGGTGACAAAAGTCCGTAAAATGACTGTGTTACGAGTAAGCATTGCGCAGTTTCCACGCACCCTTGTAAGTTCATGACTTTGTAATATTTTCAGTCCAGATTTTCACCAGTGGCATTTTTCCACACTTCCTTATGAACAGTACAGCTGTCATTTTTCACAACATGGCTGAAATGTGTTTTCACACTTTCAACGCAGTGAAATGCACTGCATTGGCAGTGATAGTGTACAAGTTACAGAGCTGCGTAATAGGAATGGCAGTAAAGTACTGAACTGAAACCAACCCCACCACCACCCTGCAGAGAATGACAGGCATTGGGGTGTGCCTTTAGGTCATCAGGCATAACGGCCACGCCATTTCACCACATCCCACCCTGCAGACACTGACAAGTGTCACGGTGTGCCTTGGGGTCTTTGGCTCTTATGCTCACCCCATTCCATCAGAAAATATGGTGAGATGGGTGCAGTATAGAGAATGGGGTGAACTTTGGGGGCTAAAGAGTCCAAGGCATACCCGATGCCTCTCACTGGCTGCAGGGTGTGGAATGGTATGAGCATTACAGGCAAGAATCCCAAGTCACACCTCTGATGCCTGTCATTCTCTACAGGGTTGGGCGTTATGGTTGGAAACCCTAATACCTCAGGCATTCATTGGTATTTTCACTCCAAATTTTCAACATGGGTTTTTTGTGACCCCCACCTCATGAACAGTGGCAATATCAGTTTGTTAGCCGAAAGCGGCCGAAAGCTGATTTTGCACAGTGACTACGCAATTTGGCACCACAGCTGCGAAAACACATTTCAAACAGGATGTGAAAAATGACAGCAGTACTGTTCATGGGGAGGTGTAAAAAATGGCAATGTAGAAAATCTGAAGTGAAAATGTAAAAAAACTGGTGAAGTCACGAGTGTGCGTGGAAACTGCGCAACGCACACCCATAATGTAATTCATTTAGGGATTTCTTTACAGCAGATAGTCAACACAGACATTTTGTAACCTCTGCTCATGAACAGTGTCACTGTGATTTTCTTAATCTGTCCTGAACACTGATTTCCAACAGCGACCACGCGTTTCTGTGCTGGAAGTGTGAAAATGCATTTTGGCCAGGGTGCGATAAATGACAGCTGTACTGTTCATAAGGAGGTGTGGAAAAGCTGGACTGAAAATATTACAAATTCATGAACTTACAAGGGTGCGTGGAAACTGTACAATGCACGCTCGTAACACAGTCATTTTATGGACTTTTGTCACCAAATTTTCAACATAGCCATTTTAAGACCTCTGCTCATGAACAGTGTCACTGTGATTCTCTTAATCTATCCCAAACATTGATTTTTCACACTGACTGCGCCATTGTGACCTACATGCATGAAAACAATTTTGGGCAAGATGTGAAAAATGACAGCTGTACTGCCCATAAGGAGGTATGGTAAAATGGCAATGTTGAAAATCTTGAAAGAAAATAGTAAAAATTCTCAAAGTTATGAACGTGCATAGGAACTGCGCAATGCACACTCATAAAACAATCATCTTTGGGAATTTTTCACCAAATTTTCAGCATAAGGTTTTGGGGGGCCTACCTCATGAACTGTGACACTGTCATTTTTTAACTCAGTCCCCAAAGGTGGTTCCATGTAGTGATCGTGAAATCACCTTTCGGGACAGAATAACAAAATCACAG
Source organism: Neoceratodus forsteri (assembly GCA_016271365.2). Lineage (NCBI taxonomy): Eukaryota > Metazoa > Chordata > Ceratodontiformes > Ceratodontidae > Neoceratodus > Neoceratodus forsteri. Next base: position 115,595,652 of record JADMNL010000035.1, on the reverse strand, counting down.
TGGCTGAGTTCATGAGGAGGGGTCCCAAGAATCCCATGGTGAAAATTTAGTGAAAAAATTCCCAAAAATGGATGAGGTATGCACCAAAGTTGAAAAAAACCCAATTTATGTCATTATACATCTTATAGGCATTTCTTTCATCTGCGGTCGGCTTTGAAGAGTGCAGAAGTGTTCCCAGTCCACCGGAGATCATCGCGCCGGCCTCTGGAGCTAAGTATGCAGTAGAGGGGGGTGTGTGAGAAGGTGGGGTATGCAGAGAAAGGGTGCAAGTTGGGGAAGGGGCAAGAGAGTCAATGAGGGACCATTTTCTTTTGTTCAAGGTGTTTTCCTTTTTTAAGATGACGTGGGACTTTTGCCACGTTGGGGTGGGCTCCTAGTGTGGCACCTGCAAGTTTGTTGGGGGGGCAGTGGAGCCGATGGGGGACTTCTGCCATGCTGGGGTGGGCTCCAGTGTGCATCAGGAAGTTTGTTTTGGGGAGGGGCAGTGGGAGCCAATGGGGATTGGGCACCCCGGTCATACAGTGTGCGGGATGGAGGGAGGCATGAGCATGCTGGGGTGGGCTCCCAGCATGCTACCTACGTTTTTGTGTGGAAGGGATCAGAAACGAACTGTCTATGACAGTTCAGATGCAGTGCTGATGTAGGCAATTTGCATACTGCCTACACGTTACCACCACTGATTGTAGCAGTGTTTTTCACAGAAGTGTACGCAACTGTATCTGAACAGCTGTCATAGACAGCTCAGAAATTCATTGATGGGGTGCAGCCGTGCCTGCAAAAAGGAGCAGAGCATTGGAGGTGGGGGAGGCACACCTATGAAAACTCGTATGGTGGCACTATGTTTCTTGCACATGTGTGCAAGCAAACATAAAATAATTAGCTGAAGGTGGGGGAAGGGTTTTGTTTCCACAACCATGGAAGGACATGCTGCACAGTTATTTATTTATTTATTCAATTTTGGTAACCGTGTAGGTCCACTGAGCCCAGAAGGTCTCTTTTTCAGGAGCGACCCGGAATTAGTTACAGAGGATACAGGTACAAAGATGGACAGAACCTAGTACATCAGCACAATAGGAAGAAATTCAGGTACAGAAATCATGAAGACATTGCAGCAAAATTAGTTACCGGCCAAGACAGTTACATAGTGTTTAGCAATAAAATAAGTGAGAAATGATGCGGTGTCCTCTGCTGATAAACATTGGTAAGTGTATCAGTAGAGGCACTACTTTACTAGCAAAGCAACTTTAAGTTCATTTTTAGTCTTTTTTTACTTTTTTATTTTTTGAATGTTAAAGAAAAAGGAAAAACTTTACATGTAGCCCATTTTCTAAGCTCAAGTATACCCTCCAGGGTGTGTGATATGGGCAGTACTGGACCTTCCAGGGGCTATAAGGCCCTCCACCTGAGGCATCGGGCCTCATTACGCCCCTAGGTGGTCTCTTATTGCCCAATACCATTCACCCTGTCAGGCATTATTGCTTGCTTACCTTTATCTAACCTCCCTATCACAAGAATGCATAAGATTACATTGCACTGCATGGTCTCATGTACAGGCAAGGGTTAAATCAGGAATTGTTCTTCTTTTATACCTGTATTTCCCTTTAGATGTTGATGAGTGCCATCTGAATGATTCTGGGATGTGTGGACCAAATTCTACCTGTCATAATACAATTGGAAGTTACCACTGTAAATGTAAAGCAGGATTCATATCCAAGTCTGGGAATGATACTTTCATGGACGTACAGAGCTCAGCTTGTGAGGGTAAGACTACTCAAACATTACTTGGTCTGAAAACATAGTTATTTTATATTATGATTTCAGGAGTGAAGGAGTGTATATATAAAACACTTATCCAGGCTCAGCTTTAAGGCCTGCACTGACTTTATGTTCACTTTCACAATACTTGTTTGCTCTTCCAGAGGTTCATCACCCTATAGGAGCACTGTCTCCTAATGTTACCCCTGAATTTACCTGCTTGAACTTCAGGACAATATCTCAAAGTAAATGTCAATACGGTGTTAGTAGCTGCTGAGGTGAGGGTGCACAATGTAGACTTAAGGGTACTAGCAAGTAATATCATTCGTCAAAAAAGAAGGGTCACAGCACATCAGATTACATGAATGATATGGGACATCAATGTAAGCTCCCCAACCTGGTGTCTGGAGTATCCTAATGACAAAAGTTGGGAGGGGGTGCTACACAAGCTAGAAAACATAGTCCATAAAACATAGAAGTCTGCTTGTTACCTGGTTCTTTTGATGGTTGCCAGATGGTTTCGATAGTTGAGGAGAAGGCTCTCTTCTTAGTTTCCAAGGGTTGAACCGCAGGGGGCAATGTTCATTACCAGGCAAAACGTGCACAGTTCTATTGATTAAAGTCAATGTCTGGTCCAAAATCAAAGGTGCAAAAATCGATTTAATTAGAACAGGAACAGCTAACAACCACTCCATGGAATGTAGGGGGTAGCACATATGGTGGGGTCACTTCAATGGCCAAAACATGACATTTCTTCTGCAACAATCTCTTTGATCAACAGACTGATTTATTCCACGCAGACATCCCATTGAGCTGATAAGGCTACATTCCTGACAGTAGGAATAATGTGGAAAGAGAGAGGCCACACCTGGAAACATTTCATGCTTAGCAGCACTTTCATTCCATTTCCCTTTAATTTACACTGGCTTCACCAGGCACTTTTGTATCTTTTCTTCTCTTAGTTTCAACAGTTTTAACTGTGGTACCAATTGTGACAGCACAAGAGGTTTCTACTGTCTCGATCCCATTTCTTACTCTGCCTTCCTTTAATGTTTCTCCATGGGGGATGTCTTATACTGCAGGGAGCATTCTTCTCCCTTTAGGTTCTTAACTCCGTCAAAAAGATGATCATTAACAAGAACCAAACCACCGAAGGCCTTCCGGATACCCAGTCACTAATGCCCCATACCAACTGTTCTCTACTGCAGAGAGCTGCACACTCCCAGATCTACAGGTACTGAATCTCTCTTGCAAAGTGTTGCACACTCCTGGACCAAAAGACACCCAGAAGCACTATCCACTCATGCAGCTATTTCAATTTATGGGTTAGCTTCACCCACGGGACTGATGACTGTACCATACAGAGGACCTGGAGAGTCTTCCTCCATGCAGGGGTCCTAACCAACCATTCCCCACATGAGCTGTTCCTGCCTCCAGAGGCTGTCCAACCTGAGGGCCCAACCACTGTAGGAGCTAATGACCAGGGGAAAAGGGGTAGAGCTGCCACCACTATGCCCTCAACAGTACAGGGTGCCACCTCTGAACTGCACCCCAAGCGCCAGAGCACACCCACCCAAAGAACGCACACCAACTCCCAGGCTGCACTCACTCACAGGTGAGACTACTTGAAACTACAAGGCCCCATCAGTGCTTACCCTACCAAGGTGCCAGAGATCACTTGATAGGCCTCCATTTTTCTTACTCCTATGAGCTCCAGCTCCCACCTGCACCGATAGATCCTGAACCTGTGCTCCACTGCTCCTCTTTCCCACTACCCAAACTGCTACTTCTCCATATGTCAATCTTTGAGGTAGGAGGACTAGGTTGGCAAGGGGCCCACCACATCCCTCAGGCCAAACTTGTGGCCATACCCTGACTCTCTTCTCTTCTCCTAGACCCTCCTGGAATCCAACAAATGGTGCTAAAACCCTCTCTTTTATATCCCTTAAAGATGTGGCCCCCTGTTGGCAACAAGCAAGCCCAACACCCCAGATCTACCGGCACCACTGCTCTTTCTCTGGCTAGCTACATAAATCAACTAGTAAGCACCTAGTGGGTGCTTAATTAAAAATAAGAGAATGTTTAACAGTCTAAAATTATTTTCCATCACCTTTGAAATAGCCATGCCCTGTATAATTCATTTATAGTTACAGTAATGCTTATTCTGTAAATCTAATCCATCTCCCCTGCTTGTGGCATATCCTTCTGTTACTATGGAAAAGACTGTGATGACACAGCGGGAGATTATGACTTCAGCTACAGTCAAAGACTCAGCTATAGATAAACTGTATGTACATAGGTCCTGTTCTTCAGTAACCTTAGTTAATAACAATTGAGAAGATAATTGTTTTTGAGGGATTAATGACTGGTTTGTGGGACGGGTGGCCAGGTGCACAACTGAAGGCCTCTTCTGTCCAGCCAGTCATTAATCTAAGGTAATGACTGGATCTGAGGTTGTTATCGTGGTTTTATCTCTCATAGCAGTAACAGCTTGCATTTTTTAATTTTTTTTAATTATTTCTCTTCTGGAGCTCTGGTTGCAAGCCTGCAATCTGTTGTCTCCCCCAACACTGGCCCCAGAAGATCAGGCTCCCCTCCCTTATGCATCCCATGACTTACCCTTCACGGCAAGGTGGTGGGGGAGCGACTCGACCCACCCCAACAGATCCATGTCAGGAAGGTGCCTTCTTGGGATGGCGCTGTGGGGCACAACTTCATTCTGCTGGGCTTTTTTTCCACTTTTCTCCCTGTGGGGCATGGCATGCAATGACGCCCAGTGACTGGGTGTCACGCACACTCCCAGTATGCTCAATCAAGCATCTGCCATGTCTTGCCTCCCATGTCTTGCGGCCATGTGCCACTGGCCACAAGCCTCCGCTAGGGGTCAGGCAAGTGCCGGCCACTAGAATCCCCCCTCCCCGGTGATGAGGAGCAGTCCATTGGATGCTCAATCCATCTCCTGCCTGCTGACCCATGGCAACCCGTGCCCGTTTCCGAACATGGGTCACCAGCATGGCGTGAGGTGTGGCGTCCAGCACATCAACCCTCAGCACCACTGGGCCGGTCTACAGCTTGCATTTTTTCATTTTTTAACTTACTGTTAGGATCTGAGTGGAGCTGCATGCCACACAGTGTCAGCTGGCAATTTGATTGGTCATTTCTAAGATGTTAATGACTAATCCAGTCACCAATCAGGGGTCTCGCTAAGCTCATGAATATATACAAAACACTAATTTCTTTCTTGATATAATGCTGCAATTCCCTATAAAATTCCATGTGTATGTCCTCTCCTGGCAGAAAGCACTCTCATCTACCTCTCTCCCACAGTATACAGTGGTGAATCCTAGTTCTGTAGATGAGTCCTCAGTTGACACGTGTAAAAACGGAAACCATTTCCTGCAGCAGTGTCCTGCCTCTCTTCATTTGTTGTCATTGCTTTATTCGCCCTGAATGTATTGGTGATGATGTTCTCTAGTAGTAACAGCTGATTGGCAGCTCACAAACACCAATTAGTAGTTATTGCTATTAGTAATCCCTTTTAGAAAATGGACTTTAAATTATACAAAATCTGATTGGCTGCCAGAGGTACATTACCTAGCAGATAGAGCCCGACGGAAAACAAGTACCAATTCGGGATGCCCCATTACTTAGGGTATTCTTGGGCACCCCAAATATTTAAAGCTGCCAACCACCATGTTTTTTCATCTCGCTTAGTGGCGACCAGCAGCATGGTTTTCAAAAGGCAGCAGCGTGCCTTTTCATAAACAGTTAACTCAAAACTCAGCCTTCCCTTGCTGTTTGGCACACACAACAAAAAGCAAACTATCTCTGCTATTGACCTTACATAACTGTGGTTGGCAGCCCCTTTTTAAAACCGCAGCCCACACCTCTCCATAGTAGTGAAGACACAACTGCTGCTTCCTGGGCACCTCAGAGAAACACTTAAAAAAGTGAAAACAGTCATGTCGTACACCCGCTTGCTAGTAGACATGAAACACAAATCACAATGACACCCTATAAACTTAAGTGGCAAACACTCTTCCACTTTTGTTACAGTTCTCCCCCCAGTGCTAGCTAGCCATATGCTCAGCACTACTCATAAACAGTACTTCCGTCAGTTCCTTGGACTGTGTCCCTGACTCACCCCAGCTTCACTCCCACTCCAGTAAAAACATTTAGAGATACGTGTGTTTTTTTTTTAAAACACAAATCCAGTTCTGCTTAATACAACAATGGCGTCAGTGGCATTACCTCAGCTTTATAATGTCTGTTTTCCTGATTGCTCCTGGCATTCACACTGCTACGTTCAATAGCCAGTAGTGTCTTGAAGCAAAAAATTATTTTAGAACTGTGCGTAAGTGGGGGGAAGGGGTTTCTCACAAGTAGCCGAATGTTTGTTTGCTGGCATTGGCATTGGTCATGTAGGAGTTAGAGAGATGCACAATAGGAATGGCAGTGAAATACTGAACTGAAGCCAACCCCGCCACCTCCTGCAGAGACTGATAGGCACTGGGGTGTGTCTTTGGGTTGTCAGGCATAACACCCATGCCATTTCACCACACCCTACCCTGCAGACACCAAGTGTCACGGTGTGCCTTGGGGTCTTTGGGCCTTTTGCTCACCCCATTCCATAAGAAAATATGGTGAGATGGGTACAGTATAGGAGAATGTGGTGAACTTTGGGGCTGAAGAGTCCAAGGCACACCCTAATGCCTGTCACTGGCTGCAGGGTGTGGGTAGGGGTGGAATGGCATAAGCATTACAGGTGACAATCCCACGTCACACCCCTGATGCCTGTCAGTCTCTACAGGGTGGGGCATTATGGTTGGATACCCAAATGCCCCGGGCATTGGTTGGTATTTTCACTCCAAATTTTCAACATGGGTTTTTTGTGACCCCTACCTTATGAACAGTGGCAATATCAGTCTGTTAGCCGAAAGCTGATTTTGCACAGCAACTATGCCATTTGGCACCATAAGTGAGAAAACACATTTTGAACAGGATGTGAAAAATGACAGCTGTACTGTTCATGTGGAGGTGTAAAAAATGGCAATATTGAAAATCTGAAGTGAAAATATGTAAAAACTGGTGAAGTCACGAGAGTGCATAGAAACTGCGCAATGCACACCCGTAATGTAACTAGTTTGGGGATTTTTTTACAGCAGATTGTCAACACAGGCATTTTGGGGCCTCTGCTCATGAACAGTGTCACTGTGATTTTCTTAATCTGTCCCGAACACTGATTTCCCACAGCGACAGCGAATTTCTGCACCAGAAGTGCGAAAACACATTTTGGCCAGGGTGTGATAAATGACAGCTGTACTGTTCATAAGGAAATGTGAAAAAAATGCCAGTGTTGATCATCTGGACTGAAAATACTAGTATTACATATTTGTGAACTTATGAGGGTGCATGGAAACTGTGCAATGCACGCTCATAACACAGTCATTTTATGGACTTTTGTCACCAAATTTTCAACATAGCCATTTTAAGACCTCTGCTTATGAACAGTGTCACTGTTTTTTTATTAATCTGTCCCAAACATTGATTTTGCACACTGACTGCATCATTGTGTACTACTTGCATGAAAAAACATTTTGGACAAAATGTAAAAAATGACAGCTGTAGTGCTCATAAGGAGGTGAGGTAAAATGGCAATGTTGAAAATCTGGTGTGAAAATAGCAAAATTTCTTGAAGTTATGAGTGTGCATTGGAACTGCGCAACGCATGCTCATAAAACAGTCATGTTTGGGAATTTTTTCACCAAATTTTCAACATAAGATTTTGGGGGGCCTACCTCATAAACTGTGACACTGTCATTTCATTACTCAGTCCTAAAAGGTGGCTCCATGCAGTGGCCGTGAAATCACCTTTCTGGTCTGAATAACAAAATGACAGTGGCTGAGTTCATGAGGTGGTGTTCCAAGAACCCCGTGTTGAAGCTTTGGTGAAAATATTCCCAGAAATGGCACAGATATGCACCAAAGCTGGAAAAAAAACTATTTATGCGATTATACAGCTTACCGGCATTTCTTCAGTCCGCGGTCTTCTTTGAAGAGTGCAGATGTGTTCCTGGTCCTCTGAAGATGGTCGCACTGGCCTCCGGAGGTAAGTATGGGGTGAGGGGGTGTGGAGGAGGTGGATATGCAGAGGGTGGGTGTGGATTGGGAGGGGCAAAAGAGTCAATGAGGGACCATTTTCTTTTGTTTAAGGTGTTTGTTGTTCTTTAAGATGACGTGGGACTTTTGCCATGCTGGGGTGGGCTCCCAGTGTGGCACCTGCAAGTTTGTTGGAGGGGGCAGTGGAGCCGACAGGGGATTTGACACAACCGTCAGTCATACAGTGTGCAGGGGTGGAGGGGGGTGCATAAGCACACCGGGGTGGGCTCCCAGCATGCTACTTATGTGTTCGTGCGGCAGGGATCAGAAAGGAACTGTCTATGACAGTTCAGATGCAGTGCTGACGTTGGTAATTTGCATACTGCCTATGGCAGTATGCAAATTGCCTACATGTCACCACTGCTGATTCTAGTGGTGTTTTTCCCAGAACTGTATGCCACTGCATCTGAATGGCTATCACAGACAGTTCAGACAATCATTAGTGCAGTCCAGCCGTGCCTGCAAAAAGGAGCAGGGCATTGGAAGTGGGGAAGGCACACCTATGAAAACTCGTATGATGGCACTATGTTTCTTGCACATGTGTGCAAGCAAACATAAAAAAATCAGCGGGATGTAGGGGAAGGGTTTTGTTTGCACAACCATGGAAGAACATGCTGCACATAGCAATAAAATAAGTGAGAAATGATGCGGTGTCCTCTGCTGATGAACATTGATAAGTGTATCAGTAGAGGCACTACTTTACTAGCAAAGCAACTTTAAGTTCATTTTTAGTCTTTTTTTACCTTTTTTAATTTTTAAATGTTAAAAAAAAGAAAAACACTTTACATGTAGCCCATTTTCTAAGCTGAAGTATATCCTCCGGGGCGTGCGATATGGGCAATACTGGACCTTCCAGGGGCTATAAGGCCCTCCACCTGAGGCATCGGGTCTCATTACGCCCCTGGGTGGTCTGGTATTTCCCAATGCCATCACCCTGACAGGTACAGTAGTATTGCCTGCTTACCTTTATCTAACCTCCCTATCACAAAAATGCATACGATTACATTGCACTGCATGTTCTAATGTACAGGCAATGTTTTAATCGGGAATTGTTCTTCTTTTATACCTGTATTTCCCTTTAGATGTTGATGAGTGCCATCTGAATGAATCTGAGATATGTGGACCGAATTCTACCTGTCACAATACAATTGGAAGCTACCACTGTAAATGTAAAGCAGGATTCATATCCAAGTCTGGGAACGATACTTTCAGGAATGTAAAGAGTTCGGCCTGTGAGGGTAAGACAACCAAAACATTACTTGCTCTAAAAAGATATTGCTTTAATACTATAAGTTTAGGAGTGGAGTATAATTAAAACATTTATCCAAGATCAGCTTGAAGGCCTGTACTGTCTTTATGTTCACTGTCTATTTGTTTGCTGTTCCATGGGTTAGTTTGAAATAGAATTGCGCAGTGTAGATGCTTGACTGAATTTCTGAAATCTCAAAATCACGATGGTATGTGTATTAACTTTATGTGGTTGAACTTACATTAAACTACTAAAACAAAAAAGTGAAGCTAAGAAGCATTGTTTGTGTTTGGGATAGGAAGAAGTGGGCTATTACTATGGTACCAGCCCAAGGGAGTGCTGGGAGCTGTAGTTTCTGACATCTAGTGGGACTACAGTACGCAAACAGAGTCAGGGTTTTTAAATTATTTTAAAGTGTTATACTTCTAATTTCGACCTAGTATATATTAGCTGGTTCATATTTTATTTGTGCTTATTGTTTTCATAAGGATGCTTGGGTAGCACTCGCAGAGTGCCTTGTTTCCAAGACCACCCTTAAAGCTTGACTCCTAGCGAGAGGAGATGAGCATGAGCGGACATGACTCACGGGTGGATGATCCACATGGAGGGGCCAGTGTTGTCTGCCAGCATCAGCGGATAAAGTCAGAAAGGAAGACAGAATTATCTTCACTTTATCCATTGGTGAGGCAGGACAGTGCTCTTAAACTCATACATTAGTGCTTGAAAACACAACATATCTTCCCTACAAAATGACTGATATAATACAGTAATAACTCTAGATGAGGAAGTATGATTTAAATACATTGGTTGTTCAATGTACATGTTAATAGGCGAACATATTATCAAGGGGTTTATCTGTGGCAAATGCCGTATCAACAGTGAACTGCAAGCAGAACTTAATACATTTTATAATAGATTACGCAAGTTCGAAGAATGCCAGGAGGAAACGGTCACCAGAATCAAGACAAAAGACCACAGCAATCCATCTAGTCTAAGCAATACCACTGTTGATCCAAAAGATTGGGGCAGTAAAAGAAAGCATACTAGTATACTGGGGATGAGGACTTGATTACAGATGACTGAAGTGAAGCTCAAACAGTCAATAGGAAAAAGAGAAGAAGAACTGCACTTGGAGCCCCGTGCAGATCTTGAAATTAGTGATCAGTACTCACAGCTAAGAAACAACGAGGTCACAGACCTGCTGCAAAAAGAAGAACAACAAATTATTACACCTATGGACAAGGAGGTCACACTTGACACAAACAGTATTGAATGAATACTTTTAAAGAAAATACAGCCAATCATATGTTGCTGGAAGTGCAAAGTGTTACCCCAGAGACTCCTACTAACCATAAAAAATGTAGTTATTTATAGGGGCCTCAATCTTGAGATATACAGATACTGTAATCTGCAAGGAGGACAGCATGAATACACAAGTTACATGCATGCCAGGCACAAAATTCAGGAATATATGACATGGCTTGAATAAACTAATAAAAAGTCAAGAACCCCCAATGGCAGTTACCATTCATGCAGGCATTAATGACTTGAGCAAAACAACAGAATTTGAGATAGTATATGAAATCTCTGCCATGGGAAATTGTTAAAGGACTGGAAATGTAGGGTCATCTTTTCTGAGATGTTGCCAGCTGAGAGAGCTGACATATGCTTGAAAGCTGTGATTACTAAACATAATAAATGGCTACACATTTTGCAGCTGAAGAAAGTTTCAAGTGGCACTGGCAAACCTTTAGTGGGCAAAGAGATTGTTATAGAATGGATGGATTGCTTTTGAATAGAAAAGAGCCAGCAGCCTAGGGCAACAGACTTTTTACTGTTATTAATCACAATTTAAACTAGTCGATGGGGAAGGGGGCATTTTCCCAAACAACTCTGCTACACTCAACACAATAAATAAAGAGGTGTATCTCACAACTATTGTAGTACAACAACCTCATAGGTCACATAAATCAAACTTAAACATCTTATCATTAAATGTCTGAAGTTTAGGAAAATGGACTTACTAGTGGCAGAACAGGAGGAACATCATTATGATGTCATCGCAATGACAGAACATTATCAGGATGCAAATGGCTGGGGGCAACAACTTGATGTCTTTATATTATATAAACAAAAAAAGAAAAGACGAGAGGAGGAGGTGTTGCAGTCTATGTTAATAATTTGTTAAGACACAGGCTCCTTGCTTTGGTCGATGGTAAAGATGTTTTTAAATATTGAAAACATTTGGATTGAAATGGAGAGTAAGTAAAACTCTATTATTAGCAAAATGTGTTGCAGGCCACCTGATTCTGATCATGAATATGATCCTAAGCTTTTTTCAAATAATCCTTAACAGGTGTCTGACAAACAAGAATATAAATGTCCTTTATGACTTCAAATTAACATCAGTTAACTGGAAAACAAAGACCGCAAGTGATCATTTGGGAACTGAGCTATTGAAAATAGTCTGTATTCCAAAAGGTGACTTCCAGGAACAATGAGCTGGTGCCTCCACATAATGAAATCAGACTACCAAAGCAGAGAGTGGTGCCACTCAGCACCAAAGGAAAAACAAAATCTCTAAGCTTGGTGAAGTTAAAATTACTTTACTAGCCAAAGTTAAAAAGCACATACAGCAGCACCCCACAACTGACCACCAACGTTTCATCTCACTGATGATTTATCAAGGCATGGTTAACCATGTAGCACATGTCATCATTTAAATGGAATACTTAAAGAGACATAACCTCCTAATACATATACTGCATAAAATCAATGCATGGACCAACTAGGAAGCCAGCAGTACACCAATAGGAAATTACACAACAAACAAGTGCTTTTGAGAAAGGGTTCGAGGAATCCAAAATGCATCAAGCACACAGAATGCTGAGGTTTGTTAAAGTTTATATTTATAGTTTATATTTATTTGCAACTAAGCCATGGAGTCACATTTTTCTATACTGAGGTGTGCCGGTCTTTTTGGGCTATGATGAATTTCAGAGACTTGAACTCAATCCAAATGCAAATGATAACTCGACCTTGCCCACATCTCGATCTTCACCTGACAAGGTTAAGTAAAAATTGCTTTTGATAGATCCTTACAAAGCCCCGATAGCTGAAAATATCTGTCTTTTCCTAATTAAGAGAATCAGGCAGGCTGTGAATAATTATAGACCACCAGCCTAACTTCCATCCTGGGTAAAATCATTGAAGGAATATTAAAAAAATCACATTGTTGATTGTATAATAATAATGGAATGCTTGACAGGACATAATGTAGATTTATGAAAGTTGGGCTTGTGTGACAAACTTCATCTCCTTCTATCAGTCACTTAGTGACCTCCTTGACCATATTGTCTCCTGTGATATAGTTTATTTAGATTTTGGCAAAGCTTTTAAAAGGGAATCTAACAACAAACTGTCACAAATGCACTCCGCAGATCAGGCCCTCTGCTCCCACAGTGCCAACCTCAAAGTGGAATAGTGTGAACAGGAGACAAACAGGGTAACCCTCTGTCTGTTTTGTGTCCAAATCACCTATTGTACTTCGAGGTTGGCACTGTGGGAGCAGAGGGCCTGGCCTACGGAGTACATTTGTGACAGATTTCCTCGAGTCCTGAAGGTCAAATGTGAACCTTATGCTAGCATACCCAGTTAGGCTCAGATATGTACCCTCTTCAGGGGATGCAGTACAATCCTTCTCCTAGTGGCACCCAGCCAGGTTCCCACAGTTGTACCCTTATGACTTAATATGAGACCTAGGTATAGTCTTACCTTTAGCAAGATTAGTAACACATTCAAGCCCTTTTGAACTCTTAACAGGTATCAGAATTAAACACTTGTTTAGCATTCAAATGCAAATTTCAAGAAAAATATTGTTTACCAAAAACTGTAAAATAGGTAACATATCAAATACAGAACATATACATTAATAACTTACAGTCAACTAAAATAAATGGGAAATTACAGAACAAAAAGATGCATACCAAATACTTAACAGTTCTTGCCTAGCTAGATGTTACTAGAAGTGCCTTGTTTGAGTTTAGCAACTACTGTAAGTGTCTCTCTCTCTCTCTCTCTCTCTCAAGTCCAGGGATAAAAGCGATGTTTCCCTCAGATGCCTACCCATTTCAAAACCCATCTCCCCACCCCCTTGGTGAGATCTCAGTTAGATCCTCCTATAATTTTAACTTCTTATCATAAATATCCACAGAGATGTACGTTATTACTGTGAAAATTAGCAACTACCAATTTCCCAAAATATGACACTCTTTCATCAAAACATTCCCTTTGATGTTTCATAACCCCACACTCTGTCACTAGTCCTCTTCTAGGTAAGAAAACCATTAAGGATCATTCGAATGACTTCCTTCCTGCATGGGTCATAAAATTCATATTTAGTTTCAACTTCAAAAGGGATCTTTTATGATGTCATCACCTGACATTTTGGCAAGAAGCCCTTTTGATAAAACAGAACAGGAAACTTTAATTAGGGTTTTCTCTTCACTGGTCAGTTTATGACATCCTGCTGCTTCCTCACACTGACACCTCTGATGTCAAAGGTCACTCACTGCAACAGCCAGCCTGTTTTGTGTCTAAGCAGACATTCACATACACATTTATTTATAATACAAATATTATACAATAATAATATTAGAGGGTTTATCATGCTACACTCCTCCCTGCTTAGGCTGAATTTGAAGGATTTATTCCTGAATGTGATGAGTTCCCCAAATTTAGTTCACATCTCAAATCGACAGGACAAACCATCAGCATTTTTGTTCACTGCCTCTGCCCTGTGGGAGACAGTCATGCCATAACTTTGCAAGGCAAGGCTCCATCTTAATAGCCTACCATTTGTTTTACCCATTTGTGCCAGCCAAACCAGGGGGTTGTGGTTGGTTTGTACCTCAAAATGCTGCTTGTATAGGTATGGCTCTAATTTCTTTAGTGCCCACACCATGGTAAGACACTCTTTTTTCACAGTAGAGTAAGCCTGCTCCCTGAGAAGCAACTTTTTACTGAGGTGCACTATGGGATGATCTTTCCCTTGGTTGGATGTCTGACTCAGCACTGCCCAAGCACCCACATTTGAGGCATCATTCTGGACTAAAAAGGATCTGCCATAGTCTAGACTTGTCAGTACAGGAGCACTGCACAATGCCTCCTTTAGTCTTGTAAAGGTTTGTTCACAGGCTGGTTCCCAGGTAATTTTCTTAGGCATCCTTTTCTTTAACAGGCCAGATAGAGGAGCAGCCAGAGCACTATAATTTGGTACAAATTTCCTGTAATATCTGGCTGTCCCTAGAAAACTCCTGATCTGCTTCTGTGTTTCTGGTATGGGCCATGCCATGATTACCTGTTTTCAGTTGGTTAGGATGGAGCTGTCCCCAGCCTACAACATGCCCAAGGTATGCCACCTCAGCCATGGCCACCTGGCACTTCTCAGCTTTTACAGTGAGTCTGGCCCTCTGTATCCTGCCAAGCACTTCCCTAAGGTGTGATAGGTGTCCCTCCCAGCTGGCACTAAAGATGGCAGTGTCATCCAGGTACACCATGGAGTATTCCTCAGTGCCATTTAACAACTGGTTCACCAACCTTTGGAAAGTGGTAGGGACATTCTTCATTCTGAAAGGCATTACTTTAAATTCAAATAACCCTATCGGAGTGATGAAGGCTGACCTCTCCCTAGCTCTGGCAGTTAACTCTACCTGCCAATACCTCTTTGTCAGGTCAGTAGTTGTAAGATATGTTACCCCTTCTAACTTGTCTAGGAGTTTGTCTGTCCATGGCATTGGGTGGGCATCTGACTTTGTGACTGCACTGAGTCCATATCAGTCCACACAAAAATGAGTAGAGCCATCTAGCTTGGGAACAAGGACCACAGGTGAGGCTCAGGTACTGTGGGATTTCTAGATGAGCCCTAAATCCAGCATTTCCTCCACCTCCCTCCTAATGTCCTTTTGGACAGCCTCTGACACCTGATATGCTGTCCACCATATGGGCGCCTGTGTTCCTGTCTCCACATCATGCGTCACTAAGGGGGTTAGTCCAGGCTTGGTCCTAAAAAGTGGGGCAAAGTCTGCTTAAACCTCTCTTACTTCCCGGATCTGGGCCGGGGTCAACTGGGGCAACATTTTAATTTCCTTCATAGAGGACTCCTGCTTGCCTTCTTCCAGAAAGTCCAGAAGGGAATCTTCTTTGTCCATCTCTTCCCCAGGACTACACACTGCAAGCACCATGTCAGCCCTATTAGCGTATGGCTTCATCATGTTGACATGGTACATTCTTTGTATACTGCATGTTTTCTGTCAGGTAACTATATAATGATGTTTATGTCATTTACCCATCTGACTACTTTGTATGGTCCTGCCCACTTGTCCTGCAGCTTATCTTTCCAGACCAGGATTAGGACCATGACTTCCTGACCCACAGTATATGAGCGAGCTCTGGCTCTGCAGTCATACCACATCTTTTGTTTTTGTTAGGCAGCTGCCAGGTTGCTGTGGGCTGTCCCCATAAACTCCTTCAGCCTTTACCTAAACCTAAGGATATAATGCACAATAGGAGTTCCCTGGGTGGCATTTTTGCTTTCCCTGTCCTCACAGATCAAGTCTAGGGGTCCATGTACCCTGCTTCCATATAACAGCTCGAAGGGCAAAAACCCTGTCAACTCTTGGGGCACCTCCCTGCATGCAAACAAGTAGGGAAGGTATTTCTCCCAGTCCCTCCCATGCTGTTCAGCAAATGCTTGGAGCATTGACTTAAGGATACCATTAAATCTTTTCACAAGCCCATTGACTTGCGGGTAATAAGGTATCATGCATCTCTGCACCACCTCACACTTATCCCACAAATATTTCATCAGGTCCGACATGAAGGAACACCCTCAATTGGTGATACTCTCCTGCGGAAAACCAACTTGGGAGAAAATCCCTAGCTAGGCATTTGCCACTTTGTCTGTCCTCAGTGAGGATAGGGTGACTGCCTTTGTGTACCGGGTGGCATAATTCACCAGTTAGGATGAACCTCTTCAGAGAGGAGCTGGGGGTATTTAAAGGACCCACAATATCCATTCCCACCCTCAGGAATGGCTCCTCCACTATGGGCAAGGGAATTAGGGCAACTTGGGTTTTCTTACCTGCCTTGCCTATTTCTTGTTACTGGTGACAAGACCTGCAATATGCCTTCTCCTGCCATGTGACGTTGGGCCAGTAGAAATTCTGGGCCAACTGCTGCATAGTGCACATGATTCCCAGATGACCAGACATGGGAATATCATGTGCAATCTTGAGCAACTGATCATGATACCCCTAGCGAATGACAGGCTGCTTGCCCATCACCCCTCCCTCTGTCTTTGCATCCTGCATATACAGCAGTCCATTGCCCCAACAAGCTTTGTTTCCCATCACCTCCCTGTGCTCTGTCAGAGTCTGCTCAAGCCATCAGCTTCTGTAAACTAGGGTCACTTTTCTTCTCTTGACACATTCCCAAGGCATGTGACAGGTCCCCTTCAGTTTCTATATTAGGTTCCCTAGCTCTAATGTCAGGGCAATCAGGATCACTGCCATCCCTAACCCTCTGACTATGGGTCACGCCTTCCTCCTTGGAGTAACTATCCATAGCTGTTCTGTTCACTGCTACCTGGGGAATTTCTGCCCCCTTTTCATTATCCTCCATATCAGGAGACACAGGCTGGAGAACCAGCCTCCCAGTGCTTTCCACAGGGGCTTCTTTGGGGTCCAGGTAACTACAATTTTCCTTTGTTGCTTGGCTGTGGAAAACTGCACACACTATCCTGTTTGAGACTGTTGCCAATAATTGCATCAACAGCCAAAGTCTCAGCTACAGCAACCTATTGCACAGTCTCCCCTGTCTCACCCCAGTCTAGAAGAACACTAGCAAGTGGCAACATTTTCTCCTCCTAAGTGAATCCCTGTACAGTCACAGATTGATTGGGTATAAGCTGATCAGGTTGTACCAAATCCCCTTTTACCAAAATCAGGGATGCCCCGTGTCCCTTAACCCATGTGTCTGTATCCCATTCACAGTGACTGGGTATATGTGTTCACTCATGTTTACTGGCATGCTTTCAGGGACACACAAACAATCCATTTCATTCCGAGCACCACTCTGTGTACTGCTTGCCCTTTTAGGGCACTGCCTTGCAATATGTCCAGTTTCTTTTCAAACCCAGCATTCATTTCTTCTCTCAGGTAAATCTTTTCTTTGTAACCTGGGGCTACCTAGTTTTGGTGGATGAAGGGAGGATTTTAGCTGCCCTGAAGGTGTACTTTGCCCTTTCTGCATTGCCACACCTGCCCCATTCCCTCTCAGAGCAGGTCTGCTCCTGGCATAGCGGTCCAAGAGTTCTTCAGCTTCTTGCACTGTTTTTGGATCTCAGTCCTCAAGCCAGGTTTTAAGCTCTGCTGGGCATGTCAAAAAAACTGCTCTAACAGCACAGCATTTTCAATTTTCTCTACAGAGTTTGCTTCAATTCCTTCCCAACAACATTTCAAAAACTGATGTTGTTTAGTGGCTAGCTCCTTGTAGCTCATGTCAGGGCTTCTCCTGAGCTTACGGAATTTGACTCTGTATGCCTCCTGCTGTTAGCTCATATTATTTTTAAAAGGGCAGCTTTAAGTTTACTGTAATCATTACTGTCCTCATTGTCCATTTGACCCAATGTATCCCAAGCTTTCCCGGTAAATAGTGGGGATAGCTGGAAGCTCCAGGACCCTCCAGGAATATTTGCCTGAATACACACTTTTTCAAAGGAATTTAAAAAGGCATCCATAACTTCCCCCTCTTTAAATTCAGCTATCAATTAGGAATTTAATTTGTAACCCAGTCCTGTAGTTCCAGTTAAACCCAGACCACTTACTTGCTCTGGTGCTGGTGTTTAAAGTCTTTGCTTCCCCAGTTCAGGTTTCCTCTGGCGCTCTCTCTCCTCTCACTCGACCTCTCACTGAAGTTGTTGCTGTTCTTATTCGGCCTCTTGCTGCTGTCACTCAGCCTCTCACTGCTCTCACCTCTCTTTTCTCTGGAACTCCAGTTCCATTCTCCACAACTCCATCTGCAGCCTGATCCCTTCTGGCTCCAGAATGTTGGTGACCTTCCCCTGCTTCTGTGGCCCTTGACTTGCACTGGTTCTGCAGTCCTCCTCACCAGATCTGGACACTGCACTGGCCCCTGGTCCCTCCATGCTCAAGTTTTGGTCCTTCCCAATTCCAGACTGTGACTTCAGGTCTTAGATATCAGCTGCCACAAGAGCCTCTATGAGGTGCTGCTTTTTGACTTGTCCCTCATGCTGGACTCCTCTCTCTTGGCACAACTGCCTCAGTTGGTCTGCAGTGTGCTCACTGTAGTTGGAAGTCATCTTCTTCCCTAACTATGTCTACACTAGCTTGCACCAGAAAAAAAAGAAATAGGGAACTTAGACTATAAGCACAATGATATAGATCTGTTTACTTTTTAAAAATGACTGCCTTATTTTGCATGTGAGCTATACAGTATTAATCTGACACACTGGACTGTTAATGTTCGTGTTACCAAATACTTTTAGATTGCACTGCTGAAAAACCAAATCTGTCACAAATGCACTCTGCAGGTCAGGCCTTCTGATACCACCGCTACTATCAAATCTGTCACAAGTGTGCTCTGCAGGTCAGGCCCTCTGCTCCCACAGTGCCAACCTTGAGGCTGGTAGGTGATTCAGACCCAAAACAGACAGGAGGGTTACCCTGTTTGTCTCCTGTTCACACTATTGCACTTTGAGGTTGGCACTGTGGGAGCAGAGGGCCTGACCTGTGGAGCACGTTTGTGACACAAACTACTTTTGAAATTAAGTAATCTGAAAATAGACAGAAATGTGGTTAACTGGATTTGCAACTTGCTGGTGGGATGAAGATAGAGAGTTAGAGCTGAAGGTGCTGCATCCGATTCCATCAGTGTGATGAGCGGTGTTCCCCAGGGCTCAGTGTTAGGTCCCCTGCTTTATAATTCATATATCTCAGTGACTTACACCATGGCTTACGCACTATCATGAATAAATTTGCTAATGATGCTATAATTGGGGGCAGAGTAAATACAATTGATGAAACTTTCAAAATACAGGCTGATCTAGACACCAATGCCAATTGAGCTGTGACCTAGGAAATGAACTTTAATCTTGATAAATGTGTGGTTATTCATACGGACAGCAAAAATGGTATAACCTTTTATAAACTCTGAGGTACAGAATTATAGTCTGTCACCAAAGAGAATGATCTTGGTGTGATAATCCAATCTAACCTATCATATAGGCTTAATTGTTCTACAGCAGTGGCAAAGGAACAACAACTTCTAGTCTGTATCAAACTTAATTTTGTCAGTAGATGTAGTTAAGTCATATAGCCCCTGTACAGATCCCTGTCGAGTCATGATCTAGATTACTGCACCCAATTTTGGTCACTATATCTGAGAATGGACACACATTGGGTAGAAAAATTACAGAAGTGCTTTACAAAAATCAGTCATGGATGTGAAATGCTTGACTATAAAGCTAGACTGACACAACTGGGGTTGCACAGTCTAGAAAAAAGATGCCTTCTGGAAGGCCTTATTCTTCTTTGTAATCTGATTTGTCTTTATAATATGATTAATAACAAATAACTAATGTCTGACCTTGGGTTTGTTTTTAGGAATACTGGGTATAACACCAGAATTCATAACAAAGAAATACTGGGAAAATCCTACAGAAGCAACAAAAGAGGATTGTTTTACATACATAGAGTTGTAAAGTATTGGAACAGTTTGCACCAGCCTATTGTGGTCTCACCAACCATACACTGCTTTAAAAAGCAGCTAAGTGCAGTAATGAACATGTGGGAATGCAAGTGCATGTACTCTCTATGGTGAGGGGTGGACTAAAAGAATGTCTGGTACATATCCACCCCTAATTACCTAAGTACCTTTGTCCCACCATCTAGGTGATGTGACTCCATACGTTAGCCCTAAATGTACCATGCTTGAGCTTCAGGACACTACCCCACAGTAAATGGTAGTACAGTGGTGGGGGGCATGGCCTGAGCATCAGCAAGATGGCAGCATAATCCCTAGCTCCATTTTGCACCGGGTTAAATCTGAGCATTCCTAATGTGATCCAATCGCATCCGCTGACCCCAGTGATGGGTCTTCAATAACCAACTCCCCCCCCCAGGACTGCCCTAGCCATTTCTTTCATCTTGGGACCCCGTTGTTAATGCACACTGTGGATCCATTCTGAAGGCAGGTATTCCAAGAGCAGGCCCTACAGGCACTGACCTCAGTTTGTGGTAACTGCACCAAGGGCCAGAGAGCTTGACTTTCTATTGTGGGGGAGAAGCGATCCCTGTTAATTTGTGCAGTGCCCCTCTTCCTGCCTAACCTGTGCCCATTACGTTGAGGTTTTCATCATGGCAGAATCTACCCTGATGCAGAACTCAGTTGCTCCCAGTGCCAAACTGAATCACTCGCCACACGAGCAGCAGGTTGCTGACTCCCTGACCCAGATCACAAAAATACTAGAAGTACTGCTAACGTGGGTCGATGGCATCAGTGCAGCCCTATTGGAAACTTTTATAGCTGTCCAGGATCTGGAGGATGGAGTAAATGTGGTGGAGCAGAGGGCTGAAGAGCTAGAGAGCTGACATAGCCAGATATGGTGACAAGTCCAGGAACACAACCAAAAACTAGTGAGACTGTGGGAGAGGGTCGAGGATCAGGAGAACCAGGGATGTTGGAATAGCATCGGAATTCTCAGCGTCCCTAAGGGTGCGGAGGGTCCAAATATGGAAACGTTTCTGAATGACCTGCTGCCCAAATTGCTAAGAGAGTGCTGGAGAGGCCTAGTAGAAGTAGAGCGGGCCCACAGGCTTTTCTCCAAAACCGACCCCCGCACCTCTCCTCCTCAGCCCATTATCGCCTATATTCTGAGGTACTCCACAAAAGATCAATTTCTAA
This sequence comes from Neoceratodus forsteri, assembly GCA_016271365.2. Taxonomy (NCBI): domain Eukaryota; kingdom Metazoa; phylum Chordata; order Ceratodontiformes; family Ceratodontidae; genus Neoceratodus; species Neoceratodus forsteri. Next base: position 115,574,507 of record JADMNL010000035.1, on the reverse strand, counting down.
GAGTGGCTCGGGACCTGGGAGATGTTTCGTGGAAAGGTTCTAAAATCTCCTTTTTCTGAGATTCTTCACATGAGGTAGCTACTAGGTGCAAGGCTTTTGTCCCCATAAGAAAAGTGCTTCAGGTACATGGTTTTAAATATAACTTTAAGCACCTTACCTCCCTTCATGTGTCCAAGGAGGGTAGAGAGATCACAGCCCAATATCCCCAGGAGGTGGAGAACTGGCTGGCCAAGTTTTGGACTTCTGTCTCAAGGAAAGCTACTTCTCCCAGGAAGCTTTGGGTCCCAGGGGGCCATGACCAAGGGAGTAGGAATCAACTTGAAGGGAGACAGTTGCAGGGGGAACAAAATAGCTGTGGGAATGTCCAGCACATAACTCTGCCCACCAGGTCCAGCCTGAAGAACAGGCTCAATTTCTCAGACCCCTCCTCAGCCAGAACTGTATCTCCCCAAGATCCTTCCAAGGCATCAGCCTCTGGTGTAAATTCCTTTCATGTAGTAAAACCATCGAGATCCCAGTCAGATGGGAGACAGATCAAGACTCAAGCAATCACCTCCCCTCCAGCAAAGCTCCTTAAGGGAGACAAAGTTTCAGAAAATGATGAGCCTCTTCACAGGAAGGAGCACCTTGAGGATATGGACACTGCTACCCCTTTGGACTGGACTGTGGAATCGGAGAAGGAGTCAGAGAATGATGAATGGCTAACCCATCCTGTGAAACTAGGGCCTATTTCTTTCACAGCTGCGGTGACCAAAGGACTGCCACAGTGACTGCGTGGGCCTGGCATGGGTGGGGACCACAGCATACACATGTTCATCATGGATGGGGGTGTGTGTAGCACTGTACATAGGGGATAGGGTTGGCCACTGAGGTGCTGCATCATGAGCTCCTGTGCGGCAGCGCACCGTTCGATGGGCATTATATGGGCAACATCCGTCAGGGCATTAATCACAACCATGTTCAGGCATTGTACTTAATGCTTGTCCCACTCCAGCTGCTGGAGCACAAAGTACTGTGCCTTCATGTAGGACTGGGCACACGTTGTGCTGCAGCATTTTTGCAGCAGTGTTGCAGTCCCTTTATCCCAATTGTCATCCAAGAATGACCGTGCTGCTTCCCTCATGGTGCCTCTTCCAATGGCTGGTGAGTATGTTGCACTGGTGCCACTGGGACCATAAGACACATCAGATGACACCAGATGGGCTGCTCGGGGGCTCATGCCAAGCATGCTGTGCCCCTCCTTCTGTCCTCCTCTTGGGGCCTCGTTGCCAAATACTGCCTTCATCCTGCTGTTCCACAGTCTTCTCCTCACTGGTGTCACTGTCAAGCTGGGTCTCTGTCTCCATTTTCATACCTGTTGATATAGGAGGTGCAGATTACTATGGTGTGTGCCCATACTGCCATCACTCCCAGCAGTGTAGCCTGTGGCATAGATACATACCTAAGGCATCCAGGTGCTGACTGCTGCTCCCCTGTGACAGCTACACTGCCACCGTGGTCTGCATGGTCACCACTGCAGCTGATTTCATAGCAGTTGCTGTGTCTGTGGGTGCAAAGCATCACAGTTAGTCTTGCCATGGGGCATATTCCCCATGTGTCCCCTCACCTATCATTGACTACTACCTGCCATGATGCCACCCATCCACCTCTCCATGGACCGCAACATCTGTCAGGGTCTCTGACATCATCCATTCCAGTGGCATGAGCTGTGTGTTAATGCTCGATGGGCCACCCCCTATGCTCTGGCATGCCTGTGTCTCCACAGCCACTTTTGTCTTGACGGCTGCACTTGTGCTTTATTGCGGTGAGGGTATGGGCCTTTTGACTGGAGGCATTCACACCAGCCTGGATATCAAGCCACAGCCTGGCCTTAACCTTGGGAGTGGAGGTGAATGTCTGCACCCCATACAGCCGGTTGTAGTGCTGCCAGATGTCACTGACAGTAAGCACAACCTGCTTGCCTGTGAAATTAAGGGCTCTGGGGCATCCACTGCCCATGTGTGGACATGTCCATGGTGCAGGTCACCATGCCTGGCTGCCTATTCTTCTTGTTCCGGTGGTGGTGGAATGGCCTCCACACCACCATCTGTTTCTGCCCTCGGGTGGGTCAGATTGGACTGCATGCCATTCACTTCCATGCTGCTGTGCTGTGCGTTGCCTTGCCCATTTATGCCTCCTGAGGAAGGGTAGTAGTACCCGAAGCACTGGGGCAGAGGTTAACTCCACGCAACCTGTTCTATTTTTGCTGTTTGGTGTTTGGAATAAGTTTCAACTTTTGAATTTTAAAACTGTAGTAACTTGTCTTTATTTGGGACATTTACAGACTAATAAGGAAGAATTGTACTGCAGTACATTCAAAACTGCATTCAATCCTAAAGCAGCACATTTGTGTTTAAACTAGTTACACTGTGGTAGTGCACTCACCTGTTTGGAGTGGCCCATATATGGCAGGGTCAAGTGGCGGTCCCACATTGCCTGTATATGCCACTGTGGTGTGCACGCCATGCTACGCGGTCCATGCTGGCACATTCCCAGTGTGCGCATGGCACATGCTGAAGTGGGTGCATGCTGTGTGTCAGGGGGGCGTTGCACACCATGTAGCTGCATGCCACATTTACTACTGGTTACCACATAGTTTGCACTCTTGTTCATAGGCACCAGTATGCATGTTTAACTATCTCTTCAGTACCTGCTTAGATTATCACAGTATGGCAGACGTCTCTATGTTGTTCACATCAAATCCAGTAGTTCAGGTTTTCTGACTCACACAGCTGGGTTCCTACAGATATAAAGCTCTATAGGAGATCGTTGGTTAGACAATAAACAATCAGTAACACCACTGCTTAGCATGAGAGGTAATCTTATATTGTGAAGACTGTTTCTCGTGCTTAGCTGTCCTTGTGTTTGATTTACTGGCTTGTTTTACTTCAATCCAAAATCAGTTCACCACCCCCCACACCATTCTCACAACACATTACCATTAAAAATTAAAGTACTGCAGTTAGTCAAAAATTCCTGTCTGTTTTAGTTTTTCTTAAAATGTGTACAAATATTAAATTAAATGTTCTGTGTATCGCAGCTACAAGTCACCTGCTAGTTTCCATGACAGCTGTTTGAGCTGCACTGAAACAATGTAGTGGCAACAGTACTGCAGGACCTTCAAACAGCTGGTTGAATTGAGGTATCCTTGGCCAGCTGGCTTGCAATTTTATAGTCAACAGTAGCAATAACAAATTCACATTATACAGCAACAGTATAATGAACCTCTTGTAGTATGCTCCTCTGTCTCTGACAAGCAGGCTTTAAAATCCCAGTGCACAAAAGTGGGGACAGAGCAGACACTGCAAACTACAGGCTCATCTCGATCCTTTCCCCTCTTTCAAAAGTGCTGGAGAGAATAGTGGCTGATCAAATCACAGATTACCTCCAGAAGTACAGTCTCTAATACCTTCAGTAGCATGGCTTCCAGAAGGGCCACATTACATCTACTGCTTTGGTCGAGTTCACCGACTTTGTCCATGAGTCCCTGGATCATGGCAAGCTTGTGGGGTCCATCTTTACAGACCCCACTAAAGCTTTTGACAAGGTAAAGCACTCCCTACTTTTGCAGAAAATGCTGACTATTGGGCTGCCTGCCACTTCTGGCTTCTGGTTTCAGGACTACCTATCACACTGATCACAGAGGGTAACTATAGACACAGCTGTCTCCACCGCAAGAGAAGTCAATCTGGGTGTCCTGCAAGGGACTATCCTTGGCCCTCTCTTTTTCGGTTTCATACTTTATGCTGATGATACAGTCATCCTAAACAGCGATTTCATTATAGTCCAACTCCAGAATGACCTACAGTACACCGTCAACCTTCTATAGGATTCGTTTAACACACATAAATTGCTACTCAATTCTAAATTAAACAAAAACCTTGCTTCTCTCTAGCCATCAAAATAGGAAGAGCAACCGACTTCTGACTATCACTAACAAAAAGGTGGATCCTCTTGAACAAGTCCACTCTTTTAAGTATCTCGGGGTCATGATTGATGACGCGCTTTCTTTTACACAGCATATTGACCCGGTCATAAAAGCAGTAAACACCAGACTTGAGTGTACTCTGTAGGCATAGGCAGCACCTAAGTAACATATAAACAACACCAAGTGGAGTATCCACCAAAAGCTAGGTGCCGCCTTCCAACTAAAGAATTTGCTATCCTTCAAGGCACGCCTTGCTATCGCACATGATAACCTGCTCCCTCTCTTGACTATTGCTCCCGGTCTACTCCCATGTATCCTCTTCCCAATACTCACGACTAACCACTATGTACAACTAAATTTGTCATTTCGCTCTCCAAGCACTTCCATGCACCCACCACTGCTCACTCTGCCCGACACTGGGGTGGCTCCCTTTCCATGCATGCTTTGACTATGCTAGGGGATGCCTAGTGAGCAACTCGCTCAGAAACCAGGACCTGTCCCCATACTCAAAACTCCTGATGGACAGAGTGACTTCGAGGCCACTCAGAGCATCCTCTAGGTCCCACCTCTGGCAGTCCCCCGTGTCTGTACCGATATGGGGAGGGGGTATAACTTTTTCAGTCTCGGCCCCACAATGTGGAACAAACTTCCTCTGTCAGTCCGGTTGTCACCCACTCATCTAGCTTTCAAACATACTCTGAAAGACTGGCTCTTGAATAACACCCACTGTAACTGCACCACAAAATAATATTGTCAATGGAATCTCCATTTCTTTATATCTCCTTTCTTCATAAGACTCTTAGCCCCCCCAGCCTCTCATCTATCTCCTCTGCTATCCCAGCCTCTCCCCTACCGCCTCACTCCCTTCACACACACCCCAAATCTCTCCAACATCTCTTCTCAAGGACAATAGAAATGTGTTTCATCCTGAACCTATGTGTCCTTTGTTACTGCTCTGACCCAGGAACTGTTTCTCTGACTTTTGGACTAGTATATGTACTACTGTACATGGACAATGGTTTAATGTATATATGTATTATGTTATGTATTTTATTGGCATAACTGCTCTGCACCATATAGTCTCAGTACACCTTGTTTTTTGCCTCATTTATTAACATCTGTAGCCTAACTCCAATGTTACTTTGTAAGAGTGTCATCGATTGTGTTTTTTATTTCACTTGTATATTTTTTATTTTCCTCACCACTTCATGCTCGGGGTGTATATCTTTGACACTGTCTGTCTATGCTTGCTTTCTCCTGTTACTGCCACCTTGTGGCCCAGGTCCTGCCTGAGAACAGTCCCCTGGATCAGTGCACCTACCCAGTTATCAAAGACATACATACATACATACATACACACATACATTCATAAATAAATAAAGCCCACAGCTGTTTGCCTAACAGTTTCCAGCTCTGTACTGTTGGTAATAGACTATGGGCTGGTGGTTTACAGTACACCCTCTGGCACAGCACTCAAATGGATAGCAATGGGTCTTAATAAGGCCTGCAGACTTCCCCTAGGTGCTGATACACCTACCCACTCATGTGCATTGTATGAAAAGGCTTTACCTGAATTACAGGATAAAGTACCAGATATGCCTCCTGGGGAAAAAAAAAAAACATTACTAGGCCACTTACCTCCCTGCATCCAAAATATTCTGAAAAAGTGCTTTCTTACATTTCTCCTGAATCTACCTCCCTCCACTTTCATAGCATATCCCCTTGTTCTTGAGTATCCTTTTTTTCTGAAAAATACTTTCACCTTGTACCTCATTTACACCCTTAAGGTATTTGAAAGACTCAATCATATCTGCTGTTTTGCTCCTTTCCTCCATGGCATACATATTGAGGTTCCTTAGCTTTTGCTTGTAGGGCCTATGATGCAGGCCCAACACCATTTTAGCTGTTCTCCTCCGGACTGCCTCTATTCTGTCTACATCCTTACGGAGATGTGGTCACTAGAACTGAACACAATACTACAGGTGAAGTCTCACCAATGTTTTATACAGTGGTATAACTGCCTTCTTCTTTCTGCTTGTTTTCATGTTTGACTATAGCCCAGAGAGAAAGGCCCAAACAAAGGCAGTAAGTGGGCTGTGCGGCATATAGCAGAACTCTCTACTGGCCACAGATAGGTAGGGCTTCCAAACAGCAGACTGAGTTAGGGCACCCCAAACCTGTTGGTGCTTTTGCACTAACTTGGTGCATTCAAATAGGCCAAGGCAAATGACCCATTTGCCCATGCAGGGAACTAATAGGTCATTTATATTCCATTACAGCCTCATTACATTGTGAAGATCAATCTTGTTCTTGGATTGCATGCTGGCTGTGTACTCTATACTGCAGCTTGTGGTCAGCAGTGGGACTGTAGCTCAAAACAAAATAAATAACAAAAGAAAACCATAGAAACAATGATAACAATGGCAGAAATGCAACCACTGGTCCATTCAATCTGCCCATAAAACCTTAACAAATCCAGGGCCAAGGCTTCATACACTATTATAACCCACACCATCCACCCCCATGCTCCCCACCCTACTGCTGTCATTCTGAGCAACCACTAAGCCCTTCATTTTGTCCCATTTGTGTTTGACCCAGTTGATAGTTTTGGCACATACTGTATCAGCTGGCAGATTGTTCTGTGACTCCACCACCCTTTCTGTAAAATAAAACTTTTTCACTTTCCTCTTGAATCCCCCACCCTGTCAGTTTCCAGTCCTGGTCCCCTGTTCCTGATCTGCTACTTATGCTAAATGGTTTCTTGCAGTTTACCTTGTTCATTCCTTTCAGGAACTTTAAGAACTCTGTCATATCCCCCCATCTGGTCTCCAGTGAATACATGTTCAGTGCCATCTGCTGATCCTTGTAAGATCTGACCTGCTAGCCCTCAGTCATTTTGATCACCCTATACTGCATAAAAAGCAGAGTTACCCCATCAAACCCAGTCCTAGTGGTTAATGAGAAATTATCCTGATGCCAGTTGTACCCCATCCCTCACCCAATCTCCTTTAGTTAATCCCTCCCTGGTAGTCAAGTGGCCCCGCCTACTGGTACCATATCCCCTTTTGTCTACCCCCTCTTCTTGACAGTGAATACCATTACCATCTTGAGGCCGATGGTAGGGGATGGAGACAGGGTGGACAAAACAGAATGGCACTGGGAGGGGTTGTGGGCCACTAGACTACCAGGGAGGAATTATTTAACAAAAAGTGATTAGCTGTGGGGGGGGGTATCACTGGCACAAGGGGTATTTATTAAAATTGCATCCGTTGGGGTGGAGTATGCCTAGCACCAGAAACATCTAAAAATGAGAATCTGGTAAGGGAGGGACGTACATTGGACAGCTGGGTATAATAACTAGAAACAAATAGGGAGGCAAGCCAGCTGGCACACTGGTATGACTACTACTTGCAGTGCCACTGACCCAGGTTCAGGAATGAGCCTGGTTTGAAGTGACCGACTTGGGGGGGGGAAGAAGGATCAAGAATCCAGGAAATTGCTTTCACTTGGTAGTGCAGTCAGAGCTACACTGTGGGTGGGAAGGAAACCAAATGCTGCTGTGATGTTCACACTTGCATGCAGGTTCATGCTTGAGCACCCACACAAGCCAATGTCCTGTGAGTGGAGAAAGAGAACAGGAAAAATGCCCAACAAGGCAGGATGAACAACCAACTCCATGTTTGCCCTGCACCAGTGACCCAGGCACTGATCCCATATGGATCCATTTTTGACGGATTGAGAGACATCCCTGTGACCCCCGCCATGACTGGTAAGCTGTGGGGGAATATGGGAGTCAGGTAAGTGTAAGCCCCCCCCCGTGGGTGCTTACCTTATTTGTCCCCTGTTTTTCTGATTGCTCCTGTTGCTTCCTGTTGCTGGTGATGTCCCCCAGTTGTCCCTCGATATCCATTGCCGCCTGTCCTGAGTCCAAATGTGCCCATGGGCCCCCCAAACAGGTTCTATATTTATTTTTTGCCCAATACAGGCTTAAGGAGCAATGCAGAGCCACCGGTATTTCCCCAATACACATCAAGGCCGGCTGTCAGCTCACACACGCGTTGAAGTGTGATCCTGGTTCCAACTGCAATAGAGGTCAAACGAATGGCTTTCCGGTAGTCCCAGCCCCTGTTTGTGAGAGGTCGGGGGCCAGTGAACAGAACAAGGCCAGAGAAAAGCATCAGGACTTTGTGGATAAAGAGCGCCAATCGTGCTGTAAATGGGGGCTCATGGATATTAAATAGGAGCCCATTCATATGTATAAGGCAGTCTGCCTAGCGTCTTGGGACACCGAATTCTAGTGCTAGCTACAGCTATGGACTGCAGCTATATATTTAATAAGGGCAGTGTTTTTGATGGCATAGTAATGGCAATTGAAACATGGGGTAATCATTTAATTAAATTACTTCTTCGGGCTGCACCAGACTATTAAAGCTGGAACAATGTATGGACTGCATGGGGACTGAGTTTTGAGTGGCAATGTTTGCAGCCAACCAGTCAATTGAAAGCCAGGATGTTACAGCCAGGTCTCTTGGGACATTGCCAGAGACTTGTGGGGGAAAGAAGGGATTACATTTAAGTATCCAACCAGGGGTCAAGGGGGTATAATGAATATTCATTTTTGGGAGAGATAGTTGATTAGACCAATCAAGAGCTTCAGAGAGTTCCCAAAACCCCAGAGATTTTTCTGCCTGAGTTCAGTTCAGCACAAGCCCCTCCAAAAGGAGGGGGGCTCTGGTCCTTGCCAGAGAGAATGGGCCTGGTCAGTTCAGGGAGAGTCCTTCCACAGGGGAGGGGGACTCTGTTTCCTGAGAGAAAGTTGCTGCAAGGAATTGGAGTCAATGGCCTGGGGGTTGCCAGTCATTGTCCCCCAGGGCTAACATAGAAACATAAAAACATAGACTTTGATGGCAGATAAGGACTGCTTGGCCCACCTAGTCTGCCTGCTTCCCTACATATTGGATAAGCTGCAGATTCTAGTTAAACAACAGCCTACTTCCTCCTACCTCCCCGCTATAATCACCTTATGTCTGTCCCATGCATTCTTGAATTCTCTCAGGACGGCGGTTTCATGTGTCCACCACCCTCTTCCTGAAAAAATACTTCCTGACATTGCCTCTGATTCTTTCCCTCCCTATCTTTAAATTGCGCCCCCTTGTTCTTGCACATCTCTTTCTCTGAAAGATGCTCCTGTCTTAGACTTTGTTGATTCCTTTGAGGTACTTGAAAGTTTCTATCATGCCCCCCCTCTGCCTCCTTTTCTTAAGGGTATACATATTAATCTCTTTAAGTCTCTCCTCATATTGCTTCTGTTGCAGACCCTACACCATTTTAGTTGCCTTCCTCTGGACTGCTTCCATCCTATATATATCCTTGCAGAGATGGGGTTTCCAGAACCGCATGCAGTACTCCAAATGAGGTTTCACGAACTGTCTGTACAGAGGGATAACAACTTCCTGTTTTCTACTGGTGATGCCTCTCCCTGTGTATTCCAGTATTCCTCCAGCACTCCTTACTGCCTTCTCACATTGCTTACCTACCTTTAGGTCATCTGATATGACTACCCTGAGGTCCCTTTCCAGTTTTGTTGATGTTTGTACCCCACCCCCCCATTGTGTACTTTTCCCCTGGGTTATTGTTTCCCAGGTGCATTACTTTGCACATTTTTTTGCATTAAATCTAAGCTCCCATATTTTTGACCATTCTCCAACCTTGCCAAATCCCTTCCTCGTCCCCTCCCTCCCTTGTATATCAACCTTGTTGCAGATTTAGGTGTTACCTGCAAAGAGGCATACTTTCCTTCCAGCCCTTTGCAATGTCTCCTATAAAGACATTAAAGAGGATCAGTCCCAATACTGAACCCTGCACTCCACTAGTAACCCCTTCTTCAGAGTGTGCTCTGTTTACTGTTACCTTCTGCATCATGTTGGTCAGCCAATGTGTTACTCAGACAACCACCCTGGGACCCACTCCTAGGTTGGCTAACTTGTTTATTAAGCTTTTGTGTGGGACTGTGTCAAATACCTTGCTAAAATCTAGGTAGGCCATATCCACAGCTCCTCTCTGGTCTACTGCTTTGGTCAACCAGTCAAAGAAATCTATTAGATTCATCTGACATGACCTTCCTGCTGTGAATGTATGCTGCCTCGGGTCCTCTGCCCCACTGGCCTCTAGGTACTCAACAATTCTTTCTTTTAGAAATGATTTAATCATTTTCCCTACCACTGAGATCAAACTAACAGGTCTGTAGTTTCCTGCATCTGTCTTGCTCCCACCTTTGCGAAGAGGAATCACATCTGCCCTCCTCCAATCCTCAGGTGCCCCACCATCCTCCCAGGATTTGTTAAAAAGGGTAGCCTGTAGTGTCACTTTTTCTCTCCTTAGTTCTTTTAGAATTCTGGGGTGAATCCCATCAGGTCCCATTGCTTTGTCTACCCTGAGTTTTAGGAATTCTCTCAGGAATCTTTCTTCTGTGAATGGACTGGTATCGACCTTCCTGTCCACAGTGCTTCTATTGATTGGTTTAGGTACCTCCCCCTCTACTTCTTTTGTGAATACTGAGAAACTATATTCATTCAGAATTTCTGTTTTTCCACTGTCATCCTCCATCCACCTCTCCCCTTTTTTAAGCGTCACTATCCCTTCCTTGGTCTTCCTTTGCTCTCTGATGTACCTATAAAAGGCTTTATCCCCTTGTTAACTGAGTTGATTATCTTTTCCTCAGTTTGGGCCTTCACTATTCTGACTGCCTTCCCCTCTCCCTTCTACTTTATCTGATACTGTTCTCTGTCCTGTTCATTCTGTGATTCGTTATAGTTCCCGAATGCTATCTTTTTTACCTAACCTTCCCCAACACCTCTTTTGAGAACCATAGTGTTTTTTTACTTCATTTTGTTTTGTTTATTTGCTTCACACAAAGGCTTGTTGCCTCTGTGATGTCAGTTTTGATTCTCTCCCACTGTTCTTCCACCCCCCCTTTTTGTCCATTTGCTAGTGCATTCCTTAGGCACTCACCGATTTTGCCAAAGTCAACCCCCCCCCTAAAGTCCGGTACTTTTGCCTTTGTATGGCTTGACTCTATGGCCATGTTTATCTTGAACCACACTGTTTGGTGGTCAATAGTTCCCAGATGGCTACCCACGTCTAAATCTGTGATCCTCTCACCATCTCCATTTGCGAGTGCCAGGTCTAAGATTGCTCCCTCCCGAGTGGGTTCCAGCACTAGCTGTCTCAGGCATGCCTCCTTCAGGGTATCGAGAATGACCCCACTTTTGGATGTTGCTGCAGCAGATGTGCTCCACTTATCTCCTTGCATATTCAGGTCCCCCATCAACAATATCTCCCCTTTTTCTGACATTCTAAGGATGCCTCCTATCATTTCTTTGTCCATTTCCTCTCTCTGAGATGGATGTCTGTATATAACCCCGTGTGGATTGTGGTGCCATTACCTGTCTCCAAGTTCACCCACAGTGCCTTCTCTCCTCCCCATTTACCCTTTAGTACTGTTGCTTTGATCCCTTCCCTTATGTAGAGAACTACTCCTCCTTCTCTTTTACCCTCCCTGTTCCTCCTGTAGATTGTATACCCTGGTATATTTACATCCCAGTCATGGTTCTCTGTGTACCATGTTTCTGTGACTGCCACAATATCCAGGTGTCCCTCATCCATCCAGTCCGCTAGTTCAGGAAAATTGTTACCCAGACTATGGGCATTAGTACTCATCACCCTCCATTTTTGATGGCCTTACCTCTTTTAACCCCATCCCTGCCTTTACTGTCTTTGGTTTTTTTCTCCATTTACTCCTGTCCTGTTCCCTATCAACCTCGCTACCTTGGTGTTTACCTTGCTGATGACCCTGTTTTGTGAGGGAAGGCTGGGAATTCCCTGCTTTTGATCAGCACCTCCACCCTTGGCTAGTTTAAAAGCTTACCAGTGAAGCATTTAAACATATCACCTAGGAGCCTGATTCCCCTCCTGGACAGATGCAGACCATCTTGCCAGTATAGGTGTGTATCCCTCCAGGTGGAGTTCCAGTCCCCAATGAAGCCAAAACCCTGTGCTCTGCACCAGTTTTCCAAACATTCATTGAATCACACTGTGCATAGTAGCCTAGTCTCACCCATGCCATAGACAGGCAGCACTGCCGAGAAGGTTACTGTATGTGCTGCTTGCCTAAGTCTCCTCCCCAACTCCACAAAGTCCTTCTGCACTGCTCTGATCCCAATCCCAGCTAACTCATTTGCCCCCAAGTGGACACTGACACCCAGTTCCCTGTCCCATGCAGATGCTCTTGCAATCCTGGGGATTGCTTTCTGTCTCTCTAAGCCATGGCACCGGGCAGGCACCTTATCTCCCTCTCCCCTTTTTCCCCCAGTTAAACCCCCTAAATAATTGAGTCCCCCACCAGGATTTGCTTCCTTTCCCTATGGTGTCCCATGCCACCCTCCTGTGGGCCTTATTCATGGCAGTTCCCAGCCATCTCCTTGGTCTCCACTGTGGGTACCTTCATAGGGAAACTATGCTCCACTAGAACAGCATAAGGATTGTGGAGAGGTGCAGCTGGAGGGATGTGCCTCTGTTCTACCACCCTCACCATCCTAGAGCCCACAATGGTCCAGATGCTTCTTTTCTTGGCAACCTCTGAGGCAGTGGAGGTGGCCCTGGTGTTCCCTGGATGGGGGAGGTTTCCCTACTCCTGTCCAATTAGGCCTGGAGATTGGCAACCTCCTCCCTCAAAACACAGAGCTGACTGCAAATAGGCAACATTGCAGCCTCCAGAATATCTCCCGGGAGACTCCTGCCCCACAGCTAGTGCATTGCACCACTCTCCACATATCTATCATTCTTCCTGTTTACTTAATATTTTTGTTTGTTTTTTGCATGTTTTTTTTGTTGATATGTGCATGCGCTTACCCTCAATGCAATGTGCTGGGCTGGTAAGGCAGTTGTATGCCACATGCCCTCTTGGGGAAGTGATGTTAGAATCCTTGGTATAAAGGAAATAACACCTTTGAGGGGTGGGGTGATGGGCAGGGTGGATGGGCCCAAGTCTGTGTCCTCTGGAAACAATCAGCTACAAGCTATGGTCCACCACGCTGGTGAGTGTTGACCTTCCTTTCAGCAAGATAACCTGCACAACGATCTACCAGAAAATATACCCAGCAAAGAATAATTACAGCTGGTGAAAAATCAAGCAGTTGGGCCCAATAACTATGATGTAAGCCTCTCCTGACCCAATACAACCTGATGTTCTGTGCTCTGAGAACAATCAGAGGAACCAGTTTCCACAACCTGAGGTCCTGTCTGGGTTGAATACACAGACAGCAGGGTTCAAGGAGACAAAATCCTATGCCGCCAGTAAATAGTTCACTGTATTGAAAAATAGTTTGATGCAACCATCACAAAAAACTAGTAGATAAATAATCCAGCCAAACACAAGAGAAAGCCAATTATGCAGTATTTCAATCCTTCTGAAGTTAAACTCACAACACACAACATAGAAACATAGAAGCTGATGGCAAATAAGGACCACAAGGCCCATCCAGTCTTCCCATTTCTTTTTCTACCTTATAAATGTGCCATCAGCCTTTGCTCTGTCAATGGTCTATCTAATCATACTCATCTGTATTGCTCCATTATGCCTATCCCATGCCTGTCTGAAGCCTTGCACTGTATTTATATTCACCCCTTCCTGAGGTAGGCCGTTCCATGCATCCACCACCCTTTCTTTGAAAAAAACTTCCTCACATTACCCCTTAATCGACCTCCCTCTAATCTCATGCTTTGTTCTCTTACCCTGCTATTTTTCTTATATTGAAACATGTTAGACTCTTTCACCTTGTTAATGCCCTTAAGGTGTTTGAATGTTTTGATCATATCACCTCTCTCCCTCCTTTGCTCTAGGGTATGCATATTGAGCTCTGTTAATCTGTCTTCATATGTTTTCTGATGCAGCACCTGCACCATTTTGGTTGCCCTTCTCTGGACTGCCTCAATTTGATTAATGTCCTTGTGAAGGTGTGGCCTCCAGTACTGCATGCAGTACTCCAGATGGGGCCTAACCAGTGTCTTGTAAAGAGAATTATTACCCTGTACCCACTCTTGTGATACTCTGCCAATACACCCCAACATCCCTTAGCCTTACCTACTGCTTTAGTACTCTGCTTGGATGATTTCCGGTCATCTGTGATGATGATGTCCAAATCTCTTTCTTCCCTTATGACTGCCAGCAACTCCCCTCCCAGCCTACAGGTGGCTTCAGGGTTTCTGTTTTCCATGTGCACAATCTTGCACTACTTTGCATTGCCAGCTGCCGCTCTTCTGACCATTTTTCTGCAAACTCCTTCTTGATTAACAAAAATAAAAATAATAAAACCCCAAAAAAGACAAGACACAAAGCAATACCAAGTTTGAAATTTAAAGTTAAATAAGGTACACCTCCAACAGAGTTGAGCAAGAGCGAGCTTTGTTGCAGATTAGCAGTGTCTCCCCACAGCTCCCAGTTGTTTCAAAGTAGCTTGTTTCTACCTTTAAGAAGATGAGATTTTCTAATTGAAACTGCTACACACCAGTAGCTTATAGTAACCTGATCACTTCTGGAAGACTCCACCCAAGATGATTGGCTGAAAATTACCTAGAATGTAAGCCTCCCCTGACCCAATACAACCTGATGTTCTGTGCTCTGAAGACAATCAGAGGAACCAGTTTCCACAACATGAGGCCCTGTATGGGTTGAATACACAGACTGCAGGGTTCACTAGCATTTGCCTTTCCATATATGGGAAAAAAGTGGGGAATCTTCAGCTGTGTGAGAGCTGAATGAATGTTCTCCTTCAGTAATGAGATTGCCAATGAAGCTGTAATTTCAGGAAATGAAACACTTTCTGAATAATTCTGAGTGAGTAAACTTCTGCTTACAAGTACAGGTTTATTTTATTTATTTATTTAGTTTTTGTTAACCGGGTAGGTACACTAAACAGCATAGCTGCCTATTTTCATGTACAACCCAGGAGATTACAACAAAGGGCATGTAGACAATAGTAAACACAAGAAAACATCATGGGAACAAGTAGAAGTCAGACATAGCACAATTATACAAAATACTCAGCTATGATAGTACATTTGCAGAAACCTATAGGTAGTAACAAAACAGGACTATAAGTGCAAATAACTAACAGTCATAAGTCATACAACTAGTGATTAAGTGCTAGAAGAGAGGAAATAGTGAGATTTCCAGGCAGGTTTGAGAGTAAAAGAGGTTGGAGCCAGTAGGCAATTAGGAGGAACCAGTATAGGAGTGGGTGGATAGAGAACAGGAGCAAGGTTCAGAGCTTAGAAGAGCCATACAAAGCTCCTGTTTGAAGCTGTGTGGAGAAGGGGAGATTCTTAGATTTAGTGGAAGGGAGTTACATAGTTTAGGGGCCCAACTAGAGAAAGTATTCTCCCCCATTTTGGTTTTACATCTCGGCCGGACAAGAAGGGATTTGTCAGCTGATCTCAGTGAGTAGGCAGAGGTCACAGGTTTGAGCAGGCATCTAGGAGGAGCTTATATTCTTTATAAAACAGTAGGAAGTAAACTGACAGAAGGCTGAGGGGGTAAACCATCCCAAACTGGAGTATAGTGTGCATTGGTGAGTAAGTCTGGGTAAAGACAGAGCAAAATGTCAAATGCTGTTGTAGCAGACATCCCACTTTCGGAGGTGTCCTCTGGTAGTTGCCAGAAAGGCTATTAACCCATACACCAATTTGGGTCTCAGGATCCTCTCTGCAATGTCCATCCTCACCATGGATGTTAGGTTATCTCTCACCTTATATGCCAGTCCAAGTTGAATATTGATGGATTTAATGACTGAGGCTACTGTAGGTGCAGGTCAAAATCCAAGGCGGGATAAAGGGTTACTTCTAGGTATTTAAAGGAGGTAACTGTGTTATGGGGAGAGCCATCAAGTGCTCTGATACTTAATGGTTGGGTGCAGGACCGAATTTTAGAACCTGAACAGAAGAGCATAGTCACCATTTTATTTTTATTTAAGACAAGCTTGTTTTGCAATAGCCAGCTCTGAAAGGTATTGAAGTTACTATTGAGATTCAGGTCGATATCTTAGAGGTTTGAGGAGGATGAGTAAAGAACAAGATAGTCAGCATATAGCAGACCTGATCAGGCACCAGTGAGCAGTGGGAGGTCATTTATGAAGACTGTAAACAGAAGAGGACCAACAATAGAACCCTGGGGCACTCCAATCCAAATAGAAGCAAGAGGGGGCTTAGAATCTCCAATCTGGACAAATTGTTGATGCTTCGAAAGATTATTTTGGAACCAGGCCATGACGGAGGTACAGAAGCCTAGGGATAACAACTTTGATAAGGGCAGCGAG
Organism: Neoceratodus forsteri; assembly: GCA_016271365.2. Classification (NCBI taxonomy): domain Eukaryota; kingdom Metazoa; phylum Chordata; order Ceratodontiformes; family Ceratodontidae; genus Neoceratodus; species Neoceratodus forsteri. The sequence goes on along the minus strand of JADMNL010000035.1, from coordinate 115,558,169 downwards.
TGGTCAACTAAATCAAACTATTTTGTAAGATCAGCAAAAGTAGCCCCAGTGAGAAAGCCATTGTCCATAGTGAATCTGACATCATTTGTAAACAGTATGAGAGCAGTGGATGTATTGTGCCCACATCGGAAACCATGTTGGTCAGGGGTGAGGAGCTTGAAGGAGTGGAGGTAATCCGAGACCTGGGTAGTAAGAATTTTCTCCAACATTTTAGAGAGGGTGGAGAGGATGGCAATAGGGCGGTAGTTATCCAGGTTAGTGGTGTCCCCCTTTTTGTGGACCGGCACAACTCAAGCAATCTTCCAGAGGGAAGGGACATGTCCTGTAAGAAGACACAGGTTGAAAAGTCTAGTTACAGTAGAGACTATAGACAGTGCAACAGTTCTTAAGAATTTTGGTAACAATCCATCCACCCCAGCTGATCCAACAGGAGAGAGAGACTTAAGTAAGCATAAGATTTCAGTCTCAGAGCATGGGCGAAGGGTGAAAGATGGGTTGGAAGGTTTAAGGTTATCCTGCGGAGTGACAGGTAAAGGCCCAGGAGGTTCAGTATAGGAGGAGAGGTCAGTGAATCTGGAGTTCAGAGCCTCGGTGATAGTGAGCAGGTTTTTGTAATTACAACCATCCACGACCATATCAAAGATGGTATTGCACTTGTTTTTCCCCATGATGGTGTTAACATGACTCCAAAAACCACAAGAGTCACTGACAGAGGTACTAAGGAGCCAACAGTGGTAATTGCCCTTAGCAAATCAGATGGAGACCTTGGATAGGTTTCAGTCTTCTGTACTCTGGCCATTCTGATGGGGACAAGGTTAGCTTAGCTTTGTTCAAGGATTTATCCCTCTTTTTGAGAGAGGACAGGAGTGAAGAATTTAATCAGTGGGTAGCAGATCCCCGGATACTGAATATTTTTACTGGGATATATTTGTCTTGAAGGCTCAAAAGTGTGATAAGGAGGTATTGAGCAGCACGTTCTGTATTACAAGTATTATATAGAGGTGCCCAGTCCATGTTCTGTAGCTCCAAGAGTAGGGCTGTTTTATCCTTTTTTGAAAAATCCCTGAAAAGAATTTCTCTGGGGGGGGGGTGGTTTAGGGGCCCTAGCCTTCCAAACACAGTAAACTGGGGAGAGGTCACTGACTGAGTCTGATAAAGCTCCAACAGCACTGATCCTCTCAGGCCTGCTGGAGATGATCCAGTCTAGAAGAGACTGGAGATTGCTGTTACTAGACTGTCTGTTCACCATTTGAGATAGGTGTAACCTGCCGAGTTCAGCAACATAGAGATTAGAGTTTTTCCCTAGCCAATCCTGGCTGAGGTCCTCCATAACAATGAGCTCTTGTCTACCCTTTAGCGAGGAAAGATGGTCAGTTACCTTAGTCAGGCCTGTTAGCCCATTTTTGGGAGGGTTATAGATGCACACTACATTTAACTTCTTAGTGAGACCTAAGGTAATAACTATATGAGTTGTTTCACATAGACAGGTAGTGTTGACCGGGAGGACCGTAATGTCAGCATCCTGTCTGGTATAAAACAAAACACCACCACCCTTTTTAGCATTTGGATGATCACATCTGTGAAGTTTATATCCATTGATATCCCGGAGTCTTTTCACTCCTTCAAATGAAAATCAGCTCCAGAATTACCAGGGGATCAATGCCGCAACATTTCCATATCCCTCACTGCCGCACAGCCATTGGACAGCGTTCGTTCACCTACAGGGCACCCACTTGATTTAACTGTCTTGCCAATGATAAAATCAATACCACTGGGCTAGGGGCCTTCAAATCCAGGCTCCGAAACTCCCTGGTCACTTCCAGCATCTGTGACTGTCATGGATGTCGTCTATGCAACTCCGCTCCACTACCGCTCTTCCTATATCTAGCTCCTTACATAATGCACTTGCCCTAGTTTGGCCTCTGCCCCATACACTCCACAGCACCTGACAATGCCACCTTCCTGGCTGCTTCACCCCACCCCCCCCTTATCCTTACCTACCCCCACTTCTCTCTCTCTCATTTTCTTACCTCCGCCTTGCTCCCTCCCATTTCTTTCTACCACCCTCCCTATTGTCCTCTTCCTTCCACTTTACCTCTCCCTGTCTGTTTGAAATTAATTTTATATCCTTAACCCTTATTTGTGTAACAATTTTGTCTATTGTCATGTGATACCTATGTCTTGACGTGGAACCTTTGTGAAAGAGCCCTGGGCTTAAAGGTAATTGTAATCCCAGAATTGAAATAAATAAATAAATAAATAAATAAAATTGATCCTACATAATGAATCTGGTACATGGGGTTTTAACCGGTCTCGGTTAGACCTAAGACGTCAGGGGAGTTGTAAGCAATCCAGGCTTCAAGCTGTGCAATATTAGCTGACTGGCTTCTAATGTTCATATGTGCAAGCCTAGGCCCCTTTTCTGTGAACCAGTAAGATGGGTTCTTGGGAGTGATGCTATCAGGAGGTCCCTGGTTAGGTTCAATATCGCTGGAGAGAGAGAGAGAGAGCGATGAGATAGGGGTACCCAGGTCTTAACGAGAGATGTTTGGAGTTTGCCCTTCAGTGGCATATAAAAAGGGGAATGGCTTAGTTAGTCAGCTATTCTAGCAAATAGGATAAGCTTTAGGAGCCAGAATTCAGGGATAGAGGTATTAACCCTGATAATTAGGTTTGAGTAACAATAGCTCCAGCCCTCAGCTTTATTTGAGTAGCCAGAGTCAGTAGATGGCTGGCAGAGAAGATCTACTGAAAGTTGGAAGCCTAGCAGAAGGGAAAATACTCCTACAAAGTTGCAGTGAAGTGAGATCACCCCCATTGTGTACACTGGTAAGGAAAAGAAGGGAAGGTGCAGTTAGGGAAAAAGAGACAAAGCAGCAAATTCAGGATTGGAGAGGGGACAGAAGCAAATGTGCAGTTGACTGCAGGAGTGAGATAGTGACTAAGTCCAAGGATGAAACTATCCAGCAGGCAGAGATATAGAGCTGCAACTAGAAACCTTATTAAGGCTTTTGCTAAGTGTGGAGATCTATTCACATGCTTCCTGGGGAATCCAACAATGAAATTCACTAGCTAGCTGCCTTGAAATCCTCACCCCAGGAGAAATGGTCCAATCACTGAGGGAAAAAAGAATATCCATCTCCAAGGAACAAGCATTTAATAAAACATGAGGGAGGGAGAAAATTTGACTTCAGTGTCTCTCACAGAAAAACAGGCTAGGAGCATACAATTAAATCAGAAAAAGCACCATAAACTCTGAGATTGCAATGCACACAGAAATGCCAAACACACTAGAGAGCTGTAGTGCAAGGCACAAATTCGATTTACAGCTCGAGTGGACAGAGAGGCACATTTAAGTCAGTCTGCACAGGGGTTTTTGCAGTCTCCTCTAGTCTGCAATAGTGGAGAGATAAGATGAGGTAGAAATTCAGCCACAGCTCGGAAGGCAGGGAGCTGCTTAAAAAAAGGTGCCAGAATTCCAAGCTGGGTTGCCTGAGGGCTTGAAATGGAACCTGTTGGCTACAGTACCTCGCTGGCTTCATGGTGGGCTGGTGAGGTCCAAGATCCATGGGGAGCACTGCAGTGGCCTGAACAGGGGCAACTAGGAGCCTTGCTGGCTTTGAGGAGGGCTGGTGAGGTCCAAGGAGCCATGGGGAGCACCATGGTGGCCCAAACAGGGGTGACTAGGAGCCTTGCTGGCTTTAAGGTGGGCTGGTGAGGTCCAAAGAGCCATGGGAAGCACTGCAGTGGCCTGAACAGGGGTGACTAGGAGCCTTGCTGGCTTCAAGGTGGAATGGTGAGGCCCAAGGAGCCATGGGGAGCACCATGGTGGCCCGAACAGGGGCGACTAGGAGCCTTGCTGGCTTTGAGGTGAGCTGGTGAGGTCCAGGAAGCCATGGGGAGCACTGCAGTGGCCCGAACAGGGGTGACTAGGAGCCTTGCTGGTTTCAAGGTGGGCTGGTGAGGTCCAAGGAGCCATGGGGAGCACCGCAGTGGCCCAAACAGGGGTGACTAGGAGCCCTCCTTAGGGTCAAGAAGCCCACAGAACCAAGAGGTGCTGAATTTCTGACTGTACCTGGTGTTTGATTAGTGCCAAGGAATGGGTGGACGTCTGTTTATTCAAGTAACCAAAGAAGGGTCCAGTATTTTACGGAATTGCTGAATGTGAGTGTTTAAGAGTACCTACAGGGGTGGAAAGTTTAGTATTCTGAGGATGGAACTTTTCCTAACATTGCCTATAGGGACAGTGAATGTCCATTTGAAGCTGTAACCACCAGCTGGCCAAGAAGGACTTTGATATTGTGATTTGTGGTTCAAGAAGTGTCTAAGAAAGTGAATTACTGACAAGTAGTGTGCTATTCTGGTTAGGAGTCATGCCTTACTCTCCTAAGTTGTGTTGTGGAGAGAGAAAGAGAATTGCCTATGCATGGGCTATGCTAGTTTTGAGTCCTTCCTAGCCCAAAGAGAAAGCACCCATGTTGAAAGACTGTTTCGAAAGCTAAAAAGAACAATGCCTGCCACACCAGCCACATGGTTGAAGGAATTGTGACCACTTGAAGGAACCCAGAATGTGCTGAATGCAAGAAAAAGACTGTTTTCTAGATTGGCCCGGGAGTCCGACTGGTAGTGCACTAGCTATGCACTGCCATATGCACTTTCCCTTGAGGGGCACAGCCTAGACATGGTGGTCTGAAGCATACTGGCCCTAGTCTCAGTCTGGTCTATTCCATAATGTGACTTCAAGCCCAGAGAGAAGGAGCAACCATCAAAAGCTGAGGAAGTTCCAGCCTGCAAGCTGCAAGAGCCTTTTAAAGAGGGGTCAGCCAAAACTCCGGCTGACACCTCAGCTAAAGCGTCTTCTGATGATGACATCCAAACCGTGAGTAGGCAGAGCCATTTCAGCCATCCCAAAACAGACTGTAAATAGTTATTCCTAGTTCTGCCATGTTCGGACATCAGGCCTAGAATGTAAAAGTGTAAAGTTTGCTCTCCCAGGATCAGCCAGAATGATTTAAAGAAGTATCATGTAATAACAGCTACCCAAAATGAGCAACTACAAAAACAACTTATTTTGGACACTATTATTCTGGGCTACCCTGCAGAATACCAAGGGTATGGGACAGCGACTATGGGGGAAGGGTGACTGGAAGGGTGGAATAGTGAGGAAAAGGGGAGGAACAGGGAAGGGTTTGTCAGGGAATGGACTACCTACTGCTGCTGAGCTAGCCATGTGGCGTGATGGTGTGGGAGGCTAGCTCTGGCAGAGCAGGTTCTGGATTCAGGACTGGGAGAGGGTTGCCTTTTGCAGCAGCCGTAGCTACTGCACTTTATTTTTTCCCGATATCCAGATTTTGCCACCTCCCCGACATGTACGCCCCCTGGAGTTGAGAATCCTAATTTAGGGGGGCGTCGGGGACAAAGCCCAGCCCCCACACAAAAACACTTTTTTATATCCGGATGTCAGGCCGCCATAAAGTGTATATCGCTGATTTGTTTTTCAGCAATATACACTTGCCATAATAGTGATCACTGTTTTGCAATCGCTATTATGACATGAAACCATTTAAAGATGATCTTAAGAAAATATAATATTTGCGTTTTATTAATGCCCCAACCAGCTGCAACAGCAGCCAGCTCAGCTGCAACTTTAACAGGCCCACAACCTAATAACTGAGTACTGGGTACCCAGGGTTGTAATGCAGAATTGCAGCAGGGTTCTATAATAGTCTGGGACTGGTACCAGTGAAGGCATTTAATGTGTATTTGCCATTAAATTCAGCTAGTTAACTAGAGAGAAAAACCTGAATATACCTGATGGTTGGTGGGGGGCCAGGGTGATTAATGTCTAGATTTAAAATGCAAAGTGGTTACTCTGATGCCAATTGCCAAATGCCTGAAATGGCAGTCAGTCAGTTCTCTAACCTGTGATTCCAAATCACCCATTCCTGACCCTCACCCATTGTAAATAAATGTTGGTTAACCATTTTTTGTAAATCTTAGTGTGTGAGGATATTACTAGTGAGAGTCAATAATTTCTAAACTGCTGAAATGTGGAGTATTGGTTATTGATCTGTGTGTGGGGTGATATTATAGCAATGTGGGTAGGTGCAGCATCCCAGGGGGTTGTACCAGGTATTATTCTAACCCACTAAATGTATACTCTGGGATGAGGCACTGCACAAAAATGTTATCTGTGGGAAAGAACAAGTTTTAAATCAGATATGGGAACCCAGGCCCCTCAGTCAGGCAAGGATAAGCAGCCCATCAGAAAACAGCAACCAGGTTACATTAGTGTGACAGAAGCCACATTACAGGACTGGTGAGACTGGCCTGAAGTGGGCCTGTTGGAAAAGGGGAGCATAAAGAGATAATTGAAAAAAAAAAGGAAACAGAGACCAGTTGCAGGAGAATGAATGTTTTGTCTTATGTAATAGTGAACACAGCACCAGTGCTGTGGGGTAGTGGCTATACCCAGCTGTGTGCCTTGCTGAGTAGGGTTTTTGTATTGTTAAATAAGTAGCCTTTTAATGCTTACAAAATCCTTTCAACATACCACTGCGCCCTGCATGTAAGATGTTCTTCCTCATTTGCACAGGTACAGAAGTGTATGTATCATGATCATGATAGCCACTAAGCACCATGCTACTGCACATGTAAACAATAAACCACAACAGGGTATGCATTATAGGATTTTAATGGATTCACCATGGGTGAAATAAGGCATGAGTCCAAAGGCAGAGTGTTATTATGCCCAGGGAAATGCATTAAACTCCTATGATACATACCCTGAAGTGGATTATTGTAATTATAAAATGGTTTGTAAGTCATTTTTAGAGAACAAAGTGACATTCTGTATTTGACCGTGCAGTGCTAGGAATTTAATGCACAGTCAGGTGACTTGTTTTAGCCAATTAAATTCTGAGATTATTTCTTGCCATTTTATATGTCTCTTTGAATATACAGTAGCTGGGGCTACACTAACAAGTTTTTGGCCATGCTATATCCCTTTAACATGACACTAATCCTAACCATGGGCTAAGAATTTGAATATGTCATCCTGTTTTGTTTTATGAGGTGTGTCACACTGTGGGGTGCTCAGTCTCCTTCTCTGAGATCCTACCAGTGCCTAGAGCCAGTGTGGGAAACAAGCAGAAAATCAGAGAGGTGAATGAATAGCTAGGGGAGTGGTGTGGGACTAGGGGGTATAGCCCATACCCATACCAGCCTGGTGGGCGACTGGGGTGTGACCTGGGAGGACAAGGGGCTTTATGCAAGTGATAGACTTCATCTCAGTTTGGAAGGAAAGAAGATCTTGAAACAAAAACTAACCAGCTTCATTAAGGCTAGGTGGGGTTTACATTTTATTTATTTATTTATTATTTATTGAAAGGTTTCACCAGGTAAGGTACACTGAACAACAAGTTGCTCGTCTCCCGGTACGAAGTGAGGGAGCGGGTTACGGGAGTTACATCGTAGTATAATGTACAAGCAATTTACACATAGCGTATAAAGCATAGTTTACAAAGTAGATAGTTTAAACATATAAGGTGACCTCATGGATGACCAATAGTGGCTAAATAGTACAAATGCTCCTACAGCGTACATGCAATCAATATACAGACATGACATTAGTTGTTAATGTAGTATCAGAGTGTAAGAATTTAAGGGACAGATACAATTTAAGGAATTAACACAGTACTTTAGCATAGGGTAGGAGAGGTGCATAATGAAAATAGAGAACACTAAGGCCTACATTCATGGACTATTAATAAAAAACTCTGTGTAGGGAAAATAGCAATGTAACAGAGTCAGCTAGTAGGCCATGGCGAATCTCACAGGCTTTGAGGTGGAGATAGACAATGGAAAAACAGTTACAACAACATAAAACTAGGAGCAAAACTAAGTGCTATATATAAAAGTGCTACAAGTAGGTTATACTTAGACATGCAGGGCAGCAGACAGGTTGTTAGACCAGGAGGGGTGGATAGGTGCAATTAACAGAGAGGAAATTATGTAGTGCTTTATTTATTGAGTCGGGTGAGGAGGAATATCAGATTTGTGTAGGAACTGAGTTCCACAATTTTGAGAGATGGTAGGAAAAAGAGGACTGGCCAATTGAGGTGGATCTCTGGGGAACTGACAGAGTTCTGTAGTCATGGGATCTAAGGAAGCTAGAGCATGTGGTCGGTGTGGAGATGAAAGAGGTAAGATAAGGAGAGGGAGTGTACCAAGCCAGTAATTAGAGATGAACTTTGCACAGTGATGCAGCCGTCTATTAGCTAGAGATGGGAAAGCTAAAGCACAGCAAAGGTGACAGTGATGGGTTAGGGGAGGTGCATCAAGGGCAAAGCGGCAGAAGGAGTTGAAAAGTGTATCCAAGTTAGCTAAGAAGGTGGTGGGAGCAGAGCAGTAGACAACATCGCAGTAGTCGATGATCGGGAGAATCATCTTTTGGACCAGTTCGAGCCTTGCCTGGGGTGGGAGGCAGGAGCAGTTTCTATATAAGGTGCTGAGTTGAGGGCAAGGCTTTTTCATTATGGCATCTAAATGGTCCGAGAAAGTGAGATGTTGATCCAGCCAAACACCCAGATACCTGAAGGACTCCGTGGCATCTATAGTAGCCCCATCGAGAGTAGCGAAGGCGGGGAATGATGGGAGCCTTGACAGTTTCTGTCTAGTGCCGAACATCATGGCCACTGTTTTCTTGGCATTTAGGAAGATTTTGAGAGATTGGAACCGTCCCTGGACATTATTGAAATCTCATTGAAGCCTAGTGACAACATCCAAGGGTGATGGCCCTGAGGAGAAAATAACTATATCAGCATACATATGTATGGAAGATGATGTACAGACGAATGGAAGATCATTCAGAAAGATGGAGAAAAGGATCGAACCTAGTATGGACCCCTGGGGGACACCAGTGCATATGAGTAGAGGAGGGGAGATGGAGTTAGATATTTTTACCGATTGTAAGTGGCCATTTAAGTATGTGCTGAATCATTTTATGGCGTGTTTAGACAGGCCAGTAGATGACAGGAAGCAGAGTAGGAGGGAGTGGGAAACAGTGTCAAATGCTTTAGCAAGATCAATAAAGATGGCAGTAGTGATGTGTCCGCAATCCATACCAGACAGGATCAAATCAGTGATCTGAAGCATTGATGTAGTAGTAGAGTGGTGTTTGTGGAATCCAGATTGATATTGGGTGAAAAAGTTTATGTCGGAGAGGTACAAAGACAGTCGGCTAGGACTAGGTGTTCTTGCAGTTTAGCTAATATTGGGAGGAGTGAGATGGTGTGGTAGTTCCCAGGGGAGGAGATGTTGCCACTCTTTGGGAGTGGGAGGACGAGTGCATGTTTCCAACCTTGGGGTGTTTCGGCCAATTGAAACAAGAGATTGAGAAGAGCAGTCAGTGGAGGAGCAATGGCTGCGGCGGACAGGTTTAGTAGCTTCAGGTCTAGACCATCAGGGGAGCTACCTTTACTCGGGTTAATGGCTTCTAAGGCAGCCAGCATATCTGGTGTCCAGATTTTGGAGAAGGAAAATTGTATGGTGGAGCAGGTGGGCTTCTTGTAGAGGCAGTAGTTGACTGGTTAATGGTTGGAAGGAAGCCAAGTACTGTAGAAGCGCATGAGGTAAAGTAAAAGTTGAATGCTGCTGCTACTCTTGGGTGGGCAGAGATGATGGTATTGTTTATTTTGAGGAGAGGGTAGGGAGGAGGAGCCTGTGGGGAGAAAAGTGAGTGAATTACTTTCCTGAATTGGGATAGGTTATTTATATTGGAGTTAAAAGTAGAGCTGAAGTACTCGGCATTTGTGAGGGGGAAGAGCTGAGGCTTGAGGCTGATGCTAGCATGCACATTCAGACGAGGGGAGGTACCCCAGCAGTGAGGGGATGGGGCAAAATGGGAGCACCTGACTGGGCACGAAGGAGTACAAGCAGACAGCAACATAGGAGTTCTCAGGTTGGGGGGATGGTCGAGGGGAAGGGGAAGGGATGGAGGGTGGTCCTGCTTAATGCCAGAAGCATAGGGAACAAGATGTCTGAGCTGCAGGTGATGCTAGCAGATAAGGAAGTGGATGTGATGGCTGTCACTGAAACTTGGGCTACTCCTGGGCATGAGTCGGACCTTAATCTGACAGGATTCATGGTGTTTAGAAAAGACAGGGCAACATGCAGGGGTGGAGGGGTAGCACTAATCATTATTAACAGCATAGGGATATGCAAGGTGGAGGGGTGGAGGGTAATATAGAGGCTTTATGGAGCACTCTGCAGGCACCTGGGGGCACTAGGATAAATACAGGGGTGGTTTATAGGCCTCCCATGCAGGGAGATGATCTGGAGGAAGGCCTGGTGGCAAATCTGAGGAACCGCTGTGATCAGGGGGAGGGTAGAACGGTGGTGTTGGGGGACCTCAACATTCAGGGAGTTGAATTGGGAACTATAGAGTCCTCATTGGCCAGGAAGCAGCGCCTACTGGATGCCTTCCAAGACGCATTCCGTTCCTAGCTGGTGGCAGACCCAATGAGGGACAGTAGCATTCTGGATGTGGTTCTGTCGGATAGTGACTTGGTTAGGAAATTGGTGGTGGTGGGGGGGGCCCACTGGTGGGGAGTGATTATGCCATGGTCTGGTTTTTCCTAGTTGTGGGAGGTGGAGAAAATCACACAAAAACAGTGGTAGTTGATTTTGGGGGTGCGGACCTCAAGGGTATGGAACAGATTCTCAAGGGCCACTTGGAGGGGATCAGACCAAAAATGGACACAGAGAGTAGGTGGGAAATTATTAAAAGGGGGCTCCTGGAAGCTACCAAGGCCTGCATGAAGATCTGATGCAAGTGCAGTAGAGCTAAAAAGCCGAGCTGGTGGACTAAGGAGGTCTAAGATGAGGTCAGGGAGAAAAGAGCTGCTAATAGACGGTATAAGCACTCACGTGGGGTTATGGAAAAGAGGGAGTATGATATGATATCTAGAAAGGTAGCCAGGGTTGTGAGGTCAGCCAAGGTGTGGACAGAGCTGAGGTTGGCCCAGGGGATCAGGGGAGAAGATAAGAGGTTCTTTTAAGTATATCAGGGAGACAAGGAAAATGAAGGGGCTGATTAGTAGATTGGGGTCTAGAAGTGGGTAGGCAAAGGAGGCCAGAGAGTAGGCAAAGATACTAAACAGCTACTTTGCCTCAGTCTTCACAAGCAAAGGTGGGGGGGGGTCAACTCCACATGAAGGGAGGCAGGTTAATAGGGCAGAAGGGGGGAGGTCAAGGATGTGGAAATTCCTGTTGGTAGGGTAAAGGAGGCCCTCAGAGCCCTAAAAACAGAAAGCACCAGGTCCAGATGGTATCCCTCCCAGGGTGCTAAAGAAGATGGCAGAGGTCCTTGCTGCACCTCTGTTGGACTTTTTTAACTCCTCCCTTAGAATGGGGTCAGTGCCTCAGGATTGGAGAGTGGCCCACATTGTGCCTATTCACAAAGGTGGCTCATGAGAGGAGCCGGAGAACTAAAGACCTGCAAGCCTGATGTCCGTGGTGAGTAGAATGATGTAGACCATCTTGAAGGAGAGGCTGAAGGAGATCCTCGTGGTATGGGGTTATCTGGATGATCACCAGCATGGCTTTGTTCAGGGCAGATCGTGTCAGACCAACCTTGTGGAGTTCTACGACTGGGTGACAGAGGAGTAGAACTGAGGCAGGCCAGTAGATATCCTCTTTCTTGACCTCAGCAAGGCGTTTGAGTCGGTGCTGCATCTTGGGCTACTGGCTAAGCTGGGGGACATGGTGGTGGGTGAAAAGATGGTCAGGTGGACAGGAAACTGGTTGATGAGGTGGGTTCAGAGGGTGGTAGTCGGGAGGAAGGTTTCATCTCCTAGGAGCATCATCAGTGGGGTCCCAAAGAGGTCACTGCTGGGCCTGGTACTGTTCAACTCTTACATTTCAGACATCAGGAATGATAACAGGAGCGAGATGAGCCTCTTTGCTGATGACTTGAAGCTGGGCGCTGTGGTAGATGGGGGATAAGGGTAGAAGAGCCCTACAGGGGGATCTGAATACTCTGAAGTGGTGGGCATACACCTGGAAACTGAATTTTTATGCTAAGAAATGCAGGGTGATCAACCTAAGATTTAGAAACTCAACTTATGGGTACCTCTTTGGGGGGTACTGCAGGTTTCTGATGGGGAAAAAGGCCTTGGCGTGGTTGTGGATACCAAAATGAACAACTCTGAACAGCGTAGAAGGGCTGCAGTCAAAGCCAATAAAATGCTGGGGTGCATAGCCAGGGGAATAACCTCAAAAAGAAGGGAGGTGCTTCTCCCTCTGTATCACTGCCTGGTTAGACTGCACCTTGAGTGCTGTGTCTGTGAGAAAAGTGGGGTATAGGCCATCGCTGCCAGGGATCCCACTAGCTGGTAGAGTCTTTAGGATCATAGAGGTGATTTTCTGCCCTACAATCCTACAATAGAATGGGGGTGGTAGGGTGTTGCCTGGGGAGTAAGGGGCATGGTTTAGCTGATGTTGTAGCTTAGGGGGAGGCTGAGAGGAGAACTTGCTAAGGTAAGAGGACAAGTCTGTGAATATACTATTGAAAGTATTCACAATAGTGACAGGATCAGAGATTGGCCCCAATGGTGACAAGAGTTGTGTGATTTGTTTGTTTGGCATGGGGTTAAGGAGAGACCCTAAGGAAGCCCCAAAATTATAGGGATTACCAAGGCACTTCTGTTGCTGGTTGATATAAAATTTGTGTTTAAGTGCTTTTGCCTCCTGTTTGCAGGAATTGCATGGTTTTGTATATGCATCCCACAGTTGAGGGGAGGGGGATGACTTATAGGCTTTTCATTGTGAGTCTCTATCCTTCATTAGTGCCAGGAGTTCCTTAGATAGCCAGTGGGTGCAGCCTCCCCTAAACCTCCTAATTGTAAGGGGAAGTGCTTGTCCTGTAGTTTTTGGAGGGAAGCAGAAAGGAAATCAGTAGCATCAGAGATGTTTCTGTACTGATAGAGATCAGACCAAGTAATAGCCCAAGCATCCTTGAGGACCGGTTCACGATCCTGGTGGATGAATTTCCTAAAAGACAAAGGTTTGGGGTGGGGGACGATGGGTTTTAGTGGTTAAGACAACATACGTTGGTGTATGGTCACTGATGGAATCAGACATAGTGCCAGCCTGGAAGACTAGGTCTGTCTGGTTTATGACAATTCAGTCAATGGTGGTGACATGTTGACATTTCATGGCATCTAATCAAATAAAGCTGTCTGATTAGCACATCATCCTTTACATGTCATCCCTGTATGAGTATAATGAAAAAACAGCATACACTGTCTCCCCCAGGTTGCACTTGGAAATGAGCTTCCGCTCAGAGTGCCTTTCCCTGTCACCAAAATTTGTAATAAATAAATAAATCTCTGTGTGTATACAAATGTTGCCTCTATCTTTGTTGTATTTCTCATAACTGGGATGTGTTTTTTTCTTATATATATTTCAGACATAGATGAATGCCATCTGAATGGTTATGAGATATGTGGACCGAATTCTACCTGTCACAATATAATTGGAAGTTACTACTGTAAATGCAAACCAGGATTCAGATCCAAGTCTGGGAATGATATGTTCACTGATATAAGCACATCCACTTGTGAGTATAGAACCATTGCATCTAGCTCCTCTCTTTTAATTTGCTGTCACCCTTTCTCATTCTAAATGGGGGAATATAATCAAGGAGATTACCTAGCAGCTTAGTGGACTCAGTATAGCGCAGTGGGTTAAGGCTCTCAGCTGCAGATCTGGAGACCTGGGTTTGAATCTAACAGCCGCTTAGGTGCATAATGTGTGATCCTGAGCAAGTCACTAAATGTCCTTGCTCCCAAGTTGCATCCGGAAAAAAGCTTTGGCATAGTGTGCTACTCCTGGTTAAACAATGTTCCCCCCCCCCCACTTTCCTTACCAGAGGGAGCAAGGCAAGGTACTGCGTAGTATCACAGTCTGATCAGCTGATAGAAAACAAAACATGGAGCCCAATTCTCAAACTTTCCCTGAATGATTCAAGGGTCTTGCATAATGGGGAATGATGTATGGTGTGGCTCACATCAAAAAGTGCACTGAGAGCAATTCTCAAATGCAGCTTTTGTCAAACACAGGCTGCGTGCGCCAGTGGGGGCTTAAGCCATCCTTGAGGCACAATATGGGCTACAGCATGGCACAAGAAGCCTTGCACCAATATACTGCAACAATATCCTGTAATCTAGTATTCACAAAAGTGGCCGGTACTGATGAAAACAAACACCCCCTTAGACCAGTCATGGCTGGTCTAAGGGTCTGTGCACCACCTGCAAAGCCCTTCCTGGTCACATAAGGGAGTGGAATAGATTTAAAGAAAAGTGTACAATAGAGTTTGCAAAGGCAAACAAGATGCTGGGATGCATAGCTAGGGGGATCAGTAGTAGGAGACAGGAGGTTATGCTGCCCTTGTGCAGGTCACTGGTAAGGACGCTTCTAGAGTATGGAATTCAGTACTGGTGCACACACCTCAAAAAGGACATTAACTAGCTGGAGAAGGTCCAGAGGAGGGCTACAAAGATGATAGCTGGTCAGTAGGGCAAGGCATATGAGGAGAGGTTGAGGGCACTGAACATGTCTCCCTGGAAGACAGGAGAGAGAGAGGGGACGTGATTGGGTCCTTCAAGTACTTGAAAGGGATACATAAGGTTGATAAGGAAAGTCTCTTTAAGCTGAGCGGCAACCATAACACGAGGGGGTACACTCTTAAGCTGGAGGGTGGGAAGTTTAGGAGGGAGATCAGAAAGCACTTCTTCACAGAGAGGGTGATGGACACTTGGGATGCACTGCCGGAAGATGTCATCTCGTTGAAGACTGTGGGCATCTTTAAGAGAGGCTGGGAATAGGCATAGGGGGAAAGTAAAGATCATGGGTAGGGAGGATGGGACGAGTGGGGAAGGAGGGCAGTGACATTAGCTGAAGCTGTGGACCTTGCAATAAGAGCAGACTTGATAGACCAAATGGCCTTCTTCTGCTGGCTTCTTCGTATGTTTGTATGTGTGGTTACTGATATTAGTAATGTAGTCAAATTAATTATATTACAGATGTATATGTACTTGTGACCTAGTGGTAGAATTATGTTATACAATGATTACCCCCTTTTGCAGGCTGTGCACATAAACATAGAAAATGATGTCAGAAGAGGACCTGAAGTCCGTCAAGTCAGCCATAAATGGTTTCCTGGTACCTACTGTTGCACCAGGGACCTGTCCCTCGAGGTGTCCATCCTAGTCATCTCTATTACTCTGCGATTGTGCCAAGCCTTGTCCCAGCTGTGCTTAAAACTTGACACTGACTCTACAGTCACCACTTCAGGTGGCAGTCTATTCCACAGCCCCACCACCACTCTGAGAAGTAACAGTTCCTGATGTCCCTCCTGAAATTCCCACCTTTTAATTTACACTTGTGCCCCATGTTATAGAACTGGTGTTCCTGGTAAAAAGCATGGTGTGCAGCACTTTTTGTTATGCCTCTTAGGATCATATCTCCCTTTTCCCTCCTAGTTTCCAATGAGTACATGCTCAACACTGTCATTCTTTCCTCATAGGTGACACCCCTAAGGCAAGTATCATTTTTGTTGCCCTTCTCTCGACCATCTCCAGTCTATCAATATCCTGTCTATGGTGAGGTCTCTAGAACTGAACACAGTATTCCAAGTGAGACCTCACCAAAGACTGGTAGAGGGGCAGTATCACCTCCCTGTCCCTCCTATCTATGCCTCTTCCAATAGATCCCAGTACCCTGGTAGCCTTACTGTAAGCTTTATTACACTGGCTTTGCTGCTTGAGGTCATTCTTTATGATGACCCCAGGTATAGTTCCTCAGCTGAGGAGCTGAGTTTGACCCCATTTAGCCTGTATTCAATCTTGGTGTTAGCTCTATCCAGGTGCATCACTTTGCACTTCTTAGCATTGAATTTCAACTGCCATATGTATGTCCACCACTCTAATTTGTTAAGCTCCTCCTGAAGTTCTCTGACACCCTCCATGCTGTCCACTAAGTTTTGCGTCATCAGCAAACATGGCAACATTACCCTTTATACTCTTTCTGATGTCACTGCTGAAAATGTTGAAAAGGACTGACCCCTGAGGCACCCCCACTTTTGACATGCTTTTCAGCAGATCCCATCCAGTTTACTCCCACTCTCAGTTTCCTGTCTTTCAGCCAATGTTGTACCCAACTGACTGTTTGCTCTGCTTCACCCCAGTCCTCCAACCTTTTTGAGAGGCACCTGTATGGGACTGAGTCAAATGCCTTACTAAATTCAAAGTAAAGCTGGCCCACTGTATGGCCCCTATCCAGCTCCCTGGGCAGTTGGTCAAAGAAAGTAATAAGGTTTGTCTGACATTACTGTCCTGCCACAAACCCGTGCTGTTTGTTATTCTACTGGTGATTATCCTCAAGGTATTCTTCCAGATCTTGTTTAGTAAGTGTCTCCATCAGGTTGCCTGCTATTGATGTTAGGCTGAATAGCTTATAATTACCTGTCTCCTCCCTATCACTGCTCTTATGGAGTAGTACCACATCAGCCACTCTCCAGTCCCTTGGTACAATCATGAACTGAAGTGACCTATTGAATAGGTGCCTGAGAGGAGCTTCTGGTTCCTCTGCCAGCTCCTTCAGCACCCTGGGGTGCAAACCATCTGGGTCTGGGGCTTTGTCAGGCTGAAGTCTGAATGGTCCTTCCTGACCCTCTCAGCAGTGAGCTCCTGGATGTGCATTCATTGGATTCCCCTAGCTGCGGCCCTGATACCAGTATCTGGCAGCGGGCCCTGTTCCTTACTAGTGAATACTGAGCAAAAGTGTTCATTGAGGGCCTCAGCTTTTTGCCTGTTGTCCTCAAGCACCTCATCCTTAACTTTTAACCTTGCAATCCCCCCCCCTTATAATAAGCACTTGAGTAATGTGGGCTTGCTGCATGGCTGGTAGCTTATGGTAAACTCATCAGGCTCATTAGTAAAGCTATCTTACAACTAATATGAGCGTGAAAGTAATTTTTTTCCTATCCTTCACCTCATTTACTTATCTTTTAATTATCAGTGCAGCTACCGGGGCTCAAGAACTATTAGTTCATGATTTGAGAGTGAGCCACAGTTGCCGCAAGCTGGAATTTGCTACCAGGACCCTACCCAATAGAGAACTGGGCACAGGGTCCCTGGCACACCAGCAGTCAGTAAAAGCTGCTGTTGGCACAGCTGGTGCTGCTGTTTGAGAACCAAGCCCCTGATGTGTATTTCTTTCAAGCAGTACTTAAAAGAGTAGACCCAGTCACTAGCAAAACATGAGTAGGCTTTTGCCACCTGTTTTTTGTGCCTATTCAGTCTGATTTGTTGTAGTAGGTAATTGTAGTTGTTAATGCAAGAGACCTAAGGCCCCAGGTCTTAGATGTAACTAACTGCTAGTGATGCAGCAACATTTTATTTCCCTGGTGAAATCGGGAATTTCGCTCTGTAAAATATTTTGTGAAATTCAAGCATTTCGCCGGAATTTTGCTGATGTGAAATGCAGAATTTAAAAACCAAAAGGTTTCCACCCTCCCATCCACCAGCCAAGACCCATCATTCCTGATGTCTAGTGGTCCCACCCCCTACCGATTGCCAGCCCACAATAAGAAGAATTCCCCCACCGCTGAGATTCAGCCCCAACCCTATCCATAATGTGAACTAAAAAACTAAATTTCCCTGGGGTGTAGTGGCCCCACCCCATGGCTGATCCCCAAACAAATGAAGAATTACCCCTCTCCCCATTGTCAAGTGCCACTGCCAGCCACTGGGGCCAACATCCATATTTGTAATGTAATTAAAAAAAAAAACAAAAAAACTTTCTCTGGTGTCCAGTGGACCCCGCCCACCCTGTCTGATAGTAATCCCACTCCACCCTGCACCTCCCCATCTAGGAGTCAGACCCTACAGTGGGCCACTGGCAGAGCCCTCCACTCACCTCAATGGCCAGCAGCATGATGGAACTCAATGAATGAGCACACACTTGTACAAGCACTCGCTCATTCATTGCAGTTCCCGGTCATCTTACAGACCAGTTTTCAGGGAGTAGAGGAGGTGATGGGGCGGTTCCGGTTATCTGCGGGGGTGGCAGGATGGTGGGAATGGTGTTGTGGACCCTTCTGGGGTCCATTACACTGTCCCCCCCATCCCGCATGCTCCACAGTCATGGTCACATGATGGCATCCATCTAAGCAGCAGCTGGGATACTGAGCTCCACCCTCTGGCTGCCTTAATTGAGAGATTTAAGGTGCATCCTGAAGTTTTCTCAACAGAATTTAACTAAATATCAAGTGCTCTAATAGTCTGACAGCGATAGAGGACTTTACTTTGGAATATTGAGCCCTAGCTGGGTCGCGATGGAGGTGGATGCAAAACAGGCCCTTACAAAGCACACTCCTCCAGAATCCCCTGAGAAGGCCGAGAAAAAGCAAAGGAACCAGGCCTCAGCTAGGCCGGACCGTGGAGGAGACAAGGCAATACAACCCACGCCACTGTCGGAGGATAAATTCCTCCAAGAGCTCAGTCCTTTGAAGGAGCTTGTTGAGCTCACTGGGGAACTCAAATCTTACAGTGAATCTCTCTACTGTTTCCAAAAAGGTCTCAGATGTAGAGGTTAGGGTCGCCTCTGAAAAGTGGAGATCCAGGGCCGAGATGGAATAACAGAGCTGAGACAACAAGTGAAGAGGCTACAACTTAAGACCGAGGACCTGGAGGCGAAATCGTCGAAACAATTTGTTAATAATCGGTCTCCTGAGCTGGAAGAAGGCCCAGATCTTATGGCCTTTCTACAAAAGTTCTTGCAAAATAGTGGGCCCATCTCCCATAAATGCCTCCTACCATCTCGAAGGACCCATCGCCACTGCGCCTCGACCTGCAGCCGGATCCCCACCTCGCCCGGTCATCATCAAATTCCTTAGTTACCTGGAAAGGCAACATGTATATCTGAAGGCCCGGAGTTGAAGGGAGATTCTGTGGGTGCTTCGAGGATCCATATCGCCCAGGATCTCCCAAAGAAATCCGAGAAAGAGAGCAGCATACCATCAAATAGTACAAAAGCTAATAGCAGCGATTCCATTCAGGATGGTGTTTTCTGCAACCCTGAAAGTGACTATTGGTGGCTCAGTTACGAGTTTTGATACCCAGAAGCAGCTCATAGGAGCTCATCAATAGACTGCCCGATTTGTTTAAGGGACCCGGCTGAGGACTGTATGGTGGACTCTAAATGGCTGTTCTAGTGCTCGTTTGAGTTAATTTTATTGCTGTAGACCTTGTTTGCATCTGCTCCCTTTTAGATTCGTTGGTGTGACCCCTGGCCTTTTGTTTCCGTCTGCCTACCCTCCCTGTCACCTACCTCTGTCTCTGTCTTGTCGTTGTTGCTCTCCTCTGTGTTGTCTTGGTTGTTCTGGTCTTCCTTTTGGGTCCTCCTTGTGGGCTGGCTGTTGGGATGGGAAGGCGGCGGATCGCTGGTTTGGGTCTTGGTTCGAATCCCTGGTCCCATTTTTTGACATGCGTGTACCGGCGGCGGAACGTCTATTCGATGGTTGCAGTTTCCAGGTGGGAACTTCCTGGAGGACGGACCATTTGGGGTTCGGCGGTTTTAATGGTCCCTCAGAAATGGCAACCTCTGTTGTGATTCTCCGGTGAGCTCCCCTTACTCCCCATTTGGACTGGCGTGTGTGGGACTTGCTTTCCCAATCTACGATCGGCACGGACTCGGGTAGGTGTCCCACTTGTCTCACTGGGATGGGGAGGTGAATGGAGCTATGCGGGGGCGTTTGGATCAACGGGGCTAGGGTGTGTCTTTTAATTTGGGGTTTAGGCACCTTCTATGTTCTGTTTCCTTCTTTTCCCTCGTCCCTTCCTTCATTGTTCCCATTTTCCTGGTCTATTTTGCATGTTGTGGGGCTGGGGCGGCTATGGGGGGGAAGGAGGACTTAGTGGACCTGCTCGCTGGATGTGGGATTGCAAGCCGTGTGTTGGGCGGGTTGCTAACCTCTGCCCGGGGCTGACTCATGGTAGGTGTGGGTCTGTTGCCGTGGGGATCATATCTTTGCTGAGGAAGTATTTGTTTTTGGTAGCACATGGTTATTGGCTCCCTGCTCTGGGGGGTTGGAGGTTCGCGTGGGGATTAGGGGGGTTCGTGATCCAGGGTAACAGGCTACATTTGGGACCATTGTTATACGGACCTCCGTTTGTACATAGTTTCTGGTGGGTTTATGCTTTGGGATGTTTACAGGGGGGGGTTAGTATATCGCAGGTTATAGTACTGGTTTCTATGATCTCGTTTGGGGGATGGGGACTTTTCTGGTGTTGTTTGGTCTTTAGCTAAGCTCGGAGTTCTGATGGGGGTGGGGTATGGGTGGGGGTCACGGACTGATGCTCCACTTAACTTCCGGCTATTCTGGATTGTTTATGCAAGGGCTTTTCGGGTTAACATGGTTTTTAGGGTGGCGGGAAGAGGGGGGTTTTTCAAGAACTGGTTTACCTCATCTTTCCGGTTGGGGGTTTCTCACAGGGGTGGGAGGGAGGGAGATACGAAAGGGTCTCAGATCTTTATATGTGAGGTGCACCTTGCTATGGTATGTGAAAATTACCTGTCTGGATATCTAATTGTTGTGTGATATTTTTAAATGGCTAGAAATACAGTTAAAATAGCATCCTGGAATGTGAGAGGGCTCAGGGATCGGGTCAAACGTTTACAGGTTTTTAATCACTGCTCGCTGCTCCACACTGACATCCTTTTCTTGCAGGAAACACATTTAGGCCTTGACGAGGCTAGGTTGCTTTCTCGGTCTGGGTTTTCTCAATTTTATCTTGAGGGGAATTCTCGTTTCAGCAAGGGGGTGGCGATTCTTGTTAAAAGACATGTTTTATTTATCAAAGACCTAGTTCTCTCAGACCCAGAAGGGAGATTTGTCCTAGTTAAAGGTAATTTAAACGGAGAGAGTGTGGTTCTTGGTTCAATATATGGACCGGTGGGAGGGAACCCTGAGTTCTTTATGATGCTGACAGATAAATTGGCCAGTTTCCTGTCTATTCAATATGTACTAGGGGGGATTGGAATGTACCCTTCCCCTCGTCGTTGGATAGAGAACCCCAAGATAGGCATGCACCTTCCTCGGCTCAGAAAGCCCTCTGTGAAATGGTTTCAATGTTAGGTTTGGGCGACCCGTGACGCCTTGCCAACCCTTCATGTCGCGCCTTTTCTTTTCAATCCCAATCACATGGTACTAAGTCAAGACTGGATATGATATTAGTTATTCTCTCTTTCCTTCCGAATATATCTTTGTCTGGTATGGAACCGATCATTGTGTCGGATCATGCTTTGGTTTGGCTACAACTGTCTCTAAATCATGATTACTCTCGTGACTC
The DNA here is from genome assembly GCA_016271365.2 of Neoceratodus forsteri. Lineage (NCBI taxonomy): Eukaryota > Metazoa > Chordata > Ceratodontiformes > Ceratodontidae > Neoceratodus > Neoceratodus forsteri. The sequence goes on along the minus strand of JADMNL010000035.1, from coordinate 115,536,753 downwards.
CATGTGGCTACTGAATACTCAATTACTAAAGGACTGCCATTGTGTCTCAGAAATCAGTTCTAGAATATCTCTCTTTCTGGCCGATAATATGAACTCCACCCCTAGGGTGGATATGATATGGGGAGCGTTAAAGTGTTATCTCAGGGGTGACTTTATCAAGATGGCTTCCCTTAGGAAGAAGGCATGATTAGCTAGGTCGTTGGAGTTGGTGGGTAGGATTAGGGAGTTAGAAGGTAGGTATTTGTCAACTTCCTCGGTTTCAGATCTTAAGGAGCTTCTTTCAGCTAAGAATGAATATTCGGATCTTCTGAAAGAAAAAATAGAGTATTGTCTGGTGAAAACCCAGGCTAGATATCTGGATCTCGGCTAAAAATCCGGTAAATTATTAGCTTTGCTCTTGCATACTCTCGAAAGTTCGAGGATCATTCCCTCTTTGGCTTCCCCATCTGGAAATACTGTTTCCTCGCCCAGAGATATTGCTCAGGTCTTTAAGGAATACTATTCGAGTCTTTATAGTCACCTCCCAGCATCTTATTTGGTAGCAGACGTCAGGGACTACATAAGAGGAACTGGTGTTCTGAGTATATCGGAGTCCCAGCAAGCAAGCTTACTAGCTCCTATCTCAGTTGAAGAAATAAAAAGCACTATTGCTTCTTTGGTCCCAGACAAAGCACCGGGCCCAGATGGATTCCCAGCAAACTTTTACAAAGTCTTTGTCAAAGACCTAATTCCTATTCTGCTTAAACTATACAATTACTTCCTGGTCTCATCGGAGCTTGATCCGGCTCTATTCGAGGCCACTATAGTTTTAATTCCTAAAGTAGACAAGGAGCCCTCTGACCCAGCTAGTTACCGCCCTATTTCTCTCCAGAACTATGATATTAAAATACTAGCCAAAATACTCGCTGAAATGATTAAAAGGATTTGGCAGGAGCTTTTGAGCCCTGAGCAGGCCGGTTTTGTTTCAGGGAGGTCGGCAGCTGACCATTTGAGGACCCTTTCACACATTTCACAGTATGCCCAGTCCACCTCAGACCCAGTTGCACTAGTCTCTCTTGATGCTGAGAAAGCATTTGATCGGGTCGACTGGTCCTTTTTATGGATAGTAATGGAGGAAATGTGCTTCCCGACTTCCTTTTTGAATTTGATACAGGTATTTTACAAGTGCCCTTCAGCAAAAATTTACTGTAATGGGGTTTTGTCCCCCCCTTTCCGTCTTTTTGCCGGTACCAGACAAGGTTGCCCTCTGTCTCCTTTGTTGTTCAATTTATACTTGGAACCCTATTGATTAATCTTAAATCTTCTGGTGAGAGGGTCAGGCCCAAAACCGGGATCTAGTCCTATCGGCGTACGCAGATGATGTCTTGTTACATCTAATGGACCCAGTAACATCTCTAGAAGCAGCCCTGGATATTATTAGGCAGTTTAGTTCCTTCTCTGGCTAAAAACTAAATATTTCTAAATGTGAGATCTTTCCCTTAAATAATTATACTTTTAAGCAAGATTTTCTTCCTTTTGGAATGAGGTGGACCTCCAGCTCAATCAAATATCTGGGGATCTATTTTCTACCGACCCTCCCTACTCAAAAATTAAACTTAACTAAGATCAGGGACTCGATTAGTCAGGATTTGCAACGCTGGGCAGCCCTTCCTATTTCTCTGTGGGCAGAATCAGTATTATCAAGATGATTGTCCTCCCCTGGATCTTCTACCCACTGAACCTCACCAACCTTTGACTCCCTCTTTCCTTTTTCCAGCAGCTTCATAGTCTGTTCTCCACTTTCATCTGGCGGTGGAAGGGGGTACGTTGCTCTTATGGCTCCTATCACTCCCTAAAGAAAGAGGAGGCTTAAGACTCCCAAATTTTCAATTATACTATTGGGCGGCCCACTTGTCCAAGTTAGGAAGATGGTTTTCTGTGAATGCTGAGAACTCTTACCCAATCTGGCTTCAGCTGGAGAGGGCCTTTCTCTCTGAACTTAGAGTTAATATATCTGCTCTATTCTACTTCACCCCGAAAACACTCTCACAACTGATCTCTGACGATACGGTGGCAGTTTCTCTTAAAGTGTGGGCTCAATGTCTCAGGTCTTTTCGGATCTCCAACCACACGGATTTAGGGCAGCCGATAACTCTCAACCCCAATATCAGATTAGGAGATTCTTGGTTAGGACTAAGTTGGCCTCTACAATTTAAAGATTCCAGGGTTGAGCACTTGTTCGGCCAAGCCTCGCTCCTTACTTCAGGTGATATTTTAACCAGATTCGACATCTCAAGTAGAGAGACTTTTAAGGTGTTTCAACTCCAACACCTGGTGGGTAACAAATTTGGCACTGTGTTTAAGCGATCCACGGTACACCCCTTTCTCTCTAACATTATTACGCTGGCATCCCAGCCTCATTCTATCTCTCAGATTTATTCCTATCTTTTGACATTTAACTTATGGGAGGAGGTTGGAGGTCCCTCGGTCTGGACACACCTCCTTCCTGACGATGTCCTGCTTTGGAGAAATTTCTGGCCTAATCTACATAGATATCACACCCAAGATAGGTTTCGGTTAGTGCAATATAATATTGTTAACAACCTGTACTATACCCCGGTTAAACTTTTTCAGCGTAAATTGATTTCCATCCCAGAGTGTTTCAGGTGTTTACAAGGTGAGGGCAACTTAATTCATATTTTTTGGGAATGTTCTAAAGTTGCCCCACTATGGTCCTCGATTCGGAACAATTTGGATTCCCTTCTGGGTCTGAGTAGGTTTTTTTGTCCCGAAATTTGTGTGTTGGGTGATTTCTCCATATAGACAGTGTGGAGCGCAGGTATCATATGGCCCTGGTATCTATGGCAGTCAAGAAGCTGGTTCTAAGGCACTGGAAGGACCAGTTGGTTCTATCATATGCGGACTGGTTAAAGGAGTTGATGTCGTATCTCCAGTCCAAAAACTTGATTGCCAGCTATAAGAATCGTACGGACTTATTTCATAAAAGATGGGGTAAGCTCCAATCTCTCTGTCTACCTTAAATGATAAGGTTTGATGACCTGATCCCTTGACCCTCATACCACATAGCATAGTAGACGCTACCCTTTTAGTTTATTGTTTCATTGTGGATTTAGGATATGTTCCTCTCTTATTACAACAATTTGGATTGCTGGTCAGGTTACCAAGTACTCTGTAAATAGGCGTGGATATCCAGATTTTAGAGGTTGTGTGTTTATGATTTTTAGCTGGTGCACCCTGGGGAGGGGGGAAGGGAGAAGGGGAGGTGGAGGGGTATATACTCTTTGGCACTCTGACTGATGGATAGATATCTCATGTTTTGTTTCTTACTCTTAAGTGTGCCCTGTTATTCAGTGCATTTGCTTATGGGGGTGGGTTTGGTTTGGTCTTGGCTTACTGGCTTGTTTCTTGTTTGCTACTGTCTTTGGCTGTATTATTTCTGAAACCAATAAACTTAAATTTCAAAAAAATGCTCCACAGTCAACCAGAGCAGCCCCCTGCCCTTCTGTACACCACTGAAAACTGGTCTGTAAGATAACTGGGAGCTGCAATAAATGAATGCATGCTTGTACAAGTGCACACTTATTCAATGAGCTCAGTTGGGCTGCTAGCCATGGAGGTGAGTGGAGGTCTATTCCAGTAGCCCGCTGTGGGGTCTGACTCCTAGATGGGGGTTGCAGGGTGGGGTGACATTATACTGAACAGTGTGTGGGGGGGTTCCACTAGACACCAGAGAAAGCTCTATTTTTTTTTTTTTTTTTTAAGAATATTACAAATACTGATGTTGGCTCTGGTGGGCAACAGCAGCAATTGACAGTGGGGGTGTGTGATTCTGGGGTGGGATTCTTAATTTGGCCAGGCAATCGTCCAGGGGGGGCCACTAGACACCAGGGAAATTTAGCTTTTATAGTTCAAATTATGGATGGGGACGGGGCTGAATCTCGGTGGGGAGGATTCTTCTTATTGTGGGTGAGCAATCAGTCAGGGGAGTGGGAAAACTAGACACCAGGGATGTGGGGTCTTGGCTGGTGGATGGGAGGGGAGAAAACACCTTTTTTAATAATATCATCCCCCCGGCTCATCTCAAATGTGGAATTTTGCCCATGGTTCACAAAATTCCATATTTCATTTAGGAGGAATTTGCATTTTGCATGAAATATTTCACTGGCCAACATTTTCTAATTTCACAGAACTCTACTAACTGCACGGAGTCACTGACCACACTGCCCAACCTGTGACATTCTTGACCTGCCTGCACTGTATTGCTCACACATGCTGCCCCCATCTGTGATCTTACTGCATTGTATTACCCTCACACAATGCCCCACTTGATATATAACTGCCAGCTTTGTTCTACCTCCATTGACCTGCCTCTGATTTACTGTATCTGGTCACACTACCAATTGTATCACCACTGGCTGTGAAATATCTGCTTACATTTTATTACTTGCACTGTACCTGGGCCCTGTACTGTACCATGTCCTCTGCCCAGCCTCTTTATATGAGCCTTCAGTAACTGTGCATGTTGCCCCTGCCTGCAGTGTTTCTGTCAGCACTGAACTGGCTGTGCTGCATCCATCTGCAATATACTTACCAACACAATACAACCCATACGGTTGTAGTGGATGTGCACTAATCTAAGGGTAGAGGGGTTCTCAGTGAAATCACTCTGGAACTGGTGCTGTGGCCACTACTGTTCAACATTGTCATCAATGATTTGGATGCTGGGATATGCAGCAAACTGCTCAAGGCAGCAATATTTATTAGACAGCAAAAAATGTTAGCATATTGTTTCTATTTTTTAAATTATGTTTAATCGCTTGTTAAAAAATGCACTGAAGTATAATCAGCTCTCATAAAAGACAGTCACACTGCATCTTGTGCACCATTTTACATACAGGCAACTGAGACTGGATTCTATTTGACCCTTAGAGCCCGATATTTAAGCTTTAGCCTTGGCACTGATGTGGTTTCTGCCAGTGCTACTTGGGTTTGTGGCTTACACTCAGGTGTGGTCATTCAGAGGCCCAGTTAGCATGCCCTAAAACTGGTTGTGCCCAGGTGCTAAAATACCACTGCTCCCATGCTGAAAAATAAAGCTGAGAGGTTCCTAAAACTAAAGTTTGAGGGAAAACATTATTATTTTGGGTTTGGTCAGGAATACGCAACATGGGTTTAGGAAAGAGAGAGGATGTACAACCAATCATTTATGCTTTTATGGATATATAAGTAGGTCACTTGATAACAATATACCTATGGACGTCATTTATTTGGATTTTCATAAGGCATTTGATAAGGTACCACATAGGAAACTAATTAAAAAAATGTAATCTTTGGGAATAGACAGTAGGTTGACCAAGTGAACTAAAAACTGATTGGAAAACAGAGAACAGTCAGTAAGAGTATTAGATGAGTACTCAGCCCCTGTAGGAGTCACTAGCGGGGTGCCACAAGGCTCAGTATTGGGCTACGCTATTTTCCCTATATATATCTGACTTAAATAAAGATATTGTTATTAATACTGTAAAGTTTGCAGACAACATCAAATTAGGAGGGCCAGTAGGGACAGTTATACAACAAAATAACATGAAGCAAGATATAAAGAAGATTGAAGGCTGGTCAGCTCAAAATGGAATGCCTTTCTGTATAAGCAAATGCACTGTTATGCACATGGGGGATACATATAATGAGATACAAACGTATACCTTAAATGGAACTAAGCTGAAGGTTACTAACCACAAGAAAGACTATGGTATCATAGTTGATAATAAACTAGAATTTAAACCTCATAGGACACACATAATAAAAAAGGCCAATTTTTTTATTAAAAACATTAGAAGTTTTATTTATAAATCAATGGGCTGTTTATTACCATTATATAAAATGTTTTTTAAGGCCCCATTTAGATCTTGAGTCCCAGTTGTGGTTTCCCTATGAAAACAGGGGAAATGAACAGAATGGAAAGAATACAGTGAAAGTTTACCAAATTAATAGGTTCTATGAAAACATCAGACTATAGTACCAGACTTAACAAGACTGGACTAGGGGCACCCAATTGAGGTCTCCCCATGGTCACTTCTATTTAGAATAGAGGTGCCAGAGAATGGAAACTGGGATCTTTCCCCCAGGTGGATGAGGGTTCTTTTGGTAGTTGCCTGGCAGGGAATACAAAATATATGGATAACAAAGAATGTCCCAACAGTGGAACAATGGAAGAGTTTGACCCTGAAGGTGTTGTCAGTGGACAGATTAACATATGCATTAAAGGGCAAGGAGGACGGATTCCTAAATGCATGGAAGACATTCCTGGGAGCTTTATCCCTTGGGGGAGCAACACTCCTGTGGGAAGGGGGCACAGTATAGAGACCAGAATCAGGAAAAACAAAACAAAAGAAATCTGGAAGAATGATCCCAGAAGGCAAAAATGAAATAATAATTAACTAGATAAATTATATTCCCTAGCATGTAAATGAACTTGGGTCTAGGGCAAAGCATAGTTCACTTCTTATTTATTATTTCTTGTTCTACCTATTATTATTATTTTTTTTTAACCTTCTCTTTTATCTCTATGTTTTTTATACTTCCAGTCAGCTCCTCAGTTGGCTATTTTCTTCAGTGAGATTTGTAACTGTGGTCATGGTTGTCTTCAACCACTTCTTCCTCGACTTAAAAACCACTGTTAAATCCTTTAATTGCACATCCTGTGCCTCCTGTCACTGTAGGGTTTTCTCAAGTTTTGAGTCCATTGCATAGATAGATTCCACAAAAGTCATCCATGGATGTTCCTGTGTACAGGAAATATGTTACTATCCCTGGCACTACCTACCCATATGGAAAAGAAGAATATTTTAGATATAGTTATAAAAGTATATTTCAAATACATGTTTAATCATATCATATCATATATCTTTAGTTTATAATGTGTTGCTGGACTTACATTGGTGATGGTGTGCAGTCTTTCATTTGCTTTTTTTAAACAAATTATACAAAAAATATTTCTGAGCTATTATTTTCAGGATGTGTTAAGTATGGCCCTTGGAAAAAAAAAAACAGCCTTTCTCAAAAATGCTGCTAAACAGTTCATGGGTATAGTAGTCTGTTTAATTTGCAGGGTGCCTATAGTAGGATCTATGACAGTCGGTCAACAATTTCGTTGTTGACCGACGTTAGAGTGACTCTTTTACGTAAACAGCATTTGCAGTTGGCATAAGGAGAGTCACTTCAAACTGTGTTTTCTTTGAGGGCTTTGCCTCCCGAACCCCCATGCATGGGACTCTGCCCCTGCACCTCCACTACTAAAGTAATCAACTCCAAGTCAGAGCTGCTTCGGGGAGGGGGTGCAATACCCCTAGAAAGCAATGCCAGGGGCCCACACCAACACTACAGTGACCTGGCACTGTTGTCGCTGTAGTGTCGATTGCAGTAAAGTTGCTGCCGTAGCGACTGCATACCTCTACAGTACAATACAGTCAGCATTACACTTTAAAATCAGTTCATTGATATTGGGTTGTTATTCAGTTTAATAAACCCATTGTCAATGAGCTGATAACTCTAAATGTTGAAATTCCTTATCAAGTATGTAATGAAGAGCAAACCAGTTGTCAAGTCTGTGATGTAATCACTAATATTAGAAACAAAGAAATCTGGTCAACAACTGATTAAACTTTACTTATTTATTAAAAACCACCAATCAACTGTAAATCAACTCAAACTCAAACTAGCTAGAAACTCATTTCAATTAAAGTATGATACTACCTGCACTGTGCAAAACAATACTAGATGGAAATGGTGACAATTTTTTATTACTATTTGTTTACTCAAGATACCGCAGCTCAAGCATTACTTGACCTAATCTTTTTGTTGGGGTACTGCTTCTACCTAACTGTACAGCTATGAGGGACTAAAGCACATTGAGGTTAAATGATGTGGTCCAGGTAACACAGAAAAAAGAGCAATATATAGGATTTGATTCCATGATCTGTGGCATCACTGTCCAGTTCTGTAAACCTCTGGAGTTTTGTGGAGTGTTTTTTTTTTTCATGGGGTTTGATCACTCAAAATAGCATTAAAAGGATCTAAGGGTCATAAGGTGGCAGCCAAAGCAAACAGAATGCTGGGGTGCATCAGCAGAGGAATCACCCCTAGAAGGGAGGAAATCATCCTGCAGTTGTACAGGCCACTGGTGAGACCACACTTGGAGTACTGTGTGCAGGTCTGACACCCATACTTGAAAAAGGACTTCAAACTACTGGAGGGGGTACAGCAAAGGGCAACCAAGATGATCATAGGTGTGGGGTAAATCCTATGAGGAAAGATTGAGGAAGCTCAGAATAGCCCTCGATGGCTGTGATTGCCAGTCTTAAGCAGGAATTTGGTTCCACCATTCTTACTGCCTACCTCTCTGCACTTAGTAGCTTGACTAATCACCCACTGGGCACTAACCCTCGTTCACCATCTTCCCCTCAAACCTTCCTTCTTCACTCCCATCCCCCTCCCCCCATCTAACTACCTCATCACAATGCCTCCTGGCTACTTCGCTGTACTGATAGCACTTAGTTCTAATGTTTGATATGCCATTCTCTGTACTTCACTGGGAATCTGTAACCATTGTATTCTCCTGAACTTGCAATGAATATCACTCTGTATACTGTCTATTTGTTATACCACAATTGTTTGTTTCCCCCATTTCAAATTGTTCAATTACCTGCTCACTTACTTATATTAATGTTTGTTTGTTATTGTTACACTATGACATGGAACCTTTGTAAAAGAGCTCCTAGCTCAAAGGTACTTGTAATCCGAGATCACGATAACTAAATAAATAAATACATACATAAATAAAGAAAGAAATAAAAAATAGAAGGGAGATGGGGGATATGATTAAAATCTTCAAATGCTCAAAAGGTATAAATAAGGTTAGTATGGAGGCCATATTAAACTAAGGTGGGAGGGACCATTAGAGGACATGATCAAACTGGTGGGGGGAAGACTCAAGAGGGAAATGAGGAGGCATTATTTCACAGAAAGGGTGGTAGCAAGGTGGAACAAATTGCCAGAGGAGGTGATCTCATTAAAGACTGTGGGAAATTTTAAGAGGGGGTGGGAAAAGCTCAAAAGAAAGGTTAAAACTGAGGAGAGGCTGGCGAGGGGGGGTGATGATGGTGTGGGATGATAAATCAGGGTGTCTTCAAATGGACAGAGGGCAGCTGCAGTGAAATAAACTCTGAGCTGCAGAATTGAGCAGACGTGATAGACCATTATGGCCTGTTTCTGCTGACCATTTTTATATGTTCATATTAGCATTACCCTAACATCAATGCTAGAGGTGTGCAAAAAAAAAAAGTTCAGAAATCCATTTCCAAACTTTCATGGAAATTCCACTTACCCTGCACCCAGAAATAAATTATTGAGTCTTCCTTTGTGTCTAGTGCCCCCCCCTTTGCTGGTCGACAATCAAATTAATTCCCTAGTGGCTAGTGCTCCCTCTCCTGCCAGTCACTAATTGCTGCCCAATTTCAAATTAATTATCTAGCGGCCAGTGGTTCCTCTCCCCACACGAACACCGACCTGACCAGTGTAATTCCCCCCATCCCAGTGGTATAGTGAACCCCCCCCCTCCCTAACCCCAATCCCCAGTACCTGAACTATAATTGTATTCCCTTGTGGTCTAGTGCACCCCCTGCCCCCCTTGCAGGCAGTGTCCCACCAACCCACTCACCCCATCCCAAACCCGAGCGGGCAAAAAGCATAGCCTTCCTCTCACCTCCACAACTGGCTACCCACTGAGTTGTCAGTGAATGAGCACATGCTTGTGATGTTTTTGGAGTTTTCTGAAATTCTTTAATTGGTTATAACTTGGTCAGTGTTACAGTTTGGCATGTATATTGTCTGGTATGGGCCCTAAAAGCATACCAAGGTTCATAATATTTGATAAAGAGTGGAGAATATATAGTGGCTCAAAGTCTGGCAATTTAATATTCATGTGAAAATTTCTAAAAATATTTCTATGCTTACAACTTAGCTGCCATTGGAGCTGGATAATTGAAAACGTAGATGCATACGTTCTTGGAAGCATAATAGAAACTGCTAAATAGAGAAGTACTGGTTATATAAATTCTAAGTTTAAGCCATGACCTGCCCTCTGACATGACTTCCCAGGCTCGCTTCCGAACTCGGGTTGCCAGTGTGGCAACATGATGTTCTGATGCTGGGACATGTTGGTTACCTTAAAGCCTAATATTTAAGGTTGATGAATCTAACAACATTGGTGATATTCCATTCACTAGCTTTAAACTTATTGGGGTTTAAAATTCAGCAGTTTACATAACTGCAAAATATAATTTTAAAATTTTGGAATGTTTGGAGACTTATAATATAGTCACCTTTAAATCTAGAGACCTGAAACTTGGCACGCACATGTATGGGCATTGCAAAGTTAGAATCCCAAATTAGGTGCAATTTGAACAAACACTTTTAGTTTATGTAGGCTAACAGTAATTTTAAAATGCCCAAATGTCTGGAGGTTAAAAACTCAGCCATCTTTAAATATAGGAATCAGAAACATGATCAGTGTCTATAGGTGCATTGGCAAAGTCACCATACCACATTTGGTGCACTATGGACAAACACTTTTTAAATTAAACTTAAATAACCTAAATTGCAATTTTGGCAACATTTCATGAAATGTTAGTGGAAATTTTGTGAAAGTGAAACCAGCATTTTGCCAGGATTCTGCTAGCAGACAATACATTTCACCCAGCCCTACTCCCTACCTCTGTGGTCTTGTGTCTTATCATATTCAAGATTAATGTCCTGTGGCCAATGCCATCATCATTCCCTTGGCTCTGGGCATCCTAATATTCTTCTTTCTGGGACAGTAGCTGTAGCCCTCTATTGAATGGAGGGAATAATTCCCTGACCACTTCAGATTTCTGTGCCACAATGACTGCCACATTTGAAGCAGCTTCCTCTGTGCTTCTTTCCAACAACCCAGTGGTAGGGTTACCACCTTTTAAGAAGCCCAGAGTGGGACATTTCTTACTGAAAGATGATTTTTCGCTGGACAGTACGTAACCACGACCAATACAACAGACTTATTTTCGCTATATACTCAGAATTAAGGCTACGTATTGTAGTTTTTTAGTTGCTTCTATTGTTTCTTATTTTAAGGTATTTTAGTTAAGATATTGTAGTTTTCTGCAACATTTAGTGGAAAGTTAGAAAATATTTTTTCTACTATAAAATCAGGACATGTAGTATTTTTCATGTTTTTTTGCAGGACGCAGCTGCCCAAATCAGGACTATCCTGCGAAAATCAGGACAGGTGGTAACCCTACCCAGTGGTCATATGTACGTTCAATAGTCAAGTTCTACATCCTAAATCAAATAAGCTCTTTAGTTTCATTTAATTAGCTTTCTGTGTCCCTAAAATATCACCAGTCAATGTGACCTCTCAATAGTGACAAGAACCACATCTTTTTTAAAACTGAGGCCTACTCTCTGGGCTTTTCAGCCCTCCCACTAGAGTTCATCTTTCCTGTGAGGAGTGATGAATTTCAGCAAACTGATTTTACTGACTATAAGAGGGTGACAGTGACAGATTCTATTGTATTACTTACACTAGACTTTATTCCTTCAGTATTATTGGCAGGTCTAGTTACAAACATGGATGCAGATGTGGTGTTGCCATAGCCTGACTGTTTCTTTACACTTGTGTACTCAGGCTACAGTACATGCCCCGATGTTTATGTTGGAATCCACTGGGACCACAACTTCTCCTCTCCTCATTTGACGCCAAGTATTTTATGCTTTCCACTGCTGTATATCATACAACTCATAAAGTTTGAAAAACAGAGACAGACACATCATTTGACTGTGTGTAGCACAGATTTTAGACAAATCTTAGTGCATTTAACAAAAATGGGCTCAGTACCCAAAACTTCTACCAGGATGTGTCTTCTGATTGGTCACCAAGGGTTCCATGCCACAAGACCCTGGCTCGACTCTGCACCCCAATAACCTTCTGCAGACTTCGCACACCTTCTTAGAGGGGCTCTGTACCCCAAGTATATCATAAGGATGCTGCTCCCACAGGCATGGGGCTTCGAAAATGGCTTTGGGAGCAGCACCCTTATGCTGTACTCGGAATGCAACATAGGGATGCTGCTACCAAAAAACATCTGCCAAGCCCCAGGCCTCTGCATGTAGGGTTTCACACTAGAACAACAATAAGAAGACTACTAATGGTAGTCACATCCACTCATCAGAAGGATCTGCTTTCCAACAACAACAAAGGTATGCATACTCACGATATATGACTGAACGCCAACAATCACAATCCCGACACCCAGGAGACTGAGCCTGACATCCTGACATTACAGAGAGTTATCAGGAAAAACAAAGGGAGGTAGGGAAGGCAATTAGGAGTGCAAAAGTGAAATCAGAAGGAAATAGAGCCAAATGAGTAAAAAGGGGAGAACACATTTTTTAGATGCATAATTCAAAAGAGGAAGTCCAAGGGATGGATAGTAAGACTTGAAGGGGGGGGGGTTCTGTAGAAAAGGACCACTAAAAAGTGGACATACCAAACAAATACTTTTGTTCCGTATTCACAGAGGAGGGGGTAGGAATTGGTCCTTTGTTAAATGACAAGGGCATAAAGGGTCTGGAGGTGGACACTAGTCCTTTTTCACAGTGTAAAGAGTCCTAAAGGAGTTGTCAAAGTTAAATGTAGATAAGGCAATGGGTCCAGATATGATTCATTCAAAGTTGCTGAGGAAGCACAGGGAGAAGCTGGCTGCACCTCTGACAGCCCTGTTCAACCTGTCTCTAGAAACAGGGGAGGTACTGGGAGGAACTGGAGGAGGGCAGATGCAGTCCCACTCCACAAAAGTGGAAACAGGGAGGAGGTGGGAAATTACAGGTTGATCATCCTGACTTCAGTAGTGGGCAAACTAATGGAACCACCACTGAAGGAAAGGACTGGAGAATAGCTTGATATCACTGGGCTACAGGATCTGAGGTATTATGGATTCACAGGGGAGAGGTCCTGCCAGACAAGCTTGATCGATTCTTTGGGTAGCCGAGGAAGTGGGTGGACCAGGGAGGGTCAGTTGACATGGCCGATCTGGATTTTAGCAAGGCCTTCGATGCTGTTCCACATAAAAGGCTGGTAAACAAACTGTGTAGCCTAGGAGTAGGTCCTAAAATAGTGAAATTGGTGGAGAGTTGGCTTAGTTGTAGGAGCCAAAGAGTGGTGGTAAATGGGATACACTCTGGGGAAGGCAAGGTGACCAATAGAGTGCTGCAGAAGCTGCTATTAGGCCTGTCCCTCAACAACATTGCAAAAGGACTGGAAGGGAAGGTTTGCCTATTCACAGATGACACAAAAATCTGCAACAGAGTAGAAGCACAGGCAGGGCTGAAAGAATAAAGGAGGATCTAAAGAAGTTAAAAGAATGATCATGAGTTTGGCAGCTAAGATTCAACACAAAAAAGTGCAAAATCATGCACTTTGGGCTCAAACATCCTGGAACAATGTTCCAACTCGGAGTAGGGGGGACGTATTAGCAGTCACAAAACAGGAAAGAGACTTCAGAATTATCATTTTTGATGACCTGAAGGTAGCTAAACAGTATGACAAGGCAGTGGGAAAGGCTAGCAGAATGTTCAGATGCATAGGGAGGAGTATCATCCGCAGAAAGAGGGAGGTAATAATACCTCTGTATAGATCGCTGGCGAGATACCATCTCAAGTACTGTATGTAGTTCTGGAGGCCCCATGTCTAAAAGCACACAGATAGGCTGGAGGCAGTACAAAGGAGGGTGGTCAAAATGGTACAGGGCCTGCATCAGAAGCCCTATGAAGAGAGACTTAAGGATATAAATATATACTCCCTAGAAGACAGGAGGGAATGGGGGGTTTGATAGAGACATTAAAATACCTCACAGTAATAAACAAGGTACAGAAAGGGAACATTTTCTAAAGAAAAAGATGCTCATGGACAAGGATTCACAATATGAAGCTGAGAGGGGGGTAGGTTCAGAGGGAACATAAGGAAGTATTTCTTCACAGGGAGGGTGGTGGACACTTGGAATCGACTTCCAGTGGAAGTGGTGGGGGCTAGAATGGTCACCAGATTTATCAATGCATGGTATAGACACAAGGGAATCTTAGAAGCAAGAGGGGGTGTAAGCCAGAATCCACTCAGGGTCTCCGATGGCACGATAGGTAGGGACTTTACAGCAGACTAGATGGGCCAAGTGGTCCTTATTTGCCAACAACTTCTGTCTTTCTATGTTTCAAAGAACTCTATCAGTTTCTATGCCAGTTAATACTGTGCTTTGTGCCCTACCCCAACCACAATGTAGAGGGCAAGACCCCAAAATTTCTACTAGGCTCAATTATTACACAGTTATTTTTATCAGCAATAGTAGTAGTACGTTCTGTTGTAATTGTTTTATCTGAATATTAGAAGTAGTAATATCATCTCTTATTGTAATTGATTTATCTAAGACGACCTTATTATAATGTGCAACCAAATGAGTTGGTGAGATACTTGGATCAATACTTTTTTTTTTACATGCACCTGTACCGATTGCAGCCATTCACCAAGACCTTTTTTGACTTTTAAAGTTCAGTCAACTCAATCAATTCTTCCCACATCCTTTCTTCTTTTTTTTTTTTCACATAAAGGCTTTTCTGCCCAGTGGTGGCTTGGGGCAGCAATGCAGTCCTGCCCCTATCACCCCAGGCTGGGATTTGCCTTCCCTGTGACAAACCTGGCCAGGTAGCTTCCTCAATGGTTTTCCTCCCTTGGTGGGGCCAGAGCAGGAGCGCCAATCCCCCCACACCCCAGAGACATTATACAGAATGAACTAAGGCTATGGGTGGCAGCACAGTTCTGGGAACAGACATATAGGACTTCACAAAGCCCTAGACACTGTTTTTTCATTTTCTGCCTTTCCTGCTGCTGAGGGTGAGTGCATATATTTGGAGGCACACACATACAGTATAATGTAACTGTGGCCCCTCCCTGCATGCTGCCCATGACTGCACTATACTCTGGACTCCACTTCATGACAGTCGAAGGCTGGACCAGAATGCCTCTCCTCCCCAGGAATGGAGAGCTGTCCCTATGATGCTCAGTCCTCTCCCACCCTGACTGACCCATAACAATCCAAGTCCACTTCTTAACCCAAGTCACTGGCATGATGGCAAGTAAGGCAGCAACTTAGCCCACCATACATCCCACATACAGTACTTTAACCCAGTCATGAATTTTCTACTTGATTGACTTTTCTTTATTATCTCTTTTAGTGTTCCTGCACTCCTCACCAATAGCTTTTCTCCACCTGTCCTTGTCAGATCTTATGTTGCATTTTTTTAAATGTTGTTTATGCACCTGAATCCCACTGTCCATTACCCCCCCAAGCCCTCTCCACACCCCAGCTCCATCACCTCACCTTCCCTTTGCTCTTACCTTCTCTCCACATTATCTCCTATGGTTTACCTCCCACAGTGGAGCTCTCACGTTGGCCCAGGTCCTTCAGGAGCCAGTCTGCACTTGTCTGGGAGATTGCCCAGGTTTTTCAGGACCCATTATCCAGTTGTCTGGGAGATTGCCCAGGTCAGTGAGTATAGCAGGGGTGGGTGGCTAGCATAATTTCCACAGATATCGGATACAGATTTATCCATCAATGTATCCGACTGGATCAGGATATTTATCGGGTCGGATACAGTGATGGCGAGAGACAGTGGAAGGATAAAATGATTAGGCCAAAAACACAGAACAGCACATGATGACAGAATAATCAATTTAATGAAGTTTTAGAAGTAGTATAAAGGAATCATAAAAAATACAGGGAACCTTAATTTTTAAAAAATTGTCCATATACTGTTTTATGAATAGCAACGTATTCGCATTTTCTGGTGTGAGACGGGAGCGATTCTCTGTAATGATATTACTTGCAACACTAAAAATTATCTCGCTGGGTATACTGGTCAGTGGAGCAGACAGGTATCGCGTTGTGGGTTTTTTGAGCAATGGAAACCTGTGTCCTTGCGTTTTCCAGAAAGTAAGGGCATCCGGTGTACTTTTTTTAGGCATAAGATTTTTGGCTAGGTTAATATCAAGTTCTTGACTGTGACTGGACACACCATCAATTACAGAAGCTGCAAAATAAATAAAAGCATGCTATTGCAATGCACATAAATGAACAGTTATCTTATCACAAAATATGCTGCAAACTGCTAAATGTAAAGAATGTTTTACTTACTGTCTTTGGGGAGTGAGTTGTTCTGTGAGAAGACATCCCATAGGTCATCAGTGTCACAGTCCTGCTCGATTGTTTTTTCACTGAGTTGCTTTTTTAATTTAGTTTGTGACTCATCAGACACCTCTGAGTGCTCTTCAACAAGTTGTTTAATGACAGCTTTGGCAAATGATTTACTGCATTCAGTTATGAAAAAGTGAAGCTTGTATCTTGCATCTATGACTGTAGCCATTTTATGATAACTCATAACTCAATCGCAGCTCGGGCTAACAGGTGGAAGTGTGGTGTAACCGCCTCACACATCACAACTCGCAGCTCCCATCTGCAGCATGCAATGTTAGTCTGCCACTTAAATGTGTGAGATGCGATGTCATGTTTGGTAATGACCTCACAACTCACACCTCACACCTCAAATCTGGGGCTAGTATTGTTAATCTGCCATTGAGTGCATTAAGTAAGATTAATTGTTTTGTGTAAGCACCTCACACCTCGTAACTGCATCACATATGCAGAAGTGTTGATTCATGCTAATAAATGAAAACAATCCATCTAGATCATTTTTCATAAGAACTCATGCTATCAGGTTGGATTTATTTATCGGAATGATTATCTACCCATCCCTAATCATATGCCTGAAGTATATGGAAAATACCACAAATTGGATAATTTTTAAATATCTGATTTATTTGCAGAATATATGTTATAGATATATTTAAGATACAGCATAGATATGGTTCCATTATATATTTATTATAGGTGCCTAATATATATTTTATATATCCATTTATATACCATGACTATTTAAAGGAAAACTGTCATTAGCTAACCCGTTCCACCCCTGAAAGCTCTACCCCCGATTAAGCTTTTAGGACAGAAGGAAACATTTATTTTCCACGTTCACTTACTTTATTTTATCTTTCTAAAGTTCATGATCACCAAACATGGCAGATGCTGTGCGGCTCCATTTTGTCTCCTGGTGTGGCACTGCACCACTCACTCCAATACCTCCACAATTTGCACTTTAATAACTTCACATCTGTTCAACAAATTTTCATTAAAGTTTGCATGCTCCATTGGGGACCATAGATCTACTGAAGTGGTGAGTTCAGTTCTGGTTGAATGAGTGTATGTGGAGATATGGAGTGTCAAAAAATGTAAAAATTATGATTTTTAGTGAAATTCTTGTCACACCAGTGGGGAAAAAGTGTGTGGAATTTTGATCTGCAGTTATTAGAGTACAAAGGTCCTGCATCACAGATGTGCCTTTTGATGGTTTGTTGAAAAAATGTGCTTTTCCATTTAGTTTGGGCAGGATTTGGGCAGGATTGAGGGATTCTAGCTGACAAGTTTGTGACTGCATGTTAGAAAGTGGCAGTGTCTGGAGCATGGTGAGTGGAGTGAGGAGTCACTGCCAGAGGACTCCTTGGCTGACTGTTTTTGGACATAACCTGTGGTGTAGTCCCGGTCCCCCCCAGCCCCCTCCAGGGCTCACCCTATATTTATTGGGTGGGTCCCATATGGTCGTGCAATATTCTGCATCCATACAGGAAGCAGCAAAAAGAGGAAGCATAACAAAACACAGTAGAAATAAAACAAATATTTTAGAGATAACAAATAGCTGTCTTAAGCAGGCAGTTGATTGGGGACAGAAACAGACATGATGGGAGTGGTGCAGTGCAGTGGTTGTGGAGCAGTTGTCTTCAGGGAGACATTCTGGAGGCTGTGATACTGCCCTATCTGCAGGTACCTCTCTGGACTGAGGGAGGAGGTTGTCTGTCTCTGAGCAGGGTTGGCCAAGCTGAAGGTGGCATCCACCCCACCCAGAGACCACCGGGTCCACAACTTGTGCCTCAAAGGATGCCAGGGAAGAGGAGTGATTGGACTATGGTGGGCTCAGGGAGGGTGAAGGAGGGGGGTCAAAAGCACATCCCCCAACCAGTTCCGCTTATTAACTCCAACAATGTTTTGGAGGAATGGGAAAGCCCCACTCAGGAACATGAGGCTGGGACCAGGAAGGATGGGAGGATTCACCAGGATGGAGTCCCAGGGAAGAAAGGCAGGGAACCCTGGAGGAGGAGGAGGAGGAGGAAGCTTCTCCTAGTAGGGTACTCTGTTGTCCTGGGAGTGGAGTTAGGGTCACCTAGCAGGGGAGAGAGAGAGGGAGGTCAAGTGCCTCCCAGGGAGTGTTGCATGGGGGATGGGAAGTGGATCCATAGGATCACTATGGTAATAGCTAGGAGGAAATAGTTGGATGTCATTGTCCACCTGGGGACAAATGACCTGGACAGGAGAAAGGTGGAGTTAGCCAGAGTCCAGGAAGGTTTCAGGAAGCTGGGACCGGGGGGACCTGAAACAGATAGCATGCTCTGTCTCATTCTTGGAGGTTCTACCTGTCCAGGGCACAGGGGAAGCCAGGGCACTCAGCATCCATACCTTCAACTCCTGGTTGAAGGATTGGTGTAGAAGGGAGGGTTTTGGCTTCATAGGGGACTGGGGCATGAGCTGGGCAGATGCGTGCTTATATAAGGAGGATGGCCTGCATCTATCCGAGAAGGGGACCTTGATCCTTTGTGAGAATTTCAAATGTTTCAGCTGTGAACATTTAAACTGGCCTAGGTGGGAGAGCCAGGAGGGTCAGGAGGCTTAGGAATATGCCCCTCCATGGGAACATGCAGGAACATACTGTAAGTAGACTACAGGAACAGTTATAGCAGGCAGGGTGGGCCAAGCGGGTGAAGAATGTAAAAAAAGTGGTATGGGGGGGGGTAAGAGCACATAGGAAAGGAAACTAGGGTGTGAGAAGACATTGGAGAGGGAGATCAAGAGCAGAGCGAGGGCAGACTGTAAAACATGGAAGGTCATGCTAATGAATGCCTGTAGCCTAGGAAATAAGGTTACAGACCTGGAGGCCTTGTTGGCAGATGCAGACCTTGACATAGCAGCAATAACAGAGGCATGGTACTCTGCTAATCATGGCTAGGAAGTCAATATAGCAGGCTATACACAGTTCATGAGGGACAGGGAGGGTAAAAAGGGTGCAGGAGTGGTCCTGTACATCAGAGATGGTATAAAGGCTACTGAAGTTCAGAGAAGATGGGGAGACAGAGGTAATGTGGGTCACCTTGGAGTCAGGGAGTGGAACAGCAATACACACAGCGGTGATCTACAGACCTCCAGCACAGAGGGAGGAAGTAGACAGGGAACTAGTGGAGAACATTTACGACACGGCAGCTAAAGGCAAAATCCTCCTATAGGGGATTTCAATATGCCAGATATGGATTGGGCCACCCAGATGACTGCTTCAGCCAGAAGCACAGCCATCCTTGAATCTATGCAGGGAGTTGGACTCAGACAGCTGGTGCATGAGCCAACCTGGGACAAGTCAATTCTGGACCTGGTATGGACCAATGGGAACAGAGTCAAAGAAATACAGGTGGAAGGGCAGCTGGGGTCCAGTGACCACCACATGGTGTGGTTCAGCATCTAGACATGGACTCAATTAAACCACACAAGGGGAAAAGTATTAGATGTCAGGAGGGTAGATTTCACTGAAATGGGTAGATGTATACAATGAGTCCTGGGGAAGGGAGAGGTAATAGAGGGGGTGGAAGAACAATGGGAGAAACTGAAAGGAGCCATAGTGGAGATAACAAACCAATGCATTAGGATAGTGGGCAAAGGGAAAAGAAGAAGGAAACCACTATGGTTCTCCAAAGAGATGGGGGACAAAGTCAGGGCTGAAAGGCTGAGTTTCAGGAAATATAAGGGGAGCCAAAGGGAGGAGGACAGGGAGGTGTACCTTGAATGTCTAAAGGAAGCAGGGAAGGCTGTTAGGAGGGCAAAGGCATGGCCAAAAGAGGGCTTAGCATAGTCTGTAAACAAAGGGGATATGGCATTTTATAGGTACATCAGTGAAAGAAGGAAAACACGGGTGGGGGATTGTGAGGCTCAAAGGGGAGAAGGGAGAGTGTAAGGAGGGGGATCTGGACAATTTAGAAATACTGAACAAAAACTTCTGTTCAGTATTCACTAAGGAGGGGGAGGGTCAAGGATCACAGTTGGGATGCAGAGCCAATGATGGGGGGTGGACACCAGTCCATTCACAGTGGAGAGAGTTCTGGAAGAACTCACAAAGCTGAAGGTGGATAAAGCCATGGGGCCAGATGGCATCCACCAAAGGATATTAAAGGAGCTGCAAAGGGAACCAGCAGTGCCTCTGGTGACCCTGTTCACAGTCATTCAACACAGGTGTCAATCCAGAGGACTAGAGGAGGGCATGTGCAGTCCCACTGCATAAAAGCGGCAGCAAGGAGGAGGCGGGGAACTACAGGCCAGTCAGCCTCACCTCAGTGCTGGGAAAGATCATGAAGACACTGCTAAAAGAAAGAATTGTGGCACATATGGAATCCAGCAGTGCTCGGGATCTGAGGCAACATGGATTCACAGCAGGAAATTCATGTCAAATGAATCTAATAGATTTTTTTGATTGGGTGACTAGGGAACTAAATCAGGGAAGGGTGGTAGACATTGCCTACCTAGATTTCAGCAAAGCCTTCAACACCGTCCTACATAGAAGGCTGATTAATAAGATGGGTAGTCTGGGCATGAAAGACAAGGTGGTGAACTGGGTTAGGAACTGGTTAACAGGAGACAAAGGGTGGTGGTAAATGCGGCACAATCTGGGGAGAGGGGAGTGACCAGTGTGGTACTACAGGGAATCAATAGTAAAACCAGTCTTGTTCAATGTCTTCATTAGTGACATTGCAGAGGGGCTGGAAGGAAAGGTCTGCTTGCAGATGACACCATGATCTGCAAAAGTGTGGATACTCCAGAAGGGGTGCAGAAAATTAAGAGGGACCTGGAGAAGCTTGAAAGATGGTCAGAGATGTGGCAACTGAAGTTCAATGTAAAGAAGTGCAAAATAATGCACCTGGGTAGAGGGAACCCTGGGGAGAGCTACATGTTGGGGGGGGGGATGACTGTCACTAAAGAGGAAAGGGACCTAGGTGTTACCATCTCTGATGATCTTAGGGTATCAAAGCAGTGTACAAAGGTGGCAGGGAGGGCCAGTGGCATGCTGGGGTGTATAGGCAGGGGTATCACAGCAGGTGGTGATGCCACTGTATAAAACATTGGTAAGGCCTCACCTGGAGTACTGCATGCAGTTCTGGAGGCCACACCTGAGCAGAGACATAGATAAGGTAGGGACTAGCCCGAGGAGGGCAACAAAGATGGCACAGGGCTTATACCACAAAACATATGGGGAGAGAGTAGGGGACCTCAATATGTACTCTCTGTAGGAGAGGAGACAGTGGGGGGACATGATTGAAACTTTCAAGTACCTCAAGGGCATAAACAAGGTGCAGGTAGGGGACCTTTTCCAATGTAGAAAAAGTACTAGAACAAAGGGGCACAATATGAAATTGGAAGGGGGTAGATTAAGAGGTAATATGAGAAGTTTTTCTACACAGAAATGGTAGTTGACACTTGAAATAGTCTGCCACAGGAGGTAGTGGGGGCAAGCACAGTGGAGGGGTTTAAGCATGCCTAGGACAGGCACAAGGGAAGCCTGAGAGGGGAGGGAGTGATGAAAAGCAATTGATCACATACGGTCAGGGGCCACATACAATGTATAGGGCCTATGGGCAGACTCGATGGGCCTGTGGTCCTTGTCTACCAACAATTTCTACATTTTTATGTTACAAAGTTATGCAGATTTTTTTTTTTTGCAAATGCGGGATCTTTTGCCGTAAATGCAAAATCTTTTTATGCGCTGCTGCCATCTAGTATTCAGTTAACGATGGCAACAAAATTAAATTACTTAAAAATACAGGGGTTGTCTTTACAAGGGCTGGCAGTATAGCCTAGAGGTTAGAGTAATGAGCTGTGAAAGAGCTTGGTACATTCAGCAGACCTTGATTTGATTCCCACAACCTACACTTGCATACTGTGTGCCTCTGAGTAGTTATTTAACCACCCAGTGCTCCCAGGTCACCCTTGATTGTAACTAGTGGACCTCACCTGGTTACCAAAAAATAAAACATTTGAAAAATAATTGGGCACTGTAGAATCTGAATTACGGGTTCGTTTTCTGATAAATTACTCAGAAATGTACCTTTTTACTATGTGGAAAATCCTTTTTCACAAACCACTGAAAAAAGTTCCTTGAAACTTTATCCTTTTATGCAATTTGCGAAAAAGGTTTTTCTTTTTCTGCAAACAAATTGTGAAAAAAAAGGAATCACAGAAAATAATTCTTTCTTGCAATTTGCAAAATAAATATTTGTATATAGCTGTTTTATTGTCACTTCATAGTAAACAAACAGTTTGGAATTTTGGGCTAACATTTTCAGGGTCCAAACCCCGAAATATCAATATGTAAGTTTTGAAAAAAACATTTTCTAAATCCCTGTAGCCCTGGTGAGCTAGTGGCCCCCCACCCGGCAGTGCCAGAACTCCCTGCTCCCCCTGACCCATACTCATTTGGCGACTGGAACAGCCCACCTCTCACCAGCATGTCCAGCCACTGACTGAGCCCTTTTATTAGTGTGTACTGTACATAGTACCCTCTCAGTGAATGATAGCAGCTCTCATTCACTGAGCTTGTACTATTTACAGTACAATTTGCTAACTTACAAGGGCATCATTGTTAACAATATCAGGGGTCAGGACTATGGGGTGGGGTTGGTAGCCCACATTTGCGTATTTATTGATACTATTTCAGATCTGGACTTGTGTGTGTGTGTGTGTGTGTGTGTGTGTGTGTGTGTGTGTGTGTGTGTGGAGGAGGGATGGTAGCCCACATGGGCATTTTTTAATACTATCAGGGATCAGGACTGGGGGCCTTATGTGTGATTGTGTGGGGGCTGTAGGGTTCACTTGTGCACACTGGCACAACCTGTGGTGGATGGCAAAGTACACTTACAGCTCATAGCTGGTGTAAATATACTTTGACAGGTGTCCTCCTGGGGTTGCTTGAGAATCCCAAATTAGGGGATGTGGCAGCCGCCCTTTGTGAATAGAGTGCAGCTGTTGCAGTAAACCCCCTTGCGCCATGTTGCAGCTGGGGTTTTGGTGCAACCATGGCACAAGTCCACTTTGGCGCTCGCAGCTTACATCTTGTCGCAGGCTGCTTGTGGGAGTTCTACATTGGGCAACTATTGGTGCAAAGTGCTACTTATATCATTCATGCTGGATGCAAGTCATTTAGCACCATGTTCATCCTTTTGAGAATCAGCCCCGGTGTTTTTAAGCTTTTTATTATAACAGAGAGCTGCTCAATAAAATCATAAATGGCCTAGGTCCCCTGTGCATTTGTGAAATACCTGCAATCCACCAAGAAGATTTTGAAGAAAACAGAATCCTCTATTCAGAGAGTCATGGGGCCAGATATTCAAAACTTTGCCCCGGGGCTAAATTAGCACTGCCCAGTGTGCTAAATTAGCCTACGGAACCAACAGACCCTATATTCAAAGGTTACCCCAGGGCTAAACCTGCTGAATACACGAACATACAAACATACAAATTTGCCAGCAGATAAAGGCCTTATGGTCTATCGAGTCTACTCGCGTGTGCAGCTAGCAACCCTTATACTGCAGCTGCCCCTCCTTCCCCTTCCCTGACCCTCCCTCTTACCCTATCCCATCCATTTTTAAAGCAGTCCACTGTTCTACAGGATACCAGTTCCTCAGACAATGCATTCCACCCAAATACCACTCTTTCCATGAAAAAGTGTCTTCTCATTTCCTTCCTGAACACTCCCCCCTCCAGTCTGAAATCATGACCTTCAGTGTCCCTACCTCCCTTAATTTGAATAGTCCCTCCATGCCTGTCTGTTTTTGTTCCTTTCATGTACTTGAAGGTTTTAATCATATCCCCTTGTCTCTTCTCTCCTCCAGTGAGTACATGTTCAACTCCCTCAGCCTGCTCACGCAAGGTATGTCCCCTAGTCTCTGGATCATCTTTGTTGCCCTGCACTACACCCCCTTCAGCAACTTTATGTCCCTCTTCAGGTATGGGCATCAGTGCTGCATACAGTATTCCAGGTGTGGCCTAACCAGTAACCTGTACAACAGCAGAATCACCTCCTCTGTCCTTGAAGATATACCCCTGGCAATACAACCCAGCATTTTCTTGGCCTTTGCAGATGCCTTCCTGCATTGTGCTGAGTTGTTCATTGAGCCCGTTACACTGAGCCCGACATTACAGAGGGACTGGAAGGAAAAGTATGTCTCTTTGCAGATGAGACAAAGATCTGCAACAGAGTTGATACACAAGGTAGAGTGGAAAGGATGAGAAGGGACTTGGCAAGGTTGGAGGAATGGTCAAATGTATGGCAGCTTAGATTCAATGCAAAGAAGTGCAAAGTAATGCACTTGGGAAACAAAAAGCCAGGGGAAGAGTACACAACAGGGAGTGAGATACTAACAACAACAAAAATGGAAAGGGACCTGGGGGTAGTCATAACAGATGATCTAAAGGTGAGCAGGCAAAGTGAGAGGGCAGCAAGGAGGGCTGGGGGGATACTGGGATGCGTAGGGAGAAGCATCACCAGTAGAAAACAGGAAGTTGTTATCCCTCTGTACAGACAGCTGGTGAGACCCCATCTGGAGTACTGAGTGCAGTTCTGGAGACCCAGTCTCTGCAAAGACATAGACAGGATGGAGGCAGTCCAGAGGAGGGCAACTAAAATGGTGCAGGGTCTGCACCAGAAAACATATTAAGAGAGTCTCAAGGAGCTTAATATGTATAGCCTCGAGGAGAGGAGGGAGAGGGGGACATGATAGAAACTTTCAAGTACCTCAAGGGAATCAACAAAGTCCAAGAGGGTAGCATCTTTCAGAAAAAGAGGTGTGCAAGAACAAGGAGGCACAATTTGAAGCTGGGGGGGACAGCTCAGAGGTAATGTGAGGAAGTATTTTTTCACAGAGAGGGTTGTGGATGCATGGAACAGCCTTCCTTAGGAGGTTGTGGAGTCAAAAACTGGTGGAATTCAAGAATGCATGGGATAGTCATAAGGCAATTCTAGGGGGTGGGAGTAGGAAGAAGTAAGCTGTTGGTTAGCTAGGATCTGCAGCTTATCCATTAGGTAGGGAAATTGGCAGACAGGGTGAGCCAAGCGGTCCTTATCTGCCATCAAATTCTATGTTTCTATGTTATAATCACCCCCAGATCCTTGTCCTCCTCAGTCATGGCTAGCTGACCCTCCACCCCCCAGCTGGGAGCTCTTTCTTTGGTTTTTGCCCTGAAATGTAGCACCTTGCACTCTTTGGCATTGAACCCCAACTGCCAGGTGTCTGACCAGGTCTCAAATTTTGACAGATCTTCCTGTAACCCATGCCACCCTCCTAGGTCATCCACTACTGCTCCCATCTTGGTGTCATTTGCAAATAAACTGATCTTGCTCTTGATGCCCATTGAGATGTCTGATATGAACAACCCAAATAACACTGGTCCCAGCACTGAGCCCTGTGGTATTCTGCTTGTCACTGCCCTCGGAAATGAGAGCTCTCCTTCCACCACTACCCTATGTTGCCTTCCCTGTAACCAGTTTACTACCCATCCCACCATTTTTGACCCCACACCTGTACCTGCCAGCTTACTACCCAGCCTCCCATGTGGCACTGAGTCGAATGCCTTACTGAAGTCCAGAAACAGGTCATCCACTGCATGGCCCTTGTCCAACTGTCTAGTTACCCAGTCATAGTAATCCACCAGATTGATCAAACAGGATCTGCTCATGACAAACCCATGCCGCCTAACATCCTGCAGCCCACTGGTCTCCAGAATGGACACCAGCCTCTCCTTCAGGATTGTCTCCATCAGTTTTCCTATGATGAATGTGAGGCTTACCGGCCTGTAGTTTCCAGTTCGTCTTTGGGACCGCTGTTATGTAGGGGTACCATGTGAGCCATTCTCCAGTCCTGAGGTACACTTTCTAAGACTAGGGAGGCATTGAACAGGTCTGCCAAGGGCCCTGCCAGGATTTCTGCAGCTCTCTCAATACCCTGGGGTGAATGCCATGCAGTCCTGGTGCCTTGTCCACCCTCAGTGCCCTCAGGCCCTCCAGTACTTTGCTCTCTGTGATTACCCCATCTGTCACCTCCTCCCCCCCTAACCCTAACCTCCCACCCCCCTTGGTAGCGCCCCTCCTTTCTTCTTAGTAAACACTGAGGAGAAGTATTCATTAAGTGCTTCTGCCTGCTCTGCCCTTGTTTCCACCCACCCCATCCTTCTTAATCCTTACTATTTTGTCCATATAACTCCTCTTCTCCCTGATGTACCTGAAGAATTCCTTCTCCCCCATCTTGATGCCTTGTGCCAGCCTGAACTCCTTAGAAGCCTTGGCTGACCTAACTGCCTTCGTCACCTCCTTCAGTTCCTTCAGGTAATCCTCTCTGTCCTCCAACCCCATCCCTGTTTTTTCTTTAACCTTCTAAAGGTGGATCTTTTATTTCTTATTTTCTCCATGATCCCCCTTTACTCAACCAGCTGGGTTTCTTGGCCCTAGCTCTCTTACTCTGGACCCTGATGCAGGTTTTGGTTGCCTCTTCAATCCCCAGTGTTATGACCTCCCACCTCTGGTTGTTGCACCTGGGTTGTGCCCCCTATCATCCCACATACAGCTTATACTGTGTTCCTGGTCTGTCATACTGCTATTTTGCACTAACATGTAGATTTAGGCACCCATTGTATAAGCATGAGATGAGTGCCAGGAATGTGCTTTGTTGCTAATGTATGCTAAGGTTTACATCTTTTATAGGATTATATCATGCATGATTATTATACTGCACTATAGTGTCCATATTAGTTAGGATTCTGGCTATTTACCCTTTAACTGCCTCCTCCATCCTCCCGAAGTTGACCTTCCTGAAGACCAACACTCTTATACCTGTTTCTACTCCCTCCTTACCCATTTTCCATGTGAACCACACTGAGTGGTGGTCGCTCCCTGCCAGTGGTTCTTTCACCCCCAGCTCCCTCACAAGCTCCCCATTTGCCAGCACAAGATCTAGGGTGTTCCCTAACCTGGTTGACTTGCCGACCATTTACATTAGGAAGCTGTCCTGTAATGCATCCTGAAGTATCTGCTGTCTTCTATTCATGGTGGCTGGGGTACTCCAATCCACTCCTGGCAGGTTGAAGTCCCCACAATCACCATGCTACCTTTTCTGCAGGCCCTTCTGATTTGCCCCGCTAGTTCCCTGTCTAGTTCCTCTGTCTGAGATGGTGGCCTGTACACTACTTCCATCCTGAGAGTCCTATTCCTGGAATCCTGGATTTGCACCCATAATGACTCTGTACCACCCTCCTCCCCTTCCCTCCTCACAAACACGCTTCAGTCCTCCTTCTCTCACATACAGTGCCACCCCCCCCACCCTTCCCATTTACCCTATCTCTGCGCAGTATCTTATTCCCTGGTACTGCCAGTTCCCAGTCCTGGTAATGGGTAGCTCATGTTTCGGTGATGGCTGCCATGTCTACCTCCCCTTCTGCCATGAGAGCCTGTAGCTCTGCTGTTTTGTTCCCTAGGCTCTTAGTGTTCAAGGTGACCACCCACCTCCCTTTTTTCCTTCCCACTCCTCCCTCCTGCTGTCCCTTCCTAGCATCCCCTCTAGTACTTCCTTTTTTTCTACTGCTTCTAACATGGGGGGTAAGCTCATTCGACTTCCCTTCCTGTGGATTCTGCATGCCTCCTGCCCACTTGCCACCACCCACTCCTAGTTTAAATGCCCTTCTTTTGCTATGTAATCCCCATCCAATGCTTTGATACCTTCTTGCCCTCTCACTTAGGTGAAATCTATCCTTACTGTAGAGATCACTGTACTTTTAGTTCCTCCTCCGATCGCTCCCTCTATCACATCACCCAGACCTGCCAGTAATGCAAGTTGATTTTTCAATGCCCCCTCACTACCACATACTTCCTCCTTCCTATTGCCACCCCCCTTGCTACTGCTTCTATGTGTATCTCCCCATCCCCCATTCTCCATTCTTCCCTTTTTCTGCTTCCTTTTGACGTTGACCTGTGTCCCCCTGTCTCAGTTCCTTATCTTCCCCCCTTTTCCTGCTCCTTCCCCTTATTGATTCTATTTGTCCTTCCTCCTCAGTTCCCCATCTACTTACTCCACCTTCTGAGTTGTTAGCCACTGCAATCTGCCTTTCCCTCCTTAGCTTCTCCTGTAGACCTCTGATCTCATTTTTAAGCTGCATTATTTGTCTGCACTACAAACAACCTCCCACTCCCCACGACATTCTAAGAAAGATTGTCACTCCACAGTTGTTACAGCCTACCACCTTATCCATCTCTGTATTCACTCACCAGCGTCTCCCCACACTCACAGAAGGAAGCTCATCACACCACCATGCATCCTCTCTTTGTCCATTTCTAGTTTTGTTCATGTTCCCCCAGTACAATGAATATTGTATCTAAAAAGTTGTATATACTATCTATCTGTTTAAGCTATACTGTAATTAAAAAGTTACTAATGTTTTCTTTAATCCAAGATTATCATGCACTTTTCTTATCCCTCTGTCCTTTTCTTTTTCTCACAAAAATGTATGTCCAGCAAAAAACAGTTATGCAATGTAATATTTACAGAATATAATTTATATTCCTAGAAAACAGTCCCTTATAGCTTTAAATAATGTTTTGAATTTACGAGGACCAACTATGGGTGGTACCTAATTGTTCCACCCCTTTTAGCTGAGCATTTAATATGTGAGAAGGAGGTGGGGTGGGGGAGTGGGCAAAGAAATATAGTACATAATATAGCGTGCTAAGGAAGCTGGGTAAACTGGGCTGAGAATGCAGTGCAACAATAGCCTGGGAAATAAGACAGCTCTGAATATAGCAACCAGGAAGTGCAAGCCACGACAGCAGCCTAGTGCACAGCAATGTGAAGGAAGGTAAAGGTGAACTGCGTGACCAATGTGTGTGCTTGCAAAGGAGTGCATTTATTAAAGCTGCAAGCACCAGCACATGTGAAATTCTTCAGAAATGTACCATGTTTCTGAAATGTTTGCACAACACAGACACATTTGCTCAGGTTTTGCGTTGAGCTAAGATGTTTGCCTGGTCCTAACACGTTTGCCAGGGGCCAAAATTTGCTATATTTAAAAGTGACATGAAAATGAGCCTACTGAGGCAGTCTGTGGGCAAACATCCAGATCTGCATATCATTATGATTTGCATGCTGTTTGTACAGCACTATTGCAGAGTCCCACAGCTCTAACTTTAGGTCAGTCTGGAAGTACAGGGGCTGGCTGGGTCTGCTCACAGTTCCACCTGTAGGTCAGTCTGGAAGTGCATGGTAGTAGCTATAGGTTACATTTGTACAGAACTGCATAGAATATTGTGCTCCATGGGACTACACAGCACAGGCACAGGTTGTGGTGCTGCGTGCAATAGTCATACTGTAGTTCATACTACAGTACACAACAGACACTACAGCAACAAGTGAGCCAGTAGTGTGAGGGACACAGTAATGCCCATGGTGTGTAGGACATCAATAACTGCTGCACTTTACACAGTGACAGGCCCATCTTGCAGGTGTGTATTGACAGTGGACATTACTCTTATGCTGTTGTGCTAGCCACAGGTGCTGCACCACTGGCATGGGATACTCACAGTGACATATACATGTCTGGCTCTGTGTGCTGTTGTGTCTGTACAGATGTGTGGTATGTGGCTGGGGTGCACATACCATCAGACAGGCACAGTGGTGTTGGGATATTAACCACACTGGACCATTTGCACTGCTTAGATTGTCCCAGCCTTGTGGAAGCACCCAGTATGTGGTGCAGACTAGCCACCTGTACACCCTTCCCTAGATATCCTCCACACCCCCAGTGCTGCATGTGCATTCTGGATTCTGTTGCTGTCCACTGAATGTTGGTCTGCAGGTGTGTGCTGTATGGACGCAATGCCATGGTGTTCACTGGGTGCCGGGACACCAGTTAATGACTGGCATGGTTGGGACCTGTGGCAGATGATGGCAACAGGAGGCAGTATAACGCAGTGGTCTAAGGCTCTGAGCTGCAAATCTGGTGATATCCAGCAGACCAGACCTGGGTTTGAATCCCACAGCTTCCACTTGCATACTGTGTGACACTGAGCAAGTCATTTAACCTCCTTGTGCTCCCAGGTCGCTCCTGTAAAAAAGCTTTCAGCTTAGTGTGCTATACCTGGTTAAACAACTAAATAAAAAAAATAAAAAAAATTAAAACATAGAAGGTGCCATCTGTGTGCAGCATGTTTCTTCCATGTCTAGTTTCTTTCTATGTTTAATATTTACTGGTTAGGGTCAATAAACCACGGCTGGCAGACCCTCGCAAACTCCATACTTCACACTTGTGAATTACAGAGTTCCATATACCATGGTTCTATGTTGCGCAAAGTCACACAAAGCCATGCAGTGTCAAGCAAAGCCATACAAAGGTTTGCCAGAGTTAAGACTACCTTTTCCTGGGTGGTTGTTTGCACTGAACAAAGTGTTGTGCTAAGTTGCACAAAGACACTTTGCGCGGTGCTAATGCACTGAATATAGCATTGCGCTTGTATTCATGTACATACCCCCTCTTTTTGCCCTTTGCATACATTATACTTTTGCCCAGTGCTAATTCAGTTTGTCCAGCTACTTGGCCTTTTGAATATAGCAGACCCACACACACCTTGTATAAACCTGGTGCAAACGGTTTGCACACAGCACACTTTTGAATATCTGGCCATTGGACAATTAAAGGTTCCCACTGCAAGACTAAAAACAATGGGGACTGAGCTTTTTTGGTTACCATTCCAGGCTGTGGAATGCTGTGCCAAGATAGATCCATAGTGCCTAGTTTGTAGAGGTTTTTTATGTTTGCTTAAACGTATGTGCAAGAAACATAGTGCCATCATCCTAGTTTTCGAAGGTGTGGCAGCCATCTTCCAATTCAGTCAGTGTGTATGCAGGCATGGCCACAGTTCTCCAATGAATGCTGCAGCTGTCTTTGACAGCAGTTGAAAATGCAGTGGCATACAGTTGAAAGGGAGAGCTACACTTCAGTAAGCAGCGATAAGATATCACGTGCTCATGCACGCTCCCCCCCACACACAAATGCACACATGCACTCTGCGTGCTTGTGCTTCCCCCCACCCATGCACACACTGTATAGCCGACAGGGGTGCCCAATCCCCCGTCGACTGTGCTGCACTTCCCCAACAGAGTTCCAGATGCCACGCCTGGAGCCCACCCCAGCATGGCAACAGATCGGATGGCCAACGGGGGTGCCCAATCCCCTGTCGGCTCCACTGTAAACCCCCCCCAAGAGACTACAGGGTGCCATGCTGGGAACCCACCCCAGCGTGGCAAAGAATCGTATGGGCGACAGGGGTGCCCAATCTCCCATCAGCTCCACAGCTCCCCCAACAGCCTTCCAGCTGCCATGCTGGGAGCCCACCCCAGCGTGGCAAACGTTCTGCATCGTCCAAGTAATAAAAAAAAAACCTGAAAGAAAAAAACCTTCCCTCGCTGCAGTCTTGATCCTCCTGTCCCACCTGCACCCACCCACTGCGCACTCTGCCTCCCCACACCCCCACCTCACCCCATACTTACCTCCGGAGCTCGGCACGATGATCTTCGGTGGACCGGGAACACGTCTCCACTCTTCAAAGCCGTCCGCGAACTGAGGAAATGCCGGTAAGCTGTATTTTGTAATAAATAGGGTTTTTTCAACTTTAGTGCATATCTCGGGCATTTTGGGAAATTTTTTTACCAAATTTTCAACGTGGGGTTTTTGAGACCCCACCTCATGAATTATGTCACTGTCATGGCATTACTCTGCCCCAAAATGTGATTTTGCGGTCACTGCATGGAACCACCATTAGGGACTGATTTACGAAATGACAGTATCACAGTTCATGAGGTAGGCCCCCAAAAATCCTATGTTGAAAATTTGGTGAAAAAATTCCCAAAACTGACTTTTACGAGCATGCGTTGTGCTGCTTCTACGCACACTCGTAAATTCATGAATTTTCAATATGTTCACTCCAGATTTTCAACACTGCCATTTTACCATATCTCCTTATGAGCAGTACAGCTGTCATTTCTCACATCTGACCCAAAATGTGTTTCCGCGCATATAGCGCACAGTGGTGCAGTTGGTGTGCGAAATCAATGTTCGGGACAGATTAAGAAAATCACAGTGACACTGTTCATGAGCAGAGGTGTTAAAATGGTTATGTTAAAAAGTTGGTGAAAAAATTCCCTAAAATTACTGTTTTACGAGCATGCGTTACACTGTTCCTACACACGCTCGTAAGTTCAAGAATTTTCAATATTTTCACTAAAGATTTTCAACACTGCCATTTTATCACACATCCTTATGAGCAGTATGGCTGTTATTTTTCACATATCAGCCAAAATGTGCTTCCGGCCATGTAGCGTACAATGGCGTGGTCAGTGTGTGAAATCAATGTTCGGGACAGATTAAGAAAATCAAAGTGACATTGCAGGGTTTTAAATAATTGATTAGCAGTTATTTTCTTGGGGCAATACTAACTGTACAGAAAGCATTTATATAGGTTTTCTGGAAGTGTTATGTTTGTTAAACACAGAGAGGCAAGTGCTATGCATTTTCACAATGTTTTAGAACTTTTATGAGCAAAACGCTAATCAATTTTTAGAGTTAAATAAAACCCTGCATTGTTAATGAGCAGAGGTGTTAAAATGGCTATGTTAAAAATTTGGTGAAATACGTCCATAAAATGACCGTGTTACGAGCGACCATTTCTCAGTTACCACGCAGCCTTGTAACTTCATGGATTTCCATATTTTTAGTCCAGATTTTCACCACTGGCATTTTTTCACACTTCCTTATGAACAGTGCAGCTGTCATTTTTCACACCATGGCCAAAATGTGTTTTTACACTTCCAGCGCAGAAATGCGTGGTCACTGTGGGAAATCACTGTTCAGGACAGATTAAGACAATCACAGTGACACTGTTCATGAACGAAGGTTACAAATTCCCTGTGTTGACAATCTGCTATAAAAAATCCCCAAACTAATTGCATTATGGGTGTGCGTTGCACATTTTCTATGCACGCTGGTGACTTCACCAGTTTTTTTTATATTTTCAGTGCAGAATTTCAATATTGCCA
This sequence comes from Neoceratodus forsteri, assembly GCA_016271365.2. Classification (NCBI taxonomy): domain Eukaryota; kingdom Metazoa; phylum Chordata; order Ceratodontiformes; family Ceratodontidae; genus Neoceratodus; species Neoceratodus forsteri. The sequence goes on along the minus strand of JADMNL010000035.1, from coordinate 115,503,344 downwards.
TTTTTTGCACCTCCCCATGAACAGTACAGCTGTCATTTTTCACATCCTGTGTTTTCGCACCTGTGGTGCCAAATGGCGTTATCGCTGTGCGAAATCAGCTTTCGGCTAACAAACTGATATTGCCACTGTTCATAAGGTGGGGGTCACAAAAAAAAACATGTTGAAAATTTGGAGTGAAAATGCCAATGAACACCTGAGGCATTAGGGTTTCCAACCATAACGCCGCAGCCTATAGAGATTGAGAGGCATCAGGGGTGTGACTTGGGATTCTCGCCTGTAATGCTCATACCATTCCACACCCTGCAGCCAGTGAGAGGCATTGAGGTGTGCCTTGGACACTTCAGCCCCAAAGTTCACCCCACTCTCCTATACAGCACCCATCTCACCGTATTTCCTGATAGAATGGGGTGAGCATAAGGGCCAAAGACCCCAAGGCACACCGTGACACTTGTCTGTGTCTGTAGGGTAGGGTGTGGTGAAATGACGACCCAAAGGCACACCCCAATGCCTGTCAGTCTCTGCAGGGTGGTGGTGGGGTTGGCTTTAGTTCAGTTCTTCACTGCCATTCTTATTATGCAGCTCTCTAACTCCTACACTACCAATGCTAATGCCAGCAAGCAAACATTCAGCATTGACAAATGCTTGTTAAATCTGAGCTAAAGACCTGTTTTTTTGGATTAATGTTTGCAGACAATTGAGTTATCTGCCTTGTAAGACATTTTATAACTTTTTTGAACTTTTTTGAGTTTAAATTGTTACAAATGTAGTTCAACTTGTGTGTTTTCTGTGTATTTGGTATCTGTGAAATGCTCTAGGCTCCAGAAAGGCTCTAGAAATAATATTAATTCTGTCTGTATATCTATCTATATCTATCTATCTATCTATCTATCTATCTATCTATCTATCTATCTATCTATCTATCCATTTGTCTGTCTATCTGTTTATCTAACTGTTCCACCAGTGTACAAAATTACTACATTATACTGAGAATCAAGAAGAATGCTCCAGAATGAACTGCCAGAACCCTGTTCATTTTAACTTTTTTGTCAAAGGAGCATCCCCCCCTCCCAACTGAAATGGCAATACTGTGTTGTTTGCAGTGATATTACAGAGATGGCAGGATTGACAATGTGTAGTTGTTAAGGAAGTTGAAGGGGCATCCATGCTCAATCTATCTTTCAGATCCTAACTGGTCTCCTTCCTCACTGCCTGTTTTCTAATATTTCCCATATCGATACCACATATGCTTGAAGCCCCCTACTTTGTTCACCACCACCTCTTGAGCTGGCAGTCTATTCCACATGTCTACCACTCTGCCAGTAAAGTAGCACTTCTTCATAACCCTCCCAAACTCCCCCCCCCAAGCTTTCTTGCATGCCCTCTGATTCTGGTTCTTCCTCATTTGAAAGCTCTTCCCCTCCTGCATCCTGCATCCTATTTACCCCAGTGAGATACCTGTAAATCTCTATCATGCCCCCCTCTCACTCTCCTGTCTTCCCTGGTGTACATGTTGAGATCCTTCAGTTTTTTCTTACAGGGCTTTTGGTGCAAGCCCTGCATTTTTATGGCTGCGGGTGGAGCCTACAGCCATTTTGTTATCTGTAGCTCGAAAATGGAGTTTCATGGAACAAATTTTTTAGACATTTCATTGTATTCTTCCACGTCTACAAATCACTAAGACAACTAAAATAAAATAGTCCCTTCTTTCTGTTTAGAATGTTGGAGACATAACTCCAACCTACTTATCTGAGGGCCATTAGGAAACTGAAACAGCTTGTTAAATATTGGTTGCCTATTAAACTGAAGATTTGTTTACTCCCTTCTAAATGCAACACCTTACACATTTAAATTATTAGAATTTAAACTTTTTTTTGATACTAATTTAGTTGAGGATGACTATCTTTCAAGAAAGATTCATACCTCGGAACTATTACCCTTTCCCAGCAAATTTTGTAAAGATTTACACTGTTTTTAACCTCTCAAGACCTATCTGATAAAATGCCATGTCTTCAGTGAACTACCCATACTAAATACGTACATTTCTTTTTGACAGGAAAGGGCTGCAGCCTGCTTTCCAAACATAACAGATAAGAGCTACTGAGATCTCTTATAGTAAGTGTGTGTGTGTGTGTGTGTGTGTGTGTGTGTCTGGGGGAAGGGTAGAGAAACAATCAAACTCTAGGCAAGGGAGACCTCATCTAATGAATTAATTGCTGACAAACCATGAGTGATACAGAAGCAAATGATTTGATCCCTTTTATTGAACCAACATAGATGACATAAATAACTTACACCATTTAAAGAATTTCTGATCAAACAACTGCAAATAGAAGACTATTCTTTTGTCATTATGTTGGCGTGCTTGCATAGCCAACATTTTGCAGTAGTGCAGATTTGGAGGCGCAGTCGCTGTTGGGCAAATGCAGGGCATGCACCAGTAGATGCGTCCCTCATTCCCCAATCAGCCTGCATGCCAGTGCCACACCATGCATACGAATGTGGCAAGCACATCTAAGGAAAGGTCTGCTGCAATGCGATCAAAGCTTGTCACACGCAGCGGACCCTTCCTATGTACTTCACCAGCTAGAAACATGGTGGCACAGTGGCCGCTAAACTGCTGACTTTGGGGGTGCCCGATCTCCCGGTCAGCTTACCCTGCCCCTCAAGTATGTGCCAACAGGGGAGCCCCCTCCCCTTCAGCAGAATGTGCCCCCCCACTTTCATTGTTTGCCAACGGGGGTGCCCAATCCCTGTCAGCATCCGTTCTCCCCTTTCCCACTTCAATGTGCTGATGGGGGAGCCCACAGGTAGTAAAAAAAAACATTGTGGACAGTTTTCTTTTTTACAGGTGGTTTCTTTTTGGCAGGCACAGTAGCCGATGGGGGATTGGGCACTACTGTCGGCACAGAAGAAGGGGGGACATCATGCCAATGGGGGTGCCCAATACCCCGTCGGCTACTGTGCCCCGCAAAAAGAAACCACCTGTAAAAAAGAAAACTGTCCACAATGTTTTTTTTTTACTACCTGTAAACAGAAAACAGTCCCTCGTAGTCTCTCTACCCACCACCCGCACCCACTCACTGCGCACCCTGCCTCCCCATACCCCCTCACCCCATACTTACCTCCAGAGCTCAGTGCGATGATCTTCGGTGGACCGAGAACACGTCTTCACTCTTCAAGCCGACCGCGAACTGAGGAAATGCCGATAAGCTGTATAATGGAATAAATAGGGTTTTTTTCAACTTTGATGCATATCTCGGACATTTTTTGGAATTTTTGCACCAAATTTTCAACATAGGAATTTTGGGACCCCTCCTCATGAATTCTGTCACTGTTATGATGTTAATCAGTCCTGAAAGGTGATTTCGCAGTCACTGCATGGAATCACCTTTTGGGACTGATTAACACAAGGACAATGGCAGTGTCCATGAGGTGGATTCTCAAAAAGCCTATGCTGCAAATTTGGTGGAAAAAGTCCAAAATGCCTGTTTACGAAGGTTGCCAAGACATCAAGATTTGTTATACATCGCTCAGAATTTCCGCCAAATTTGCAATATTTTTATGCCAGATTTTCAACATTGTCATTTTTCTACACCTCCTTGTGAACAGTACAGCTGTCATTTTTCACATCCTGGCCGAAATGTGTTTCCGCACTTCCAGCACACAATATCGTGGTCGCTGTGGGAAATCAGTGCTCAGGGCAGATTAAAAAAATGACAGTGATACTGTTCATGAGCAGAGGTCCTAAAATGCCTGTGTTGAAAATTTGGTGACGATACCCCATAAAATGACTGTGTTATGAGCGTGCGTTGGCAGTTTGCACGCATGCTTGTAACGTGCATTTGTAATATTTTCACTCTGGATTTTCACCATTGCCATTTTTCTACACCTCTTGATGAACAGTACAGCTATCATTTTACATATACTGCCTGAAATGCATTTCGCACATCCTGCGCAGAATTGCACGGTCGCTGTGCGAAATCACTTTTTGGGACAGTTTGAGGAAATGACAGTGACACTGTACATGAGCAGAGGTGCTAAAATGATTATGTTGAAAATTTGGTGCTGACCCTCCATAATATGTCTGTGTTACAAGTGTGCGTTGCGCATTTCCCATGCACCCTTGTAACTTCGCAAATTTGCAATATTTACATGCCACATTTTCACCACTGCCATTTTTTTTCCACCTCCTTAAAAACAGTACAGCTGTCATTTTTCACATCCTGCCAAAAATGTGTTTCCGCACTGCACTACCAAAGCCAATGCCAGCGCAACAACATTCGGCATTGACGAATGCTTGTTTTATAATATGGTATACTAAGTGCATATTTACTGAGTTGCTGGATCAGGGCCTTAATAAAAATAATAATAACATTTATTTAACTCATTCAAGATTCCATCAGGTGGACAGAAAAAAAGTCTATGAGAATTTGTCTGAAAACTAACAACTATAAGATACATAGAAACATAGAAACATAGAAGTTGACGGCAGATAAGGACCGCAAGGCCCATCCAGTCTGCCCATTTCTTTTTCTACCTTATAAAGGTGCCAAGATGCAAAAATAGCATTTGTGTGTATGTGTATATGCATATATATGGAAATGCCTCTATTTGCAATAAATTTGTTTGCAGACATTACTAGTATCCTTTGAAAGATTGGCTGACTTGTGATTACTAATTCTGAGTAAAGTTCATGAAATAATGAGCTTGATATTTGTTGTTTCATACAGTCCTCCATTATGCCTTATGCATAGCATAGAAATCCAAATCATTCCAACGCCATTGTGACATATAATATTAATACTGAGCAGCAAATCACAGCTCTTTTTTCCCAATAAAAGGCTGCTGATATAATAAATAAAGAACAAATTCATAAATAAAGAACCAGTGGCTTATGAAAAAATTTACAGGGATTTATACAGGGATTTGATTCTGCCTTTGTGGGGAAAAAAGATAAAATGAGGGCTTCTTACAGAGTAATGGTAATTTGGATCTGGGGGCACCAAATATTTCTTATCCTATATTTAGTATACTGGATAGGGCAGGGGAAATGCTACATCTCATTGTCACAGGGATATTCGTTTACACACTTTTTGCATTGTGTTTACTCAGGCTGTCAAAGATTAGATGCAATATCTTGTTTTCAGTGAAGTCATGATTTTACCATTTTTATAATGTATTCAGGCTACCCAGTCCAGGGCCCCCGTATTCAGAGAAGATATGCAGTACATCTCCATGGAAAAGGGAAATGTGCAGCACAACTCCAACAATGTATAACAGTGCGATATTCAAATGTGCGGGACGCGCCAGCCACAAGGGAATGGGCCAGGGTACACACAAATGGAATGCCGTTCAAGTCAAGAGGGCAATCCCATGCACGTGCCGTGCTGCAGCATATTCAGTGGGAATTTGCCCTTCACAGTCTAGAGCACCGCAACCCACAGTTAGGCCATGAATAGCTGGCCTAACCTGGCCAGCCACCCATAGGCAGGCTGCAGATGTGCACATAGGTGCACAGTAGCCTAGCAGCCCTGGTAGACTAGAGGTACCCCCTTTCCATCCCTAATCTAGCCAACTCCATCCTTGAAGAGTTCTGTAGTGTTGGGCCCTACCCAGACCCAACTGCAACAGAGGAAACCATGGTCCATATCCATATCATAGAGGACTCCCATTCCCCACCCCTGTATGCAGACACCCTCAATCCCCCATACCCAACCTGTTTCAAAGGCTGGCACTGCCCTTCACACCCTGCCATGGCCAGCCATTGACTGCTCTGAACTCAGGCTGGGGACCTGCACCCTGGAATGACCCAGCTGTCTCTACCATGCATTGGGGCACCATGTCAGCTGTGGATTCACCAGTGTATGCAGCTGTGTGTACATCCCTGGTAAATTGAAGAGGGAATTTACATACATCCAATCCATGGCTTGTCAATGCTGTATCTTTCTGCTGTCATACACCACTGCAAGTCCACACTCTCCCCTGTTCCCTTGTGTAACATGCCACCCTCTGGACTTCTGAAGCATTCTGGGTGCCATGGGGTGAGGTAATCTGTAATGCCATTTGCAGTTTATGCTTTAGGATATAGACAGTTCATCCACAGTTCCCCAGTTGTACAAATGAATAGGAGCTTGACTATAACATGCCTGTTTTGGGACCTGTGTGAGGGGGTTACAGCATCAGCCATCACCCACACTGAGCAGTGCAATGGCACCAGGATGATGGAGCCACATGCAAGTGCCTGAGGAGTATGCCCAGTAGGGTGTTATCACCCACACACAGCTTGAGCCTATGTATAACACATTTCAGCACTGTACTGTGAGTGCTCTGCCACCTGCTGATAGAGTGGTATGATCCCATTACAGAGCCAGTCATCACAATGGGATGGGCTGGGGGAGCAGGGAGGGGGCTGTTTGTGCACTGTTGAGGGAGAGTTGGGGCCACTACACTATGAACATGGACTGTGGGTGTTTTCAGGTGCAATTAGGGATGGCATTAGGTTCCCTACAATATGGAACTGATGGAGCCTGGACTCCTGTACGATTGGGGCTGGTGGAACAGGTGAAGGTGCTACTATACCACCAGGGACTTCAGGACCTGTCCCACATAGTTGCAATCGGGGTCAGGGCTTAGGGGCGAGAGCTGTTCCAGTGAGTTCATCCCCATGCCAACATGCAAATGGGATGGTAATGAACATGCATAAGGCCCCTTTGCACCCTGCATGCTCAATTAGTTCATTTGCATTTCTGGGCTGATTATTGATGATGGGGGATATGGTGCATGCTGGTATGTGCCACACATTCCCCCTGGAAGGTATTCAGTTGGGGTAACCCTGGATGTACCTGACATGGCTGCCACCTGCACTGTGACTCCCGTCCAGGGTCACATTTTCAACAGGAACGATGAATCCTGCCAGGATGAAGTGCGGTGTCACAGGTTTGCTGCATGACAAAAGGGATTAACTCCATTTGAAATTGCATTGTTTGCTGCAGTAACTCTACTACAGAATTCTGCAGTGCTGCGCTTCATCCTGGTGGGCTTTACTGTGTGCACACCCTGTACCAGAGGCGCATTCTCTTTTAATGTTGTATCAGTGCAGACCAGCGCACACTCTTTGTACAATGCATCTTTCCACTTGTGCATTGATCCGGCACTTAATATATCCCCCCAGATGTAAAATATTGTTTTTAGTGCATTCTGATTTTACACAATGCAGCATAATATTGTGTAGCTGTAGAGCCCCACTGAACATAAGATACCATTTCTTCTGTGAACTATCCAGGCTAAATATATAGCAATCAGCAGGCATATTCCAGGAAGACACATTGTAAAAATGTGTAAAAGGAAGATCACATTGAAACTGCCTCTCCACAGATCTGCATTGCGCAAACTGATTGGAAATAATGGCTAAAAGCATCCCAAAAGCTCTCCACAGCCATATTGGCTCTGACCAGCGTTTTTTCTTTTTTTTGACGGTGGTTACATTTACAAGTTGGAAACTTACATCCTAATACAACAGCATTCTACAAAATGCAGGCAAAGGAACAGCAAAGCCAGCAGTTCAACATCACAGATCAAAACATTGATAACATTTGTGCTCTGAGTACAGGGTTCCATTAAATGAAACATCCTAAGCATTACGCAGATACAAATAAAACACACTAGATCACTAGTGCCACCCCTGGCTATAGCCTGAGGGAAGGGAAGGGGAGTATCTTTGAGAGGAGAAAAAAGAGGGGAGCAGAAGTCAGCGTGTTAGGTTCATGGGGGAAGGATATCTGAAACAGTAGAGGGAGATTTCAGGAAAGGAGCACAAACTGTTCAGCAAAACAAGGGTTTTCTTGACAAAATCACATTCTTGCTAGGCCAGCAAGGTCATAGACCACAGCCAGTCACAGCAGTAAGGAAGGAACAGTGTACATCCTCTGTCACTGCAAGATGAGTCTTTTGGCCTCAGGCCCCATGATCAATAACTAGTATAAATGGTTTGGGATATGGGGAAGCCCTGGGGCAGGATCCTAACAAGAATACTGGGTAGAGCAGGACGTTTATCTGGAGAATGTAGGTGCAGCAGCTATATAAGTGGTGCCAGAAATGGTCAAGGTGAGCATAGCTCCACAGAATATGCAGGAGCTCATCCCCTTGCTGGTGACACCTTCAGTACAGGTCCTATAACAGAAGATTGAGGAATTTTAGCTGGGCTGGGGTGTGGAACCCTTGGTGTATAATTTTGTTTTGAATCAGGAGAACTCTAGCATCTGGATGTGCCCTGTGTATTAATGTCCACAGCTGATCCCATTGTGATTTGGAAACAGTGATTTTCAGAGCACACTTCCACTTGTGCCTGGCATTGGTTGACAGTCTAGTAAGTGGCCTGGTACCGCTTTGTATATACAGCCTGCATTCCCTTTACTGGATGGTCACCAAGAAGTCAATAACTATGAGGGAAAGATTGAAAGTTGAGATGGTGTGGAGTGGAGTGCAGTGTCAGTCTTATTGTGCACTTTATGTCCAGCAGTCTGTCTGGTGGAAACCATAATGGCCCAGAGGTTTTCAAATGAGTTAAGATGAGAGTGAGAGGACTGTCAAAGATCCTACACTTGAGCTATAGTTTCCCATACTTGCCAGTGCACTGGGTGTCCTCCTATGTGGATCATTGGATTCCATTAACTCTAAAAGCATAGCACACAACACCCCAAATTTGCAAGGACATCAGTCTCTGAAAAAGTAACATTTATTTTCAAGCTAGGAGGCATGATCCTGATGCGTTTCGGACAATGTATCTTTTTTCAAAGGCTAACAACATCTGAAACAGTGGCCCTTAAATACTAAAACAAAATCTCATCATAATGACGTCATCCTGTTAATAGACATTACAAACACATGCTGAGTAGCCTAATCACATATGTTCAATGTTTAAAATAACAAAAAAAAACACAGCACATCACACAGTTATACTTAATCTATAACCATTAAATGCAACCATATGAACTTTTGCACAGTTCGATATATAGAAGCAAGACTAAGGCATAAAGAAATGCACCTATTCAATATAAACAATAATTTACTGTGAACACTAAAAACCTACTACCATAAAAGGATAGATTCACAATTAAAAGAGAACGGGGGCAGTGTAAGAAAAAAAGCTTATTCAGTATAGACTAGAATGAACAAAAAAAGGGCAAAAAATTACTGAAAAACAAAACAAGCAAAAAAAAAAGGAAATATAAAAAGTAACCACATTAAATACTTGAATACATATACAGCATCACATTAGAGTACTATTATTTTCTTCGTTGTTTTAAAAAAAGCTTTAATTCAAAGCCACTATTTAAACATCATTTCTTTGTAGCATTCAAGTTAATTATCCAAAATGCTTCCCTTTTCAACAATAAATCATTAAAATGTCTACCTCTTGGTTTCTGGCAGACTCTGTCGATGCCCATGAACTTAAACTGATGTGTTTTTTGATCTCCTGCTTTCATGACATGCAAGGCTGAGCATAACTAGCATCTTTTCTATCTACAGCCCTAACATGCTCCCTGACTCTTGTTTTTAAGCTCCTCACTGTTTTCCCAATGTAGAATGCATTGCAACTACATGTTGCCAAATCAATAATTCCTGTCATATCACATGTAATTAGCTGCCTAATTTCAAAAACACGTCCTGTATTATTATCCTTAAACTCTTTAGCCATCTTAATATTAATACAACAATTGGAATTCCTACCGGGAAAACAACCCATGCTTCTCTGTACCTCAATAAAAAAAAATGTTGTTCTTCAAAATGACCGTGGCAGAGTCGATCTCCTATCATAGGTGCTCTACTATAGGCCATCTGTGGTGGGACTGTAACAATATCTCCTAAATCAGAATTGTTTTGCAGCATATACCAATGTGCTTTCAAAATGTATTCTATTTTCTTAGAATGTGCCGAAAATGGCATAACAAAATTGAATCTGCCACCATCTTTATTATTTCTTGGCCGTACTGTACTATTTTGCAACAAATCTTCCCTGTCTTTTACTGCAACTGCTTGCAAACCTTCTTCTGGACTTCTTTGGCAATAGCCACCCTTTTCCAATCTACTACTATTATCTACTGCCCCTTGCCTATAACTAGTATCATCCCCACAATTTCTTTTGATCCTATAAAATTGCCCCTTTGTTAAATTCTTGGTCACATGTACAGGGTGACAACTTTCAGCCCTTAATAGTGTATTTCCATCAGTAGGTTTTCTAGACAAACTTGTGGTTACCCCTCCATCATTTTTATGTTTGCTTGCATGCATGTGCAAGAAACATAGTGCCATCATCCAAGTTTTCGGAGCTGTGGCAGCCATCTGCCAATTCAGTCAGTGTGTTTGCAGGCACGGCCCCAATTCTCCAATCACTGCTGCAGCTGTCTATGACAGCAGTTAAAAATGCAGTGGCATACAGTTGAAAGAGAGAGCTCCGCTTCAGTGAGCAGAACTCCCCCCTTTCACACGCACATATATTGCATGCTCACGTGCTCCCCCCACACACATACTGTATGGCTGACGGGGGTGCCCAGTCCCCCATCGACTCCACGCCACCCCAAAGAAAAGCTTTCCAGGTGCCATGCTGGGAGCCCGCCCCAGCATGGCACATGTCCATATGGCCGACGGGGGTGCACAATCCCCCATCAGCACCAGCCCCCCAAACAGCCTTCAAGCTGATACGCTGGGAGCCCACCCCAGAGTGGCAAACGTCCCACATTGTCTTCCTTAAAAAAAAACTGTAAACAAGAAAACATTCCCTTGGTGCTCTCCCAGCCCTCCTGCGCCCACCCACTGCAAACCCTGCCTCCCCACAGCCCCCTCACCCCATACTTACCTCCGGAGCTCGGCATGACAATCTTCGGTGGACTGAGAACATGTCTGCACTCTTCAAAGCCGACCGTGAACTGAGGAAATGCCGGCAAGCTGTATAATGCAATAAATAGGGTTTTTTTAACTTGATGCATATCTCAGGCATTTTTTGGAATTTTGGCACAAAGTTTTCAAAATGGGGTTTTTGGGACCCCTCCTCATGAATTCTTGAACTGTCATGGCATTAATCGGGTCCAAAGGGTGATTTCGCAGTCACTGTGTGAAATCACCTTTTGGGACCGATTAATGAAACAACAGTGCCAGTGTTCATAAGGTGGGCTCTCAAAAAGCCGATGTTGCAAATTTGGTGAAAAAATTCCTAAAAATGACTGTTTTACGAGAGTGCGTTGCGCAGTTCCTATGCATGCTCGTAAGTTTGCAAATTTTTAATATTTGCACTCTAGATTTTCAACATTGCCATTTTACCACACCTCCTTATGAGCAGTACAGCTGTCATTTTTGACATGTCACCCAAAATGTATTTCCGTGCATGAAGCACACAATGGCGCAGTCAGTGTGTAAAATCAATGTATGGGACACATTAAGAAAATCACAATGACACTGTTCATGAGCAGAGGTCTTAAAATAGCTATGCTGAAAATTTGGTGAAACAATTCCTAAAAATGACTGCTTTATGAGCGTGCGTTGCGCAGTTCCTATGCATCCTCATAAGTTTGCAAATTTTTAATATTTGCATTCCAGATTTTCAACATTGCCATTTTACCATACCTCCTTATGAGCAGTACAGCTGTCATTTTTCACATGTCACCCAAAATGTGTTTCCGCACATGTAGCCCACAATGGCACAGTTGGTGTGCGCAATCAATGTTTGGGACAGATTAAGAAAATCACAGTGACACTGTTCATGAGCAGAGGTCTTAAAATGGCTATATTGAAAATTTGGTGACAAAAGTCCATAAAATGACTGTATTACGAGTGAGCATTGCACAGTTTCCATGCACCCTCATAAGTTCATGACTTTGTAATATTTTCAGTCCAGATTTTCACCAGTGGCATTTTTCCACACTTCCTTATGAACAGTACAGCTGTAATTTTTCACAACATGGCCGAAATGTGTTTTCACACTTTCAGCGCAGAAATGCGTGGTCGCTTTGGGAAATCATTGTTCGAGATAGATAAAGAAAATCACAGTGACACTGTTCATGACTGGAGGTCCCAAAATGCCTGTGTTGACAATCTGCTGTAAAAAAATCCCCAAACTAATTACATTATGGGTGTGCATTGCACAGTTTCTATGCATGCTCGTGACTTCACCAGTTTTTTTAATATTTTCACTGTAGATTTTCAACATTGCCATTTTTTACACCTCCCCATGAACAGTACAGCTGTCATTTTTCACATCCTGTTCAGAATGTGTTTTTGCACCTGTGGTGCTAAATGCCTTAGTCACTGTGCAAAAACAGCTTTCAGCTAACAAACTGATATTGCCACTGTTCATGAGGTGGGGGTCACAAAAAAACCATGTTGAAAATTTGGAGTGAAAATACCAATGAATGCTTGAGGCGTTAGGGTTTCCAACCATAAGGCCCCACCCTGTAGAGAATGACAGGCATCAGGGGTGTGACTTGGGATTCTCGCCTATAATGCTCATACCATTCCATACCCTGCAACCAGTGAGAGGCATTGAGGTATGCCTTGGATTCTTCTACCCCAAAGTTCATCCCATTCTCCTATACTGCACCCATCTCACCATATTTCCTGATGGAATGGGGTGCGTATAAGGGCCAAAGACCCCAAGGCACACCATGACACTTGTCAGTGTCTGCAGGGTAAAGTGTGGTGAAATGGCGTGACCATTATGCCTGATGACCCAAAGGCACACCCCAATGCCTGTCATTCTCTGCGGGGTGGTGATGGGGTTGGCTTCAGTCGAACACTTCACTGCCATTCCTGTTATGCAGCTCTGTAACTCCTACACTATCAATGCCAATACCAGCAAGCAAACATTCGGCATTGACAAATGCTTGTTTCAGGTCTAGAAAGTTCACTTCTTCTTTAGAAGCTTGAGAAGTGAACATAAAGTTCTGATCAGTACTTTCTAAATACAGTTTAAACTCCTCTAATTCACTTCTTTCACCTTTCCAAATGAAAAACAAATTGTCACTGTAACGTCTCCACAACTGAATTTTAGCAAAAAAAGGGATTCCGCATTTCATTCAACACATATTTCAATTCCCATGCTCCCATATATAAATTAGCCGGAGCACAGGCTGCCCCCATTGCAGTCTCCTTAATTTGGAGGCACACCTGTTTATTAAATAGAAAAATGTCTTTCAATACAATATCCAGCATTTTTACTAACAATTCAATACTTGGTTTTGCTGTTCCTTCCCTTTTATTTAGAAAAACAGCTAGTGAATCAAGTGCACCGTCGTGGGGGATGTTAGAATATAAAGCTTCCACATCCATGTTAACCATATAACTATTGGAGTCTAATGTCACATTTTTTAACAAATTTAAGATATCTTTTGTGTCTTGTAAAAAAGAAGGTAAACCACTAACAAATGGGTGCAAACAGACATCAAGAAATTGTGAAAGACTTTCAGTTAATGCTCCTATACCACAAATAATAGAATGGCCTGGAGGATTAATTAAAGATTTCTGAACCTTAGGTATCAAATAACATGTGGCCCTAACCAGATCCTCAGTAATTAAACATGTCATGGATGCATTGCTAATTTCCCCATTTTTAACACCCTCTTTAATGAAACTATCAATAGCAGTCTTAAATTCGAAAGTAGGGTCATAATCTAACTTTTCATAGTATTCATTGTTGTTCAATTGTCTCTCAGCTTCCTTAAGATAGTCACATTTATTTAACACTACACCACAGACTTCCTTGTCTGATTTCTTTATTACTAAATCAGAGTTCATTTGCAAATTCTTTAAAGCATCTCTTTCTGCTGCAGTCATGTTGTTGTAAGAAATATTGGGCAAATCTGAAAATAGAATGTCCAAGTCTTTCTCTGCCAAGTGTTTGTAAACTTTTACTGCAGCACTAGGGGGAAGATTGAAAGTAGATTTAGCATGTAATTGGGGCTGTGCAGCTCTTTTATTAGCAACATCGCTCTCAGAGCTAGTGTCTAGACAGAAGTGCTTATCCAAATCTGTTTCCAAAAAAAGATTTAACACTCACATTTCTTATTGCTATATTAAAATCCACCATAACATCAAACCTGTTTTTCTGGTACACTAGGTGAAAAGTTCAGCCCCTTATTTAACACAGAAACTTTCGTCTCTGACAGTATATAATTGGAAAGATTCAATACCTGAGGCTATACATTTTCTTCTTCTTCTTGTGCTGTTACCAATATGTTTCTCTCTGATTCCAAAATCTGTAATTGCTCTGTTGTCATCCTTTTCCACAAATTCTTATTCTTCTTCCCTCTTCTCATTCTATGCCTTCAGCATCGTGGATGTCTCTTCCTGCTCCTATCAGATGGGGGCTGCTGCTTAACTGGAATGGCGGTGCTGCTTCCTGTCTGACCTCATGAAAATGGTTCCTATTCATGGCCATCTTTTCTATTTCTGAATCACTAGGGTTGCTAAAATCAAAGGAGACGTGTCTTTTTCTGTTATTTTTTAAAATCCCTCTTGGGTTTTTCTTCCAATTAAAGATTCGACCCATTTCAAAATCATTCTTGTCTCTAGTGAATTTAGTCTGCTTAATCATTTTTAGTTCATGATCCATGCTGGCTATCGATTCTTTTAACTTATTGTTCATAGATTCAGATTCAAAAAGTTGTTGAAATTTAACAGTGTTAACAATGCACTGTGGTTCATGCAACTCACTTCAGGAGCAGAATACCAACATAAGCTTCCCTAATGTACAGACATTAGATCAAGGCCCTGGGGAGACTAATTTTATTGATATTCCTATGATTAACTCCCTGCCCCCAAGTACTCATGTGGAATTCCCCAGAACTAATACCCAGGCGTCACCATCAGTATATTTTCTTGGGGATTCTATATTAAAACACCGAGATAGGGCAATTTGTAATCCTGATAAGCCAAACTGAACCTTATCTAACTTTAGTGGAGCAAAAATTGAAGACAGTACTTTAGTGATCAATAATATAACTGCAAAAAATGAAACATCTCCCATAGTACTAGCGCATGTAGCTGCTAATAATCTTTTTCAAACCTCTGCCCTAGAAATAAAACAAGACTTGGTAGCCCTTTTTAATAAATTAACAAATGTGGGTTGCACAGTTGCTTTCTCGGAAATTCTTCCTATACCCAAGGCCATAAAATTTGTCAAAGATATTAATTTGTGGCTATGCATTTGGTGCTGCAAGCAAGGGATAAAATGCATCACACATTGGGAAGAGTTTGTGGATCATCCAGAATTGTATTGTGGTAATGGCCTACATTTAAGCAGAAGAGGTAACCTTCTGCTTGGGAAACAGTTTAATATGTTCATAAATAATACTTTAAACTGAACAATTCAGGGAGAGGCAGCCTGTTTCTGCATCTCTTAATAATGCATCAAATAATGTATCAAACATAACAGTACCAGCTTTACACCTTCGGGGAATTAATGTACTAATGATTAATGCTAGAAGCCTAACAAACAAAATTGATGAACTCAAATATATCCTAAAAGATCAAGATATAACTATATGTGGCATCACTGAAACATGGTTCAAGGATAGTGAATGGGGTATGGATATCCCTGGTTATATTAGATACTCAAAAAATAGACAAAATAAGAATGGAGGTAGGATAGCCTTATATGTATCTGAAATATATAAATCCCATAAGTTAGACTCAACCCAAGCCTTTTGTCATGAAACAGCAATATTATGGGCCAATTTTAATTTACCGGGGGTCGCAATCCCTTCCCTTCTACCTAGATCCTGCCTTTGCAGTACAACCACCCTCGGTGTATTCTCTCAGGAACATGGACTCCTGGTTATTGCATGTCCCTTTAATGACCACAGCCAAAGGACAGGCCACTTTCAGTTACTGCATGCCTAAACTTTGGAATGCTCTGCTGGCTGATATTAGGCACACAGACACCCCACAGCGGCTAACCCAGCTCCTCAAGTCATCCTTCCCTCCCTCCCTCCTGTTCATGCAGTCCTCTCCACAGGAATGCCATATATCCCCCTCCCACACCTAATCCTTTCCACTTTTGGCCCCTCACCACCTGCCATGTCCCAGGCCCTAGCCCAGAGCCTGGAGATATCCAGCCTGTAGTTCCCACCACAATTCACAAATGTCCTTCCAGAATTACCCATCTCACTTAAACTGCTTAGTTGTTTTGTGGGCTCACTGGAATTTTTAGTAGCTAAGTACCCTGTTAGCTTTTGCCTAGACACCATAGACACTTGCTCTGTTTGGTATTGTATAATCCTGTTTGTTCTGCACAGTAAATTAACTGTATTGTAAAGTTTGTGTCTCAATTGCTGTACTTGTCATCTCCCCCTTCCCCCAGGAAGCATCTGGAATCGAGTGGTACTCTGCTCCGTATGCCTTAATGGTGAAACTCTTAAATAAATAAATAAAGCAGTTAACAACTGGTCTAGTCTATTGTGCTCCCAATTTAGATCATAATGAAAATGACAGATTTCTGTTTAATTTGGAGAACATGGACGCACAATCAAATTATATTTTGATGGGTGACTTTAACTTCCCTAACATTAACTGGTCCACATTAAATGCTACTGGGGTACTAGAGAAGACATTTCTTGACTTTACAATTAATTCCAACCTGGAGCAAATAGTCTCAGGTAAAACAAGAGGAAATAACATACTAGATCTGGTTCTAACAAACTGTGAAGAAGACATCTCTACCCCTTGCATCCTTGAACCTCTAGGTACTAGTGATCATAACATGATCAGGTTCAGTATTACTTCCACACAACACATTAGAGGGTCCACTATAGTGAAATACTTCAATAAAGCTAATTATACATATATGAGGGATTATCTTGCTGATTGGGAATGGGAGAAAGAACTTAGTGATAAGAGCTTGACTACACTATGGAATTTAATATGGGATAAATTACAATTCTGTATAAATACATGGGTTCCTAATAGAACAAAGTATAAAAATAGCAAAAAAGTTCCAGTTTGGTGGAATAGGAATGTTAAAAGAGCCATTAATAAAAAGAAGAAACACTGTAGGAGATACAAAATACAACCAACTGATATAAATTGGAAACGTTACAAAAAGAGTGCAATTAACATTAAAAATATTATAAGAAAATCTTAATTAAACTTAGAATTACATTTGGCCACAAACACTAAAGATAATAAAAAAAGTTTCTTCAGCTACATAAGGTCCTTACGTGGCAATAAATCCAATATTGGCCCACTTGTTATTGATGATGAAATTATTAGTGAAGAAACAGAAATGGCAACTCAGTTCAATAAACTATTTCTAAGTATATTTAATTCCAAAGATTTAACACCTATTTTCCAAGATTGTAAATGTCTAGAATGGATTCCCTTCACTGAAAATGAGATGACGGAAACTTTCAATCATTTAAAATGTAATAGTTCACCTGGTCCAGATGGGAAACATCCTAAATTAATTAAAGAGCTGAATATGAAATTAAAGGTCATTGTACATTACTATTTAATACCTCCTTGAAAGAAGGAAAAACTATCCCAATCTGGAATGAAGCCATAGTAACCCCTTTCTTTAAGGCTGGGAATAAAAAAGATGTTAACAAGTACAGGCCCATAAGCCTGACATCGGTCATTTGTAAAATGTTAGAGAGACTAATTCAGAAGCTGGTAGATATACATATTCTTCAAAATAATCTAACAGATGTTAATCAGCATGGTTTTCAACCTGGTAGATCCTGTTTAACTAATCTGATTCATTTATTTGAAGCAGTGAGTGCAGCTCTTGATGAAGGTTTACCAGTTGATGTCATATACCTTGATTACTCCAAGGCATTTGACACTGTTTCACCCAAGATTTGGATTGAACAACTTCTTAGTATTAATCTTCAAAATAATATAACAAATTGGATGGTCTCCTGGCTCATCAATAGGAAGCAACGAGTAGCCATATGAGGATACCTTTCTAACTGGGGACCAGTTACAGATGGTGTGCCTCAGGGCTCGGTACTAGGGCCTGCATTATTTAAACTTTTTATTTCATCTATAAAAACTACTGGTGAGACCTGGGCAGTCAAATATGTAGATGATTCCAAATTAGGTTGCATAGTAAATAATTCACTGTCTGCAGTTGATCTACAAAATAACCTGAATCAGTTAGTATTTTGTCATCCAAAAAACCAAAGTTGGGAGCTCAAATGTTCATTCAAATGCTTTTACTCAATCATTGGTTCATAACTTTCTTTTATTTTGATTAAAATCCACTACGTTTCGCTCCTTTGACCTTGTTCACGGGGCATTCAAAATCTGTGTCAAACACAAAAAATACAATCACTTTTTCATTTTCTTATTATTTTTTCATCACATCTCTTTTTATACAATAATTTAAAGGACACATTTAACTTATTTACCATCAAGATTTCAATTGCTTTTTCTTGATATTGTAGAATAGTATCTATTCTTACAGTATTCTCTCTGAAATAAAACATAAAAAAATGTTTTCTAGAGAAACACTTTCACACAACATAGAGCACAGTTCATAATATTAGCTCCTATTTGTGATTTCAATCATTAGACTTGAATACCCCATAACTCACATACCTATAGAGCCGCTACTTTATTGTATTGAGTCAATTGTTCATCTACCACAAACACTTGAGCCAATAGCGTTTCTCCTTGCAAGCATCCAGCTCCTTTTACACTGATTCTGTAATATAGAATGCGATTTTCAAACTTAAAATGAGCTGATGCTTTGAATTTATACCAAAAATGTAGTCAAATACCAAAAGGGCAAGATTTAAGTTCCTTCAATTTGACCATACCTCTTAAAATCATTAACTTATTCAATTTAGCCTCTGTTATTTCAAGTGCTGCCCGACTGAACCCAATCGTTTTCACCCTATGGTTCAAAACAAACATTCAAATTACTTTTGAATTCTTAAACTTCACAATGTTATTTGTATAAGGTTTCACAAATGCGAGTACCTTTCTTTCGCTGCACTGCTTCTAAATCCTCATAGCTCCTAACAGTAATGGTGTTTCTGAGACGCTACTCAGCTCTTATGGAAAGTCTTCCTCTTGAGCCCACTTGGATTTGCCGCCATAGTGATGTGTCACTCTTTGTACTTCTCGCGAGTAGCGAGTGTTGCTAAACAACAGTACACTTCTACACTCTGTGAACAGAGTGATGAAGACAGCTCTTCCAAGTGGGCTCTATTATTTGGAGCCAATTAAATATGGACTGTGCTTTCACAATAGATGAAGTCATTTGTAAACTCTCTAATATCGCAGTAATTCCTATAATTGTTCTAAGTATTTTAAACATAAAACCATACGGATACTTATACACTGATACTTAGTGTTATTCACCATGATAGAAATACCAATTTTCTATGAAATTTTACATCACTTCATCTATATTTGCATAAACATGATGGTCCAAAATCATATGCAATAGCTGAAAACTATTAATTTTTCATTTTATATGTAAACGACTTGTGATGCTGTCGTGGTTGATACTGAAATTATATTTGCTATAGAAACTTAAACTTAAATATTAGTCTGCACTATAATACTACTATATACAACGAAAATGAAAAAGTGATTGTATTTTTTGTGTTTGACACAGATTTTGAATGCCCCATGAACAAGCTCAAAGGAGCGAAATGTAGGGGATTTTAATCAAAATAAAAGAAAGTTATGAACCAATGATTGAGTGAAAGCATTTGAATGAACATTTGAGCTCCCAGCTTTGTTTTTTTGGATGATTATAGAACACCTTCAAAGGAGCTCTGCTTAAAGGATTTTCAACACCATTACCCATTTTATATTGTGGTTTGTCAGTTAGTATTTTGGACACACAATAATAAAATGAGTTTTAACATAAAAAAATGTAAAGTATGCACCTGGGGCATAATAATATTTAAAACATTTACAAGATAAATAATATGCAATTTCAAGAAAACTGATTTTGAAACCGACCTTGGAGTAATAATTAACAATAAACTAACTTTTGAGCTGCATAATAAAACAGCTGTTAAAAAATGTCATAGAATTATTAACTGCATCCTAAAAAATATAAGGAGCAGAGATCCCAACGCCATAATACTACTTTATTCAATATTAGTAAGTCCACATCTTGAATACTGTGCTCCATTATGTGCACCAACAACAGTCAGAGGAAGAAAACTAGTTGAGGGCGTACAAAGAAGAATCACTAAACACACTAACACTGTTCAAAATCTGAGTTATGACCAAAGACTTGAACATTTGGGATTGTATTCTTTACAATACAGACAAATAAGGGAAGATTTATGCTTTACTTATAAAGCAATCAAAGATGAATATCTCCTGGAAACACTTGGGCTGGTTAGATACACTGGCACTTTCATTACAACATCTCATAATTTAAAATGAAAAGGGAATACTAATAAAACTAATAAGCGTAACAACTGGTTCAATCAGAGAATGATTTCTGCTTGGAACACATTGCCTTTTAATGTTGTCCACAGTGATAGCATGGTTGTGTTTAAAAATAATCTTGACTATTGAGTGGGTCAAAAAAAGATATATTTCGTAAGTTAAGTGTTCCACCTGTATAAGTGGTGAGTTTCTTATGGACCATTGGCCCCCTTAACTTGTAATACCTATGAACCTACGAGTATCATTGGATTCCACCATAGGCTAATAAGGGATCTGGCTGTCAGGGGCAACGCCATCCATTGTCTGAGTGTCATCTAAGCATGCACGGTTGAGGCAAAAGTCAACTTATGGCTCAGATATTTGCCAGGGTTATGAAACATAAGCACTGAGTGGTGCAAGCCCTATAGTAAGGACTATTCTCTGGTTAGCCACTGTGGTGACACTGCTGTGTAGGGACAGAGCCATTGCAGCTCCTCAGCACCACAAAAAGACACATAATAGGTGTGAAAGCAAGGAAGGGACCAGTTCCCCCTTAATCCATGGAACAATCGTCTTGGTGCTACTGTACCTTGGGGGCATCCCTTCCCAAAGAAAATCTCTAATCAAGCTATCAATTTTGATGAACCATACCATGTGAATGTAAACTAACAGGAGTGACAAGCAGTGGAGTATCTTTGGTGCAGTTATCATTTTTATTGCAGAAACTTTACCCACAAGTGAGAGATACAAGAGTTTCCACCTGTCACACTTCTACTTTAATTTCTTGAGGATGGGTGAGTGGTTGTCCAGGACTATACCCACTAGGTCTTGGTGGATCCTGGTCCTCAGATACTGAGTTCCTTTTGAGGCCCAGAGGAGTCCCAAGTTTAGTAGGGCTGCAGGAATGCAAGTGGGTCTCAGGGGGAGTACAGACCTAGAGCATAGTTTTAAGCCTAGAGATCACCTGGAAGTCCTGCAGCAGGGCCAGAGGGTACAGATACTGTTAGCTGCAACCTTCAGCAATACCAAACAGTCAAAAATATAAAGTCCAGTGATCTGCTCCCTCCACAGAGATGCCCTCCAGGTCACAATGTTGCCAAATGGCCACCACAAATAGCTTCATGGCTAGAACAAATAGTATGGGGGGAGAGAGAGAGCACTGCGCGCATATGCCATGAGAGAAAAAAGGGATATGTTATGGCCAGTGTGTCCTAGGAAAGGGAGGAGGGCCTCAAATCAGGTTGCCAATGCCTTGGCAACATTTTTGTGCCTACATTAATTAAAGATATTGACTATAGCTGGTCACTAAAGTATAGTCCTTCCTTTCCTTCAGCAAAACATTAATTACCACCTCATGCAGCATGGGAGGGAGAAGAGAAGGTTGGCGGGTTTCTTGGAAAAACTCTCACACGGGACCTGGGAGACCTTCTCCAGAAAAGCCTGATGGAATTCCACTGGCAGGTCATCTCCTCCTGGGGATTAGTCCAGGGCAAGATTTGAAGTAGCTAACTTAATGTCCACCGTGGAGAACAGGGGCCTCAAGTGACTCCTTCTGTGCAGGGGTGAGAGCGGGGAGCTAAAGTTTATCAACAAATGCATCAAAATGCTCCATATCCAGGGCCCTAGAGGTAATCAATTCCTTGTAAAAGGAGTGTTTAATGGCTTTGTTCCTATCCGGTGTGGTCTGGAAAGTTCTCCCAGAAACTTACAACCCACCAAGAATCTGTCAGTCTGCAGCTTCCAGAGTCTGTATGGCGGGGCTTGCCTGACTTTCACCCAATCCCTCTACTTATGCTTTAATCACAGCACTTTCAGCTTCACTTTCCTTGTGGCTAAGATATTTAAATGCATTAGGAAACTCCTAAATTTGTACAGTAAGGAGGAGTTAGACTGCTGTTGGGGTCATCCTTATACAAATTTCGTTCCTCACCAATTGCTTCTCCAGTTCCTTTTCTTTCACCTCCTGTTTCCTTCTGTGAGCAGCTGCATACCCCATAATGTGTCCTCTCATGGTAGCCTTGAAAGCCTCTGAAACCATGGCCTTACTTGTGTCACCAATGTTGTATGATGAAAGAAGGCTGAGGTTTCTTCCTGTAGCCACTTCATGAAGACCTTGTCCTGGAGCAGCAAAGAATTCAGGTGCCAGGGCACTGACTTGGTAAAGGAGAGCACCACTTGGGGTCAGTATAACCAAGAATCTGTCAGTCTGCTACCTCTGGAGTCCCTATGACAGGAACTTGTCTGGCTTTTCAACCAGTCCCTTTACTTATGCTTTAATCGCAGCACTTTCAGCTCCATTTTTCTTGTGGCTAAGAAATCTAACTGCATAAGGTAACTTGTAAATTTGTGCAGCAAGGAGGAGTTAGACTGCTGTTGAGGTCCTCCTTATACACGTTTCTTTACTCACCAATTGCTTCTCCAATTCATTTTGTTTCACCTCCTGTTTCCTTCTGTGAGCAGCTGCATATCCCATAATGTGTCCTCTCATGGTAGCCTTGAAAGCCACTGAAACCATGACCTTACATGAGTCACCAGTGTCATTCAGATGAAAGATATTTAACTGCATAAGGTCTTGAAGGTTTTAGTTATTTTGTATTTTGAAATGTTTTATTTGTTTCTGAGTGGGGACTATTAGCAGGGGAGGCTGGTTTGGGCGGTAGGGCATGGGTTATTTTAGAAGGGTGGACTGAGGGCTGTGAGAGTGTGTTAGTGAGTGTGACATAAATGGTTTAGCTGTATGACTGGGTGATTGAATTAAGTATAAGTTTTTAGGTTTTATTTGATAATAATATGTGCTTGGGGCATTGCTTAGAAAGGCGCAGCTACTTAGTGTCCCTCCTCCATAGTTAATGACCTTTTGAACTCTAACTCCTTTCTTTTGAGACCTATAGGATGTGTTGGGTACTGGGAATTGCTCGTAAGAGGAGATCTGGGGGTGGGCTATCCCAAGTGACTACCAGAGAGGCCTGGGTTCATGTGGTGAGACTGAGGAGATGCCCTGGGGTAAAATGGACAGTGGAGAGGGATTTCCCCTGTCAGGTGCCCATACCCAAGGGCTCCATTGAGAACAATGGGCAGCTAGCTGATCCAGCAGTCTCCCCTCATCCTTCTCAGGCTGTGTTGTGCAATGACAGGTCAATGAGGAACAAGACCACCATAATGACAGATTTGATTGCCTCAGTTGACCTGGCTTGCATCACGGAGACCTGGTTGGATGAAAATGCAGCTCCCATCCTGGATGCTGCACTGCCATCTGGGTACTTCATTATGCATACCCCAAGACAGGATTGCAGGGGAGTGCTCTTTGTTTTAAATCCAGCCTGGGACTCAAGATGCTACCTATAGGTCCCACTGGGTCATTTGAGTGTGCAGCTACGCAGGAGGTTACAGTGTGGGTGACAGGGTCCTCCTAGTTCATCACCTCCCAGGTTCTAGGGGTGAATTTTTGAGAGAGATAGAGGAGCTCATCACTGGCCTACTGCTGGAGTCCCCCTGATTAGTACTTCTGGTGACTTCAATACTCAGGTCGACGATATGGTCTCTTGTCATTCGGTTGTGATCTCCTTAGGACTATGTGTCTCTGGGCCTAATACAAAATGTTACATCAGGGACCCACTCACATGGCCACACACTGGACTTGGTATTTTTTTTTTGTTTTATCTCTTTATACTCCCTCCTTACCCCCGATGTCCCCCTCCTTCCGACTGCACAATCCCCCGACGCCCCCCATCGGGATCTGCCCCTAGGGTGCTCTTACCTCTCCTTTCTCCTCCATAGCACAGCGGGGTCTGTCCTTAGGTGGGCTCGAGATGGGGCAGTCTTCATCTAGGGACACCGAGGACTGCTGTTTATCCGCTGTTCTCCCACTTCCCCTCCGCCCCCTGGGACGCCGGCACACAAGGACGTATGTACTAGAGGGACGACGTGCTGACGCACGCCTCCCTCAACCACCTAACAACGTCCCCCCTCCCCGGACTCCTGGTTATGGAGCCACAAAATCCCCCCCACTGAGGGAGGAGAGCATCCGTTGGGACACTCAATCCTCCCTCCCCCCGGCCGACCCCCGACGACCCGAGTCCGTCCCCGAACCCGGGTCGCCGGCATGGCACAAGGTGTGGCGTCCAGTGCCTCAACCCTCAGCGCCACCGGGCCAGCGGACTTGGTATTTTTGATCAACCTTGAGATCTTTGAACTGGGAGTAGATCCGGTTGTGTGGTCAGATCATAGTATTGTGAGGTTCAGGCTAACAACCCCCCCGGGAGTCCTGGCCTCTGTGGAGATGATCCAGTATCACCCATTATGGGGATTCTCCCCAGAAGGATTATCGGCGGTACTTGACCTATCGGGAGTGAGGGATGCTTGTGCGATGGGGGTGGAGGAGGCAGTGGGAGCATATGATAGTGCCATTGCTGTGGCCTTTGACTGTCACACCCATCTGTGTCTGACCCCTAACTTATCATTGGAGGTTTTCCTGGTTTGATGAGAAGCTTCAAGAGCTGATGATTAGGGGTCAGAGGTTAGAGAAGCATTGGAGGTGTTCTGGCATGTTGGAGGATAAGTTGTCCCTGAAGTCCCATTACAAGGAGTATCAGGAGGCAATCTCCCATAAGAAGGTAGCTTTTCTTTCAAGGGATATTGCTTCAGCAAAAAACAGACTGGCTCAACTCTTCTGCATGGTTGATGGACTTTTACATCTGGCCTGTCTTCACGTGGGAAGAGCTGGTTCTAATACAAGATGTGAAGAGTTTGCTCTGTTATTTGCTGACAAGGTGTCCTCCATCAGGTCAAAAGTTTCTTTCAATATCTCTCTTGGGGATTGTGGGGCTCATTCGGTGATGTGCCAGAACACTCCTCTTGTCTGGGCAGAGTTTGACCCAGTTGGGGTGGAGAATGTGGTGGAGGTTGTCCTGAGGCTGTGTCCGACACACTGTGATCTCGACCCAGGCTTAACCTGACAATTGGTCAGATGTCTGGACCTGATTGGACCTCAGGTTGCTAAGACCATCCAGAGCTCCTTGAGGAGTGGGATATTTCCATCAGCTTTAAAGGAAGCCTTGGTTAGACCACTGCTAAAGAAGTCCTCGTTGGACCCGGATGGCCTTGGCAACTACAGACCGGTCTCTAACCTCCCATTTTTTTAGGTAAGGTTATAGAAAAGGTGGTGGCCATTCAGCTTGAGGAGTGCCTTGCTTCATCCTCCACCTATAAGATTTTTCAGTCTGGAGTTAGGGCCAGGCATAGCATGGAGACAACCTTGACAAAAGTGCTGAATGACTTCCTGATTGCAAGGGAATGGACATAATGTACCATCTTGATCCTCCTGGATCTCATGGCAGCATTTAATATGGTAGACCACAAGGTGCTGCTTAACTGACTGTGGTTTTGGTGTGGCTAATCCAGTACTGTTATCCAGTGGTTTAGGTCATACCTAACAGGCAGGGTGAAGAGAGAGGTGATGGGACTTGCCTCATCTAACCCAACACCCATGACCTGTGGAGTCCTACAGGGGTCAGTCTTGTCACCCTTGTTGTTCATTGTATACATGCTGCTGCTGGGGGACATCATCAGGCTGTATGGGCTTGGTTTTCATTGCTATGCAGTTGATACCAAGCTTTACCTGTCCTGTGCACCAGGTAGCCAGATGGTGGATTCCCTACTTAACAACTGCCTGGCTAAAATCCAGGCTTGGTTGTCTCAGAACTGGTTAAAACTCAACCCAGACAAGACTAAGGTGCTGGTGGTGGATCTGGATCATGTTGGTGGGGATGGGACATGGTGGGATCCCTCAGTCTTGTTCTGGGGGGGTACATTTGGCCCCATCCTAGCAGATCAGGGAGTTGGGTGTGATCCTCAATGATGGCCTGACATTTTATGCTCAGGTGTTGGCTGTTGATAAGAGCAGATTTTACCATCTGTGGAATATTGCCCAGATCCAACACCTTCTACCACCTGAGGATCTGACCTCACTGGTATATGCTTTTATTACATCTAGACTGGGCTACTGCAATTCCCTCTGCCTGCTGCTTTCTGGAGGTAACCTCAATCAGCTGCAACTGGTGCACAATGTGGTGGATTGACTATTGTTGGGCAAATGAAGATTTGATCATGTAACACCCATCCTCTGTCAGCTGCACCAGCTGCCAGTCAGATGGAGGATTATCTTCAAGGTCAGATTACTGACCTATAGGGCCCTACATGGTTGGGGACCAGTCTACCTGAAAGATCTCCTTGTGCCCTACCGCCCATCCTGGACTCCCCATTCCACTGATGGTTGCCTCCTTAGTGTTCCTAGGGTGAGGCTGCAGAACTCTGGCGATTGAGCCTTTTCAGTGGCTGAGCCCACCCTTTGAAACTCTCTGCCTCAACAACTATGGGAAGCACCCTCAGTGGAATCCTTTAAAAATAGTTTAAAAACCTTATTATTTCACCAGGCATTCAGTGGTTTTCAATTACTGTTTTGCATGATGACTGGTTTTCTTTGTACATTGCTGTTTTGTTTTGTATTGAATTATGCATTTTAATGTTTTATTGTTTTAAATTGTATTGTAAAGAGCTTCAAATCTCCAGATGGGGTGCTATATGAATAAAATATCTGTCTGTCTGTCTGTCTATCTATCTATACGGTAAAGGGGGCAATACAGGGGGTGCTTGCTATTTGAGAGACAGCTAAAGAGGTAAGCCAGAAGTCAAAATACCTCGAGGTGGAGTATGTGGAAGAAAAACAACAGTAGTCAAGGTGCTGAGGGTGCTGGAGCCTCTATATGTCAGATAGGGACAGGCAGGACATCATATCTTTGACTGCCACACAGGATCAGGAATGTGGCTCTGGCTTCCCACAAAACCTACTCATGTAGGTGTCCAACACAAGGTTGAAATCCACACCTAGAACTAGAGGCATATTAACATCTCGTAGGTCCACCAGGGTCAGGCTCAGGGCAAGAAACATATCCTGGTTAGGGCTGTACACAAAGGGGCATAATAAAGGGCCCACTGGCATATCCACCTTTGGTACCATCTATCCCATCCCATCCCATCCCATCTACTGTGCATTGTCTTTCAGTGAAACTGTTTATGAATAAGAATAGATATTCTTGCTTTGGAAGAGGGGAATCTACTTTACACCTCCAGGCCAGAAGCTTAGCTGCTTCAGCTGAGGTCAGGTCAGTTTCCTGCAGAATCACCACCTGGGCCATCAAGGACTTTAATCCAGTCAATACTCTTTTTCTTTTGATAGTAGAATTCAGCTGCCTCATATTCCAGGAAATGCAATTCAGGAAGGTAACTGAGGGAGGCTACCACATAAGGCATGACAGGAAGCTGCTCTAACTCTGGACCTGAACTGTAAGGTGTGAGGAAAGGCCCTGTCCACCATCTCAAGTTCCATATCCCCAAGCATAAACCTATGTAATAGCATTGCTGTTTGTAGGGATACCACCAACAGACTAGAACACCAGGAATGACCTAGAAACTTGAACGTGATAAACAAGACCATACATAGGCATGTGAAGTATAAGACTCAACAATAAGAAAAAAGGATAGAAACTAACTGAACAATAATTACAGATAGAATTAAAATGTTACTGGTCAGTTGGCAATATAAATAATTATCATTGTGGGGATGAATTAAAGCATTACAATGATGATCATGCCCCATGTGATGTATCTTTTTCAAGGAGTAAAAGTAGATTTCCTTTATTTTGGTTTGAACAAAGGTGTAAATATTTTAAAATTCTTGTGGTGTGGTGGAGTTTCTAGAACTACTTGGGAAGAAATGGTCCTGATACGTAAGGAAGAAGGAATGGGATGCTCAGATCCAATATGCTATTATTGGGTCACAAAGCTTAAACAAATAACTTATTAGATTGATCCTGTATGACAGAAATTGATACTGAGGGTATCTATAAATCTCAACTTCACCAAATCTTGAACAATGAAGATTCAAAATTAAAAATCCAGAACTTTTTATTTTGTCACCACCTGTCCCCTATTATCAGCCCTACCTCCTAAACCCCCCCCCCCGGTAACTGATCCCAATTCACCCTGGCTTACCCCAAGGTGGAGCTGCTGAGATAACCCCCCCCCATGCAGAGACAGTTCCAGATTACTGGCTGCATCACTGTGACCAGCATGTCTTCCTAGGCTTGCCCTCCCTGGATGAGGCCATGGGGGTGGGCCATCCAGTGGAACATGGTCTCGGTCAGGTTCTTGGAGGCTGCAATACCAGAAGATAGCATCACCCCTGGAACAGGCAGCATTTTTTTGTGGATGCTAATCCCCTCTGGAGGCAGGGCATGCAATGACATCAGTGTAAGGAACCCAACATCCATCCTGCCTTTCTGTGTATCAGGTGCTGGTCACATTAGATCCCCCAGCCTCCACCAGGTGTCTGCACTTTTGTGCTGGGCACTCGATTACACCTCCACTCCCCCCAAAGGAGGAGAGCAGTCTATGGGATACTCACCCCCCCAGCCAACCTTCTGACATCCTGAGTCTGGATTTTAATCTGGGTGACCGGTGTCCCAGGTGGAAATCCTACCCCTGCACCAACGGAGCATCCCTTAAAAATCCAGAACCTACTGGTGTATCAGGTAATGTTTTCTCATCTTAAAAACCCAATAGCCAAAGTATTGTATGACATTTTCATTAAATGGAGAAGTTTATTTCCTCTGAACATTGCTATATTTTCATCTAGTATAATTTGGAATTCAAAGATATGGAATGACAATACTGGCACCTCTCACTTTGCAAAAACCTTGAAGACAGTAAGTCTAATAAACTGGGTACATCTTACTGAAAACAGCAGTGAAACATCTGGAAAATATTTGAGAGGAGATGCTTGGAGAATCATATTAAAAATCCCCAGCTTAAACAGTTAATGTTAAAAAAAAGTTCAAGAAATATATCAAACACAAAGATCCAATAATCAAAACTAATTTTTTAGATATCATATCTTTAATGAAGTGACATATGAAGGCCAGACTTTGTATAATGGCACGTTTCTATGAACACTTTTTAAAGATGAAATCAATGAAAAAAGGAAAGCTCATGTAAAATTAGCAATCAGTTGGAAGTGGGAGTTAAACATCAGTTTGGATAAGAATAATTACAGACAAATACCAATTAACACCAATAACGTATATATGTAAGCAAAAAATAAATCTGTACAATAGAAGATTATAGACCAAGCATACGTAACCCAAAATACATTAAAATATATGATACCAACAAATACAATAGAATATTGGCATAACTGTCAAAGCGAAAAAAAATATATATCAATTCCATTTATTATAGAAATGTAAAGAAATCTTTCAATGTTGGAATTGTGTACAGAATGAACTAAATAAAATTCTAAACAAATATATTCCACTATTGCTCAAAAGTTTTATATTAAATGGTTTTAACAGATTGGACTTATAAGTAAAAGAATAAAAATGTTGGCATTGGCCAAAATGACATAAACAATGATTTTAGAAAATTGGAACTCAGCTAAATTACAGGAATTTTATATGAATCAGTAGTCCCAGAGCTTTAAATCTACCATCATATTGGAAAGATTGATGGACTGCATTAGAGACAACATTGTGTAACCCCCCCCCCCCATCACCCAGGGTTACAAGAATCCCACTTAGATCTAGTGGTAGGCAGGGAAGGCAGCTTGTGAAACACCAGTTAAATGGGTTTCACACTGTCTCACTCTGTCCTCCATCTCAGCTGAGCTGGAGGGATAACATCATATAGAATTCTTGCAGCAGCATAGGCCACACTGGAATGTTGCAGCTGGGAGTTAGGTTAGAATGTTGGGGTTTTCAAAGTCAGTCTGTCAGTGAGTCTAGTGCAGTCTGTGGTGGAGGGAGGAGGGGAGCTGCAGTTTGCAGTCCCTCAGAGCCCTCAGCTCTGTTACAGAGCTACCTCTGTGGTGGGTGGGTGTTCTCATCCTAGAGAAGGACACAGAAGAAACCTGTTTGAAGTGATTGAGACTGTTCCCCAGTTGTTCCAGTGCCCCATCCCTGAGAGGGATGGGGGGAACAAGACCAGCTCTTCAGGGAAATTCCCCTGGTCCTGCTGGAGGAAGAGAAGCTGCCTAGAGAAGATTTGTGCTGAGGCACCAAGAAGTATGTGTTGCTTTTCCTGAGAGAAGCCAGTGGGCACCTTCAAACAAGGGTGAGTCTGTTCTGCCAGAGAGCCCATGTTTCACCAAGACTGTTGTGTTAAGTATCTGCTGCTGTGGGTCAGGAAAGGATGCCAAGTACAGTACTTAAGTTCATGTATGACTTGAAATGCATCTAAACAGTGGGGGTCTACAGGGATGGATCAGCCACTTAAAGAATGTCACAAGTCAGGACACCAATTTCCAGATACTGTACAGTAGATTGTTAAATGTGACATACATTTTGAGATAGCATTCTACAACCAGAGAGGTTCACAAGGAAAGGTGTTGAGACCAAATGAATGGCTGGGTATGAATTTGGGGACAAAAGGTGGGAGATCCCCCATCTGGAGAATCCAGATTTACCTCTACGGATTCACTTTGGGCACCTATAGCTTTCTTCCAGGCACTTGGCCAGTGTTCACAGAAAGTACCCAGACGTGGGATTGAGGATGATGATGATTTCTCTTATGGAGCTAGGAAGTGCTCATGGATGGTAAAGGGAGCCACCAGATAAATATCCATGCCATATGGAAAAATGTCCAAGTGTTGGCCAAGGGCCACACCAGGGAATCCAGGATCGAGAGAGAGAGAGTGTCTCAGTTCGGGCTGAGAACCCAGTGTGTTCCGAACCTGAGGATAAAAGTTGCTGTGATGATGAAGAAGATGTGTTATGACCTCTATAGTTCTGTACATCCATTGAGTGTAGCTCCATGGGGGTCCATCTTGTTTTGTATTCCTGTGTGTAATTGAATACAATCCCCACTTTAGAATCCCACTCCTGGTTTGGACATTCACAGTTCTTGCTTCCTGTGTCCGAAGTTACTTGGGTGCCCCTGTCCAGAAATACAAACCTAGCCCTGCTGCCGAGTGAATGTTTTCTCCCTGAACCCAGGCTCCCCGGGTAATGGGTTATAAAATTGAGGCACCATGTGCTAAAATAATATCAACCCAGGACCTGGTTATAAATGATATTATTGATACTATGTGGAACAACTGTCTCCATTAATGCAATTATAAAATGTCATATGTAATAGCATGTTGCAATACCTGTTCAGAAGACAATTACAGCAATGGCTAATTAATATATTATGATATGGCTTTATCAACTATATAAGGTGGTGGGTGGGGGTGGGAAAGGGTATGCAAAACTAATGTTACTTAATGTATGCAGTCATGTGTAATATACATATATATATATTCCCAAAACTATGTTAATGCACCATAAGGATTACTGTGACAAAAGAAGGGAAATACGATCTTATGGTTCCCAACTCTATCACCCCACCCCCACCCTGCATGCTGGAATAGGCATGAAGTGTGTGCCCTGGAGTTGTGTACCCTAATACTCACCCCATTCCAGGACTAAGTTAGATAAGATGGGTATAGAATAGGAAAATGGGGTGAGCACTAGGGTTCTCAACCCCAAGGCACACCCCCATGCCTGTTCCAACATACAGGGTGGGGGTAGGGCATTAGGGTTGGGAACTCTAAAATGGCATTTCCCTACTTTTGTTGCAGTAACCTAAATGGTGCATTAACATAGGCTTTTTTCTAAGGATTTCCTTATTTTTTCCATACTTTTTGAGAGAGTATAAACCTAGGCTTATTTGCTTGTGGGAGCCATCCATAATTTTTGAAAGATTGTAACTGCACCCTTATTTCACCATGGGAGCACAGGGCCTTTCAGTCCCTGCACTCCCATCACTCCATAATCATCTGCATATTTGTGTGTGGGAGCGCAGGGCCTGGAGTCTGCACTCCCATCAATCCATAGTGGTATTCATATTTGTGTGTGGGAGTGTACAGTGCCATACATCTGTAGTGTTTGAGATAGTGTAATTGTATCTCTGTTTCCCTCCATCAGTACTTAATGGTGTCTATATTTGTGTGTGGGAGTGCAGGGACCTCTGAGCTCTAAGCTGCCATCCATGCATAATTTTTGAGATAGTATAGTGCTACAGTTCTTTGCCTGTAGGAGCACAGGGCCCTCTAGACCCTGTGCTCCATCCTGTAGTATGCAGTCCTAGAAAAACACCTGACATTGCAATGTTCTCCCATAGAAAACACAGGAAAATTTGAAACCTGTGTAACTCATCACCAAAATAATATATTGTCATAAAAACCAGCACAAGGCACATCAGTGCAGCAAGCCCTTTGTAGCCTGAACATTTCAGAACAAAACTGCAAACAGTTTCTTCACAGTGGAGTGACAAACAGCTGTGTACACCTCCCATAATAATGTTATCCTATGTAAAATGAAGCCAAATGTAACCCTGCAGAATTCCAGAGCAAAGTAATATATTTTCACCAAATCAGCAAAAGGCAGATCTGTAAACCAAGGCCTTTGTACCCTCATCATTTAAAATTTTTTTTTACTGTGAACTGACAAAAAAAACACTATATAAAAAATCTTTTTCCACAAATTACAAAAAAGAATAATTTTCTGTGGTTCTTTTTTCACAATTTGTGCAAAAAGAAAATCCTTTTTCACAAATCCTTTTTTTGCAGTTTGCAAAAAAAGAAAAGCATTTTTTGTAAACTGTGAAAAAGGATTCTGTTTTGAGAAACGTTTGTCTGCAGTTTGCAAAAAAAGGATTTTCTGCATGTTAAAAAAATAACATTTCTAAGTAAGTTATCAAAAAAAATCCATCAGAATTGGATTCCGTGCATCCCTGTTAGGTAAAGACAACTGTTGTTGTCTTCTAAAGCCATCTATTTTTTTAGTTATTTAATTTTATTGTCACCACAAACTAAAAACAAAATGTCAGCTGCATGAAAAAATATTTCACATTTGTGTCAAAAGATTCTTCATTTGTGAAACAGGATTCTGAATTTGTGATAAGGAATCCTGTTTTGAGTGGGACATCTAACTGGTCCCATAGGAAATGATGGGAAACTTTGAAATGTTATAGCCTTGGACTGGATTAATGTTTTTCAGCAAATCTCCAAACGGCACATGTGTGCCCCAAGACCTTTCTATCCTAAAAATTTCAGGCCTAAATTCTAAGTTGTTTCCCCACAGTGGCGTGACAAAGAATTTGACAAAACATGGTAGTTTCAAGTTTCTTGACACTCTGTATCTCCACACCCACACACCAGAACAAAACTTGCCACATCATGACAGCGTTGGTCCCTGATGGCAAATGCAAACTTCATGAGAATTGGTTGAACAGTTGCCAAGTTATTAAAGTGCAAAATATTGGGTTAAACATAGAAGTGAAGCTTTATCCCTAATATGGAAACATGACTGCACCCCTATAATTCAATGAAATTAATAAAAATGTTGGTGTAAAAAAAGACTCCACAATAAGCAAACTTGTGGCAGATTGTAGACAACCATCTGCACTGTGCAACCCTACATAAGGGGGGGTTAAAATGTGCCCCAAGACTTGAAGCCAAACAGATTAGAGTAAGGGCAATCTCATCAGGAGAAATAAGCCAAACAGAAGCTATCCACAGAAGAGCAGCAACCTGTAATAAGTCAAATACAGCATTATAATAACAGAGAACCTGCTAGAAAATAGTAAATGTAGAACACAATATTTTTGGATTCAGCAGTGCCACTCATAGTTCTGAGATTACAGTGAGGAAAATGGAGGAATGGGTTTGTGGGTAAGTCAGCTTTGCTTGCATGGTGGGGCAAGGGTAGTGGGCAAGAGACAAATAGATAAAGTGCTATGCGTGGCAGAGGCAATAACAGATAAAAGTGCCGGGGGGTATAGCAGAAGTGAGGTTGAATTCAGTGGAGTGCCTAAGACTTAGGCGACTAGCACTGCAGAGGCAGGGGGGGAGGTGGTTGCAATGCCATTTGATACAGACCACCAGCAAGGAGCCATGTAACATTAGGGTCGGCAAAAAAAGACACATCCCTCATCCCATCTGCAGCTCCCCATAAACTAGGCTCTGTCATCAGTGCCTGAAGGTATAGGACTCTGAGCAGGAAAACTCAGGGAGGCATCCTAGTGAGATACCAAATAAAAATAAACCTAGTTTAGGAAGCTACCTGGAAGCAACATCAGAAATTATTCAGGACTGCTTTACAGTTCATACCTTCAGAGCTAATAGTGCTCAACAGCAGCTGTGGTAGCCTTTGAACCGTCACCAGTCCTCAAGGGCAACAGCAATATCAGCATGAAGGGTACATGAAAGTAGAAGGGGAGAGAAAACAATCAGAAGGTCATGGTGAAGATCATGCCAGGGTGCGAGGGAGGAGAAACCACCACTTCAGGAGTGAAGGAAAAGGAACTAACCACGTTGAAGCTCCAAGACTGGGAAGAGTGAAGAGGAGGGGAAGGGGAAGACTAGGCAGCAGAGAGAAGCAAGCGTAGGCTTGCTAAATCTAACTGCACCAAAACCAAAGACCACAGAGTGATTTCTTTTCTGTTGGGTCATCCATATATACTAGCATATTATGGACCCACATGGCTGCAGAAAATTGCACCCCCATCAGCTGGTGAGGACCAGTGCAGTGAACCTTGGTGCTACCTGAAACGGACATTAGTGCTACAAACAGATATCAGGGTAACATTAAGGCGCCAGATTGTCAAAAAACACACTAGGAATTCTAATACATACTGAAAAAGGATATCATCCCATCAATGATAGCAGGGCACTGAATCAGCACTGCAGTCTTATGTGATAACAACTGTTGAAAGGACAACCAACCTACCCAGGTTCACAACCCAAGAAAGGTAGTACCCACTGCCAATTAAAATAGGGCAGCTAATCTATTAATGTAACCAGTTTTAAAATAAGTTACACAGTCATACATAGAATATTCCCATGAAGAAGAGGGAGAAGCAAACCCCCACAGCCAGGGTGTTCTGCCATGTCACTGCATTAGAGTTGCAAGATGGAGAAATGCTCAGGAAACAGCAAGACCTGTAATGCCCCTCTGAGTCGATCTCAGCAAAGGACAGTCCAGGTCAGTTTGTAACTCGGAGGAGAGGCAACCACAAAGCAAATGGAAGCACAGTGTAGCTCCTACTCATGGAGATGTTAATGCTGTCCGCCTGGACGCTGCTGTTGAAAGCATTTCTGTGGGACAGCAAGTGGGATTCCAGAAACAGGGGGTATATAGTTGGCGGTAGTGGGGGGGTCAGGTTGCAGCTCTCTCAGCCCATGACTTAGGCAGCAGTGCAGGGCCAGCCCCTGGTGTGGGGACACAGAACTGGCCATATGAACAGGAGGATCTGGGGTGGCAAGAGAACCATTCAATGGGAAGCCACTTTGGCAAGAGGGTCATGCCTGTTTCTCAAGAGGTAACACCAAGAGTATGGTGGGGCCGGAGGAGAAGCTGGATGAAGATGAGTTCCACCCCTTGCTGTTAGATCTGTGTATCTTCCTGCCACCTGTCAGCCTCACCTTAGCCTTGTATCCCTTC
This sequence comes from Neoceratodus forsteri, assembly GCA_016271365.2. Lineage (NCBI taxonomy): Eukaryota > Metazoa > Chordata > Ceratodontiformes > Ceratodontidae > Neoceratodus > Neoceratodus forsteri. The sequence continues at coordinate 115,467,420 of JADMNL010000035.1, read as the reverse complement.
CTTCCTTAGTTTCTTAGCTGTTGCACCCAGGTACCAGAGTCATCATCAGGCAAAGCAGAGCTCTCAGGGCAAGGCTTCTTCAGCTAGGCTAGGTGCTAGAATCCATATGCAGGGAGTCCACAGGACCCAATGTAGATGTGAAGGGGGTAGGGGAAACTTATAATCAGGCCAATGCTTGTGAAGGAAATCTTCCACGGCATCCAGTGAATCACACATATAATGTGGCCCATTCAGAGAGATTATGAGTTGTGCTGGTTAAAGGAGCACAGCTTTTGCTGCCATATGATTCCTTCAGCCTCCATTTCACTGTGGCATGGGCCCACTGATGGTGAGAGAGTTCCATGGTAAAATCCTGAAAAAGGACAAGTGATGCCCTTCCCATTGCAAGGGACCCCACTCCCTGTCCAGCCTCAAAATATTTTCTTTAATCTTGTACCTGAGCAGTTTTAATAGAACAGATCTCTTTCTGTCCCCCTGCTGTAATCAAGGAGCCAAGGTTCTGTGTGCCTGCTCTATCCCAAATGGCAGGCAGCTAGGGCCTTCAGGACTACAGGCATCAGCTTCTGTAGAAAAAGGTGACATAATGCTTTTGTTCCTTCTTGTACCTTGATTATCTGTTGCGCACCTTTCTTTGGGTATCACTGGTTTGTCTTACTATTTTTATTATTGTTTGCTTATATGTTGTTTGAAATTTAATAGAACTTGGATAACTGCAGAAAAAATAATAATAATAAACAACTTTGATGTCTCTAGGTCAACCATGCAAGTGCTGCTCAGAGGCTCAGAATGCAAGTGATCCACAATGTTGTCCTACAAACCTCACTTTTATTGAAGTAAGTCAAGTGACAAATGTATCTTTCCCATATGGTTCCTGAAGAAATCTTACATAGTTTGAATAACTATGAATGAGATGTGTCTATTAAAAAAAAGTTAGAATTTCCACAAAAAATATGGTTGAGGAACAGACTTTCTTGGGTGGTGGGGATGAAAAGATAAATTAGGAAACTTTAAAAGTACAAGATATACTTTGCACAGGGACTATTGATAAACAGTAGTCCATGAAAGGGTGCGTTTATTTAATGACATTAAACACATCTTAAAATCATAGTGTATCAATTATGAAATACAGAATAATAGCATTAATGCACCCCACTGTACTACTGTTCAAGGTAATACATGGAATCAGCAATATACTGCAGACACTGAACTTTAGTATCAGATATATCACTGTCGAAGTATCACCACGATAAGAATTGAAGAGTTCAGTAGAAGCTACAGGGTTCATTCTGATGATCATAGTGCTCTGCAGCTACATGGCTTCCCGGGCTCACTTCTGAGCATGAGTTGTCAGCATGGCAGCATGACACTGATGCTGGGCTATGGAGGTTGCCTTAAAGCCTAATATTTACGGTCAATGAAAGTAACGACACTGGTGATATTCCGCTGTCCAGCTTTAAACTTATAGTGGCTTAAAATTCTGCAGTTTACTAATTACAAAATGTAATTCCAAAATTTCTGAAAGTTTGTGAAAGTTTGTAAATGCAAGATGAAAAGGAGACCATTATGGTTCTCAAATGACGTGGCTGGAAAGGTAAAGGTAAAAAAGTCAGCAGTTGGGAGGTATAAGGAAACTCAGAGGGACGATTATATGGAGGTGTATTAGAAGAAGCAGAGTGAGGCAGGGAAAACAATAAGGCACACAAAGGTACAAATGGAGGCAAAAACATCCCAGGCTGTAAATAAAAGGGACAAGACATTTTTTAGGTGTGTAAGTAAAAGGAGAAAGAACAAGCATTTGTCAATGTCAAATGTTGATTGCGTTGGTCCATTGAGCTTGCTCACTGACCCTGTGTCACTCGCTGGTTTTGTTTCTTCTGGTGCTGCAGGCTACTCTTTTGTATTGGGCTCCTGCCTGTGTTGGTACATTTTTCTGCCCACAAAGAAATCTGCAGCTGTCCTGACAGAGCTCTGTTGAGGTGGGTCACTCCCCCTCTGTCACTCGCTCATTCTGTTTCTGCGGGTGCTGCAGGCTCCCCTTTTGTACTGGGCTCCCGCCTCTGTTGGTGGCTTTTTCTGCCCCCAAAGAAATCTGCAGCAGTCCTGACACAGATCCGTTGAGCTACTTCACTCCTCCTCTCTTGCTCGTTCTATTTCTGCCAGCGCTGCTGGTTGGCTTTCAGTACTGGGCTCCTGCCTGCGTTGTCACCTTTTTCTGCCCACAAAGCAATCCGCAGCAGTCACAATAGAGGTCTGTTTAGCTCACTCACTCCCCCTCTCTCACTCACTCGTGTTTCTCCCGGCACTGCTGGCTGCCCTTTTGTACTGGGCTTCTGCCTGTGTTGGCACCTTTTTCTGCCCACAAAGAAATCTGCAGTTGTCCTGACAGAGCTCCATTGAGGTCGCTCTCTCTGCCTGTCCCACTCGCTCATTCTGTTTCTCCTGGTGCTGCAGGCTGGTCTTTTGTACTGGGCTTCTGCCTGTGTTGGCACATTTTGCTGCCCAAAAAGAAATCTGCAACTGTCCCGACAGAGCTCCGTTAAGGTGGGTCACTCCCCCTCTCTCACTCTCTCATTCTGTTTCTGCTGGTGCTGCAGGCTGCCCTTTTGTACTGGACTCCTTCCTCTGTTTGGCAGCTTTTTCTGCCCACAAAGAAATCTGCAGCAGTCCTGACACAGGTCCGTTGAGGTAGCTCACTCCCCCTCTCTCACTCGCTCATTCCATTTCTGCCGGTGCTGCAGGCTGGCCTTTTGTACTGGGCTCCTGACTGCATTGCCATCTTTTTCTGCCTACAAAGAAATCCACAGCAGTCACAATAGAGCTCCGTTGAGCTCGCTCACTCCTCCTCTCTCACTCGCTTGTTGTGTTTCTCCTGGCACTGCAGGCTTCCCTTTTGTACTGGGCTTCTGCCTGCTTTGGCACCTTTTTCTGCCCACAAAGAAATCTGCAGCTGTCCTGACAGAGCTCCATTGAGGTCGCTCACTCTGCCTGTCTCACTTGCTCATTCTGTTTCTCCTGGTGCTGCAGGCTGCCTTTTTGTAGTGGTCTCCTGCCTCTGTCAGTGCCTTTTTCTGCCAACAAAGAAATCCGCAGCTGTCCCAACAGAGCTCTGTTGAGCTTGTTCACTCCCCCTCTCTCACTTGCTCGTTCCATTTTTGTCAGCGCTGCAGGCTGCCCTTTTGTACTGGGCTCCTGCTTGCATTGCCGCCTTCTTCTGGCCACAAAGAAATCTGCAGCAGTCATGATAGAGCTCAGTTGAGCTTGCTCACTCACTCCCCCTCCCTCACTTGTTCGTTCTGTTTCTTCTGCTGCTGCAGGCTGCCCTTTTGTACTGGGTTCCTGCGTGTCTCACTGCCTTTTTCTGCCCACAAAGAAATCCACAGCAGTTCTGACACATGTCCGTTGAGGTAGCTCACTCCCCCTTTCTCACTCGTTGTTCCATTTCTGCTGGCACTGCAGGCTGCCCTTTTGTACTGGACCCCTGCATGCATTGCTGCCTTTTTCTGCCCACAAAGAAATCCGCAGCAGTCCCAACAGAGCTCCGTTGAGCTCATTTACTCCCCCTCCCTCACTCACTCATTCTGTATCTCCCACTGCTGAAGGCTTCCCTTTTGTACTGGGTTCCTGCCTGCATTGCTGGCTTTGTCTGCCCACAAAGACATGTGCAGCAGTCCTGACACAGCTCTGTTGAAGTCACTCACTGCCCCTCTCTCAGTCGCTCGTTCCATTTCTGCTGGGGCTGCAGGCTGGCCTTTTGTACTGGGCTCCTGCCTGCATTGCTGCCTTTTCCTGGCCACAAAGAAATCCACAGCAGTCATGATAGACCTCCATTGAGCTTGCTCACTCCCCCCTCTCACTCACTCGTTCTGTTTCATCCAGTGCTGCAGGCTGCCCTTTTGTACTGGGCTCCTGCCTGTGTTGGCACCTTTTTCTGCCCACAAAGAAATCTGCAGCTGTCCCAACAGAGCTCCATTGAGGTCGCTCACTCCCCCTGTCTCACTTGCTTATTCTAATTCTCCTGGCACTGCAGGCTGCCCTTTTGTACTGGGCTTCTGCCTCTGTTGCCATCTCTTCTGCCCACAAAGAAATCTGCAGCAGTCCCGACACAGCTCTGTTGGCCTCACTCGCGCCCCCTGTCTCACTTGCTCATTCCATTTCTGCCAGCACTGCAGGCTGCCCTTCTGTACTGGGGTCCTGCCTGTCTTACCACCCTTTTCTGCCCTCAAAGAAATCCGCAGCAGTCCCAACAGAGCTCCGTTGAGCTCATGCACTCCCCCTCCCTCACTCGCTCGTTCTGTGTCTCCCGGCGCTGCAGGCTTCCCTTTTGTACTGGTCTCCTGCCTGCGTTGTCGCCATTTCCTGCCCACAGAGAAATCCGCAGCAGTCCCGACAGAGCTCAGTTGAGCTCGGTCACCTCCCCCCTCAGTCGCTCGATCCTAATCTTTCCCGAACACTGATTTCTGACAGGGACTGCGGTATCCTGTGCCGGAAGCATGGAAACACATTTCGGCCAGGATGTGAAAAATGACAGCTGTACTGTTCATAAGGAGGCGTGAACAAATGCCAGTGCTGAAAATCTGGCATGAAAATATTACTAATTTGCAAACTTACAAGGGTGCGTGGAACCTGCACAACACATGCTCATAACACAGTCATTTTATGGAGTTTCAGCACAAAATTTTCAACATAGGCATTTTAGGTCCTCTGCTCATGAACAGTGTCAGTGTGATTTTCTTAATATGTCCCGAACACTGATTTCCCAAAGCGACCATGCTATTGTGTGTCAGAAGAGTGAAAACACATTTCGGCAAGAAAGTGAAAAATGACAGCTGCACTGTTCATAAGGAGGTGTGGCAAAATGGCAATGCTGAAAATCTGGAGTGAAAATATTGCAAAGTTGCGAAGGTCCAAGCGTGCATGGAAACTGCACAATGCACATTTGTAGCAAACTCATTTTATGGACTTTCAACACCAGATTTTCAACATAGACATTTTAGGACCTCTGCTAATGAACCGTGTCACTGACATTTTCATAATGTGTCCAGAACACGTATTTCCCACAGCGACCATGCTATCCTGTGCCGGACCTATGAAAACACATTTCGGCCAGGATGTGAAAAATGACAGCTGTACTGTTCATAAGGAGGTGCAGAAAAATGGCAATGTTGAAAATCTGGTGTGAAAATATTAATTCGTGAACTTATGAGCGTGAGTGCAAATAGCGCAATGCATGCTCGTAACACAGACATTTTATGGTGTATCATCACCAAATTTTCAACATAGGCATTTTAGGACCTCTGCTCATGAACAGTGCCACTGTCATTTTTTTTAATCTGTCCTGAACACTGATTTCCCACAGCGACCACGGTATTCTGCGCCTAAAGTGCAAAAACACATTTCGCCCAGGATGTGGAAAATGACAGCTGTTCTGTTCACAAGGAGGTCTGAAAAAATGCCAATGTTGAAAATCTGGTATGAAAATATTGCAAATTCACAAAGTTACGAGTGTGTGTAGCAACTGCGCAACACACACCTCAGAAACAGTCATTTTTTGTTTTTCCCACCAAATTTGTAATATAGGCTTTTTGGGAGCCCACCTCATGAACACTGGCACTGTTGTTTCATTTATCAGTCCCAAAAGGGGATTCTGCACAGTAACTGTGAAATCACCTTTCTGGGCTGAATAATACCATGACAGTGCCAGAATTCAAGAGGAGAGGTCCCAAAAATCCCATGTTGAAAATTTGGTGCCAAAATTCCAAAAAATGCCTGAGATTTGCATCAAAGTTGAAAAAAGCATATTCCATTATACAGCTTAGTTTGAGGTCGGCTTTGAAGAGTGCAGACGCACCGTCTCCAAAGATCGCGGCGCCAGACTCTGAGGTAACCAGGGGTGAGGGGGTGTGGGGAGCAGGCTGCACAGTGGGTGGGCGCAGGTTGGGGGGCAGGGAGACCACCAAGGGACCATTTCCTTTTTACAGGTAAAAAAAGACATTGCCGGGACTGTTTTGATTTTACAGGGGCATGTGGCATGCTGGGGTGGGCTCCCAGCATGCCAACAGGTATCTTTTGGGGGCAGCTGTAGTTGATGGGGGATTGGGCAACCCTGTCAGCACACAACAAAAGGGGGGTGTTACATTATGCCGATGGGGATTGGGCACCCCCATCAGCACACAACAAAAGGGGGGTGACATTATGCCGACGGGTATTGGGCACCCTGTTGGCAGACAACAAAAGCGGGGGGCTTACATAATGCTGATGGGGAGTGGGCTCCCCTGTCGGCAACATAAACCTTGGGACACTGAAGCCAACAGGGACTGGGGCCCCATCGGCAAATGAACACGGTCGGGGGGGCACATGCTGCTGAGGCAGATTAGGCACCCCCTCGGTGGGGGGGATAATATTGTTTGAGAACACGATGGCAAGCTGCTGCCATGTTTACAAACAATATCAGTGTTTCAGGGTCTCACCCTGCAATGACGGTTCACTCCCTCATTGCAATGAATGGCTGACGCTGCAATGACGAGGCAGCCCCTGATTGCGGTGGCTAAAATTTTACAAGTTGGTGGCATGCTGGCTGAACTAGTGTCAGCAGCAGAGTGCCACAGCACTGGGGGAAATGGGCCAACCCTTTAAAGGCTGTGGGGGCATTGGCCACAACAGTGCCGCGCCTTCACAACCTGCTTCTGGAGAAAGCTGCCGCAATATGTTTCTGGTGCATGCGCACAATTAACATAAAAAAGGGGTGGGATTGTAAGATTAAAGAGGGAAGGCATGTGTGTGCGTGTGTGTGTGTGTGCACACGTGTAAGGGGATCAGGAAAAAGCAGATGTCCTGAACAAATACGTTTGCTCAATGTTCGCAGAGGAAGAGGAAGGCGAGGGACCACAGACAAGGAACAGGAGCATCGAAGGAAGGGAGCTGGATACAAGTCCATTTACAGAGGAGTGAGTCCTGAAGGAACTCACAAACCTGAAGGTGGACAAGGCAGCAAGGCCAGATGGGAAGCATCCAAGGATATTGAAGGAGCACAGAGAGGTGTTGGCTGCACCTCTGACAGTCTTATTCAACCACTCACTGGAGACAGGAGTGTTTCCGCTTGCACTTTTAGCTGCTATTGCCTCTTCTATGCATATAGTTTTATTTAATTGTTTCTTGCTCACTTCCTTTGCCCCTGCAGGCAGGCAGCACTGACTAACCCACACCTCTGTTCCTCCATTTCCCTTATTGTATAATTTCAGAACCATCAGGGGCATAGCTGAGGGATCCACAATTGTTGTGTTTCATGTTTACTGTTTTCTAGCAGGTTCTCTGTTATTATAATGCTGTGTTTGACTTATTACAGGTTGCTGCTCTCCTGGGGACAGCATCTGTTTTGGTGTATGTCTCCCAGTGAGATTGCTCCTACCCAAATCTGTTTGGCCTCAAGTCTTGGGATACATTTGACCCCCCTCCATACAGGTGTTCTCACAAATATGATCCACAGGTCAGGCCTTCTGCTCCCACAGTACCAAACCTCGAAGTGCAATATGTGAACAGGCAGCAAACAGGGTAACACTCCTGTTTGTTTTGGGTCTGAATCACCTACTAACCTCAACTCCGGGGTCAAATATGGACCTTTTTTTAGCACACCCAGTTAACAGGCTCAGATATGTATTCTCGTTGAGGAATGCAATACAATACTTCACCCAGTGGGCACCCAACCAGGTTCAAAAGTCTACCCTCATAACTCAGTATGAGACCTAGGTATAGTCTTACCTTTAGCAAGATAGTAACACACTTCTAAGCCCTTATAGTTGTCAGAATTTTAAACACTGTTCCAGCATACACATGCAGAAGAAACTGAGAAGGCACAGGCAGAATTTTAAGAAACATAGTGTTTACTAAAAATAAAAAAAATGGATGACATACAAAACACAGAACATAGAACCAAAATACTTACAGTTAGACCTAAATTGGAAATGACAGAACAAAAAGAGCCCGAATACTTAAAGTTCTTGCTTAACTCATTTTTAACAGAAGTGCCTGTTTGAGTCCAGAGATCAAGTGTCTCACTCCTCTTAGAGTCCAGAGATAAAAGTGTCTTTTCCCTCAGATGTTTGGCAAATTGAAAGTCAATCTCTACCTCCTTGTGATGTCACAGCACACATGAGGTCACTGCTAGTCCTGTGATAAATTTGTAAACTGACCAAGTATATTCAAGAGGGTGTCATTTTACTGTTGGCTGGAAATCTGCAAAGTTAACAATATCCAAAATATGGCAGCCCTTTTGATTAGATCATTTCCTTTAATGTTTTCAGAGCACACATCCCTGCCAGCAGTTCCCTTCTAGGTGTGAAAACCAGCTGGAATCAGACACAAATGCCCCCCTTCCTTCAAGGATCATAAAATGTGTACTTTGGTAACCCTTGCCTCAGTGTTTGCGCACAGAGGTTCTTTGTCTTTTAAATAGTTTTTTATTTTAATGGGTTCACCACAATATATCCAAGGCACACTGCCTTAAGGGTAGCTGGTCCATTCCACTGGGGTGTGAAACAGACGAGGCATACTGATGAGTCCTGGTAGGACGAAACACGTGTCTATGTCTTCTGTTAGCACCCTTTGCAAACTGTGTGAGAGGCCTTTCGGCACCATGCAATTCTGCTTAAAGTTGGACCAGCATAACATTCTGTGGTGATTTGCATATGCAGCCCATGATGCTTTGCATTGTGGGGGCATGTGTAATTTTGTATTTTCTTTGTCTCTGTATTTTCAAAGTAGGATTATTTTACCATGTGTCATCACCTGGCATGGAAGGAAGTCCTATGTGTTAACACAGAGCAGGAAAACAACATCTGCTACATTAGGGCAATGCTGAGGTCAGAAGGTCAAGCCTCCTGACTTACTTTCTGGCTACTATCCCCTAAGCAGACATTCACATCACAGTTGTGTATCACCAATATTATACAATAATTATTAGAGGTTTTATCACATTACAGGTGTAACCCATAGATGGAGTTATTCCTAAGGTCACTACCCATGCTTGTATGTCTGGGCACCGGTTGAGGGGCTTGGATTCAGTAATAAGGTGCCTCCACCCAGAGTAATGGTATTGGGGATATTTACTTGTTCTGATATAGCCCTCTAGGAAGCTATAACCACCTACCAACACTTCTAGTGGCCCAGTACCTGCTAGAGCAGTAAAGTCACAGTCAGTATAGAACAGTAATAAAATGTACACACCCTTCACACTTACCACCAGGGTTGGACTTGCAGCAACTTCCCTTGAGATCTCCTGTAAAACAAGGTTATCAATACAGATGTACACTTTCAGTACAGTAACCCAGTTAGTAATGTGTACACTAGCCAGGTTAAACATGAAAAAGACAATTAGGTTTATTTAAGGGTTGTGAACAATGAATGGGCATGAATCTAGGCAAATGATTCATAATCTGATTGGAATCAGGTTTGGCATGCACTTTGTTAGTCCCAAATAACAGTCACACAACAGTGAATACCTAGGATGGAATATTTGGCTAGCCAGAGGCATTGCCTGGGGTTGCCAGTGTTGCAATTGATGTTGGGTCCCCTTGATGGGAAGAAAGGCAGTTAACATGCACACTAACAAGATAATTATTTATAATCTGAGCCAGTAGGCTCAGTTCCTTGTAAACCTAGAATGTTAAAGCAATTAGATGGTACCCCAGATGACTTAAACACTTGTTACAAGGAGCTACCCTGGTTTATACTCACCCTACCAGATTTCTGCCGCAAGGCATGCAATATGGAGACATGGTGTTCACCAATGAGCATGGGGAAACAGGGCCAAAATGACACACTTCGTCATCATGACCTTTCCTCCAGGTGGCTACAACGTGTGAGTAGTTGTTGTTGCACAGGGGCTAGATCCCTGAAGTGGGTCTCTCGCTGAAACAGTCTCTGGTGCAGGGTATTCAGTCTGAGCCAGATTGGCAAAGGCCCAGGCAGGATGAACAGTTTGGCAAAGTTCATGGCCTTCTTGCTGGTGAAGCCTCCAGCTGGCATAACAGGTTGGGTCACAGGCAAGCAGGTCCCGACCAACGAAACACATTCAGCACATTCAAAATAAGTAGCACTAACTTTGAACGTTTCAAGTTTCAAGATTTATTAGCCTTCCAGGGACTATAAGGCCCTCCACCCATGGTGTCAGACCTCATTCCACCCCTGGGCGGTCCATTATATCCCAGTAATGCCCATCCTGTTAGGTATTATTACTTACACAACCCCCTCCTTAAAGTCAAGCAGTCAGGTTCCCAATGCCATTGCCAGAAAAGACTACTCCCAAAACAACATATGATAACAAGGTGCCCAACTCTGGTGCTACCAAACTACACACCACCACTAGGGTGGCCAACTTCCAGTGTTGGTCCGTGCAATAAAGTTCCTCATCAAACACTTTGTATATTTGTTTTACTTGAAACAAAAACATCCATCAATGTGTTCTTTCTTGACTCACCAATCTCCTTACCCCCCAAGTTCTGCCCCCCCCTTAGCATACACTCCCCAGACCTCTCCTTTACCTATCCAATCCACCGCTGAACTCCTCTAAGACTGCCAAACTTACTGCTGCTCTGAAGCACGATGATGAACCGACTAAAAACAAGGTTCATTTAATGGCTATTTAATGCATTTTGAACTTTTACTCATAAATGTGTCATTTTTGTAACATTTTTGTCTCATATTTTCAAGATAACTTTTTTCATCCTACCACTTAAATGTGATAGGTATCACTTTACACCCCAGGCAACCACAAGCAGGACACTCCACCCTACCCATCACCTGAAACCATCCACCACTCCCTCCAGTACTGCCAAGCCCTATTTATCCCATGGATTTTCCACCATTGGAAGGGCCAGGAAGGAAGGAAGAGGGGCCATCCCCCCACCACCACCCAGGAAACAATACAGACAGTGTCATTTGAGCAGTCTGGCAGAGAAGTAGGATGCTGGTTGGCTGGCAGGGTTTCACAGAACTTGCTGTCACCCTTCTTTTTCCACTTTTTATCCCTCCCATTTACGGCCATGAATGTGCACACTTGGAAGCATGCGCACACCATGTAGTCATGCTCTTCCCTCCTTAACTCCAATACTGCCACCTAGCCTCAGCTAAGGATTGGGACAATGTCCTCCTGGGAGAGGAGAGCCATCATGGGGCACTTGATTCTGTCATCCCCACTGACCCTCGGTAACCTGAGGTCACTCCCAAGCCTCGGTTGCCAGTATTGCACAAGGTGGAGCATCCAACATCCAGCACCTCAACCCTCAGTGCCAACAGGCCATGGTGTACTTTTTTAAATCAACTCTGAAGCTTATTTTTGCAGTCGGTTCAAAAAATTACCTTTTGTATGGAATTAAAAAAAATCCACGTATCTATCACAAGGTGGAATTATAAAAAGACTGTGTTGAAAATTCTGAGTCACAATGTAAAACAACAAAATTATGAAGAAATGTAACATTTTTCCAATGTTTACTCATACTGCTGTGATTTTGGCAGATATTGGCCCAGATGTTCAAGATAGCTCTTGTTTTACCCTTCCTCGGGTAACATGACTGCAGTCATTTTTCAAATCCCCTTCAGAAAATCATCTTTTAGATGGGATTTCAAATTCTCCACTTGTCTTTATCATAACGTTGGGTCATAAAAAGACTATATGGAAAACTTGAGCCGAACTGTCAAAAAACAATAAAGTCATGAAGAAATTATGAACTTGTAAAGATGATCTTTACTCTGTTCGCCACTTTTCGGCTGTAGGGCCTCCATATTCAAACAGATAGCACAGCACTAATTGGATTAGTTCCATGCTAACCACGAATAGCCCTGACCAACAAAACAAGGATCATAAACAAATTCACAGGTGCACTGCACTGACCTGACAGTGTGACTGCACAGAATATATTGCTGCACACATGCAGCTGAGGGATGCTTACAGTATGCATAATGGGTACAGCAGTATTCTCAGTGATTTTGGCAGCACTAAACAGCATCAGTTGTAACACTGTTTAATGCCTCCAAACCCTGCCCTTATCCTTGCACATAGTCACTACTCCCCCTTGATAGCCATCCTGTATCTGTGTTTTATATGCCTGTGGTCTAGTGGTCTCCCCACCCCCAATCACCCATCATGTAGTTGTCTTGAATATTCTTGATAATATAGTGGCCCCTCTCACCCCCTGATTGCCCGTCCTGTAGCTGTCTGGAATATTCCTGATGGTCTACTGGTCCCCCATAATGGCATCCAAACTTCACCTGATCTGCCCACTAGGACCCTCAGCACTCTACTTCATAAGAAGCTACAGTAGTTCTGTCTGTGGAAATTTAGAGGTGGACCAATACACTCACCTATCACAACCCACGAGGGGGTTAGCCACTCTACCCATCACCCAATGACCAGCATGCTCATATGATGAAAACATCCAATCCCCAACAAATATATAAAGATGGCAGAACAACCCTGCCAGTCGAAACTGATGTCTCCTATGTCCTCTGGGGCACAGAAAAGTCAGGTTCTATCATAAACAGTCACATCTGATCTTCAGAGTCACCCAAGAGTTCTACATTACCTTGTTCTATGTGCACACAAGCTGTGGACTTGCCCTTCGAAAGCACCTGCATCATGGCCCCCCAAGCATCAGTCATGGTACAATCCTCAAAAATTGTATGTCACAATGGCTGTCATGTCAGTCTATACCCTGGGCTATTCCACTCCTCATTAGAGACATTGCAAAGTTTTAATTCGGAGGTGAAGTTAAAGCAAAGTCACCAAACTGACCTCCGTGGATCATTTTGCGAAGTTTTTCTATTTAATAGGAAATTAACCATTGGTAACTTCACCTTGCAACTTTATCTGTAACTTCTCCTTGAGGTACACAAAAGTAAAGTTGGGTCAAAATGACTTCCCTCAACTACTTTTGTGTTTTTAGGCATAACTCATTCAAATGTTTTCAGATCTCAGGGGATATCATTCACATAATAAAAGAGCATTTATATGTGCCACTTAAGATCTTATATGATAACAGTATAAACTCGGGTCATGTTCCATCTGAATGGAAAAAGGCTAATGTGATACCATTATTTAAAAAAGAAAAAAGTTCCCTGGACAACTATCGCCCTATTAGTCTATCCCCTATTTTTTGTAAAGTGCTAGAGAGAATAATTAAGGACGAACTTGCCTCATCCCTAGCAGTTATTGATTCCAGTCAACATGGATTTGTAAAAGGCTGTTCATGTGCAACTAACTTAGTGGGCTTCTATAATTTCATTACTGACAACCTTGACAAAACATTACCGTGTGATGTGGTTCTATTGGATTTTAAAAAAGCCTTTGATTCTGCACCACATTGGGCTTTAATCCATAAATTGCATGTTCATAATATTGATCCCTTGTTTATTCACTGGATAACCAATTGGTTGATGGATAGAAAACAGAGTGGTTATTGATGGCCATAAATCAATTTGGAAAAAAAGTTGAAAGTGGGGTCCCTCAGAGATTGGTTTTGGCTCCTGCTATTTTCCAAATATTTATTTTTGATCTATCACACAACATTCAAAGTAAAATTATGAAATATGCAGATGACTGTAAAATTGTTAATATTTGCAGGTCATCTGAAAATTTTGAGATTATCCAAAGGGATTTAAATACTGTATAGCAGGTTGAATTCGCGTCCCGCAGTTTTCACAGTGCTCAACCTGCTATACATATTCGCGTCTAATAGTAATCGCGCTTTTACTCTGTACCATAATGTGGTAAAAGGCTCACAGCAATCAGCAACAAGCAGACACTACGCAGTATGAAAGCTTCAATTAGTTGCTCACTTTCACTCTCCAATTGAGGTATCCAGTATCCTCTCGTCAGTAGCCTCCCTCAAAGATGTGTCTTCTGAAGTGGATTAAATCTAGTTCTGGGTCCCAAAATAAAAGAAAATGCCCATTGAAGTCGAGCGTGTTGGACAGTGAAGTACCTGTCGAGAGCTTTGGGGTGGAGTCACATGTCGCAGTGTCTGTTGTGAGGGAACTGTCAGCCTTGTCCCCTTACAAATACCAATACCTCTGTGTTTTAATTTTTAATTTATTGGTTATGGTTATGTTCATTGTTTTTTTTTTTTGCACTGAAATAAAAAAAAAATGACACTGCTATAACACCGTTGTTGGCTTGTGTTAAATAGATATGAACTGGTGATACTGTTGCTGATGTTAATATACTGTAGAGATTGAGGAATTGTTTAAGGCAGAAATACAACATTTAAATTTGGCATCGGATATTAATTGCATTCTGTTTTATTTTGTGATCAAAATGCTAATAGTGAATATAGCGAACTATAATGGAACACAAAATAAACCTGTTATACAGTAGTTTAGAGGCACGGTCCATAAAATGGAACTTAAGGTTTAATACATCTAAATGCAGTGTATTACACTTCGGTAAAAATAATCCCCCAAACTAGTATTATTTGTATAATGAAGTGTTAGCCAATAAAGACAGTGAAAGAGATCTTAGTATCACTGTTGACTCAGATTTAAACTTTGACCTTCGTATCACAAAAATTATTAGTAAAGCTAACAGAACTTGGTGGGCATTTAGACATAATATAACTTCAAAAGATCCAGGTATTTTGTTACCTCTGTACCGGGCCTACGTCAGACCATATTTTGATTATGTCTCTCAATTTTGGAGACCTTTTAAACAACAAGACATAACCAGAATTGAAAGATTACAAAAGAGAGTTACAAGATCAGTTGTTTTTGATAAAGCACTTTCTTATGAGGATAGACTGTCAAAATATTATTTGATGTCTTTTGAACAGTGACGACTTAGAGGGGACCTTTTGTTTACTTGGGATATTTTTCATGATATACATTTAAGAGTAGAATGTGGACTTCACTTCAAGCAAGGTTCAGGTAACACTAGAGGCCATCAGCTTCAACTTGCGAGAAGTAAAGTTAGTTAAAAAAAGGGCATACTATTTCTCTCAGAGAATTGTTGGACCATGGAAAAGGTTACCATTAACAGTCATTATTAATCAAAATAAAAATACATTCAAAAATAGGTTGAATGGTTATTTGAGTTCAAGAAAACTGACTTACAATACATAATTTAAGGAGCATGATAGGCCACATAGACTTTTGCTCCTTTCTGTTCTTAGTATGATTCTTAGTATGAAATTTGTCTGAAATTTGCTGTTGCCTTTAATCTCCTACTCGGCCATGGCATCTCTCAGAGATGCTGTCTCTGCTAGACTCCTGTCCTACCTGAAGCTCTCTATCCCCCTCCAGAACCCCGCAAATGGACTTTCCAGCCCCTCGGATCACCCTCCCCCGGGGGAGGACCCACCTCACCTACCTGGCAACCTTTCTGAGAATTAAAGGGTCCATCTGGCGGGGGACTCAGCCAGCCTTCAGGGAGAGAGCCCAGCAATGAGGATGTGGGAGTCTGCCACTGGAGCCCTTGTCACCTCCCAGACTGAGCAGGGTATGTTTTTTAAGTCAGTTGCCCATTGGAGCTCAGCCCTGCCATGGCATCCAAAGCACTATGTGCCGATGTCTGCTGCAGCTCCACCCCCATGTCCTGTAGTGCTGCCTGTTCTTTGTGCTGCCCCCAACTACCATCAGGGGCCACCCAGGAGTGGCACATTCCCTTGATCCCTCCCCAGAAAGGGAGAGCAATCCTCCAGATGCCCAATACCTTCCCTCCCCTGCTGACCCTCGGTGGCCCCAGCTCGTTCCCGATCTCAGGTCACCAGCATGACATGAAGTGTGGCATCCAGCACCTCAACCTTCAGCACCACTGGGCCAGCTCTGAAACTTGGTGTTTGTAGTTCAGTCACAGGTGTATATTTGGTGCATTCATGATGATTATTGGATTTAAATTGTGGATTTGACTCCATCAGTAATAGCAGACTATACCTACTTATTTATTTATTTAGTGATTTGGAAAAAAACATTGAGCGCAAGCTTTTTTACAAAGGTTCCACGTCATAGATTGCAAAACCAAAATACAATAGGAGAAAGCAAAGGTACGTTACAATGAACGATACAGCTTGGATTTAAAACTTACAGAATAACTCAAAACATAGGTTCAAGTTAAAATAACAAGAAAAACACTTTATGAGGGTGGAGGGGACTAAACAGCCACAAAGTGCCTTGTTAGTAGTTCAGAGGGATGGGGATAGCTGGCAGTAGGTTGAAGAAAGGAGGTACGAGAGAGAGGTAGGCACTGCGGTGGAGGTGAAAGGTGGGGGAAGAAGGGCGAGAAGGTATGGGGAGAAATGGTGGGGTGAGGGGAGGCTGAGCGGAGAAGACATGCTAGAGTAAAGGGTGGGGTGTGAAGCGGCATGGTCAGCAGGCCTGCATTAGTAGTGACTGTTAGGGAAACTCACAGGACTGTGAGTTGGGGGAGGGGGAGGGGGAGGGGGTGGTGAGTGCCGAAGGAGCATGATGCAAACTGATTGCTGAGGCAAGTCATAAGAAGGGACAGAGGGAGGAACCTACCCCTACAGACTTCTTCTAAAAACTAAATACCACCAGAAAGGTTCTTTTTATTTGTTTATTTCTTCTTCTTTGAGAAAAACAGAACAGGTATTAAAACGACAGGTTTATTAGGCATAACCAAAAGTGACAGAACGTGGTCACTTTAAGTAAAACATAAAAAATATGAAAAATAACTAAAACTACTACAGAAAGACACTGACAAAATACTTGACTTAAATACCCTAAACTGATCCACAGAAATAAAAATGAGAAATTACTACAGATAAAAAAGATGAAAAAGAAACTGAGAAAAACAATATATAGTACAGATCTCCTGCTTAGACAAAACGTTAACAGATCTTTCTGGGCTGCATTGCTTTACAGCATACCTACCCTTCTCCACAGCAGTGCTTAGGCTGACAAAACAGAAACCACTACTTTAAAGCAAATAACTAGTAAGAAAATAAACAAACAGACACACATCTAGCAACACAAGGCACTCTAGAACAATTTGGATTCAAAAAGCTCAGTTTTGAGCTGTATTACAGTATATGTATTTTTTTCTCAGATAAGCACACACAGACTTCTCTCCTACTCTGTTTTCAGAACACTGCACTGAAGACAGCCTCCTCCTGGCATACAGCTTGTTTCAGTAACATGTGACCTCCAATCCCATAGCACATTGCAAACATTACCTGTGTGCCAAATTCGCTGGTAAAGTTGCCAACTACATGCTTCATGAGGTATCAATTTACCACAAAGTTGAACTGCACAAGGTGGATTAACTTCACAAAATGTCATGAAGTTGCAACTTAATCCACAAAGTGAAGTTTTTCACCTTTGCACTTCATTACACCCCATACCCCTCTCAGCTGATAGGTGTAATCAGTTTAGTCTTCTGCTCAGGGCTGGACTCTCTCACAGCTGACCATAGTTGATTAATTGATTGACTGATTGAATTTTGTTAACCAGGTAGGCCCACTGAGACTAGAAGTCCCTTTTTCAGGAGCGACCTGGAGGGGGTGGGTACAGATGGTAACCAACTGAAAATGAACCAGATTAAGCTGTTGGTGGTATATTTTTAGTGATGAAGAGCCATCCCACCACCCTGGGGTGTTCCATGGGTGTCTCATGCAGGTCCCTTTCTGGTCTGGTCTAAGTTACCTGCTCAGAGGTACAGTTGTTATTCTCAACACAGCCCAGTTAGCTACCATCCTCCCCCATCCCACCCCCTTGGGAGAAGGAAGAAACAAAGAATGGCAACAACTTTATAAAAATAAATGTCTTTATTGGAATCAATAATCTTTGTAGGAATACATCACATACACAGTGTAATATGCTGTAATTCACATGCTTGTGGTCTTTCTACAACTAAGTTACTGTTCTAATCATATTTAATTCTCTGGATCATTTGATATAGCAAATATTATGTCATCCTCATTGGATCAATACCATATTTGTTAATAGTGCATTTTCATTTGAGATCCCGTCAAACTTGGATTAAAGTTAGAGCTGTGCAGAATGCAGAATTTCACCAGAAGAATTCCTGAAGAATGGCAATATGCATCTGAAACACTTTTCAGAATTTATTTTTTTATTCTGTGGGATTAAAAAATGCATCGCTTTGTAAACCACACAATCATGTGCTGTAGATTACATAATCAATGTAATATTCTGTAGATTAAATAATCCACAGAATAATTTTCTGTAGATTACATACTGTAACGTTTTGAATAATATTCTGTAGATCACATAATTTACACATAAATATTCTCTGGTTAGCAGAAAAGGATTCTACAGTTTACATAAACTGTGGAATACAATTCCCCTGTTAATATTTCACTTTTGAAATTTGGAAATTCATCTTCTGGTGGTATTCTGTGAAATTCTGCAGAATTTCTGAAATTTTACTGAATTCCAGTGGAAGTGGAATTTGAAAATTCTGCACAGTTCTAGTTAAAGTTTTTTTTGTTCCTACGATGAAACACATTCTCTTTTTATGTTTGCTTGTGCGCATGTGCAAGAAACATTATGCAGCAGCTTAAGAGAGAAGCAGGTTGTGGAGGTGCGGCAGTGTGGCGGCCAATGCCAGCACTGCATTTGTGGGCCTGGTGGTGTGCACTCAATGCAGGCCCAGTCTCCTGATGACACTGCTTCTGCAGAAGTGCCACCAACTTGAAACGATTGGGCTGCTGAAATGAGGGGCCACCTCATCATTGCAGCATCAGCAATTCCACTGCAATGAGGGAGCAATCCATCATTGCAAGGTGGTACCTAACCTGGTGTAACAGTACCAGGAACATGGCAGCTCTATGTGGCCACCTCAGAGCCGACAGGGATGCCTAATCCCCCTGCAGGCATGCCCACAATCCCCTTCATTTGCTGACAGGGAGCCCAGTTCCCATCAGCAAAATGTCCCCACCTCCAAGTTTTTGCAGTGTGGCATGGAGGTGCCCAATCAACCTCAGCCTCATGTGCTCCCCCAACAGTCTTTCTTTGCCAATGGGGGACCCAATCCCCGTCGCCTTCAGTCCCCCCTTCCCAGTTCAGTTTGCTGATGGGGGGCGCACTCCCTGTCAGCATAATGTTCCAATCCCCTCGATTTCTGTTGTGTGCCAAGGGGGTACCCAATTTCCCCTTGGCATCATGCACCCCCCACCCATTTCTGTGCCAACGGGGGGCCCAATCTTCATCAATTTCAGTCCCCCTCCCCACAAATGCAGGTGGCACACTGGGAGTCCACCCCAGTGTACCAAACACACCTGCAAAAGAAGAAAACTGACCCGTGTTGTCTTTTTTTTTTACCTGTAAAACAAGAAAAATGGTCTCATGGTCTCTCCTGCCCCCTTCCCCAACCTGTGCACACCATCTGTGCACCCTGCCTCCTCACATCCTCCCCTCACCCCATTCCT
The DNA here is from genome assembly GCA_016271365.2 of Neoceratodus forsteri. NCBI lineage: Eukaryota > Metazoa > Chordata > Ceratodontiformes > Ceratodontidae > Neoceratodus > Neoceratodus forsteri. Next base: position 115,448,029 of record JADMNL010000035.1, on the reverse strand, counting down.
ACTCCAGAGTTCAGTTTGACGATCTTCAGTGGACCAGGAACACGTCTGCACTCTTCAAAACCGACCGCGAACTGAAGAAATGCCGGTAAGCTGTATAGTGGCATACATAGTTTTTTTTTCAACTTTGGTACATATCTCAGGCATTTGGGGGAATTTTGGCACCAAATCTTCAACATGAGGTTATTGACATCCCTCCTAAGGAATACAGTCACTGTCAGGGCATTATTCAGTCCCAAAAGGTAATTTCATGGGCACTGTGCAGAATCACTTTTTGGGACTGATTAATAAAATGACAGTGCCACTGTTCATGAGGTGGGCTCTCAAAAAGCCTATGTTGCAAATTTGGTGAAAAAAATCCAAAAAATTACTGTTTTACAAGCGTGCATTGCACAGTTTCCGTGCATGCTCTTAACTTCATGAATTTGTAATATTTTCATTCCAGATTTTCAACATTGGCATTTTTCCACACCTCCTTAAGAACAGTACAGCTGTCATTTTACCCATCCTGGCCAAAATGTGTTTTCACACTTCCAGTGCAGAAATGAGTGGTTACAGTGGGAAATCAGTGTTTGGGCTAGATTAACAACAAGCGAGTAAGAGAGGGGGAGTGAGCGAGCTCAATGGAGCTCTGTTGGGACTGCTGCAGATTTCTTTGTGGGTAGAAAAAGGTGCCAATGCAGGCAGGAGCCCAATACAGCAGCCTGCAGCACCGGAAGAAACAGAATGAGTGAGTGAAAGAGGGGGAGTGAGCGAGCTCAACGGAGCTCTGTCAGGACTTCACAGTTGCCCATTCACATGCCCAGGGTCCTGTGTGGTCCTGTATTATAGCAGGGTCTCTGGGGTGAAGACAAAGCAATGATTGGATACTTTTATGATTACTGTAGTAATACAGATTTAGTTGTTCTGTTTATTTCTCTAACTGAGCTAAGTACTGAGCTATACTGTTATGATTTCTGTATTAATACATATTTATTTGTTCTGCTTATTTTTCTAACTGAGCTGAGTAATACTTGGAGTGCAGTATGATTTCTAACTGGGTTAAGTGAAACTATGAGGGCTGAGAACAAAAAGTATGGTTGGAGAGGGGTGAAAAATGGACAAGGAGGCTTTAGGATTGCTACAGTAATACAGTATCTAATGGATGAGATTTGAAACTGAATTAACCAATTCAGCAAGGGGGCAGTAGGAGGACTAGTGTGGGGGGAAACAGGAATTTGAGTTGTAGGGTACAGAAACTGGGAGCAAGAGCCTGCAACATAAGATGGGGGCCAAAATAGGGCAGGTGCCACGTGTCAATCGGGCGGGCATCTTTGGAAAGGTTGTGGGGTGCACAGGTTGTGGGTCCACCATGGTCCTGGACTGGACTTGGAGGATGAGGGGTGTATGCTCTGTAGACAATTGGCTATTTTGAGGGAGGAATTGTGGAGGTTAGGGAGGAGCCTAAGTGGCTGGGCAGATGAGTATGGTAGGCATCCTAGCTGGGGGAATAGGGACAGCAAGGGGATGGGGAGAACAACTAGGGACTGAAACTGACCCCAGTATCAGAGACACTAACAGAAAAGAGAAGAGAAGGGAGGGGTGCCCAGGGTGAGGGAGAGGGCATCCTGATGGGAGAGGAAGAGACCACAAGGAGTACCAGGAGAGATCAGATGGCTTTGGGTAGGGAGGGACCAGGGGTGGGACTGGGGGAGCACAGAGAGGAACAGGTAGGGGGGAACTGATAGGGGAAAGAGATGTAGGAGGGGTATCAACTAGGAATAGATTTGAGCCTCTGCTATGGGAGAGAGAGGGGGAAGCAGGAACATACTGAACAGGGGAGGGCAAGCGGGGCATGAGAGAGATGGCAACAGGAAGGGGAAGAGATAGGGAGGATGAAAGGGTAGAAGCAGGGTTTATAAGGAAGTAAGTGGGTGACTGGAGGAGAGAAGGCTATGGGAAGGGGAAGGATGGGAGGGGCATCACTATCAGGGTTGAAGGAAATGGGGTTCTAAATCGATAACAGTGGTGATAGGAGAGAAGCTGGAAATTAGCAGGGGAGGAGGGGAGGTCAACATGGGAAGCCCAATAGGAAACAGTCAGGCTGGGAAGGAGTTCAAGGGTGATGACAGGAATAAGGCAGAGAAAAGGGGTGAGGCAGAAGTCGGAGGGCAGATACAGAAGTCACAGAGGGTACAGCTGGTGGGGGTAAGGGTCAGGGAAGAATGAATACTGGGGTGGTGGAAGGGCATTAGAAGGGAAAGGGGGTAAGGGACGGGGGGTACTTGTCCTGGGGGATTCTATACTGAAAGGGGTGAGATGGGGCAGAAGAGGGGAGAGGCGCAACCGTATTTGGGTTGAAGTTATCCCTGGGTTGACTGCAGGAGGACAGGCACTGCTCAGATATGCAGTGAGGGGGAGAAAGGAACCTCATTTACTGTTGCATTTGGGTACAAACGACTTGGCGGGGTAGACTGTGGAAGTAGTGAGGGGGAGGTTCTAGGAGTTGGGCAGGCAGTGTGAGAGAGTGGGGAAGTCGGTGGCATTCTCAGAGGTACTTCCAGTACCATGTGCAAGCATGGGGAGGAAGGGTAGGATCAAGGAGTTCAATGACTGGCTGAGGGACTGGTGCCACACCAAAAATTATGGGTTAGTGACTAACTGGGTTAGGGTCTGGTGGAATAGTGACTTGTGCACGGCAGACAGGCTACACTTGAGCAGGGAGGGGATGGGGGTATTAAAGGTGGGATTAGAGGGGTATATCTCTACTAAGGTGGATTTAAACTAGTGGGGGAGTGGGATAGCCAAAAGACTGAGGTTGGTAGAAAGGTCCGGACAGGGGAGCCTAATGAGCTCACTCCCCATGTTATAGGTAAAAGCAGAGGCATAGTAACCCTGGGAGGGAGTGGACAGAGTGGTCTGAATGTAATACAGAAGGCACCAGCACCCGGTAAGAATAACGAGGAGAAAGGATGTGGACTACAGGGAGGAGGGACACAGGCCAAGGAGAAGGGTGAGGAGAAGGAGAGGTACAGGTGGAAAGTGGTCTTTCTTAATGCAAGAAGCCTGGGGAACAAACTTGCAGAGCTTCAGGCACTCCTTTCAGAAGGGAAGGTGGACACTGCTGCAGTGGCAGAGACTTGGGCCACAGAGTACCATGATTGGGGGACTCAGCAATCCCGGGATACAGGATATACAGCAGGGACTGGGGGGGTGGAGGGGGGGTGCAATCTATGTGAGGGAAGGGATTAAATGAATAATGGATGAGGGAGAAGAGGAGAGGACAGAGGCACTTTGGGTGCAAGTCCTGGACTCCAAGGGCAGAAAGCTTAGGCTGACAGTGATGTACAGACCACCAGCCCAATCTGGGGAACTGGACGGGGAGTTGGCAGAGCAGATAAGGAGGGTCTGTAGAAGGGGGAGTGTGATGATAGTGGAGGATTTTAACCTACCAGGGGTTGACTGGAGCACCCCGGCCACTAGCAGTACCAGGGATCGGGTGCTCATTGATGCATTCCAGGACGGCCTCCTGATGCAATCAGTAAGTGGGCCAACAAGGCTTGGTAGCACTCTGGACCTGGTACTGGAAAATGAGGAGGCGGTGAGGGAGGTAATGCTGGAGGACCCACTAGCACATAGTGACCACCAAATAGTGTGGCTCATTCTCACCCTGGGTAGGGAGACAGGAGGCATGGGCATTAAGGTGGTGGACTTTAGTAGGGTGGACTTTGGGAGGCTGGGAGCATTACTGTGAGGGAGACTCCAGGATATAAGTACGGGAATGGATGAAGAACAAAAATGGGGAGTTATAAAGACTGGGCTAACAGAGGCCACAGTAGCCTGCACCAGGGCCAGGAGTAAGAAGAGCAGAGCCAAGAAACCATGCTGGCTGAACAAGGAAGTGCTGCAAGGGGTGAGGGCATAGAGGACATCGTTATGGAAGTACAGGAGAGCAGGGAAGGGAGAGGATAAGCAGGCTTATGGGAGTTGGTCAAGGGAGGTGGCCAGGAGAGTGAAAAAAGCTAAGGCCTCCAGGGAATTAAGGTTAGCACAGGGCATAAAGGGAGAGGAAAAGGACTTTCTAAGGTATGTCAGGGAAAAGAGGAAGTGCAAGAAACATATTGTGAAGATAAAGTGGGGAGCGGGTTGGGTGAAAAAGGGGGAGGAGCAAGTGGAAATTCTAAATGAGTACTTCTGCTCCATTTTCACTAAGGAGAGGGATGGTCCACTACCAGCATGGGCTGGGGGGTGAGGAAAGGGGGGAGGAGGTGACGGACAAAGTGATCACAGGAACTAGGGTGCTAAAGGGGCTGAGGGCAGGAAGGGTGGACAAGACATCAGGTCCTGATGGCATTCACCCCAGGGTACTGAGAGAGATGGCGGAGCTGTTGGCTGAGTCACCGACAAATCTGTTTAACACCTCCCTTGAAATTGGGTATGTGCCCCAGGACTGGAGGGTGGCCCATGTGGTGCCCATACACAAGAGTGGGCCTAGGGAGGAGCCAGGAAATTATTGGAAGGTCAGTCTCACATCCATAGTGGGTAAGCTTATAGAGGCGATACTGAAGCAGAGGCTGGTGGCATTCCTAAAGAGTAATGGCCTCCAAGATGGGCGGCAACATGGGTTCATCTCAAGGAGGTCTTGTCAAACCAGCCTAATAGAGTATTAAGACTGGGTGACAAGGGAGTTGGACAGGGGCCATGCAGTACATGCCCTGTACTTGGACTTCAGTAAGGCCTTTGATACAGTGCTCCATGGGAGACTGGGGGGAAGGTGACGGCAGTGGTGGTGGGAAACAAGCTGACTAAATGGATAGAGACCTGGTTACAGGGGAGGGTGCAGAGGGTGGTGGTGGAGGGGGAGCTCTCGGCACATAAAGCAGTGACAAGTGGGGTGCTGCAGGGGTCAGTGCTGAGCTTGGTGCTATTTGGGCTCTTTATCTCTGATATAGCACACGGAGTGGGGAGCAGGGTTAGTCTGTTCGCAGATGATACCAAATTGGGGGCAGTGGTGGACAAAGAGGACAGATGGGAAAAACTGCAGGGGGACCTAACCAAACTAGAGACATGGTCAGTGGAGTGGCAGCTAGGATTTAATGCAAATAAGTATAAGGTGATGCATTTCAGGCCTAAGAACCAGAAGAGGAATTATTGGTTGCAGGGTGAGGTTGAGGATCACAGAGGAGGAGAAGGACCTAGGGGTGTTTGTAACTGGGAGCATGAACAACTCAGTTCAGTGTAGGAGAGCAGCAGTGAAGGCAAACAGGATGCTGGGGTACATTGCATGGGGTTCTCATCCAGACACAGGGATGTGATCCTATCTCTCTACAGAGCATTGGTCAGACCGTACCTGGAGTACTGTGTGTAATACTGGAGGCCATACCTGAGGAGAGATATAAAGTTATTGGAGGGGGTGCAAAGGAGGGCAACAAAAATGTTAAAGGGGATGGAAGGAAAGGAATATGAAATTAGGCTGAATGAGCTGAACATGTACACACTGGAGTGGAGGAAGGATGGGAGGATATGATTGAAGCATTTTAATACCTGAGGGGGTTAATAAACCTAGCACCGAGGTGGTGTTTAAACTGAGGAGTAGAAGAGAGATGAGGGGGCAAGGACTAAGTTTGGAAGGGGGACATTTCGAAAGGGAAATGAGGAGGCACTACTTCACTGAGAGGGTGGTGTCTAGTTGGAATGCACTGCCAGAGGCAGTGGTAACATATAAGACAGTCAATAGCTTTAAGAAGGACTGGGATAATGCAAAAGGAAGAGTCAAGGGGGCAGGGGCTGGGACAAGCGGGGAGTAACTGAGGGGGAGGAGGCTGGGGTAGCTGCAATCTAGGGTGCTAGCTGCACACTCTAGCAGATTCAGATAGATTGATTAGTCTGTTCTGCTAGCAGATTCATATGTTCGTATGTACATTCATATGTAAAATCACAGTGACTCTGTTCAAGAGCAGAGGTCCTAAAATGCTAGTACTTTCACTCCAGATTTCCAACACTGGCAGTTTTTCACACCTCTTTATGAACAGTACAGCTGTAATTTTTTACATCCTGCCCGAAATATGTGTTTACACATTTGGTGCAGAATAGTGCGGTTGCTGTGGGAAATCAATGTTCGGGACAGATTAAGAAAATCGTACTGACAGTGTTCATGAGCAGAGATCACAAAATGCCTATGTTGAAAATTTGGTGAAATAATTCCGCTAAATGACTGTGTTACGTGCATGCGTTGAGCAGTTTCCACATACGCTGGGAAGTTCTAGCATTTTTAATATTTTCACTACCGATTTTCAACATTGCCGTCTCTTCACACCTCCCTATGAATTGTGCAGCTGTCATTCTTCACATCCTTCCTGATCTGTGTTTTCATACATCTGGCGCACAATGGCACTCAAAGTTCAGGACACATTGACAAACTCACAGTGCCACTGTTCATGAGAAGAGGTCCCAAATGCTTTCATGAGGTGGGGGTCACAAAAAGACCATGTTGAAAATGTTTAATGCAAATACCAACAAACACCTGGGGCATTGGGGTTTCTAACCATAACTTCCCACCCTGTACAGACTGAAAGTCATCAGGGGTGTGCCTTTGGATTGCTGACTGTAATGCTCATGCCGTTCCACCCCCACCCTGCAGCCAGTGACAGGAATCGAAGTGTGCCTTGGACTCTTCGGCCCCAGAGTTCATCCCATTCTCCTATATTGCATCCATTTCAGCGTATGTCCTTATGGAGTGGGGTGACTGTAAAGCCGAACACCACAAAGGCACACCTCAACACTTGTCAGTGTCTGCAGGATGAGGTGAGGTGAAATGGCATGAATGTCATGGGCGACAACTCATACACATACCCCAATGCCTGTCCATCTCTGCAGAATGGAGGTGGGGTTGCCATGAAGTTCAATGCTTCACTGCCATTCCTTCTCTGCATTTCCAATGCTAATGCCAGCAAGCAAACATTCTGCATTGACAAATACTTGTTGTTCTTTGCTTTGGTCCTCTCTGCAAAGCACAACTTGTCAGTGAGTTGGTGCCTTATCATCAGCATTCATCATCAAGACATCTATATGGCCTGTATCTGAAAAACAAGAAAACAACATGTATGCATGTCTGCCTGTGCATTTATACATTCTCAGTTGAACCATAGTTTTGTGCGTAGCAGATAAATATAATTGTTTATGACATTAATGTCATTCTTTAAATACAATTAGTGTCTGCAAAAAAATAAAAACAATGTCCCATTATGTCTTTGAGGAAAACCTTCAAAAACATGTTTTTCAGAGGTAAAAAGCAAATGACAAATGTGAAAGTCACTGAGTTTCACTTTGTTTTTTGTGCCCTTAGGGAAAAAAAGCCTTTAGTCCAATCTTACTTTTTAGATTACTGTCACTTCAAGTGCAACAAAGAGTTTGTCCTCTAGCTCTATCATCTCACATATTTTAATAAATTCCGGTTGCGTGAAATTTCACACCAGCAATTTATGCTTTCTTTCACTGGTTTCTAGTTGGACTTCCAACCATGCCATTTTTGTGGTCTCTTAATCATTATGTTTCCTGAACTACTACATTTTGCACCTGCTCATGGTTCCATGTCATAATAGTGACAGCAGAATAGTGATCGGTATTATGGAGAGTGTATATCGCCAAAAAGCAAATCAAGTGCCGACCCGGTGGTGCTGAGGGTTGAGGCACTGGATGCCACACCTCACACCACGCTGGTGACCCGGGATCATGAACAGACTTGGGATGCCGGGGGCAGGCAGAGGAAGGAGAAGATTGAGCATCCACAGGACTGCTCTCCTCTCCTGGGGTGGGTAGTGGGTTGGAGTCACTCTGCAGTGGCCTCTAGTGGAGATCAGGGGCACTGCAGATGCAACATAGGAGAGAATGTCACCAGAAAAGAGGAAAATGGCTCCACTTCAGCCGGATGATGGCTGCCTGGCTGCCCAACACCATCAATGTCCCGTGAGCCATCCAACTCAGCAGTACCCCCGACCTAGTGTGTTGCGCTGGTCTGGCCCCACGACTGGTGCCCTCCCCCTCGGAGGAGGGGGACCCACCCAGTGATGGGTTATGCTGAGGTACCCTGGGGATGACTGTCATGTGAGTGCGGTGGCCCAGGAATAGGATGGGTCGGTCACAGCTTTGGCACATTCTGAAGGAGTGGCTGAAGTGGCAGCATGTGGTGGTGGTGGGGAATACATAATGCAAAAAAAAAAAGGAAAAAGCAAATCAGCAGTATACACTTCCAGGTGACTCGACATCTGGAAAGGAAAAAAAGTGTTGTTGTGGTGGGGGGGCTGAGTCACCCCATCCCCCCTTCATGGGGGGCTTTGCCTTCACACACTCCCCTGAATATAGATTATCAACTCCAGTGGGGTGCATGTTGGGGAGGGGCAAAATCCTATATCGCAAAAAATTAAATGCTGTAGACACAGGCAGTGGCAAAAGTTCCACACACTCATTCCTGAATCATGTATCCACTGCAGCAGAACTAGCCATCCACACCACCACACTACACAGCTAGCTCAGTGGTAGCAGGCACACCAGTCCCTCAAAACCCCTTCTCTGTCCCTCCCCTTCCCCTTGCTATCCTCCACTTCCTGTTGTCATTCACTACCCTCATGTTTCTGTATGGTTGCTACCCTTGCAGGGTAGCCCAACAGTATAGCATGCAATATGAGTCACTGTTTTCACACAGCACCCATATTTGGTCACTATATTCATGGTATACCCCAGCTCATTCATTCAGTTTCTCTGACGTGTGCTATTTTGGAGCAGTCCGATTGGGCCATCAGCCCCATTTGAACAGTGGTGCCTGTAATGCCCAGGATGGGGATTCTTCTCTAATTGTGCATATTAAAACACTTCAACAGTAAATTCACTTACATAATTTGTGGCACTAATGTAAATAAAGGCATGCATATGTTTGGTTTTCCCAATTTGCTATTCTGTAATCAATGACTACAGCTTGAAACAACACTCAACTTTGTCAGAAAGGTCACAATTTCATTTTCTCCTCTGCCTCCCTGCCAAGTCATTCACCACAATGCAGTTCCACTGTTTTCCAGATCCACATAGGCATGTAGAGATGTCATAGCTCTAGCTGAAAAATATCAGATGCCCACTCCTGTAATCAGCTAAACAACTTTTTATTACATTCATGGGTTCTGTGCAGAGATGTAGCCAACATTGTAAGTCACTTCCCACTTTCAGGAATACCTTTTCAGGTTTTGGCAGTGCAGGTGACAGTCACAATAAATTAGCCAAAGTATTTTTTTCCCTCACAAGGCATGAAGCTCATGTCCATAAAGTTCAAATGATGCCATTGGGGGATGTGGTGTATAATCTCGCTGCATGATTTATAAGTGCTGGTTGGTGTCATGTCTGACATCCCTCTCAGCCTTGAGTTCTGGGTCCTACTTAGCCCTGGCTGATGTACTGATGTAAGTGGTGATGGGTTTCCTCCCACAATAGGCCATAACATGGGTGTTGCTTTCTCAGCATCTGCTGTTAGTGGCTGTTATGCAGATTCCTCATTCACCAATTTGGTGATTGCAGGTGTGGCACTGATTGTCATCTTGTCATCTTTGGTTTATAAGTCTTTGTCTCATGTTCATCAGTGACCCCAATCCTGATCTTCATGTTCTGTGTTGACCTCAGCCTGGCATTTGATTTCATCACTGAAAATCTTACCATCATACTTCCCTTGCATACTTATTTTTCTGGCAGAGCATCACAGTTCAGTTTGCATTTCGGCTTCATGGTAGAACTAGGGTTGCTACCAAACTTAACTATTTGCTTTGCACTTCACTTCTGCATAATTTACATAATGTCTGCACATCTGAGCCTTGATGAAAGCATCCATCACACCTCAACATCCATCCCACTTTTGACTCTCGCAGATTTGCAATTGAATTTCACTTTATTTCGGGACATGCAGGTGCAGATAAACAAATACATCTTCTTCACATTGCTGCATAGCTGTTCATTTAACATCAAATGCAAGTAAGAATTCAGTTAAAACATAGAGTCATTGGTAACCTATAATAGCTAAATAGCAAGCCTGCATGTAAAAAGGGGCAGACACAGTGAGCAAAAAATACCCAGTACCTCGTGATCAAACCATCACTTTATCAGGGGTGATGTATTGATGAAGGGGAGGTGAAATTTCATTGTTAATCTGCATGAGTCAAAAGTGTTACTTTTTTGGAGGTGAAATTGAACTGTATATTTGATTGCAGGCACCCCTCAACATGAATGCTGAACAGTGATTTTCTTTGTGTGAAGAAGGTGGTGAGTTTAGAGTGATGACCTGGCAATCACCTGAGTTCAATGGCTGCTTCGCCCTCTACATTGACTAGCTATTCTCTTACCTGGAGATGCAGTTTTTTTCTGCTGCATTATTGGGAGATCTGACATCAGTTCTGGTACCATCTCAATATGATATTCAGCTTATGGTTTGGGCCTTAAATTGACACATTTCACACTCAGTGCTACACTTGCGAACCTCACTTTTGTTCAGGTCAATAGCTGTAGTCCATACTTCTCATCTGTTCCCTGCCTAGAAATTGGAATTCTAATTTTCTGTATGTTAACACACTCAGTTATCATATCTGCCACTCAGAGGCAACTTTGCTTATACCCTTAAGAGCATTTGTGTTCTTAGGTCTCATGTTTAAACCATTAGTCGTCTCTGTTCTGACTGAAACTTCAAGTATTGTTTTAGCAGGCTTTCCTGAGACCATGACCCAAAAGTCACAACACGCAAACTCTCAGTATGTGAGGTCACATCATCCAAGTCCTCTTACAGTGATGACTTTTCTCTGTATCCTCATATATCCTGGAATATGCCAACAGGACCCTGAATTTTGTAACCTTCACACCCTTCTCTATGTTACATGTTACATTTGGTCTCCCCAGAGACTAGGACCCCCTCAGATATTCCTCCTGTTTACAACACTATCAGCTGAAGCCTGGTGTCATATGTTGGTGACATGGCACTAGGGGTGCCCATCATACAGTATCTATAGTTGGCTACTGTTTTCCAGATGCCTCCACTTCATAGAAAAGGCAAATCGATCTTTAAATATTTAGCATTCTTTCCTCCATTTTCCCCAATCAGTTGTAGAGGAGTTTCAGTTGGTACCAGTTATGTCAGGACAAAAATAAATTACTCTGGTTCATGATGGGTTGTTGCCATGTTTACTAACATATTTATATTTGCACACATTGTAATACAATTCACAAAATGCTGACCTGGTCAGCGCAGTATAGACTTGCTAAATTCTGACCCCAGACATACTGAAAGAACCTCAGAATCCCATCTGAAAAGGTTTTATCCTTTGCACATTTCTCTTATGGAGCCCATGTCTACTTTTAGTCCTTGCTATTGATCAGTGACATTATACTTCAGATCAGAGTCTTTAAACTCTGTTCTCTGAAATTATCAGATCTCCAGCTTTTCTTAATGCTTTGAGTTTCCCTTATTTTCTCCCATAGTACATGGAACTTTGGTGCCTGTTCAGCAGCTGTGCAGGGCATAGCACCACTGTAAGAACATTTACTCAGACATGACTGGTTAATGGCCACCCCAGCTCTTAGACCCTCTCATTACCTAGTTGCTTCCTCTCACAGGAGGTACACACTACAGTGTGGTGAGCTGGGCATCGGTGCAACTGCATGTATGTCAGCCTGCCATCTGGCATCAGCTGGCAGTCTCTCTCTGTCTAGATCCTCTCCCAGAGTCAGTATATCCTGCATACATTCTAGCTGGGAATTCCTCATACTATAGTATGCAAATCATTTGCCTATTTCTGCAGGTCAGAATCTATCACCAGAATTTTCCCCACCTTCAGTTTTGCTGGCAGCATCTCTTGGGCACAGGACCAAAGTCATCTCCCAGTGGGTAACTTCCACTTCAGTGAGATCCTCAATACATTGCAAGGTCACCATAATCCCTCCCAGTAATCCCTTTCACTACCACCAGGATAAATAATAATCTATGTTAAATGGCCTTCAGAGACCAAATCCCTAGTCTTCACCACTGGCCTGGTGTCTGTCACTAGAGGCTACCAGATCACCAGACAGCGAGTTCTGCTATCCTCACTCACTGCATACACAGGCAGCTGCTTCAAGTAAGGGGCTCCTGCCTCCTCAGGAGGCCTGAGGGCTCCAAAGATCCACCAGTATGCTTCTATTGCTCTGTAACCATGGCACACATCTGCCCAGGACCCAACAACTGGCATTCTAGCTCCACCCACTGGCTGCCAGAGGTGATATCAATCAGTAGGTCCCATGATCTAGCATTCCAGTAAATAGATCCTCTCCCCTTGCTGGAAGTGAGGGTTGTTACATTATAATAGCAATGAAACACCCAGGGGTATGGGCATGGCCTTTAAAACTCCTCTATGGGAATGTGGCACTCTGCTACAGCTCATGTACCATTACACCCCTAGAGGTTCATAAACAAACCATTAGCAAAATTACCATGGGTTGTGTTGATATCCAACTAATCAACCTCAAGGGACATGTAGTACATGGCTATGCCTTGTGCCACATTCCACCCCTAGAAAGTCATTAACAGAACATTAAGTGGTCTAGTCATATTACTTAATAAATTTGATAAACACCACCACTCATAGATTCAATGTCAGTGTGGTAGATTTCCTTAAAGTGAGTTTGTCAGATTTACTACAGACTCACACCATTAGATAGCTAATGCTAGCAAACGTAATTGAGTTCCGGTTTTAATATTTGATGCAGTGCCTGTATTTATATCAAAGATCATATTCTGGCCCAAACAACGCTAGCCAATCTGATTCCTTCACTTCCTGATTCATGAACATGCTCACACACTATAACGTCCAACAAGGGAGTGTGTGGGGGTTGCCTCATTGAAATGAATGAGTCTTGAGTTTGTCTCTTATTTAATACCTTATAATGGCCAGTTTGAGAATAATGAAGGACACTGCTTGACTAACAGTGGGGTAATTCAATTCATCAGCAATAATCTGAGAAAATCATATTAAACTATTAACAGACTTTTATTAGAATGACCTGAACTATTGTAAAGGATCAGTAATCAGTTATCTCCTACACTATTTCTTGTACTGAATGGCCTTTTACGGTTGAAATAAGATCTGCTAAGAATAATACACATGAGCTCAGCCCTTACAGAAATATATGTGTGCTGTATACATGCAGAATGCATGCCACAGGCTTAATTGTGAATGTTTGCACGCGGTTCGCATACGCAAAGTGAACCAGATCTAAAAAGCTAATCAAGTTTGCATGCTGCAAGCTTGACATGTGCATAGCAGGTAATTTGGTGTGAACATGTTCTAAAAATTACATCTGGTTCGCGTGTTGCACGCTTGTCATGAGTGCAGCAGTTAAGTTGGAGTGAACTTCATTTAAATATCATATCAGGTTCACATGCTGCATGCTTGCTATGTGTGCAGCAGCTAAGCTGGTACAAATCTCATCTAAAAAAAAACACATCCGTTTCTATTTCTTATACTACTGCTAGCACTTAGTCATTAAAATACTTTTGTATTTGAATTCCTATAAAAAGTTAGTTACACTCATTAATTCTGATCCTTTTGCAAGTTGTTTAATGGCTTTTGATTTGTGTCATTAAATCACCATTAATTTGTAAAGTATTGTTTTCTTACTGCATTGAATGCCTAGGATATAGCCAGTCAATATCTCCCATTTCAGATGTATGAAAGGGAACATTGTTTAACCAGGAGTAGCACACTAAGCCAAAGCTTGTTTCCAGATGTGACCTGGGAGCACAAGAAAGCAAAGTGGCTTGCTCTGGATCACATAGAAAGCACCTATGGTATTCAAACCAGTAGACCCTTAACCCACTGAGCTATACTGCCTCTGGTATGAAGATGGGCCTCTGTGTTGTGAATCATCACATTTTTGTTTGGGACCATGCAAATCCCTTATACGTATTTAGTGCTACAAATGTGTTTCTCCTTGACTGTTTCATCTCTCACTTTTCATTTTGTCATTCTGTATTGAGCATATACACTATGGCTATGCTCAGAACTCTTTGTGCTGAGTAGGGTCTTGGAAGCATGCACCATACCTCACATTTTGTCACTGAAATGAGGGACACGGACACTCAAAATGAGGGACAAGGAGGGACACTAACCTGCATGATGATCAGGACACATCATAAAACATAGAGATACAGTATCTCAGAACACAGTGGAAACCATTGAATTAGCACCTGAGAATGAATTTCTATAAATAAGGAGGGGTGCCATTTAAGTAAGGCAGAGGGGGCAGTTGCCCCCCTCCCCATATTTGTGCCTAGACTGTTCTCATGGTATGGCAGTAATGGCATTCAATTTGGATTTAATATTTTGCCCAATAAGTGCCCATCTGGCCTGTGTGTTCTCAGGCTGCATGTACTCTCTGGACTCAACTGTGTCTGTATTGTGTTGTCCTCTCTCTCCCCCTATTAGAGGCAGCACAATCACATGCGATGCAGATGAGCTCCAGCCAAGAAAGGACATATGAATCTTGCAAGTACAACACTGTCTTTCCTGCAACAGAGTAGACAGACTGCACAGTACAGTTTGAAGGAGTCAGTGAGCACTGAACTCCCAGTAGAAGTGTTGTGGCAGCATATTTTTTTTGGTCTACTCTTAGTAAGTTTCCATTTCCCTTGGTGGCTGAAGGGTAGAGGGTGAGCTGAAAGCTAACTCAAGACTAGACTACCTATTCACTCTATTAGGCTCACCTTGCAAAAAAAAAAAACAGCACAGACCCCCATGCAGCAAGCTAGGCTCAGCAGCAGTGGTGACAGATGTGTGAGCTGCCTTCATAGACCTTGATCAGTGCAGTGCAGCAGCAGCCACAGCAGCAACAAAGCAAGAAGCAATCAGTCAAGGTTGACCGGGTTCGGTTGGTGAGGTGACTTGGTCACAGACCATGTTGGGGACCTGTGATGGTCGGTCCTGGCATCCAGCTTCTCGGTCTTGGCATCCAGCTTCTGGCAGAAGGAGAGGAGAGAGTGGGCTGAAAACTTGGTTGGAGACACATTGTGCCAGGCTGCAGGCTCTAGCCATATGGCTGGGAAAGTAAATGTAAATATTTTACTGGGAGATCTGAGAAGGAGGAAGGACTGAAACATTGATGTGTTTTTCACATTTCTTCACCTTTAGGTGGCTTCATGACTAATAGAGGATGGATATTGAATGGAATGGAGTCTGGGAGAAAAATCGGGACAAAGTAATTTTTTTTGGGGGGGGGGTGGGCAGAACTTCAGCTAGGACAAAAATTGACTAGTTACTGAGCAGGTTTAAGTGGGTTTTAGCCCAAATATGATGCACTTCTCTGGGGTATATACAGACAAATCATATCCATTTGAATTTTTTCTGATTTGCATATTACTTTTTAGTCAAAACAAATAAGTTGTACATTTTAGTGATGTAACAAACATTCTGGAGCTTCCCCTTGCATTCACAGACAGTTGAGCAGTATGGTATGCACAGACTATTGGAGCCCCACTACAGTCAGGCTGCAGTTCCCACTCCCCAGAGAAGCTGACCTCCACATCCACGTGGTCAGGCACATTATGACAAAGGGCAAAGGAGACTGCAGGGGTGTATCCCATTGAAGCTAATGGGGGTAGTTCCTTATTACTATTTTATACATTATTGATGGAGAGTTGGAGATTAATGAAGGCAGACATTTGTTTGTTAGTAAAATAGTGACCTTCATTATTCTCCAACTCAAAATCATATTGTATAACACAGTAATAAATAACTCCATTCATTTCAAGAGGGCACACCCCAGCACTCTGACCCATGGACATCATCTCTTAAAGACTCCTGCCTCTGACTCCCCAGTACACAAGTAAGAGACATTTTACTTATATCTATACTTGGTGAGTTGTCTGTAGCAGCATGGCCATGCCCGCTACAGTGTGTTTGTGTGCATGGGGGGGAAGGGAACTGGCCATGGTGGTGTATGTCACCTTATTGCTATTTTTGAGTTTAGGATCACCACCTGTTCCAGTTTTCGCAGGACATTCCTGATTTGGGCAGTTGTGCCCTGCAAAAAACATGAAAAATACTATGTCCTGACATTATAGTAGAAAAAAATGTTTTCTGACTTTCCTCTAAATGTTGCAAACAACAAAAAAAAATACCTTAACTAAAATACCTTAAAATGATGCAGAACACTAGAAACAACTACACAACTACAACACTTAAGTCTTCAATATGATAATTTAGAGAAAACAAGTCTGTTGCCCTGGTTGAGGTTATATATTGTAATGCAATAAATCAGGTTTATACATGAAATTTCCCACTTTGGACTTCTTTATAGTAACCATATTTGTTTTTGCACAGTGCAGTCTGTTTGCATGGAAGCATTCAAAATTATGGTAAAAAAATAGTAAGGGTGCAGGCCAAGCAGAAGTAATTAAGTGGTTTTGTGGGTATAAGTTTGTGTATTGAGGTGGGAATAAACACATTGTTTCCATTGTGCTACAGTTCAGCTGTGAAACTGAGATCAATAATAGAAGAAAACTGAAAAGCTTAACAGTGGTTGCATACATGCTGCATGTGTGCAGATGTAGTCAGATACAGTATGTATTGAAGTACAAGCAAGCCATATATGTGTAGACAGTATGGTTTAGTTGTTAAAGGCACTGAACTGCAAACCAAGAGACTTGGAAGCATAAAGAGCAGGGTCTGAATATCAGCCGATCCGGCTTGTGCAGTA
The DNA here is from genome assembly GCA_016271365.2 of Neoceratodus forsteri. Lineage (NCBI taxonomy): Eukaryota > Metazoa > Chordata > Ceratodontiformes > Ceratodontidae > Neoceratodus > Neoceratodus forsteri. The sequence goes on along the minus strand of JADMNL010000035.1, from coordinate 115,431,301 downwards.
TGATCCTAAACAAATCATTTAACTTTTATGTGTGCAGTGTCCACTTGCTTTCTGCATGCATGCCACATGCATGTAGTCTTTCCCAACTTAACATAAAAATCATGGCTTCCACAGTTGCTTGCTGCATGTGTGCCATATGCATGCAATCAGTCCCAATTTAACATTTAAATCTTACTTGCAGCATGCATATCACTTAGGTAGTTTTTTGTGTGCAGCATGAAAATATTTCATATAATTTTTTCTGTAAGGGAGAACAAGGACTCTTTTCCAAGTTTTAGAGTTTTACCAACTATCTACAGTACAGTATGATTCCCAAGGCTGTCAAGTGGCCTGTCTAGCATACCTCTCAACTGTCCCTAATTTTCAGGGATGTCCCTGATTTTGCCTCAAAATTTTCCTCTGTCCCTCGTAAAATTTGTGTTTTTGTGATAAAACAGTGGGGATTAAAAGCACAAAATAATGTTAAACATTAAGGTTACAGACTTGTTCCTCATCATAAAATGCATCTTAACACAAATCCTTTCATTCTATTGGCTTTCTGAGTGAATAGTACCAATTGTTAAGATGTGTCCCTCATTTGGGGTCTTTGTCCCTGATTTTTTTAAGCCTTGTCCCTGATTCATGAGGCAAGAGGTTGAGAGGTATGCTGTCTAGTGATAGGTGACACAGTCTAATGTGTAATTTGAACAGAGATTTCTAAATTCGTACCCCTTTAGATCTTACATTAGATTAGAACAGTAGATCTCACTGCTTTCCATGACCAGATTAGCACATCACCTTAACAGTGAAAATGTGCTCATTTATTCTGCAATGTTGGCTTCATTTCAGGTAATTAAATTTAGCAGATGACTCTCAATTCCAATTTTTACTTGTGGCAGTGTTGTTTCATGTTTAGGGTACAGGCATTGAAAGCAGAAGCCAGAAGACACCTCGTTTCAATTTCCATTAGCACTACAAGCACCCTGTAACCTTGAGCTACTTTTGGAAACTCCCAATGCTTTGATCCACTTAATTATAAGAGGAGATCCCTCCATAAAAAATAAAAATAAACCTATCAAGTCATGGTTTAATAATCAAAGCACTTTTGCCACATTATGTTGTATGTTAGCAATAACCTGAATTCCCTAAATGTTGTAACATGGTATGTTGGTCTTTTCATTCAAGTGTAAAAAGTGTATTCATTGATTACTGGATGTGGTCCTGGCAGACAGTGACCAGATTGGGGGCCTGGAGGTAAGGGACCCATTGGCGGGGAGTGACCATGCCACGGTCTGGTTCTGCCTGGACCTAGGAGGGGTAGAAGGCTGCACAAAGACGGAAGTAACCGACTTCAAGGGGGTGGATTTTAAGGAAATGGGAAGGATCCTTAAGGAGCATTTGGATGGGATTGGGTCAGACATGGACGCTGATAGTAGGTGGGAAAGCATCAGAGAGGGCAGGATGCTACCAGCACCTGTGCAAGAGTAAGACAAAATGCAGTAGGGGCCTAAAATCCCTGTTGGTGGACCAGGAGGTCCAGGAGGTGGTGCGGGGAAAGAAAGCAGCCTATAAGAAATTCAAGTGCTCAAGGAGTGAAAGGATCGAGGGGAGTATGAGCTGTTGGCTAGAAGGGCCACTAGAGTGGTGAGGGCGGCTAAGGCAAGGAAGGAGCAGAACCTGGCCAGGGAAATTAGGAGAGGGAAAAAGGGGTTCTTTAGATACATTGGGGAAAGACGAAGGGTGAAGGGGCAGATTAGCAGGATTAAATCAGGGGAGAGATAGGCACAAGACCCAGAGGAGCAGGCTGAGGTACTAAATGAGTACTTCACCTCAGTTTTCACCAGGGAAAATGGGGATGCTGCATCATACATGGGAGGAGACAGAGATAATGAGGAGGGGGGCCCTACCAAGGGCAGGTCTGAGGAGAGGGGGGCATCACTGGCAGGTGGGGGAGGGCTAAGCAGGGAGAAGAGGTACTGGAAGTGGAAATCACAGCAGAGAGTGAGGAAAGCCCTCAGCTCCCTTAAGATGGAGAAAGCACCGGGGCCGGATAAATTACATCCTAGAGTGCTGAAGGAACTTGCAGATGTCCTGGCGAAACCCCTGGCAGAGCTTTTCACCATCTCTCTGAGGACAGGGTGGGTGCCCCAAGACTGGAAGGTGGTGCATGTAGTGCCTATCCACAAGAGGGGATCAAGGAAGCTGGCAGGGAACTTACAGGCCTGTCAGCCTGACATCAGTGGTGGGCAAGGTGATGGAGGGCATTGTCAAGGAGAGGCTAGGGGGGCCCTGGATAAGTCAGGGTGCCTGGACGATAGACAGCATGGATTCATCCCAGGGAAATCATGTCAGACAAACCTGGTGGAGTTCTATGACTGGGTGACAAGTGCCTTGGACCTGGGTAGACCAGTGGATGTCCTCTTCTGGACTTCAGCAAGGCATTTGACTCTGTTCCTCACATGGGCCTGTTGGATAAACTAGGGAAATGGGGTGGGAAACCAGATGATCAGATGGATAGGCAATTGGCTCCAGGACCAGACCCAGAGGGTCGTAGTTGGTGGGATAATCTCTTCCCCAAGGAGGGTCATTAGTGGGGTCCCACAGGGATCAGTCCTTGGGCCCCTTCTGTTCAATGCCTACGTATCTGACATAAGGACAGGAATCAGGAGTGAGATGAGTCTCTTTGCAGATGACTCGAAACTGGGGGCAATGGTGGATGGGGAGGAGGGGAGGGTGGCCCTGCAGGGGGACCTGGAGGCTCTGGAAAGATGGTCTAGAAAGTGGAAGCTGAGGTTTAATGCAGGGAAATGCAAGGTACTCACCTGGGGCCAGAAACCCAGGCCAAGTGTACACCCTGGGGAATACTACAAGTCTCAATGGCTGAGAGGGACCTGGGGGTGGTGGTGGATGTCAAGATGAACAACTCTGAGACTTGTAGGAGGGCAGCAGCCAATCAACAGGATGCTGGGATGCATTGCTAGGGGATCACTCCAGAAGGAGGGAAGTGATACTCCTCTGTATAACTGTTGGTGAGGCTGCACCTGGAGTACCAAGTGCAGTTTGGGAGGCCACACTTAAAGAGGGACATTAACCTCCTGGAGAGGGTCCAGAGGAGGGCAACCAAAATGATTTGGGGCTTGGGGACAGGACCTATGAGGAGAGGCTCGAAGAGCTAAATATGTACACTTTGGAAGAGAGAAGGGACAGGGGACATGATAGAGGTCTTCAGGTACATGAAGAGGGTAAATAGGGAGGAACAGGAGGGTGCTTGAAGGAAGGAGGAAGGGGCCACTAGAGGCATGGGTGGAAGCTGAGGGGAAGATTCAGGGGAGAAAGGAGGAGGTGCTACTTCACTGAGAGGGTGGTAGAGCCATGGAATGCACTACCTAGGGGGCTGGTGGAGGCAGAGACAGTGGAGGTGTTCAAGAGGGGGTGGGACAGGTACAGGGGAAGGGTTCAGGAAGCAAAATCCAATGCAGCAAGAATATCCGGAACTGGGAAGGGAGAAGCCAGAGAAGCCAGAGAAGGCGAGGGGGACAGCAAGGTCAGCACCCAGGGTGGGGGCTGACCAAATGAGCAGACACGAAAGACCATTAGGCCTATTCTGCTGGCATTTTAGTATGTTAGTATTATATGTAAATTGTTTTGTTTTTTTGTAGTATATGTAATGTATGTCACACTTAGGTAAAATGTGTGTAAGGTAATTGTATGAATGCATATCTGGGTCACCTTGAAAATGAGTTTGCTCAGTGGTGTTTTAGCCTTTCATGGCACTGTTCTGAATAAAATATTACTACTACTACTACAAAAAAAAGGAAAGGAAGGCAGGACACCAATAAAATTAGGTATTGTACATCACAGGGGCTATCATGTGTAAAGCTTGTTGGGCTGGCAGAATAGCCTAGAGGTTAGAGGAACGAGGTGTGAACTAACTTGGTACAACCAGCAGACCAGACCTGAATTTGATTCTCACAGCCTCTACTTGCATAATGTGTGACTATGAACAAGTCACTTAACCACCCAGTGCTCCCAGGTCACCCCTGAAAACAGGCAGTTGTGCCAAGTTGGCCTTACCCAGTTGCCAAAGACTAAAATAAAAATAAGTATTCAAAGTACTGAAGAATACTCAGTTCCCCACTGGATGTGTGATGATGATGATGTAGAACTATAGAAACATAGACTTTGACAGCAGATAAGGACCGCTTGGCCCACCTAGTCTGCCCATTTCCCTACCTAGAGGATAAGCTGCAGATCCTATCTAACCAACAGCCTATTTCTTCCTACCCCCCACAAAAAAATTGCCTTATGTCTGTCCCATGCATTCTTGAATTCTCCCACAGTTTTAGACCCACAACCTTCTCAGGAAGGCTGTTCCATGCGTCCACCACCCTCCCTATGAAGAAATACTTCCTCACATTGCCCCTGAGCTGTCCCCCCTCTATCTTCAACTTGTGTCCCCTTGTTCTTGCACATCTCTTTTTCTGAAAGATGATACCCTCTTGGACTTTGTTGATTCCACTGAGATACTTAAACATTTCTATCATGCCCCCCCCCCCCTTTTCTCAAGGGTATACATATTAAGCTATACAGTGTTTGGTATGTAACTAAAGAGATTAACTGTCATGTTATAATCAGGACAGAACATCTGCCCTGTACTATGGATCTGTGTATCAATTAATATAATATAATAACACTGTTCACGTATGCACTTATCTTGTAGAACATAGTCAAAAATGTAGCCCAAGTTGTGAATGTTATTCCTGGAAAGACTATTGAGCAGAGAAAGGAGCAACAAAAAGCAATCACAACAATGCTACGTAATATTGAAGAAGATGTCTTGAATAAAGTATTGTTTCCATTGAACTCAAATGGAACACGAGAACCAATACAATCTACAAATGAAATAGGTAAAAGGATTGTACTTACACTTATTTTGTTATTTTGTTGAGAAGCCTTGTTCAGGGAACATTTGTACCTTAATTCATTTTGCTAACCCGGACACTTAATGCATCATCTCTGACTGATGATTAAACTTTTTTTTTGTTGTTTTGCAATTGATACATAAAATGTAAACTGAACTGTGTCACAATAGTATGGTTTCAAAGTTTTCACAAATATGACATACTTGCTTTAAAAATGAAGAAACCCATACAGACTTTTTGTTTGATAATTATTCACAGGCCATAAAGAAATTCTGATGAAAAAGATTTCTCCTGAATTTTGCAGAGTACTTGGAACAACATTTGCTTAGAATTCCTTACAGACTCATACTGTCTCCTTTTCTAGAAATCATTTCTTCATGTTTTCATATAACCTAAGAGACTGTCAAAAATGATCATGCTGGCATTTAAACCTGGGTAGCCAGCAGAACAGTGCAGTGACCTAGCCACCAGACCAAACTACCTGTATGGAAAAGTTCAGTAGACATAAAATGTATGATTAGCTGAGGTTAACGATGGATATGTGATTACAAATCAGCTACATTAATTAACACAAAACAAGCACAGCTATATATAATAATAAATATAGTTACTGGCCATACATTTTCTCAGTGGTGATTGCTAGGTTTTATTTCTCATAATAACTGTCTGGTTATTACACAAAACATGCACTCTCAACAGAGCAGCAGCCCTCAAGACTGTCAGGCCCTGTCTATACTACCCTTGAAAATCCCCTCTGTAGTGTTACAGAGGATCCAAACCGTTACCTAACGATTTGCATTTATGCTGGTAATGTTACAGAAAGTGTTTGCGTAACCGATACAGAAACCTGTTGTGAGGTGGTTTCAACAACAGTTTCTGTAACGGTTTTAAAATTGTGTCTGGCCCTGTCTACACTGCACAAATCAAATCCTGTAACGTTTTCAAAATGTTTTCAAAACATTTTCAGTGGTAGTGTGGATGCACTGTTACATTTTCAGTCTGCACCAGTTCCAAAACAGTACAGATTCTCAGTGCAGAGTAGACAGGGTCTCACTGTCTTGAACACAGCACAAAGTTACTAAAACTGCAACTTTCTGAGAAATCCCCCTGCAGCCACTGTAAATAGCAGCCCTTCTATTCTCTAATAGGAAGAGTGAGAACGGTGAAGGACAGATGAAAATTATGAGGACAAAGTCCTTAAGTTAGATACCTAAATAAGTAGTGTGGGGGGGGGAGAATTGTTGAAGTTGTGCAAATGTGCTCAAGGAGCCATTTGTAAAGCATTGGCCATCTCTTTCTAGTCCTTCCAGAGTCCATAGTCCAAATGCCTAATCCATGGTTTATATGGAAAATGGTAGTTCCAAGCCACAGAGAAAAAAAGAGGATATTTTATGTAGTTAATAAGTGTATTATATTGAAACATAGAAACATAGAACATAGAAACATAGAAGTTGACTGCAGATAAGGACCACAAGGCCCATCTAGTCTGCCCATTTCTTTTTCTACCTTACGAATGTGCCATAAGCCTTTACTCTGTCAATGGGCTATCTATTCATACTCATCTGTATTGCTCCCTTATGCCTATCCCATGCCTGTTTGAAGCCCTGCACTGTATTCATATCCACCACTTCCTGAGGTAGGCTATTCCATGCATCCACTACCCTTTCTGTGAAAAAGAACATCTTCACATTACCCTTTTATCGGCCTCCCTCTAATCTCATGCTATTCCCTCTTGTCCTGCTATTTTTTCTTATATTGGAACATGTTAGACTCTTTCACCTTGTTAATGCTATTAATTTGTTTGAATGTTTAAATCATATCACCTCTCTCCCACCTTTGCTCTGGGGCAAACATATTGAGCTCTGTTAATCTGTCCTCGTATGTTTTCTGATGCAGTCCCTGCACCATTTTGGTTGCCCTTCTCTGGACTGCCTCCATTTTGTTAATGTCCTTGTGGAGGTGTGGCCTCTTGTACTGCATGCAGTACTCCAGGTGGGGCCTAACCAATGTCTTGTAAAGAGGGATTATTACCTCCCTCTTACGACTTATGATACCCTTACAAATACACCCCAACATCCCCCTAGCCTTACCTACTGCTTCAGTGGTCTGCTTGGATGATTTCAAGTCATCTGTGAAGATGATGCCCAAGTCTCCTTCTTCCCTTGTGACTGCCAGCAACTTCCCTACCAACCTATATGTGGCTTCAAGATTTCTCTTCTCTATGTGCATGATCTTGCACTTCTTTACGCTAAACCCCAGTTGCCACTCTTCCAACCATTTTGCCAGTTTATCCAGATTTCTTCTCATTCTGCCCACCCCATCTGGATCATCTACTCTGTTGAAGATCTTGGTGTCATCTGTAAACAGACAAACTTTACCCTCCAGTCCTTCTGCAATGTCACTGATGAAGATATTGAAGAGGACTGATCCCTGAGGTACTCCACTTGTGACTTGCATCTGTTCTGATGGAAAACCGTTTACCACCACTCTCTCTCTTTTCTGCCTGTCAACCAGTTCCCCACCCAGTTGACCAACTTTTGACCCACCCCAAGCCTACCCAGCTTGTTAATTAATCTTCTGTGTGAAACAGTATTGAAAGCTTTGCTGAAGTCAAGGTAGGCAACATCAACTGCTCTCCCTTGGTCCACCACTCTGGTTACCCAGTCTGTAAACCCATGCTGTCTTGGATTCTGTGCTCCTATGGATTCCAAGTGTTGCACTATCCTTTCCTTAAGGAGTGCCTCCATAATCTCTTTATATGATGTGAAAGGAACATGCTTTTCACTGTGCTTTGTTTAGATCAGTACCCTATGAGTAGTATTCCACTAACTGCTAGATAGGGGGCAAGCAGATAATTCAGTATCCCTCGTTTTTTGTAGCTGTATCCTTATTGAGACCATTTTTTATGCCTAGCCATACAAGATCAGTACATAGAGTTAACATTGTTACAGATGCCACAGGCAGAGAATAGAGCCTACATATACAGGAAGAGTGCCACTACCACCAGGACCAACATGGGGGGGGGGCACCCATATGAATACACAAATTCTTTGCACATTTACCTCAGCTCAAGGTGGAAGGTTGGGCAGTGTCACCAGGAGAGGTCAGATACAGCTCTAATTCAGGACCAAACTGTATCTTTACATTGTGATTAGACTGCTAAGTACCAATCTGTTTTTTGATTGATTAATGCCAATAACATTAAGTAGTAACAATCGAAGACTGGTAGGGTTAGCCCTTCTTTTTCCTTAGACTGCGTGATTACTTTGTCCAAGCCCAGGTTTCTTATAGTATTTTCCCCTAAGAAAATGTGTGATATGTTTATAGATGGTTTTAAAACACTGCATATGAGTTCTATGGGAAAGATTTGGGATAAGAATAGATGCTTTGGGAGGACATTACCTTTAACTACAGTACTCAAAACCTACCTGTCAATATTAAAGAGCAACTCTGCACTTCAGCATGTGCTTTCATGAACAAAATGTTTTAGCTGTTGTAATTTACTGGGAAATACTTTTTTTTTCAGTGTTCCTTTCCAGGATTTACTATCTTGGTAGTGTTTCTGATTCTAAAAATCAATATAGAAAACATTTGAAAACATTTGCCTCTCCCCTGTTTATTTATTTATTAGCTTTTGGTAACCAGGTAAGTACATTAGGCAACAGACCTGCCTATTTTCAAGCATGACCCGGGAGTGTACAAAACAACAATGGTACATGTTTACAGAGGACAAGACAGGTATAACCCAATCCGAGTAAAACAGGACTGTTAACCTCACAGTGCCATTATTTATGACATCATAGTGCTCACCATGACAACAGACTGTGATGTCACAAGCAGCAATTGTGTAGTTAACAGGGCAGAGTCAAATACATTTGGAAAAACTCAGTGAAGTAATTGCTGCAATATCTACAACATTTAGTAGACCAGCAGCAGGGGAAAGTAGAAAAAAGCTAGAAATCAATACAGTCTAAACATAATTAGTGTAATTCTAGTATTTTAAGCTTTGTATCATAATAGATAGTTGCTTGTTAAAGGGACACTGTCAGCCCTTTTAACATCATATTATTTCTAGTTGATTTATCTGAAAACCCACATTTAATGATTGCTTACTATGATGACAATTCAATAATGTTTTTGGTTGTTTTATCTGCTTCCTGGCTTAGAAAAATTGAAATGTACTCTTATGGTGTAATTAAACCCAACTTTGTTTTGTTTCAGATCCCTGATATACTCTAGCTGCATACCTCCCGAACATTAGGAACACCCCAAACAGTGCAGCCACTCCTGAGCTATCAGTTTCCTCTCCTTACACTGTATATTAAGATGCTATACTATGTTGTGGTTTTCCCACAACCTGGAAAGATACAGTTAGAGTAGCTCAAAGACTGTAAACACCCATGTTTTTGTGTGGTAACACCAATATGGAAGGCAGTCTGTTTTATACTTTTAGAAAGACACAAATGTATCAGAATCAAACAGCCAACTGCATTAGCAATCTCTACATAAGGTGAGCAATCCTAAAATGTTTCTTTTTTAAGTAGGGATAATTTGAGGTCTAAGGGAGCTGATAGTGTCCCTTAAACAGAAGAGAATTCCACATTTCCAAATCGTTCAATAATGTTTAGTAATATAGGGTAATAAGACTTACTATACTGTAGATTATTTAATTGCTGACATATAATGTCTCCAAGATGTTTAACCTGATTTACATCACTGTATTCATATCCAACTGGGTAATATGTTTGGGCAGTGGACATGATTCTTATTAGTTCCGATTTTTACCAGTTGATTTTATGGCTAAATGCATTGCAACATTTCTAAGCAAAAGATGCAACATGTGAGCTTTGTGGTTTGGATAACTACAGAAAAGTAGCATCACCATTCAGATTAATGTTCTGTGTTACCAATTGACATTCCCTTGATAATTTTATTACTTTTTGTTGCCATCACTAGTGGTTCAATGACTAGATCAGACACCAATGGAGAGAGTGGACAGCCCTGTTGTTTGCCTCTGAGTAGATTCAGTTTAGAAGATAAATAAGAATTGTTCCTGTTCTGAGCTTTTTGTTCTTCTGAATACATAAGAGAGATTCTTCCTTGAAAGTTGGGTCCAAGGGCTGTTTTTCTCATCACAGTTAGCACATCACAGAGTTACAAAATCTCATTCAACGTGATGAAAGACTTCCTCTGCATCTAAAGTCAGAAGGGTTTTTCTTCCATAACAATGATATATATCAGGTGTATGGCATACTCAGATTGGTAGCACATTTGTTCTTTTGATAAATGTAGTTCAGGGAAAATTATGACAGGTAGTATAACTTTTAACCTGCTTGCTAGAATTTTTGAGAATGTCTGTATTCTGGCATTTAAACAAGAAATGGTACAATAAGATTTACATTTAGTGGGTTCTTTAAAAAGTAATGTTTGCATTTGAGAAGGTCTGAGTTGTTGAATAACATTAAATAGAAACAGAATTTGACAGCAGATAAGGACCGCTTGGTCCATCTGGTCTGCCCATCTCTTCCTGCCTACACTGTACCACAGACCATGCCCCAGTTCTTTCTTTTCCCACACCTTCCTTTCTACTATAATTCTCTTCAACTTATCCCATGGATTCTTAAACCCAACCACTGTTTTCACCCCCACTACCTCCACTGAAAAGTTTTTCCAGGAATCCACCACTATTTCTGTGAGGAACTACTTCCTCACATCTGATGAATCTCCATCCTCCAGCTTCATTGCCTGGCCCCTTCTTCTTGCACACATTTTCTTCTGAAAAATACTCCCTCATGTAGTTTATTTATCACCATGAAGTATTTAAAGGTCTCTATTATATCCCCCTCTCCCTCCTCTGCTCCAGGGTGTACACATTGAGGTTCTTTAGTGTTTAATTGCATTTGATGCAGACCATGCAACATTTAGTTGCCATCCTCTGGACTCCACCATTCTGGCTGTGTACTTCCAGAGATGTGGTCTCTAGAACGGGACACAATACTCTAGGTGGGATCTTACCGGTGGTCTATACAGAGACAACACCACCTCCCTCTTTCTTTTGGTGATACCCCTCCCTGTGCAACCCAGCATCCCACTTGCCCTCCCTATTGCCTTGTGACACTGCCTGGCCACCTTTAGGTTATCTAATATGATTAAACACCAGATCTCTTTCCTGATCGGTGGTTGTCAGTATCACTCCACACATTCTGTACTCTTCTCCTGGGTTTCTGTGCCCTAAGTGCATTATTTAGCACTTGTTTGCATTGAAACCCAACTGCCATACCCTTGACCACTCCTCAAGATTTCTCAGGTCTCTGTACACTCTTTCTACCACCTGGAGTGTCCAGCCAATTACATATTTTGGTGTTATTCTGTTTCTTTTAGTTTAAAATATTTTTCTATTACAGCTTATGTCTGGTAGGGACACAAATATGGCTTCCAGGTCATATGTTCAGGCAGTTAAGGGAGCCAATCACCCACTGTGGAGGTCATGGTTTCTTGTGGAAAGGTTAGCAGTAATCACTGACAAGATAAGCAGGAGGGAGGCAATTAAGCCAGAATCCCAGTGGGGAGCCTTTCCTGGGATATGTTCCCATGTCTGATGACTGACCCAGGTGCATGTCATATAACTGCTAGAGATAGTGAAAAAGTCACACACACACTCACACATAGCTGGGGATAGAGTGGGGGACTGTCACTTAAAGAAGAGGTCACTCCCTCGCAGCTCTGAGCACATAAATCTGAGCACATAATGGCTCTGCAGGATATAGCAACCTTTTCTCCACTCACTTTAATTATGAGTGGTATTCTTGAATCACTCATATTGAGTGGCTCACAATACTCACTCATGTTATATAATACCAGTTTGGGTAGTGGGACTACATTATCCCTCCTTCAGTCCTCCAGAGCCTTCCCTGTTTCCAGTGAGCCATTAAATAAAACTGTTAGAGATACAGCTAGTATTTTTATGAAATCCCTCAATACCCTTGGAAACACCCCATGTGGCCCCATTGCTTTCTCCACCTTCAGATTAATAAGTTCCTTCAGGACTCTCGCCTCCAAAAAAGGACTAGTGTCCACCTCAGTCCCTCCAATACTTTTGTTACTTTTTTGTTGCCCCTCCTTTTCTCCTTTCTTTGTGAATATTAAACAAAGGTATTGGCTCAGGAAGTCTGCCTTTTCCTTGTCCCCCTCTACACAGTGCCCACCTCCCTTTCCTAATTTTACAGTACAACCCTGGTCTTCCTCTCTTCACTTAAATACCTGAAAAATGTCTTGTCTCCTTTCATTACCTCCTGGGCTATTCTCTCTTCAGTGAGTGCCTTTCCACCCCTTACTGCTTTCCCTGCTTCCCTCTGTTTCCCCCAATACATCTCTCTATCTTCCTCTCTCTGTGTCTCCTTACACCTTCTGAATGCTACTCTTTTAGCTTTTACCTTTTCAACCACCTCTTTCAAGAACCATAGTGGTTTCTTTTTCTGCTTGCTTTTGCTCACTTGTTTGATGTGGGGGGGGGGTTGTTGCCTTTACTATGCTCCCTTTTATCTTCATCTACTATTCCTCCACCCCAGCCAGGTCATTCCCCCCTCTAAGTCATCCCTGAGGCATTTATCCATCTTTTTAGGTAAGTCACTACATGAGGGCAACAATAAGGAAAGTCAAATAGGGGAGTGGTACAGTGCAATGTGTGTAGAACACAGTCTTTTGAAAGACTTTCTGGAGACTGAGGTGCTGTCTGATCTGAATTCACCTCTCTGGGTTGAAGGCACAGGTGGCTGGACTCTGGGCTAAGCTGGCAAGGATACAGCAGACCTTCTTTCCTACTCAGGGGCCACCAGAACCACCACTGCTCTGCCAGAGGATGCTCTGACAGAGGGAAGTGGATGGACCCTGGTGGTCTCTGGGGGGGTAAGGGGCACACTCTTCCACTGATATCACTGTGGAACTCCTTCCTTGTACTGACAGAACAGGAGAACTGAGACAAGGTCCTCATTACAGTGGGAGGGGAGGAGGGTCCTTAAGAAAGGAGGGCCCTAAGGGGAAGGAACAAAGACCAAGAGGAAGCAGCTGCTTTGGCTACATCAGGGACTGGGGACCAACCTGGAAAGAGGGGGGCCACTCTAAGGGAGATGGCTCACATCCATTTAGGAATCAGATTACAATGCTTGGTGTAAGGTTCAGATGCTATGTGAGTGAGGAGAAAAAAAAACTAATGGAGGCATCACTTGCTTTCCCCTAGATGGTAGAAAGATAGAGGAGCAGATCCTAAAGGGCGACACTACTCCAAGGTCAGAGTCACAGGGAGTCAGTGACAGGGAAAAGGGGAAAAAAAGGATAATGGGAACTCTCAGAAAGGATGAGGTAAGTGGGTTAAAGGGTAAAAGAAATGGTAAGCAAAAAGGGTGGGTTTGAAGAAACAATGGGTGGTGGTAGTATGGACTCGCTAGGATGGAAAGCACAGAGCAACAGGTGGGGGTGAGAAGGTGTGGAGAGCCATGTGTGCTAACATCAGGGACTCGATTCTCACAGCTCGATGCAAGCCACACTAACAGTGGCTTGCACTGATTGCCAGTGCACCAGGAACCTGGCACCCAATTATCTATTGGGTATGGTTCCAGTGACAAAGTCCAGCAGCTTGCTGTGAATATTGCCACATGGCAAAAGGATGGCACACCGGAGTGGTTTGCCATAAGCTGCTGGGCAGTTTGGTGATGCTCTTGCAATGGCAGAACTACATTGCATGTTACTGCCCAAACACCAGAATAATATCAGTAACATGTAATATATATATAAAACATTCCCTGGTTGTCTAGCAGGCCCTCCATCCCCAATCTCTCCCTTAAATAATCATATTACTTTTCCTAGTGGTCTAGTCAATCCCCCTGTCCCTAGTCTACAAATATAATATTATATAACATATAACTTTCCTTGGTGGTCTAGGGGACCCTTACACCCTGGCGGGTAGTGCACTACCACATCACTCCCCTCCATCCCATCCCATCCCATCCCAGAGCCGGCGACCTGCACAGTCATCCACTGTCCACCATGGATGGCCACTGACTAAGCTGTCAAGAAGTGCATCCTGTAGCCATCAACAAGTGCATACTGTAATGGCTGATTGTATAGTTCATGCTCCTTAACAGCTACAGGACATGCTACATGACAGCTCATTCAGTGGCTAGCCATGGTGGAGAGCAGAGGGCTACACCAGTCACCGGCTGTAGTATAGGATGGAGGGGAGCGGGGTGGTGAAGCACTGTCTGCTGGGGTGGGGGTTCACTTGACCACTAGGAAATGATAAATGTTTTATTAAGGGGAGTTCAGGGATTGGGGAGTCTGTTAGACCACCAGGGAATCTTTTATAATATATTAACAGGGTGATTGTTGATAGGGAGTAGGGTCTGCTAAACCACCAGGGAATTATATTTGCTTCATTGAGGGGAGTCTCCACGCACACATGGGGCTGGGATGGTGCAAGGTCTCTAGACTCCCAGAGGACACAGTTCAAAGTACCCTTAAACCAACACTGGCTGGTCTAAGGGAACTAAGATGGTTGCCCTCTGGGAGGATTTAGAGAATCCAGAATTATTGGATGTGGCAGCTTGCATCTGCCACAAGCCCCCTAGCACCATGCTGCAGTTGATTTTGTGTTGCAATGGTGGTGCAAGCCCCCTGTGATGCACACAGCCTGCATTTGATGCAGGCTGCATTTGAGAATTTTCTCTTGATGCATCTTTTGGCACAAGCCACACCTTGTGCTATTCCTTGTGGTGCAAGCCCCATGTGTCATTCAGGGACACATAAGGCCCCAGGACTCTCAGAATAAAAATCTAACCTGAAGGCCATCATGGGAGAGGCTCACCTGGATCTAGTGGCCATTACAGAAATATGGTGCACTGTGTACCATGACTGGGACATAGCCATAGTAGGCTACCCACTTTTTAGGGGAGACTGGGCTGGGAAGAAGAGAGGGTGTGGCACTGTATGTGAGGGAGGGAACAAAAAACACAGAAGTACAGCTACATTATGGTAAAGGTGGTCAACAGGTGCTGTGAATAATCACTGGAGACAGGCTGTGGGACTTCTGTCCAGACAGGATTAGTTTACAGTCTGTCAACACAAAGGAAGGCACTGATCAGGTCCCTGAGGGAGGCCATCATCAGGATAGTAGGGGAAACAAAGGCGACTGTTAGTTGGAGATTTCAATGTACTGGATGTGGAGTGGAACCTAGAAGCTGCAGTTTTGTTGAGGAGCAGGGCCATCCTAGGCTCTCCACAGCAAGCTTTTCTCAGGCAGCTTATAACAGTACCTACAGGAGATGGGGCAGTGTTGGAGTTAGCACATGCAAACACTGACATCAATGCAAATGCCACAGTGGGAAACCTCCTGGGTACCAGTGTTCAATGTCAAGTGTGGATCATTGTCAGAAAAGGAGCTGGGGTAAGCCACACAAAGATGAGAGTTCGGGATTTCAGGAGGGCGGATTTCAAAGAAATGGGAGACTGCCTCAGAAAATGCCTCAAGGGGACTATATACTCAGGGAGGGGTGGAGGTCAGTTGAAGGGAAAAAAAGGAGAGCATCATTTGGGCAGTAAGTCTCTGCTTCAAACAAATAAGAATAGGCAGAGGAAAGCAATCATTATAATTCTCCAAGGAGGTGTCAAAGGCTGTGAAAGAAAATAGGGCAACTTTCAAAAGGTGCAATGAAAGTTAAAGGTAGGAAGACAGGAACAGAAGCCCCCCAGATATAGGGAAGCATGGCACAGGAAGTAAAAAGGACTGCAAGAAAAGTGAGTAATAGAGATAAGACTTTGTTTTCTATATGACAGAGATAAGAGAAAAGTAAGGGGTTGGATAGTGAGAATGAGAATAGTGGAAGGTGAAGACTTTACAAGGACATGTCCTGTCCAAACCATGACCACAAATATGCACAGTCAAAAACTGTATATTCATAACAGCAATGCTCAGTTTTGGAGTTAGTATATAAAATCCGCATGGTTTTGCACCACATGGTTTTGTACTAACCAAGCATTGCTGTTACTAACCATGCAGTTTGTACTTTTGCAGGCTTGACATAGCGCCACAGAAGGGAACCAAGAAAAAGCTGATCTTCTGAACAGTTATTTTCACTCTGTATTCACAGTAAAGGGAAGGGGTATAGGCCACCAGAGAGAAGTAAGAATAGAAGTGAGGATGGAGAAGACATGACCATTTATCAGAGGAAAAAGAACTGACAGGACCTGCCATCCTGTAAGTGAGTAAGGCGATAGAACTGGATCAGATACATCAACAGGTACTGAGGAAGCTCATTGAAGTGTTAGCTGCTATGTGGACAGTCCTTTTCAACTGCTCACTGGAAACAAGAGTAGTTCTAGAGGATCTAACAAAGGCTGACTGGGTCCCTCTGTATAAGAGCATTAAGGTGCAATTGCAAGTGATTACATTTTGGTCATTGTTTAGATTTAATGGGGAACGTCCCTTTTAACTGCTTTGTCAGAAAGAGCCATTTAGATTACACTTATCAATTATTAAGTGGGAATAAACTGAGACATGTCACCTTCTTAAGATATGAATTGCTGCTGAAGCATTTTTTTTTCTGGTATTACAGACAACATTACACACATATATATGGCAAGCCATTAGGGACATACTGTAATTCAGAATCTCTGGCTGTATAGTAAAACACACAAGCTATATGGTGAAATACATATATCATATGGTGAAATATATACATTATATACTGTGGTCATTATAAATAAGTTGCGTGGTACCCTGTCATACCTTGGTGTGTGCGGCATTTCAAGCAGTGTACCAAGCGGTGCCTAGCAAAGTGGCAATGATGTGTTAAGTATTTGTTTAATGATGAGGAGCTTTGAATTAAGTGACATTCATAATCAGCTTGTTAAATGCAGCAGGCGGCTCTGTTAGCAGTAACATTTATCTGCTTAAACAGCAGTTTTCCTCTGGGTGGGACACCTAATGTGTACAAAAGGAAAAAAAAAGGTCTCTGTGATAGTGTGCTTATGACAGAATTCACAGACAGCATTGTGGGTCTCTCTACAGTCTTGCCATATTTTTTTAGTGTGAAATGTGTTGTTCAAGAAAAAAGATAATAGTGGTAATACATGAAAAAAGTAGTCAGCCAAGTTGTTGATAATGAGGATCGTGAGTGAAAGTGACAGGGAGACTTTTGAATACTTGTAAATTTCACTCGTGCTTCTCGCAAACGTGTTTTCATTGAATACAGCTACATCAGAGCTTTTTTCTTGCATTATTGTTAATATTATTTTTTTGTTATTTCTAAAAGTATAGTTCCCCGGAAAGAATCAGCCTTGGCTAAAGAGAGCATAATAATTTTTGTGTGTGTGTGGGGTGGGGGGTATTTGAAGGGGCAGTCAGATATGGAGTTCTGTAATCGGATTAGAGGGTGGACTTCACTATCATTCAATTGGCCAGCCTGAAGGTGTCTTTGCTTTTTGCTGGTGTAGTTGTTCCAGTTGCAGTACAGATCAGACATAATACAAATACAGAAGTCTAACTGTCTGCATAACTAATGAACTGCTGTGTGTGCAGCAATGAACTTGGGGCATGAAGAACTGTTTTTGTGTTCAAGACAGAGTACTTGTTGATAAATTGGTGGGCTTATACAGTAGGTACTGTGGCACCCATAAGTGAATGGTGAATCTGCTGCAAATCTTATGTACTTAATCTTATCCACAGCCATTCAAATGTTCTAATAGAAGATGCCAGCATGTGAGTGTAAAACACTAACTTCCCAGTTTCAGTTGTCTATTTCTTTGAGCTATCTGTTTCTGTTGTCTGGCACTCTGTAGGAGCCTAGGAGTATAAGTACAGTAGTCATCCAAAAAATAAGTCTAGGGGTTAAATAGTCATTGAGAACAAGCACTGAGTTACGAAATGGGGGGAAAAAAGGAAAACAGTCCAAGTTAGGCCCTGTCCACACTATGCCTCTGTAACGTTACAGAGGGATCAAACCGTTTCCACAACGATTTACATTTACACCTGTAATGTTACAGAAGGCATTTTCATAACTGTTGTTGAAACCACATATGAGGTGGTTTCAACAATGGTTATGAAACTGGTTATGCCTCAATAACATTACCGGTCATAGTGTGGACATGCGGTAATGGTCTCCTAGCGCAGCACAAGCTGCATTGTGGGATTGGGTGCTGCCATAACAGTCGGACAGCTCCCACAGTGTGGACCAGTCCTGTAATGGACACCGCCGCAGTGTGGACACACTGTACCTCTCTCTGGCCATAATGATTTGCATCCGTTACCGGGCCTGGGTAGTGTAGAATGGATGGGGCCTTAGTGTCCAAAATCTACAACTATGTGAAATGATGTCATGGAGAAGTATTGTGAAGTGAAAAGAAAAACCTGACTTTACTGTGTGACTTGCAGATGTTCTAAGTTAAAATGACAGGTTCTCATTTGTAGTTGTACAGTATGTGGTCACATGGGGCAGTGGGACAGACCGCTGTCTCTCTCTGTGTTTTTTGTGATCTGTATGACTGCACAGTGGCTAAAACATTAAAGAATAAACTAAAAAGCATCACTTCAGTTACTGTTCCTGGGTGAAAGAGGTCCATCCCACTGCCCTGTATGACCACCAATTAGAATGTGTCTTTTTAAATTAGAATAACACCATGTTACAAAATTTGGGTCACGGTCCTCTCTCTCTCTCTCTCTTGCTCTGGTATTGCCAGGTTAATATCCCAATGTAACATTGCCAGTAGAAATTTAACTGCATCTTCAGTAAGATTTTGTTTGCAGGGAATGAGCCATTGGTTGATTTTATTTCCAATTTTAATTGTCTGGTGAGTGGGGCAACTCCTCACCTAGTAGAACTCCTCAACTTGTAGGAAAAAAATAAGTTGTTACTCACACTTTTATGTGAGGTAATATTAATTTACACATCTGTGAGGAATAAAATATTACTGGGCTGCCTAGACTCATCCAAATTGATCAGTTACAGTTTCCTTGCCCCCCCCACCTCCTACCGCCACCACCACAAGACAATTAAAATAAGGAATGAAATCATCAAATGGTTGCAATTTATTTTTTTGAAAGACTTTGTTCCCTGCAAACAACATCCTACTGAAAGATACTGACTGAAACAAAGGAAATATTAATGCTTGTTGCCTGCCCTAGCATATTCATGCTGTACCTATGATAAATACTGTATGAAAGTCATCCTTGGTCTTGGCAAACACATCAGGGAATATTTAATATTCCATCTGATCTAGGTAAATTTCAGAATTCACATGAGAAATACCAGACTATTGCTGTTTAAACAGCTTGTACACTTGCCATACTGTCATACAATTTAACATGCAGTATATGATTTGTCTTTTTTGTTTGTAATTGATAATCTGCTCTCTGCAAATTGAACACGCATGTAACACTGACTGACAGAAAATACAGTGTGCTGCTCTCATATTATGTTTACAATCCTTCTCACATTTGGTCACAGTAATAGTCGTGTGTCTTTAGCCAGCAAGAAACTATATTTTATGCAGCACTTCATAA
Organism: Neoceratodus forsteri; assembly: GCA_016271365.2. Taxonomy (NCBI): domain Eukaryota; kingdom Metazoa; phylum Chordata; order Ceratodontiformes; family Ceratodontidae; genus Neoceratodus; species Neoceratodus forsteri. Next base: position 115,411,849 of record JADMNL010000035.1, on the reverse strand, counting down.
TGCTATCTCAGTCAGTACAGTGTTTTTTTCAGTTCAAGATAAAATAAACATTTCTCTGTTTACTAGTACTCTGTGAACAACAAAGAACTGACAGGAATATAAATAAGTTAATATAAAAATACATAATATAAAGATTGTGCAATTCTACAATCCTTTCCTGTCACAAAACATTATGTAATGTATAGTATTGTGTCGTTGGCAAGACACGGTAGGTGTAAGTTTAAAACCATATGATAATGAGGCCCAAATACAGGCGTAGTCTCATGCAATGCCACTTCATGTACTGCTGCTCTGCACAGTGTCTGGCATAATATTATAGTGTAATCTGACTCATACATTTTTTTGGTGGGGGCAGAGTTTAATGCTACATTGGATAGTATAGTGAGTAGCAATTAGTAGTGGCTTTAAACACTGCTCAGGATAGACTTTATACTGTATGTTTGATTTTATTAAGCAGTTCCATCAGCTTGTACTCATTAATTTTGGCAAGTACAGTATGAATGAAAACATGTCCTCCTATAATAGTAACACCTGATTGGCTATTGGCCAGTCAGATGATATTTCTACAGGAGGACATCTTTTAATTCATGCTTTCATTCTTCCTTAACATAAAGAGGAAGAGTAGAAGCTAAAAAAATGTTGTGTGTTCTGTAATTATGCACCGTTCCTCAAGACCCCAGCAATACAAACAAATGTTTTAAGTGGTGAGCAAGCATGTATCGACATACTTTTACTGCTATACCACCACATGTTACTCTCCATGCAGTACATAATCCATACCAGCAGTGTCTGACTATTATTTCATTGTATGCCTTTTTTATATGGTAGTTAGGCAACATGTACAGTATGAATTTAAGTGTCAAGTACAGTAGCTCTCACTGTGCTAAGGCTTTAGTATCCTGAAAATCACAGTTTCATTTGCAGGGTATTTAGTTGTTTTCTTATTTAATAAAAAACAATGAAAAAATATTGGGGTGGGGGTGATACACTACCGGCTAGGGTTGGGAGTAGGTGTGGAGTGAGGCCACTAGACCACCAGTGAATAACAGAAAAATGCTTGCTAAAAATAAAACTTGTTTCTAGCTGCCATTGGGGAGCACATGGAGGTTAATTTATTAGCTCGGGGTCACACAGTAACAACAATAATAACCCTGGTCACTCGCAATACCCCATATTGTAGAAAAATATATCATTTTTCCTGGTGGTGCAGTCACTATAATTTTACACAACTGGTATATACCACAAAACATCTAAATGAGGAGTTACATTTGTTTATGCTGAGTAATGCATCATGCAAGTTGCTCTGAATTTTGCATGATTAACAATTTTCCAGATCAAAGTACAGAAGACTGGATCCAGTTTGGTCTTTTCCTTTCAGATGTTATTTAATGAAAAACAATAAATAAAAAAAAAATTGTGATGGGGGAGTGGGGGTGATACACTACCTGCCAGGGTTGGGGTAGGGGTGGAGTGGGGCCACTAGACCACCAGTACATAACAGAAAAATGCTTGCTAAAAATAGAACTTGTTTCCTGCTGCCACTGGGGAGCACAAGGAGGTTAATTCATTTGCTCAGGGTCACACAGTAACAACAATAATAACCCTGGTTGCACACAATACCCCATATTGTAAAAAAATACATATTTTTCCCTGGTGGTGCAGTCACTATAATTTTACACAACTGGTGTAACCCGCAAAACATTTTAATAAGGAATTAAATTTGTTTTTATGCTGAGTAATGCACCACACAATTTGCCCTGAATTGTGCATGATTAACAATTTTCCAGAACAAAGTGCAAAAAACTTGATCCAAGCCGCTCATTTCCTTTCAGAGGTTTGATTTTCTGGATAACAATAACATACTGTAGAACTGCTGGTAGGCACAGCAGTACAAGATTAATAGCAATTGCACTGATTCTTTTTTTTATGCTTGTAATTATTTTTGTTATTATTATTTATACCTTACTTCACTTACAACTTACAAAGCAAAATAACATTATTTCAAGGAAGGGCACTGTGTACCAGATTGGGCTAGCCCACTGAGACAATTACAGGTTAACAGCAGCATGGAAAATACTAATAAGGATGGCCAGATCCCAAAATGTTTAATTGGAGTCAAATACACAGTTACATTATACCCCCATCACCTCTCACCCCTCCCCCAACTGACTTGCTGAATAAATCATTTTTGTTCAAACCGTGAGCGTGAAAAACTGTGGACAAACAAGAATATGACCACCCCCTAATAAACATCTCTTTCACATATCCCTTTGGAGGCAACATTAGTCCACCTATATGACAATCTATTGTCATGGTGACTATTGATTTTTCTTCATGGTTCTCCAATTTCATCTTCAATTTGTGAAGCTATGAAGAGCTGGGCATCTCTTAAATGTGTGTTTCCTTGTATCTGTTATAAATACTAGCTTTGTGTGGAATAACTGTCTCTTCAAAAAGATCAGTGGCAAGTACAGAAACACAAAAATGTCAAATTGTAGCTTTGTGCTGTGTGTGTTTAGTAAAAAATGTCAAATAAATGATAAGCAGTATAGCACAGTGGTTTAGGGCTCTAAGCTGCAAACATAGAAACCTGGGTTTGAATCCCATAGCCCCAACATGCATATACTGTGTGACCCTAAGTAAGTCACTTAACTTCCTTGTGCTCCCAGGTTGCACCTGGAAACACGCTTCCAGATTAGTATGTCTCTCCTGGTTAAAAAAAAAAGTAAGTAGCAGTGCAAATTGTGCTATGTGTTTTTTTTTTCAGCTACCCACACATAAGTAAGCTATTGAAAGACATGAACTTTACTTCTGTTCTGCCCTCAGAACCACTAATGTTTAACCTCTGTATTTTTTGAGAAGTGTAGTTTTTAAAATTCTAACTGATTGTGAAAACCTTGCACCACTTCCAGTTTGCATTCAGCACTGGTGACACTATTTTAGCACTGAGAAGGCCTCCAATTTATGTTTAATGGTAAGAGCAACCACAAAAAAAAACATTTTAAACCCCCTTCTCCATTGAAAGAAAAATGGGAGTATATATTGATACAAGTACTGTATATAGCATGCAGCATTTTACATTTAGCTTAAGAAAGCAACTATCACTATTTAGGAACAGAATGATATTAGTTAAATTACAGGAATAGGTAAATTAGGCACTATGACAAAGTAATACTGTACATTGCTGCAGATTGTTCTCTGATTTTTGAAACAGTAAAACATCTTAGGGACATAGTTACAAATCATAGAAACATTGTTACATACTGTTTACTTCTCAAAAGAGACCATTTGCTACAATGTACACTATTACCCTTCTGTGCCTCACACTGTGCAATATGCTGTATACCCCAAGCCTGTAACAGCTCTTGTTCTGTCCTTACCGCCGTACAGTACCTCTCAACCTTTAGCATTTTTGGCATAAGTTTGAATGCTATTGCTAGGGTTCTGTACATGCATGAAGTTGTCTGAATTAATGTGCAGAGTAGCTCCCCTCCTGATTCCCAACACATGAAAACAGAGAAAAAAGTAGCATAATTGAGACTTTGTCAGTATGCTGACACTCTAAGCATAAAAGTTATTCAAACACCATGATATGTATGATATTACTAGCAAAACTCTACAACACAGAAGTCTATACAGCTTTTAACTGAGCTACAAATGAAAGTGGCAACACCATTGAGTGCAGAAATGGAGACTTACTGTAACAACTCTGCACATTACTTCAGACAATCTTGTGCATGTACAGAACAGCAGTAGCATTCAAACTTGTGCCAAAAATGTTAAAAAGTTAAATAAAGGACAATGGATTGTGAACAAAAAGTTCAGTTTGCAGCGGGGTTAAAAAAGGAGTCTCAGAGCTTGCAGTCAGGAGGTCCATTATACATTATAATGTAAACCTGGGAGGTTATAACAGAAGAAATAACATAAAACATAATTCATGTCCCCTTTAAATAGTATTAGCCCGATTCCAGTGTGGGACAAAAACCCGTAATATTCGGTCCCTGGAGAAGATATGAATTCACTGGTCATCATGTTTCAGAAGATTGAGAGGTTTCTTGAGTGTAGACAGTTTGTTTTATGGTGTGTGTCCTCTCAAAAAGGAAATGTCCACTGGGTGTCTGCATGGCACAGCCAGTAGCACATCTTAGCCTAGGACAGAATATTATGGGTTCTTATCCCGCACTGGAATTGGGCTAATACCATTAAAGGGGACATGTATTAAGCTTTATGTTATTTTTTCTGTTATAACCTCCCATGTTCACATTATAAACAAGTAAAGCACATACTGTAAGTAGCCAGTTTTGCAACATTATTAACTCTTGCAGTTTGCTCAGTCACACTGCGCTTTATCAGCACTAAAGGAATTTGTTATTAATTCTCTTAGTTTTCTTCCTGTTTCTGCTGCTATGTAAAAAATGCACATAGCACCTTATCAGCCATAACAGTTTTGGTTGTCATTTATGTGACAATTTTGTCCTCTTTTTAGTGCTACAAGAAAAAAAAATGTTTCAAGATGTTTTCAGGCTGGCAATTAATAAGGGGGAATTGTTTAACCAGAAAAGGCACACTAAGCCAGAGCTTGTTTCCAGGTGCCATCTGGGAGCACAAGGAAGTTAAGTCACTTGTTCAGGGTCACACAGATGGGATTCAAACCCACATTTCCAGATTTGCAGCTCAGTGCTTTTAACCACTGTGCTATATGTAAGCATTAAACCATGACGAAGATGGCATCTAATGGTGGGTTAATGCATGGTTGGGAGGGTTGCGTACAATGGCCCAACCATGCATTAATACCATTAGATGCCACCTTTGGAGTGGCTTAATGCGCTTGTAACATGGGATGCACGAGTATAGAGGTCCCATCATTGTATCTGAGGTCGTCTAAACAACATAACACAGCCAGTCTGTATGTTTTCCTTAGTTTTTAATGCACTTCGGAAACTTGTTACACACAAGCATTTATATGGTGATGCAGTCAGAACATTATCTAGTCCTACATGTGCACAATGGTGCTTTTCACATGCTACAATGATTTATTTTACCTTCTACTCAGGTATTCTTTTCATACCACTCATAGGAGGTCCACCGTTCACTCTTTTCTGCACCGCTCTCTGGACTTCCGTTACAAATTTGCATACTGCGTCGTTCACCTCTGTAAGCTGCTCTCAAGGATCTCCAATCTGCTATGTCTTTCTTTCATTATTGTTTCATTACTTGTTTCATTTGTATATCTCGCTGCTCTTCCTCCACCTCCGAACTTCAACTTATCCCACTGCTCCACTGTAATAGTTCCTGTCAGCGAGAAAACTACACCATTTCCCTGCATCTTATTATTCTTTCCAGCACTCCTCGCTATTCCTCTAGTGCTCATTTGTTTTTTGTCTGCTTCCACTTTCCGACACTCACCAGCCTCTCGGTCCCTGCCTAGCCAAGAGCAGCGTTGCTATTACAGTTCTTTCTTACCTCTCCCTGGTGCTGCTTTTGTACCTGTCTAGATAGTTGTGGTAGTTCAGTTTGGGCATGGCATTTGTGCTGGATTAATGCCCGCTCCAAACTATACCACCTGATCCATTTCAGCCAATGACTCATCCCCATTTCCACATTCACTTCGATCCCATGTTACAATAGTAGCTAAGAGCACTGAGCTGCAAATCTGAAGACCTGGGAAATTAATGACCCATCCGTTTAACTGTCCCTTTTCTAACTCCCGATGGCACAATTTCATTTAGAGTGCTGTTTCAAATGGGACCTTAGACCAGTATAGCTGAGCAAGATTAGTGATATATCTCCTACTTTTAAATTCAACTGAATATACCAGATTACTGTACTAACACTAAGCACATTGAACAGTTTGACCTTGATTATCCAGACCTTGTGGGGGCTTCAAAATAGTCCGGATAATGGAATGTCTGGATAATCAGAAAAATTGTGACAAGAAGACACTGCAAGTCAATAACTAGTGTGCCTATTTTTAATTTATTTACTGGCTAAAATAAACATACATGTAATTAAGAAATTACTGTCATGAACTACTGCTGGGCTCTACTCAGTTTTAAAAAATTGATTTATTTTCATCTGCCTCACCCCACTATATTTTTTGGCAGATGCTAGTGTGAGCAGACAGTTCAGGGTCAGTAGATGAATTGGGTCTGCATCTGACTGTCTTTCAAGCCATCTTATGGCATTTTTAAAGTTTTCCACTGCCTGAGAGTTCTCACAACCTCCCCATTGCAAGCTTTGTCTTCGTCCTCATCGGACTCTGTATCCATGCTCTTCGGTTCTGTGACAAGTATGAATATGTCACAGTCTGTAAGTTCCAGGGCAGTCATCAGTTCTTGATCTTGAGCATTTAAGTCAGCAATGTCAGCTTCTAGTGCATGATCATCAGCTGGTTCAGCTCCCTGACTATCCCCCTCTTCGTTGGCATCTACATCTGTGGGTTCTACACCAATTTTTAGAGTCGATGCAAAAGACTTGGAAATGCTCTCTGGTGTCGTCTCAGCCCAGGAGTCACCTATCATATATGCCACATCTTTTAGTGTCAGTTTAGTTTTTTCAGGCATTCCACAATAGACACATTGGGCTCAGTCTCAGGATACGGTGCAGCAAGTGCTTTCTGTATCTCTTTTTTAGTCCTTCAAGAATGCCGTGATCGAATGGCTGAAGGAGAGAGGTCGTGTTTGGAGGCAGGAATTCACATTATATTTTGCCATCCCTTGATTTCAAACAATTAGGATGTGCAGAGCAGTTGTCTAACAGGAGTAAGGCTTTAGGCTGCTGTTTAATCATTCGCATGTGTTTGCGGACCTCAGTTACAAAACATTGGTGGAACCAGTCTGTGAAGAGGTCACTGCTCATCCATGAACTTCTCTGGCTCTCATAAACTATGGGCAGAGCTGTCATGTTTACATTTTTAAAACATCGTGGATTAGAGAACTTCCTGGTCCTGAATGGCTTTAACTTGTGTGATCCAGTAGCATTTGAACAGCCAAGAAGTGTAATGCAGTCTTTAATTTTTTTGTAGCCTGCTGCTGTTTGCTCTTTTGAACTGGCCAGTGTTCGATCAGGAAGCAGCTTCCAGTAGAGTCCCATTTTGTCTGCATTATAAATTTGTTCTTGTGTGTATCCCCTGTCATTGACTAGCTTATGCAGTTTTTCAATGTATGGCTGCACCTTGTTTACATCAGCTGACATGTGTTCCCCCTGGATCTCCAGCTGTCTGATGGCGTGTCTTTTCTTAAAACGCTGTAGCCACCCACTGGATGCCTTAAAATCTCTTTGTGAGCTGTTCTGACTGCTAGCGTGATTGCTTATTTCATTATTAAAGTGCAGTGCTTTTTTCTGAAGCATTGGGCCAGACACTGGAGTGCCCTTACTCCGCTGCTGTGCGAACCAGAGGTAGGTGGCTTTCTCTAGTGTGTCATCAGCTGCAGGTTTCAAAGTTTTGCATTGCTTCAGCTCCCCGTAATCTTCCACATTGGTGGCATGTAACAGCAGCTGATCCCATTGTTTTTTTAGATCAGAAACTTGCTGCTTGCTTATGCCAAACGAAGATGTGATGGATACATTTTTTTCACCTTTTCCCAAACAGTCAAGAATTTCAATCTTGTCACTGATTGCCAAGATCTGTCTTATTCTCTTTGTGGCAGCACCATGGGATTCCATCATATTGTAGGTTGCTAAGCTGAAAAAACAGATCGAAGCTCACAGCTTGAGAGAGGAGACTATAAAGGGTAATGTATCAGTATCAGCATGAGCACCGGGAAAGAAATAATGGTCTTTATTAGCACCTGCTTAAGTGATTAAGTGAATTATTGATTAAGTGATTGCATATTACAGTATTGGTTAGTTAGAACAGGTGATCACTGTTCTCTCACAGACCGCAGTTCAAAAAAAAGCTTAACCGCAAAGCAGTTTACTTTAACAATCTGGGACCAGCTCGCGAGTCTGCTCGAGTGGGCGATACGGATAATCGAGGTCTGGATAATTAAGGTTGGGCTGTATTTCATTTTGTTTGGAGAGCACATAGCCATGTATATCAGACCTCTCTGATGATTGCTCTAACTTTAAACTGCAGTTTTCCTTTTTGTTTCTTTCTTTTGTTTTGATTATGAGGACCCAGTTTGAATGGAAATATCTGGCAAAGACAGATCTGATGACCTTTAAACAAAGCAACCCCATTCCCCCTGCTGTGTTGAGTTCTGCTGGCTGGCACTGGTGTCGGCCCCCACGCCAGGCTGATGAGTTGACAATGTGTAAAAATTGTCAGCTCATTGTGGAAATGCATTGAACAGCCATTGTTTTGATAGTGAGCTGTTAATGAGTCAAAAAGGGGAGGATGGGCTTTGTGTGGAGGGTCTGATTTCAGTCTGTAGCTCCTTCTGTTTGTCCCCAACTGTTCAGAGGAACATCACTCCATAGAGTAAAATGAGAACCCAGTTCTGACGCTGCAGACTTTTTGGTGCTGGGGGGGGGGGGGGGCTGGGGGCTAGTATGTGTGTTGGGAGGGCTTACTTGAATAGGGTGTCTGAAGAAGTAATGGATTGCGTGAAGGTGGTAAGGACAGAACAAGAGCTGTGACAGGCTTAGGCTATATAGCATACTGAACAGTGTGAGGCACAGAAGGGTAATAGTGTACATTGTAGCAAATGGTCTCTTTTAAGAAGTAAACACTATGAAAAAATGTATCTATGATTTCTAACTTTGTCTCAAAAATGTTTGATTGTTTCAAAAATCAGAGAACCATTAGCAGCAAGGTACAGCATTACCTTATCATTCATGGAACACTTTTACTTTCCCTGATACATAGATACATAGATGGTGTCAACAGATAAGGGCCTATGACCCACCTAGTCTGTCTGTTAGAGTTTGTAACTTCAGTTTATGTTTTCCCAGAACTCTGTTGCCCCTTACCCCTGACTTCCAGAATTCCTTTCTGTCTACCCCATGCATTCTTAAATTCCGTGATTGTTTCCACCCCCGCCACTTCCTCTGGCAGGGTGTTCCATTTGTTCACCACTCGTTCTGTGACAAAATTCTTCCTCACATTTCCTCTGAATCGTCCTTCCTCCAGCTTCATCCCATGCCCTCTAGTCCTGGAACATCTTTTTCACTTAAATAGTGTATTCTTGCACCCTGTTCCTCCCTGTATGATACTTGTACGTCTCTATCATGTCCCCTCTCTCCCTCCTCTCCTCCAGGGAGTACATATTCAGTTCCTTCAACCTGTCCTCATAGGACTTGTGATGCAATCCATGTACTATCTTTGTTGCCCTCCCTCTATGCCTTCTCTACCCTGTCTGTGTCCTTACATAGGTAAGGTCTCCAGAGCTGTACATTGTACTCCAGGTGGGGCCTCATTAATGTCTTGTATAGTGGAATTATGACCTCCCTTTTCCTGCTGGTGATGCCCCTGCCTATGCATCCCAGCGTTATATTTGCTTTACCTGCTGCCTTGTCACACTGTTTCCCTATCTTGAGGTTATCCGAGATGATAACCCCAAGATCCCTTTCCTGCTTGGTGCATGCTATATCCTCACCCCCCAACTGATATATTGTGCCAAGGTTTTTGTGCCACATATGCATTATCTTGCACTTCTTTGCATTGAATTTCTACTGCCAAACCCCTGACCATTCTTCAAGTTTCTGCAGGTCCCCTTCTCATTCTGTCTACACCCTCTGGTGTGTCTACTCTGTTACAGAGCTTTGTGTCATCAGTGAACAGTGAAATTCTGCCTTTTAGGTCCTGTGCAATGTCACTGATGAACATGTTGAATAGGACCCGTCCCAGCACTGATCCCTGTGGTACTCCACTAGTGACTCTTCCTTCTGTAGAGTGGTAGCCATTTATCACCACCCTCTGTGTCCCACCGCCCAGCCAGTTACCTACCCACCATACTACTGTCCTGCCCACACCCATATTCCCTAGCTTGTGCAATAGTCTTCTGCGTGGCACAGTGTCAAAGGTCTTGCTGAAGTCCAAATATGCCATGCCCACTGCCCTCCCCTGATCCACCTCCCTAGTCACCCAGTCAAAAAATTCAATGAGGTTGGTCTGACATGACCTCCCCCTGGTGAAACCATGCTGCCTTGGGTCCTGCAGTCCAATGACAACCAGATGTTCCACCAATCTCTCCTTCAGTAGTGCTTCCATGATCTTCCCCACTACTAAGGTGAGGCTGACTGGTCTGTAGTTCCCCACTTCCTCTTTGTTCCCACTTTTGTATAAGGGGACTACATCTGCTGTCCTCCAGTCTTTGGGTACCTCCCCTGTTTCCAGTGATCAGCTAAATAGGATAGCCAGAGGTTCAGCCACCACCTCTCTTAGTTCTTTAAGGACCCTGGGATGCACCCCATCTGGCCCCATTGCTTTATCAATTCTTATTACTTCCAGTTCCTTCAGGACCCTTTCTCGTGTAAAGGGACTTGTGTCCATTTCTGCACCATTCTCATCCCTTGTACTCCCTACAGACCCATTACCCTCCTCTTCCTCAGTAATGACTGAGCAGAAATGCCTGTTCAGTATGTCAGCTTTACTGTTGTCCTCCTCCACGTGGCCCCCATCCTCCCCCTTCAGTCTCACTATCCCTCCCTTTGCCTTTCTTTTTTCACTTATGTACCTATAAAAGGTTTTGTCCCTACTATCCACTGATTTTGCAATGTGCTCTTCTGTCTGAACCTTAGATTCCCTTACTGACCTCCCTGCCTCCCTTTGCTTCTCCTGGTACTTCTCACTATGCCCTTCTGCCTGTGTCTCTTTGTATTCCCTGAATGCAATCTTTTTGGCTTTCACTTTCTTTTCTACCTCTTTGGAAAACCATAATGGCCTCCTCTTCCTTTTCCTGTTGCTAACCTGCTTAATGCATAATTATGTTGCTCTTGTAATCCCTGTCTTAAATACTGTCCACTGTTTCTCAACCCCTGATTCCTGCCCCATTCCCCTTAATGCCTCTTTCAAGTATCTCCCCATTTTCCCAAAGTCTGCCCCCTAAAATCCAGGATACATGTTTTTGTGTGGTTTGGTTCTGCTCCTTCTGTGATTTCAAACCACAGTGACTGGTGGTCACTGTTCCCTAGGTGCTCCCTCACTGTTACTCCCATCACACTGTCCCTGTTTGTGAGTACAAGGTCCAGTATTGCCTTCTGCCGAGTTGGTTCCATGACCAGTTGCTTGAGGAAGGCACCCTGAAGGGAGTCCAGGATAAATCTGCTCCTAGTTGATGCTGCTGCTGGGATGTTCCAGTCCACGTCTGGAATATTGACATCTCCAACCAGTACTACCTCACCCTTGTCTGCCATCCTTTGGATGGCTAGCATCAGCTCTCTATCTGTTTCTTCCTCCTGGGCTGGTGGTCTGTAGACCACGCCTGTGTGGATGGCTGGCCCCATTTTCCTTTCCAGCTTAACCCACAGTATCTCTTCCCCATTTTGTTCCTCCTGGATCTCTGTAGCCCTTGTGTCATTTTTCACATACAGTGCTACTCCTCCTCCCTTCCTACCTGCCCGGTCTCTTCTGAATATGTTGTAGCCAGGAATGGCCATCTCCCAGTCGTGGTTATCATTACACCAGGTTTCTGTGATGGCCACAATGTCCAGGTCTGACTACACCATGACAGCCTCCAGATCTTCCATCTTGTTGCTAAGGCTCCTGGCATTGGCACACATGGCTTTCCATGATTTGAACTCCCTAGACTGTTTAGCTGTTCTACTCCAGCCCTTTCCCTGGTTGTCCTTTATCCCTGGTTCTCCTTGCTGTCTGCCCTTCTGCTGATTTTTGCCCCTTTTCTGCCTATCCACCTCTTGGGCACTAATCTCCATCTTTTGCACACTGATATGTTGAGATATCCACTCCTCCGGTTCACTGGTTCCACTGCTAGCTGTGAGGAGTGAGCTAGTAGGTACCTTCCTTGCTGGTCTGCCACCCCCCTTGGCTAGTCTGAATGCTTGTCAATGTAGCATTTAAACTTATCATTGAGTGCTTGGATTCCCCTCCATGAAGGATGCAGGCCGTCAGGCTTTTTTTTTGAAATTCAAAATTTTATTGTGACAAAATCTCTTATCAGATACACTACACATAGGAAAAAACACACACATCTTGTTCTATCGTAGCTATGACACAATCAAATCAAGTCACAAATTTTCTCTCCCCAGCCCTCCACATTAACTAAACTGCCCCCTTCCCTAGACTGGCCCACCTCTACATCATGCCCTTAAGGAAGATCTGCTCACCCATCATCATCCCTCCTCCTGCTTTTACTCGGTCTGGCTACACCTAGAGAAGGTACAGCACTTGGAAAACGGCTCCAAATCATTTCATATATGTGAAACCTGTTGTCCCTTCCCACACCCAATTTCTCCATATTTAAATTGGACAACATCTCCTGTAACCATTCCATATACGTGAATTGGAGAGTCAGTCATCCAATGTCGCAAGACTACCTTTTTAAGCGCAGCATGAAATCAGGGCCATGTAAATCTACTGCCCTAAACATGATTCCAGAGTAATCCCCTATCAAACATATATCAAGGGTAAAATACTGATCAATACCAACAGTGGGTCTGCCCTCTGCTTAATCTCATCCACAACTGCATTATCGGTGGCACTCTCTAAAATATGATACAAGTCTCCACTGCCTGGACGACACCGAAACAATATTGGTCCGCCTACTACCCACCTTTATAACATCTGGAAGGGTCCAGAATAAGTTATTCAAGAGTGAAACTGCATCACCCTCAGCCTATCCTGTCTAACATACCTGTGCATCTGCTTCCAGACAACCTCCCAATCCTGCTCTTTGCTCCCCAAGCTCTTAATCCAATATCTAGGTTTGTGGTCCAATCCACAAGCACTTGATCGAGAAGTTCTTATATACTCTAGAGACCGCCATGTGGTTCCCACACCACTCTGGCGTAATGACTCAAACCACTTCCATCCACACGTCCCTCCGGAGATTGACTCTCACTCATACAACAATGAGTAACTTGGTATAATTTAAAGACCTTCTTGACTTCTATATTGTACTTTGCCAGATCACCCTGATTGGGAGTACACGCATTATCTTCCATTAGGTCCTCAATTGCAATCCTTCCAACTGGAAATCCATCTACCCAAAATCATTTTCCCCAATCCTCAAATTTGGATTTTGGCAGGGTTGATGCATGTCCCTATCGGGATATAACCAAGCTTACTACAAATCTGCCTATGTATACACAAAAGTTTTACTATTGGATTAGTAACCAACCTAGGGGCAACCTCCTGGGAGTGGAATGAGAACAGCAGCGATCGGATCCAATCCTGCCTCCTGATCACCTCTATCTCTAATCTAATCCTACGAGGGAACATAGGGCAAAGAGTCAAGTTTGCTGTCTGGAACCACCCATCTCAAGTATTTGCACAGATTACTTGCCCAGTAGTATAATCAAAATGTGGAAGTCTCAGACCACGGCTCTCCTGGGGGCAGCCAGCTTATTATAGAGCCCTGCGGGGTCTCTTTTCCTTTCAGATAAAGTCAGAGATTAATGAGTGCAGTTCACTAAATCAATTTAGGGTAGCAAAACATTAAGCATATTAGTGGATAAAATCCTAGACAAGATGTTCATTTTAACTATGCTAATCTGGCCTCAGAGCGATATCGGCAGCCCACTCCACCTTTGCAGATCCTGTTAATAATATTTCTAATAGCGTTCAGGTTTAGATTGACTAATTTCTGATCCGATCTGGCCAGATAAATACCCAATACTTCAGCATATACGGAGTCCACTGCATACCCATTTCCAACACCTCCGACCTACACTCTTATATTCAGCGGGAAAGATTTGGGTTTTCCCATTAATCCTGTAATTAGACAGTCTGCTATACTCTCCAATGATTTCCAGCACCGCTCGGATTGAGCTATTTGGCTTAGCAACATGCAGCAAGATGTCATCCGCATATGCTGAGACTTTAAGCTCCTGTGACCCAACTTTAATACCCATAATCCTGGAATCTAATCTCACTCTGGTGAGGAGAGGCTCCAGATACAAATTGAATAGAAGAGGCGACAGGGGGCAACCCTGCCTGGTCCCAGAATGAAGCAAAGAACTTGCAGAAAATACCCCATTGCAATATATCTTGGCCTTTGGGTCCCTGTATAAAGCAAAAACATGTTTGATAAATTGGGCCGTAAAACCAAATTTTTCCATAGTAATAGCTAAAAACTTCCAGTCCACTCTGTCAAATGCCTTCTCCGCATCCACTGACATCAACACACATGGGGATTTACAGTCCTTGGATACGGAGAAGACATGAGACAATTTACGCAGGTGGTCCGACGCCAGCCTGCCCTTCATAAATCCAACCTGATCATGATGAACTAGCCTGGGCATGACCCTGGACAACCTAGAGGCTAGAATCTTCGCCAAAATCTTGATGTCGTAGTTAATCAGGGAAATAGGTCTATAACTTGTAACTTTATCTAACTCCTTCCCTTCTTTCGGAATAAGCACTATCAGGGCTTCGAATAAATAACCATCTACATTATCCAGGGTCAAAATACTCTGAAATAATCTCTTTAACCCGGGGCATAACAAGGTCACAAAACTTTTGTAAAAATTAGGTGTGAACCCATCCGGGCCAGGAGCCCTATCATTGGGGAGCATTTTAATTGCCTCCAGAATCTCCGCTTCAGAGATGGGAAATAAAAGCTCTCTCCTTTGATCTTCTGATACCTGGGGGAGATTACAGGCAGATAAGAAGTCCTCTACTTCTTGCTTACTAGGCCTAGGGGTCATTGGGCTATATAAAACCTTATAGTAATCTTCAAATTCCCTGGCAATTTCCATGGGTGATGTTTTAACCGTTCCATCAACACTAGACGTGATACTCTGAATTATTCTAGATGCCTCCACTGCCCTTAACCTCATAGCCAAGAGCCTACCTGATTTCTCTCCCTGGTTCAGATAGAGGGCCTTGGTTTTCAGAATCGCATATTCTGCCCTCTCTCCCAGGATCCCTTCATACTCATGACGCAACTTAATTAGTAGCTCCCTAGTCTCCTCTGGTGTATTCTTTGACAGATCCTTCTCTATATCCCTAATTCTGTATCAACAAAGATCTAACCCTTTCCTCCCTCTTCCTTTTTCTTTCCGCCGCCAGCTTAATGAACTCTCCCCTCAACACACACTTTAGAGCACACCACCATAAATCTCCCCTAGTAATTAAATGACTATTCTCCATCTCATACTGCTCAATTCGACGTCCAACATACTCCCTTGTTTCTGCGGAACATAGTAATTGATTATTCAGCTTCCAAGACGTCTGTCTGGGAGTGTTAGGAGTCAAATTGAAGGAGCAATGAACCATGGAATGATCCGAGAAAATCCCAGGCGTAATATTACAGTTCACCAATCCTGACACCAACCCTCTACTCACCAAAAAATAATCTATCCTAGATCTAGATTTGTGGACCTCTGATAAAAATGTATATTCCCTACCAGAAGGGTTCAAGACCCTCCATGGGTCACATAATCCCAGATTATCAACCAAGTCCCTAATAGCTCTCTGAGCTGGCGATAGACCCTTAACTCGCTTACCGTCCTTATCCAGATCTGGAGTGAATGGCAAATTCCAATCCCCACCTAACACTATCGGAAACTGATGAAACGGACTTAAGGTATTTAATAGATCCACAAAAAACCCAGGAGAATCAGCATTGGGTCCATAAATACTTCCCAACACTATTCTTGTTTGGTTTAAAAGCCCTACAACAATTATATAGCGGCCTGCCGGATCCACGAATTCCTTCTCACACACAAAAGCCACATTCCTATGGATTAAAAGTGCTACCCCTCTACCCGCTGTACTAAATCCAGCCCCAAATATTTGACCGACAAACTGACATCTAAGTGTGTTTAACTCTTTATCAAGCAAATGCGTTTCCTGTAAACAAATTATCTGTCCCTTTAATAATTGTAAATGTTTTAATATTTTATATCTCTTTATTTTTTGCCTGACTCCCTTAATGTTCTATGTGCAAAACTCAAAAGGGCTACCCATACACCAGGTAATCCTCGTACCACCCTCTAATTACCTTCTCAGCTACACCTGACATCATTTCGGGACAAACTATTGGGTGAGCAGATCTTCCCAAACCTATCTTCTCTGATACCTTACTAATACCCCTCCCCCTCCTGCCTAACCTTCAATAACCCATAACAGTCCAACTACATCTATTATTAATACAACCAAGAACCTCCCACCGACACCCCCTTCCCAACACCCTCCTCCCTCCCTCCCAAAGACACTTTGGTCCATGACATCCATAGCTCCGCTAACTGTCCCTTCCCTCCATTTCCCCAGCAATATCATCAACTACTTAACCCCTTCAAACGAAACTTCCTATAAACCAGTATTCTCAAACAGCCCACCAAACCACGGCATAAACCAAGTAATTATTTCCAAAATACCCATTTCACAATTGAGTCCCCAGCCCCAAACCCCACCCCAGTACACACAATGTATTCCCAAAAGCAGAAGTACAATCAATTGGGCGATAAACAACCTCCATAAATCTATATTAACTTCACACTGTCTATAAAAGCAAAAAAAAAAAAAAAAGGGGGAGTGGGGGAAAACTGAAAAAATGTTTTTTGTAAATGTCTCAACAGAAGTAATCCAAGGCTCCATTAGGGATATATACTCCACGTGGAGCACTGCTAGAATCCAGTTCCAAAAGTGGTATCCATTCAGATAACTCCAAGTCCCACAAGCTCAGATCCAGGACCGGCTTTAATTCCTCCAGACCGTCACCGACAACAACAACGGTGGCATAAATTGTCCTATACCCAGATGCACACTCCGGCTCCTCCCTTCCAGCAAGATGCATCCCCATAACAGCTGTCATCCAAATGAGACCAGAGGACATCCATCATCAGAGGGAGGCATAGGATGCCCTCAGTCCACTCATGAGGAGGAACTTGTGCTTCTTTTAAATCCAGATCCATTTACCACAATCCCCACACATCCTCCTCAGGCAAAAAATTATATCGGTAGCCAGTACAGGATCAAAGATTTCCATCGACCGAGAGATCACACACCCTTGCACTAATCCAAAGAACAGGAACCAAATACGGGCAAGCTCTCACCCCTACAGAGACCCAGAGGCTATTTAAAGAGCTCCGGGAGGGCAGTAGCCAAACCTTTACTCGCTGCAGTTGCATCTTCAAAAGTAGACCACTGACCAGCCAGCAGCACCTGTAGTTTCGACGGATAGAGAACCTTGAACCTGATGCCTGCCGGAATCAATTTGGAAACTATGGGGTGATATTTCGCCCTCCTTTGTCTCACTGCCACGGGTAAATCTTGAGTGATCCTAATGGGGGTTCCCTTCCACTTCAGCTCCCTGATCTCCTTGGCCTTCATGATTACAAATTGACATTCCTGATAGTTCAAGAAGCGAATTATAAATACACGCGGGGGGGCACCTGATGCTGGAACCGCACGCAGCGCCCGATGAGCCCGCTCAATTGTGAACTTCTCACCGAAAGGCGTCAGGCCTACCAAGTCCTTGAAGAAGCTCTGGGCAAATAGAATTGGGTCGGCTCCCTCCTCACGCTCTGGTAAACCGATGACTACCAAGTTATTCCTCCGACTCCGCCCCTCTAGGTCCTCGATCTTCGCCTCCATCCTAGATATCTTGTGTCTAAGATTAATTATCTCCGGTTCTTGCTTCAAGAATCTTTTCTCCAAGGAGGAGACTTTCGCTTCGGTGTCCCCAGTGCGCCGTGACAGTTCTTCCAAGGCCAGCGTGACCGCTTTCAACTCTTCGGTCACAGTACATAACTCTGCACGGAAGGGCTTAAATTCAGCCAAAAACTGTGGTAGGGTCAGGGGCTCATTTTCTGGAGCTGGACTACCACTTTCGGAGCCTTCCCCTTCCGTTGCGACTCTCACTTTTTTCGGCTGGGCCTTAGCCGGAGAAACAGGCGGTGTGTGTCGAGGCGTGCTCCTTCTCATTTCAATCTCCATGTGTGCCCGAAACGCCACTAAACTTGTTCGAATAACTTATGAAACCCGCTGAAATCGAATTAAAGTCAATGGTTCCTCCAATATTAAGAAAAATTCTATTTTTATGCCGATAGGAGGCTGGAGGAGAGGGATCAGACTGCTTTCACAGAGCTGGCATCACGTGACTCCCAGGCCGTCAGGCTTGAACAAACCTCCATCCCTCCAGGTGGGTCCCCAGTCACCAATGAATCCAAACCCTTCCTCACAGCACCAGTTCTTCAACCATGAGTTAAAGTTCCTGGTGCATGCACCCCATGCTCTCCCATGCCTTTTGCAGGTAGTACTTCTGAGAAGGTGACAGAAGTAGCTACTTGCTTGAGACCCCTCCCCAATTTCCTAAACTCTTTCTGAACTTCCTTTGGCTCCCCATTTGCCAAGTCATTAGTGCCTAGGTGGATAATGACATCCAGCTCACCCTCCCGTCTTGCCTTCCCAGTGATCCACAGGATGTTCCTTCCATCCCTCCATGCTGTGGCACCTAGTAGGCACCTCACCTCCCTATCCTTCTCCTCCTGTGTTACTAGCTGGATCCCTCTTATGATGGAGTCCCCCACCAGGATTCACTTCCTCTTCCTCCTCTGGGGTCCACTGCTCTCCCCACTGAGGTCACCTCCTTGGCTAACCTCCACATCCTTTCCTTACACTTCTCTGGTTACCTCTATTTAGATGCCCCCATTTGCCAGTGTGGCATATGGGTTCTTGAGTGGAATAGGATCTGGGATGTGCCTCTGCCTGACCATCTTAACCCACCCTGAGACCACTGTCCTCCAAGTGCTCCTCATTCTCGGCATCCTTTGAGGCAGCGGCATTGGACTGGATGGTCTCAGGATAGGGGTGATGGTACTCCTGACCCAGTTTACTTCCTCTCTGAGTCTGGCTACCTCATCCTGCAGTCCAGAGAGATGCATGCAGATAGGGCAGCACCTCAGTGTCCAGAAGGTCTGCCTGAATATGGCTGCCCTGCAGCCACTGCATTGTATCACTCCCCACATTATACTGCAATTATACTGTTATTCCACTACTTGTCTGTTACTGAAGCTCTCCTAGTTCCCTTTTTATTAATTTACTGTCCTAAAAATACTGCCACTGATCCTTAGATACTTTTCTTTTAAAAAATAAAAGAAATAAATGAATCAAAACACTTGTGATGAGCGTGGGCTTCTTCCCCTTATACCCCTCCTACTCCACACCCCCTACTATTCCCTGTGTTTAGCTCCTGTCAATCAGATTTAACAGGGCATATAATTAAGAGTTGGGGGGGGGAGGAATTTGCAGCAATTAAAGACAGCAAAGAAATACACCACTAAGTTTTAAATTTTCAACAGCCCAAAAACAATTCTAAGTAAAGACAGCAAAGAAATTACAGTGTCACTAAAAGCCCACAATCTAAGTTTAATAACAAAAATAGCAATTACCAGTTAATGTAACGCACTGAAATGAATATGTTTCCCTCCCCTTCTAGCTTCTTCTGAGAAAACAAAAATCACTTGCTACCTCAACTCTGACTAATCCCCACCTCCAGTTATCACATAGCTGAGGTCAGAGGCCAGACAATTAGCACCTCTCACTCAGACTACAGGGCAAGTCAGACAAGCCAAGACTACATCTGCAGCAATTAAAGACTGCAAAGAAATAAACCAAATTACCTTATGAATGTGCCATCAACCTTTGCTCTGTCAATGGCCTATCTATTCATACTCATCCATATTCCTCCCTTATGCCCATCCCATGACTGTTTGAAGCCCTGCACTGTACTCATATCCACCACTTCCTGGGGTAGGCCATTCCATGCATCTACCACCCTTTCTGTGAAAAAGAACTTCCTCACATTACCCCTTAATCGGCCTCCCTCTAATCTCATGCTGTGTCCTCTTGTCCTGCTATTTTTTTCTTATATTGAAATGTGTTAGAGTCTTTCACCTTATACACTATAGACTGAAACATCCACATACACTATATACTGAAACAAATATATTATACACCAAAATGGACTACGTTCTTAAACTATCCATCCCCCCACCCCCTCCCCCTTGAATGGCCTGCCCCTGCACTCATTTCCTGTTGCATTCAGTTAGCTGCTGGCTTGATTAGAGGATGTCCAAAGCTGCAGAGCAGAAGGTAAACAAAACAGGGTATCTCTTATTCTAAGTCTTTATGGGGTTTTCCATCTTGTTTTGCTATATGCCTTTAATCAAATTTCAGAACATTGTGATATGACAAGAAACCTTTAGAACTAATTTAAAATGTTGTAGTTTATTCTTTTAAATAAGTGCTGCCCTCATTTACTGTTAAAATACATTTGTATGGGAAGGCAATACGTAGGATATTCCTAACATATCACTTTCATATCATATAAACATAGGGAACTGCATGCATTTTTTCTAAATTAAAGTTTTGATCAGATTTACGTGTAATTAAATATGATGTTAGTCCAGCAACTTATCTGAGTTGAGTGCTTGGAAAGTAATGCAGAAGCTGTGATAGTGTAAGGTAGGTAAGGTAAAATTTATTTATATAAAGCACCCTTCCTAAGCTCAGGGCGCCTTTTCAAAAGCCAAACACTTTCCTAGTTTATGCTCTACTGAGTTAGTTTTGATTTAGTTTTTGCTTTTATTTGAATGTTTTATTTAATTAAGGTTCTTGGTTAAGAAAAAAAAATATATATATATAGATTTTGCAGCAATCGCTAAGGGCTCAGTTCTCATCAGGAGCTCAGCTGGCATATGCTTAATTTGCACATTTCTGTTCTGAATAACTTCACTGTGATGCCTCACTGGTGGCACTCACAGTTCCTAACCTCCCCATACATATCTGTGGAGCACTGCAAGGTGGACAGAGCTTTGTCAGGCACTTGGTCTCCACTAATAAATCTGCCCTGGTCTAGCCACATAATGCATAGTTACACTGTTTATATTGTATGACTGTATTATTAAGTTTGAGATTCCAAAACTGTGTTTTATTTATTTTCCCATTGAGTTGTTTATCTTCTAGATCACCCTCTGACCCACTTGCACACTGACCTGTCCATCCCCATCACGCAAAATCACCAGGACATACCTGCTCCGAGATCTCCCATGGCCTCCCCACTATCCCAATGGTGGGGCCAGGAGGGAGAGGGTCATTCACAAGGAGACACATATTCAGACAGGAACAGAGTCTGGTTAGTAATGCAAAGCCTGTGGCAGATTGCTGGATTTTTCTGCCATTTGAGGTTTTCTAACTTTGGTTTATCCCCTGGGCAGCCAAGCATGCAATGATGCCAATCCAATTAAAGGCAAATACTGCTTTATGCTTGCCTGAGCCTGCCCCTTATGCCACTCTGATGCCTTGCCAGCCTTTCTCACCTAGGCGGCTGTTAGAGAGCAGTCCCCGAGATGCTCAATCATATCTCCCACCACCTAACCCCTGTTTGACCCGGGTCCTCCCCCAAAGCCAGGCCACTCACATGGAAGGCAGTACATCTACCATCAAGCCACTAACCCAGCCCACCAGACTGTAATTTTATTAGTAAATTAAAACAGCACTCAGATGAAAGAAGACATTGTATTTTAGCTACAGTTGCTATAAATATTTTAAGACGCATCAAAATGTTTTGAAATTGGATAAAAGTTTTCCAAGGAAAATAACATAAAAAAAACCCATAAAGATACAGAATAAGATAATCCATTTTTGTTTACTTTCTGCACCTTAAGAGGCATTGGCAGGGAATTTTTAGTCAATGAGGGCCTCATTTTCAGAAGATTAGTGCAGTGCTAAACATCTAAGTTCCATGCCATGTGGGAAAACAGCATGATTGAACAGGTGCCATATACTTAGCAGCCCCTGATGCTAACCTGATGATATGCATGAATGTATGTACAACTGCGGCCATGCGGATGAGGGATCCCCTACTGCATACAGCGCACAGTGCTATTTAAAAGGTTTTGAAAGTTCTTAACAACTGAAATTGCAGTACTGTTTACTGCCTCCAAAACTCCTGCCCTCATTTGTGCACACAGTGGTGCATATTGTCACCCTATCCCTGGTCACCACTCTCATGCTCCCAAGTAGTACACCAGAATGATTCTTGGCATCTAAAGGTTTCACACCCCTGATCACAGTTTAAATGGCACCAGTTATTGTAGTAAAATGATCCTTGGTGTCTAGTCTCCCCCCAAAAAATTGCCATTCAGATGACCTGATTATTATAATAATATGGGTATAGAATTTATTCATTTACTTAATCACATATTTAAAAGTTTCACCAGGAAAGACATACTAAGCTGGGAGCTCATTTCCAGATGTACCTTGGAGGAAGGGGAACTTGTACAAATGGGGTTTAGGTAGCACTAGCATTCAAAATACATAACATACATGTTGGAAGACTATTGACAGAGCAGAGGAGAGTGGCACACAATCACAGATTACATTGGAATAATAATGCAAGACGTGAGAACTTGAGTGACAAACAAACAATCAACAATGCATGTACAGTGCAATCAGGAGCCACAAACATATGCTGGTGCTCAAATACAGAGCAGTTTAAATCAACACTAGTTATAAACATTTGTGCATAATGCCTAGAGTGGGAGAATAAGTGCCTAAATTATAGCTGTACCTAAACTGAAAACAAGTCATAGGAGAGCAGGAGGGAAAATGTATTAACAAGTGCAGGAGGGAGAGGTAAAACCTCTGAAGTGGTTTGAAAGGATCCAGGGGAGGGAGGTTACTGGTGAAAGGCTGGGGCGAGGGAGTTCCAGATTTTAGGGAAGCAGTGGTTGAACATGGCTTTGCTGATGGTTGTGAAGATTGAAGGGACTGCTAGGGTTTGAACATTTATGCTTCTAAGGGTATGGCTGTAGGGGGGATGGAGAGGTAGGAGGGTAGGGAAACAAACCAGAATTTGCCCACAAAGCTGGCACAGTGGGCATGGTGTCTGTCCACAAGAGAAGAAAAGAAGATACATTTATACATAGAACAGTGATGTGTCCTAGGAGGACCGTCAACAGTGTAATAGCAGAAATAGTTGAAGAGTGTATCCAATCTGGCAAGGGTAGTGACTGGGGCTGCACTGTAAACCATATCACCATAATAAAAGATTGGGAGGATCATTCTCTGGATAATAGCATGGTATGCTGGAGGTGAGATAAAGTCACAGTTTCTGTAACGTGCACCAAATTGGGGTGCAGCTTTTTGACTATAGCATCCACTTGTTCAGAAATGTTTAGGTTCTGGTCTAGCCAGATACCATGATACCTAAAGGTGGTAACAGCCTCCACAGGGGAGCCATCCAGGGTGTGGAAAGTGGGAAGGGGAGAGAGCCTAGAGAGTCTGTGCCTTGTGCCAAAGGACATGGAGACATTCTTCTTGGCACTGAGGAAAAGCTGATTTGTGTGCAGCCAGGGATGAATTTGATCGAAGGCCAGCTGGAGTCTGTGGACCTACTGTGAAGAGGACTGTGTCTTCTGTGTGCATGTAAATGGGTGCAGACAAGCATATGGAGGGGAGATCATTAAGAAAAAAGGAGAAACGTAGTTGTCCTAACACAGATTCTTGTGGGAACCCAGTCAGTAGATACAGGCAGAGAGGAGAGAAGGGGTCACCAATTTTGACTGACTGGGATCTACTCATGTGGTAGGAGTGGAACAGCCAAGGGCTGAGTCGGAGAGGCCTGCAGCCTGGAGTTTGGCTAATAACTGGTGTGGAAGACAGTGTTGAATGGTTTGGCTAGATTGATGATGATAGCAGAGGTGAATAGGCTGTGATCCATACCGCTGTGGATGGATTTGGTGAGCCTGAGCAGGGAGATGGTGGTGGAGTGATTCTTGTGGAAGTGAAGACAGACTTGTAGTGGGTGAAGAAGGAAGAGGAGTCCAGAAAGGGAGAGAGCCGTGACAAGACAATTTGTTCCTGTATTTTGGAAGGAGGAGAGAAATTAGTCAGTAGCAGATGGGTCACCACCTTTTGGAAGAGGAGAAACAGTGGCAGTCTTCCAGTCAGCAGGGATGAAGGAACAGCAGAAAGAGAGTTTAGGGAGGTCAGCCAATTGGGAGGAGATTGCAGAAGAAGAGAAATGGAGGAGCTTGCTATCCAGGCCATCTGGGCTCCTACCCTTGGAAGGTTTAAGGACAGGAAGGGTGTTGGTGATGGAGGATAGAGTTACTGGAGAGAATAAAAATAGAGGGAAAGAAGGAGGTGACTGTCATGCAGGCTGGCAGGGGTGAGAGGAAGGCGAGGAAAGGGAAGCGGGAGGAGAGGAAAGGAGAGTGGAAGTTCAGGTGATAAAAAAAGGAATTAAACCTCTGTGGTGATGAAGGAGAGGTTAGAGATAGGGGTGTCACCCACTTTGAGGACAGGCAAAGGGGATTGAGTGGGAGGTGAGAAGAGACTGTGGCAACCTTCCAAAATTTAGACAGGTGACCAATGTTGGCACTGAAGGTGGATGTAAAATACTTATCCCTGGAAGACTGAAAGGTCGATGTACTAGGGGCTTGTTCTGTTTCTCCTTGTCAATAGAATACATCTGTATTTTCTTATTGCATCAAATTCCAGGAGTGCTGGCCTTTTTGTTTATTGGATGTAAAATACTCACCTTTGGCAAGCCTTTTTTTCCTGGTACAGGTGTTGCAGAGGTGATAATAACTCTGGAGGCCATGTGGGATGGGTTATGTTTATTTTCTGTCCAAGCCAAATCATGCACTTGTAAGCAAGCTACGAGATCGGCCATGATCTAGGGTAGGTGGGGTACATTTTTGTTCCTGTGCCAGGGGGGCATGGCAGTCCCATGTTTCAATGAATTTCATTTTGAAATACATTGGCATGGAGTCAATGGAGAAGGCCAGTGAGATAGGGGACCAATCAGAGTGGCTTAGGTCACAGTGCAAGGGGGTGAGGTCCAGGAATTTGAAGGAAAATATAAGCAGTGTTCTGGTGGGTTTGAGGAGGCTTTAGTTGAAAGAGAAGCAGCAGAGGGTCATGATTATGGTGTCCAATCAGAATAGAGGGAGGTCATAAGTGGAATGCTACAGGGATCCATCCTGAGTCTTGTCCTCTTCAATATGCTTATCAACAACATTTGAGAATGAATCTGTGGCTGTGTCTCTTTGAAGATGATACTAAGCTCATGGGAGGGTAGATAGTGATGGGGGAAGTAGGAAACTGCAGAGTGACATGTAAAGAGTAGAGAGGTGGCCTAAGGTTTGGCAGTTGAAATTCAATGCCAAAAAGTGCAAGGGGATTCACTTAGGGAACTAGAACCCCAGGACAGAGTACTGGATAGGAGGGGTAGAGCTGAGCACTACAGCTGAGGAAAGGGACCTAGAAGTCATCATTAGTGACTCTCTTAATCAGTTAAGCTAGTACAGTAGGGCCTTTAGTAAGGCAATTAGAATGCTAAGATGTACCAGAAGGGGTTCTGATAGTAGAATAAAAGAGGTTTACTGCCTCTTTGTAGATTGTTGGTGAGGCTATGCCTGGTGTACTGTGCCCAGTTCTGAAGACCTAACCTCAGGAAAGATAAAGATAGCCTGCCAACTGTGCAACAAAGGGTGAACAGGATGATTCAGAGCTGACAGGATAGATCTTATGAGGATCTGCTCAATTCATTGAACATGTCTTCACTGGAGACCAGACAAGACAGGAGTGATATGATAGAGACCTTTAAGTTCCTGTAAGGAATAAACAAGGTGAACAGAGAAGAGCTACTTAACATGCATAACAGTTCAACGACAAGGGGCACAAGTAGAAACTGATGGGAGGGAGGTTCAAGAGGGATATTAGAAAGTTTTATTTTCCAGAAATGGTGGTTCAAATGTGGAATAGTTTGCCAACTGAGATGGCAGGCACCAAAACCATAAATGGTTTCAAGCATGGCTGTGACAAACTGAAGGGTATAATGGTTATTCAGGCTGATAGTAGTAGGGTGGGGAATAGGGGAGTGGATAGTGAAGGCTAGTACCCTGTATGGACAGTAAGTCCCAAGGTTTAATAGGGAACTAGGGGAAGACTGGATGTACCATTGTTTTTTTTTTCTGCCAACATTGTCTATGTTTCTGTGTTTCTATTTTCCCATGATCCCTGATATCTAGTAGCCCCACCCCAGTTGCAAATCTGAGCTCCCTCCCAAAGCCATCCAACCAGGTCCCTCCACCCCTCCCCATTGGCCTCGCATTTAAGTGTTAGTGGCTCAGCAAATAGTACACTCACCTCTGAGGCTGGGAGATCAGAAGGCTGTGGGTTCTATCCCCACACCAGGCACTTGGGTTAATATCCCAATACTGACACTGCAGTGCAGCATGAGGCGGATGCTGCACTCCTCAGGTACTGTCTTTCAGATGAGACATTAAGTCGAGGTCCCATCTGCCTGTTCTGGTGGTAGTTCAGGTGGATGTCAAAGATCCCATGGCACTTCTCAAAAAGAGTAGAGGATTTTTTATTGATAAAACACATATTGCATACATAATGTCATAAAATCTGAAATTAGAGTCACATATTCAATAAAGGGAGAAAAGAAACTGGTACACGGAGAAAGGTTGGGGGAAACAAAAAAAACCCCATAAACTTAAAGGAGAAAAAGAAAAAAAACAGTCAAGAAAAATATTCCATACAAAGGTAAAATAATAACTCAATATTATTACTTCAAATATAGATAGCATTATAGCCTATTTTTTCTATTTGAATTGGTAATATCTAAATTAAAGAAACTAACAGAGAGAAACAAAACATGTTCTTTATAATCAATAGAAAGGCTATATATCACCTGCCTGATTATTTCCCTTAATAGTCTCCCTATTTCCTTATTTATATTTAATGAAATATTGAAACCCTTTCCACCATTTAAAAACTTTGTTCGAAGAGTGCAAACCTAAATCTTTGAAATGCATTTTCCCCATTGCTTGAGAAACTAGATGGCTTAACACGTCATAAGGCATTTGCCTTTGATGTATGACCCATTGGCACCTATCTTGCCATAAGTAAAACCGCAAACAACAGAAAAAAATCATGAGAGTATCCTGATGACACTGTGATAACCATTGAGAATAGTTCCCTATCATTAAAATGTCATATGTTAGGCTATTAAGCCAACGCATATTCCACTGTGAAGCTAAAAAGAATCATAAGTGTTTCGAATATGAACAAGGTATTAAAAAAGTTCCATAGATTCCTCCTTATCTATGCACTCTGGGTATGGGCAATTCCTTTCTGCTAGCACTTTATGCTTAGCATTCCCTCTTATATTTAATTTTCCACATACTGTGAACCATGCGTTTTCCCACATTTGTGAAGGGACTCTCTCATTCGTAAGTTGTTTCAACACTAAAGGGTTGAAACTGGAAGGACAATTTTTAAAACTAGGTTCAGTAGGGTATATCCCATCTATAACTTCCTGATATAATTTTTTCCCTGTACCTTGTGAAATTGACAGTTTTATTATGTTCCATTTATAAGGTTTTTGTGCTGCAGGCCGAAAATAATCTAGTATATGTAAATGAGTGTTTAATTTGGGAGCCATATTATGTCATGCAGTAAAAAATCATCCTAATGTTAATTTCACCCAATGATGTGCAGTTGAATTTGTTGGAGATAAGCCACTTTTGACTGAGAGAAAAACAATGTATGTAGGAACACTATAGGTTCTATCAATCCCAACCCCCCCAATTTTTTATCTAAATAAGTATAGCACCATTTGATGGGATTTAGTTTATTGCTCCATAACATTTGAAGAAAAATTCCATATATTTTCATTTCCAACTGTACAGGAGGTGGAAAAATAGTAGCCACATATTGCAATTGAGGTATAATAAATTGTTTCACAATCTGAATTCTCTTCAGTTTTGATAATTTCAAGTGTCTCAACCTCTGTTTCTTGCAATTTACTTTGCTCAAGGAGATCTCCCAATTGCCCTGAGGAAGATTCTGAGGTCCAAAAAGGATACCTAGAATTTTAATGGGCTCTGTAGTTATTGTTATGCCCCACATCTGACAAGGGATGTGGCTCTCTCTACCCACAAAAAGCCCTTTACTATTCAAATAATGCAGTTTTGTATTTGAAAATTATGCATACAGGTTCAGTTCTTGTAGAAAGTATTGTAGTTGGTTGTGATCAGCAAAGAACCCACAGATATCATCTGCATATGCTTGCACGAATAAGGTTTGCTGATTCCCCGGTCCTGTCAAACCCTCCCATTTGGCCCTCTCAGTTAACCATCTTAATAATGGGTCCAATGAATGAATATATACTGTATATGTATATATATATATATATATATATATGAGGGGAGTTAGGGGACATCCTTGCCTAACCCTGGTAAAATTCTGAAACCCCTCTGTCACTTGCCCTTTGATGAGTGGCCGCACTTGAACTATGGTATGCATCAGTTGTATTTGCTTAATTACAATAATGGTACCCCATATGCGTTTAGGTTTGTGAGCAAAAAGTGATATAATACCCTATCAAATGCCTTTTCTTAGTGTACAGAAATTATACATCCTGCAGTTCCTGAGAATGTTAAATGTTCAATTACATCTCTAATAATCATAAGAGTTTTTTGAATTTTCCTATTAGGAAGTCCACAAAATTGTTGCTGTGAGATTACCAAATTGGCATATTGTTTTAATCTGTTATTCATGATATGAGTCAATATTTTATAATCTGTATTTAGTAAGATGATTGGGGCCAGATATTCAAAACTTTGCCCCGGGGCTAAATTAGCACTGCCCGGCAGGCAAACTTAGCCCAGAGCACAAAACAAGCCATATTCAAAAGGAATAGCCGGCAAACAGCTTCTGAATACAGTATGGAATGAGGCTGCAACTGGTTGGGAGTGCAGGGCAAACTTAGCCCTGGAATAAGACAGCTCTGAATATGGCAACCAGGAAGTGCAAACCACAACAGCAACACAGTGCACAGCGATGTGAAGGTAGGTACAGATGAACTATGTGGCCAATGTGTGTGCCAGCAAATGCGTGGACCCAGTACAGCTGCAGGCAGCAGCATATGTGAAAGTACAGTGTGCAAAACTGTAAAATATTCCCTGAACTGTTAGCGCAGAGCTAACACGTTTGCGTGGGTTTAGCGCAGAGCTAAACCTTAGCCCGGTGCAAACACGTTTGCCCAGCGCTAAACTTTGCCATATTCAAAAGTGACATGCAAATGAGCCTACTTAGGTAGTCTGTGGGCAAACATCCAGATTAGTATCTCATTATGCCCTGATTTGCATGCAGTTTGCACCAGGCTAACTGTTTAGCCCTGCGCTAAACCCGCGCAAATGTGTTAGCACTGCGCAAACAGCTTGGGGAATATTATACAGTTCTGAACACCACTCCACATGCTCTGCTGCCTGCAGCTGTACTGGGACAACACAGCATAGGCACAGATGGTGGTGGTGCTGCATGCAACTGTCACATTGTAGGTCATGCTACAGTGCACAGCAGAAACTACAGTAGCAAGGGGGCCAGTAGTGTGTGGACACAGCAACGCTTATGGTGTGTAGGGCAGTGATGATGACTGCACTATACAGAGTGAGAGGCCCAACCTGCAGGTGTTTACTGACAGTGGACATTACTGTTACACTGTTGTGTAACCACAGATGCTGCACCTCTGGTGTGGGATGCTCACAGTGACATATACATGTCCGGCTTTGTGTGCTATGGCAGTTGTACAGCTGTGCAGTATGTGGCCGGGGGGGCATATATTATCCGAAAGGCACACTGGTGTTGGGGTATTCCCAATACTGGCCCATGTGGACTGCATGATGTGTCCCAGCCTTGTGGCCACACCTGGTCTGTAGCACAGCCTCCCCACCCATACATGCTCCCCTCAACATCCTCCATGCTCACAGTACTGCATGTGTATGCTGGCATCTGTTAGTGTCCACAGAAATGTGGTCCATGGGTGTGTGCTGTATGGCCACACTGCCATGCTGTCCACTGGTGGCAGGGTCACCACTTACTGCCTGGCATTGCTGGGACTGGTGGCAGATGATGGCATCATTGTGATGCCATCAGTTAGCAGCATGCTTCCTCTATGTTTGGCTTTATCTATGTGTCATATTTATTTGTTAGGGTCTTGCAAAACCCACACTAAATCCATGCAAACACCGTGCAAAAAGTCATAGTGTCATGCAAAGCTGATTGCCCAGGGTTAAGACAAGCTTTTCCTGGGCGGTAATGTGCACCGAGCTAAGTGTCGCGCTAAGTCACGCCATAAAACCATTAGCGGCTAGTCGCTGAATATAGCATTGCGCCTGTATTCATGCCAGTTTGCCCTTGCATACATTTATACCTTGCCCAGTGCTAATGTAGTTTGCCCGCGTTATTTGGCCTTTTAAATAGACCCGCGCTTATCCCGCGCTAAACCTGCGCAAACGGTTTTTGCCCAGACCAAAGTTTTGAATATCTGGCCCTTAGTCTCCAGTTTTGTATTTTAGCTTTATCTCCTGATTTAAATAAATACACTAATAAACCTTCTGTAAAGGATGGGTACATTGTGACAGAGTTAAAAAAGTATCTATACACCTGTTCTAAACAGATAGCTAGTTCTGATGCAAAGACTTTATAAAACTTATCTGGAAGTCCATCTAAACCTGGCGAGGTGTCATTTTTTTAGTGACTATATCGCTGTCTCTATTTCAGCTAATGTTATATTGTGTTGTAGTTTTAGAGCTTCTTCTGGAAATGTGGCGATGTGTATTCCTCATAAAAAACCTTGAATATCTTGTTCTGTAGTAGATTTGTTTGGGACAAGAAAGTGATAATTCTGTTTAATTATGTCCTCTATATCGATTACAGCTTCTACCTTCTTCCCATCCTGATTGATTAAATATTCTATGTTCTTTGTATCTTTAAGTTTTTTACAAGCCTCGAAAGGGTCTCCAACTGGTGTTTTCTGAGTCCCACTATATAGCATTGCATGTATTGTTTTTCCTCTGTCATATTGATACAGTTACATTTCCTGTTTCAGTTTATGGATTTGGTCAGTATAATCATGTTTAGAAGAATAGGTTAAAGTACAGAGTCATTGCAAGTGCCACTTAAGGATACATATGTCAAAAATGTATCATTTCCTGTTTTTTCCCCTGGTTTTTCGACCAGGCTTTCAAATCCATTTTTGTTTCTATCCACCATTCTCCTATGTCAGTGTGCAAAAACTGAACAGACATTCTAGCGTTAAGTAGGATTAAAATGCGTGTTTTCACTTGTGGGTCTGTCAGCACTTGAAATATTTAATTTCCACCTATTTTTGATTTTGGGGTTCCCCACAATATCTGCAAACTTCAAGACCAACATTAGGTGATCTGAAAATTCTATAGGTACTATATTCAGTGACCCTGTGGGTAAATTTGGTGAAATAAACATATGATCTATTGTCATGTTATACCTATTTCGTGTGTAAGTAAATTTTGGGTTGGTATTATATATGCTACAATCAATTAACCTTGCTGTACTATCACTCTTGTCAATGTTTTGGAATCACAATAAATCTTTTGTCTCTTCCGCTGCATCTTCTGTTTCTGCTGTATGTCACAGTTAGTCACTACAAAAAATATTTTGTAAGATGTAAGAAGGTATGGCTGTATGATTTTTAATTGTGCAACCCGTTCAGCTTTCGTCTGTGGGCTGTATATATTAATAAGATGGCAACCTATATCTTTCCATATTCCATCAATAATGAGAACCCTGCCTGGGATAAGATCCATAAGCTTGCACAGTGAAAAATTGTAAGAACCAAATAAAATTCCCACCCCGTCTGCACAGTCAGGACCGAAGGACTAGTAAGAGGGTCCCCATAGCCATTCTCTCTTAAAAGTCATCACCTGTTCACTAGACTACATCCAAGTTTCTTGCAAAAAGAAAATATCAATTTTATATTCATGAATGTAATTAAAAACAGCCTGCCTTTTCACATTATTTAACAAACTGTGAATGTTTAAAGATCCTACAAGCAAAGAAGCCACAAACATGGAAAAAGAATAAACAGCTATACAGTTTTCTTTCTTTTCTTCTTCTTTTTTCCTTTATAATCTCCCTGCTCCAAACTCTTAGGGGGATGATCTAACCACATTTTTTGAGAATCAGAATGACCATGATCCATTTCTGAATCTCTCTCATCTGTGAACAAGGCTGCGTAGCTGTTATTGCACTCAAATGGTACAGGGGAAGGGGTGTTTTAGGTTTCATGTTCCTGATGGAACGCCTCCTGGCCAATGGAAGTAGCACATGGGGGAGGTTTGAATGTCCTCCTTCAGTTGTGTCAGGGTCCTTATAACAGATAGGGATTAGTATTGCTGGGCCAACAGAAATACCAGGTATGGGTTCCACTGTAAGAAGGGCCTGAGATATGTCATCAGATATTGCAATGAATTCTTCTTCATCTGTGGGGGGGGGGGGGATTGGTATGAAAACAGAAGAAGAATGTTGAAAATGAGGAGTTGGTGCTGCAGCTATGTCCTGTGCCTGTTGGATCAAAAGTTCTGGACTAATATAAGTTGTTTTGCTTTTTGCCATCCAAGGGAACTCCCCCAAAACATGTCCATATTCCCCACACAAATCAGATTTTGTATGATTGGCACATCGAATTGTGATGTGGCCAATCTCTCCACAATTATCGCAGTGGGCCTTATCACACATGCTAGATAAATGGGTCCTAGAGCCACATTTATAGCAGGCTCTAGGTTGCCCAGCATAGAAACACACTCCCCGATCCCTTCCAAGCATGAAAGAACTGGATATGTGCTCTATACCTGTATCATTTTGTCACAGCTTGACTTTGTACTTCCAGCGCCCCCGTCCAGAACATCTCTGTATCTAAAATGGCTTCTGGGTCACTTAAAATGTCACACCTTTGGGATAATCAGTATTTAATGTCCTACACATGGACCTCCTCATTCCGAAACATCACTGTAACATATTTGATGAGGGGTTTGGTCAGTGGGATTACCAAAAAGGGGGTCCATGTGGGGGAGAACTTCCCCTGAGAATAACGTTCCCAAAATAATTCCAAGGCATAAAAAGTTCTAAAACTAACGTTGTAGTTGTCCTCCCCCAATATATTAGTGAAAGCATAAACTTCCCTGGGTGAAAAATGCAGTGAATCTTTAAAAGATTATTCCCCACAAATTGCCTGTCAGGTCTATCCACAAGCCCCCCCTTTATATTGAATACAGATGGTATTCCATCTAGGGGACACCTCTTTCTTCGTTTTTGTAAAGAGATCTGAAAGAAGAGGCTTCTGTGACGGTTCATTTGAAAGAGTCACTTTTTGGTCAGATATTAGTTCTTTTGCAGCCATAAACTGCTCAGGTTGCTGCGGTATAGTCACTTGCAGTTTTACTGCACCCTCCATTGGAAATGACAAATCCTGTGGGGTAATGTCATTACACCCTAAGGTAGTATCCGTAGTTGTATGTGGCACTTTAGGTGCGCCTCTCAATATTACTGGAATTTCCTGAGCTGGCAAATGTGGCCTCCACTCTGGAGAAGCCTGTTAAATGTTTAAAGCAGGATCCCAATCTGGGTTTGGCAACCAGTTCCTACTACTTGTTTGCTTCCATCCTGCTTTATTTTTTGCTTTTTGGGGAGTCCATAATTCACCGGTGGAAATTGGTAAAGGGAAGTTAGCAGTTAGCCTGGTTTGCTATATATAGTAATTCCTTGTCTTTATGTAAAACATCATGCTGTTCAGTGTCAAAAACAATGTGCCTGTTAGCTAAAGTCACTGCAGCTGGTTTTTCTTTTAAATCTTCAGTTTTCCCCAATTTTACATTCACCCTTTAGCAGAAAAGGAAAAAATCAGCACATTCCTGAGAATCATTATTTATTTGATATTTAATGCTTTGCCATTCATGCAAAAGATTCACTTTACTGGGTAGCAACGTGGGTTGTTTAGAAACAAAGCCAGCTGCCATTGTCATGGTATCCGAATTATGTTCCACTGTCCCACGTTCTCTAACTTTTTCAGATTCCCCCAGACCTATCTGTAATCCAGCGGGTTGTTCTAACAAGGCTGGCGAGTCTCCCGTTTTTAATACTTTTGCCATTTCCACTGTATTTTCAGGCTCTTGGCATGTGACTATAACTGCACTAGAGCTGCCAGCCTATAAATTTCCTTCATTACAACTTTTAGGGTTACTGTCTGTGGGAAAATCAGTCAGATCGTGTGACTCACCTGGCCCTGTCGGGGCCTTTAATGTAACTGCGTCAGCTGGCGTAATGACAGGTGGGTCTGCAATCATGACTGGAGATGCCTCCATGTGTATTTTGGCAAGCTGTGCAGTAAGTTTTTCCTGCACCCTGAGATGTTGGTCCTCTTTCTGCTGCATTTTAAGCATCACTTGCTCTGCTGTCAATTTTCCTTCTGTTGCAGCAAGATGCTTGGCTCCTGCAGCCAAATCTTCCATAGAAAGGTACACATCTGTAATTTCATCGTCTGATTCCTCAACCTCCATATCCACCAATAAATCACTGTCAGCCTCTTGCAAGTCCAAGGCAGGAGAGGAGACCAGGTCCCCCACCTCTATTACATCCATGCTCTCTGGAGTCTCACTCCAAGTGGCCATTTCCTTAGACCATGAGGCCCCTACAGCACAGTAGGGGAATTGCTCCAGTGTCCTGGTCAAATTTCCCCCTTTCACTAAAAATACTACCAACAGCTTAATCTGGTTCAGTTTCCGTTAGTTCCCATCTGTATCCCACTCCTCCCCCAACCCTCAGTCACCCCTGAAAAATAGACTTCTAGTCTCAGTGGGCCTACCAGGTCAACAAAATTCATTAAATAAATAAATTTACCCAAGATTGCAGCCACCTCCCTGTGACTGTGATAGGTACAGACTCTCAACTCATTACCTTGGCTGGCCACTGTCTGTGTGAAAGGGAGTGAGTGTGCACCTACTGTTGAACATCTGTTGCTATAGTACAGTAGGTGTGTGCTCACTCTCTGTCACTCAGAAAGTGGGCAGCTGAGGTGGCAAACAGAGGGGCTGGGCCTGTCACTGTCACAGTTGGAGGGATTGGCAGCTGAGGTAATTTATGGGCCACCATGGGGAGAGGGGTAGAAGGACCTTAATGGGTGGAATTTAGAGGTGGCTCAGACTTGCAGTCAGGGTGAAGAAGATGCCAGGGATCTTCTTAATATATTAATCAGGAGCATCTGAATGGTGATTGGGGGTGGGGAAATACTACATGCTGAGGATCATTTTACTAATTGGGGTCATCTGAATGTGACTGGGGGGAACTACTAGATGGCAGGGATCATTTTATTATAATTCAGGGGCATCTGAATGGCAATCAGGAGGTGGGGATTGGCACTGATCTGTGCAATTCCTCCATGCAGTCATGCACAGAGGCATTGTCTTTAGATGTTAGTTAGCCCATATGGGCCAGCAAGTGTCCCATTAGCACCTTTTCCACCCTTTGGACTTAGCATGCTGAGAGTTGAAAATGATTCATGGGGTAAAGGTGCTATCCTATATGGAACATGCTGTCTCCCTTTGCTCCTCTGAATCCCTGTCATACTGGAGACTGTGATTGTGCTTCGTCATGTCACAGCAGGCTATCCAGTGGGAACCAGCGATCACTGTACAGTATGGTTCAACATTAAAATGGGTGCAGAGGCAAGCCACAAAAAAATGAGGGCCCTGGACTTTAATAGGTTGGATTTTAAAGAAATGGGAGACTGCTTCAGAAGCAGCCTAGCAGGGGAGGATTGTCAGAGAGGGGTAGAGGAACAGTGGAGAAAATTAAGTAAAAGCATAGTGAGGCAACCAGCATCTGCATGAAGGAAGTGAGCAAAAGCAGGAGAAAACAAGGTAGCCCATGGCATGGGCTTCGGCAATTGGGTGCCTGCAGTAATGCGACCCAATCTCCAGCACATGTCATTGGGGCTAGGTGTAGGGTAGGGTGACCAGGTGGGGGGGGTCGGCAAATATAGTGATGGGATGTCACTATGTGTATCCACATGGAGGGGAGTGAGCATGTACAGCAAGGGGCAGGAGGGATTGTGAGGGGTGGTGCCATGGTGGGTTGCCATGCTGACCTCATGGTGTGGTGAGTGGGTTGGTGGCATTGGTGGGGAGGGTACCGGGTTCTGGTCCAGGCGCTGGTGCATTTTTTTTTGCGCCCAGTCTGAACTTTGTTTTATGTTTTTTCACCCCCTAACGTGCACCCTCCTGGAGTTGAGAATCCTTAGGTAGGGAGTGCAGAGGGCACAGCCCCCCCACATAAAACATTAAAAAACCAAGTCCCCAGTGCTGTTTTGCTGTGCTCCAGGGAGTCAGAGTGCTGAAATTGATTTCGACATTCTGACTTTGCGATAATGACAATCACCTTTAGGCTTTCGCTGTTATCACATAGAACTGGAAACAAGCATTTATCAATGCTGAATGTTGGCTTGCTGGCATTGGCACTGGTAGTGCATAAGTTAGAGAGATGCATAATAGGAATGGCAGTGAAGTATTGAACTGATGCCAGCCCCACCCCCACCCTGCAGAGACTGACAGGCATTGGGGTGTGCCTTTGGGTTGTCGGCCATAATGCTCATGCCATTTCACCTCACCCTACCCTGCAGACACCGACAAATGTTGCAATGTGCCTTGGGGTCTTTGGCCTTATGCTCACCCCATTCGTTAAGGAAATATGCTGAGATGGGTGCAGCATAGGAGAATGGGGTGAACTTTGGGGCTGAAGACTCCAAGGCACACCTTGATGCCTGTTACTGGCTGCAGGGTGGGGGTGTGGGTGGAATGACATGGGCATTACATCCGACAATCCCAAGTCACACCCCTGGCGCCTGTCAGTCTCTACAGAGTGGGACATTATGGTTGGAAACCCTAATGCCCCAGGTGTTTGTTACTATTTTCACTCCAAATTTTAAACATGGGCTTTTTGTGATCCCACTTCATTAACAGTGACACTATCAGTTCATCAGCCAAAAGATGATTTGGCACAGGGACTGTGCCATTTGGTGCCACAGGTGTGAAAACACATTTTGCGCAGGATGTGAAAAATGACAGCTGTACTGTTTATGAGGAGGAGTAAAAGAATGGCACTGTTGAAAATTTGGAATAAAAGAAAGACCGGTCCTATTCAACATTTTCATCAGTGGCATTGTGCAGGACCTAGAAGGCAGAATTTCACTGTTCGCTGATGACATAAAGCTTTGTAACAGAGTAAACACACCAGAGGGTGTAGACAGAATGAGAAGGGACCTGCAGAAACTTGAAGAATGGTCAGAGGTTTGGCAATTGAAATTCAATGCAAAGAAGTGCAAGATAATGCATATGGGGCACAAAAAGCCTGGCACAATATATCAGTTGGGGGGGTGAGGATATAGCATGCACCAAGCAGGAAAGGGATCTTGGGGTTATCATCTCTGATGACCTCAAGGTAGGGAAACAGTGTGACAAGGCAGCAGGTAAAGCAAATAGGATGCTGGGATGCATAGGCAGGGGCATCACCAGCAGGAAAAGGGAGGTCATGATTCCACTATACAAGACACTAGTGAGGTCCCATCTGGAGTACAGTGTACAGTTCTGGAGACCTTACCTACATAAGGACATAGGCAGGGTAGAGAAGATTCAGAGGAGGGCAACAAAGATGGTACATGAATTGCATCACAAGTCCTATGAGGACAGGTTGAAGGAATTGAATATGAACTCACTGGAGGAGAGGAGGGAGAGAGGGGACATGATAGAGACATACAAGTATCTTACAGGGAGGAACAGGGTGCAAGAATACATTATTTTTAAGTGAAAAATATGTTCCAGGACTAGAGGGCATGGGATGAAGTTAGAGGGAGGACGATTCAGAGAAAATGTGAGGAAGAATTTCTTCACACAACGGGTGGTGGACAAGTGGAACACCCTGCCTGAGGAAGTGGTGGGGGCTGAAACAATCACGGGATTTAAGAATGCATGGGATAGACATAAAGGAATTCTGGAGGTCAGGGGTATGGGGCAACAAAGTTCTAAGAAAACATAAACTGAAGTTACAAACTCAAATGGGCAGACTAGGTGGGCCATAGGCCCTTAACTGCCGACACTGTCTATGTATCTATCAAGTCATGAGTGTGCATAGAAACTGAGCAATGCACACCCGTAATGCAATTATTTTTAGTTTTTTTTTTAGCTAAACTTTCAACATAGGCATTTTGTGACCTCTGCTCATCAACAGTGGCACTGTGATTTTGTTAATCTGTCCAGAACATTGATTTCCCACAGCGACCTCACCATTATGCGGCAGATGTGTGAAAACACATTTTGGGCAGGATGTGAAAAATGACAGCTGTACTGTTCATAAGGAGGTGTGAAAAAATGACAATATTGAAAATTTGGAGTGAAAATATTAAATTGTCAAAGATACAAGCATGCATGGAAACTGCACAACACACGCTTGTAACGCAGTCATTTTTTGAATTTATTTTACCAACTTTGCAACATAGGCTTTTTGGGACCCCACCTCATGAACAGTGTGGTACTGTCATTTTGTTAATCTGTCCAGAAAGGTGATTCCGCACAGTGACCATGAAATCACCTTTTGGGACCAAATAACAAGATGACAGAGTATGTGTTCATGAAGTGGGGTCCCAAGAACCCCATGTTGAAAATCTGGAGCCAAAATTAAAAAAAATGGCTGAGATATCCATCTATATTGAACCCCCCATTGATGCCATTATATAGCTCTTAATTTTGCAGTTCAGCTTTGATGAGCCCAGAAACATCCCGATCCACAGATGATCGCAGTGCCAGACCTCCAGAGGTCAGTATGGGGTGAGGGTATGCAGGGAGGTGGGGTGCAAAGAGGGTGGTGCGGGTTGGGGAGGGGGCACCAGGGACTATGAAGGATCATTTTATTTTTTACAGGGAAAACAAAAACAGACATCAAGGATGGTTTCTTTCTTACAGGTGAACTAAAAAAAAGTTGGGCACATTGAGGTGGGCTCCCAGTGTGTGCCCCATGAGTTTAAGGGGTATTGGGCACACTGGGGTGGGCTCCCAGTGTGCCCCATGAGGTTTGGGGGAACTGATGCTGACGGAGATTGGGCCCCTTCGGCAAAGAAAGTGTGTGTGTGGGGGGGGACTGATGCCAATGGGAATTAGGCCCCATTGGCAAAGAAAGTGTGTGGGGTTGGGGAACATATTGATACAGGGGATTGGTCAACCCCGATGTCAGTATGGGAACTGTGTGTGGCAGATGGCAGGAGCCGCCATGTTTATTGAAAAGTTTCACCCCGAAAGGCATGTTTGAGTGGTGTGTCATCTGCCTCTGCATGACAAGTTTGTCTCTGATTGTAGCAGCAGATTTCTTTCAACTTGATGCCACTGACCATAATTTCTGTGCTAGCGCTAGCATGCTCGCTAATTGGGGGATGAGGGATGCACCTACTAAACCATGTCCTGCATTCACCAACACTGACACGCCTCTCAACATGGTACTACCACAAGATGTTGCTTGTGGCTGTGTGCAAGACAACATAAAAAGGACCATTATGGTATTGTAGGGAAGTGGTCATGAAGGTGTCTGAAGCACATCCCCAACTAGTCTGGTTAAGCAACTTCTGCGCTGTTTTGCAGGAGTGGGACAGCTCCACAGTGGCACCCACAGCCGAGAACAAGGAGGATGGGTGGATCCTCCAGGATGCAGCACTAGGGAAGGGGGAAGGGAATCCCAGAGAAGTAGGAAGCTTCTCCTCATGGAGGACTCAGTTGTCCAAGGAGTGAAGTTATGGGAACCTAGCAGGAAAGACAGGGAGGTAAAGTGCATTTCAGAAAGCACTGCATGGTGGGATGAGGAGCAGATCATCCTTGGCCTGATTGGTGTTGTCCTCAGATGGTTTAAATCTTTCCTCACTGGCAGAACTCAGAAGGTGGTGTCAGGGATTTATTCCTCTGACCCTTTCTCTGTCATGTGGGGTGCCCCAGGGCTCAGTGCTGTCCTCCATGTTGTTCACGGTGTACATGCTGCCCCTCTAAGACATTGTAAGATAGTATGGGCTGAGGTTTCACTACTATGCTGATGATACCCAGCTCTACCTGTCTTTTGCACCCAACCAGGGTGGTGCTGTCTCGGCCTTTAATAACTGCCTCGCTAAAATCCAGGATTGGATGAATTCTAGCTGGCTAAAGTTGAACTTGGGGAAGATTGAGGTGATGGTAGTGGATCCTGGTCACTGGACAGGGGGGTTGGGGGCTGGGCAGCCTATGGGGCTTCTCCTGGGGGTTTTCCAGCTCCTTTACTCTGAATGGGTATGGGACCTGGGGGTGATGCTTGATGGACTGACACTGTGATCGCAGGCATCGTCGGTCATCAAGTCATCCTTTTATCATGTGAGGAACATCGCCAGGATCAAGCATCTTGTTCTGTCCAGTGACCTACCTACATTGATCCAAGCCTTTGTGACCTCAGGCCTTGACTACTGCAACTCCCTTTACTTTGGGCTACCAGGGGTTGATATCTGCCACCTGCAGCTAGTGCAGAATGCTGCGGCCCGGTCGCTGATGGGGATTCCCCATTCTTATCACATCACACCAGTACTGAGTGAGCACACTGGCTGCTGATTCAATGGCAGATCACCTTTAAAGTCGGATTACTGACTCACAAAGCCCTACAAAGTCTTGGCCCTGACTACCTGAAAGAGCTTCTGATCCTTTGCTGCCCTGAGCAACTGCTCCGTTTGTCTGATAAGGGGTTGCTAGAGATTCCAAGGGTTTCTTTAAAATCTTCCGGGACCCATGCTTTTATGTATGCAGCCCTGGCCCTTTAGAATTCTTTACCACGTCAGCTCTGGGAATGCTTATCCGTAGGGGGTTTTAAACATGCACTGAAGACATTTTTATGGATGCAAGCTTAACCTTATTATTAATGCTGTTTATTGGATTTTAGTGAAATTTTTAAATCTTGCTGTTTTATTTGCATTAATTTTAGCTTGATTTATTGTAATGCGCCTTGATAATCTTGAAAGGTGAAAAAGAAATAACGATTATTAATTATTATTATTATTATTAATAGGACTGCAAGAGTAACGGCAAGGAGGGAGGAACTGGATGTTATCATCCACCTGGGGATGAATGACCTGGCAGGAGACAAAGTGGAAGTAGCTAGAATCCAAAAGGATTTCAGGAAGTTGCAGGGGGCCTGAAGCAAGTAGAACACTCCTTCTCCTCCTCGGAGGTGCTACCTGTCCATGGCAGTGGAGAGGCTAGGGCACTTCACATCCAGAAATTCAACTCCTCTTTGAAGGAATGGCATGGAAGGGAGGAGGGAGGGTTATGGCTTCATGGGAGAATGGGGCCCCACCTGAATGGACGTGAGCCTGTATAAAGATAATGGCCTGCATCTGTCATGGAAGGGGACCTGAGTAAGAAGTTTGAATGCTTCAGTGACAAGCATTTAAACTGGCTGGGGGGGTCAGGAAGGTCAGGTGGCTTAGTATCAACCCCCCCCCGGGGGCACATGCAGGAAAACAAATTGAAGACTGGGACATTGAGAGCCGAAGTAGAGTATGAAGCAGTGAATTCTAGGCCACATGAGAAAGACAACTGGGGAGGGGGGATGAAGAAGAAGATGGGAAGGGGAAAGAAGCAGAGGAGGAGCAGCAGCATAGGAAGGAGAGGGATGGGATACAAAACATGGAAGGCAGTTAACAAATGCACACAGCATGGGAAATAGAATTCCAGACCTGGAGGCATTGATAGCAGAGGCTGACCTGGACATAGTAGCAATGATTGAGACATGTTACATTGTTAATCATGGGACATTAATGTACTGGGTTATGCTCTGTTCAGGATGGATGGGGGGTTAAAAATGAGGGAGTGTGGCCCTGGACGTCAGAGAGTGTATAAAGGTGACAGAGGTGCAGGGTAGACAGAGGAAGGCTGAGGCACGGTGGGTCACCCTTGAACATGGCAAAGGCTCAGCAATATACACAGGGGTGATCTACAGGCCTTCACCACAGGGGGAAGAAGTGGACAGGGAGCTTGTGGATGGAATACACAAGATGGCAGCAAAAGGTGAAGTCCTGCTACTGGAGGATTTCTGTATGCCAGATGTGGACTGGTCCACCCAGGCAGCTGCTTCAACCATAAGTAGAAACATCCTGGATTCCCTACAGGGGCAAGTCTCAGGCAGCTTGTACTTGATCCAGAGAAAAGGCCATTCTTGACCTGATACTGACCAATGGGGACAGAATGCAGATGTCTGTGTGGAGGGGCAACTGGGATCCAGTGACCACCACATAGTGTGGTTTAGCATGGGAACAGTGACTCAGTCCAGTCAAATGAGGAGAAATGTTTTGGATTTCAAGACTGCAGACTTCATTGACATGGGAAGATACATCAGAATAGCCTTCTTCGGAAACTTGTAAAAGGCTGGCATTCAGGAGGTATGCAGAAACATAGAAGAATGAGGATAGAGAGGTGCACCAGATAAAACAGAGGGAAGCAGGTGAGGTAATGAGGGGATCAAAGGCTCAGACAGAAGAAAGGATAGACAAAGGGTATCAAAAGAAGATCAGACTTTCTTCAGGTACATAAGCAAGGAGAGAAAGGCAAGGGGAGGGATTCTGAGGATAAGGAGGATGACAAAGGGAGACTGCACAGAGGAGGATCAGAAAAAAGCAGACATGCTGAACAGGTACATATACTGTTTTCACAGTGGAGAGAAACATAGAAACATAAACGTTGATGGCAGATAAGAACCATAAGGCCCATCCAATCTGCCCATTTCTTTTTCTACCTTATGAATGTGCCATCAGCCTTTGCTCTGTCAACGGCCTATCTATTCATACTCATCTGTATTGCTCCCTTATGCCTATCCCACACCTGTTTGAAGCCCTGCACTGTATTCATATCAACCACTTCATGAGGTAGGCCGTTCCATGCATCCACCACCACTTCTGTGAAAAAGAACTTCCTCACATTACCCCTTAATTGACTTCCTACTAATCTCATACTGTGTCCTCTTGTCCTGCTATTTTTCTTATATTGAAACATGTTAGACTCTTTCACCTTGTTAATGCCCGTAAGGTCTTTGGATGTTTCAATCACATCATCTCCCTCCCTCCTTTGCTCTAGGGTATACATATTGAGCTCTGTTAATCTGTCCTCATATGTTTTCTGATGCAGTCCCTGCACCATTTTGGTTGCTCTTCTCTGGACTGTCTCAATTTGGTTAATGTCCTTGTGAAGGTGTGGCCTCCAGAACTGCATGCAGTACTCCAGATGGGGCCTAACCAGTGTCTTGTAAAAAGGGATCATTACCTCCCTCTTCTGATTTGTGATACCCCTATTAATACACCCCAACATGCCCCTAGCCTTAACTACTGCTTTAGTGGTCTTCTTGGATGATTTCAGGTCATCGGTGAAGATGATGCCCAAGTCTCTTTCTTCCCTTGTGACTGCCAGCAACTCCCCTCCCAACCTATAGGTGGCTTCAGGGTTTCTCTTCCCTATGTGCATGATCTTGCACTTCTTTGCGTTAAACCCCAGTTGCCACTCTTCCAACCATTTTGTTAGTTTATTCAGATCTCTTCTCATTCTGCTCACCCCATCTGGATCATCTACTCTGTTGCAGATCTTGATGTCATCTGCAAACAGACAAACCTTACTCTCCAGTCCATCTGCAATGCCACTGACAAACTTAATGAAGAGGACTGTCCCCAGGACTGATCCCTGAGGTACCCAACTTGTGACTTGCATCTCGTCTGACTGTATACCATTTGTCACCACTCTCTGTTTTCTGCCCGTCAACCAGTTTGCCACCCAGTTGACCAACTTCTGACCCACCCTGAGCCTACCCAGCTTATTAATCGATCTTCTCTGTGGAACAGTATTAAAAGTGTTGCTGAAGGTAGGCAACATTAACTGCTCCCCCTTGGTCCACCACTCTGATTACCCAGTCAAAGAAATCTATGAGAATAGTTTGACAGGACCTTCCTTTTGTAAACCCATGCTGTCTTGGATCCTGTGCTCCTATGGATTCCAGGTATTGCACTATCCTTTCCTGAAGGAGTGCCTCCCTAATCTTGCCCACTACTGAGGTAAGACTGACTGGTCTGTAGTTCCTTGCCTCCT
The DNA here is from genome assembly GCA_016271365.2 of Neoceratodus forsteri. Lineage (NCBI taxonomy): Eukaryota > Metazoa > Chordata > Ceratodontiformes > Ceratodontidae > Neoceratodus > Neoceratodus forsteri. Next base: position 115,367,764 of record JADMNL010000035.1, on the reverse strand, counting down.
CCCTGCTAACACTCTTGTGGAACGGGATCACATGAGCCCTCCTCCAGTCTTCTGGGACCTCTCCTGTGCTCAGAGACTCACTAAACAGTTCTGATAATGCTCTGTTTGTTCCACCCTTAGCTCCTTTAGTACCCTGGGATGTATGCCATCAGGTCCCATTGCCTTGTCCACCCTGAGCTTATTGAGCTCTTGTAGGAACCTTTCTTTTGTGAAGGGACTAGTGCACCCCCCCCATGTCCATGGTGCTGAGCTGTGGGCCCTGCCCTACCTTCCCTTCAGTAAATACTGAGCAGAAGTATCTATTTAGGATAGATGCTTTTACATGGTCCTCTTCCACACATGCCACCTTATCCCCTTTGATCTTAGCAATACCCCCTCTGGACTTTCTCATTTCATTTTTGTATCTATAGAAAGCCTTGTCACCTTCTTTTACGGTTTGTGCTAGAGTTTCCTCAGTTTGGGCCTTTGTTAGCCTTACTGCCTTCCCTGCTTCCCTTAGGGAAGTTTGGTATGCCTCCCTATCTTCATCCTGCTGCGTTCCCTTATATCCTGAAGGCCAGCCTTTTGGCTCTGACCTTTTCTGCTACTGTTCTTGAGAACCAAAGTGGTTTCCTTCTTCTTTTGCACTTCCTTTTCTCTCTAACACAATGGGATGTTGTTTTAAGTACTGCATCCTTAATGCTTTCCCACTTTGCCTGTACCCCCTCAACTGTATTTCTTTTTGCCAGGGTTAGCTTAACTCTGTTGGCCATCTTATCAAAGTCAGCTCCTCTGAAGTCCCATATTTTTGCCTTGGAATGGGATGATTTAGTTCTAGTGGCCAAATTAAACCATACCATATGATGGTCACTAACCCCAAGGTGACCTTCTACCTGGAGATCTGTGATCCTTTCCTTGTTAGTCAGTACTAGATCTAGGATAGCTGTGTCTCTTGTGGATTGTTGTACCAGTTGTTTGAGGCACTCCCCTGCAGGGAATTCACCATGTGCCTAGTTCTGGCAGATGTTCCTGCTGGTATTGACCAATCTGTATCTGGCATGTTGAAGTCTCCCATTATCAGAACCTCCCCTTTAGCTGTCATGTTTTGTACAGTATATCTTCAAACAGTAATGTGTCTATGTCCTTCCCCTGGCCTGGAGGCCTGTAGACAACCCCAGTTCATATTGCTGTCCCATTTCCTGTATCCAGGGTGACCCACAGTTCTTCTGGCTCCTTATGTGTATTCTGAATTTCTGTAGCTTTGATATTTTCATTGACACAAAAGGCCACTCCACCACCCCTTTTTGCACCTCGGTCTCTTCTGAACAGTACATAGCCAGGTACTGAAGTCTCCCAAGTGTGGATACTGGTAAACCATGTCTCGCTAATGGCTACTATGTACAGTTGAGCCTCTGTCATTATTACCTGCAGGTCTGGGATCTTGTTTCCCAGACTGTGAGCATTTGTGTGCATGATTTTCCATTGGCCAGATTTCGGTGTGTTAGTTGTCGGGTGAGGTTTGGCATTTCCCCTGTGTGTCGTATGGGGAGCTGGGCCTTTTTCCTTACCTGGTGATGCAAATGAACTACAAACATGCCGAACTCCTGTTTGACCACTAGCTGAGGGGGCTGGGGTGTTCTTCCCATTCGACATATGGGGTGCTGCACCCCTCTCCCCATTTCTTAGTTTAAATATTCTGCATTCTGCAGAGAGACAGGGACAGACCACCGAGGAGCAGCATGAACACTGGAGGGGGAAGTGGACACAAGTCCATTTTCAAAGAAAAGAGTATTATTGAAGGGACTTCAAATTTTAGGGTGGACAAGGCCATAGGACCAGATGGATACACCCAAGGGTATTAAAGGAACTAGACAGGGAGGTGCTTGCTGCACTACTCATGGCCTTATTCAATAACTCACTGGAAACAGGAGTGGTTCCAGAGGGCTAGAGGAGAGCAGACATAGTCCTGTTCTGTAAGAGCACCAGCAGGGAGGAGGTTAGCAAATACAGTATAGTCTGGTCTGCCTTACTTGAGTCATGGGAAAATTAATGGAATCCATACTAAAACAGAGACTGTTAGAGTATCTTGAATCCAGTGGGCTTTAAGACCACAGGCAGCATAGATTCATGGCAGGAAGGTCATGCCAAATGAATCTGGTAGATTTCTTTGACTGGATGACCTGGGAAATAGGTAAGGGCAGTGGACATGCTTGATCTGGAGTTTAGCTAGGCCTTCAACACTGTGCCACACAGCAGTCTGATAAAGAAACTGAATGGCTTAGGGGTGGGTTCCAAAATGGTTAATTGGGTTCAGTGTGCCTGTGTAACTGGTTTTGTGCTTAAATAACATAAATAATCTTTTGGTGTTCACCTCTCTCTCTCTCTCTCTCTGGGATACACCACCCTGTACGGTTACGAAGGGAAGGAACCCTAGAGGTGGGTTACATCTCTTGAGGTACCGCAGGAGTGATTCCCTTGGCTAAAGGTACCTTAGGAAGAAGCCCACAGGAAAGAGAGGTGAGCTGCTGGAGGAGTAGGGGTCAATGGAGGGGCAAAGAACAAATGTTTGTGTGTGGAGTGAGGAGAGCAGTCCTTAAATGGGCTGAATGGGGTGTGACCTGTTGCACCGCCACCTTGAACTACAGGCTGTAGCCTTAAAATTAGTACAGTAGCTAGTTAATGGATAAGAGACAGAGGCTGGTGGTTAACGGCACTCACTCCAATGACTGGAGAGTGACCAGTGGGGTACCACAGGGCTCAGTACTGTGACCAATCCTTTTAAACGTAGGGGACACTGCAGAAGAACTGAAGGGAAGGTATGCCTTTTTGCAGTTGGTATCAAAATTTGCAATAGGGTGGACACCCAGGAGTGTGGGAGAGAATGATCAGGGATCTTGTGGATTTTGAGGTGTGGTAAAAAGCTTGGCAGTTGGGTTCAATGCCAAAAAGTGCAACATCATGCACCTAAGGCATAGGAACCCAAGAGCTGAATATAGGATGGGGGAGCTGTTATTGATAGTCAATAAACAGGAAAGGGATCTTGGGGTTATTATGTCTCAGAACCTCAAGGTGGCACTGTGACAAAGCAGTGGGGAGGGATAGTGGGATGACTGGGTGTGTAGGGAGGGTATTTCCATCAGGAGGATGGAGGTGGTGTTGCCAGACCCCACCTGGAGCACAATGTAATTTTGGAGAACAAACCTCAAAAAGAACATAGACAGGGTGGAGGAAGTCCACAAGAGGGCAACTAAAATGGTGCAGGGTTTACATGAAAAGTCTTAAGAGGAGAGATAGAGGGATCTCAGCATGTACACCCTAGAAGAGAAGAAAGAGAAAAGTGACATGACACAGGCCTACAAGTATCTCGTAGGAGTGAACAGGGTCCAGAGGAGTCTCTTTCAAATGTAAAAGAGCACCAGGACCAGGTGTAATGCAATGAAGCTGGGGGGGGCAAGAGAGATCTGAGAAAATATTGGTAGATGCCTGGAACAGACTGCCAGCGGAAGTGTTGGAGGCTAAAACAGTAGGGGGATTCAAGCATGTGTGGCGTAGACATAGCGGTATTTTAGAGAAGAGGCTGGGAGGTGGGAGGGTAGATGGAGATCAGACAGTATGTGAGGAAGAAGATGAAGCAGCAAACATCTAGGCAGACTAGGTAGGCCAATCAGTCTTTTTCTGATGACAAATTCAGTGTTTCTATGTTCATGATCATACACCTACTATAGAAACAGCTTTTACTACAGTAGGCATCTGATTGTGAACTGTCATTCAGTTGGCTGCTATGGATGTGAGTGCAGGATTTGTACTGGTCTCTGTACATCATAGGTTGGGGTCAAGTGGGGGCAGTTGTAGTGGTACTAGGGGGGCTGGTCGGGAGAGGTAGATATCATACTTATGGGATGGAGGAACCACTCAACATCAAGGATGTGGTATGGAAGAATTACAGCTCTTGCCAGACTACTAATTGGGGCACATGGGGAACCCTGGTCTGCATATCAGGCAAATGGTACAGAGGAATTTTTGATCTTGTCAAGTGTTTGATTGGGTCCCAGTTGATCAGGGGTGAGGGGGTCTGCTGGACACATGGGACAGATGTCTTATTACACAGGCATGCAGTTTGGGAGATGGGACACTGGACACCTGGACAGTTATGCCATATACCAGTGGAGGAATCGGGGTTAGTGGTAGCATGACATGGCCAGGTGTTGGGAGTGTAGGAATGCACAGCCCATAACACCTGGTTTGGGGAACCAGTAACTAGTGTTGCACTAATGGATAGCTACACCTCCCCAAACCTCCCAGTATGCTGATGTGCCTATGTGCAAGGTGCTGTCAGCTGTTTTACATAGGTGCACAAGGATGGATTAGGGCCACTTACAAATGGGCTAGTGACTTGGTAACCAAACAATCATATGGCCCTTTGCAGTACTATCCTGCTTTAGAGGTGCAAATTGGGATTAGCAAATTGATAACCTGTCTAACACTTGCAGAAAAAGCTTGAATATTCTGCCTTAGAGCTTTTTAAAACCATTGTAACTCTGTTAAATGGTTTAAAAGGTTTTTTTCTATGTTTAGTTCTATGTAAGTTCATTCTCTAGGATGTCTTGCTTGATGTCATGCTAGTATGATCTGTGCCCTCATGTCTGTAGCTGCTAATGTTTAATTGCTGTATGCTGCAATACACTAATGTACCTTCTACTGTTTCATGCTGATGAATTTCACTGTACACTCCCAGTCCCGTTTCCCCCAGGATGTACTGTGAGATGAGCAACTTGTTGTTCAGTGTGCCCTTCCTGATGAAACATTTCAGTAAATACATTTCCAGATTGTAGCGTGGTAAAATACATATTCTAAAACTGTGCTTAAACTCTGCTCAGAGGTAGGCAAGAGCAGTTTTAGACCAACACTCTTGCCTTAACCCATGCTGACATCAGTGCAGAAGTAATTTGTGTTGAAACATGGGTTAAGACAAACACAACTACCAAAATCAGTGTTTTTGACTTGTGGCCCTCTCTGGCACCATCTTAGAGAGGGCCACTTCCCCTTCCATGCAGGCCTGACCATGGTTAAGGGACCTGGGTTCCCATACTTGATACTACTGGGGGTCCTTTCCCAAGATTACAAAGAAAATAGTGGTGCCACCCAGAGTACATTTAAGTGGGTCTGATCTCTACCAGTACAACCCCTTGTATTGTCATACCAACCCACCTCCCCAGCAGTTGCCCCATACATGGACTTACCAGAATCGAACATTCCCACATTCCACATCGTCCATCGTTCATTTCTAGAAATGACATGCTTACTAAAATCAGACTTTTTAGCCAGACCTTTTTAAAACAGTAACAACATAATTTATTTACACAGGAGGGTTAGGATGGGGTAGAATGAAACAGAGTTTAAGCAACATTTTCAATTTGCATTTTAAAGCTTTTAACATTTCCCCAAAAGCATTCCCCCTTTTGATTTTAACCCAAATCACCTTTTCATAATGCAACTACCAAACTACCTGACAATCTAACTGCTGCAGATATTACCAAACCCAAACCCACTGGTACCAGTTTGGAATGACACCTCGAATTTTGTTCCTGGGTACCTAAATACCAAGCTGCAGGCCTGAAATACAGCTGGTCGGCTGGCTCCGGCATGCCCACCTGAACCAAGCAACCCCCCCACATGTTCCCCTTGATTGTTTTAAACCTTGAATTGGATTTCAGCACCAGTGGACTTGAACACAGATAAACATATATATATATATTTATATATGCACATATATCTATATTTCTATCTATCTATCTCTCTCTCTCTCTCTCTCTCTCTCTATATATATATATATATATGTATATATGTGTATATATATATATATATTCCCCAGGTGCAGGGCAATTCCTGCCCTCACTCATGGCTCTGCTGTATTAGTCCTCTGATGGCAGGGGTAGATGGATCAGCAAATGCAGAATCGGGCCTGATGCTTAACACTTGAAGGTGTAGAAGCTGCAGCTTGGATCTTCAGCACGACCAAAGGTCTTGCAGGCCGTCCCCCCTCCTGGCCCACAGAGGCCCACTAAAGGGCATCACACAAGGCCAGCCAGCCACAAGGGACCCAGACACGGGAGAATCCCCATGGCCTGGCTCCCCTACAGGTTAGAGCACCCTAGCACCCAGACACAAACCCACAATCCCTTGCCGCCAATGACCCCACTCGATGCAGGTCAGTGAACTCCCACCTGGCACTGGGTTTAGGATGGATTCTTGAGATCATTTCCATTCTTTCCTCAGTTACCTGCTACAATGTGTAGTCAAGCAGTCTCAGCTACCTTCTCGAATATCAGTCTTTGGGGGGACTGTGCTGAGTCTTTGAAAATCCAGTGGTTTACCACAGCAATCTCCCGTCTTGCTGCATCTCAGGAGCAGACAGCAGACACTTGCCCAGACAGCACCCGCTCATCACCCTGCCCCCACAGACTTTCGACTCCAACACAGTTGCCATTCTTGTGCTCTGGCTCACACACAAGTTAACATACTAACATACTAAAATGCCAGCACAGTAGGCCTAATGGTCTTTCATGTCTTCTCATTTGATCAGCCCCCACCCTGGGTGCTTACCTTGCTGTCCCCCTGCTCTCTTGGGATTCTCCATTTCCAGTCCAGGGTATTCCCCTTGCATTGGACTTTGCCTACACTACCCTTCCCTTGTACCTGTCCCAACCCCTCTTGAACCCTTCCACAGTCTCTGCCTCCACTAGTCCCCTGGGCAGCACACTCCATGGTTCTATCACCCTCTCAGTGAAGTAGCACCTCCTTCTTTCCCCTCTAAGTCCCCCCTCCAGCTTCTACCCATGCCCTCTAGTTGCCCCCCCTTCCTTTCTTCCTTTGGAGCACCCCAACTGAGCCCCCCATTTACCCCCTTCATGTACTTGAAGACCTCTATCATGTCCCCCCTGTTCCTTCTCTCTTCCAACATGTACATATTTAGCTCCTCGAGCCTTTCCCCATAGGTCCTTTCTCCCAAGCCCAGATCTAGTTGGCTGCCCTCCTCTGGACCCTTTCCAGGAGTGCAATGTCCCTTTTTCAGTGCGGCCTCCAAAACTGCACACAGTACTTGAGGTGTGGCCTAACCAAGCAGTTATATGGAGGGAGTATCACTTCTCTCCTTCTGGCGGTAATCCCCTTAGTGATGCATCCCAGCATCCTGTTGGCCTTGGCCGCTGCCCTCCTACAAGTCTCAGAGTTGTTCATCTTGATATCCACCACCACCCCTAGGTCCCTCTCAGCCATCGAGATTTGTAGTATTCCCCCCCCCGGGTATACACTTGGCCTGGGTTTCTGATGCCCAGGTAAAGAACCCTGCATTTCCCTGCATTGAACCTCAGTTTTCACTTCAGCAACTCTTTTTCAGAAATACATCAAGAAAGTCCCTTTTCTCACTGTGCAGGTGCTAGTCGACTCCAGACAGAAGAGTCTCCCTCCCTTTTCAGCTTTTTAAAACCTGGGTTCCAATCCAGTTTTCAGACCCATTTTCTACAATCCAGTTTTCTCTGCCAAAAACCACTCCTTTGACCTTTTTTCACTTTTCCTGTAGATGCCTTGTCATTACTAGAGTCAGACAGAACCTTTTACACTTTTTCTTACTTCTGTCATCAAAAATCCTTGATCATTTGTGTCTCGATGTGGCACAGATGAAACTGAAGAGGCTTTCTCCCCATTCTCTTGACACAAATCTATCCATTTCATTAATCCTTTTTCAAAATCCATTTAACCTTTACTCTGAACCCTTTCACTGCTTGCAGGTTCTCTGCACAGCAAAAGAATACTTTAATTCTCTCTCTGCAGAGCTGCCCTCAAAATCTCTCTTTCTCTCTAGATGGGAAAGGCACAACCAGCTCTGGGGACAGACCACTGGCAGCCCCCAGGCAACCCCCTTCACAGCCCTGCAGCCCCACCTTCTCCTGAGGCTGGAGACTCCTCCCTGTGGAGGGCTCCCACTGAACTGAACTCTGAAACTAAAGTTCTTTCTCCTTGGGAGCTTTCTGGCAGCTCCCCACTGGTAGGAGCCACTGTCCTCAACCAAAATTAACATGTACAAGGTTCCCTCAACAGCTCACTGGTTGCTGAAAAAGGTGCCCAGCTTGTCCCCAGTATTTTTCCCACAAGAGTCTTCACTGAATCTTTACTGTTTAGTAGCCTTTTTTCTCTGATGGCCTAATACAAAATTTAGCATTTTTAGTTATTTTTCCAGCCGGTCACTAATGCTGAAACTTGTTTTCCCCAGCACCAGACAGGCTGAGAAATGTGTGTAGTATAACAGCAGCAGGAATGAGGGATAAATATTCTAGCTCTTCCTGGATTAGGTGAGCGGAGGACCATCAGATTGCCAAGGAATTATATATTTTTTTATTGTGTCCAGGACTGACACTGTATGTGTGCATGTGGGGGAGGTTGCTGGCAGGCTGCATTTGTGCAGTCAAAACACAGTTCCCAGAATCATTAACTAGCACTAACCATGCAGTGTTGCAGTGTGTAAGCACTTCCATAAAGCATTTAATATACCTGTACACCTTATATGCGTTAGGTAATCCCAGTGGTATGGGCAGCTGGATGCACTAGTAATCGGTGCAAAAAATAAGTGCCACGCTAACAGGTTAGCACTGCACAGAAGAATGTTTTTTAAAACAGTACCAGCCATGCTTATCACAGTGCAGTGCTAATCCTGTTACAGTGGTACGTGGGCTCCATTTTCAGAGCCAATCATTAGGGTCATGCACTCCAAGTGCTGCACTGAGATCGTGCACAGCCACAGAGGTGGTGGTAAATGGCACTCACTCCAGTGAGAGAGAGTGACCAGGGTGCCAGAGGGCTCATTAATGGGACATGTCCTCTTCAATGTATTTATAAGTGGCATTACAGAATAAATGGAAGGGCATATGTGCCTTTGCAGATGACACCACAATCTGTAATAGAATTGATAGGCAGATGGAGAGAATGAGTAGGGACCTTAGAAAACTTGAACAGTAGAATGGGACATGGCAGCTCAGGTTCAAAGCCAAAAAGTGAAATCAATCATCTAGAGGCATATAACCCTAGAGGCTGAGTATTAAATGTATGGAGGTACTGATGGTCATTAAGAAGGAAACCTTTTATATGCTCTGTGCTCTGTATGCAGGAGAGGATTATTAATTTGCAGTGGCTGTAGTAGTACATATGTACATGCACATGATCAGGTTAGCATCAGGGGATGCTGAATATGACACTAATCCAACAATGCTGTTAATAGTGTAATGTTTAGCACTGCGCTAACCTTCTGAAAATGGGGCCCTAATTGACTAAAAATCCTGGCTGGTGCCTCGTAAGATGCAGAAAGTAAACATAAAAGGGTTATCTTATCTAACTCTTTATGTATTGTTTTTTCTTATTTTGCTTGCAAAACCTTTATCCAATTTCAAAGCATTGTGATGTGGCTTAAAACATTTATAACAAACTAGTTAAAATAGTGTTTTTTCTTCTTTCATCTGAATACTGTATTTACTTCTAAAAACACAGTCTGGTGGGCTGGCCTTGCAGCATGGTAGTGCCTGTACTGCCTCCATGCTAGTGGCCCAGTGTGGGTGTACCTGGGCTGCGAAGTGTTAGCTGGGGAGACAATTCAGCATCTCAGGGAATACTCTTCTCTCAGAGAGGGGAGTCTGACATCCCTGCTCTTCAACATCCACCTAGCTGAGGAGGCTGGCATGGCAGTGGAGTTGCATAAGGGAGGAGTTCAGGCAGGCAAAGCAAGCATGTGCCTTTATATGCAGTTGCATCATTGCATGCTTGGCTGCCAGGGATGAAACCAAAGGTAGAAACCCCTTAATGGCAGAATGATCCAACAATCTTCCACAGAGTCTGCTCTACTAACCAGGCTCAACCCTGTCTGAATATGTGTCTCCTTGTCAATGGCCTCCCCTCCTGGCCCCCAACACAGGGATGTGTGTATGTGATGGGGCGGGGATCTCAAAGCAGGCAAGTCCTGAGGATGGTGGGTGATTAGGCTGAGATGTCAGTGGGCAAGGGGTCACAGGGTGACTAAGGAGATTAAAATCTCAGTGGAAAAAAAAAGAAATAAAACACAGTTTGAGAAGCTCAAACCTCAAAATAGACTGGTTAATGCCTCCAGTGAGGCATCACAGTAATGTTATTTAGCATAGAAACATGCACATTCTATGCATATATCAGCTAAGCCCTGATGAGAACTGGGCACTGAAGGATTGCAGCAAAATATATATTTGTGTTTCTTAACCAGAAACCTTTATTAAACAAAAACTAAATCAAAACATAATCAATAGAGTACAAACTAGCAGCCTTGGATTACACTATCATAGTTTCTGCAGTGCTTTCCAAGCATTCAGCTCAGATAAGTTGCTGGACTAATACAGTAATTAATTACACATAAATCTGATCAAAAATTTAATCTGGAAAAATGCATGCAGCCCCTTATGTTTATGTTAAGAATATTAGCTTCCCATACAAATGTGTTTTAACAGTAAATGAGCGGCAATTTATTTAAAAGAATAAACCACAGCATTTTAAATTAGTTGTAAAAGTGTTCTGTCACATCACAATGTTCTGAAATTTGATTAAAGTGTGTAAGCAAAACAAGATGGAAAACCCCATAAAGGATTAGAATGAGGTCACGTGATGCAGTGCACCTAGCGGCAGCATAATCGAAATCTCGCCACCGACCAGCTAATTCCATTTTTTGCCAACTTCATGACCATTTTACCAATATAAACCACCTACCAGCCTACTTTAACTACCAGCAACGCAACTGTGTAAAATTTGCAATCGGATCCTAAATCGGATCACTTTGGTCTCGCGGAGACCGAGATGAAGCCTGTGGGACCAAACATACACCACCAACTACTCCGGAGAAGGCTTCTATAAAATCGAAAACCCAGAATGTGGGGCACGTTGTTAAAGTCAGCCCCTCTGGTTCCTCTTCCAACCCTCTCATGGAGGATCGCTTTCTACAAGAATTAATCCCATTCCGGGAAACACTACAAGACATATCAACGGAACTCAAATCTATACGAAGTGATCTTGCCTCGCTCACCATTAGAGTTGGAGATTCCGAAGCTAGAACCTGCTCGCTGGAAACCTGGAAAGTGAAAACTGACCCCGAAATCACTTATCTTAAGCAGCAAATAACTAAACTCCAACTGAAAATGGAAGATCTTGAGGGCTGAAGCAGGAGGAACAACATCTTAATACAAGGCCTACCAGAATCTGAAGAGGGTGTGGACATTATAGCCTTCATTAAAAAGCTGCTGAACATGATAGTGGGTCCCTCACCCTTTAACCTACAGTACCATATTGAAAGGGCACATCGCTCACTAAACCAAAGTCTCCGCCTGGAGCTCCTCCAAGGCCCATAATTATTAAGTTGCTCAGCTTTCTCGAGAAGCAACACATTCTGGCCAAAGTCAAGGAGCTGCAAACAATCTATTGGGACGGTATCAAACTGAGAGTCACCCAGTACTTACCCTATGAAACCCGACAGAAAAAGCCTTTTCATCCGACAGTGACCAAGCTGATAGCCATGGTATATTTCTGGATGAATTACCTGGGGAAACTGCAGGTGGTGCTGGATGGTGTGTGGCATACATACAAGAAGCTGGACCAGGCCATGGCTGATCTGACCCTGAAGCTGCCTAACCTGTTCAAAATTGGCTGAACTGTGATCCCAGAATGCTGCTTAAATAAGTTTTCTTGTACAAGCGTTGAGATTGAGCGGTTTCCCTACCTGGTGGTCTATTGCTGTTGCACTTCCCTCTGTTCTTGGTTGTTGGGGGTGTTGATTGGAGTCTGAGTGCAGTCTAAAGGCTAATTTAGCATCCACGGGCCTGTTGTCCGACTTTGGGAGGGATGGGGGGGTAGGAACCAAGTTCCTGCTAACAATTCCTATCGGTTCATATTCCTGGCGGACCAATTGGTCCTTGGGATAATAGCCCCCTCTCTTCCTGCTGCATGTAATTAGCGTATACCACAGCAGGAATTACACTTACTGCTTGCTTAAGTTTATACTGAGGTGTCCCGCTAGCTTCAGCGATATCCTGTACGAGGCGCTTATAAGTCTAGTCCAGGTGAGACAGAACCCCACTGCATCGAGGTTTCTCCGCATTTGGAGAGTGCTGGTAGGGCCTTTTCAAATGATATCCCCTTCAATTCATTTGTAGTGTTTCTTTCCAAGGGCCACAAAATCAAAATGCCCTAAGGTTTTGGCTGGGTCGGGGGGGCACAATGATTGAGCTAGCTCTGGGCGACCTGCCTTGCAGCCTGTGGTGTAGAGGGAGGACTGCAGTACCCTGGAGATCAAATTATTCTTGTCTGTTTCAGGCTGTTGTTCTTGCCTTATTTATAACGGTTCAATTTCTTTACAGTCAAACAGTCGCTTCAATAAAGCTTGGGACTGCTAGCCTTGGGGGACGGTCCTTGTTCATTATACTTGTTTGGTCAGGTTATGCTCTGTTAGGTCCAAGGGGACCATTTGTATATAGTTTATGGGGGGGTATAAATGAATGTAAGGTTGGGATTAAAGGGGGGAGGGGGGTGGCAGAGTATTTCATTGTCCGGGTTAAATAGACACAGGATGCTGTTTTTTGTGCTCAATGTTCATTATCTGCAACCCAATGATCTACATTTTGTGGAATGTTTGGATGTTGTCTGTTATTCCTCGTGGGGGCGAAGAAGGGGAGGGAGGTTCGGAAAGTGCCAAATGTTTCTGATCATACTAGAGGGGTTATTGTTTTCTGGTTTCTTCACACATGTTACCAAATCATATGGCTACGAGGCTGATTAAGTTTGCCAGCTGGAATGTCAGAGGCGTCAAAGACCCTACCAAAAGACATCAGGTTCTCCATAACTGTTCTTTACTAACTGTGGATATACTTTTCATGCAGGAGACACACTTGTCAACTTCAGAAGCTAAGGGGCTATGTAGGCTGGGATTTTCTCAGACTTTTACAGCCAGTGGTCTACATGCTAGCAGGGGGGTGGCTACATTAATTAAACAACATATTATGTCTGTAGTGGAGGATAGTATTATAGACCAGGATGGCAGATTTGTTTTGGTCAAGGGCCAGCTCAATAATAGCAATGTGGTACTAGATGCAATATACGGTCCAGTTGGGGGCGATCCCCAGTTCCTCATGCCCCTAGCGGATAGACTGAGTAGATTCCTGCCCTCCCTTTTTATTCTAGGGGGTGATTGGAATATAGCCCCATCTCAGGAGATGGATAAAACCTATAGGCCTTTAAAACCTTTGTCCCCTTCTCAACAGGCTCTCAAAAATGTTATGCATTTGCTAGGGTTATGTGACCCTTGGCGTCTGCTCAACCCTAAGAGCCGCATCTTTTCCTTTTATTCCCAGGTCCACCAAATGTGGTCAAGAATTGACTACATTCTAACCAGCTCCACCCTTCTGAGTTATACACATCTAGTAGGCATAGAGCCAATAGTTATTTCGGACCACTCCCTGGTATGGCTCACGGTTTCCCCCGGACTACAAGGGCAGAGGGATACCTCTTGGAAATTAAATACGCAACTCCTAAAAGAGGATCGAACAGTTTACATAGAAACAATAGAAGTTGACGGCAGATAAGGACCGCAAGGCCCATCCAGTCTGCCCATTTCTTTTTCTACCTTATAAATGTGCCATCGGCCTTTGCTCTGTCAGTGACCTATCTATTCATAGTCATTTGTATTGCTCTCTTATGCCTATCCCATGCCTGTTTGAAGCCCTGCACTGTATTCATAGCCACCACTTCTTGTGGTAAGCCATTCCATGCATCCACCACCCTTTCTGTGAAAAAGAATTTCCTCACATTCCCCTTAATCAGCCTCCCTCTAATCTCATGCTGTGTCCTCTTGTCCTGCTATTTTTCTTATATTTAAACATGTTAGACTCTTTCATCTTGTTTATGCCCTTAAGGTGTTTGAATGCCTCGATCACATCACCTCTCTCCCTCCTTTGCTCAAGGGTATACATATTGAGCTCCGTTAATCTGTCCTCATATGTCTTCTGATGCAGTCCCTGCACCATTTTGGTTGCCCTTCTCTGGACTGCCTCAATTTGGTTAATGTCCTTGTGAGGTGTGTGGCTCCAATACTGCACGCAGTACCAGATGGGACCTAACCAGTGTCTTGTACAGAGGGATTATTACCTCCTCTTATGACTTGTGATACCCCTACTAATACACCCTAACACCCTCTAGCCTTACCTACTGCTTTAGAGATGTCTTGGATGATTTTAGGTCATCAGTGATGATGATGCCCAAGTCTCTTTCTTCCTTTGTGACTGCTAGCAACTCCTCCCAGCCTATAGGTAGCTTCCAGGTTTCTCTTCCCTATGTGCATGATTTTGCACTTTGCATTAAATCCCAGTTGCCACTCTTCTGACCATTCTGCTAGTTTATCCAGATCTCTTCTCATTCTGCCCACCCCATCTGGATCATCTACTCTGTTGCAGATCTTGGTGTCATCTGCAAACAGACAAGCCTTACTCTCTAGTCCATCTGCAAGGTCACTAATGAAGATGTTGAGGAGGACTGACCCCGGGACTGATCCCTGAGGTACCCCACTTGTGACTTGCATCTCTTCTGACTGTATACCATTTACCACCACTCTCTGTTTTCTGCCCGGCCAACCAGTTTGCCACCCAGTTGACCAACTTCTGACCCACCCGAGCCTACCCAGCTTATTTATCAATCTTCTATGTGGAACAGTGTCAAAAGCTTTGCTGAAGTCAAGGTAGGCGACATCAACTGCTCCCCCTTGGTCCACCACTCTGGTTACCCAGTCAAAGAAATCTATGAGATTAGTTTGACAGGGCCTTCCTTTGTAAACCCATGCTGTCTTGGATCCTGTGCCCTATGGATTCCAGGTGTTGCACTATCCTTTCCTTAAGGAGTGCCTCCATAATCTTACCACTACTGAGGTAAGACTGACTGGTCTGTAGTTCCCGCCTCCTCCCTGCTACCACTCTTGTAGGCGGGATCACATGAGCCCTTCTCCAGTCTTCTGGGACCTCTCCTGTGCTCAGAGACTCACTAAACAATTCTGCTAATGGCTCTGCTAGTTCCTCCTTTAGCTCCTTAAGTACCCTGGGATGTATGCCATCAGGTCCCATTGCCTTATCCACCCTGAGCTTAGCAAGCTCTTGTAGGACCCTTTCTTTTGTGAAGGGAGTAGTGCTCACCTCCCTCCCCGTGTCCATGATGCTGAGCTGTGGGCCCTGCCCTACCTTCTCTTCAGTAAATACTGAGCAAAAGTATCTATTTAGGATCGATGCCTTTACAGGGTCCTCCTCCTCACATGCTCCCTTTTCTCCATTAAGCTTAGCAATACCCCCTCTGGACTTTCTCCTTTCACTAATGTATCTATAGAAAGTCTTGTCACCTTCTTTTACTGTTCATGCTAGTGTTTCCTCAGTTTGGGACTTTGCCTGCCTTACTGCCTTACCTGCTTCCCATATTAAATCTAAGATTTTATCCTTTTTAGAATTTAACCAAGGTTCTGTTCCCAGAGATGATATGCTTTGGTGCTCTCTTAAATGCTTTATTAGGGGTGAGCTCATAAAGTTAGCCTCCCGAAGGAAAAAGACAAGAGAGGCTAAAGTTATCTTACTGTCCAATCAAATCAGGTTAGCCAAAAATTACCTCCTTCTCTCCAATTCTCAAAAAGATCTGGAAACTCTAATTAAACTCAGGCACGAATACAATGATTTATTAAGAGAAAAAGCAGAGTATGCTATGCTCAAAACTAAGACCCGCTATCTGGACCAAGGGGAGAAACCGAGAAGATTGCTAGCCCTTAGATTGAGGGAGACAGAGAGTTCAAGGTTAATCCCGGCACTAAATTCCCACGACGGCTCCGTCAAAACTTTGCCCTAGAGATATAGCCTTAATTTTTGAATCCTTTTTATAGGAGATTTATAGAAAAGGTACTTCTCAATCACCTCTCCACATGATAGAGCAGTTTTGGATGGGGTCAGCTCCCTTCCTTCAGGCACACCACTGCGATATATTATCCTCTCCCATCACCTTAACTGAGGTAAAGATGCAATTAAAGGCTGCCTTTGGACAAGGCTCCAGGTCCTGATGGCGTCCCTCCAAATTTCTATAAAGCCTTTTGCAAAGAGTTAGCCCTCTACTTTTGAAATTATATGACTATATGTTTTCCTCAGACTGCCTTGATCCCTCTCTGCTAGAGGCCACGATAATATTAATTCCAAAGCCAGACAAACCTTTGCTGGATCCAGCCAGCTACCGACCAATTTCACTATTAAACTACAATATCAAAATCCTATCTAAGATTCTCTCTCTTAGAATTAAGAAGATCTGGCAACACCTGCTTAGCCTGGAACAGGTTGGTTTAGTTCATGGCAGATCTGCAGCAGATCATTTGCGAACCCTTTCCCACATCTTTCAAACTGCTCAAGACTCTTGGCCCCCTATGGCCTTAGTTGCGCTAGATGCAGAAAAGGCCTTCGATAGGGTGAACTGGGACTTCTTGTGGGCTACTTTGAGGAGAATGAGCTTTCCTGATACCTTTACCCAGTGGATCAAAACGATTAACAAATCACCCTCAGCCAAAGTTTACTGCAATGGGGTCTTCTCTTCTCGATTCCTTGGATTCTAGTATCTGCAAGGTGCCTTTGTCCTCCTACCTATTTAATTTGTATTTAGAACCCTTGATAATTAGCATTAAGACCTCAACATGGGTTACAGGTTGCGTTATCTCTCAAATCCCATTGACTCTGTCGGTCTTTGCAGATGATATTTTATTACACTTACCAACCCAGAACCATCTTTAGCACAAGCCTTACAAATTATTGAACGATTTGGTCATGTGTCCAATTATAGGCTAAACTTATCTAAATCAGTTATTTTCCTTTAAACACTTTCACTTTTCATGCTAGCTTCACCCAGTTTGGTATGAAGTGGTCCCTGCTTAAGTATGGTTTGCTTAAATATTTGGGCATACATCTGGCCCACGAGGCTGAAGTGGTCAGAAGCTCAATTTGGATGACTTGCTGATAAAGGTCCAGAGAGATCTTGGTAGGTGGCAAAGCTTACCATTATCCCTATGGGGGTGAATCAACATTGTTAAAATGAACGTACTACCCCGGATTTTCTATCCCCTAAACCTATTAAATATATGGCTCCCCAGATCGTATTTTAAACAGATATATTCTGCGCTATCCAGTTTTATCTGGAAAGGAAAACAACCTAGACGGGCCTTTCTCAAACTTAATGTAACTAGGGATAAAGGGGGCCTTCGCCTCCCTAACTTCTTACTATACTATTGGGCTAGCCAATTATACAAAATAGGGAAATGGTCAACTCCCCAACTCAGCTTACCCCAACCAGCATGGCTACAATTGGAACTTAAACTTCTGGATCAATTTAACCTCACGGCCTCCCATATCTTCTTCTACTCCTTCTCCTATACCCATAGCCATACAAGAATCTGTTATAGGTCTGTCTATTAAAATTCTATCCCAATGTTGGAGTTTCTTCAACATACCATATATCAAGATCTGGCACAACCCTCATATTAAATCCCAACATCAAAATAGCGGGCAGCCGTCTGACCTCTGAGTGGCTCCCACAAATTCAGGACTCTTTAGTGGAGTCCCTGTATTGTCAAGACTCACTCTTATCCTCCGCAGATATTTTAACCTCCCTTAAATTTCCCAGAAACACATTTTTAAGGTTTTCCAATTGAGACACCTAATAGCTAAACTATTTGGGTCTGTATCTATACCATCCAAAACAAGGCCCTTCCTGGAAAGGATCCAATAATCTGCAGTTAAACCCCATGGTATTGCCAGAATTTATGCCTACCTGCTGGACGTCTTGTTTCCCATCACCTTGGAGGGCTCTAAAATCTGGGCACCTCTCATACCAGATTCTCCTCCTCTTCCCTGGAGTCTGATTTGGAAGGACACAAACAAATACCTTTCCCAGGACAATCACAGACTGACCCAGTACCATATTCTGAACAATCTCTATTACACGCAGTCAAATTGGATAAATTTGGTAAACTCAAATCATCCAACTGTACTCGGTGTGGAGTAACTGAGGGGAACCTGTTGCATATCCTTTGGTATTGTGATAAGATGACATCTCTATGGAACACAATACGAAATAACCTAGACCCACTTCTGGGGTTAAAGGATCTCTTCACCAAAGAAATATGTATACTAGGGATATACTCTAACATCGAGGTGAAGGAACGTAGGTACCATATGGCTTTAATCCCTATAGTAGTCAAAAAACTAGTCCTTAGGCATTGGATGGATCAAGATTCCATCACATACTCAGAATGGCTCAAAGAAATGTCCCTCTGTTTTAATACTGAGAAGTTAATAGCCAGCTCCCGAAATCATTTGACCTCTTTCAATCAGAAATGGGGTAAATTATATGCTTTATACCTGAAGTAATCCCCATACAATGCTGGCCTCTGACAACCACTGCCTAATTTGCCTCTCTTGGATTGTTTCTGTTCCTTGGGGATGTCTCTACAATACCCTTCTCTTTCTCTGTTGTTTTCTTTTGTTATGGCACTCCCCGGGGTGGTGGGGAGTAGGTAGGTGGGGGGGGGAGTTAGTGTTGGTTTGATATGGATTTTCTTAACTTGTGAGTTCATTGTTTTTCTTTACCCCTTGAGGGACTGTTATCTCACCAACTGTTTATTATTTGATCTAAGCATAGTATGATGCACAGTCTCCATTTCATGTATTGTTGGTTTTATATAACTCAATAAAGATGTTAAATTTCAAAAAAATAAAGGATTAGAATAAGAGATAGCCCTGTTTGGTTTACCATCCGCTCTGCACTTTTAGACATCCTCTCATCAAAGCCAACAGCTAACTGAATGAAACAGGAAATGAGTGCAGGGCAAGGCCATTCAAGGGGAGGGGCTGGAGAATGGGTAGTTTCAGAATGTAATCATTTTGATGTTTGGGGTTGTGATGTGACATTCTGCCCGCGATCGGGCTTTACGGTCCACTGACCACCAGGGAGATATTCGGTTGGGGAGGGTTACATTCTGCCCGCCATCAGGCACTGGGGAGGTTCATATACGCGCTCTGCCCGCAATCGGGCTGTGGGAGATGTGGGGTGGGGGGTTTCATGTGGCCTGTACTGCCCGCGATCGGGCTGTGGGATATGTGTGTGGGGGTTCATGCATCTGTACTGCCAGCGATCGGGCTGTGGGATATGTGTGGGGGTTCATGTACCTGTACTGCCCGCGATCGGGCTGCATTAGGCGTCAGTCCCTCGGACGGTGTGCCTGGCAGGGTGGCCAGGAGCAAGTCCTCGGGGATCGTGCACCTACATGCAAATGGCATGCAATGGGGCTATAATAGATGCAAATGGCCCCCTGAGCCTTTGTATAAATTATGGCCCCATTTGCATGTCACCTTTTGAATATCGGAAATTTGAGCATGGCGCAATGGTACCGCCCCGCTGCAAGTTTAATGCTCAACTCTGGCAACTTCTTGGTGGCGCAAGTTCCACTCTTGCTCATCATCTAATGAGTTGGGGTGATATCAGGAGCTGCTCAACAGCTTTCAACCTTGAATATCACCCCGGCCACACCCCTGTGCAACTATTTTGAGCAGCGCAGGGGCTTGCACCTCAGAATGGCGCAGTTTGAAAATCTGGGCCACTATACCTTTCTTTTCCCTTATTGCTTACATATTTGAAAAACTTGAGTGTAGGGCCCCTTGTGCTCATTATTCTCCTTTAAGAATTAGAAATCATGCAGGGTATGGAATATTTAGGGCAGTCTGCTTAAGTAATAGCGGTCACACAAGGCATCAATCAGATAGGGAGATTAATGCAGGGTACTAAACAGATACAGTCTATGCAGGCAGTAAATAATTAGCCCTGTTACTGAAGGGACCTACAGTACCAAGTACTGCAGTTACAGTTCCTGTAGGCAATAAGTAATTAGGTAGGTTTTTGCAGGGTATCAGATGACTAGCAATTCATGCAAAGGGTAAGCTCCATCTGGGAGCTTACTAGAATTTAAATTGTTAACCTCTGTTGCCACTATGGACTTCCTTAAGGTCAGCAGGTTGCAGTAGGTGCAGGTGGTATAAAGTGGGTTGCTTTGGTGGGATTTGGGAGAGATCCAGTTGGATTGCAAGATGGGACAAGAGCGAGTGTGGCAGAGGTGGGTGGTGGTTGTCCACTCCAGCCTGCATGGCCAGCCTCAGTAATGTGGTCAGTAAGTACCAGTCTGCTGCAGGAGTGTTTCTGCAGTTTGGAGCCCTAGCTCCAGTTTATCCAGGCCACTGCATGCCCTTAGTTTAGTGCAGATAAAAACGTAGTAAAAATGTAAATTTGGAGGGAGCTGAATCTTGCCCTTGCGAGAGCAGAGCCCAACAAACAGTATATAGATAGTCACAGTGACCTGCTGAATGTACCCACAGTGACCTGCTTCATCTAACAGCAGTGATCTGCTTAGCAATAATCCCTTCCAATGTATGGATAAAGTTCTATAGCAGTCTTTTTGGAGGTTCTTTAAAGCATCCAACAATGGAATTAGATCCAGTTGTTATAGATGATGATAATAATAACTCTGCATATCAAACAGAACTTTGGGATACTCTAATGACAGAAGAAATAAAGAGACATATAACAAAAAAAGAACAAAAAGGCCCTGGGATAGATGGTCTTCCTGCTAAAATGTTTAAGGTTAATATAGGCCCGTGGGCTGAACTTTTGTTTATTGTTTTTTCATATGTGCTTAAAAATAATAAGATCCCGGCACAGTAGTTGGTAATGGGAATAGTTCCTTTATTAAACAAGCATTTGTCAATGCCGAATGTTTGCTTGCTGGTATTAGCATTGGAAATGCAGGAGTTAGAGAGATGCAGAAAAAGAATGGCAGTGAAGTATTGAACTTCAAGCCAACCACACCTCCACCCTGCAGAGACGGACAGGCATTGGGGTATACATTTGGGTGGTTACCCATAACGTTCATGTCATTTTACTTCACCCTATCCTGCAGACACCGACACATGTTGAGATGTGCCTTGGGGTGTTTGGCTTTACAGTCACCCTATGCCATAAGGACGTATGCTGAAATAGGTGCAGTATAGGAGAACAGGGTGAATTGCGGAGCCAAAGAGTTCAAGGCACACCTCAATGCCTGTCACTGGCTTCAGGGTGGTGAGGTGGGGGTGGAATGGCATGAATATTACAGTCAACAATCTAAAGGCACACCCCAATGCCTGTCAGGCGGTACAGGGTGGGAATCTATGGTTAGACGCCCTAACGCCCCGGGTGTTTGCTGGTATTTACACTGCAAATTTTCAACATGGCCTTTTTGTGACCCCGCCTCATGAAAGCAATTGGGACCTCTTCTCATGAACAGTGGCACTGTGATTTTGTTCATGTGTCCTGAACTTTGAGTTCCCACAATGACCATGCCATTCTGCACCAGATGTGCGTAAACACAGATTGGGCAGGATGTGAAGAATGACAGCTGCACCATTCATAGGGAGCTGTGAAGAGACAGCAATGTTGAAAATCTGTAGTGAACATATTAAAAATACTTGAACTTCCAGGCTTATGTGGAAACTGCGCAACGCATGTGCATAACACAGTCATTCAGTGGAATTTTTTAATCAAATTTTCAACATAGGCATTTTGTGACCTCTGCTTATGAACAGTGTCACTACAATATTCCTAATCTGTCCTGAACATTGATTTCCCACAGCTACCATGCTATTCTGTGCCAGATGCGTGAATGCATATTTCAGGCAGGATATGAAAAATGACAGCTAAACTGCTCATAAGGAGGTGTGCAAAAAATGCCAATGTTGAAAATCTGGAGTGAAAATATTGCAAATGAGCATAATTACAAGGGTGCATGAAAACTGCATAATGTACACTCATAACACAGTCATTTCATGGACTTTTGCCACTAAATTTTCAACACTGGCATTTTAGCACCTCTACTCATGAACAGTATCACTGTAATTTGTTTTTAATCTGTCCAAAATACTGACTTCCTACAGCGACCAGGCTATTCTGTGCTGGAAGCCCAAAAACACATTTTGGCCAGGATGTGAAAAATGAAAGCTGAACTGTTCATAAGTAGATATGGAAAAATGCCAATGTTAAAAATCTGTAGTGAAAATATTACAAATTTGTGAAGTTACAAGCATGCGTGGAAACTGTGCAATGCATGCTCGTAACACAGTAATTTTATGGACTTTGATCACCAAATTTTCAACATAGGCATTTTAGGACCTCTGCTCATGAACAGTGTCACTGTGATTTTCTTAATGTATCCTGAACACTGATTTCCCACTGCAGCCACGCTATTCTGCGCCGGTAGTGCAAAACCACATTTCGGTCAGGATGTGAAAAATGACAGCTGTACTGTTCATAAGGAGGTGTGGAAAAATTACAATTTTGAAAATCTGGAGTGAAAATACTACAAATTCATGAAGTTATGAGTATGCCTGGAAACTGCACAATGCACACTCGTAATACAGTCATTTTTTGGAATTTTTTTTTCACCAAATTTGCAACATAGACTTTTTGAGAGCATACCTTATGAATACCTTATGAAAGAGAGCTTACCTGGGGGTGTGGTTTAGACACTACAAAAGCAGGTGAGTCAAATTACAACTTCCTGTTGCTAGCCTTGCTTGTAGAGCAGAAAGCAGCTAACTAAAAGAAGCTACATTTTCTTATTAATTTAAAACTTATAACTCAGCAGGAGTCAGTGTCTGTTAAGATTAAGTAGACAGATAACTTTATTAGAAGTAGAAGGGGTCTTATTGAGGGTTAAAAAATAGAAAGAAAGAAAGTCAGTGTGTGTTCTTAGCTGGGAAGGGTACTGTATCAGCTGACTTTGCTAAGGAAAGTGAGCTTACCTGGGGGTGTGGTTTAGACACTACTAAAGCAAGTGAGTCAAATTACAACTTCCTGTCGCTAGCCTTTTTTTTACTAATTACCTCCATCCCACCCTCCACCCACCCACCCATCCAAACTTTTATAGCCAGTGGATTTGACTGTCAACAGGAACTTCCTGTTTGGCAGTAGGAAGGAAAGGATCATAGAGAAACATTGGTTTTGTCAACCCTAAAGGAAAAAAGTAGCTCACTCTCCCCCCTAGCTGCTGGTGGTCTGATATTGAGCAAGGAAGAAAGAGGCTACTGAAGAAGATAGGAAGTTGCTGTCCCAGAACAGGAAGGGTCAGAGTTGTAAGGAGAGGAGAGAGTAAGCATCCAGAGAAAGAGTAGAGAGGACACAAAATAAGACATGATAGGTGTGGTGCTGTGCAATGGCTGTGGGGCAGCAGTGTTCCGGGAGACATTCTGGAGGCTGCAATGCTGCCCTATTTGCAGGCACCTCTCTGGTCTGAGAGAGGGGTGGTTGCCCGCCTCCAGGCTGACCTGGCTAGGATTCGTGAAACCTCCTCCCCCACCCAGGGACCACCAGAGCCAATGCCACTACCTCAGAGGTTGCCAAGAAAGAGGAGAGGCTGGACCAGGGTGGGCTCAAGGAGGGACAGGGTGGTGGAACAGAGTTGCATCCCTCCAGCTGTACCTCTCCACAATTAATTCACTCTTCTGGTGGATAGTGGTTCCTCTATGGAGGCACCTGCAGTGGAGACCAAGGAGGATGCTGGGAACCTTCACAAAGGAGACCTACAGGAGGGTGGCATGGGACCCCACAGGGGAAGGAAACAACTCCTGGTAGGGGACTCAATCATTAGGGGGTAGAAATGGGGGAGGAAGGGGAAAGGGAGGTAAGGTGCCTTCCTGGCCCCACAGCTTGGAGGGACAGGAAGCAAATCCTCAGGATCATGGGAGGAGCTGCACGAGGGAGGGAGCTGGATGTCATTGTCCACCTAGGGACAAATGACCTGGCTAGGAATGGGATCAGAGCAGTGCTAGAGGAGTTTGTAGAGTTGGGAAGGGGCCTTAGACAAGTAGCGCATACGGTAACCTTCTCGGAGGTGCTGCCTGTCTATGGCAAGGGAGATGTTAGGGCACTTCTCACCAGGGAATTCAATGAGTGGTCGAAAAACTGGTGTGGAGCTCAGGGATTTGGCTTCATTGGGGACTGGGGAGCCACCTGGAGGGATGCAGACCTATACTGGTGTGATGGTCTGCATTTGTCCGGGGGGGGAACCAGGATCCTAGGTGAGAGGTTTAAATGCTTCATTGGCAAGCATTTAAACTAGCCAAGGGGTGAGGCACTGAAAAGGAGCAGGGAAATCCCAGCCTCCCCCCACAAAACATGGTGATTAGTGAGGTAAACACCAAGGTAGAGAAGTTGTTAGGGAGCAAAACAGATTTAAATGTAAAAAAGGCAAAGGCAGTAAGGACAGAAATAGGGATAAAAGAGGTAAGGCTATCAAAAAGTGGAGGGTGATGAGTACCAATGCCCATAGTCTGTGTAACGAGCTCCCTGAACTAGTGGCCTTGATGGAAGAGGGTTGCCTGGATATTGTGGCAGTCACAGAAACATGGTACACAGAGAACCATGACTGGGGTGTCATCATACCAGGATACACAATCTACAGGAGGGACAGGGAGGGTAAAAGAGGAGGAGGAGTAGCTCTTTATGTAAATGAAGGGATCAAAGCAACAGAGCTAAATAGTAAACAGGGAGCGGATGAGGCACTTTGGGTCACCCTGGGGACAGGAAATGGTACCACAATCTGCATGGGGGGTTGTATACAGACCCCCATCTCAGGGGGAGGGAATGGAAAAGGAAATGATAGAAGGCTTTCTTAGAATGGCAGAAAAAGGGGAGATATTGTTGATGGGGGACCTGAATATGCCAGATGTTAACTGGAGCACCTTTGCTGCAGGCACATCCAAGAGCAGGGTCATTCTTGATGCCTTACAGGGGGCATGCCTCAGACAGCTGATATTGGAACCCACTTGGGAGGGAGCAGTCTTAGACCTGGTACTCTCAAATGGGGACAGAGAAAGAATCTCAGATTTAGAAGTGGGTAGCCATCTGGGAACAAGCGACCACCAAACAGTGTAGTTCACGATAAACACAGCCATACAATCAAGTCATACAAAAGCAAGAGTACTGGACTTTAGGAGGGCTGACTTTGGGAAAATGAGAGAGTGCCTCAGAAAAGCACTAGCAAAGAGACAAGAAGGAGGGGTGGAGAAACAATGGGGGAGTGATCAAAACAGCCATCACAGAGGCAACAAGCCTTTGTGTAAAGCAAATCAATAAAACACAATGAAGGAAAAAAACGCTATGGTTCTCAAAAGAGGTGGCAGGGAAGGTTAAGGAGAAAAGGACAGCATTCAGAAAATTTAAGGAAACACAGAAGGAGCAGGACAGAGAACTTTATCAATTAAAGCAGAAAGAGGCTGGGAAGGCAGTCAGAATAGCAAAGGCCCAAACCGAGGAAAGGATAGCCAATTCTGTTAAGAAGGGGGATAAGACCTTTTATAGGTACATTAGGGAGCAAAGAAAGACCAAAGGAGGGATACTGAAGCTTAATAAAGGGAAGGGAATGTGGGCAGAGGGTGACAGTGAAAAAGCAGGGATACTAAACAAATATTTCTGCTCAGTATTCACAAAAAAAGAGGAGGGGAAGTTACCTAAACCAAACAAGCAAAACAGTCTGAAGATGGAGGTTGATACCAGTCCATTTACAGAATAAAGGGTTCTGAAAGAACTAATAAAATTGAAGGTAGACAAAGCAATTGGGCCTGATGGGATTCACCCAAGAATTCTGAAAGAACTAAGGGTAGAACTAGTGACACCGCTGACTACTCTCTTTAACAAATCATGGGACGATGGGGTGGTACCCGAGGACTGGAGGAGGGCAGATGTGATTCCTCTTCACAAAAGTGGGAGCAGGGCAGAGGCAGGAAACTACAGACCAGTTAGTTTAACCTCAGTGGTAGGGAAAATGATGGAATCACTTCTAAAGGAAAGAATTGTTCAGTACCTAGAGGCCAGTGGGGCACAGGACCCAAGGCATCATGGATTCATGATGGGAAGGTCATGTCAGATGAATCTAATAGATTTAATAGATTGACTGAGTGACCAAAGTAGTAGACCAGGGAGGGGCTGTGGACATGGCCTACCTAGATTTTAGCAAGGCATTTGATACAGTCCCACACAAAAGATTAATACACAAGATAGCCAGCCTTGGAGTGGGTCCCAAGGTGGTAGCCTGGATAAAAAATTGGCTAGACAACAGGACACAAAGGGTAGTAGTAAATAGAGTACACAGTGAAGAAAGGAGGGTTACTAGTGGGGGACATCGCAGGGTCAGTACTGGGACCGGTCCTTTTAATGTCTTATAAGTGACATTGCAGAGGAACTGAAGGAAAAGTATGTCTCTTTGCAGATGACACAAAGATCTGCAACAGGGTTGATACACAAGATGGAGTGGAAAGGATGAGAAGGGACTTGGCAAGGTTGGAGGAATGGTCAAATGTATGGCAGCTCAGATTCAATGCAAAGAAGTGCAAGGTAATGCACATGGGAAACAAAAACTCAGGGGAAGTGTACACAATGGGGGGTGAGATACTGACAACAGTAAAAATAGAAAGGGACCTAGGGGTAATTATATCAGATGACCTAAAGGTGGGCAAGCAATGTGAGAAGGCAGTAAGGAAGGCTGGGGGGTACTGGGATTCATAGGAAGAGGCATCAATAGCAGAAAACAGGAAGTTGTCATCCCTCTGTACAGACAGTTGGTGAGACCCCATCTGGAGTACTGTGTGCAGTTCTGGAGACCCCATCTCTGCAAAGACATAGACAGAGTGGAGGCTGTCGAGAGGAGGGCAACCAAAATGGTGCAGGGTCTGCACCAGAAGACATACGAAGAAAGACTAAAGGAGCTTAATATGTATACTCTTGAGGAAAGAAGGGAGAGAGGGGACATGATAGAAATTTTCAAGTACCTCAAGGGAATTAGCAAAGTCCAAGAGGGTAGCATCTTCCAGAAAAAGAGATGTGCAAGAACAAGGGGGCACAATTTGAAGATAGAGGGGGGACAGCTCAGAGGTAATGTGAGGAAGTATTTTTTCACTGAGAGGGTTGTGGATGCATGGAACAGCCTCCCTGAGGAGGTTGTGGAGTCAAGAACAGTAAGGGACTTCAAGAATGCATGGGACAGGCATAAGGCAGTCCTAGAGGTGTGTAGGAGGAAGTAAGCTGTTGGTTAACTAGGATCTGCAGCTTATCTGTTAGGTAGGAAAATGGGCAGACTGGGTGGGCCAAGCAGTTCTTATCTACCATCAAATTCTATGTTTCTATGTTTCTATGTTTACTGGCACTTTCATTTCATTACTTGGTTCAGGAAGGTGATTCCTCGCAGTGACCATGAAATCACCTTTCAGGACCAAATAACGCCATGACAGTGCCTGAATTCAGGAGGAGGAGTCCCAATAACTCCATGTTGAAAATTTGGTGCCAAAATTCCCAAAAATGCACACAATATACATCAAAGTTGAAACAACCCTATTTATGCCATTATACAGCTTACCGGCATTTTTTCAGTTTGTGGTCAGCTTTGAAGAGTGCAGATGTGTTCCCAGTCCACCAAAGATCGTCGTGGCAGGCTCTGGAGGTAATTATGGGGTGAGAAGGTATGTGGGGGGGTTGGGTGCACAGTGGATGGGTGCAGCTTGGGGGAGAGAATGGCGATCGGTGTGGGACCGTTTCCTTTGTTTCAGAAAGACAAAAAAATAAATAAAGAGACATTGTGGGAATGTTTTTTTTTTTCTTTTCCAGGCTTGTTTCCAGCACACTGGGGTGGGATCCCAGTGTGCCACCTGCCTTTTTTGAGGTGGGGGTACTGAATCTGATGGGGACTGGGCCCCCTGTCAACATAGAACGACTGTTTGGGGGGCCATGATGCCGAAGGGGATTGGGCAACCCCTCGGCACACAACAGATATGGGAGGGG
The DNA here is from genome assembly GCA_016271365.2 of Neoceratodus forsteri. NCBI lineage: Eukaryota > Metazoa > Chordata > Ceratodontiformes > Ceratodontidae > Neoceratodus > Neoceratodus forsteri. Next base: position 115,339,819 of record JADMNL010000035.1, on the reverse strand, counting down.
TTTACATCATGCTGACAGGGAGTGGGCTCCCCAGTCAGCAAATTAACTGGATCAGGGGCTGCTGATAGGGGGATTGGCTACCCCCTATCAGCTTTCATGGGTCTGAGAGGTGGCGGCAAACCACCATGTTTAATTTAATTGTCACACTTGGGAATGTACCACCCTGCAATGACAGGTCGCTCCCTCATTGCAGCAGAATGGCTGATGCTGGAATGACGAGGCAGCCCCTCATTGCAGCGGTAAAAAAGGTTTCAACTTAGTGGCACTTTTGGAGACCAGTGCCATCGGCACACTGTTCTTCCATTGGTCCACCAATGCCAAGCACCCAAATGCAGTGCCTCTGTTGACTGCTACAGTGCTGCACCTCCACAACCGTCTTCTCTCCTAAGCTGCTGCATAATCTTTCTTGCACATAAGCACAAGCAAACATAAAAAGGAAGACAAATCTATGCCTGAAAATTATAGACCCATTTTTTTAATTTGTACTCCTGCAAAAATATTTTAAAGAATATTGCTTGAGAAACTACTTAGATGAGTGGATGATAGACTGGGTACTATCAGAAAATCAATTTGGCTTTAGAAACAAAAGGGGCATCATATATTACATATTTATTTTAGACTATCTAGCACATAAACAGTTCAACTTAAGGAAAGGTGGACTATATGGATGCTTTCTCAATCTCCAAAAAGCATTTGATAAAATGAACAGGGAAACCTTGTGGAAAATATTATTGGTCTGTGGGGTGGATTTAAAACTTTTAGAGATGATTTTTGTGTTACACACTAACACTTCTTCAGTATTAGATATTCTAGAGAGGACAACCTCACCAAAAAGATACTGGTAAAGAAATGAGTGAAACGGGTGCGTATTGGCTCCCTCAGTCCTTAATTTTTATATAGATCAGATTACTAGAGAGTTAAATAAACACAACATTAACACCCCATATATCCAAGGTTATTAGGTGTGTATTTTAGCATATAGGGATGATGCTGTGTTTATCTTTAAGTCAGCTACTGGTCTGCAAAGAGCAACTGACATTGTCAGTAAGGTGCTATCAGAACTTTCACTTGAAATAAATTGTGAGAAATCTAAAATAATAAACATTGTGAAGGTCTGCAATAAAATATGCTCATTGAAGCTTAATAGCATACAGTTACAGGAAGTAAAAGAATATAATTATTTATGGGGCATAATTAATGACAAACTATGTTGGCAAAACCATACTGAGTCTAATAGAAGCAAACATTTCTCAATGCCGAATGTTGTCTTGCTGGCATTGCATTGGTAGTGCAGGAGTTAGAGTGATGCATAATAAGAATGGCAGTGAAGTATTGAACTGATGCCAACCCACCCCCCACCCTGCAGAGACTGACAGGCACTGGGGTGTCCGGGACCTTGGGTGTTGGCCATAGTGCTCATGCCATTTCACCTCTCCTTATCCTGCAGACACTGACAAGTGGCGCAGTGTGCATTGGGATCTTCAGGCTTTACGCTCACCCCATTCCATAAGGAAATACACTGAGATGGGTGCAGTATAGGACAGTGGGGTGAACTTTGGAGCCAGAGTGTCCAAGGCACATCTTGATGATTGTCACTGACTGCAGGGTTGGGGTGAGGGTGGAATGGCATGAGCATTACGTCCGACAATCCCAAGTCACACCCCTGACACCCATCAGTCTCTACATATGGGTGTTCAGCACCAAATTTTCAACATAGACATTTTAGCACCTCTGCTCATGTACAGTGTCACTGTTATTTCCTCAAAGTGTCCCAAGAAGTGATTTCGCACAGCGAGCACACTGTTCTGCGCCGGAAGTGTGAAAACACATTTTGGGCAGGATATGTGAAATGACGGCTATACTGTTCTTCAAGAGGTGTGGAAAAAATGGCAATGGAGAAAATCCAGAGTGACAATATCACAAATGCACTACGGTATGAGCATCCATGCAATCTGCCAACGCACGCTCATAACACAGTCATTTTATAGAGTATCATCACCAAATTTTTAACAAAGGCATTTTAGGACCTCTGCTCATGAACTGTGTCACTGTCATTTCATAATCTGGTCCAAACATTGATTTCCCACAGTGACTCCACTATTGTGTGCCGGAAGTGCAGAAACACATTTCGGGCAGGATGTGGAAAATGACAGCTTTACTGTTCACAAGGAGGTGTACAAAAAATGACAATGCTGAAAATCTGCCATTAAAATATTGCGAATGCATGAAGTTATGGGCCTGCATAGCAACTGTGCAATGCACACTCGAAAAACAGGCATTTGTTGGATTTTTTCCATCAAATTTGGAATATAGGCTTTTTGAGAGGCCACCTCATGAACACTGGCACTGTCATTTCGTTAATGGGTCCCCAAAGTTGATTTTGCACAGCGACTGCAAAATCACCTTTCGAGGCCGATTAATGCCATGACAGTGATAGAATTCATGAGGAGTGGCCCCAAAAACCCCATGTTGAAAATTTGGTGCCAAAATTCCAACAAATGCCCAAGATATGCAGCAAAGTTGAAAAAACCCTATTCATTCCATTATACAGCTTACCGACATTTCAATGTTTTGTAGTTGGCTTTGAAGAGTGCAGATGTGTTCCCGGTCCACCGAAGATCGTCGTGCCAGACTCCGGAGGTAAGTATGGGGTGAAGGGGGTGAGGGGGTGTGGGGAGGCAGGATGCACAGTGGATGGGTGTGGGTGGGGGTCAGGAGACTACGAGGGACCTTTTTTTGTTACAGGGAAGAAAATAAACTGCATCGCGGGACATTTTCTATTTCAGGGGATGTGGCATGCTGGGGTGGGCTCCCAGCATGCCACCTAACTGTTTTTGGGGGTGCTGCAGCCGACGGAGGATTGGGCACCCTCATCAGCAGAAAATGGGGGGGTGAATTTATGCTGACAGGGATTGGGCACCCCCGTCGGCACACAATGAAAGGCAGGAGGGAGGCAAGAGCCAAGGGGGATTGGAAACCTCCCTCGGCATATAAGAAATGCAGGGGGTGACTGATTTATGCTGATGGGGAGTGGGCTCCTCATCAGCATACAATAAAAGCAGGGGGGATGCAAGAACTGAGGGGGATTGGGCACCCCCCCTCTGCATATAGGAAATGGGGGGGCTGCTTATGCAGCCATAGTAAGCCACTGGGGGATTGGGCACCCCTGAAGTCAGCCATTGGGTGGGCAGCCGCCCACCATGCTGCTCATGTGGTGAGCACGCAGGAAGGGTCCGCTGCATCTGACGAGCTTTGCTCAGATTGCAGCGGACCTTTCCTTAGATGTGCTCACCACATTAGCATGCATGGGGCATGCAGGCTGATTGGGGAATGAGGAACATATCTACTAATGCGTGCTCTGCATTCACCCAACACCAGCCATGCCTCCAGATCTGCACTACGGCAAGATGTTGACTTGTGCGCAAGCCCGGCAAGCCAACATAAAAAGGGAGGCAGATTGTTTTGGGATTAAATAGGGTTTGGTAAACCTTTTGCTGATAATTCATTTAAGACAATAAAAGAGGCCTATAGTGAAAAAGCAAAAGCATTAAGGCTGTACACAGTGGAAATTTTGGGAACTGAGGAGTGCAACCCCAATTTAGAGCCAATTCAAAATATCTTTATTACAAATATGTTAGGATTATCTGTGGCAATGTCTGGCACTAATTTAAAGGAAATATCCAATAAAAGGCCTTGGGTTTGATAGCCCAATAACTTCTATCCTCTCGAGCTGATGCACAATAACATGTTAACTGAAAAGGGCGTCCATAATGTAGTGGAAGGGATTGTAACTGGTGCCAGACCCATGCCAGTGGATCTCTTCCAGCTTCCTGGTAACTCAGCATCGACTCTGATACCTTGAGGAAACTTGTTGAATTCATTCTGACACATAGCAACTTTAGCTTTAATGGGAAACATTATGTTCAAACTATAGGAATAGCAATGGGCACCAGGATGGCTCCACAGTATGCTAATTTTTTTATGGCCAATTTGAAAGAGGACTTTTTAAGGCCCTGTACACACAAACCACTCGCTTACTTCTGTTACATTGATGATCTGTTTACAATCTGGACAGAGGGCACTGACATACTTAAGGATTTTCATCAGGAATTTAATAATCTCCACCCAACCGTTAAGCATTTCCCGGAATACTTTTCCTGGATACCGCTGTCACCATCAAGGATGGAACCCTACATACAGTGGCATTCCTGGGATGAAACAAAATTCTGCAGCATTTTGCAGCACTCTGCAGAATGCTGCAGAAGACCTACTAAATGAAGCAATGTAATTTCAATGGTAATTAGTCGCCTTTGACATTCAGGAAAATGTGGCACTACCTGTATGAAGTGAATGCCACGGTTTCCGATATGACAAGGGGAACTAATTGCTATTGAAATTGCATTGCTTTATTCAGTGGGTCTGCTGCAGCATACCGCAGAGTGCATTAAAAGTGTGTTTCATCCTGGGGGATGCCACTGTACATGCATTTACAGGAAACCAACAGACAGACAGAGATACTTACACAGGAAAAGTAATCATCTGAATCACACAAAAAATCTGTCATGTATAGTCAAGCACTTTAATACCACCATCTCTGCTCAAATGAGGAAGCTAGAAACAGACATTTGGCTATGTTGACAAACACCTTTAGTGAGCAGGGACACTCTTCCACAGAGTTTGACAGAGCAGTGGAACATGCAACACAAGTACCAAGAGAAAACCTACTGCAGTATAAGGAAAGGACAACTACTAACAGAGTACTCCAAGTATCATCCTGACCTTGAACTTCTACATATGATTATTAAGGATCTACACCCAATAATAAGGAAGTTATTATCCCTCTGTACAGACAGCTGGTGAGACCCCATCTGTAGTACTGTGTGAAGTTCTGGAGACCCAATCTCCGCAAAGACATAGACAGGATGGAAGCTGTCCAGAGAAGGGCAACTAAAATGGTGCAGGGTCTGCACCGGAAGACATATGAAGAGAGACGAAAGGAGCTTAATATGTATAGCCTCGAGGAAAGGAGGGAGAGGGGGACATGATAGAAATGTTTAAGTACATCAAGGAATCAACAAAGTCCAAGAGGATAGCATCTTTCAAAAAAGAGGTGTGCAAGAACAAGAGGGCACAATTTGAAGACAGAAGGGGGGCGGCTCAGAGGTAATTTAAGGAAGTATTTTTTCACAGAGAGGGTTGTGGATGCATGGAACGGCCTTCTGGAGGAGGTTGTGGAGTCAAAATCAGTGGTGGAATTCAAGCATGCATGGGACAGTCATAAGGCAATTCTAGGGGGTGGGGGTAGGGAGAAGTAGGCTGCTGATTAACTAGGATCTGCAGCTTATCCAGTAGGTAGGGAAATGGCAGACTGAGTGGGCCAAGCGGTCCTTATCTGCCGTCAAATTTTATGTTTCTATGTTAATCATCAGTGAGGATGAAATCCTTAGTTGTATTTTTCAAGAACTGCCACTACTATCTTTTAAACAACCACCCAATTTAGCCAACCTGACTATTAAGAGTAAACGTGAACCTGAACAGAGTACCACGACATCATATGGCACATGACCCTGTAATAAAAGCAGATGTAAAACTTGGTGAGCACATTTTCATGTCACACTGAATGGTTAGCTGAGGTACTTACCTCACAAAAGACAATTCAGGATATTGTGTAATTCTACATGTACATCAAGTAATGTCATTTATCTTATTCAGTGCAGGAAATGTCCTTACACAGGGTATATGGGGGAGACAAAACAATAACTCTGCACTAGAATGAATTTACACAAGTATACTATTTTTTTATTTTTTATTTTAGTTTTTGTTGACCGGGTAAGTGCACTAGACAAATCCTGCCTATTTTCAGGCACGACCCGGGGGAGGGGATACAGATGCATGCCAACTGACCTTGAACCAGATTAAGCTGTTGGTGGTATTTTTAGTGAATGAGGGAAATTTGGCAAGGACACTGGGGAAATTCCCCTACTCTCTTCGATAAGTGCCATGGGATCTTTAACATCCACCTGAACTACCATCAATCCAGGCAGATGGGACCTCGGTTTAACGTCTCATCCGAAAGACGGCACCTCAGAAGTGCAGCACTCCTCTCATGCTGCACTACAGTGTCAGTACTGGGATATTAACCCAAGTGCCAGATGTGGGAACTAAACCCACAGCTCTCTGATCTCCTGGCCTCAGAGGTGAGTGTGCTACCTGCTGAGCCACTGACACTGATATATTACTAGGAAGATAACTGACAACCAGTGGCACAACACTTCTCTCAGGATGACAACTCAATCTCATATTTATCTGCGATGGACTTTAAAGGACATACAGTACACAAAAGAGATAAGCTTATGAGATCTGACTTATGTTACTTCTTAATATGGTGGAATATGGCCTGAACATTGATGTTGGATTTATGAAACATTCTGGAGTGCCACATTTCCCCTTTAAGAAAGATGTCATTTTGTGACATTGTTCCATGTCACTCATAGAGTACCTTATTTCAGTCTCAACATTTACATTTTCAAGAAAAAAAAAGTTGTATGCTAGTGTCTCATAGTTAGCTCTTGTGCTTCTTAAAACTTTCTTATTTCTAAATTTATAATTTATGTAGTTTTATATGCCTTTTTTCCCTGGTAACATATGAACCAGTGGTGTTCCTCTACAGTACTTTCAGGACTTGTACAGCCCTGGTTTTCAAATAGCTTTTTTCCAATAACCCTCCCAATTGCAGTGCCTCGAACTCTCCTTAACATCATTTCTAACTTTTTTCTTTACTTTGTGGTATTCATGATGCTTTAATTAAATATTTGGATCCTCCTCCCTTGGCGTCCCTCTGTTACATACAAGACTATGGGTCCAAAAATTCTCCTCAATACCAGTGGTCCATTTGCAGAAACAAAAGCACTTGTCTGTATTGTTGCTGAACCTTTGAAGGTCTTAAAAGCTCCACACCTGCCCAAGAAACTTCCTTTCTACTTCTCATCCCAGTGAGTGTTTTTCTTGGTGTCTCCATTCCTCTCACTGTTACATACATGACTTGTTGTGGTGTCAATGTTACATACATGACTGTTTATGAAAAAAACTTTTAAATAAATTACACCAAATAATTAGGACAATAAGTGGTGTCTAACTTTTCAGTCAAGGTTTAAATTGCTGAGTAAGAAAAAGAGAGCTGTAAAACAAACAGATACAGTCAGCAGGTAAACTTTGACACCTCTGGAGAAAATGCATTCAAAAGTAAATGTTTAAGCATAACTATGGTTGCATTATTTACATTAACACAATGTTTCTTGTTGCAGGACTACATCAGAAAGTTACACTTATATTGTTGCTTTTGTTTGGCCCCTGTTAACTGCATGACTTGATGTGGTGGTGTCACTGTTACATACATGACTTTTGGTGTCGCTGTTACATACATGACTTCTTATGAAAAACCTGTTTTTGAATAAATTGCACTGAATAATTAGGTAACTCAGTAGTGTCTAACTTATACACAAAGGTTCATACAGTTGATTAAGAAAAAAAGAACTGTAAAAACAAACAGATGCAATCAGCAGGTAAACATTGACACGCCCAGTGAAAATACATTCAAAGTAAATGTTTAAAGATAACTATGATTGCTTTATGTGCATTGACATAAGTATTTCTTATAGTAGGACTTTGTTGGATAGTTACACTTACAATGTTGCTTTTGTTGGGTCCCTGCTAACCACATGACTTTATGCAGTGTTAATGTTACGTACATGACTTGTTGTGGTGTCACTGGTACATACATGACTTCTTATGAAAAAAAATATGTTTTTGAATAAATTGCACTGAATAATTAGGAAACTCAGTAGTATCTAACTTATCCACTGAGGTTCACATAGCAGATTAAAAAAAAGGGGACAGTTAAAACAAATGGATGCAATCAGCAGCAACATTTTGACATGTCCTGCTTCCACAGTAGTGGTGCCCAAAGATAAATTGTGGCATAATTACAATCAGGTAATACTTACAATAAAATAGTGAAATGTGGCATACTATGATACCTAAATAGCTTCAATAACCAAACTAATTTGGAAAAAAAACTAAAAGAAATTTAAACTGAAAATTCAACAGAAGGGACATTTAGGTATGTTACCTGATTCATGTGCTAACTTAAAGACTAATTTTCTTATACTTCCTGACAATGAACTATCTTTATACTTGGTATTACACTATCTCCATATACACCCAATGTAACAATGATATAGTTATGGGATTTAAGTAAAAAAAAATTGGGACATGAATGTCACACTTTGTCTCTCAGTATCAAATACATACATACATATATATATATATATATATATATATATATATATATATATATTCATATCAAAAACTCTGTTTAATGCATCAATTAGGTTTGTTCCACAGTGATGAAAGTGAGGAAATTTGGTGTTAGGGTTGCCACTCCTACCATCCCACCACCACCACACCCCCACCAACAGGTATCGGTGTGTGTGTGTTGGGGTTGTTGGCCTATCTCTCACCCCATTCCATGTGTAAAGAAGCTGAGGTGGTGTAGTATAGGAGAATGGGTTGCAAGTTAGGCACGATGACCCTAACACACACCCCAATGTCTGTTGGTGGGGTTGGAGTGGTGGTGGGATGGTAGGGGTGGCAACCCTAACACTGAATTTCCTCACTTTTGTCACTGTGGAGCAACCCAAACTGATGCATTAAATGGAGTTTTTGACATGAATTTCCCTTCTTTTTGAGAATTTGCACTATAAATAGTGAATGATACGTGGTGGTGGAAGCGCGGGGTCCCTCCCACCATGCTTCCCATTTTGTGTAATAACTGTAATGCTATCAGTAACAGTAACAGCAATGGTTAATTGTAATCCTAATGGTAATGTTAACGCTAACAGTAACGCCAACGTTAATGGTAACAGTAACAAGAACAATATCGGTAATGATAATGAACATGCAAATAGTAATGCAAATGGTAACAAAAATGGAAACGATAATGGGAATGCAAACATGAGCAGAAACGGTAACACCAAAGGTGACATAAAAGGAAACAGTAATGCAAATGGTAACACAAATGCAAGTGCAAAAGCAAATGAAAATGGTAACGGAAACAGTATCGGAAACACAAGCACAAACATGAGCACAAACACAGATGGTAATGCAAATGGCAATGAAAACTAAAATGGTAATGGTAATGCAAATGGAAATGCAAATGCAAGTGCAAATAGAAACACAAATGGTAATTGCACACAGTGACGTAAATGAAAATGCTAATGAAAATGGTACCAGAAATGCAAACAATACCAGTAAAGCAAACACAAATGGTAACTCCAACGGTGACTCAGAAGGAAACAGCAACGGTAACATAAATGTAAGCGCAAATGGTAATGCACATGATGATGCCAATGGAAACAATTATGCAAACGGTAATGGAAACACAAGTGCAAAGGCAAATGCAAACAGTAATGGTAACGCAAATGGTAATGGTAATGCAAATGGAAATGCAAACGGTAACAGCAATGGTGAGGCACAAGGAAGCAGTAGTGCAAGTGACAATGTAAATGCAAATGCTAACAGTAATGAAAATGCAAACACAAATGGTAATGCAAACAGTAATGAAAACACCAACGGTAATGCAAATGGAAACGCAAACGCTAACTGTAATGGCAATGTTGACATCAAAGGAAACAGTAACGCAAATCGAAATGCAAATGAAAATGCAACTACAAATGGTAATGCACAAGGTGATGCAAAAGGAAATGTTAACACAAACTGAAATGGGAACGCATGCGGGAATGTGAATGCAAATGCTAAAGGTAAAAGTAGTGGAAATGCACAAGCTTTGTGTCACAAAACTGTGCATTGAGAAGCACAGTGAATACGAAGAATGTGGGCACAATAATGGCCCTTGGACCAGAAAATGAGTACTTGGAATACTAAATTGCTTAAATCTCAGGAACCATACAATGTAGAAAAAAAATTAAAATCTCATATTATTTACAACTTTCCAGTCTAGTGTTGCTCTTAGCCCTCCAGTGGGAGCCTAAGAATTTTTGAGATGAAAAGTTTGTATCTTGGACCATTTTTCAAGATACAGGACCCGAAAGACGGGCAGACGTCATATTGTTATCCTATGGGAAAAATTGTCAAATTCAGAGTGCCATAACTTTGAGGAAAAGTAATGTGTTGGCACCAAACTACCAAAAGGCACATCTGTGAGATGTTGGCTGTCTTTTCTGTAAATTTCAGCCCAAAAGACCAAACTATTGTTTTGCAGCAGGGTGGCAAAGATTTTCTATTGTTTTGGTCATAGTGTCTCAAAGTAGTGTCGCAAATCACTACACTTTCGCAAAATAAATCACAAAAGTGTCACATATGCGAAAGTACTTTACAACACTACATTTTGCAAACATTTTAAAAACTAATTTCTGGGGTGTTTTACCCCCCAAAAAAAGACATGGGGAGCATCCTCAGGGCTCGACTAGGTGAACAGAACAAGAATTGTGTCCCTAGAGGGTCCCAAATTTAAATGCCAAGAATTTCTCTGATCACCAACTGAAAACAAAATGGCTGAATCATGAAAGTAAAAGGGTAATTTGTAACACTACCAAGTGCCTTTGCAACAGTGTCACATAATTTAACTTTTTCCATAGACTATAATGGGAGTCAGTGTTTTTTTTATAACTTTTTAAACATTTAATATTTTTTCACAAAATTTTTGAAAGCCACATCGGGGACTCCGGCTGCATGTTCTCTGAAGTTTTTGGACTGACCATGCAAAACATGCGGGCTGTAGGCATGAGCAAAGAAATGCCCAAAAACCTGTAATTTATGAGTTTTTTGGTGCTCTGCAGCTCAGCAACCATACATCTGACCATAATAAAACTTGGCAGATCCAGATATCTATGATACCAGACTGTGTATTCCAAATTTCCGACAAATCTGTCATATGGTGGCAAAGTTATTAAGCTGCCAAATTGCAGATTTAACCATAAATGGGGTACTCAACCCTAACTATAGTGATACTACTGTGCCACTATAATATATACATATAGATGTACATTTATAAAATGGGTTAGGAAGAAGGTGCATTTCCATTTGTGTTACTGTTTCCTTTGGTGTCACAATTGCGGTTAGCGTTTGCATCTCCATTTGCATTACTGTTACCATTGGTGTTTTCATTACCATTTGCCTTACCATTTGTGCTTGCATTTTCATTACCATTAGTGTTTGCATTTTCGTTGTCGCTTTCATTACTTATTTCCCTGTGCCTTACCATTGCTGCTATCTTATAAAATGAAAAAAATTGTTTTGGAGGGGTAAAAGTGCAGGTATGCAGTCGTGCTCTGATATACGCAGGGTCATATGATGATCACAATCCAATCAGTCCCAAGCAATTTCCCTACCCATTTTATATCTATATCTATATCTATATCTATATATAGATAGATAGATATAACACCCCTGTTAGCGCATTAGGTAGTGTGTCAGTCTTACAATCTGACGATTGTGAGTTCGATCCTCACATGAGGCACTGTTTTTTCTTCACAGACTGAGGGTTGTAGATGCATGGAACAGCCTTCCTGAGGAGGTTGTGGAGCCAAAAACAGTGGGGGAATTCAAAAATGCATGGGTCAGACATAAGGCAATTCTAGTGTGGGGTAGGAGGAAGTAGGCTGTTTGTTAACTACGATCTGCAGCTTATCCATTAGGTAGAGAAATGGGCAGACTAGGTGGACCAAGCAGTCCTTATCTGCCATCAAATTCTATGTTTCTATGTTTATATATAGATACAGATATAGATAGATATATATATATATACACATACACATCTCTTCTCTCTATATATATATATATATATATATATAGATATATATATATATATATATATATAAAGGGATATGCAGCAGTTCAGTGTGTGATAATGCATTTATCTTGTACAGCTTTCAGTGACCTGAAGTAACCTCACGAGTGCCGAAGGCACGAGTGAGAGTTACGAGAGGTCACTGGAAACTGTACAAAATAAATGCATTATCACACACTGAACCGCTGCATATTCCATTTATGCAACAGGTTTAGATGTTGTGTGAACATTTTGATTTTGGTAGGTGTAAATAATTTGTCAAAAGGAAAATAAAATGTAATTTTATGCTGTTTTTTGCTAATTATAAAAAAACAAAATGGTATCTATAAATGAAACACCACTCATTTTGTAGATATTTTTGAGCTGAACATTTTTCGTGCTCACAGTACCATGCTATCATTTTTTGTTTTAAAGTTATTTATATTTGTTTGTCAAAAAAGTGAACGAAAAATTACATTTTCTTCTGTTTTCTTGCTAATCATATACAATATACAGGGTTTATATAAATGAAACAGTATTCATTTTGTAGATAATTTTGTGCTGAACAATTTTCGTGCTCACAGTACCATGTTATCTTTTTCGCTTTTAAGTTATTGACATTTAAATATGGTTAGTACTGCTTCTGAGGCCGAACGTTCTAAATGAATTCTGAAGAGAACTGTGTAAATAAATGAGCTAGTGATGTAGTTACTGTGTGAATAAATGGGTGATGATGTAGTTACTATGTGGATAAATAAATTTATTACCATAGTAGCGAAGATAAATGGTTTTATTCTACAGTTTTTATCCTGACCCCTGTTGCATAAATATATATATATATATACACATATATATATATATATATATATATATATATATAGTGTGGTCTCACCAGCAATCTATACAATGGCAGGATGACATCTCCCTTTCAAGAGGTGATCCCTCTGACAATGAACCCCAGCATTCTATTTGCCCTTACTGCCACCCTCCTACACTGTGCTGATACCTTCATGTCCCCTATGACTATTACCTCTAGGTCTCTTTCCTCCTCTGAAGCCATTATTTGCACTCCCCCAGCCAGTACCTGTTCCTGGGATTTCTGGCTCCAAGGTGCATGGCCTTGCACTTCTTAGCATTAAACCCCAAATGCCACTCCTTAGAACAGTGTTCAAGTTTAGTTAGATCCTCTCTGAGTGCCTGCCTTTCTTTCTCATTGTCCACTTTTGCACAAATCTTAGTGTCATCTGCGAACAGGCAGATCTTACTCTTGAGCCCCTCTGCAATGTCTGCAATGAAGACATTGAACAAAACAAGGCCCAGAACTGAACCCTGCGGTACTTCACTTGTTACTGGCTGTGGCTTGGATGTCTTTCCCCTTACTATTGCTTTCTGTTGTCTGCCCTTCAGCAAGATCTCAACCCACTCTACCAGTTTTTCCCCTCCCCATGTCTCTCAGCTTGCTCATTAACCTTCTGTGCAGTACAGAGTCAAAAACCTTGCTGAAGTCCAGGTACAGGACACCTACAGCATGACCTTCATCAGCCGCCCTAGTGACCCAGTCAAAGAAGTTGATCAGGTTAGTTTGGCAAGATCTTCCCATTACAAACCCATGCTGCCTGTCATCCTGCAACCCATTACTATCAAGAGAGGTTATCAACATCTCTTTCAGAATGGTCTGTATCGACTTCCTTGCTATAGACATCAAGCTCACTGGTCTGTTGTTACCTAGCTGGTATTTGGGTCCACTCTTGTAAAGGACACCACATGATCCATCCTCCAGTCCCTGGGTACATTCCCAGTCACCAAAAAGGTGTTGAGCAGATACCTCTGAGGGCCTGCCAACAACTCTGCCCATTGCTTCGGGACCCTTGAGTGTACATCATCTGATCCTGGTGCCTTGTCCACCCACAAGACTTTAAGGCCCTTCAGAACTCTATCATCTTGGATGATCTCATCTGTTATCTCTGCCCCCACTCTACCCTTGCTTCCTTTCCCCTGCGGTATTGGGTCATCCCTTTCTTTTGTGAACATTGAGCAGAAATATTCATTGAGTACCTCTGCCTAATCTTCCCCTTGTTCCACCCTACCTCCCTCTCTCTTGATTTTAACAATGTAATCCCTACAACTCCTCTTCTCCGTTATGTATTTAAAGAACCCCTTCCCCCCTCTCTGATCCCCTGAGTCAACTTCAGCTCCTTTGCTGCCTTGGCTGCCCTGACTGACCTGGTCACCTCCATAGATGCCTTTGAGAACACTTCTCTATCCCTCCTCATATCCAGATTTTTTGAACTTACTGAAGGCCATGCTTTTTGCCCTCACTTTCCCCTCCACCTCCTTGTGAGCTAGCTAGAATTTTTGACATGAATTGCTTACTCTAAGATTTGACACGTGTTTGTAGTCTCATGTATCCCCTTCCTAATGATTGCCCATTTCCATTCAGCATTCATCCCTGGGTTAATTTCAGTTTAATACCCCTCTAGGTTGTTGCCCATTCTGTTAAAATCTGCCTTCCTAAAATCCAACATGCTTGTCCTGGTCTTAGCCAACTCCCTTCCTGTGTTGAGGAGGAACCACACTGAGTGGTGGTCGCTTCCTGCTAGAGGGTCCTGTACTACCACATTCTGGACATGGGCTATATTCATTAGCATCAAGTCAGGTATGTAGAATCCATCACCCCTTATACTAGTTAACTGTCTTGGATAGCATCCAGCAGCACCTGTTCCCTGGTGTGTACTGTAGTTAGTGTCTGCCAGTCAACCCCAGGAGATTTGTGCGATTACCGTGAAAGCACAATTGCGATTGATGTGCACCCCTGGTGCACAAGAAAATGGTACCAGGGACTTAGATTTTGACTGTTCATGTGGGGGGCTGTGTCTCCACGTCCCCCTACTAAAGTATTCTTTTCTCCACGGGGGTGCATGTTGGGGGGATGCAAAATCTGGAGAAAAAGAATTTTAGGTCCGGGTGCACAAAAATGTATGTACGCCCAGACCAGGACCCAGAACCCTTGCAGCTTTAGGCTGCCACACACCCACCATGCTAAGGGGCCAGCATTCTAGCCCCATGCCAACCATGCCAGGCCAAATCTCTCTCCCTTCCATTACGCTCCTTCCCCAGTGCATTTATACATATAGCGACGTCCTGTCACTACATGTACCCACCTCCCCATCCAGTTGCCCTTCCTCAGCAGTAGCCCCATCATTATGTGCCGGGAATGAGTTGCAGTTATTGCAAGCACTCAATTGCCAACACCAATGTCATGGGCTACCACCCCAGGTAGGTTGAAGTCTCCCACTATAACTGTATTCCCTTTTCCATTGACCTTCCTGATTTGCTCCCCTAGCTCCCTTTCCACCTCCTCACTCTGTGAGGGTGACCTGTATACCACCCCCATCCTGAGCTTCTTACCTTTAGGGTTTTGGAGCAGTACCCATATGGCTTCCAGCCTCCCCTCATCCCTTTCCTCCTTAGTACACAGTATCCCATCTCAGATATAAATAGCCACCCATCCCAGTTCCTGCAGAACACCTTGTATCCTGGGATCATGAGATCCCAGTCATGGTATTGGGTGGCCCAGGTTTCTGAGACGGCGGCAATATCTTCTTCCCCCTCCACCATCATTGCCTGGAACTCTGCTGCCTTGTTTGCTAAACTCCTTGCATTCAAAGATACTACAGTCTGCATTGTGTCCTACCTCTTCTCTTCCCATCTCTCCCTCTTCCACGTTTGTCTTGGTAACTTCCCCTTATTCTCCTCCTCCTCCCTCTATGGGGTGTGAGGACTTCTGGTCTCCCCTGGAAGGTGCATCCTCCCTGTGATCTGACTCAGACCCTCCTTCTCAGTTTAAATCTATGCTGTCTTCAATATACGTCTCCAGCCCCTTGTGTGAATGCTCTTGTACCCTCAATGCTGAGATGCAGCCTGTCCTTGCAAAAATCCCTTTTTTATTCCATGTCTCACCTCACCCCCTACTACCCCATACTCCATTTCTGCACACCAACTCTTCAGCCACCCATTAAATGTCTGTTTTCTTAGCTTTCTTGCTATGTTGAGAATATACCTCCAGTTAGTTGTACATTCAGCAGTATGATACACTTACTCACATTGGGTAAACATCATTTTAATCCTTCCATATGCTATGTAAAGATAATTCCTGCTGCTGTATTTTTGAGGCTTATTTTTACCGGCAAAGATATGATATTTTGGCATGCAGTTTTTAACCCAGGTCATTTACTTTTCATTGACCTCATTCTTAAACTAATAGAGTTCTCATTTGTTCTGAATTTGTCTATACATATGTAAGCAATACTGCAAACATTAAATAAGGATGATTAAAGGGGAATTTTCATCTGTAAATCCGCTATGCTGCAGATCAGTATCCCCCTTATGGAGTGCCTGAGTCCTGAGATATGTTAAAAATCTTTAAAATAAAAATTATTATTGTTATGCCCCCACTGTCATGTCTGATGCCCGGTGCTGTTCTTCATGTCCATGCATGTGCCGTATCATCAGTCTCTCAGTGACATCTTCAAATAGCTGGCTCCTTCAGCTGCTAGTCAGGACAGGCGTGAACTGCACCATGGTGTGATCATTTTTGACAACTTCCCTTCCGCCCATTCGTTAACTAGTGTAGTGTCAGTTTTGTGTTAATTCTTAAACATGGTTCTGTGCCATGTTGTTGGATGTAGCAATCAATCCAGCAATGTAAATTGTCATGGCATAGCTTTCTTTTTTTCATTTCCCTAGGACCCTGTTATGTGTGCCAAATGGGCTGCAGCTATAAAGTGGGTGAATCTCCCCATTGTCAAAAGCAGAAACACAGTGGTGTGTTCTTTTCATTTTACACGCAACAGCTTCCAGCATGATCTAAAGGTTCATACATAAATATGTAAATGGATATCTGTTTCTGCATTCAGGATCCCCGTCCCAAACCACCACAGAAAAAACCTGTCAATGAGGTTTACTAATACTGTCCTTGTGTTCTTCTGTCACAGTAAACTTTACTACTGTGTTTGTATCATATTTGAAGCTGCTGTGTATGTGTGAGTGATGATGTCACTGGCATGAGAAGTGCTATCTTTGAAAGAAGTGTGTGTGTGTGTGTGTATATGGATGGAGTCCTTTGCAGGACATGAATGATGGACTTGCTGTCAAAGTGTTGACAACATGGGTGTGCCAAGTTGTGCTTATGGAGTATGGTTTTATGTTGTGGTAGATAAGTGTAGTTCCCTGCTTGTGAAACACTGGCATGTGGGAATGCTATGTGGCATCTATGTACAGTACATGGTTGCTGTATGGCACTGTAGTATGAGTGTCATTGACTGAGTGATGTTCAGTCATGCTGTTATGGATGGTTTATGGAAGGGTGTCATGAGCAGTCACTTGGCGTACTGAGATTTTGGCATCAATGACTGTTTCATATTTAGAACCAACACAATCATGGTGCCACTATTGCGTGATGTGATTGCCACTGTGGTTTGTGGACAGGTATGGTCTGGGTGTGAGTGTCTTGATCATGTCCCCTTTCTCACTACAGCGAGTACATATGTACAACATTCAGCCTTATTTTGCTTGTTCTTCCCACTGTCCAGTCACACTGTGATATCACCTTCAGGTTGTCAGAACTTTTCTCATTTGCAAACAGAAACACATTCCCTCACAGTTCTTCAGCAATTATGCTACCAATATTAACAAGCACCGGTAGTGGTACAGACCCCTGTGACACATCGAAAGTAACCCTATCCACTTCTGAAAGCACCTCATTTATTACCACCCTCAGATGTCACCTCTCACCCCTTACTCATCCATCACACTAACTTCAATCTGTTCCTAAGGCATCTAGAACGTATGTGGGGAAAGGAGTCCAAGGCCTTGTTGGAGTCCAGCTATACCATGTACACTGCTCTACTTAACACTCCATTCACCAAATCAGATAACTCTATTAGGTTTCCTTGGCATTATATCTCCTGTCTCCTTGAATCAATGCTGTCCTTGGTCCTGCAGCCTTTTTTCTTCTATGCACCCCCCTCTATCCTCTCCTTTACTGCAGCTTCCATAACCTTGGCTTCAATCAAAGTGAGAAGAAACAATATGTAATTCATTGTGCTCCTTTTTTTATTCTATGTGCATACATTCACTTTCCTAAAGCCCTCTGGTACCACTCCACTTAACGTGTACAAGTTAAAGAGTGATCCAAGTGTTCATGCCAGCACTTGAGCTATACCTGCAGTCTGGGGTGTACCCCCACTGTGGTCATCGCCTTGTCAGTTGCTAAGCCTGCAACCTCTTCCTTTTCCAGGTCTGTTTCTAATTGACTTATGTTCACCTCTAAGCTCTCTGATCCCTTCTCTGCTAACAGTGGGCCATTGCCTTGTTTCTGCACTGTGAACACAAAGCAGAAATATTTGTTTACCATGTCTGCCTTTGTCTTCCATGCATCTCCCACCATCCACAATGACTATGAGTATCCTTTCTGTCCTTCCTTCTGTTATCTAACAATAGAATGTCCTGCCCCCTTTTATCATCCTGGGCCTGATGTATGCAGGGGCAGGATATATGTGTCCGAGTTGAGTAACCCAGCCAGCGTAGCTCCACACCTGCTGACAGGTTTTCAGTGAACGTTATTCACTAAAGGACCCCACCTGTCTTTGACCTGGCCTTGTACATGGTTGAAGACAAAGTCAGACATCCAATAAGATGCAGGTCCTGGTTCCCTGAGTGGATCACCTGCACTGCAATGTGTGAGTCCTGGTGAGTAAATAGCACCAGTAAGCAACTGGACATGCCTGCCCATGCCCTGTTTGCCACAGCCCTCCTTGTCCAAGCCACACTAACATCGTGGCATTATTGATGAATGGCTGAATTGTCCTCCATCATGTCCGCCACAGCAGAATGTCTATCACACCCCCTGCCACAACACAATGTTGCTCTGTCACTGAGTGCCATACATTATCACCCATCCCAACTCATAGTAGCCCAGTTCTGGTGTCCTACATGACTGCCCCCCCCCACACACACTATGGTGCCCCAGAACTCACAACCCTGATCCACAACCTGATGCCTCACTGTCAGCATTGGTGTTTAGTGAACTACCCACTTGCATCTTAGACATCTCACCTCCCATATACGACAGTCAGTGCCACAGTTCTGGACTGCCAGTGGCACATCCCTACCCACACCATCTTGACTGCCATCCATCAGACTGCTGCTGGCTACATGTCACCAATATAGCAGTGCACAACCAGAAGCAGTCAGCTGCCACATTCTCTTGGAGGTGTGAGGAGTGTTGTGCTACTGACCATCCTAAGATGCCTCATGTCACCTTTTATGGGATGAGGTTTGGTTGTCATCGGTGCCGCTGGTGGTCTTGAGATCACTAGCCACCAATGATGTTGCTCTGGTGA
This sequence comes from Neoceratodus forsteri, assembly GCA_016271365.2. Lineage (NCBI taxonomy): Eukaryota > Metazoa > Chordata > Ceratodontiformes > Ceratodontidae > Neoceratodus > Neoceratodus forsteri. The sequence continues at coordinate 115,320,571 of JADMNL010000035.1, read as the reverse complement.
TACTTCTCTATCTCCCTCTAATTCAGAGATCTATCTATGGAACCAGGTCAGGGATGGCAAGCTGGTGCTCCTCTGTGGATGTGCATCTATGTAGGGGGAGGGCCTACTGCACAATATGAGGAGTTGGATAGTCTCATAGTGGTGATGGTGGTGGTGGCTGATCTGCCACTGCATGAGCACAACAGCCATATGTTGTGGGTGGATTGTTGTGTGTGGCAGAATTGGATGGTGCCCTGCGTATGTGAGGTCATGCCACAATGGGTCACGGAGGTCCCAGGTGAGGGCACTTGCCTGCTGAGCTGTCACAGCCCTCACTTTGCGCCTTGTGTGCTGTGGCAGTACTGAGGGTTGTCTCCCAGTACCAAGTCTGGCAGGTGTAAGTCTGTTGTGGTACACAGTGGGTTATGTCAGGATTCTTACTGTTGCAACCTGCTGCATGTTATGCTGCCCAGCGGATAGCACTTTGCTCCTTTGTGACTGGCATTTACTGCAATGCCACCTCTGGCATGCCCTCCCACCCAGCCATGGCTCCTACCTGTCTGTGCAGAAGGGGAATCGGGCACATAACTGTATATAGTTGTGTTCAATGCCACATGGTGTCCATGGGACAATGCATAGCAATGACAAAGTGCCCCCTTGACACTGTGCTTTGGCATCCTGCATAGCAACCACTATTTGCAATGCTCGCTTCTGTCTGGGACTCAGTTTTCCTTACCGCTTTCATGCCTTCATCTGTTGTATCATGTATTGTTCACTTTCTTACTATTGCTAGGATGCCTTGTCATGACATATGTGTGGATGTGGTGCATTCGAGTGTGATATGTCTTATGTGTTTTGTGACTTCATGAGTCCCACATGTATTATCACCTGGTGTGCATGCTCTCTGACTGACTGATTTTACACTGAACACAATTGCCATGCTGATTTTGCATTATTTCACCACTAAAATGTTATGCAGCACAACACCTAGCTTTGCATAGCAGTACAAAAATCAAAGTTTCAAATCATTCACAAAAGAAACAAATAAACTATGACACAGGTACATTAGCTCACTGAGGGCTACTTCCAGTTCTGTCTTTGTCTCAAACCAATGTGTTCTCCGTGACAAGCACAAACACAATATGCTACATGTTGCTGTATGTCAGAGAGCAGACTGATGATGGTAGAAAAAATACTTTATCTATATATGCCATGCTTCTCCATCTAACAAGCATTGTGTCATTTACTCAACTAACACCATGTGGCTTGACAAGGTGCTCACTGTACTTTGCTTATCTGACGTTCAGTGGCAGGATCTTTTCAGAGTGTTGACGGTAACCCCACTGGAGGTGGTAAACACCTTTAAATACCTGGGTATCCTATTTGATGAATCACTTAGCTATGAACCCCATATCACACCATGTGTAAGGCTGTCAATGTTAAACTGGGATCAGCCTACAAAACAAGCCATATTATAACCCCTTCTGCATGGTTGGCCATTGTCAGAGCAATCCTACTCCCTTCATTCACATACGGAGCTGTAGTCTACTGGAAAGCATCAAAGTCTTCCCTTCACAGATGGGATACAACCTACAATAATATATGTCGATATGCTTCTGCTTTCTCTAGGCTAAAACATCACTGCCTGCTATACGCAGACCTAAATTGACCCTCTCCAGTGGTCCACTGGCTCCTGTCTCTTGGGAATCTTCTGGACAGTATTCTTAGGTTCAACATGCCAAGCTCCCTCACCTTTGTGCCAACCCCTCAGTCTACCTCCTATGGCCTCTGATCTGCTGACCTTTCCTTGCTCCACGTCCCTAGATGCTAAACATCCAAAGGCAAATCTGGATTCTCACATATAGCCCCCAGTTATTGGAACTCTCTGCCCCTTAATAGAGGTATGGCCCCTACTCATGCCATTTTTAAGAAAATACATCACTCACTCCTTAACGTACGTGCCCAGTGCACCTGTTTCACCCCACCTTAGGTCTTAGCTACTCTCACTATGTTGATATGAAGTTCCTCTTGTATTAATGTTTGCATTTATCTGCCTTCCCCCACCTGCTTCTACCATGGTTCCTCTCTCCATCCCCATCTCCCTCCTCCTCTCTCTCTCGCTCTCTCCTTGCTATATCCTTTAGTTTCATATTTCCATTTTCTTGCCTTCTTGCTCCTCTTCTTTATATGTTGTTTGAAGCTAGCTGGTTGTATGACATACTCCGTCCAAACTTTACTCCTTGACACTTCTGTACTTTAAATGATATGCTACCCTAACTGTAAACATGGGCACTTACCATATGCTTGTATAATATTCTTACTGTGCCATGGTACTGAAACTATTTAAATTGTTATCCACTCCTCCTGATTTTCCTATGTTGTATTTTTGACACTGTATCTTGCCTTCTACTTGTGTACCTGTACCTTCCCCATGTTGTGACATCTCAGGTCGTGCCTGAAAATAGTCACGTCTGTGTCTAGTGCACCTACCCGATTATCAAAAACTAGATAAAATAAAATTATGAGGTACAAAGACAAGTTCAGTGTCTCGAACCACTGAGTGTGTAATAGGCAGAGTACATCCTAATTCCCAGTCTTTGTGTACTGGCTTTACTATTGGCAATGAGGATGGGGTATAATGAAACTGATGCCTACTGTCAGATGATGCCAACGTCTGACGTAGCATGGACACCACAGGTCATGTTGTCATTGCAATTTTACTGCACAAAATGCAATTAGTGACCTCTTGAGTCTGCCCCATATCCACCTTCTGTAGTCACCCATCCTGCCCCAACATACCACCCTCTTATGTTTGCCCACGCCCATTTCAATTCATGCATTGTCTCACCTCCTATTAACTCTACCAGCATTCTGTTCCAGTAGTCTATCACTACTCTGGTGAAATAATGCGCTATTATATTTTCCCTGAATCTTACACCACGATTTTCTGTAGTGCCCACCTTGATTACATCTCTGGTTTGACAAACAATGATTTATTTTTACAGTTCAACCCCCCTACTAACTGTTAGAGATATTCAAAGCTGATATTTCGAAGTAGGATCACTCTGTTTGCAAATGATACAAACATGGTGGCAGTGGTGGATAATATAGAGTGTAGAGGGTTCTGCAGGAAAACCTGACCAGACTTTCAGAGTGGTCAGAAACCTGGCAATTTGGGTTCAATGCCAAGAAATACAAATGATTAAATTTCAGGTCTAGAAACCAGTGGTGCAGCTACTAGCTGAAGGGAGGGGAAAGTTCAGTTGGAAATCACAGAGGAGGAAAAGGACTATGGAGTGTTTTTAATGATGAGTATGAACAACTCAGCTTAGTGAAGGAAGGTGGCAGCAAAGCCAACAAGATGTAGGGGTGTGCCGCAAGGGGAATCTCCTCCAGAATTAGGGAGGTGATTATTCCCCTGTACAGTTTGGTGATCAGGCAGCAGGTGCCTGTTCCTGAAGAAGGATATTAGACTATTGGACTGGGTACAGTGTAGGTCCACAACAAGGATCCAGAGATTGGGGGGAAATGTCCTACATGGAGATGCTCAGTGAGCTGAACATGTACGCTCTGGAGGAGAGGAGGGATAGGGTGGACATGATTGAGACCTTTAAATACATAAAGGGGATTAATAACACTAATACAGAAGGGAGTTTCCTGATTTCTAGAGGGAGATATATGAGAGGGCACTGTCTGAGACTAGGAGGGGGGAAGATTTAGAAGAGAAATCAGAAGACACTGTTTCAGGGAATGGGTGGTGGACAAGTGGAATACTTTATCCAAAGGGGTTGTATCTTGACAAACGGTGGGTGTTTTTAAGAGGGGATGGGAAAGAGTGGGGGGTACTGATGAAGATGGATGATGAGGGAGGGACAGCTACAAATAGAGGGGCAGCTGCACAATTGAACAGACTTTATAGACCACGAGGCCTGTTTCTGCTGGCATTTTCATGTGTTCTTATGTAAAGGTATCACCTTGATAATCAATCCTCTGAACACCATGACCTTATCTTTCTCACTCACTCCTGATACTGAACTGGATCCTCTGTCCTGCAAAATCATCCTTACACACTTACCCCCACATTCGTGATTCCTACCTGCTCATGTAACACTGACCTCTCTCCATTGCTCCCTGACCAGTATTCTACTTACCAGGATAGCTATTCCATATGCCCTTGCCTGTAACTCCCTGGCTTGTTCCAACAATTAGCTTACTCAACACACTCTACTGGTCGTGCAGATTCACTTTATGACCTTTACACCTATTTCAGTGATGTTTCAGCCTCCATATCTTTCTATCACTCCTAACAACTTTTAACTCCCTTATTTTTTCCTGTTTCTGTGCCTTATTTATCCTCAAGCCCACAGCCCTGTGCTCATTTCTCTGAGTGAACTGCTACCCTCCTGTGTGCCTCAAGCTGCTCTCCATGTCTCCTGCTACCTATGTTCCATGCTTGCCTACCCTGTTCATGCACTTACCACTTCTACTGCTCTGTTTCCGTCACATATTTTGTGCTATGCAGCCCCACGCTCACACCACCTAAGATGGAGTTTATGTCATTGAAATAGTTTTGGGTAGACTGTTTTTCACCCCTCTGCTTCAGTTACACATTTTACAGGTTGGTCACATCACTCCAGGGATCTTGGACTGCTGTGGTGCACCCACTTTAGAACCTCAGCATACCACCCCCCTTTCATGATTGCTAGTGGAGGGGAGAAGTGACCTCCACAGATAGGATCTATTTCTAGTCTGAAATGGCAGATTGGGTAGCTGGATTGTGAGATACTGTCATCCATCTGCTGGAGTATGGTTACCCTTTCTGGTTCCTCCTTCGGGAAGAACAGCATGCAATGATGCCAATGGTGGTGTCCCACATGCTCCCATGCATGGCACACAGTGCGTCCTTCCCACTTCAGTACACTTCTTCAGCATTGGTGTGCCTGGCACTAACAACCACTCATGGCAATGCATGCACAGACTTCTGGTCCCCCCCTCCCCAGAGGATGACAGTTGTAGCTAGGACAATCAGTAGTGGGCATTCTGTTTCACTGAAGTGCGCCCACCACCCAAAAACAGTGTATTATATGTAAACATGGATGTGGAAACATGTGTTTGACTGTATGTGAGGCACATGCAGTTAATAGCAGCCAGTACCAGTAGGATAAAGCTGCACAATACATGCTGCTATTACTTAACATTTCAGTTTGTGATGGTGGGGTACTGACTTTTCATTGACGATATGCAAATGGATTTCCATAGTCACAACATTGCTTTATGTACGTCTGACTGCCTCACACATCAGTAACAATCATGCCTCCTGAATGCCAGACTGTCCCATGATATGAAGCACAATCAACATTCTGCGGCATCCACCAGAATATTGTGTACCTTGATCCACAACACTCAACATGGCACATCATGTGGATATCACCTTGACAAGCACAGAAACACACTGTTTGCAACCATCTTTGTCCAACCTCTTCATGCATACTACATCCAAGTTGCTTTGGTGAGTATGCACATATACTGCATTTTGTCAATAAGCATTGAGTTTTCTATGACTTCCTTTGTTTTCTTTCAGTTTACCCTTTCTCCTACTAATGGGTCGTCTTTGGATATTGCGACTTAACAATTTTCTCTTATTGCTGTCTCGCAGGCTGAACTTATGAATGTTAAGTGACCAAAGATGAAGGAGGATGAAATTCCATCTATTTTCCCCCATAATGTCAACCAAAAATCCATGCAGAGAGAGAAGTCAGCAGATTGAAGGAAGGAAGAGACATGGGCCCCAATTCCAGGATGGCGTATGTCAGCGTAAGTTGAGATATGCCGTGCTCCATGGCGCATCTCGTGACTTGTGCCAAGCAGTACAACAGCCCTAATTCCAAAAGACGCCTTGTGCCATGTTACCTGTAGGCTAGCCAACCATGGGTTACACCACCCACTACACAGCAGCCCACAATGACATGGCGCAAGGGTGGGTTACAGCAGCAACTGCACCGTATTCCAGGAGGGTGGCTACCATAGCCTACTGCCACAATTCCAGGAGCCATACTGGCAGAGTGAAGTTAGTGCAGCTCGGAGCTGCTCTAAGGGGCTTCTGACAGTGCCATCCATGGGATGCCCTCTTCTGCAGTGCTGTGGCAACAGGTCCAATGTGCTCCTTGTGCCCCCACAAGCACACCCATGCCTGAACCCCCCTAATATTGGTGACCCCTGGGGGTCTGATTTCCAGTGTGTCCCTACAGACTCCTGTGCCACCTGTCCTGCCCCCCATGCCCCCTGGTGCATGCTGTGGTGTTCCAGGGTGGGGGGCTCTGTGGGGGACTGTTAGTAGATGGCTGTGACTTTTGACATGCGGGGCTACTATGCCATGTCCATGACATTAACCACCACATGTCGCAACTTGCATGGCATATGTGCTGGGACCCTTCCACTCTTGGAATATGGTGCAGGGTCCCTGGTGTAGAGACACCTGTCGCAACTCACATATGTCATTGAGTTGTGACATTCACCCTGGAATCAGACCGACAGAGAGGTATGTCAACCATTTTCATTATCACTTTATTGTGCGCTGTCATTGTGACTATTCTTTAGAAGTATTGAAAATCAATATTAGTTAAAAAATTGCAAGTAACTGCAACACAGCATAGCACTTTTTCCACCACATTCAAAATATTGTACCTAGATTTACTATTCAGAACAAGAAATACATGTCAGTAGCCTAGTCTTTTCCACATGGAACGTTAAGGGAATCAGGCATAAGATTAAGCAATACCAAGTCTGAAAGCATTTACAGTTGTTAAGGTCCGATATGATTTTTATTCAAGAATCCCATCTACTGATCTCAGAAGAACTCAAGATGAGAAGGCAGCAAATAGGGCAAGTGTTCACAGCTGAGGGTAATACGTAAAGTAGCGGGGTGATGAATCTGCTAAAGCATAACGTCCCAATTTCACCATCTAAAGCTATTAGGGATGTTCATGGGAGGTACATATTAGTTTGAGGGAGAATGTGCACTACGGAGATATTATTGGGTAGTATATATGGACTGAATAGTGATTCTCCAGGGTTTTTCATGGAATTAATCAACATATTAGCTCCTTTTTTAGCAGTTCCTATGATTTTGGGAGGCGATTTAAATTTAGTGTTTGACCCAAATATGGACCGTACAGGTAATAAATTCAAAGGTCTTTTTTTTCTGCCCAAAGGGCTTTAAGAGACATGTGAGACAGGGTGGGATTGTATGATGTGTGGCATTTGCATTATGTGCTCCCATAACTACATGATCTCTCAACGATTATTATCAGGGGTTGTAGACGTGTCCATTCACCCAGGACCACCATCGGGCCACTCTCTTGCTACCTGTCAGCTTTCTCTTGCTGCTGTTCCAAAGGTAGAAGGTCATTGGACAGTTAATAATCAACTTTTAAAGGACCCAAACAGTGTGAAATACATTAGTAGTCATATCTCACAGTTTGTATCTGCTAATCTTAACACTACCGGGAAACCCGATATGGAATGGGGTGCCATAAAAGTCTATTTGAGGGGTTTGTTAATTGGGGTGGCATCAAAGTGGGGAAAAAATGAAACAGCAGCAATAAACACAGCTTCTCTACCAGATTAGAGCTATAGAAAGGAATACGTCCCCTCACACACCGGAACAAACTCATTTGAAACTTATAAAACTAAGGGACTCTTACTTGGATCTTCTGAGGGAGAAGGCAGGATTTTTGATTTTGAAGTCGAATGAAACTTATGTCGACCAAGGCGAGAAGACAGGTCACCTCCTAGCTGCACGAATCAAACAGAAAGAATCTGCCAGGTTTATCGCTTCAATTTGGTCTGCCGACGGAGTGCTGATAAATAACCAGATAGAAATTAAAGCAGAATTTCACAAATGTTTCCAATTATTGTACTATCCTATGGTTGACCCTCCTCCTCTAAAAGATTTGGATCACTATTTAGCCGAATCTCATCTGCCTTCTCTCTCAGAAATGCAACAAGTTGCATTATGTGCTCCCATAACTACAGCGGAGATCTTAAAAGTTATAGATGGTCTACCCCTAGATAACTCCCCGGGACCAGACAGGTTTTCACCTAATTTTTATAAAAGGTTTGCAAAGCAACTTGGCCCTTTACTCCTCTCTTTGTTCCAACAGATTCTTGCAGGTAACAACACAGACGGTACATTGTTTGACGCATTAATAACTTTATTGCCAAATCCCGGTAAAGCACCCGAGTATATGGCAAGTTATAGGCCTATATCTTTACTTAATCAAGATATTAAAATTTTTAGTAAATTGTTAGTGGAATGTATTAATATGGTTCTTCCTGATTTAATAGGAGCAGAGCAGGTGGGCTTCATGAAGGGGAGGTCAGCCAGTGACCATTTGCACACCTTGGCCCATGTCTTCTCGGCATCCAGTGATGCTGAATATCCAGCTGCTTTGGTGTCCCTGGATGCCGAGAAGGCATTCAACAGAGTGAATTGGAATTTCCTTTTCTGGACGTTACATACTTTTGGCTTCCCCCAGAGTTCCAAAACTGGATACAGGCACTCTACAAGGCCCCTACGGCCAGGGTTTTATGTAATGGATGTTCTTCCAATTTATTTTCCTTGGGCTCTGGCACTAGACAAGGCTGCCCCTTATCTCCTTTACTTTTCAATTTGTATCTGGAGCCCCTTATCTGGAGACTGGTTGCTAGTCCTAAGATCCAAGGTATTACCATACAAGGCATTGAAGTTAAAGTCTCAGCTTACACAGATGACCTATTGCTTCAAGTTTCTTACCCTGGAGAATCTATCTCACATTTATTGTAAGTTATTAAAGAGTATAGTCTATTTTCCAACTACAAATTAAATGTGGAAAAGACTGTGATTTCCCCCCTCAATCAGAGAGTGATGAAACACAAAGTTAGTGCCCTTGGCCTGTTCTGGGAAAAGAAATAATTGAAATACTTAGGTATTACTTTCACAAGAAGTATTGCACTGTTGAAAAAGAACAATTTGGACTCCTTACTACATATTATTACTCAATATTTAAATAGGTGGTCCCTTCTACCATTGACTGTCTGGGGCAGAATCAGCCTTATTAAAATGAACATCTACCCTCATTTGTATTATCCACTTAGTCTCTTGAATATATGGCTATCTCAGTCATGGTTCAAGAAAGTGCATAATACTTTTACCAATTTCATTTTGGCTGAAAAATGTCCCCGTTTGGCTTTTTATAAATTAGTGGTCCCAAAATTTAGAGGTGGCCTTCGTGTGTCACATGTCGGCCTTTACTGCTGGGCCAGTCATGTGAGTAAATACTTAAGGACTTAATCAAAATGATTTAAAAAATTCCTATGTGTATAAGCCCCCCTGGATTAAAATACAACTAGCCCAAATCCAATACTATACTCTCTCTTCCGCTGCACTGCTCTTTGTGAAACCTAAGTGTCTTCCAAAGCAGCTCTGTTCGACACCTATTGCAAAATCTGTGAGGGTGCATTAGCAGTTCTGTAGTTTTATAAAATACAACCATTGTTTAGATTTGGAGCAACCATTGATAGGTAATCCCAATATTAAGTTAGATGGGAGGGTTCTCTCTCCGTTGTGGCTCCCACAAGCTAAGGAGGTTTAACTTACATACTTTTGGAATGAGATCAAAGGGGCATGGCTTTCATCCCCAGGAATTCTAGATAAGTTGGGTGTTCCGGCCTCTAATATTTCTAAAATTTTCCAATTACGTCACCTACTTGTGAAGGCCATAGGGGTGATGGCCCAGCCATCCAGGTGCCCTCCCTTTAGGGTGAACCTGGCTCAAATGGTGGGCCTTCCTCATGTGTATAGAGGATTTTTAATGTTTTATATGATTGGATTTATCCCAAACCCTTTGGACCCTCAGATTACTGGGCCATGCTCCTTCCTGAGGTACCTGTTAATTGAGAGATGCTCTGGCAAGGGTGCCACAAATTTATTACTCAAGACAGGCTCCAACTCATGCAGTTCCAAATTCTGCACAATTTATATTATACTCCTCAAAAAATGGCTAAACTTGGTATTGCTTCTTCTTCTAGCTGTATAAGGCATGCCCATGGGGAGGGTAACTTGCTGCACATTTTCTGGCTCTGTCCCAAGACAGCCTCCTTATGGTCACAAATTAAACAGAGAGTAGATCCCCTGTTGGGTCTCAATAACTTGTTTTCAGCAAAAATTTGCCTCTTAGGAGACTACTCTGAAATCCCAATAACCATGTGTAAATATCATATGGCACTAATATCCATGTCAGTTAAAAAATTAGTACTTAAACATTGAAAAGATAGCGAGGAGATACCATATGCCGAATGGTTGAAGGAGTTCCTGGCTAATCTTAGAGTAGAAAAATGATAGCCAGTCTTTGGGACAGAATGAGTAGGTTTAATAAAATCTGGGCCCTGTTACTAACCCTTTATTCTCTTCAAATGACATAATGTAACGGATTCTCAGGTGTAGGGGTATGAATTAAGCAAGTTCTGGACATGCAAACCTGGGAGGAGAAAGGGGTGGTGGGAGGGCGGAGGGATATTGTAGGGGTTTTTTTTTTTTTTTATGTATTTTGTGTTTGGACGGGGATGGGGTATGGGGAAAGGAAAGGGGCTTATGTTTTTCCTGAAAGCATATACTCATATTTCTTGTATCATGAGACAGATTGCTTATTGTATGTTGAAAACCAAAATAAACTTTGAATTATATAAAAAAAAAAGAAATGCATTTCAGTGTTCCTTATTTTAGGGGTATCTTGTAACACTGTCCATGTCAAGTCATGCATCCTAAATAGTTTTTGATGAACTTTTCAAAACATGACCGTGAACCTAGGAGGCAGGAGGCAGTATAGCTCAGTGGTCTAAGGCTCTGAGCTGCAAATGTGGTGACATCCAGCAGACCTGACCTGGATTTGAATCCCACAGCTTCCACTTGCATACTGTGTGACCCTGAGCAAGTCACTTAACCTCCTTGTGCTCCCGGGTCGCTCCTGTAAAAAAGCTTTCAGCTTAGTGTGCTATACCTAGTTAAACAACTAAAAAAAAAAAAAAACTACTAATTGCAACATACAGTACAACTGCAAGTGATTAGCTGGTAAAACAGCATAAACAACAGTTTGAGTCACAGTACGGTAATGTGGGTTGTATCAGAATAGCAGGGATTCTTCATCAGCATCCTAGTAAACAACATAAGTCCCAGACTCCTCTGAGTACTTGTGTCTTATTGTCGAAACAAAGTACGCTGGTATCACCCCCCATACTTTTCTTCCCAGTTTACGATGAACCCCATGGATGAATTGCATATATGATGCCCATCAATAAGTGCCATACAAGAAAATGTAAAAACAAGTGAGTCAGTCTTCAAGAATTACTTGTACTTTGTTTTTCATTTTATTTAGCTTTTTGGTCCATGTCATCTACTCCTGCCAACTGGAGATGGGTACACATACCATTTTTACATATTTTCCTCCTTACCCCCGAGGCTTGGCACATGGCTGTGCGAGTGTGTTGAGGAATGCTTTGCACTCTGAGGCCCAAGATCAGCCCCTTCCACCTTCAGATTATTTGCCACCCCCTCTCTGCCTATGATACCTGCCATATCTCCACCCAGTGGAAGCAGTCATGGGAAGTGCACCAACCCACCTGCAACACCCTCAGGAGAGGAAAGCTGCCTGCCAGCATGCTCTCTCCTGCTTTGCCCCCCCCCACTGGCATCCCAATGATTGGAGGTAATTCCTGAACCTGGTCACTGGTGTAGCATGAGGTAAGGGTCCCAGCATCTCAACCCTGTGTGCCACTAGGCTGGCATTTACTTGTCACCTTTTATAAACAATGGGCCCCACTCAAAATGCCTATGTGCCTTGGAATCGATAAACATGAATGACATGCAGAGTGTGTCCCACACAACCCCTGCTATATTCACAAAACAAGTTATGGGCCTCATTCCATGATCCCACAGACAGCCATGCACTGGTGGGCTGGTGGGGGAGTGCCTGCACCTACACAGCATGCACAAAGTTCCCTAGCTCAGCGCATAGCGTGATGTAGTAGGGTGCACATCACAGCATGAGAGAACCTGTCATAAATGCCTTACAACAACACATACACACCCACCAACCCATCCCTGTTGAAATGCCCCCCCCACACACACATACACATGAGCAGTGGTTCCCGCATAGGGCAGAGTACACGGGTGCCATGCACCACATCACTGGCTCCACCAATCCAGGGAGCTGGACACCCTCAGATGACAATACCACTCCAGTACAGACAGCAGCACTATCCCATACATCTGTACCACCATCTGTCCAAATATCTGGCAACCCTTAACCACCCATACACACACACACATTGCTGTGACACCACTGTATCCTTTAACCATGTGCCCCCTCATAGAATACATCAATGCCAATGCTGTAGTCATTGTATGCAAACCCTGTCCCCCTGTAAAGGCATGCCGACATTCCCAATACAAGAAGAAGGAAGTCCAATACCCCACTACTCATGCATACTGTAGACATGAGTTGCCTCACTTGGGGCAACCATCGTCACATCCCTCAACACTCCTCCTCATCCACTGGCCTTCAAAGGGCAGCTGTGAATGATCTGACTATGTATAGTGACACGCTCACACCTGACCTTGGACGGCAGAGGCAGTGTGTGGTGGGACATGATGATAGCCATCACTCTTGAGGTGACTTGTATCCAAGGCAAGAGAGGATATGTGGCATTCTTGGTGCCTGGGTGGGTGGGGTCCACAGCCACTGATCCCACTGACTTGTCTAGGAAACCATGCTGCTGTGTACTGTGGTGTGGGCAGTGTTGTGAGGTATACTGTGACAGGGACAAAGGGACATGTGTGTTGTGAGGGTGAGTATGCCTGCCTGAGGTTGAGCTTCTGCTGTTTGGCAGTTGAGTAGGTGTGGTGGGAGGTGCCAGTATGTGTACCTGGGGTATGTATGCTGTTTGGGCATGGTTCTGTGTCAGGGACTCGGTTGAGGAGGGACAGGAGTATCAACAGTAAATGTGTGGTTGGATCAAGTTGCCACACATTCACGGATAGACACATGTCTAACGCTGGGTTTCCTGGTGTGGTAATTGTTCAACACTGATGTAGTGTTGCTTTTAACAGGGGAATGTACTTGATTTCAAAGTGACACCATCCTAAAGGCTGCTATGCTCTCTGAGCTATACACTGTATCTACCTGCAGGCCACAAACCATGTCAGTATTTATGATGTGTTGTGGTGCTCACAAATGGATTAATGCAAACAGTGAAGGTGGGTATAGCAGAGATGTATGATGCTCCTGCATCCACAGGCAATTGCATCCATCTCCAGTTCATTCTGGTCCAAAAATGGGGCCCATGAACAATGCCCATGTTGTGTCCAGGTGGGAATGTATGACTGTTGGTCATCACATGCAATCGCACCCAAGTAGTAACATGCAGAACCTTAGCTGCATCCTGTCAAGATGGCCAATGTCTGCACTCCAGGTTGCCCACTATGGCAACGCATATGAGATAAAGGATAGATATGTGGAGCTTTAGTTCCAGGATGGCAGGTGTGTGATGCTGGTCAGGTCACTTTCAGGCCCACCATGTCATGATTAAATCAAAAAACCAAAACTGGGAAAAATTAATGATACTGAAAAGTCATACTTAACTGATTCTGAATTGGTTCTTTGAAAACATCATGACTCACTTCATGTAGTTGCAGCAGTGCATACCACAAACCATCATTGTCTAGGCATACATTACTGAATGTTGGAGTTGTGGTCACACAATATTCCTTTACAATGAAACAGGAAAGAAGGTACTGAGATCCATAAAAGTTATGGTCCTTCACAGTGCAACAAATAATGTTGAATAAAAATAGTTTTGTGACTTCAGGCAGCACAGTATGCACTTTCATCACGCTGTTGTCAAAGTTCTTCATGTTTACAGTTTTGACTAATGCAGTCCCCCAGGCAATATGCTGGTCTGGTTGACAGATGGACATCACGGGATCCACCCATTATACAATTTGGTTTCTAATGATGATAATGATTGCCCCCCCCTCCGAGGCACATCCAGTGCATAATTTGTGGCTCCCTTCTGTTGATTTGGTTGCTGTCACTTACAGTGTTAACAGAAAGCCATATGTTATGATAAAATTCAGCACTCAGGGAATTGGCCTGCAACTACATTGCCCAATCTGGACGTACAATGAAAGCTTGACTATTGCATGCCGAAGTTTGCTGTAGCATGATGTGACAATGGTGCCCACCATTGCTACCACTAAGTAAATATTTTCTGGTGGAGAAACACAATTATTTGACTGTCCTATCCTTCCCACATGTGATGCACACATTCTCATTGATATGTGTTCACCACTGTCTCCATATAAATATTTTATTGCTGTTATGTTTATGGCACTACAGCACTATGTATGACAATTTTATATGCCTTTTCTGTGCATTACCTTGCTGTTTATCATCCACAGACTCCATTTCCCAGCAGCATAAGCTTTACCTTTCAGTGGGCATTGCCTCACAATGGCCGCATAAACTGTCAGTTGATATGGGCAGCATGACCCATGTTCTCACCACAAACTTCCTCATCCCCATCACTGGAGCCAGATGTTAACACTCTCTTCCTCATCATACGAGATTCTTGGTATTCTGGCTCAAACAAGTAGAGCTCCAAACCATACCCTCCACATGCCACCTCATCCCTCTATTCAGATTCTGATGACATGAGTAAATGTCCTGTGAGATGTATGGAATAGCACATTACTATCTGTTACATTACTATTTTTTACACTATCTGAACATTTCAGAATCTGATATGTCAGACTGCTGAATGTACAAAGAGGGCATATATATGATAACAATGAAATCAGCGTAAGTTCCAGAAATTTGTTTTTATTTCTGATATATGTTTTTGCTCACCGAGTATGGTAGGCAGCTATGACTCTCCCTCAGAGTGACTCAACCTCTGGCCCTGGGGCCAGGGAGGATTGCGCTGGCGTTTCCCACCAAGCATAATGCAGAAGCCAGCAGTCAGCATAGGGATGGTGGGCCATCTTGGAGCCCACCAGGTACCAGTGACAGGTGATAATATAGTTATTAGTGTTATTTGTACATAATTAAAACAAATGCTCTGCATGTCGTTAAGCAAGCCTTGTGATCAGATGTGTAATGACATTTATGGCACTGAAGTAAGTATGTATGTTTTTCTTTGGTATGTTCATGCTTTTGACTTGTAAAATGATCTTTGATGTCAATCAATTTTCATAACTTTTGTTCCATGCAGATCATTGCAGAACTTGTACACTGCACTAAACTTAGTCATGTTGATTAAATGATGAGTGATTCTGATGTCTCCAGTGCTACAGAAACTACATCAGCCACTGAGAATGATGCATTCCAGCTAGATGATGATTTTCCAGGTCAATCAATGACAAACACACCATCTGAGGAACACATTCAGGTACCTGATTATTGACATACAGTCAACATTCATGTATTCATTCATTAAAATGTGTATGTACTGTCCAGCCTAGTGGTGCTATTGCTTGAGCCACTGGATGACACACCTAGTTACACATTGGCTACCTGGGTTTGGGAACAGACTCTAGCTGCCAGGGGACTCAATAGAGGAGGGAAGGTATCAAGCATTCAGAGGATTGCCTCACATTCCTGGAGATGGGTCCATGCCTAGCAATGCCCATTGGTAGCCCATGGTGGTAACAAGGGGCAGTGCCAGGAACATGTGGTAAAAAAAACATGGTGGTGTAGTTATGGTATGGGTCATCATGTCAATGCCATGGTCACTGCATGTCTGCGCTCCAAGGGTGGCATCCATCATGAAAAAAAAAACATCAGTGGACCAAGGAGGCAATGATGGCTCCACAGACCAAGACCACATCTCCAGTGTCTTAACATCTCTCCTGCAATTCCCCTTGGCTCCCATCCAGGACTGACACTCTAATCAAATGAATGACACCAGGTAATTGGGTGTACCATCCCCAGGGTGGTGATCAGGGGGGCTGGAAGGTCCATGTGGCGGGGGGCCCCGTGGTGGGATGTACTCAGTTGGGGAGTGGAGTAATTGGTGTAGCAGGCACCTCTGAGAGATGCCCTGGCCAACATGGTGCATAAAGTAGAATTTTTGAACGAAATAAAGAAAGAAAGAAAGAAAGAAAGAAAGAAAGAAAGAAAGAAAGAAAGAAAGAAAGAAAGAAAGAAAGAAAGAAAGGTGTATGCAAGGTCTTGATCTGTTTCATTTCTCATTCAGGAACAGAGGGTCCCATGCTGTGATCACTGTCAATTGGCCATAACTGTTTCTAGGGTTGCTACACAGACCAACTGGGAGATACAGGAACATGGGATACAGTGACCAGAATATGAATTAAAGTTTCAGTGGTGAGAGTGAAAAAGTACAACATGATCACTCATACAGTTCCTGTGATCAAGATGAAGAGAACACATTTGAAGGGACAGCAGCACCGTTGGCATTAGGCTCAGGATTGACACAGATCACCTCAAGTCCAAGGCATTGTGCATAACAATCTCAGATGCAGGTATTTATAGTGACAACAGTGACTTATCAGACAATGAGTCAAATGAAACAAAAGAAGAGGTGCAAGATGATAGTGACTATATCTCAGACTAGGAAGTGTCTGATTCAGAGTTCGAGTCACAGTCTGACAATGATGAATGCGAAGGCATTCCTCGTGGAAAGAAGTAGATTGTTTGCTTCTAACAACTAAGTGAACTTATTCAAGTGTGTTTAGTGTGCTCTGCTAAATTATCCGAAAAGTCATACAGGCACAGTGGGACAGTGTTGGTCATTGAAATGTACTGTGAGAGAGTACATAGGAAAAAGTGGACCTCACAGCTAATGGTCAACCGTATACCATCATGAAACCTGGAGCTCGCTGGGGCAGTTTTTCACTGGCCTCAGTTTGGGGAGAATGGAACTATTTGCTCATCTGCTGAAGCTTCAGTTTATGAGCATTCACACATACAGTCGTGTCCAACAAGTGTACCTCATTCCCGTAATAGATAAGGAATGGAGAATGATGCTGCACTCCATAACTGAAGACCTAAAACACAAACCTGAGGTCACTTTATGTGGAGATGGGCGATGCGGCTCTGGGTTTCAGCACTAAAGATGGAGTGTACACCTTCATGGATGTGGACAGTAGCAAGATAGTAGACTTCTCTATAATACGGGTGTCAGAGGTCAGCAATTTGATGAGCATGGAGAAGGAGGGCTTTGTCAGGACACAGGAAAATCTGCTGGCAAAAAAGGCGCCAGTAAAAACAATAGTGACAAACCGCCACATACGAATCAGTAACTTGATGAAGTATTCAGCAACGCATAGCATCAACCATCAATTCAATGTGCGGCATTTGGCTAAATGACAGAAGAAACAGCTGTTCTTAAAGGCCAAAAGTAAGACGTGAGTCTCTCAGTGAATGGATTCAGTTACTTTCCAATCACCTTTGGTGGGCATGCAGAACCTGCAACAGTGATGAGACTATGCAGAGACAAAATGAAAAGTCAATAGTACACCACATCATAAATAAGCATGAATGGACATCAGCAAAGAAAATACACAAATGTGGCCATGCTCCTCTCACACAGGAGCAGCGTTCCAGGAAAACATGGCTCAAGAACAACTCTCCACCACATAAAGCATTACAGCAAGTGGTTCTGAAAAAGAAGTTCCTCAAACACTTAGAAAAGTGAAGAAAATATTGTCATACCAGTGGACTGAAAGTCTTTCACTCAATAGCATTAAAGTATAGTCCAAAGTGTCAACATTGTGGGCACAGTGGCATGCTGGCAAGTCAGCAACTTGCAGTCATTGATCATAATCAAAATGTATCAAGGCCAGATGCTGTGATGAAATCAGATAAGAGAAGGTACAACATTGTGTACCCAACAAAATAAAAAGCAATGGGTGGCTAAGCCAATAAAAGCCACTAAGACATACAACATCCAGGAATGCATGATGCAGAAAGCACTGGATTACAGAGTAAGCAAAACATTGGCAACACCTGTGATTAAAAAAAAAAAAAAAAACTTGCATGGAACATTGCAGACAAGCCATGACCACCATGGGAGGAAGTGATCAGGATGCAGCGATCCAGATTCACAGCTGCTCACAATGCTGATTAGTGGTAAAGAAGTATTGGCATGACCCAGTGTCACAGACTGTGCCACATGGTGAAATAGAGTCAGAATGAAAGAATACAGTTGTGCTTTCAGTTATCAGGGCAATGTCAGTTTGATGATAGATTCAGTTTAGTGTTTAACACTTAAAAGTGTATAGGTGGTTACACAATCCACTTCACATGTCTAATGGTTTTCAAGTATATTTTATAGGAAACATGGTTTCATGCTGGTGTGTCAGGACTGATGACTTAATACCCCTCAACACCATCCTCCAATGCTTCCATCTTGGTGTCACTTGCAAACAGACTGATCTTACTCTTTGGGATCTTCATAGCAGACATCTCTATAGATGAGATGTCTGCTATGAAGATCCTGAACAGCAGTGACCAAAGTATAGAGCCCTGTGGCACCCTGCTGCTTATTGCCCTTGGCACTGAGACCTCCCGTTTCATCACTCCCTTCTGTTGTCTCACTCACAGCCGGTTAACTACGCAGCCCATCCTCTGTGTCCCTACCCTGCAACTTCCAGCTTACTACCTAGCCTCTCATACAGCTTCAAACTGAATGACTTACTGAAGTCCAGGTACAGGACATCCACTGCATGACCCCTGTGTAACTGCCTGGTTAACCAATCATAGTACTCCACCAGGATGGTCTGACAGGATCTGCCTGAGACAAACCCATGCTGCCAGCTGTCCTGCATACAATTAGCCTCTAGGAGGGAAACCAGCCTCTATTTCAGGATAGTCTCCATCAACTGTCCCACAATGAAAGTGAGAATTACTGATTTGTAGTCCCTCAGCTCATCCTTGGGGCTGCTCTTGTAGAGTGGCAGCACATGTGGCATCCTCCAGTCCTGTGGTTCACTCCCCTGAGGCCTGGGATGTACTGAAGAGGTCTGGCAGGGGTTCTGCTATGGCATCTGCTAGATCCCTTACCACACTGGGGCATATGCCATATGGCCCTGGTGCTCTGCCCATCCTCAGTGCCGTCAATCCCTCTACCACCCTGCCCACCAGGATGTCTCTGTTTGTCACCTCTTCCCCTCCTGTGCCCACCACTCCAGCCCACCTTGGTATTGCTCCCTCTTTTTCCTCAGTAAATACTGAACAGAAGTACTCGTTTAATGCTTTTGCCGGTTTTGCCTTAGTATTGACCTACCCACTCTCCATTTTGATCCTCACAGTTTGGTCTTTGCATATCCTTTTGTTCCTGACATACCCGGAGAAGTCATTCTCCCCTTCCATAATGCCCTGTGCCAGCCTGAGTTCCAGGGATGCCTTGGTTACACTGAATGACATTGTCAGCTCCCTTGACTCCTTTAGGTATTCCTCCCTGTCTACCTCCCTCCCTATTCATTTGTACATTCTAATGTTGGCTCTCTTTTACCTCACTTTCCCATGACCTCTCTGCTCACCCATCTATGCTTCTTGGCCCTAGCCCTCTTACTCTGAACCCTTGTACATGTTGCGGTCACCTCCACTATACCTTGTTTAATGACCTCCCACCTCTGATTAGTGTCCATATCTTGACTGATCTTGGTCAGATAACTCTGTACTGTTTCCCTCATCCTCCCAAAATCAGCTCTGCTGAAGTGTTACACCTTTGTGCCTCATTTATCTCCCCTTTTTCCATGTCTATTTGTAACCACACTGAGTAGTGGTCACTCCCTGTTAGTGGTTCCTCCACTCTACCCTCACAGACTCACCACTGGCCAGCATGAGGTCAAGGGTATTCCCAAACCTGGTTGACTCATTGACTGCCTGCAGTAGGAAGCTGTACTTGAAGGCTGACAAGTACCTGCTCCCTCCTACTTGTGGTGGCTGGTGTACCCCGATCCACTCATGGGAGTTTGAAGTCCTCACAATCACTGTACTACCCATTCCGTATGCTTTTCTGATCTGTTCCACCAGGACCCTGTCCAACTCCTCAGTCTGAGATAGTGGCCAGTACCCACTGCCATCCTGAATGTCCTATTTTTGGAGTCCTGGAGTTGCACCCATAATGCCTCTGATGCCCTCCTCCCCATTCTCCCTGAAACACTTACTGTAAGTCCTTCCCTCACATACAGTGCCACCCACCTTTTCCTTTTACCCTGTCCCTCTGAAATATCCTGTAACTTGGCACTGCCTGGTTCTAGTCATGGTAATGGTTGGCCCATGACTTGGCTATGACTGCCATATCCACCTCCCAAACTGCCATGAGAGCATGTAACTCCACTGATTTTTTCCCTAGACTCAGCGTTCAATGTTACCACTCTCCACCCTGCTTCTTCCCCCCCAGTCATACTTGCTCTCCCTTTAACACCACTTCTTGATCTCTCTCTGAATCCCCTACTGCCAGACTGGAGGTACATTTGTTTGGCTTCCCTGCCTGAGGATCCGACCAGACTCCTGCCCACTTACTACCCCCACCCTACTAGTTTCAATTCCCATTGTTTGCTAAGAACTTCTCCAGTTTACAGGTATGTTTCAAGACCCTTCTTCCCTCCCCACTTAAGTGAAGACTGTCCTTTGTGTACAGGTCCTTGCTCTCCCAAGTCCTTTCCTACCCTCCCACCTGCCCATACCCTCTGGATGGACACCATTCCCTTAGCCATGTGTTATATTCCTCTAGCCTTAGCTTCCCAGCTGTGCTCACCCTGGATCCAGGAAGTACCTCAGAGAAGGTAATTGATCCCATAGATGGCTGAAACAATCACGGGATTTAAGAATGCATGGGATAGACATAAAGGAATTCTAGAGGTCAGGGGTAAGGGGAAACGGACTTCTAGGAAAACAAACTGAACTTACAAGCTCAAATGGGCAGACTGGGTGGGCAATAGGCCCTTATCTGCCGACACTGTCTATGTATCTATGTATCTCCCAACCTCCTCACAAATCAACACAAGCTCCTCAGACCTACCATGGACTACATCTACCTTACTAATAAACAGGTCATTAGCACTCAAGTGTAGAACTATGGGAGGTTTCTCCCTCCCCCTCCTAGCATACTTCAGAATGGATTGCCCCACAGTTTCCACTGTCATACATGGTGTGGCTTCCACTCATATTCATCTAGGTCTCTCCTCCTTGCTCCCCCATATTATCCCCTTTCAAACTGAATCCACCAGAACTAGGATCCCACCCTTATTTCCTTGATCTGCTCACATTTTACATTCCTCATCCCCTTCTTCCAGGTCTTCCGATCACAAATCCTTCAAGGTAGCCAGCACAGAGAACCTGTTGTGTGTCACCTCTCCCTTGCTCCGAGTACTCCCCGGCATGCCATTGAGAGGCCCACATTTGTTACCTGCTCCTGTTGTTGGGGCACAGGTCAGAAAGCATAGGAAAAACCAGGAGCAGTTGTAAAATTCACAAAACAGTCACCAAAACTCACAAAATGTATTTTATTTATACTAGCAGTTACAAAAAAATAAACTTGTTCTGTACAACCATTTACAAAGGCAGAATAAAATACTGAAGATCCAGCAGAGTTTTCCTTTAATCTCTTGTGTTTTCCTTGTTGCAATCAGCTCAGCTGTCTTATAAATCCTTCCAACCCCCATTCTTAATAAGAATCCTGTTTCTTCCAAAATATTCTTGTATATTTCAGGCAGGCGCTGGCAGAAACAGTGTCCCTGAGCTGAGATCCCACCTCCACAGCTCTTCTGCAAAAGGCTTAAAAATTGAACTCTGTGAGTTTCTAATAGCTTTTTGCAATAATCTCAAACTATAATTATATCTATTTCAACAGTAACACTATATATTTTCTAAACAATGGGATCCCAATATCAGTTACATTTCCACATATGATTTGCATATGTTTTTATATCAGCAGATATGTAAGGGATGAAAAGATAGACAGCAAGGGAAAACTGAGAGACAGTGAGAGGCAGAGAATTGTGAGACTGTTGGGGTGATCAAATCTTAGGTCTCACAGGAAAATTTGGTTGCACAACCAGACAGACAAGAATCAAGAAAGGAATAGAACAGAACAGATCCTTGCATGTAAACACTTTCCATAACAACAGGACCAGGGTCCTATTCCACTTTGTCACATACACCCCCTCCTTAAGAGGGAACCTGTTTGATCAAACAGGTTTCCAAAACCTTCTATTAATTCTCAATTAACATTTGCTGATAATTTTCAGAAATTAAGCACATGTGCATTATCCATTTTTTTCCATAATAGTACAGCAAACAGTAAAGTTTAAACTCACACATTTGCCTTTCAACCTTCAGAACCCTCAATTCCTGATTCATATCTTGACAGAAAATCAGCATCGCTAAGCTTTTTTACTCTGGACTGATTACTCTAACATGTGGCATGTGTGTCTGTGGCTTCATTCATACCCTTCCTTATGATTGACTACTTCTGTTTAGTATCCATCCTGGGGGATGATTTTAGCAAGATGCCCAGTGGAGGGGTTGTGGGATAACAGATGGACCAGACACTGAATGCTACGTTAAGCATACAATCTCTGTGTTGTGTTTATTCAAAATACAAGAAATAGCCTTCTGCAATGGTGCATTTCTTCTTCAGTACATCAGTTTGCAGCAACAGACTATGAATGAATGAATCAATCAACCAAATCTTTATTTAACCAGGCATTCACCGTTGAGCAGAAGCTCATTTGCAAGATGGACATGGGTGGAGCATGAACAATTGTATATACAGGTCAACACAGGTATTTAAAAGGCAATACAGATAATACTCTTTACAGAGAGGAAGAAAAAGAAGTTCATATGTACATAGAATTATACAGATATTGTACTTACATACATAGAAATGTCTATAGGAAGATAAAGCAGGTTATCTAAGGTTGCAGGAGGATGTAACAGAAGAAAAAAATAAAATAAAATATACACCAGGTAGAGGTGAAGGTGGGGTGGGAGGGACGGAGGTAGGGGAAAGGCTAGGAGGGCACGGTGCACAGAGAGGAGTTGGTAAAACGGGATGTAGAGAAGGTGGATGGAGAAAAGGAGTATGTGTGAGCCTCGGGATTGAATGCTATAAAGGCATGGCAGGATGCCACAATCCAGGGTAGTGAACTCCTATCTGAGGTTTGGAAAGGAAGAATAAGGGGATAGGCAAATTCTGGTTAAACTGGAGGCCTATAATTAAGTTGTGGCTGTTACTATGTGAGGATGCCTATTAAAATAACAGCCTCATCCAAGATATAAATCCTTTAAAGTTTGTCAGTGAAGGGGATTATCCTCCACACACTTCAATGCCAGCAACATACTTTCATGAATGGATGACTGACTTAAAGCCAGCCTTCAGGATGAGCATGGAATCTTGGCTATCTAATAAAATTCTAGACAGCCTACTAAATATAAACAGGTATCAGATTTGGAGGAAGAACAGGGGGTAAAAGTAAAGGTAAGTTTATATATTGAGCATCCAAGATAAGTATTTGTGAATTACCAGTATTGTTATGTTATCATGTAATCTAAAACTTCTGGCATTAGATGTTTTTAATAGAACTGCCAGGTCAATCTGTTGTGTAGGCTATTGTCCCCCTAAGGGTAAACCTGAGGATGTAAGAGGCCTTATTAACTACTTGTACCCATATTGAGAATCATGTGATTTTGCTTGGACATGGGACTTTAATATTAACCTGGTTGTGGGGAATATTGGAGTGGGTTGTAGATGTTTAATGGAAGTACAGGGTAGCTGATTAATTCAGAATGACACAACTGATAAGTGAACCAATGAGGTTAATTTTAATGACACCACAGCTATCTGCTATTGAGGTCTTACTGTAGTTTTTGTAAACAAGCCATAACAATTTATTGCCTTAGGAGTCCTAGAACAATGTGTTTCAGACCACCAATTTGTTTACTGTATTAAGGATCAACCAAAATGTAAGGTGGTGATAAATTTATGCAAATAACATTCTTACAAACATTTCTCATATTAATTGTATGTTGGATTTTGAGAGTATTGTTTGGGGAAGAGTAAATCTGGTCCCAGATTATGTGAGTGAATGTAGATATTTTAGAGCAGGATTTACTATAATTTGTGATAAACATGATCTTATTTGTGTGAGGATAGTGAAGCAAGATAAAGTCAAATGGTTTGTTTATTTAATTATTTATTGAAATGTTTCACCAAGAAGGCACACTGAGCAACAGGTTGCTCATCTCCTGGTATGACCTGGGGGGGAGGGGTACAATAGGGATAAGCCATTTTACGTCAAGTTACCAAGATCAACATAGCATTCAATTAATAAGGGCAGTTGTTACAGTGTTACATACATATGTAATTTGTGAGAACAATTAATAAGTACAATGCTAATAAGTGAACAAGTGCTACCGTGAAATAAAGCATGAAGGAGAAAGAAGATGAGATGACAGATAATGCAAACTCATATCCTGGAGAGACCCCTTCAGGAAGTGGGAAACTCTGCAAGGGGACATGAGTAGGGAGTAGGGATTAGAGAGAGAGAGTGAGGGAGGGAGGGAAGAGAAAGAAAGAAAGAAAGAAAGAAAGAAAGAAAGAAAGAAAGAAAGAAAGAAAGAAAGAAAGAAAGAAAGAAAGAAAGATAGATTAACACCTAGATGGGGAAATAAAGCCTGACCCAAAAAGAGAACCCTTCAGGATGCAATGAACCCTGCAAGGGGGCAGGGAAGCCCTTGCAATTGTAAACCCTCCTGCAGTTAGGTGTTGTAGTTATAGATGGATAGTGAGTGGGAGGGAATGAGAAACAACACCTGGGAGGGGATGAGACCTGGTTCAAGAAACTCACCAGATAGGTGGAGACCCTGCAAGGGGATCTGGAAGGTCAAGGATAGAAAGATAGGGGAAGAAAAGGTGGCAAGCCTAGGCACCATAGGACTCTTTTAGGATGCTGAGAACCCTGCAAGAGGAGTGCAAAGGCTAGAGAAGAAGGGGGAGACAGTAAGGGAAGGGAGAAAGATATGAGAACTAGCACCTAGGATGGGCTATGGTCAGTAGAAGAAGTAGAGTCGCTAAAGGCATTGGGTAAACACTGAAGGGGGATGAACTGTGAGGAGCAAAAGGAAGGAAATTAAGGCTGGTCATAACAGAAACAGTTAGATACAAGACAGTTGGAGAGGGCAGTGTTGATGGAATAGAGGGAGGAGGAGTGTCAGATTTCAGGAGGTAGACACATCCATATTTTAGGGAAATGGTGAGAGTACCCAGATTGGCCAGAGAGAGTGGAGGGGTGGAAACAGTTTTTGTGTGAGTGTTGGTAGAACTGAGGGAGTGGAAAGGAGGAGGGAGTGTTATAAATGAGAGGGAGAAGTAGGAAGGGAGTTCACTTAGCCAGTGTTTATCGATGAATTCAATGTAGTGTGGGAGGTGTCTATTTGTAAGGGAGGGGAAGGAAACTGCTTGAAAGAGGTCACAGTGGTGGGTGCAAGAAGGAGCATCAAGGGCAAAATAGCAGAAGGAGTTGAAGAGCTTTCCCAATCTGGTCAGGGAGCACAAGGGAGTGACACCATAGACTACATCACAGTAGTCAAAAATTGGGAGGATCATCTTCTGAACAAGTTCATGCCTAGCTGCACAAGGGATGCAAATGCAGTTCCTAAACAAGGCATCAAGCTTGGGGTACAATTTTTTTCTGGATGGTATCAACGTGTCCAGAGACGTGAAGGTGTTGGTCTAACCAAACCACAAGTTATTTGAGGGATGAGGAGTCCTCAAGTAAAGTCTTATCAAGAGCATGAAAATTGAGAAGGAAGGGAAGCCTACAGATTCTCTGCCTTGTGCCAAAGGTCATGGAGACTGTCTTCTTGGTGTTGAGGAATAATTGATGATTTGCAAACCAGAGCTGGACCTTGTTGAAGTCATGTTGCAAGACAGATGTAACCTCAGCTGGGCATGAGCCAGATGCATAAAGGACAGTATAATCAACATACAGTACATGTGTATGGTGAAGGAGGGGAAGCAGACAGATACCAGGTCATTTAGGAAGATGGAGAATAGAAGGGAACCAAGCACAGAGCCCTGAGAGATGTCAGTGCAGATTGGGAGAGGTGGTGAGAGGGCATCTGTGATCTTAACTGATTGGGTTCTACCAATAAGGCAGGCCTTCAACCAGTTTATCTTATCCTTTTTGAACTGCATTACATGAGTGGCAGAGTACTGCAAACTGACAATGTTTTAAACACTGTTCTGGCTTGGGCAGTCCACACGGTGCTTATGAATAGCTTCATGAAAGAGGTTTGTGATGCTAAGGCAACATTTTTCCTGAGGTGATTAGATGATAGTTGAATATCATAATGACATGATGTTTGGAAAAAGTTAACAAAGATGGATGGAAGCACTATGGCTAACCTTCTTTCCTCTTTTATCATCAACAGGTGAACAGGTTAGTGATGCAGCTGAGATAGCAAGTGAACTTGACAGCCTGTTTATTATTAAAACTAACTCAGCAGGTCCATCATGTGATGCAAGCATTTCTTCTCCCACAACACATCTAGCTGGTCTTGCAGAGGAATTTGCCATGATTTTCAAATGTTATTCCATATGTAGTTCAGAGGTTGCTGACAGATTGTTGGCACTAGGTGTAAGGAAGGCAGATGGATTGGACAGGATACCCATGTGCCTTCTGAAATATGATGCACCTCTAATTTGTTGGCCCCTGGCTCTTAGAAATATAAGCTATCATTTGTTGAGGGCATGTATCCTGATTAGTAGAAGGATGTGCTGATAGTTCCAGTATGTAAAGATGGAAAGAGGACTTTTGTGAGTAATTAGAGGCAAACATATATGTTACTGGTGATATCAAAGATCCTAGAGAGAATATTTTCTTGACAACTTAGAGTTCATCTGCAGAATAATGATGTGCTTAGTTACAATCAAGCTGAGATTAGGAAACATTGGAACATAATTACAGCAACCATTGATGCTACCTAACAACAGTATTGTATATATTGTATAGTCATTGCAAAAAACTCTGTTTTACAAACTCAAGTTAGGATTTCCATTACACCTTTAAAAGTATGGAAATTCAATGTTAGGGTTAATACATGTATCAGCACAACACCACCAATTTCTGCAAACATTAGTAACAGAACAGTTATTTTGTCCCTTGGTGTCCTTCCACCTAACTTGTACACCATGCAAATATATTGTTCTATACTACATGATTAATAACTCAAATGGTGTACAAGTTAAGAGGAAGGAATAAGAGACTGAAATAGCAAAAAGCACAAAAGACAGTAACTCAATGGCACAAAACTTTTAGCCTTCAAGGATGAGGTGCACTTACTAGGATGTTAAACTCAGTTGAAAAGCACCAAGCTGGAAATCCAGCAAAAAGGTCAGCACTTCATTCAGTCCTATAGTAAGTTTAAATCTCAGTCCACAGTGTTGCAGAAACCAAAGCCTGGCAGATCGCCCCAGAGTGGAGATTATGTTTAAAAAAAACTCTAGGGGTTTATGCAGCCTGGGGTAGAGCCCTGGGGGCTGTAGAACAGGCAGGGTCAGTTGACTGTTGGTTCCTGTTCCCCCACTGTGTTAGTTCTGCCTGCCGAAAGGGATTTAGTACTGCAAAATAGCACCCTTGTTCAGTGTAGAATCCCTTTCCATAGGTCTCATACAAAGCAGAATCCTACTGCAGGTTGAAGCACAATCCTGATTTGAAGCAGAATCCTAGTTCGAAGCAGAATCCTAGTTCGAAGCAGAATTCTGTGTTGTGTGGGACATCTGTTTTTCTCCATAGGAAACAATGGGAAATTCAACATGTCATAACTTTGGAAGATATTTATATTTTCCCACAAAATCTTCAAAAGGCACATCTGTGAGGCCAAGGCTTTCTATCCTGAAACTGTCAACCCAGAAGCTAAAGACATTTCCGAGATACAGGTGGACAAAAAAGAGTCAAACCCCCCAAGCCTTTATTTTTAACACTCTGTATTTCAGAAATGGCTAAAGCTATTAAGATACAATTTGTTACTTATTAATGTATGGATCTTCAATTTAATAGGTCTGTAAAGCATACAAAAAAAATCCGGTAATACCCTCAAAGGTTCAATGATAATATTGGCAATCACTGTTAATAGTACTGTCAAGCATTTTTAATAGTATAGTTTTGTGGTGATTATAGTATCCTTGCATGCTTCCGAAAAGATACCTTCTGCCCCCACATCTTAAGTGTGCCTCCTCATTGGCCGCTTTTCCTGTGTGGGTGGGCAGAACAGTTTAAAAAACATGGCGGCTCTTCTCTCACTGAGAGCGAACTCGGTCATCGCGCTTCTCGGTTTTTATTTTCTTTTTTCCCCTCAGCAAATGAAAATATCTGGTTGATCCTGCCATTCTGGTTATGAAGAGGAGGTAGGATCTGAATTATTAAAAAAACAGGCAGGGGCGGGAACTGTCACGTGTGAGCAGACAGCTCAATGCACAGCATAGGACAGTGCGGCGGTCGACCAGTACAAAGTCAGTTCTCCACTGAAATGGTCGACACCCATTACAAACAAACATCACATCCATATATTAAAAAAATAACTGATAGGTTTGTGTGTCCATTACCAGGGAGTACTGGCATCTCGAGATTCTGGACACACTGCAACCTCTCTAGCTTTGCTCTCGAGGTTCATGTGTCCAGAACCTCGAGATGCTGTTACTCCCTGGTAATAGTCACAAACCTATCAGTTATTCTGTATTAAACACCTCCCCAGGGTAATCATGTAAGTCAAATTTCATAGAAATCACTTTAACCATTACAAAGTTATTAAGATCCAAACATTGCCCTTTAACATTAATAAATAAACAGCAACACTCCCAAAAATCTGTTTTTTCAAAAAAGTGTATCTCAAAAATCAAAGCATTCAAACCAAATTTGTCAAGTCAAAAGACCTGTACCCTAGGCTGATGCTTGTCAAATTTCCTGCAAATCTGTTGGCATGTTGCAAAGTTATTCAGGTACAAAGTATGACAGTGAGCGAGAATCACATTCACTTTTGCATCTATTTTCTCCCATCGGAAATTATGGCAAATTCAAGATTTAATAACTTTTGAATGGATTAGTATTGTTTTACCAAACATGCAAAAGTCACACCTGTGAGGCCAATGCTTTCTACCCTGAAAATTTCAGCCCAGTACCTAAAGCCGTTTCTGAGATACAGGTGGCCGAAAAAACAGCAAAAACCAGGGAAGTCTCTGTATTTTCAACACTTTATATCTCGAAGCTTTCAAAAGGAATTCAAACCACATTTGGTACATCAACAGACCAACCCCAGAAGATGATGCATGCCAAAGTTCAGGAAAATTTGTGAAACCAATTCAAAGATATTAACCAGGAAAAATTGCCCTTTAACATTGAACACTCCAACAAACCCTAACTATACTGGCCCTATGGTGCCAGCATAATGATTATACTGTGTACATTGTTTATATTACCTGCATTTAATATACAGTGTACTTACACATGGTTTATGTGCAACTAGTACTGTTTTATGCATGAAGGTCCCCACTGAAAAATACTTTAGCTCAACAGGTTTACCCTTTGAATAAAATTAAATGAAATTAAGGTTGAAACTTTTATTCAAATGGTGATTGGCAAAGGTTTAGATGTTGGGAGCATTTCTATATATTTCACATTGAGATTCTTTTCATTCTATGTTACATATTGTGCCTTATCATGCTTGTACAAGGGACACCACTGGCAATGAGCTTTATCCTAATGGCTATGTTCTCCTCCCCTGTAGATAAAAATAAATATGTGCAAAATATGTGAAAGTGTTTTTTTGTGTTCAGACTGCATATTGTTTGAAAAAGAAAATGATTTTTAAAAATGGACTATTAGGAATTTTAATTCACAGAAAGGATAATGTTCTAGTATGTTCAAATTGTTCATTTTTAAAATGAGTAGTTTGGAAATTTCATGTACAAAATAACAGCATGCATTTTCACATAAATATACTACTTGCTAACATACACATTTAAGGAATGTGAAACTACATACTTTAATAGTATCTGTGAAATACACAAAACAGTGCAAAACATTTGAGCATTTCATTAAATATTCCTTAACAAATATTTTTCTAAGCGTATACAGCTCTGGCGCATGTACTAAAACCGAACAGACTGTCAACATTTTGGAGTTATCTCTATAATGTAGTCTAGATATAATTCAGAGGGCCAGATTTTCAAAGCCCTTAGAATGGTGCAAGGCGCTTGTGACCAACATGCTTGATGCAACAAGCACCTTACACCATGGTCAGTGCCAAGAGCTAGTGGCATGGTGCTAGGGACTCTGGCTGCCACAACCCCATCATTTGGATTTTTAAAACCCTCCCCAGGGACAAAGAGTTAAGCACCCTTAGACCAGTTCTTGGGTGGTCTAATGGTACTTAGACAGCCCCTGGTAGGGTGTCAGCCATATCCTGCCATTGTGTGCCCCCCCAGTCACAATACTCCAGTACTGTCCAATTCCAGTGCCCCAATGTGCCCCTAACTGTGTACGCCCTTGTGATCTTACCCCCCACCACCAAGCCCCAATGTGCCTTACCAGGTACCCACAAGAGCCCCTAGTGCCTTCCCCCCTCTACTCTCGGTTTATATCATTGTAAGCACCCAATTCCCTGGTGATCTAGTGGCCCCGACCCCCTGGCAAATCTTACCAATCACCTTGCTCCCTCCCCCCCACTCTGGACCCTGATTTGGTGACTTATACAGCCCTCTACACACCACCAGGTCCGGCCACTGAATGAATTGTCAGAGCATGTACTGTAATGCTGGAACGTGCTGTCACATTTCATTTGGCAGCTGGACCTGGTGATGTGTGGAGGGCTGTACTGGTTGCCAAATCAGGGTCTGGAATGGGGGGTGTGGGGTGGTTGGCAGTATCCACCATGGGGTGCCACTATTGCTGCAAGCTGCGGGGACTTAGGTGCTGGGACCCTGTCCATTGTAAATTCGGGTGCAGAGTCCTGGATGCACTGGCACTTGACACAAGCTGCCATTGTTGCAGCTTGTGTCGGGGCTTTGAAAATCTGGCCCAGAGTCTTTAAACAGATTGCTTGGAGGATCCATTTAACCAGTTTATTGGCATGTTCAGTTGAGGTTGAACTACTAATAAATAAAACTAGATAGAAAAACCTAATGATACATGCACATTTAGCTGCAAAAGTTGTAGAAACTGGGAACAACAAGTAAACTGTGAGGCATTCAATCAGCACAAAACCTTAAAGTTTTCACTTCGTAAAAGTGCAATAATAAAGCCACTGAAACCTAAATGTTTAATCAAGCTACATACACTTGTCAAAAAGGTAACTGAATAGAATTAATAAGTCTCCTGATCCCTGGTACCAGTATCATGACAAGAGAGCTACAAGTCTTATATAACTGAATTATTATAGATGAGGACCATATATAAATGATGGTGAGACAATTTATGGACTATGCGTGAAATATTAAAGACATTTTTTTTAACTTTTATGTAAGTAAAGCAACTGTGAGTTTTCCAGATAAGTAGTTCTTGATATTAATATAAAAATACATTCTGTACATGGAGGATGTTTCTTTTTTTTTTTTGCCATTAACTTTTTATTGAACTTTTCATATATTCTTGCAGAGACAAGAAAATGATAACAAATACAAGAGATGCAAAATTGTGAAAATGTCAGAGAATTCCATAACAAATATAGGAATGGCAAGTCTCCACAAGACCCCCCAAAACCATCCCTCCCGATTATCCCCCCATATCCCCTCAACCTCCCAACACAAGTACATCTAAATACGGTCAGTGCACATTATGAAACCTAATTACATTATGTATAGGCTACAACCAATGGGGTCCAGATTTTCTCGAAAAGGGGCAACTGGTTATGGAGAGTGGCAATCATCCTTTCAATCCTGAGGCTCAAAAGACATGGAGGATGTTTCTTTAAAACAGAACAAGTATCAGTACTTTTACTAACATGTATAACCCTTTTCAAAGTGAGGAGGACAAAAATATAAAATAAATGTCTTGTAAATAGAGAATTAAATCTATCTTTTGTTTCAACGTTTTTCCTGTTTATCAGTCATGCATGGCTTGTATGCTTGATCTTTTCTTCATCCATTTCAGGGCATAAACTTCATCCTGCAAAATGCAGTTTACAACATAGTTAACAAGTTGTTATAACAGTTCCTGTGGAAATATAGTCAAGTGACTAGAGTGTAAACTGTATAGATACTCAAATTTGCATTTGGATTGGGTTCTAATAAGTTACTTAAACTCCATGTGCTTAGCCATTTGTATCTCTTCCTCTATGTGTACCTCCCAATGCTTTTATTTACCTTAATATGTCTTGTGCTAACTCCTAAGGCTGGATTCTCCAAAGCAGGTAAATTGCCTGCAGTCAATGATGTCACCTTGGATATTGGCAGTGCTGGTGTGCTGTACCAGTTAACCTTGGCTGAACATTATTTTCTAGCCTTATGCTCAGTAATGGCACCTCAACATGTTTTGCAGCAGCTTACATCTATGATTAGATGCAAGCAGTCACAACAGGTATGGAAATGGTCCCAATGCTGATTCATTCTAGACCGTGGAAATGTGACCTAGTGGATATCAATGTTATTGTTACTTACACGAGTGCAGTGTGCATGTATTCAGGATTCAAAGAAATTGAAGAGAGAAAGAAATAAGTGCATTAGCTGGGATTTGAACTCAGGCAGCCTGGAATACCATTATGTTGCATTGTCAGCTGTGCCACCACAGCAAATGGAAACTTGATACTCCCTGATGCATCTTAAGCATTCTGTAATTTTTGTTTCACAAGAGTATGGAGTGTGTATAAAGTTGTTGCTCACACAGATGTCCAACAAGTGCTGATGTGTATTTCAAAGTATCAGTACTGATAAAGACACATCTCCTGATGTGTTTCAGAAAAAAAAAAATATTATGACCACTGTCAGGCCAACTGTGATGATGTAATGGCCATTAAGTATAAATGTGGAGCGCATCCTATTGTACACAGATCCTTTGAGAAAGGAATAATTCTATTCTGAAACACATCGGGAGGTGTGTTTTTTTTATCAACGCTGGCACTTTGAAATAAACATCAGCACTCTGTTGGACATCTGAGAGAGCAGCAACTTTATTCTGGTCAGTGAGTGAGGGATTCCTTTGCATTTGTGTTTACACTACTATCCCTACACCCCAGCCCTGTGCAGCCTCTTTTGTGATTTTGGTTAAATTGCCTTAGCTGGGATATTGTTCTGTTACAGTACCAGCTGCACCACCAAAGCAACTGGCACCTATTTTTTTCCCTTTTCTGTCATCCCAATGTGTTTAGAGTATGTCCCTTGCATCACATAGTTGACGCAAGGGAGCACATTCATTTACTGTGAGCTATAGGTGAGTTAGGATTACATCCTTCCTTCTGCTAGTAAAAGCCCTTCCCATGCATCCTAGCATACTTCTGGGCTTTTCCATATGCCTAATTGTATGGGTCATTGTTCCTGATGCTGTCCTTTATGGCAAACTCAAGGCTTTTTCCTCTGAGTCCTGGTTTAACTAGACCCCCTTCCAATACTGTGTTTTCAGCTTCCTTTACTCTGTTTGATCTTTCACCTTTTGGCATTCAATTTGAATGGCTAGATCTTGGACCACTTTTCAGATTTCTCTACATTCCTGTTCAGGCCTCTAATTCCTTCCTCACTGTCAACACTGCCACATAGTTTTCTGTAGTCTATAAAAAAAGAAGACACATTGCACATTGGACCACCTCTCCAGTGTCACATGCAGACTGACTGAAGAGCACAGAATGCATAACTGTCACCCAAGGCCCCATACTAGTCACATTCCCAACCTTGGACTGCCTTCTAGTTAGTACTACTCTTTTGGTGCTGCCCCTACCTAGTTCTCTACCCACCTTGTCATATCTTCCCCTGCCTTCAAGTCACTGAATGTCTTCACAAGACATGTAAAAGGCACTGAGGCAAAGAACTTGCTGAAGTCCATATACAGGACTTCCCTCACCTGACCCTTGTCCACCCCCAGAGACACTGTGCCCAATTCTCAAAAGTCAGACTATGGTCACAGGGGGATTAAAGCCATGGCAGGGCTGCACCATCACTTTATTTTGTTTTCTATATGCCCCACCATGGGTGCAGCAAGGAGCTCAACTTAGACTACCCATGAAGTGGTCTAAATGCCATGTGCCACT
Source organism: Neoceratodus forsteri (assembly GCA_016271365.2). Lineage (NCBI taxonomy): Eukaryota > Metazoa > Chordata > Ceratodontiformes > Ceratodontidae > Neoceratodus > Neoceratodus forsteri. The sequence continues at coordinate 115,286,294 of JADMNL010000035.1, read as the reverse complement.
ATGGTGAACTGGCTTGGGGCTCTGAAACATAGAAACATAGATTTTGATGGCAGATAAGGACCGCTTGGCCCACCTAGTCTGCCCATTTCCCTACCTAGAGGATAAGCTGCAGATCCCATTTAACCAACAGCCTATTTCTTCCTACCCCCCCCCCACAAAAATTGCCTTATGTCTGTCCCATGCATTCTTGAATTCTCCCACAGTTTTAGACCCCACAACCTCCTCAGGAAGGTTGTTCCATGCGTCCACCACCCTCTCTGTGAAAAAATACTTCCTCACATTGCCCCTGGGGTTTAGGGGCAGACGAGCAATGGGGTGACATTGGGGATGTTGGGGAAACAGTGGCATGTGAGGGTGATGTGGCACCCAGTGGGTGTGCCATTTATATAATTATTAAGCTAATGAAATGGTACCCAGGGGGGTTCCAGGAACAAAAGATGCCATAGCCCCAGATGGGCACAGTTTTGAAATCAGCCCCAGCCTCAGGCACTGTTTTTCTCTGAACCCCCCAATGGTACTATCCATTAACTTAATACTTATATAATGGCACACCTGCCAGGTGCCACATCACCCCCTCACATGCCAGCTGTCTCCTGAACTCCCCCTATGGTGCCCCCACATGTCCCTTCTGTCAGTGGACACCTCCTGGGAAACATGTTTAACTCCCCCACCATCCCTACCCTCTAGAGTTGTGCAAGGGGGGAGGCAGATTCCTGTGGCATTTCCCACAGGTGCACCAAATGTTTGGCATGGGCCAGCAGGCTTGGCAGCTACCAGGTTTTTGGTGCAGGGACCATGGTTTTTACAGAATTGGGTACAGGGTCCCTGACACACCTGGAATTCGGTAGCGCCCTAGATCACTACAAACTGTGTCTCTGAGATTTCAGAGAAAAGTACCAGTACAGTCAACCTCAGTAAAAGAGAAACATAAACAAATTCAGGGAATAGCTCTCTACCAATTATGACAAAAATCATCAAAGACAAATTAGTAATGAGGGAACCCACTCACCCAAAAAGTATCAAAACATGAAAAAGTTTTATTTTATGTACAAAAAGTGGAGCAGCTCAGCAACCGACAAAAGAGACTGTGAGTGCTAGGTCAAGTTAGTAATCAATTTATTGGACATAAAATGTAAAAAACTAATCAGAAGAAGTAGCACCCCTCCACCAACATTTCCAATAACACTTATGCTTTATCAAGGTGGGGCCCATTACAACAACATTAGCATTTAAAAGGAAGGCTCTTAAAGAGACACTCACATTTTAAATACTCTGTACTATCTTACAAAATATACAAAATACAAAAATTAGATCATTTCTCCGTATTATTGTTACATGCCCTATATGTGCAAGCAGCAAAATATATAGTGATTAAACTGAAAATAATGAATAACCAATCCATGATACCATGTTGGCTATTAATCATGCTCCGTACCAACGCGCTCTATTCCTTATATCAAAGACCTTTTTTTCTTTTGTTTTATGCTTTTTATTCACATTTCTTGTATTTTTCTGTGAAAATCTACCCAATATCTATCTACTAACCCCAAACCCACACATAAGTTATCCAAAATCTCAAATCTTAATACCCAAAGGACTAGCATATTGTTTTTTAAACCATAATGCCCAGAATGTATTGATAAGATCCAGAAACTGATTTTACTGGAAGACCTCATAACTAAAGGGCTCCTTTCCTCCTCCCCCCATTAAAAGCACTGAACCTTTACTGTATGCAAAGATGTAAAGGTGAATGGGGAGGAAATAGCACAGGGCCCCTCCACCTCCCAACCAACCTGACTGATACTCCCCCAATAGCCAAATTACGCCCTTATCAACTGTAAGTAGAAAAAGAATGAATGTGGGGAAATATGTACCTTGTAAACGTCTTCTCCATAGCTATTTTGTTAGCACTATGCAGAAGAATTTTTCTAAAGACAGATTCCTCTTCACTACTCATGTTGCCCCCCCCTTCCCCCCAGATCTGGTTTTTCAGGGCCTTGCTGTGATCTTTTTCTTAATGACTCTTCCACCTCAAATGGAGAATGAAAAAAAGAGTGTTTTTCCATTCAAAAAAAATTCTCAATTTTGCTGGATATATCAAAGAGAAAAAAATACCCTCATTCCTCTATTTGTCCCTAATGAAATCAAAACTTTTTCTATTGGCTAAGATATTAGGTGGAATATCAGGGTATACTTGTAGGGATGTGTCTTGATAATGGATGCCTTTTCCTGCCCTAGCTTTAGCCAGTATTCTCTCTTTATCCTGAAATTTCAGTGGTTTTACATACATGAACCGTGGTCTTTTAAATTTATCCGTAGGAACAAAGGCCTGGTGTGCCCTGTCCAATTTGTTTTGTAATCCAGAAAGGGCAGGCCCATTGACTTGGACAGCAGCTCTTCACAAGAGCTTAATGGATTGTTTCCATCCATGCCTTCTGGCAAATTGGCTATTTTTAAGTTCCTTCTCCTGTACCTTGATTCCAGATCTTCAATTCTTTATTTAAAAAATTCAAGTTCCTTATTGCTTCTTTCCCAAGCAGTGGACAACCCAGGTACTTTGTCTTCAATATTGCTGATACAGGTTTCACACTCCATTGTCCTGAGAGATTATGTTTCAAATTGTTCTGCAACTTCTGAAAATGTATGTGAAAGAGAGGAAACTACCATATTTAGGATCACAAATCCTTGCCTCATTTCTTTTAATATGGCTTGATATGGGTCTTCTGAACTTTCTTCTGAGTTTTTTGAAGTATCAGCCTCACAGACTGTGATATCATTTTATTTCTTCTTGCCTGTTTCCATTCCCCCTCCTTCCATCTTAGCTTTATCTGACTGTTTGTTCCTGTTTTAAACAGCTAAGGATGCCATGTTTTCCTCCAAATCTGCCTCCGTTCTTAATTTTTTTGAAAGAATAACATAGAGGCAAGTAGGGGAGTTTAAGATCACAGGGTGGCCTGTTTCTTTATTGACTTCAGCAAACAAATTAGCTTTGTTGTCTGTATCACCTCCTTCTTTTCTGTTAGCCGTAATAGCCCCCTTTGGTGAGATATTCTTCCCCCCCTTTTCTTTTTTTTTTTTTTGCAGTACTTGAACTAAGAGAACCCAGTGATTTTCATTTACATTTCATAGAGTCTTTTTTATTCAAAGGAGCGACCAGGCTGGAAGGAATATTGGGGGGGGGGGGTAATTAGCTTTGTTGAATTAATTTCAGACAAACTATTTTTAGACACACCAAAGAAAAACACCCCTTCCACCTGGTGGTTCCAGATGGGAGGGGGTTACCTGCAACCAGGACTGGATCAAAGTCTTCTAGCAAAGAAGAGAAGACCTGCTTTTTATCTTTCTTCTCTCCATTTAACGAGCTGCCAGTTGAAGCCACTAGGTCTGTGGCATAAAGCTGCTTGTTCTGAAACTCTGCATCTTCTGATGAGTTTGCCATGTTTTGAGGTGCACCCGATGTTAATTTAGATACTGCCATGGTCTGAGCAAGGTCCCGAACATGCTGGTAGAGGCCTGGCATACCCCCAAGAAGGCAGCGTAGAACTAACACTGCACTCCTTGTGTCTCCCTTTCACTTCTTTCCTTCCCCAAAATTCAATAAAGGCAGAGAAGAAGGAGGGTAAAAATTGAGAAGGAAGAAAGGGACATAAAACATGCTAAATGATGAAGAAAAGGCTGCCAATTTTAAAGCAGCCAAAAAACTGGCAGACAGCTGATCCCAAACTCACCACATCAGAAAATCATAGCCAAAGACTTATCATTACAAAACCAGCATTATATCTTTTTTTTATTTATTATACTTGTTGCCCTCCACTACTTGTGATCCAGCCCCTCAGCCTGGTCATGGACCCTAACCTCCACCTCTAGATTAGACCCAGCCCTTCGGATACCCCCTAGCTTGCCCCCCCAGGGTGGGGTGTGGTGCCGGTCCCCCTTAACGGTGCCACATGACAGGACTAGCTCTGAGGGTTTGTCCTGGAGGCTGATGAAGACCAGGGCAGGCTTCATCTAGGGCCACAGGCAGGAAGTGGGTTTTTCTTTTGGTGCTGTACGTGGGGACTGGGAACATGCAATGATGTCCAGCATCCATCCCGCCCCTCCGACCACTTTCAGATGCCAGTTGCTGCGGTACCCCCCAGCCTCTGCTAGGGGTTCATCAAGCACTGGACATGCATTCTGCCCTCCCCCTAGAGAAGGAGAGCTGCCTCTAGGATGTGCAATCCTTCTCCTCCCAGCCAGCCCTCTGATGACTCGGGTCCATTTCTGAACCCAGGTTGCTGGCGTCACAAGCAGAAATCCAACCACTGCATGGATGGGCCAACCCTACCAGCAATATATCTTAAAAAAAATACTAATGCGTTTTCTGTGGGTGACTCTGCAAAGAATGGGCTTCCCTTCCCTATTTATTCAATAGATTCAGACACTATATTTCTTTCCCTCAGCTAAAATTCAATGTAATGGGGTTTATTCTTCTTCTTTCCTTCTACACACTGGTACACGTCAAGGTTGCTCACTCTCCCCTTTCCTCTTCAACTTCTATCGTGAACCTTTAATCAGGCAATTTAAATCCTCTCCTTCTATTGCTGGAATCCCCATTGGGAACCAGACCACACAGTTATCAGTTTATGCCAATGACATTCTGTTGCACCTGTCAAACCCTGTCTCTTCTTTAACAGAAAACAAAAATAATTGACACTTTTGGCAAGTACTCAAACAACAGATGGAATCTGAGCAAGACAAACATGTGCTCCTTAATCATCTTACACACTGTCAACCTTTTGCTCAGTTTGGTATGAAATGGTCCCCCTGGTGCATTAAATACTTGGGTATTTAGCTTACATCAGACCCATCTCTAATGCGTAAACTTAACTTTTCAGATCTCTGGAACGCCATCCAACAGGACCTTTTATGCTGGAGAAAACTCCCGCTCTCATTGTGGGGCATGATTAACATTATTAAAATCAATGTCCTCCTGAGATTATTCTACCCTCTCAATATGCTCAATGTTTGGTTGCCCCTGTCCTTTTTTAAATGTATACATGCTGATGTTGCTTCTTTTATCTGGCTCGATAAAACCGCCAGGAGGTCATACCATAAGTTAAATTTGCCCAAGGAATATGGAGGGCGTAGTCTCCCCAGCTTCATGGTATACTATTAGGTGGGGCAAGTCATCTTTATAAATGTGGGAAATGGTTGTCTATACCCCAAATCTAGCAGCAAGTGGATTATGTTCCCATCTGGCTCCAAATTGAATCCAATCTATTCTCTACTCACAAATTGAACCTCACCGGGATTTTTAACTCCCCAGCAAAAGTCCTACCAAAAGCTTTGTATTCTTCCCCAGTTGATATTTCCCTTAGAGTTTAATCTCAGCTTGGTGGACAGATCATGCTATTCCCTGCTAGAGACCTCTCTCAACCCTTTTTTTCTAATCTGAATATTAAAATTGGGGGCATTCTATTCCTACATCCTGGCTATGAATTCCCCATGAATCTAAAGTTTCAGGACTTTTACTCTAGTACTGCCATTTTAACCTCACAGGAGATACTAAGTTTGGTCTAATGTCAGCTTCCTCTTTCAAGGTATATCAGCTTAGACATCTATTAATTAAACTGTCCTGGTATTTGCCACAACCCTTAGTGTTTGGTGACTTTTTGCAAAAGATTGAGAGCCCAGCCTGTCGGTGTCATGGAGTCTCAGCAATATATAAGGTTTTGCTTATTAGTCCCCAACCCCCTTCCCCGTTAAGCTCTACGATATGCAATACTGTCTTACCTGATATAGCACTTAACTGGCCTCAACTTTGGAAAGACCTTTACACTTACATCTCGCAGGACAGGTTTAGGTTAATCCAGTATTGGATCTTAAATAACATGTATTATACCCCAGTTAAGCTAGTTAAAATGGGTTGACTTTCCTCATCATCATGCTCTAGATGTAAAGAAGAGGGTTCCCTAATGCATGTCTTCTGGTCCTGTGAGAAGGTAGCTCCCCTGTGGACACAAATTGAGCACCAGCTTGACCTGCTTTTGGGTCTCCAAGGATTATTTTGCCCAGTTCTATGCATTATTGGGTCTTCTAACAGATTCAGGTTAGAGAAAGTATCATATGGCACTCATTTCTTTAGCGGTTAAGAAGCTTGTCCTTTGGCACTGGGTGGACCAAGCAAACATCACTTATTCACAATGGTTACATGAAATATCCTTTGCCCTCAGAGCACAACAGCTAATTGCCAGTGTTAGACACCGTATTCCATCATTTAACAAGAAATGGGGGAAACTGTATGCTTTATACTTGTCCTGATTTTTTTCATGTTGGTCACTTTGAGCTCCTCTACAGTTTAAGAATGTATAACATGCAGGTTGTTTTCTGACTTTGTAGCCAGGTACATATGTTTTAATCATATTTCTATGCCTCGCCTAGGGTGGGAGGTGATGGGGTGGGGGCTGGGAGGAGGTTAGGGCTTTGCTTTTTCCGGTTTTGTACTTTGGTTTTTTTAACATGGATGTTTTTGGTTGCATTATGCCGGTAAAATCAGTAAAACTTTTTTTGATTAAAAACAAAATACTAATGTGGAGATACGGATAGAGAAGTTTAGCTAAGAATGGATGAGGGAGAGTTTCATAATCTTCTCATCCATCAGGAGTTTCGGGGAGCCCGAGCTTACCCCAGCGTGCAGTCAGACTGTTCAGCTTCGCATACTGAGGTGCATTCTGACATGCACAGTATGCTCCTCCATCCTGCTCCCTGATCCACAGTTTCCACGCAACCACTTCCTTGAGATGTATGGAGCCAAGTTCAAAACTGCTCTGAGACTGCCGTTGGAATATTTGTGGCCTGGTCATAGGGGAGTCAGGACGTCAGGCAAGGTTGCTTTTATTAAACAGCGCAGCATTCTGGCATTTGTAATAAACGCTTCTAAGTCTCTCAACATCATAAAAAATCCTATTACTTCTAGAAAGTGCAGTTTTCACAATTTGCTCATATTTTGTCAGTGGTACTATTGTTTCTCTTGGAATGGCAGGAATAAAACTTTTGTTCTAGCAGTCAAGTATTGAATTTACTTACAGAAGTTCTAAGAGTATTTACAGGGCACCACACGTCATCCTGCTCTCACTGGTTATGGAGGTGAAGTGTGTGTCCTGCACAGATACTTTTGTAGTTCATTGTGAAGTGGAACCAGGTACATGGTAATGTTTGTTGCCATTTGACAGACTCTGATACCCTTTATGCCCAATCTGCAGTAGCAGTGCCTGGCAATGGTAAACAGAATCTGCTAGATGACACTACACACAGTCATCTAAGCAAGTAAAACCCCTTTTTCAAAAGATAAAGGTATGAACATTCACTTTCTTTTGATTAATCTTATTCAGGTCATCTATTCTTACTATGAGATTTCTCATAGTCTGGTTAACATCACTTTATGAATCTCCATATATATCTAAACAGAGGTCATGGAGGTCACATGCTAAAAGAATTTGTTAAATACAAATATGTTAATAAGTGGCTCTAACCTCCTAACCAAGGGACTTGCCAGACTTCACATGCTGACCACTCCAGAAGAAGAGGTTAACTAAGGGGTCATGGATGCATTCTCATGGGGGAGCAGGGTATAGGTGTATTTCTTCTTGAATATACTTGTACCAGTGTAGAAAGGAGGGTAGAAAACTATCCATGGGAATGTAATGTGTTATAACTAGAGCAAGCAAAGGAAGGGTACCTCTAGCAAATCCATGACTAAATCTGCACTATATAATTGGCTACCAGTTAATGTAGTCATTTAAACCATATCTTGGGTTTGTTGCCTCAAACATAGCTATGTAAAATGCTTCTCTAAGGAGAAGTTGTGTACTATCATCTCCTCCTCTGGAGTTTAGTTCAACTTTTTCTAGGCCCCAAAAACACATGTATGGCAATTGATGTCTTTCTGATATAAAATGCCTTGCTACTGGTGATGTTAGGTCTGCTCTTCTTACATCACTCTTATGCTCCCCTAATTCTTGTTTTGAGACTCCTCTCAGTTTTGCCAATATAAAACTTGTCTCGAAGGCATTTAAGGAGATGTACCACCCCTGTACTTTGGCAGTTGATAAACTGCTCAATTATTATGTCCTCATCCCTACTGGTATTTTGTATCATTTTCACTTTGTATGGGTTGTTACAATGTGTACAGGAGCCACATTGGTAGTTACCTCTAATGTCCAATGCTGATAAAAAATGTTGGGGTTCCATTCTCTGGTATTTTGTGGTCAGTTTTCACTAGCCTATTGGCTAGTGTTCTGTTCCGGTACCACTCTAGGTAGTTCTCAAACACCTTATTTATTTATTTATTTATTGAAATGTTTCACCAAGAGGGCACACTGAACAACAAGCTGCTTATCTCACGGTGTGACCTGGGGGCAGGGGTTACATAGGGATTGTGAAGCATGATCAGTTACAGTAGTATAAGGGTAGTATAAACAATACAATATTGTAAGATTGTACAACAGTTGGAACACAAAGTATTGTACAATAAACAGTAGTAGAACATTTGGTAAATTACAATACATGTCCAAAATCAAACAAAAGAACATATAAATGTACAAAACAGTAATAATGCAATAGAACCATTTATAGTGCATAAGTGTACCAGGAGCAGGCTCGAGGTAGTACACAAGTGCTGTTGTAGTAAAAAGGATGAGGTTAGGTTGTGTACACTGGTGACCCAGGAAAGCAGGTGGGGGGGGGAGAGGCAAGAACTGAATATGAGGAGAAGGTTTAGCAATTTCCTGATTTCCCCCTTCAGGATGTTGAGAACCCTGCTGGGAGGGGTCATGATAGGAAAGCAGAAACTGGGGTTAGGTATTAAGGTGGGTTAAAGCAGGAACAGCAGAGGGAAAGGTAATTGATTAGGGCAGAGGTAAAGGAGTAGTTTGAGGAGGAGTGTCATATTTCATGGGGAAGGGAATTCCAGATTTTTGGGAAATGATGGATGAAACCAGTCTGGCTGATGAGGGTGGAGTGGCGAGAGACTGTCAAGGTTGTTACACGAGGTCCCTGCGCCCTAATTGATACCCTCAGGGGCACACCGTAGACAGCTGATATTTAGGCATAGGCTATACTAATATATAGGGCTAAGAGCATCTACCGTACAAGAGTAGATGTTAGGATTTGTATACACATATTGTAACTCACTTTGCTTGCTAATGCAAACACATTATATTATGTACTTCTGTCTATTTCTTACTTGTCAGATGCCAAGACACCTGTTCTTGAAGTGATTATGATGTGTAAGGCAACATTGCCATCTTTCGGTGTTAAACACCACTTCACCCTGTTATGTAAGACTTTGTATAAGATGGTCTTTGTTCTAAAACTGATGACTTTACAACTTTATATAATGTTATCTTATACCGTGGAGCCACCTCTAATTTAGCCAATAGGGCTCATCTCTGTAACTAGAAATGTTTCTATCTTTCAGTAACCATAGTAATTATCATAGGTATATAATGTTATGCACAGGCTTCACACCTCGGAGACCGAGAGATCCCAAGAGACAACAAAGAAACCTCGGGGTGTAGGGCAGCTTAGCATTGGCTCCCGGTTCGTATTGGTAAGAACTGCTTAGGGCAACTGTGATTTATCCCTATTTTGTAGTAATAAACTTGTTTATTACTCGAATGCAACTTGTTTGTGATTATTTGCAACTCCAATATTGCCAAGAACCTGAAAGTGAGATTTAGATCTCTTACAATTGGCGACCGTGTGCAGTCGATATTGGCCGTTGTGAATTTTCACTTGTTGCTGAAAGTTTTCCCTTTCCCAAGGGGACTGTAGGTGTACATCTCCGTATCACCTCTCCCGTCTTTTTCCACCAGTTGTGGATACTTGCAAAGTCTGGCTGACTTTTTGGGTGTGGTCGATGCCGTCTCGACCCACTCCATAGCGGCTTTGAATTGCAAGCCTACAACTTATACAGGCCCGGCTGTGCTCAAAGTACCTGTGTTGTGGATCGATACACAACGCATGGTCTTTTTCACAGTTTGAATTTTATTTCCCTCCCACGTAAATGGCCACCGTATCAGATATCTGCGCAGAACTGAGACTCGATGTCTCGAATTTCCTTACCTCCCATGGAGGATGGGCTGACTTCGCGCGGGACGCAAGTCAATCCGATAACCCTGTACTGGGGATCTCAATTGAGTACACTGAGACGCGACAGTCAACCAACAGGTGCTCTGCTAAAGGGTTGATGGTCGCTGCTCTCTACGCTGCTTTGGAAGCCTCCGAAGCGAGGTTTCGAACCCTTGATCTGCAGATCGCATCTCTCAAACAGGAGATGGGTTTGCAGGAAACGGAATGTATTAAGATACAGCAGAATTTGGAGGCTGAACTCCAAATGCTGCGTAATGAAAAGGATTCACTATTGCATCATTCTGCACAGGCAGGTGAACAAGAAATGTGTACTCTCAAAACTGAGTGTGAAAGTTTAAGACAGGATAAGAGTCAAGTTGTACAAATGAATGATTTGTTGAGTGCTGCGAATGCACAGATGAGTGATGAGATGGGTGAGCTACAGGACAAGATCAACCAGGTACGTAATGATTTAGAGATAGCCTATAGGGACAATCGCGAATTGAGCGCCGCGTACCGTGTTTTGCAGAAACAGAAGCAAGATCAGGTTGATATGGATGTTGCAAGTGTGAGTCATGATGAATGTAAAGTTAAGATGGATAAACTGCGCCATCAGCGAGAGGTTTTGACTGGCCATGTGAAGGCGATGGGTGGCGTAGCCCCCGCCTTTCGCTCGTTGTCAGAGGGGGAGCTATCCGATGACGACATTTCATCTAACGCTCAGTCACACCCCTACTATGGCCCAGATACACCCAGCCATCCACAGCATGGCGGGTCCCGCCCTCCCCAGGTCACGTCGGCGGCGCCGTGACGCTCATCATGGGAGACGCCATCATGGCGGCGCCCATGATGGGGGGGGAGCAGGCCCAAGCCTGGTCCCGACGGCACCTCCGGTAGCCGTTATTGGTGTGGAAGACAGACAAGAGATGGAAACCATGATTGATAGGGCACTAGGGAATGTTCCTCTTCCTGAAAGAAGCATGAAAGCCATTAAAAGTCAAATTCGACAAATTTTTCAAGAAGCTGGCACTCAGGAAGGCGTTGTTCAGACGGCAGCTGAAGCTGCAGCCCATGCAGCGTTGGACGGTGCGCGAAATGCGCTGCCCTTGCCTGATCGACCACCAACTAATCCCCTGCAAATGGCCTACTCTGTTCAGCAAATTGCTGACAGTATCGGTAGGATGACCCCGTCCGACAACCTCAGCTGCCATTTGGAAAAGGTAGGCTCCAAGTGCGAGATGCTCAGTCTCGCTGCTGAATACCAAGTCCAAATACTATGCCAAACCATCAATCCTGGCTTATGGGCAAAACTCCCCAAAGTTGTTCGCCAGGATGGGAACGCTACCTTTGACGAAGTAGCAGCTGAGCTCATTTCCGCTCACAGCCCTGGCGTGGTTGGAGTAATGCTAGCATACCCCGTGAAGCAAAATGCTAAAGAAAGCCCAGCGACTTACCACCAGAGACTCTGGATGGCCTATAAAGCAGGAAAGCATCTGGCACAAGAGGCCACGGATGTGGACCTTATTGAATATAAGACCCTGTTCCTTAGAAACATGATCCCAGCCATAAGAGATAAGGTAGAGCCCACTACTTACCCAAATATGGATAGGTTTGCCGATATCCTTCGGAAAACCGAGAGGGTGTACCAGTTGTATATCCGAGATTTGGGTTCCGGTTCCAAAAAGGTTGCTGCCGTGGAACCCGCCTCGGGGGCCACGACGCACTACACGGTGGAAGGACAGGCCCAACAACAGGCCAAACCTCCATCGGCCCCTCCAGCCAGTACCCAACAAAACCCTCAACAGCAACAGCAGCAGTGGAATGGGAACCGGAATTGGAACAAAAACAAAAAGTATAAGGGAAAAGGGAAGCCATTACAGAGACCGGGTCCCTCATATAAACAGATAGCTGAAGAGAATCGGAAATTTCGGGAGCTCCTGGGGCAAGTGCATTCTGTAGCGGATGCTGTTCCCGCACAAACACTTGCAACAGTGCAACTGGCGATCCATGACACTACTGGTCATGGAGACTCTGGCAGTGGGAGTGCGCAGACCCACGGGCTGAACCCAGAAGCAATGCCTTACATTGCATCAGTGCAACACGGTGAGGTCATCCATGCAAGCCAGGCCCAACCACTGCATGCTCCCAACGATACGGATTGACAATTACAGGCCCCAGTCCGCATTGTAAACAAGCTGATCTTGGATACAAACGGAAGGCCCTGCACCGAGGCCGAGGTCGGGGGCCGCCACTTAATTGTACTTTTAGATACAGGTGCAGCTGTATCTGTGTTACACGACAATCACCCTGAAACGTCTCCATGGTCTACCGGACGGAAGACCAACATGTCAGGAGTCGACGGTACTAAGCTGCCTGCATACCGCTCCCTGCCTTTACCGGTAGAGCTAGGCCATCTGAAGGCCTCCCATGCCTTCCAGCTGATGGTGTTGCACGATCATCCTAGCATTATTGGGATTGACTTTCTGGCACCGCACGGCTGTGTGGTGGATCTGGCAAATATGCTGTTGATACAAATCCAGGGTCAATACCATACCGTCTTGATTCCTGACTCACATGCTGTGGCAACCATCTCTATCAACAATAAAGAATATGACATCATAGATTTATTCAAGAATCATGAATTTTTCCCAAAACTCCTGCCCATTCTGCAACGACATTTGGGAAGCGTTCGCAGTTAACAAACACGATTGTGGCAGAATGCATACTGTCATTGAAGTGCCAGGCCCGGCACACGAGAGACAAAGACAATACCCATTTCTCTCCGAAGCCTTACCCCTCTTTGAGAGAAACAATTAAGTCACTCCTCAAACAAGGCGTAATCAGAACTTGTGTCTCCACTGCCAATTCTCCTGTTTGGCCAGTAAGGAAACCCACAGGTACCTGGAGACTTACCATTGACTACAGGAAACTAAATCAAGTTACTCCCAGTTGTTCCCCAACTGTAGCATCAGCACCAGATGTGCTTCGATTACTAACACCAGACCAGAAATGGTTCAGCGCTCTGGATATCTCCAATGGTTTTTGGTCATTACCATTGGCCCTCAAGAGTCAATACAAATTTGCCTTCACCTTTGAAGGAAGACAATATACGTGGACTTGCTTGCCACAGGAATTCCATAATAGCCCATCCCTCTTCCATCTCCATATGATGGATGCCCTACAAGGTTTCTTAACCCCCCAATGTCTCTTGCAGTATGTAGATGACCTGTTGCTGGCGACTGCCACACAGGATCAACATCTGGATCTCTTGGATGAACTATTGACTCTTATTCAGAGAGCAGACTTGAAGTGTAATCCTGCAAAAGCACAATTGTGTCAGAAAGAAGTACTCTTTCTAGGTTTGAAGATAACAGATCAGGGTCGGAGTCCTACTTGGAAGAAAATTCAAGGGTTGCAGGACTTGCCATTACCTACCAGTGTGGCAACTCTTAGAAGGTTTTTAGGTATGGTAAACTACTCCAGGGATTTCATTTGTGATTTTGCACAGAAAGCCACTCCACTGTACGATTTACTCAAAAAGGACGTTCCATGGAATTGAGGCCCTGTCCATACCCAGGCTGTGACGTTACTGAAGCAGGCCTTGGCCTCCGCCCCAGCACTGGTGAACCCCAATCCAACATTACCATTTCACCTACAGTGTGCCACCTCTGACATTGCTATGTCAGCAGTACTGGCCCAGAAGGTACATGGCTCCTTGAGACCAATTGCATATGCATCACAGCTCTTGACTCCAGTAGAACAGAAGTATGGCCTTTGTGAAAGAAACCTTCTGGCTACCTATTGGGTGGTCAAGCACTTCCTGTATATCATTGGGTACTCTCCACTGATTCTTAACACCAATCATACCCCCACCACATTCTTACTTTCAGACCGAGTGAAGGATGGGTCAGTCTCTAACACCAGACTGACACATTGGTCACTTCTCCTCCAGGATAGGGACATACAGGTCCACCAAACTAAAGTTCCATCTCTATTGGCACATGGCCTCCTTTTTCAGGGAGAGCCCCACGACTGTGCTCTGCAATCACCTGACCTTCCAGACCCAGGTCCATTTTTCCCTGCCACCCCTGAAGTGCTAGAAAACACCTCCTTGTGTCGCATTTTCACCGATGGTTCAGCCTCATACTATCAAGGTGAACAAATTGCAGGGATTGGCGTCATGGTAGCATATCCTTTTGGAACACTGTCAAGATATCTAAACATTGTACTATAGCTTCATCACAGTATGCAGAGCTAGCAGCAGTGGCCTGTGCATTAGAGTTCATCCAACATGGAACTCAGGATACCATCATTTTTACTGATTCTAATTGGGTTTGTTGCTCCCTTACAGAATTCCTCCCTTTCTGGCGGAAGAACTCCTTCCTCTCTTCTGATGGCAGTCCAGTGAAATACAAAGAGTTGGTAATTTACATACATGCGTTAGGTGAGAAATACCCACACAAACTTTATGTGCACAAGGTTAAAGCTCATTCCTTACATGATCCCTATCATGCATTTAATGACACAGCAGACACCCTTGCCAAGGAAGGGGCCTGAGGGGGGGATGTTTGGGAAATGGAACATCCAGAGGCCAACGCAGCTGTCCAAATTGCAGCTCTTAAAAGGAAATCTGAATCCTTTTCCCCCTTAGACCTCTCAGCAGCCCAGCACTTGGACACTGAACTCAAAGAAGTGTTCAGATTCTTGGACAAAGGTACTGAAGAAAGACTCCCCACACATAACCCCTACCGTAGACATGAGAGTAAACTACATTTATCCCCTGATGATAAACTCATTTGGTTCCAACCAGAGGATACCAACACCAAATTATGGGTAGTCCCCAGACACTTGAGATCTGAATTCTTGCATCAGGTACATGATACCCCCACTGGTGGACACCAGGGGGCTGAAAACACACTCCAAAGACTTAAAACTACTGCTTGGTGGCCTGGAATCACCAAAGATGTTAAAAAGTACATTGACAATTGCCTTGTTTGTGCACAAAACAATCCCATACCTACAAAATGAAATGCCAAACTTTTACCACAACGACATACTGGACCTTGGCATGCCATCCAAATTGACTTTATTGGCCCTCTGACCAATACCAGTAGAAACAACAAGTACGCACTTGTAGTAACAGATTTATTCTCTAAGTGGGTAGAAGCTTTCCCCACTAAGACTTGTGCTGTGAAAACAACTGCCAAAATCCTGGTGGAACAAATTTTCTCCAGGTGGGGTCTGCCTCTCAAAGTAGACTCTGACAAAGGAACCAGTTTTACAGGTGAGTTGATGAAAGAGTCCCTCGAACTCCTCGGGGTTCAGCAAAAGTTCCACATACCTTATCACCCTCAATCCTTAGGTCAAGTAGAAAGAGCTAACTGACGGATTAAGCAAATGCTTTCCAAATTCATTGAGGACAATCCCAAGACCTGGGATTCCCTACTGCCTTTACTCCTTATGGCAATTAGGGGTACACCCTCAGCCACTACCCAGCTCACACCTTTGAGGTGATGACTGGCAGACAAATGAGGTTACCTGAACATTTGCTCTTTGACCTGCACACCCCATCATGGACCGAGTGTCTGTAGATCAGTATCGGAAAAACTCAGACAAGACCTCATACACACACACTTGTATGCTGCAAATTGCATGGGCAAGGCCCAGCAACAATCCAAGATACAATTTGACAAACACGCACAAGAAGTGGATTGGCAGGTTGGAGACCAAGTAATGGTACTCCGATTTGCACATCCCACCCACTCCTTCTCCAACAAGTGGGAAGGCCCTTACCCCATTGTCAACAAGCTCAGTCCAGCAGTCTATCAAGTTAGACTCCTCCACAACAACAAACTGACTGACAAATGGTTACATGCAAACCAATTGAAATTGTACAAAGGAGCTTAAACTTACTTTTCCTAACCCCATTGGGCAGAACTGTACTAATATACTAATCTTTCATCTTCCTTTTCAGATGCATTGACAAGATGGCTATCTTGTTCCTCTCAGTACTCCTTGCAGGAGTACTCCCCAACACCCAAGGCACGGTACCGGACCTCCTTCACCACCTTGTTCATCCATCACCTCCTGCAGAGGGAGTTTCCATCAAAATTCCAGACACCATGGTCACTGTACAGGAAGGTTCCGATGCATACCTCACTGCCTCAGTTGTTGCTCCTGATAAATCTACCCTCCAGATTGAATGGCAAACCACATCCCAAGGACAAATTCTTCCTGTGGCCAAACTTTCTAAGGGAACTTTCCAAGGTTGGCCCAACGCTAAATTGTCCCCAAATGGTACTCTGTCCTTGTTACAAACTGCATTAAGACACTCAGGGTTATATAACATTACTGCTTTAATTGACCCTTCCTATTGTAATTCTCTTCCTCAGGATGCTGCCCGAAAATTTTGTGCTATTCACCACATGGCCTCTGCTGCCATGTATTTATCTGCCTTACCTCCCACTGAGAAACAGCTTTTGGAATGTCCAAAACATAACCCTGGCCCTCATAGTGGTCTCACTGCCACTGCCCTCCCAGGTTCTCTGATTAATAATTTACAATTTATGCATGTACCGGTTTTGTTTAATCTTACTTATTGGAACATGAAGGAATTTGGTATGTGTCACAATACTAACACATCTGCATTTTTCAGTACTTTATTGCTTGATAGTTTAGCTGCATTTCAGATACGTACTAAAGACCCCTTTACTGGGGTATACTCAACTGAACATAGAGGTAATTTAGGAGGAAACCTCCTCCACCACACATACTAATAAACGTACTAAACGTGAAGTAGATAGTTCTGATGTTACAGGTGCCACTGGCACAGTTACAGGTATTTTTGGTACTGCTATGTCCATTTGGAACAAAGCAGACATTGCTGCTATAAAGAGTCACTCTGCGAAATTCTCCGCTGGCTTGGTAAATGACGTTTTACCACCGTTATTGCATGGTGTGGATGGTCTTAGTCAGGAAGAGAGATACACTGTATATAACATACGCGACATCATAAAGGCATTCACTGATTCCAAAGATAAGATTAATGCACTCATACAACAGAACAATAGAAGCTGAGAAACAATACATTGGCAGGGAAATACTTTGCTCTGCATATGGATCATACATAATCACCACCATCAACAACCTTTTAAAGATTTAGAAATTGGAAGGATTCGACATAATACATGACAGACTCTCTAAATGGTATTGTCCCAGATGTAAATCTCAATTATGTATTGACTTATGTATGCAACAAACTTTGTCTATTCCTCTTTCCACAGCTTGCAACTTGGGGTTTGTGACCAGACATCCAAACACTGGTCCTTGTTTTTCTGTTCAGAAATGTTCTATAAAAGATACCATGTTTGTCTCTTTTACTGTCTCCTTACCATGCTTTGACCCTACTACAGCTTTGTTCGACAAGCTTGCACTGGCACATTCTATCGGGCATTTGGACGAAGACATCTACTGAAAACGCCTGGATCTACCTCCTCTGCTGGTCTACCATTCCTTCTTGGATGCCTGGGTGGCACCGCACACAGACTGTTGTGCGAAGAAGCAATACATCTACTTGTGCCGATGTGATGTGTTTGATGTTATACATCCTGTATGTGGCTATTCACCAGACAGCATTGATTGGACTTTCACTATGGATGCTGACATCACTGAAAATGGCACCGACGCTTTTGCACCAACGCAGTCACCGGATCAACTCTATCAGTCCTATCGTGAGGAAGCTCATCGCCTGTCAACACGGATCTCGAAGACGACCTACACATGCCCTGTCCAGTTGCAAAAATGGAGACTACCTACTGTGCGCTCTCAGTATAACTCTGACGGGGAGTACTGCATTGTCACAAATATTAAGACGTACTCCTATGGTTCTGTTACTTGTCAAATTGATTACCCCAACTTCTGTTTTGTCCCCCATCAGAAAACTGTTATTGGACATACTGTCATAACCCCCGTCCCCCTTGTAGAAGCAGACATCATTGATGGGAATCCAGATTATTTACTTACCTTAGAAGAATACTTACCTCACTTTAACGTTCACATAGATCCACTCACACTCACACTGAAATCCCTTTTAGATAGAAAGGACACACACCTCATCCACATCAGCAATAATATCACCAAAGCCAATGAAGCTATTCTTGATTTGATGAATGACGGAGATATGAATAATGCTTTGACTAACACTTGGTTAGAGATTACTTTTAAAGGTTTTGTTATAATACAAGCATTTTTGATATTCACTTTGATTATTATGCTTTGCTGCCTATGACGTACCCTGCGCCAACACCATGAGCAGCTTGAGTTTCTTTACAAGGCTCGCACCTCCGGATTGTAAAGAACCACTGCTCCTAACCACTCCTTACATTTGCCTGTGTTGCCCTTTGAAGGCAACAAGGGGAATTGTTACACGAGGTCCCTGCACCCTAATTGATACCCTCAGGGGCACACCATAGACAGCTGATATTTAGGCATAGGCTATACTAATATATAGGGCTAAGAGCATCTACCGTACAAGAGTAGATGTTAGGATTTGTATACATATATTGTAACTCACTTTGCTTGCTAATGCAAACACATTATATTATGTACTTCTGTCTATTTCTTACATGTCAGATGTCAAGACACCTGTCCTTGAAGTGATTATGATGTGTAAGGCAACATTGCCATCTTTCGGTGTTAAACACCACTTCACCCTGTTATGTAAGACTTTGTATAAGAAGGTCTTTATTCTAAAACTGATGACTTTACAACTTTATATAATGTTATCTTATACCATGGAGCCACCTCTAATTTAGCCAATAGGGCTCATCTCTGTAACTAGAAATGTTTCTATCTTTCAGTAACCATAGTAATTATCATAGGTATATAATGTTATGCACAGGCTTCACACCTCGGAGACCCGAGAGATCCCAAGAGACAACAAAGAAACCTCGAGGTGTAGGGAATGCTTAGCATTGGTTCCCGGTTCGTATTGGTAAGAACTGCTTAGGGCAACTGTGATTTATCCCTATTTTGTAGTAATAAACTTGTCTATTACTCGAATGCAACTTGTTTGTGATTATTTGCAACTCCAATATTGCCAAGAACCTGAAAGTGAGATTTAGATCTCTTACAAGGTGCAGGTGTCATTTGATCTGAGAGAGTGAGTGGAGGGAAGTGGAGTGGAGAGAGAGGATAAGTGATAGGAGGGGAGCCCCCCAAACTGGAGTTTGGAGTTTAGTTTGGCACAGTGAGAGATGTGTCTGTGAGACAGTGGAAGGAAGGTTAGAGTGCAATAGAGTTCGCAGTGGTGGGAGTGGGAAGGGGAGTCAATAGCAAAATGGCAGAAGGAGATTAAAGAGAATGCCAACTTGGTCAGGGAAGATTTGAGAGCCGCACCATAGACTATGTCACAGTAGTCAAAGATGGGGGAGTATCATCTTCTGGATAATTTCATGCCTTGCAGTCAGCGGGATGCATCTACAATTCCTGTACAGAGCACCAAGCTTGGGGTGCATTTTCTTCAGGATAGCATCGATATGCACAGAGAAGTTGAGGTGCTGGTCCAGCAAAACCCCCAGATATCTAAATGAGGAGGTGTCCTCCGAGATGGTCCCATCAAGGATGTGGAAGGTGGGTGGGACCAGGAGCCTAGAGAGTCTCTGTCTGGTGCCAAAGGCCATTGAGACTGTCTTTTTGGCATTTAGAAAAAACTGGTGAGAAGCAAACCAGAGCTGAACTTGGTTGAAGTCATGCTGTAAACTGGTTTGCACAGCAGCAGAGTTTTTGCTGGAAATGTACAAAACAGTATAAACAGTATCTTACCCCCCATCTGGTTCACGTTTTATGTATGTCAGTATTTAACAATAATGCATTTAATATTAAAAAAGGCTTCATTGTAAGTTGTGGCTAGAATGATTTTCTTGGCAGTCTGATTATGTGTGTGTGGTTTACATTCCACCTAAACAATGTGTTCCTAATTCTATTACTATTTTTTTCTGTTGCTGTTGCAGTATTTCATTCCTGTAACCCCTTTGTTCAAATCTAGTACACTTTTCTCTATCGGTCTTTTCAAATTCTGCTTGATCTGTGCAGTTTCTCCTTGCCCTTATCATCTGGTCATAAGGAGCTGAGTCAGTAAACCTTTTGGGGTGAAAACCATCTGCTTTCAAAATTGAGTTCTTGTCTGTTGACTTTCTGTACAGTTTGTAAATAGTTTATCATCCTGTTTGCAAATTAATAAGTCCAAAAATGGAATTTCCTGTGTGTTACTTTTCATTTTAAACATTAAATGTTCATTCCTATTGCTACGGTATTGAGTAAACTCTTCTAATTCTTCCATCACCAATAGTAAGTTTTATATTAGAGAGACATCCATTACCAAATATGCAATTTGTTTGTATAGAAACAACTGAACTAAACTCAAGAAAAGGAGATGATAGAATACAACCTCTCCTTAGAGAAGCATTTTACATAGATACAGTGCTTGCTGCAGTAAAGTTGCATGGTAGCACGCTATACTGAGCATTGTGCAATTGCAGTACCATTGAATAACATATATACCACTACTGTACAGTTTGAGCAGTAATGAGGTACCAATCAACTTTAGCAAGCACTGTAAGTCTGAAGCAACAAACCTGAGATACAGGTTAAATGACTGAACTGACTGGCAGCTGATTATGTAGTTCAGATTTAGTCTAAGATTTGCTAGAGGTACCCTGCTTTTGCTTGCCCTTGTTATAACACAATATATTCCCATGGATGGTTTTACACCCTTCTTTCTACATCGGTACAAATTTATTTAACAATAAACAAACACACACACCCTGTTTCCCTATCAGAGTATGTCCATGACACCTTAGTTGACCTCCCGTTCTGGAGTGGTCGGCATGGGAAGATTGGTGGGTTCCTTGGTTAGGAAGTAGGCATCACCTTTTAAAATATTTGTATTTAACAAATTCTTTTTAGCATTTGACCTCTGTGACCTCCATTTAGATATACTTAAGGAGGTTAATGGAGTGAGGTTAACCAGACTATGCAAAATCTCACAGTAAGGACAGAAGATGACCTTAGGAAGCTTAATCAAAAGAAAATTAATGTTCACACCTTTATCTTAAAAAAAAACAAACTTTCCATTGGCTTAAAAGATAGTGTCTAGCAAATTATGTTTATCACTGGTAGGTGCTGCTACTGCAGATCGGGCAGACAGGGTATGAGCTTCCGCTACTTGACAAAATGCATTACCATGCTACTGATTCCACTTCACAAAGAACTATTAAAGTAGCTATGCAGAACACAGACTTCTCCATAACCAGAGTGAGCAGGAGGTCCTGCTGTACCCTATAAAAACTCTAGGAACTTGGGCAAGTAAATTCAATACTTAACTACTAATACAAAAGTTTTATTCCTGCCATTCCGAGGGAAACCATAGTGCCACTGAGAAAATACAACCAAGTTGTGAGAACTGCAGTTTTTAAAAATACTAGGATTTTAAAGAGGTTGGGAGACTAAGCAATGTTTAATGCAAGTGCCAGAATGCTTCTACATTTAATAGCACCACTGTTATGAGGGGATTAATTAATATTATGAAATTTTTTTAAGAAGTATGATATGGACACGAAATAGTTAAGAGCCTAAACAAAGTTTTATTTAATTGACGTGCAGCTGAGATATATCTGCCGTAACTGAAATAGACTTTTTGGAAAAGCATATGTAACAGGATAAACATAAATGAGAAGTAAGATCTCCAAACGCATATCCTAGACGTTCTTTCTATTTTTAGGAAAGTGATTATTTACCCTATATTATCTAAAAGGTAGATATACAAAAAAAATTTATATTTCTTGTGAATGAATTATATAGAATAAAAATAAGGCACACTGGTAGGAAACAGAGGAGTCTCATATTATGTTTTGTTTGAATTTAGAAATTGTAATTGGGGATGGGCACTATACTATTAGGAATGCTAGAGCACCGGAAAAACTGGTGAGTGCCTTAACTGCTCTTACTGCAAATAAGTTTATACTAATGACAAAATGAGATGACTAAATGGAATGGCATGAATTGGGATACTTTACTATGTTTTATGTAGATACAATGATACTGACTTACTAAAGGCATAGGGGATAAGGAAAATATACAGCAAGAGGCTTCAATAATTTATATATATAGACACTTGAATTTAAATTAAGGAAAATACATAATAAATGTATGATTTTTATTATTTTTTATTTTATATAGATACACATCATCTGAAACATATGAACCTGTGACACTGTATGCATATCTATTTGAAACAGTGACAAAATAATAAAACTATTTCATGTTTTAATACATTTTGGGTGAGTGGGCTCCCTCATTACCAATTTGCCTTTGATGATCTTTGAGAATCAAGCCCACTATATTAATAAATTGTGTGAAGTATATTTGGCAGCATCTCCCTCTCATGAAACCACACTGATTACTGCCCAGGAGACCGTGATTCTCCCGAAGGTCTACCAAATGATCTCTGATAATAGTCCCCAGCAGATGGGGTGACAAGCAGATAGCAGGTCACCCCTGTCATGTGATAAAATCAATTCCAAAAGTACAGTTAAAATCAATTCCAAAAGTACAGTTTATCAGAGCAAAAAGGAATTATGAACATATGAAACTGCCAGCAGATACAGGCCATATGGTCTATCTAGACTGCTCGAGTGTGCAGCACTTCAGCCCATTAGACTGCAGCTGCTCCCCTCCCATTAACTCTTCCCTCCCCCAACTACCCTACACCCCCAGTGTGTACTTTCCCCATGAATTTGTCCCACTCCCTCTTGAAGCACCCCACAGTCTGCACTGATATGAGTTGTTCAGGCAGTGCATTCCACCCTGTTACCACTCTTTCAGTGAAGTAGTGTCTCCTCCTTTCCATCCTGAATCTGCCCTCCTTTAACTTCAGGGAGTGCCCTCTGGTATCTCTCCCATTCTGGAGAGTGACCCGCCCCTGGAAGCCTACTCTGTTCATTTCTTTCAGGTACCTGAAGCTCTCGATCATGTCCCCTCTCTCTCTTTTATCCTTTAGGGTTGACATGTTCTGCTGATTTAGTCTTTCCTCGTAAGTTCTATCCACCAACCCCTGCATCATCTTTGTTGTTGTTTGCTGCACTGCTGCCAGTAGTTTGATATCCCTTCTCAAGTATGGGTGCCAGAACTGCATGCAGAACTCTATGTACGGCCTCACCAGGGACCCGTACTGGGGCAATATGACTTCATTACATCTGGATGTAATCCCCCTTACTATGCACCCTAGCATGCTGTTAGCCTTAGCTGCTGCCTTCCTACACTGGACTGAGTGGTTTAATTCCCCATTCACCAGCACCCCCAGATCCTTGGATGTGGACAGTTTAATACCATCAATCCAGTAGCTGTATACTGGGTTTCTGGCTCTGAAATGCATCACCTTGCACTTCTTGGTGTTGAGTCAAAGCTGCCAGGTGTGCAACCACTCTTTGAGTCATGCCAAGTTCTCCTGCAGTAATTTGCCACCTTCCTCCCCATCCACCTCAGCACAGATCTTGCTGTAATCGGCGAAGAGACTAATCTTATTCTTGATCCCAACCGCTATGTCTGTGATTAAAATGTTAAACAGGACTGGTCCCAGTATTGATCCATGTGGGATGCCACGTGTCACTGCCCAGGGATCCATTGCATCTCCCCCCACAACTACCCTCTGTTGCCTGTCCCTCAGCCAATTTTCTGCCCATCAGGCTAGCTTCCACCCTATAACAAGACTCCTCAACTTGCAGGTTAACCTTCTGTCTGGCACTGAATCGAAGGCCTTGCTTAAATCCAGGTAGACTACATCTACCACATGGCCCTTGTCCAGTGCCCTTGTGACCCAGTCCAAAAAAATCAAGCAAGTTTGTCTGACAGAATCTACCAGCGATGAACCCATGCTGTCTGTCATCTTGCAGATCATTTTCCACAAGAAACTACACCAGCCTTTCTTTGAGGATAGAGTCCATCAGTTTCCCCACAGTTGAGGTGAGGCTCACTGGTCTGTAGTTCTCTGGTTCCTCCTTGGGCCCATGTTTGTGGAAAGGTACCACGTGTGCCTCCCTCTAATCTCTGGGCACACATCCTGTGTTTAGCAAGGGTAGACAAGGCACTTGGGCTAGATGGGGTACATCCCAGGGTGCTGAGGGAGCTGGCAGATGTCCTGGCAGAGCCACTAGCAGGGGGCGTCGGTCCCCCACGGCTGCAGCCTGGCAGGGTGCCAGGTGCAAGTCGCTGGGGATCGGCGCACCTGCATGCAAATGGGGCCATAATGACATGCAAATGGCCCCATCTGTGCCTTGCATTCATAATGGCCTCATTTGCATGCTCACATCTGAATATCTCTCTTGCTGCACCTAGCGCAGCTGCACTTGTGCTGGCACAGCCTCCTGCTCCTCAACTGCCACTTGCGTTGGCTCAGTGCCAGTGCACCTGGTGCAGTGCCAATGTGCTGTGCACAGTGTGGGCACCCCTAGTGCCATATTCAATGGTGCTGAGCCATGGCGCAGCATCGTTGAATATCACCTGGTCCATGCCCTGGCGCATCCCAGTTGTGCTGCACCCAGCTTGTGCCCCTGCCTGGAGCATTTCTGAATATCTCACCCTCGGGTTTATAATTTATAATATATGTGGTGTGGTGCATATGGCACAGTGTAAATGTGGAGCCTTCTACATAGGTAAGACAAAATGTGCCTTTAAATTGCGAGTAGGGGAACACACCAGAGCAACTGAGTATGTGGATAAAAAGGAGGCTTTAGCATTGCATATGTCCAAAATGCCAAACAGATTAGAGCATGTCTTTGAATTCATAGGTTTGGAGAAACCAGTACTTTCAAGAAGATGAAGTAATTATGACAATTTGTTATTAAAACAAGAATAATATTGGATTTATACACTTACAGCCATGGATGGTTAAGGGTTAAATGGATACCTAGAGATCAAACCCTTCTTGAAAACATGAAAAGTATTTACCATTGTGTTTTAATATACAGTACATAAGCACTGTACATATTGGTTTATTGGTATGTGTGTTTTATTATGGTTACGGTTTAAATATTTTCCTGATCTATTTCATATTTCAATTTTTTCTTCTTTTGCAGATTTGCACTGGCAAAGTATTGCTGATAGTTTATAGGAACTTGTGCAATCTCCTAACAAACTTTATGTAGGAACCAGGTTGCAGTCAGTTTCCATTTGCAGATTAGTGCCAATAATTTTGATATGAGCACAATACTGTTAAAAATGATATGGGAAACAGATCTAGTTCACTAAATAATGCCTATGACATTGCAGTAATAATAAGACTGCTCTCTGTAGATTATTTTTATGAGAATTTTAAATGTTATATGAATTTAGAACTGATGAGCTAATTGCATGTATGGCTATGTGTGTACTGTCTCTTTAAATATACTTGTATTTCAGTGAGGCACTGGTCTTATGTTAGTCACCTTTGAGAAAGAACTGATTGTTCAAAATGCATCAGGTGATGTGGTGACATTTCTGTGTCTGGTAACATCATGAGGGAGCGAGGAGGAAGCAACCATGTTGAAACTCTGTTGAAATGGGGAACCGTAGGTTAAGTTTGCAGAGCATGTTTTGCTCCAAATAAAAGTATTTGTACATTGCTACAGCTGTGGTTGGTGAGGGTTTACCACTACTCTGTCAAGCTTTGGACTGAAAATATATGAATTTATCATAGTAGTAAAGGGATGAGAAGACACTCTTAGCCTTTAGCCTGTGTCGGTCCCCAAGATTTTCTATTACCTGCACTCTTGCATGTCTTATTACAGACCTGGCACAGCATTTCTTGATGCAGTTGTACCTCTCCTTTCACAAAATAACAAATGCCCATGTACAATTGGGTCTCATTATGTTTCAATGCAGTTGGCCATCGTCTTCATGTAAATGTTTTCTTTTGGTATTTATTTTGCCCGCCTGCTAAAAGTTTAGGTTTTTTCCCCTGTAGCTGATCTTACTTTTCCCAAAAAAATCACTTACCACCAAGGCACTGAGTCTGAGTAGTACTGCAGTCTCTGCAGGCAAGATAAGGTGGCCAGTGGTCTGAATCTAACAACTGCAGTTGGCGCATGCACAGAGTGCATGTTTGCTGTTATTAGCACTCCTTTATAATGGCAAATTACATGACTGGTTTCCTTATGGGGAAAAAGGGAACCCCAGTTATGATAATATGAAATAAATGTTGTTGTTTTGGAATATATATGGCAGTCATCTAATTTTACATTACCAAATCTTTTAATTATGTTATATGCTAGCACTTTGATTTACAGATGCTTGTATGTTCAGCCATAGAGTTGGCTTGTGGTCTGCCTGTCTGTCAATTGTCTTCCATTGAATTGTTGTGGCATAGGGATACATATCTGAAAATTAATTAGGATTAAGCCATTAGAAAGGAAGGGTCTGCTGTGGAATTAATCCTTGGTTGGGAGGGTTTGACCAAGTGCCTACAATGACCCAGCCATGGATGAATTCTACAGTAGACCCATTTTTTGAGTAGCGTAATCCTCTTGTAACATGGCAATGACTGTATGGCTGATAGTCTCTGAATAAACGAGAGCAGACAGATTGATTTCGTTTCGGAATGCTTTATATTGATCTGTTAAACATGGTGTACATACAGTACAAAACAACTAGAACACGCCTTTTGGAAATATTGTGGCTGCTATTTTAAGTTTTGCACAAATAGCTTTCATCACAAGCTTTAAGCTTTCTAACATCAAAATATATTTTAAAACTTCTCAAAACATTGCAGTTAACTTTCTACACTAGGTTCTTCAATTTTCATCAGTGTGTATTCAAGATATGGGTTGCACTGCATGATGGGGCTGTGCTAATGTAGATCATGTTTTGTTCCTGCAGTTCCTAGGCAGGCCAATAGATGGCTGTGAAACAATGTTAGCAGCACAGTACTGTCTTTCCAAATGTACTGAATTGAGCCAATCTGAAAAAAACTTTAATGAACAAGTACTATTTTTCTCAATGTTAACTTACTTCACCATTTTCCTCTCTAAATTATCTGTCTCAGCAGGAGATAGAACAACATAATGTTTACTGCTCTCACCATTCAAATACCTGCTTCAACTAGTACTGTTAGTCTCTTTCTTTGGTTTTCTTTTGTTTCTCTCACTTTCTTTATTTTTCTTTTCACCCACAGATAAGGGTGTGCGAAAACAAAATTCTGCTGGCAAAATTTTGGCGAAAGTGCAAATTTTGCTTCTGCTAAAGTTCAGAAATCATTTTTGGAACTTTTGTGGAAACACCACTGTAAAACTGTGGAATAAATATGCAAACTGTGGGTTAATTTATTAAACTGTGGAAAAAAATCTGCAGAAAGGATCACTGTCAGCTGTCAGTTCTGAGGCTTTTTTAAATCACAGTTTAATTCATTAATCCACCCCCACTGATCAGGGGTTTCAGTAAATACCTTCAACCCCTTCCTTAGCCCTCTGGGTTTCTAGTGGCCCCCAAACAGTGATCATGGCCCCCCAAAACATTTTATTTCCCTGATGTCTAGCAGAACTCCCTCTCTATCCTGGATTCCTTAATCCACAAAGAAATAGCCTGCAGTCCACTGACTCATCTCCCTCTATTCCCAGTATTCCCTGGTGTCTAGTGGTCCTCCCCCATCCCCAATCACATATACAAAAAATAATCCCAATTCCCTGGTGTCTAGTGGACCCACCCCCACCCTGACAGTTCATCTGCCACCACGCTGTTCCCCCCCCACCCTGCTCCTGAGTGGGCCACCAGTGCAGCCCTCTTCTTTCCTCCACTACCAGTGGCACACTGAATTATCAGTGAATGATTGCATGGTTGTACAAGCAGGCACTCACTCAATGACAGTTCATTAAACTGTGGATAGAATAAATTCCAGAGCTTATGTGCAGGAATTTAATTTTTTTTTTTTTCAAATTATTTGGTTTTATTTTCTACATTTTGAGTTTGTTTGTGTTTCATTTCTGCTCTGGTTTTATTTACTCTGTTTTGAGTCCATTTGTGTTTTGCTTGTGCTCCGTTTCTGCTCTGGTTTTATTTATTTTATTTTGAGTTTGTTTGTGTTTCATTTGTGCTCTGCTTTGGAAAAGGGGTAATTTTATGGTATTAGCAGCTGGGATTAGGAGCGGAGGACTGTGAGCCACCAAACGACTGTGTTTCATCATGAATTGCTGCAGTGTTGGAATCATTTATATTGCTACCTAGTGCTTTGTCTTGTGACCACATGGCAGTCAGATGAGGGATATTTATTTCTTCTGCAGTATCTATGGTCTGCAGATCCAGCCTAATTTGATCCTGTGGAGAGGCTGTTTGTAGTGACTACCTTGAATTAAAGGTGAGGCCTAGGGTTGCCTGCCAAGGAGCCGCTTTCCCTAACTGTGCCGGTTCCAGAGAAGCAGCACCCACATCTGGCCACTGAAGAGTCAACAGGGGAGTGTGGTGTTACCCTAAGCCACCTGGGGAGTCAGCTGAATGCCAAGTCTCTAGGTGTCTGTACCTGCTGGTCGCGGTTTCAGGGGGAATAGTGAGTCTCCTGGTGGGGTGGGGTGGCCAGAGGTGCCTCAATCCCCTTTGTCTAGTACTTGGCCTCAGAACTGGTTGGTGTTGTAGATATTGACCTGGTTTCTTCTCCCATGGATTGTGGATCTATTTATGGATAATGGCTATGTGACTGATTCTGTGGATTCCTCTTCCTTTAACGTCCTTATTGTTGTGGCATTTTGGTACTATTCATACACAAGGAGTTTGGACTTTTCCAAGACAGCAGATTCTGGATTTTGGATTTTGGAGGGTGGTGAGAGTACCCTGTATACTGTTTTTCAAAATGTTTAAGTTATTAATATCCTTTTCAAGCACTACGTGAGAGGTAGTGGTGGAATGGAAGCTACCTGGTTGCGTCAGGACTGGTGAGAGCTACCCAGTCACTGGCGTCTCTTTTATTTATAGTTTTTTGGTGATTGATTATGTTCTTCAGACCTGTTTCAGCCAAACTGTTTGTAATATTTGTATTTTTTTTTCGGTATGAGTGATTAAGGGGTTTGAGGAACCTATAAAGATCTTTTATCTGTTTGGTCTGAAAAACAGATATCCTTTCTCCCTGGAAGTGAGAGATCCATTGGGGTCTGGAAATTTGGTTTTCTCTCCCCCAGTATTATTGTTTTTTGTAATTTTGATGTTTTTTGTTTTATGTGTTTTTTTTTATTTGAAGTATTAGATGTTTAATCTGGTTGTCGGAATGTGTTGGAGGCCTGCCTCCACATTTGTGCATTATTCATCCTCTACCCTTTGCTCCCTCTGCCCCTTTGTCTCCCCCCTTTGCATTCTTCCACCTACCAGAATTGTAGAGCACTGGGTATTACTCATTGGAGGATGAGGGAGTTATGGGGGTGTGAACAGTGGAGGTTGAATGAGCGGGGCCATCACATCAGGGTGGTAGGGTCCAGAAGATACCCTGGAGTGAAATGGAATTCAGATCGTGGTTTTCTGTGTCTGACTTCCATGCTCAAGGGCACCACCAAACTGAGTGGGCAAGTAGTTCGGGCAGCCTCGGAAGTTCATTCAACTTGAGCAGTGTTATGCAATGCCAGATCCCTTAAAAACAAGACTGCAATTATTGCAGATCTTGTAAATTCAGTGGATCTGGCTTGCATCACCAAGACCTGGCTGAATGAGAACTCTGGCCCTGTGCTAGAGGCTGCAATTTCAGCTGGTTACTCGGTGATTCACCACTCAAGATTGGATCACAGGGATGGGGAGTTGCAGTCTGTTTTAAGACTGAATTGGGCCTCATGAGTGTACCAGTCAAGGAGGCTGAGTCATTCGAGTGTACTGTGGTAGCAGGTGTAGGTTGTAGGATCGTTCTCATCTATCATCCACCTGGGGATGGGAAACGGTTCCTTCATTAAGTGGCGGACTTCATCATCAACATGGCACTTCAGTCCCCCAGGTTGATGGTCCTGGGCGACTTTAATGCCTGGATCAATGATGAGCTCTCACAATTTGGACAACACTTCCTCTAGTTGATGACTTCTCTGGGCCTTGCACAGGTTGTTACCATTGCTACTCATAAACATGGTCACTCCCTCGACTTAGTTTTTCTCCTAGGGATCGAGGCCTCAGATTTGGGGGTGGATCCAGTCAGATGCTCCAATCACTACACTGTGAGATTCAATTTTAGCAACCCCCCTTGAAGGCCTACCCCTGAGGAGATGGTCAAATACCGCCCTTTATGAGATATTGACTCTGAAGGCTTTATGGTGGTGCTTGACCTATCATCCATTCCATGTGCAAACAGTGACCCAGAGGACCTTGTGATGGCCTATAATACAGCCATTCTGATGGCCCTGGTTGTCATTGCTCTGTCCATGTTCATCCTCTCTCCCTTGGCCCTCGGTCTCCATGGTTTGATGGGACCTTGAGATAGATGCGGCAACAAGGTTGAAGGTTAGAGCATTGCTGGCAGAGATCTGCCCTTGATGCCAACCACCTTAGATTGATTGACCATTATCAAGCCTATCAATCTGCAATCACCTTTAAGAAGGCAGAGTTCCTGTCTAGGGAGATTGTAGTCCCACAGAACTGACCAGCTCAGCTTTTCCAAACTGTGGGCAGGAAACCTTCTGTCTCATTAACCCAGCTCAATCTGGCTTCCGGGCTAATCATAGCACAATCACTGCACTAGCAAAAGTAACCAATGATTGGATCTCTGCTATAGATGCTAAGAAGGTAACTGGTGCAGTCTTTTTGGACCTCAGCAAAGCTTTTGATACTGTTGATCACAAACTATTAGTCAATTGCCTTGCAAAGTTGGGTGCCACATACCATACCACCCAGTGGTTCTCTAGCTACCTAACTGGAAGATTCCAAAAGTAAAGGCGGAAGGCTTTTTTTCTGCCTTGCCAGTTGCAAGAGGAGTCCCCAAGGATCCATCTTAGGCCTATCTTGTTTTCTCTGTACATCAATGACTTAGATGCTAACATATCTAGTCCAATCTGCACTTTTGCAGATGTTACTGTGTTAATATACTTCTGGCTCATCGTTATCTGAAGTCAAGGGAGTGCTTCAAGCGGACTTCGCACAACTGAACATAATTTAATAAAGGCAAAGCTTCTTCTCAATGCCAAAAGACTAAGCGATGATATTCTCTCACAGTGCTGTCTCAGGCCCCCAATACTCTTGCCCAAGACTTCATTGTCACTCGCTAAACGAGCCTCTGGAGTTGTAACCAAATTTAAATATCTAGGTATCTGGATCGACAATAAATTATCTTTCAGTGACCACATCGAAGATGTCTCTAGAAGGTTAAAAGCAAGGTTAGGTTTCTTCTACAGAAATAGGCCCTTTTCCCCTTGAGAGCTGAAACAAAGCATACAGGCCACTTTTCTCCCCTACTTGACTATGGCGATGTAATCTATTCCTCCACCACTCTTGCAAATCTAAGTAAACTGGACATCCTTTATCACCGTGCGTTATGGTTCATTACCAACTCCCCTTACCGTTCGCACCACTGTGACTTATATGCAGCTGTTGGTTGGACATCCCTAACTACTAGACGCCTGCTCCATGCTGGGCTATGGACTCTTAAACTGCTCCTGCAGAAATTGCCAAGCTATCTCTCTTCCCTTATTAGTATCTCACATAGTGCATACTCGTTAAGAAAATCTGACTTTATTATGCTTGACATAACAAGGACGCGGACTTCCTTTGGTAAACGTGCTATTGCATATGCCCTTCCCTCCATTTGGAACCAATTACAAACCGTACTGAAACTAACTAGCACAGTTTCAATAAACTTCTACAAATTGCTAAGTTCAGCCAAAATAAAAGAGACCTGTAACTGTCATTAAGTCTCTTCCTTCCCCATGTGTGCCATATTTATCCACTGGTAAGGTATAATTGATTTGTCATATTAACTGCTTTCTCTTTCCCTTCTACTCCTGGCTTTATCTTTGCTTACGCTCCACTGCTACTCTATCAAATTTCTCCTCCCTCCCATATCAGTTGTAGACTGTTGTTTATTCTAGCTGCCAAAATACTGTATATTTGATTTGATTTGATTAAATCAAATCACACCAGTCATCATATTTCATTTATCAGTATGCGACCTATAAGTCGCTTCCCTGTCTCATATCAATGTTTACCACCTGCGGTCACCCTGTGTGGTACCCTTGTATGTATATCCAGCCTGCATCATGTAACGTGTATTTCATGTATATACTGTTATTACCTATCTGTGTTTGTACTTTAAGTGTTTATGTCACAGGACCTCCTTGTGAATGAGCTTGCTCAATGGAGTTTTCCTGCAATAAACTTGAACTTGTACAACCTGGCCTGTCTGCAAGTTTGGAAAGTCTTTTTGCAAATAGAGCGTGATGAACTTGCTCATTTCTTCATGACCAAGGTGGCCGACGTCAGGGTGGCTCTCCACCCAGCACACTCTTTGGGTGTCGCTGATGATCAGCGCTTGGCTTCTGGCCTTCAGTTTTCCTGGAGTACCTTTGACCACCCGGAGTTCATGGATGTCATGAGGATTGTCTAGGATACATGTCCTACATACTGTAGTTTGGATCCAGGACCAACTTTCCTGATTCATGGTTGTA
Source organism: Neoceratodus forsteri (assembly GCA_016271365.2). Classification (NCBI taxonomy): domain Eukaryota; kingdom Metazoa; phylum Chordata; order Ceratodontiformes; family Ceratodontidae; genus Neoceratodus; species Neoceratodus forsteri. The sequence continues at coordinate 115,253,538 of JADMNL010000035.1, read as the reverse complement.
TTGATTCCATTGGTCCAGTCCTTGCTCGGATAGCTTGGTGATCCTTGGAAACAGGTGAGTTTCCTAGCTCCCTGAAGGAAGCAGTGCTAACTCCCCTCCTGAAGAAAGCTTCCTTGGACCCAAACAGCCTTGCAAACTGCTTACCAATCTCCAACCTTCCCTTTTTAGGGATGGTTGTAGAGAAAGTAGCGGCCGCACAGTTGGAGAACCATTTGACCATCCATGACATCTATGAACCCCTTCACTCCAGTTTCCGAAAGAGCCATAGTACAGATACAGTGCTGGTTCAGGTGCTCAATGATTTCCTGATAGCTAGAGATCAGAAAAAACATTCCATCTTGGTCCTTCTTGATCTCTCATCAGCATTTGATACTGTGGACCATGGGGTTCTCCTTGATCATTTGAGGTTCATTTGTTGCTTGTCTGGTACTATCCTCAAGTGGTTTACATCTTTTCTCACTGGAAGAACTCAGAGGGTTGTGTCCAGGATTTATTCCTTGGACCCAATTCCTCTATCTTATGGGGTTCCTCAGGAATTGATGTTGTCCCCCATGTTGTTCGCAGTATATATGCTGCCCCTTGGAGACATTGTAACGAGGTATGGGCTGAGGTTTCACTGACATGCTGATGATACCCAACTATACCTTTCTTTTGCACCTGACCAGAGTGGAGCTCTCTCTGTCTTTAATAGTTGCCTGGTGGAAATCCAGGAATGGATGGATTTGAGATGGTTGAAGTTGAACTCGAGAAAGACCAAAGTGCTGGTTGTGGACCGAGGATGCCGGATAGGGGTGTTAGGTCTAGGTTTACCCTCAGGATAAGTCCTTGGGGTTTTCCACTCCTGGCCTCTGGACAGGTGCATAACCTGGGGGTAATTTTTAATGATGGGTTGACCCTGCATGGACAGGTGTCGGCCATTGTCAAGATCTCTTTTTATCACCTGAGGAATATCACCAGGATTAGGCACCTTGTCCCATCTGGCAACCTTATAACATTGGTTCATGCCTTTGTGTCCTCCCACTTGGATTATTACAACTCCCTTTATCTAGGGCTTTCTGGGGTAGAAATCTGGCATTTGCAGCTAGTGCAGAATGCAGCAACATGGCTTTTGACAAGAACCTCTTGGTCCTGCCATATTTCTCCAGTGCTGCATTGTCTGCACTGGCTGCCAATACAATGGTGGATCACCTTTAAAGTTGGTCTGTTGACCTACAAAGCCCTACATGGACTCGGTCCTGACTACTTGAAAGAGCTTCTGGTTCCTTACTGCCCTGGGCGATCGCTCCGCTTAGCTGGCGAGGGGTTCCTAGTGATTCCAAGAGTGTGTTTAAAATCTTTGGGAGCCCGGGAATTCACACACATGGCCCCTTTCCTCTGGAATTCTCTACCCCACCAGTTACATGACTGTGTGACTGTGGAGGGATTTAAAACTGCTTTAAAATCCCACTTTTGGCACTAAGCCTTTGGCGACTGAGTGGTGTTCTGATTTTATAAGTTGGTTTTAGACCACTGTGTCTTAATCAAGCTGCTGTAAATGGTGCATTTATGTCTGTTTTTAAATTTGTACTGTGAATTGGTTTTGGAAAGGCACCTTAAAAATAAGTTTATTTTTTAATTTATTTATTACTTTCTGCAGTTCAAAAAAAGTCCACAGAACTTGCAAAAGTCCACAGAAAATTCCAGTTTTACCGATGGTGAAATTTCTGCAATTTCTGCAAAATTTCCAAAATTTCAAGGAAGTTTTGCAAAAGTGGAATCTGCAACTTCACCTACCCATACCCATGGAAGTATCCTCTTGCTTTGATCTTGCTTTGTTTATGTCACTGTCTTTGTTATATTTGCTTTCTGTTATAGAAGGTGCATGCTTGCTCAGCTCTATCAAAGTATGTATTTACCAAGGAAGTGCTGGGATACACAGTGATATTCAGTTGTCACAGAATGCATTGCACCCAAAGTAACTTACAAAGCAGTAGATCACAAGTGATTGTAACAGTATGTAAATGTTCACTTCTGAAGAAATATTGTTAAAGCAGAATTTACAGTATACTGTATGTGGAGTTTAATGAAGAATATTTAGTAAGTCATAAAGTTATGTGGCAGTTACAGCATAAAACAATCTTGAAAATGTCAAAAACCCTGTGCCAAAAATTATCTGGAGCAAGCAGAATCAGCAAAGTATTTGCATACTGTTTTAACTTCCATACTGCTTTTGCCTATGGTGGATTGCCATGGTACTACATCACCAACCATGGTCTACTTGGAAATTAGATCATGGATGATGAAGTACCACCTGTTATATTTGGGCCATCAGAAATTCAATATTTCGCTGTGCAGATTTATGCCATGTTACAAATTAAATTGGAAGACTGACAACAAAGTTTACTTCCCACATTTAGAGTTTACATAATATAAGCTACTTAAAACACCTGTGGGTTTTGGTATTTATGCACTTTTAGGTACGTTGGTAGCCACACCCCCTAACAAAAAAGTTTAATGCTTCAAAGTGCTTGGGTTGGTCAGGTTGTGGTCTTTTGATTTTCGTACTCACTATTTTACTCTGAACAGGCTGTTTTGTTCAGTTTTGAACATTAAAAGAAAGTCCACCAATACAGTGCTGGAGTTTGTTGCATTGCCGGTTTTCAGTTTTCCAGCACCCATTCTTGCCATAATCGTAGCCTTTCTTGTTTGGTAATGAAGCCACAGCTGTCTGGTGCTTCTATGTCCCTGTTTTTCTGCAAAGACATGACAGCAGCCTACTGGGTGCTTTAGCAACCTTTAAGAACTGTGAGCATGCTTTAGTATCAGGCGGAAGCAAATATGAGTGGACCAATGGAGTTTGTTTTCAATAAAAAGGATTAAAATGAACTACAGATTTGAGGCAGCCATTTCTACAATCTATTCTGGATTGAATTATACACTGCTACATGGGGTGTGGGCACTTCTGAATGTGGCCAAAAAGTAAGTAGAAGGTGGACAGTGTTCCTTTAACTGCTACATTAACAAAATATGATTACACAGGGAACACATGGTATTGCAATGTGACATCAAGCAACCTGGTGTTCTCTGCAGCCTGAAAGTCATTGGTTTACAAGCTTTTGTTTCACTGATCTTGGTTGGTGAAATTTCACTTTGTGAAGTGGTAAAGTCCTTAGTTCATTATTCTTTTGTACTCCATAAATTGCCACTTCATCATTTTCAAAACATCATGAAGTCATACCACTTTGTAAAATTAAGTTTGTTTGTCTCACCCAGGGTTTATATTGGTATGTAAATCAACAGTAGAAAATGTATTATGAGGTTGAGTGACTTCACAAAGAACTTAGTAAAACGAAGTTTGTTCATCGCACTTACGGTTCATAATGCCTTATACATCAAATGTAGCAAAAACCAATATGAAGGGAAAAGATATGAGTGGCTTTTCCAATAAGAAACAAACACTTCACTGGTTTGGCCAATGTGATTGTAAATATATCATCATGTTTGTTTTACAAGATGCACTGCCTGTATTCAGATAGTGGCAATGTATTACCCATGCTGGTGATATAGATTTCTGGAGATATCTACTGATGCAGTTTATTTCTAGAGGCTGATTGTGTGTGTGTGTATGCATATATATATATATATATATATATATATATATATATATATATATATATATATATGTGTGTGTGTGTATATATATATATATATATATATATATATATATTTTATTAATTTTGTGTGCCTCGTTTTTCTCCCACCTCTGTCTCGGTGTGAATGCTTGCATATGGATGCTTGCACATGTCATGCTCAAGACACCCTTTTTTCATATCCCCCTTCTTGTCTGCACCACCACCATACTCCATCTGGCATCGATGGAACCATCGGGGGCTGCAACCTCCCTGGGAGTGGAAAGCTGCTGCCAGGTGGCTTGATCCCACTCCCCCCCCACATGCCAACTCCCTGCTGACCTGAGGTCATTCCCAAACCTGCGTCACCAGTGTGGCATAAGGTATAGCATCCAGTGTCTCAACCTTCAGTGCCACTGGGCCAGCATGATTATGTATATTTCTATCAGTGCTTACCTATGATAATAGAAATTTCCTGCTCATTTAATTTATTTGTGGACATGGACACATTTTGACAAGTTTTAATGATAAAGAATTGTAAACTTCTGATAACACTTACACCAGATGATGATGAGGTAACTTTTGTTACAGTAGTGATGGTAGTCTCTAATTCCATTTCTTTCATTTTGATTCTGAATAGCCTTCGAAGCCTCATTTTGTACTCATCCGTTACCTTTGCATGAAAGAAAAAGGAGTTAGGTGCTGATTTGCAGTTGTGGTTCCCACATTTCTTGTGAACTGGTGCTATTTAAAAATAGTGGTGCATTCTTTGTACTCAAAAAACATATGGCCCACGTCTCAGTTACAATTGTTTTATAGTGTATTGTATGTTGAATGTTGTTCTAACTAGAATATCTATACTGAAATGCTGTTCAGCCACACGTTCAACAATGAATGTAATGCTGTACTAACCGTACATGCAGAACAGCATTCTAGTCATTCAGCATAAAAAACTCAAGCCCTGTGTGAAAGCCACCATAAAAAACATGCTGCACATTGACAGCAGTGTAATCTGCTTCAAACATGGAAGCTGTGCTCGGCATTTTTTTAAAAAACACTCACCACTCAGAAGCAATTTATTCTCTGTGATGGGAACCAGCATAAAAAGAAGTTTCTGCCTCCAGTTTGTGGAGAAACTTGCTAAGAAAGACATCTACCCACCATGTTTCTTTCTTTGAAAACCCACCCACACTAGAGCAGCAACCAATTGGAGTATGCTCTGCTGACATAGGGACACCGAGTTCCTAGCAACCACATAACTTGGCAAGAAAATCCATAGCCTCCAAAATATGAAATGGAAGACTACAGTTTATTTTTAAGTGAAAATATTGAGTTAGAAAGCTTAAATTAGCATACAAGGGGCGCCATACACTATACAAAATACAGGATGGGCAACCCAGTGCAGAACCAATGTGTTCTGCCACAGAGGGGTTTGATTCCTTGGACCTCTTGAGCTTCACTCTTGAGGTCACAAGGAATCAAGCCCCCCTGTGGCAGAACACACTTGTTCTGCATGGTTGCCCATCCAGTATTCTCTGTGTCTGAAAAATGGGCCAAAGCATGCACCCAAGTGCCTCTTCAAAGAAATTGCTACACTGAGATGAAAGTATCTATGGTGGGGTATATAGATCCTGAGTGACTGACTGATTGATTCATTGATTGACTGATTTTGTCAACTGTGTGAGCCGTCTTGAACAGAGACTGTTTTGTAATTTACTATACTAAGCCCACATCAGGTGCTTGCTTCAGTTTGAATTATCGATCCTTTGCCTGATAAGTAAGCATACTTTCAATGAGTTACTGAAGTGAAGGTAAGTGAGTTACATTTCCTGTGATGTAGTGGTTATGTCACACCAACAAAACAGGCAAGTGGGATCCCCACAGGGAATTTCCCTTCACAAAGTGTTGTTCTTAACTAAATTTACTTTTCATTTTTTGTTCTACTCCACATCACCACCACAAATGACTACTCAACTAAATTTTCATCTTACAATTGAAGTAGAAAAAAGGTATTTAAATCCTTGCCAGGATTCAAAGTATGCCAACCTGAATTTACATTACAGATTCTTTGCCTGCTGAGTACTGTAACACACCGTCAGTGTGCCAGTGAGCTGTAGGTATGTGAGTCATAATTGCTGTGGTGTAGAGGTTATGTCATAATCTGCAAAACATGTGCTGGGGGAAAGTAATCACAGCAGATGATTTACCTTAACAAATTGTTGTTCTTAACAAAATTTACTTCTCATTTAATTTACTGTTTCAGCCCCACACAACCATGACTCACCACTCAAGTGAGCTTCCATCTTAGTTCCTGCCAGGATTTGGACCACTAATCCATTGACTACTAGAAAAATACACATTCAATATGTTACTGTGCTGCTGGAAAGGCAGTTGCATTATCAATGATGTAGAGGTTATGTGACAGCCTGCAAAACAGGTGACTTGGAATCTAATCACAGAAGGTCATTTATCTTTAGAGAGTGTAGTTCTTAGCTAAATTTACTACTTACATAATTTGCTGTTCCACTCCACACCACCAAAAAATGCTGTACAAATAAATTCTGTCTTACAAAAAAGTTTAAAAAAATTTTTAAGGCCCTTCAAGGATTCTGAGTCTATCTACCTGAATTGAAACCACTGGTCCTTTACCTGCTAAATGAACACACATTCAGTGCGGCATTGGATTGCAGGTGAGGGACTTGCATTTTCTGTGGTGTAGTGTTTATGCCACAAACTTCAAACCAAGTGATTGGGGATCCAATCCCAGCATGTAATTTACCTTCAAAAAATTGTTCTTAGCTAAATTTCATGCCATGTAATTTACTATTCCAATACCACACCACCATGAATTGTAACTCAAGTGAGTTTCCATTTTATAAAAAAAGTTTGAGTCCCTTCCATGAAACAATGATCCATTGTCTGTAAAACAAATACACATTCAGTGTGTTTCTGTGCTATAGGTAAGTGAATTACAGTTCCTATGGTAGAGAGGTTATGTCACAACCTGCAAAACAAGCAACTTGAATTGCATTCAAACCGAGACAAACTTCAACTGGGACTAAATTAATTGACTACAACTTACTGTAGAACTAAGTTTGACTATATGAGAATCTGCTATTTACCTCTGCTGAAAACCTTCACTACATCAGGAATGACATCTAATAATTTGTCTCAAACTGCAAAAGTGTGAGCAAGAAAACAAGTGCAGTACAGGGGATCAAACCCAGATTTGTGTACAGTAGGTCTGAAATCCTACACCAAGATTTGAGAGCTATATCACTGACATCTTTAGTGACATCATGCAGATGACTCACTCACACTGAATGTAACCATAAACTTGACTAAATGCATAAAAGACTATGCATGACCACAATAGTTGCTATCAGGCATGTTCTTAAAACATAAAACATAACTGTGATAGTATACATTTACAGTACTTGAACTAAAAATAAATGCTGCATAGAGAAAGATTAAAAACAATTCCATCTATGGCCTCATTGCATCACTTCCTCACTCTCAAGACTAAACATGATGGATCCACCTATACAATTCTGACATTGAAGGCAGCTAAGTAATTAAGATTACAGTAAATTAAAAATGTGAGCAGCTCACACCCCCCCCCCACCATTACCACCACCAGGTAGCCACTGCATGAATTACTTTATTTCGAAAAATATTTTCTTATTTATGAATACAAACTTTACTCATTTTGATTTATTAATTGATTCAGGTGGGTCCCACTCTACTGTATGTTCCCCAAATCATTTCATAGAATTATTTGTCAGCTGACACTGCTCTTTGGTCACCTCCTCAGTTAGCCACCAGCTGTCAAATGCAGAGTGCAGAGCCAAAAGCACGGTCTGTATTGGACAGTCAGAGGGCAGTTGCAGAGGTGAGAGGAGGGCTGTGTTGGCTGGCAAATATTTATGTGCATAAGTAAATAATTTTGGTACTATAAAGCAAGAAAGTAGCATGGGAACTATTCAAAAATAATAACATTTTAATTCAGAAATTAGGACATATGGTGGGCATGGACTGGCCATTGGCAAGAAGGCAGCTTGACTCTGTCTCGGTGTCTCTGACTGATCATAATCTATGGTTGTTTCCATGATCCCAGGGCATAAAGCCAATGTAATTGTATATTTTACTCTGCGATCCCCCCAACTATCCGGTTCGGTTATTTCCCATTCATGAGCCAGGTAATTGCAACATCCATGCTGGTGCCAGTGTGAGTCACACTGGACATACAAGCTGCATGGACTGTGCTGTTATCCCTCAGGCTGTGGACCCTGGCAAAGCTAATTTATTTGGGGGGAGCAGGACTAGGCAATGGTTTATAGGGTTACAGTTGCTTCTGGTTTGGGCATGTATCCTCTCCAGCCCTGATCTACTATCCGGCAGCCCAGACCAGGATGGCTTTGCCTATCCCCATCCAGCCTTCTTCCAATCCAGCAGGGCAGAAGCTCCCACCTCAACAGGCTACAGTGGGTGACTCCCTTCAATATATTGCAAGGATGATTGAGACTTTATTAAACAAGGTAGATGGCTTTAACGCAGCACTTACAGGGACAGTGGCATATGTACAAAAACTGAAAGACCAGATGAATGTAGTTGAACAGCGTACTGAGCATCTGGAGACCCAGCAGGCTAAAATTTGGCAGAGATTGCAGATGTATGAGGTCCAGCTCGCTACTTTGTGGGAATACGCAGAAGACCATGAAAACCGGGGCGCTGAAATAATATTCAGATCCTTGGCATCCCCAAAGGGTCTGAAGGGCAAAACATGGAAACATTTTCACATCAAACCCTTCCTAGGATGTTAGGCAACAGGTGGAGAGGCCCAGTTGAGGTAAAAAGGGCCCACAGGCTAACAGCAAAGACGGGTCACCCTGGTCTGTTGCCTAGACCTATTATTGCTTACATTCTAAGATACTATACAAAGGAGAGAGTTTTGTGAGCTGCACGGAACATTGGGGAGGTTATTTGGTAGGGACATAAAATCACTTTTTACCATGATTTTTCTCAAGAGGCTGCTGCATGGAGAAAATCATTTAGTCCTATCAACAAAGTTTTGAAGTTCCATGGGTTTAAGTATAGATTCAAGGACCTTACCTCTCTACTGATATCTAAGGACAGGAGGGAACTGGTGGCCTGCCAACCAAGAGATATTGAGGTGTGGATCTCCAAATTCTGGCCCAACATCTCTCTACAAACTTTTTTTCTCAGATGCCTTTGGGAGCCTGGCCAGTCCTTCCAGCATAGAGGAACCTACCCTGCAGGAGGCCTGTTTCCTGGGGAACTTCCTGCTGACTGGACAGTTCCATCTCTTTCTGATTCTCTCATGATGGCCATTAAGCAGCAACCTCCCCATCAATCTCCTGATCTTAAACTACCTGCAACAAGGGATACACCTCTTCAACCCCATGGACTGAGTTTGGCACATCAATCTAGACAACGCTCAAGAAGTGGAACCAACTTTCCCACAGACCAACACCTCATAACTCCACCTGTCAAATTATCTAGGAATGCCCCCCCATCTGAGGAAGATTTATCTGGGCCCTCTACACTATATCAGGAGGAGCTCCATGCCCAGACTAGTCCAAACCTCAGGTGGTGGAAACTGATGCAACAGAAGTGGAAGAGCTGCATTTGTTGAAACCTGGTTCGATAGCCTATGCTGTGGTTGAAAAGGTCCTGGGTTGGCAAGGTCTTAGCCAGCTGTGTGACCACCAAATCTAGAGGAGTAGCCATAGTAATATGTCACTCCTGCCCTTGGGTCAAGGAAGAAGTCATGGCAGACCTACAGGAGAGATGGGTGGCTGCCAATTTTGTATTTCCTGGAGGCAGGGCGATACTTGTTAATGTGTATGCCCCCAACGTTGACGATGCTGACTTCTTCCCCCACATTAGCCAAAACTACAGCCTCCCTATCCACTGGACACTCCCACATTCCTATTTTTATTGGTGGAGACTTTAACCTGGTACCAGACATTTTCCTCAACAAATTGAGACCCACCCTAAAGTCAGGGCTGCCTTGCATGACCTGATGGAGGAATGGGGTCTCACAGATGTATAGAGATAGGGCCATCCTACAGGGAGGGATTAATCCTTCTTCTCTCTAATTAACTCTGCACATAGCCACATTGACTTCTGGCTAGCTAATAGGATGGCAGCCATTGGCATTTTGGACTCCCAGATAGACAACATCCTCATTTCAGACCACACCATTGTCATGTGCTCTTATTCCCCCCCAGGCACAACTGGCACCAGGTGGAGATATAGCCCATGACTACAAGATAAAACATTTTGCCAAGTCATCCTACAAGAAGCTAAGACTTATTTCTCCCTTAACTCTACAGGTGAGGTGTCCCCAGGTACGGTATTGGAGGCCTTTAAAGCAGTTCTGCAGCGCTGGATTATAACCCTCACTCTGGCCAGGAAAAGAAAAAAGAAGGCAACCGTTACCCAGTTGCAATCTACTCTATCTGCACTTGAAGCCCAGTTTCAGATGAGAAAAGAGAATAGGGGGGATACCCAGCACAAGTCTTTAATAAGGGAGATAGTGGGGATAAAATACTAAATCAACTCCTTGATGCAACAGAAAGCTGAGTGGACACACCTTTGTGCCAAGCACACCTACTGGGAAAGGGGGAGAAGGGAAGCAAACTTCTTGCTTACCAACTGAGGAAGCAACAAGCAACCTTGCATATTCATGCCCTTAAGACATCCTCTGGCACTGAAGTCACAGACCCCAAAGGGATCAACAACACCATGCAACGCTTTTATCAGGCCCCTATATCAGTCCCGAGCCCCTCTAAATCCTGCCCAAATGACCCAAGAGCTTTGACAGTTCTGTTCTTCCTTTAGGATACCCTGCCTACCACAGGAGCAGGTGTCCACCTTAGACCAGCCCTTCACTGTGGAAGAGCTGAAACTTGAGCTCTTGCAGATGGCCAAAGCAAAGCCCCGGGCCCTGTTGGTATGACTGTAAAACTTTACCAGCTTCTAAATCAAGAGATTGCCACACCTCTGCTCAGTGCCCTACAAGAAGCACATAATTCTGGTACTCTTCCTCCCACTATGAGGGAAGCTCTGATAACCCTCCTTTCTAAAAAATCTAATGACCCCCAGACTGTGCCAACTACTGACCCATCTCTCTGCTCACACTAGACATGGAGTTAGCAGCCAAAATCCTAGCCAAGAGAATGGTAGAGGTTCTGCTGACTATTATTCATGCCTCCCAGGTAGGATTTACCAAAGGCAGGTCTGGAGCGGACAACGCCCAACTTCTGTTCAACCTTAAATGGCTAGCACTTCACTCCACCACTCCCATGGTGGCCCTCACCATGGATTTCTCCAAAGCATTTGATTCCATGGAATGGGAGATCCTCCATGACGTCCTTTGCTTATATGACTAAATGGCTTTGGACCTTACTTCTGTCAATGGGTGTCAACTCTCTAAAGCTCCCCAGTTGCTAAAATTATGACTTACATGGATATCTCTTCCCCCTTCACCCCTTCAACCCTACATGGGGCACCCACCAAGGCTGTCCCCTTTCCCCCTCTTATTTCTTATGGCCCATGATCCCCTCATTAGGAAACTTACCTCCTCTGAAGTGATCTCTGGCATACTGGTATCTGGAACTACTCATTTGGCTACCATTCAAGCAGATTATCTCCTACTCACCATGACCCATCTGCAAGAATCTCTATCCCATGTTCTACATACATATGAACATACAAGTGTGCCAGCAGAAACAGACCGCCCAATCTATATAAGTCTGCTCAAGTGTGCAGCTAGCACCCCTAGTTTGCAGCTGACCCACCCCATCCACTTTGTCATCCCACTGCCACCCCCACCTCTCCCACCATCACTCTCCCCTGTTCCCTGTCCCATGCCCTTTTGAGGCTGTTCACAGATTTACATGACACCACCTGTTCTGGTAGTGCATTCCATTTTGCTACCACCCTCTCTGTGAAATAGTGTCTCCTTATTTCCATCCTAAATCTTCCCCCCTCTTTTCTTAGCTCATGCCACCTGGTGTCCCTCCCCCTCCTTAGCTTAAAGACACCATCTGCCCCATCCTTATTGATTCCCCACAGATACTTGAATGTGTCTATCATGCCTCCCCTGTCCATTCTATCCTCCAGGGTGTACATATTCAGGTCTCCCAGCCTGCTGTCATAGTCTCTCCCCTCCATTCCACATATCATCTTTGTTGCCCTCCTCTATACCCCTTCCAGTAGTGTGATATCACACTTTAGGTATGGCCTCCAAAACTGCACACAGTACTCCAAGTGCGGCCTTACCAGTGACCTGTAGAGGGACAAGATCACCTCTCTTCCCCTAGATGAAAACCCCCTCATTATGCACCCCAGCATTTTGTTCACTTCTGAAGATGCTCTCCTGCACTGGGCAGTGTTGTTCATGGTCCCTGTTACCATTACCCTTAGGTTCTTCTCCTCCTCAGTGATCCTTAGCTTAACCCCCTCCCAGCCAGTATTCTCTCCTTGGGTTCTTCACCCCAAAGTGCATAACCTTACACTTCTTTGCATTGAACCCCAGCTGCCACCTCTCTTATCACTCCTCTAGCTTGCTTAGGTCCCCCTGCAGCTGCTTCCATCCTTCCCTTCCATCCACCAACACTCCGATTTTGGTGTCATTAGCAAACAGACTTACCTTGCTCACCAGCCCTTGTGCAATGTCTGATATAAAAATCCCAAATAATATTAGCCCCAACACAGAGCCCTGTGACATCCCACTTATCACTGGCCTTGGAGTTGAGAGCTCCCCCTCTCACCACCACCTGTTGCAGCCTCCCACTCAGCCAGCTTGTAATTCAGTTCATTATTTTTGCCCCTACCCCTACATCAGTTAGCTTCCCCATAAGTCGTCCATGAGGCACAGAATCAAAGATCTTGCTGAAGCCCAAGTAAAGAACATCCACCGCATGACCCTTATCCAACTCACCTGTCCCCCAGTCATAATATTGAATCAGGCTGGTTTGACAGGACTTCCCTGAAATGAACCCATGCTGCCCCACATCCTAAAGGCCATTGTCCTCCAGGTATGACACCAGTCTTTCCTTTAGTATTGTTTCTATGAGTTTGCACACTATGCAGGTGAGACTTACTGGATGATAATTACTCACTTCATCCCTTGGTCCACCCATGTGTAATGGTCAATCAATCAATCAATCTTCTTTATTTGTAAAAAGGCACATTTCTAAAACCAAGGCACCTGTACAATAACAATCAAGACACATTAATAAATAACAATATAAAATTAAAAATAATAAATAAAGCAGCAGCTTTAAAAATCAGAAAATGCCAGACTAAAAAAATTTGTTTTCAGGGCAACTTTAAAACTTTGGATAGTCAGGTAACCTCACAGCCGATGAGGTAGAAAATTCCACAGGGTTGGGGCCATAAAACTAAATGACCTTGCTGCAGATGTTTGTAAATGAACCCTGGGAATGTCTAGCAATCCCTCACTGGTGGATCAGAGTGGGAAGAGTGGCAGTAGGGGTGAAGGAGATCTTACAGGTAACTGGGTCCCTGATCATGTAGGGCCTTATAGGTCAGCAAACCAACCTTGAAGGTGATCCGCCACTATTTGCAGCCAGTGCAGTCCGCGGAGCAGAGGAGTTATATAACTGGACCTACAGGTACCAGTCAAAAGCTTGGCTGCCGCATTCTGCACCAGCTGCAAGTGGCAGATATCAGCCCCCGGTAGCCCAAGGTAAAAGGCATTGCAGTAGTTAAGGTGGGAGGTAATGAAGACCTGGACCAAAGCTGGAAGATCATTGGGAGGAACCAGGTGTTTTACCCTGGCGATATTCTTCAGATGGTAAAAAGAGGTTTTAACAACCACTGACACCTGCAATTTTAGGGTCAGGCAGTCATCAAAGATAATGCCCAGGTTCTGCACCCAGTCTGAGGTAGTTAGCTGGTCACCTCCAAGCCAGATACCTAAAGGAGATCCACTCAACACACCCGCCCCTCAACGACCTGAGTCCTCAACCAACACCTCTGTTTTTTCAGGGTTTAACCGCAGCCAGCTCACATTCATCCAGTCCTGGATCTCAGCTAAACAGCTGTTAAAGACCGAAACAGCATCATCCTGGCCAGGCACAAAGGACATATACAGCCGAGTATCATCTGCATAGCAGTGAAAACTCAAGCCATGCCACCTAATAATCGCTCCTAACTGCATCATATACACTGCAAAGAACATGGGTGCCAAGATGGAGCCCTGTGGCACCTGCAGGATAGGGGGAATGGAGCTGAGGATAAAAACCTAGACACCACCCTCTGAGTCCTACCCACAAGGAATGATTGAAACCATCTGAGGACCATCCACGAAATTCCACAGATGAACCGCAGGCACTCCAACAACACACCGTGGTCCACAGTGTCAAATGCTGCAAAGAGATCTAGAAGGACCAAGATGGAATGGGTCTTTCGATCTTTGGCTATTAGGAGGTCATTTAGTACCTGGAAAAGAGCTATCTCGGTACTATGTCTCTTCCTAAATCTGGACTGGAGAAAATCATAAACATTGTAGCTGATCAAATGGTTCTCCAGCTGCGATGCCACCACCTTCTCAATAACGTTACCAATGAAGGGTAGGTTAGAGACAGGCTGTAGTTAGCCAGATAGTCTGGATCTGAGGAGGGCTTCTTAAGAAGGGGCCGAACCACAGCTTCCTTCAGGGGATCTGGAAAGATCCCCCTCTCCAGACATTCAGACTATCTCAGCAAGGACTGGACCGATATTATCCACACAGCCTACTAAAAGGCATGTGGGACCTGGGTCCAAACTACAGTTGGTTGAACGCAACTGCTGGATAACCATCACAATATCATCGATTGTGGGCCAGCTGAAGTCACGCCACATAAACTGGGCACCTGACATCTCCTGCCAACCACTGCAACTCCCTTGAGAGAGGGCCAAGCAGACACCGAACCTGATTGTGGCAACTTTATAAGTGAAGAATCAAGCAATCTCCTCACAACATTCTTATGAAAAAGCATTTCCAGGCTGGAGACAGAGTGAATTGCACAATCTGTCCACAGTGCAGAAAAGATGAGCTGGTCAATTCTATACAGCAGCAATTTCCCTGGACAGGAATTCTGCCTTCTTACAGGTAATTGCTGATTGATAGACCATGTCACATACCAGGCCCAACCTCTGCCATCACCTCTCTAACCTTTGTCCCACTCTCCTCAACTCCATCAAAGTCCCATCAAACCAAGGAGACTTGGAGTGAAGAGTGAGGGGATGAACATGAACAGGAACAATAGAATCTAGGGCCTCTGTCACTGCCTTACTATAGGCTAGTACCAGATCCCCTGGATCCATACATTCACTCAGTATACCAGACAGGTCCAGTACTGCCATCAGTCCCTCAGGGGACACACCCCTCAAAGAGCGGTACTGGACCATCTCCTTAGGGAAAGACCTATTGGGGAGGCCAGGAAACTGAACCTGATGGTGTGATGATCAGACCATCTGACTGTTTCCACTACCAAGTCAGATATCTCCATCCCCAGGAGAAACAACCAAGTCCAATGAATGACCACCAATATGGGTCGAGGAAGAAATAACCTTTGTGAAGCCCAGTGAATTCATTAACTGGAGGAAGTCCTGTCCAAACTGCAAGAGTTCATCGTTGACCCAGGCACTGAAATTCCCCAGGAACAGCCATCTGGGGGATCGCGATGTCAGGTTAACAATGAAGTCCGCGACTTCCTGCAGGAAAACATTTCTGTCTCCTGGCGGATGATAGCCGAGAAGAATCCTGCACCTCACACCCTCACCCAAGATACATTCAAAGGACTTGGTGGCTTGCATTGGTGCTTCCATCAGGTTCAGTTATGATCTAAAACAGATGGCCACACCCCCACCCCATGATCCATCCTTGGGAGGTGTATCACCAAATACCCAGCCAGAATTGCTGATGCCAATATGGGACCAGCATTCTCATCCAGCCAGGTCTCAGTGATGCAAGCCAGGTTAGATGATCCAACAAGATCTGCTACTGTAGAGGTCTTGTTTTTAATGGACCTGGCATTGCATAACATTGCCCGAGTAGGATGAGCAACCAAGGAAGACCAAGTTGCCTGCTTGCTATAAGCACAAGCCCTTGGATATTGGAACCAGACAGGGAGAACCCCTTTCCTGAATCCACTTCACCCTAGGGCATCTCCTTGTCCCCACTATCCAAATCCAATCACCCCTTTCCAGTCCCCCACCAAGCCGAGCCCCTGCCCTCGGCCTCCTAACTATCCCCAGAGCCTTGCATCATCTATACACCTCTGGAGACAGAGAGGGACAAAAAAAGGATGGAGGTCCCTCAACCTGGAGAGGGAATAATGCCTGACCATCATTTTCCTGCCCAAACAATCTTCACCACAGTTCGCAAGCACCCAATCAAACAATACTTAACTCAAACACTCAAACGTCCTCACCACTCCACACCACACCCACACACACAGCAAATAATCAACCAAAACCCCAACCATAAAACAATATAAGATCATTTCTTTTACAAAGTGTGAAGGTGATTTCAGTTAAAAAGAAAAGTCACACAAATCATGCAAGTTGAGTAATTATTGCCCTCTGGGGCGCTCCCACCTCTCCAAAAAATAAAAGTTATTGCCCCCTCTGACACTGTCTCCCACATAAGCTGGGAGAGCAAACAGCAGTTTATCCACAAAATCAGTTTAAACTTGGCACTCTCACTGCCCTCCAAGGTTCCAGGTACTAGGGAAGGAAAAGAAAAAGGAAAAGTCTGACCGTCCCCAGCGAGTTGAATAAAATCCAATTATAGATCTTCCACGAAAGACTTCTCTGGCATGGCTGTCTCTCCAGGGAACCTGGAAAACTCCCTTCAAACCAGGTTACTCAACCACCTGGCCATCCCCCAAGGAGTCACCACCAAGATCCCTAGGCCACAAACTAGCACCCCACTGCAGCTGGCTCTTCAGCCCGCCTACCCCTGGAAACTACAGAGCATCGGATCCAATAGAACATGGTCTCCAGCAGCCCCAGATCTGGTCTCCCATGCAACCAGTTACCCTGGTGTTCCCTCCCCCAGGTTCAGGCCAGAGCCACCAAGAACCTCACTCAGACAAGCCATAGGTCAGAGATCCAACAGGACCCTCGTCCATCAATTAACAGATGCTGGCAAGCTAATTCCAGTCCAAAGCCTTGTCAGGACCATTGTAAATAAGACCCTCACAGTATCGTTCAGGAGTCTCCAGCAATCCTCAAATTGGCAAGCAGCACACTCTGTAGACTCAAACTGCAAATGCAAATCCACTTCCAAGGATGGCCACAATGACTCTCCTCCGATTCCTCCCCCATAGAACCCAGCAAGATAACCAGGTAGGAGATACACAGATGTTATCCACTCAAAAATTGTAAGGATGAGAATACTCATTCAGGCATTCAAAAACATTAATGTAACTTTAACTTTTTGTGACTTGTTAGTTTGGCTACTTTGACCTAAACAACTGAAATGCTCTATCCATCAACTAACTCACTCCTTCACCCTTAACTATCACTAAAGAAAAACCAGATAACAAATAAAATGAACAAGGAACAAAACAAATACGATAAAATAACAAAAAGATTATAATGAAATAATCCCTAATAACAGTTAAAACCTTCATGCAAACTGTTGCTGCCTGTGGCTAGTTAAGTACGGCTGCCATCTTGGTTCACTTCCTAAGCCTAACAATCCCCTACATTACGACATGTGCCATCCTCTAGTCCAGTGGCACACATCCCAACTCCCAATGAGGTGCTGTACAGATCTGCCAGTGGCTTCGCCAACACCTCCGCCATCTCCCTCAGCATGCGGGGGTAGATACCATCTGGACCTGGTGCCTTGTCTACCTTCAATGCCCTCAGTCTCTCTAGGACTCTACTTGCCTCAATTCTTCCATTTGTCGTCACCTTTCCCCCTGTCACCACCCTCCAAGCCCATGGTGGTACAAGTCCCCCTTTTCTTCTGTGAACACTGAGCAAAAGTATTCATTCAGTGCTTCTGTCTGTTCCTCCCCCTTTCTTGTCCACTTCCTACCTCTTTTTATCCTCACTATTGTCTCCTTGCACTTTCTTTTCTCCCTTATTTATCTGAAAAAGTCTTCCCCCTGTTAACTCCCTGTGCTAATCTCAGCTCCCTCTGAGCCTTGGCTTCTCTCACATTTCTGGTCACCTCCCTGGACATTTTGCATACTCCTCCAAGCCCACTTACTTCCCCATCATCCTATACCTCTGATGTGCCTCTCATTTTGCCCTCACTACCTACACTGCCTCACTATTCAACCAGCATGTTTTTCTTGCTCTGCTTCTCTCTTGGTGCAGGCTTCTGTAGCCTCTGTAAGACCCCATTTAATAATATCCATTTCTGCTCTGCATCCATCTCCTGCCTTATGCCCTCCAGTTTCCCTTACAGTACTTCCTGCATCATCCCAAAGTCTGCCCCCTGAAGTTTACCACCTGAGTAACTGATTTCTCTGGCTCCTTGGAGATTGTGATATTAAATCACATAATTTGGTAATCTCTGTTGGCTAGTGGGTCCTCCACCTTTATTTACCATACTGCCTCCCCATTTGACAATACCATGTCTAAAGTGTTCTTTAGCCTAGTAGGTACACTAACCAACTGTGTCAGGAGACCCTCCTGGATCGTGTCCAGGAGCACTTGCTTCCTAGCACTGGAGGTGACTGGAATGCTCCAGTCAACCCCTGGCAAGTTGAAGTCCCCCGTGATGACCACCTTCCCTTTTTCTACATACCCTTCTGAGTTGTCACACTAATTCCCTGTCAAGCTCCTCAGACTGGGACGGTGGCCTGTATACCACCCCAAACCTCAGTTTCCTACCCCTTGAGTCCAGGAGCTGTAGCCAGATTGCCTCTGTTTTCCTTTCTTCCCCCTCAACCCTTGTGCATTTGATTCCATCCCTCACATGGACTGCCACCCCACCGCCTCTCCCCTCCTTATGGTCCTTCCTGTAAAATTTGTATCATGAGATTGCCAGATCCCAGTCCCAGTGTTCAGTTGCCCACGTTTGTGTGACAGCTGTAATATCCACCCTCCACACTGCTAAGAGTGCCTGTATCTCAGCTTGAAATCTTACAGGATTTTGTGACACTTTCTGGGCTTCAGACCAATAGGAAAAAGACTACCCTGGCCCCATTAAACTCAGCCTGTACCAAGGATTGTTAACAAGGCACTGACTTGGCTTGGGCCCTGCAGCACCTCTCCTATTTTGGGTGTGGTAATACCCTATAATTAGAAAGACTTAGAGACACCTAACTCCCCCCGCCCGTGTTAAGTCTGTTGACCAAAGTCGAGCAGTGGTGTAAACTTAACCTATCTCTAAGGGACGAAGTGGCAGCCATACAGATGCTTCTTCATCCCCGCTTGGTGTACTTGTTTAATAACTTGCACACTCATATCTCACCCAAACTATATAGCTCCCTGGACAGAATAGTATCTCAACTGCTATGTGAAGGTAACCCCCCCCACTGGAGTCGTAGTAAGCTGCAAGCCCACTGGTCCCATGGGGGCATGGGCCTTCTCTGGCTCCAGGGATACTACATGGCCTAGTTAGCTGCCCAAGCTACCAGATGCTTCATTTCTCCCTGCTACCAACCTCCTAGCTGGGTTGACCGGGAAGCCAAGATCCTAGGTGATCTGCCTCTAGGCTCATTACTATCCCTGGGGGCTGTTCCACTTTGCAACTTATCTCCAGTTATGCTTGAAACCAGATGGGCCTGGCACCATCTCATGTCTTCCTCCCATACCCCCCCAATCTGCCTGGGCCCCCCTCTTAGGTATGCCGCTCTTTGGAATAACCAAGTTATCTCTATTGATAAGCAACCAGTGTTCTGGTCTGAACGGGCGTCTCAGGGCATCAGACATATACAAGATTTGTTCCTACCCGATTCTGCTGAGTTAATGTCCTTTGAGAAACTGAAGTCCTGTTTCAACCTTCCTCCTCGAGATTTCTAGAAGTATTTGTAGATTAGAAGTGTCATTTGTCCCCTTCTATCAGGCTCTGCCCCAGATCCCAAATGGCAATGGATAGCCTCCCTGCACAAGACAAACACTTTCCTCAGCCTAGCTGGGTGCTTCTACAATACATGGTGTGATTCCCAAGCAGACCATATGGAAACATCTTGGTTCAAATGGATAGATATATATTGATACCAGAAGCTAGCTTATATAGCTCAAAATCCTTTTTTGATGGTATAGGACCCCTGATGCCCTGCCCTCAGAAGGAATACTCCCTCATTCTGAATGCTGGCAGTGTTGACAAAGCCCTGCACATACACTGCATATACTCTGGCAATGCCCTCATCTCACATCCTTCTGGGCCTCCGTCTCTGTGGATTTTGGAAGTGTACTAGGCCAGCCAATTATTTGTCTTTCAGACCTATGCTGCTCCTGGGTGACTTCTCCTCACTAACTGCACTCTCTACTGGGCATTGGGAATGGGTTATGCTGGCCCTTATGGAAGCCAAACAGGTCCTATTAATGAAATGGCATCAACCAGCACCCCCGGTCTTATTTGCTTGGCATTCCATACTAGCTAACCTTGCCATCATGGAACAGCTTTCTTACTCCTGCTGTAGTCAGTTAACTAAGTACTGTTGGAAATGGGACCCATACCTTCACTCCTCCCTGTGCAAAGTACCGACACCCCCTGGCAATTCTCACTTATAAGCCTGTGGCCTCAATATCTTCAGTCACCCATTTCTACCTCCTTCTGATATAAGGACCCCTCAATACCTGGTATTAGCATGTTCTATTGCTGCTGCGATCTCTTGTATAGTAGCCCTTGTTTGCAAGGGACACACTCTGGAGCTTAACCTCTCCTCACCCTGACCTTGCCTTTGTGTATGCCTGTTGATAAGTGCAAATGGATCCTTATGGTTCACCTAGATAGGATAACTTCTGTTTCTAATTGCAAACAGACTCCTTTTCCTGTCATGGTACAGTTCTGTTCTGACTATCAAGTTCTTATTTGGCGATTATCTGATGTATTAGCTCAAGTGGGTTGTTACAACAATACTGAATGTCCAATCTTGTATTGTGTGTTGCTGTAACTGGATATGTCTTAAAATTCAATAAAATCTTCTAGACAAAAAAAAAAAGAAATGAGAACATATTTGTGGAAATAAAGTGACATTTTCATGAGATGAGAAGGAGGGGGACTGACTGGTATTACAAAAGTTTTTTGAATGGGGGATCAATCCCCATTTGAGATAAATTAGGTTGTTATGGATGCTAAAAGTTGTTTCAGCTGAGATACAGAGTAGTTTTTTTCACTTTTACAAACTGAAAATTCATTGATTTCATCACTTTATATGTGCCCCAAATATTCTTGGATCATAACACTAAAATTGCCCCTCACTAAGCTGGGCACCCAATGTTTCTGAGGTGTCTAGAACTGGTATTTCTCTGCCATTTTACAAACATCAGAATTTAGCTAAATAGGATCTGGTTACCTAGGTCCAGATGTAAAAAATAAAGCCACATTTCTAAACCTTATAACTCTAGAACCAATTTCCTTTATGAAACCTTTGAAAGGCACACCCTTGGGACAAATATTTTCTGCCCTGAAAAGTTTCAGTCCAAAATTTGAACTCCAGCTATAGATGGGAGAGAAAAAAGGCCAAAAAGTTGTTTTCTTTCAGTTTTTTTAATATTCCACATCTTGTAATCTGGATGGGCATCCACCATGAAACTTTCCTAGTCCCGGGAACATGCCAGTCACTTGGTGCATGCCAAATGTAATGCGATTTCATCAACTGGCACCAGTGTTAGTAAGGTGCAAACATCTTGTGTGTAACTTTAAACACTTACCTAGCCCTGTCATACTTGCAGTACCTTGCAATTATAATAGTCTCAGATATAGCTACAGGAGGTGTTCACAGAGAGATTTTCCTTATTGATTTGAAACTAATATAACATTTTATAATCTGAATGTGAGGCAGTAAGGAGTTCCACATTTCTGAGGCCCTCAAACCAAAGGCTTTTTGCCCCATGGCAACATTAACTTGTGGAACATTAAGCAGATTTGTGTCCACGGAATGAAGAGTTTGGGTTCTAACATGATATATGAACTGGAAGGCTATGTGAACTGCGTACCAATATGACTTCTTCTTCTGAGCAACAGTAAACATGGAAAGTACTACTATGGCCCAGTATAAGACAATTAAGATTGGCGTACTGGATGGAATGGTGTGTTTGTAGTCTACCATTAGTGCAGGCCATACAATATGGTAATATGGTTGAGGAGCACTGCTTTCTTGTGGTATGTAGGAGCTTGGCAAATCACAGATAGATGAGCTATATTTAATAAGAAGAAACTGTGTCTGCTGTGCACTACTAACTCCATGTACAGTAGTCAAACAATTCATGACTCAATATAGCATACCATGCTTCTGGTTGAACTTTTTAATAATAACAATAAAGTATTTAGCATTGGAAAGGGAATAGTCAATATGCACTGCCAGAAAGCTATCCACCTAAATTACTTGGGTGTTATCAGATGTAACTACTGAGTGCCTCAGTACTTGTTCTGTCCTCATTCTGCCTTCAAGCTAGTTTGTTGCAGAGGCCAGTACTTATCCACACCCCTCCACAGAATGAGGACAGAACAAGTACTGAGGCACTCACTTGACCTACAATCTACTATTTAAATCAAGTGAACCAAAAGCGGTCATAGGAAGAATGCTTTAAAGGTACCTAGGCAACTGGTACTGCAGCTAAAGGATAGCATTATATCATCCCTTTGCAGCCAGTCACAAATTCTACATCAAGAGGTGCCACTGCACACAAACGGCTAAAGCTCTACCTGGAGTGAGGACATTCCCACTATGGGTCAAAAAGGAAGGACTCCATACCAGACATCACATGGTCTGGATTCAGACTAGGGTGTAGAGCGAGACAATTTTTTGAGCATGAGCTTGGAGTCAATAAATTGATGGGCATGGTTGGCTAATCTCGTCTTGCACTGGAGCAGGCTATACAAGGCAATGAAGAGAATATCAGGTACTATGCAGCAAAGTAAACACATTTAGTAATGATACAGGCCATACATGGTAAGCAGGGAGTAGCAGGCAATGAGTAGCATAGGTAGACATCTGTAACAATGGAACTAATTAAAAAAATAGTACACAGAAGCATGGTAGCTTAACCTACCAATCTACTAGCGTAGGAAATGCACATCCAGCTCAAGGTTACATGGGCCTTTTGTCGGTGTGAGGCTAGCCATCTAGTCCATCAATGAGTGTCAATTGAAGATGACAAATACTAAGAGGATTCTAGCAATGGAGTCAGTATATGGACATGAGATAACCGAACCACATGGGGCCATGATTCCCCACCATAAACATCAGCTCCCCGCTGTAGAAAACACAGAGAAGCCACAGTAAAGCACCATGACTCACATGCAGAATTTTTACAACTAGTTCACAGCAACAGCTATAGCTGAGCTGACCTCCAGAGTATAATGAAGCAATGCATATAATGAAGCTCGTAAGCAGGCTTGAATCCCATTAAGAAGCATATAGATTGGAGGCGTGGCTTGGACCCGAAGAAGATGGCACCATAAACCTTTCTCTCTGCCCCAGCCTGACAGCTAATTGAACACAAACCACCAAGATGCTAGATTGAAATTCTAATTTACTTCTTGAAAATACCTCTCCCACCTCTGTCGCCACTGTGGAGCTGTTCTTTGGGGAAGCCACGCTCTTGTCACACTATTTGCAAATGTTGGAGCCATCCTACACCACTAGGCCGCAAAGGCCCGAGTACAGATTACGAGCTCTGCTGTGTCCTCCTTGATCAGATCATTAGGGACCTCTCCCCTACCAAGTACCGGGCAGCGATCAATGGACTTCTCCAATACAGATGGGACTTCACTGTTTAAAAGTGCAGCTGAATCTGCACTACCTGCTAGCTGCTCACAGAAGCTAATGGCAAGATGGAGATTTTGGAAACCAGGAATGCAGGATCACCCAGTCAGACTACCCCATTATCGCCTGGTCAGGCCCAAGTGGGAGAGGCTCCAGCGAACATCACCAAAATGCTTGAGGCATTACTGACCAGAGTGGACACCATTGGCACCTCCTTAGTGGGCAATGCTGCTGATGTCCACTGGCTAAAGGATCAACACAATGTCCAGGAGCAATGGACGGAGGAATTGGAAAGACAACATATTAATGTGATGCAAAAGCTCAGGGATCATGAGGCCAAATTGTCTCAACTATGGCACAGAGTGGAGGACCAGCAAAACGGAGCAGGAGAAATAATATACAGATCCTAGGGGTGCCAGAAGGAGCTGAAGGCCCAGATATGGAAGGATTCCTGAATGAATAGATTCCGAGGATGAAGCTGCAGAACCCATGGACGAGTTGGCTCCTTTGGATTGACTTCTGGCTTGCTAAAACTGGGACTCAAAACATTTGCAGAAGCACTTACCTTGTCTACTAATCCTACTAGGATGGATCCAATTTGTAAAACCAGGGATGCCATGATGGAATATAACAATTAACTGCATAATATTTGGTCCACCCTATTCCTTTATTGAGCCAAAACTCCTGCATACCACATAGTCTCTAGAAAAGGGAGAGCTGATCCATCTGTATCATGACCAGAGTTCTGACCTGCAAGGCTATACCTACATACTGCAAGCATTAAGCCCTTTAGGCTCCCCCTCTCATTCATTCCTTCCCATAGTGAATGCATCCCACCGTCCTCCCATGGGTAGCGCACAAGCATTTTGGTCTTAGCATTGGGGTCCCCCCCTCCCTCTTCTCTTTGCTGTGATAGCAGTGCATGGGGAGGACAAACTCTTTCCCAAGGCAGACAGACTGGCCACACAATTTAAATCCTGAGGAGCAGGTTCCCCTGTGTAATATAGGCCATGTACTGCAGCAGTCACAGCACACCCAAGGGTGGTGCCATACACTCTCTAGGAGCGCTGAGAAACACAGATTATAGTTGCCAGCCTAAGTAACCTTCAGGAATGATACTGTCTCCACTAACTGAGGTATCTACAATTGAAATGGGTGGTTGACAGAGGTTTCCTTCCTCCCTCCCCATCCCCCCTTTTTTCTTCCCTTGTAGGCAGTCCCTCCCTACTATTCTATGGCCGACCCTGCTACCCCCCATGACAGGGTGGGATACAGTCACTAGACATGCGTGGACTCTCCAGATCTGGCTTTACAACAAGACTTATGGAGTTGAGCTGGGACAGATAACTCATGTTAGGTGTGACCTCTCCCTTTTGTTTTTTGGTGTCTGAAGCAGTGTGGCTCAAAGGGCTTATTTGTCTCTTTTCACATGTACACCTCAGCACCAGCAACTGAGTTACTGTTATCTGTTTAGTGGTTAACATAGTTGCAGCATAAGACAGTTGTTAGAAAATTAGACATTGTTTAATATATAATATTACGATAAATAATCTTCATTTCTCTCACTTTGACCAGGTTTTCATACATGAAGGCAAGAATACCTGCTATCTTCAAACTTTCTCAGTACTTCCTCTCTGTGGTTTACCAGTTACGTGCGTCTTAATACAAACCAGTAACAGGTTACCCCTCCTCTTTTCTACTGCCTTTCCTGTTGCTGCCTGTAGGGTGAGTACACTGTTTCTTACTTAAGTGTCTGGTGGTGAACATCAGTGGCAACAATACCCGCTGCGCCGAGGAGATGAATGTGCGTCTCCTGGAATGTTAGGGGGCTGAACCATCCGGCAAAACACACTAAGGTACTGCAATTTCTGAACTCCATGGGGGAAGATGTGGCCTTGCATCAGGAGACACACCTGATCAGCTATATGATGCAGTGGCTAAAGGAGCTCTGAGTGGGGACAGTGCTGGCCAGCTGTGCTCCCTCAAAATCCAGGGGTGTAGCCATCCTCCTCCACAGAACGGGCCCCTGGGCAGATGAAGTTCAATGCCTAGACTCCCAAGGGAGATGGCTAGCAGTTAGACTCTCCTACCTAGGTGGCAAAGTCATAGTGGGCAACGTGTACGGTCATAATACAGACTCAGGAGAGATTTACTCTGAACTGAGCCAAGCATTTACAGAACTGACAGAGGATGAGTCAGAGGCCCCAATACTGTTGGGAGGTGATCACAGCTTAGTACTATTTATTTTAATTATTTATTTATTTGTTTAGTTTTTGTTGACTGGGTAAGTGCACTAGAAAAATCCTGCCTATTTTAAGGCACAACCCGGGGGGAATGGAATACAGATGAATGCCAACTGACCTTGAACCAGATGAAACCGTTGGTGGTATTTTTAGTGAATGAGGGAAATTTGGCCAGGACACCAGGGAAATTCCTCTACTCTTTTTGATAACTGCCATGGGATCTTTAACATCAACCTGAACTACCACCAATCCAGGCAGATGGGACCTTGGTTTAATGTCTCATCCGAAAGACGGCACCTCAGAAGTGCAGCACCCCTCTCATGCTGCACTACAGTGTCAGTACTGGGATATTAACCCAAGTGCCAGATGAGGGAAATGAACCCACAGCCCTCTGATCTCCTGGCCTCAGAGACGAGTGTGCTACCTTCTGAGCCACTGACACTGCCACTGACACTGCAAATCTAGATGTGTTCATAGACAAATCCCTCCCTACACCACAATCCCACCCTAAAGTACTAGCAACCCTAAATACCCTGATGTTGGAATGGGCCCTAGGGGATCCCTGGAGGAACAATCATCCACAAGAGTGAGACTACACCTTTTCCTCTAATGTCCATGGAACCCACAGTAGGCTGGATTTTTGGCTGGCTAACCATGTAGCTATGCCAGGGGTGGGAGACACGACCATTGGCAACATAGTTATATCGGACCATGCCCCAGTAATAATCATATTTTCCCCACCGGGTCAAAGCCCTCCCTCCACGAGATGGAGATCTATCACTTTACTGTTGCAGGATGCAGCTTTTCAAGACTACATAAAGGAGGAGTCTCACTCTTACTTTTCTATTAACACCCCTGGGGAGACTCGAGCGACTACAGTTAGGGAAGCTTTCAAGGCTGTTATAAGAGGGAGAATCATTTCCTTCTTAGCAGCCAAAAATAAGGAGCAAGTGAAACAAATACGAGAGGTACAGGATGAGCTTACAAGCCTGGAGAAGCAGTTTAAAGTCTCTCCCAAGAACCCGCTTAACTCTCCTCTTCTGGCTAACATCACAGGTTTAAAATATAAGATCAATGTGCTGTTGAACAGAAAGGCAGAGTGGCAATTGATTCGAGCTAAACATAGGTCATGGGAGGGAGGAGATAAGGAAGGGAAAATACTAGCTTACTGTCTATGGAAGCAACAGGCTTCTTCCAGAATACTTGCCGTTAAGAACAGGCAGAGAAAAATAATAATGACACCCAAGGCCATTAACAAGGAGATGCAAAGCTTCTATCAGGAGCTCTATCAATCCCAGAACACACTATCAGATGCCGAGCTATCCCAGTGACTGGATGTTCTCACACCAGTCCCTCAACTCTCTGTGGAGCAATATCGTGATCTGGATGCCCCAATCACCTATGATGAACTACGCACTGCCCTATCCCAGATGGCAAAAGGCAAAGCTCCTGGGCTGGATGGGATGTCAGTAGAGCATTACCAATTATTACAAGAAAAAATCACCACCCCCTTTTGCGAGCTTTGCAGGAAGCTCAAAAGGATATAATGCTGCCTCCTACCATGCGCTAAGCCTTAATAACCTTAATCCCTAAAAAATCCTCAGACATTTTACTTTGTGCAACCTTCCAGCCCATCTCACTTCTACCCGTAGACACCAAGACACTGGCTAAAGTCCTGGCAAATATATATATAGTCCTTAGTCCTGCCTAACCTGATTCACCTCTCACAATCTAGATTCTCAAAGGGGAAATCAAGTGCAGACAATTTATGATTAGTCCTGGACCTTAAATGGCTGGCGCTGCATTCTAAAACCCCAATGGCCACCTTGGTGATTGATTTTGCCAAGGCGTTTGACACCCTGGAATGGGCGTATCTCCACAAAGTCATTAGACTGAATGGTTTTGGGCCATATTTCTGCTCTTGGGCATCCACTCTGTACCATCTACCAAAAGCCAGAATTGTCACCAACAGGGATACCTCCCTTCCTTTCTTACTATAAAGAGGTACCAGACAGGGCTGTTCCCTTTCTCCTCTTCTCTTCCTTATAGACCTGGACCCATTGACTAGGAAATGTATAAATACCCCTAGCATCAATGGCATCCCAGTGAAGGAGTCATCCTATTTAGTCAAAGCATATGCGGATGACATGCTTCTTACACTCTCCAATCCCTAGTCCTCCATCCCCACAATCCTGATCATTCTGCAAGAATTTGTTTCTCTCTCAGAGCTAACAATGAATCAAAAGAAAACTACTCTCTCTCTCCCTTGAATGGGAAATGCAGCAGGCACTGTCTTGCTGGTACTGACATTACCAGGGCCCAGCAAGGATTCCCCTACCTAGACATAACTATTTCTATATCCTGGAAAGATCTAGAATCCACTAATTTTCCCCCTCTTCTGGCTTCCTTAGCAGCTGAAGTCCAGTGATGAAGAAAACTACGTTTAACTCTGAAGGGCAAGATAGAAGCTATTAGAATGTTCACTTCTCCAGAATCTCCTACTTACTAAATAACATTCCAATCCCACTTTCTCAAAAATGATTCAAGACCCTAGACAAACTAATTTCACCATTTCTGTGGGATGGTAAAGCCCCGAGATGGGGACTGACAAAATTGCGGGCCCACTGGACCAGGGGTGGACTTGGGCTTCCCTGGTTCATGGGCTACCACCTTGCTTACAGAATGGCCCAGGCTACGGATTGGTTCATCCCCCATTCTATCCCCCTCCCCAATGGGTAATTCTAGAAGCTGCTCTATGAATGGATAACCCCCCTTTTTCCCTACTGTACAGCAAAAAGCCAGCAGGAAACCAGCTCACACCTACTATGACAGAAACGTGTAGATCATGGTGCAGAGTGATGGCAATCACTGGGGTCCCAAGTTCAGAATACCTTCCTCCCCTCTGCTATGCTCCGATTTGGAATAACCAACTTGTTATGGTAGATTGCAAACCGCTCAAATGGACATCATGGGCCTCCAAAGGTATTTGGGTTGTAGAAGATCTCCTTCCAAATACCTGAACACTAATGTCCTTTGAACATATTTTAGATATGTATGGGCTGCTCTCATCAGACTTTTGGACATACCTTCAGTTAAGGAGTGCTCTAACTCCCCTCCTTTAAACCCCACCAACCCAGACTATATGGAGTTGCCTGAGTGTTCTCCACCAACATAGGAAGGGCCAGAGTCTTATAGGCATCCTTTATAAAGTCCTCAGAGACAAACAGTCTGATACCACCCTAACTAGCAGAGCCACCTGGGAGTGGGATCTCCCTCACCCCATATCCCCACAGCAATTGTCAGAGTGTCTCAGAGCAGTCCATACAGCTTATGAGGACTCCAAGAGCCAGTTAATACAACTTAAAAGCCTCCTTAGATGGTACAGGACCCCCACAGTTCTTCACAGCCTTAAGATTATACCACAAGACCAATGTTGGGGATGTCACTCTTCCCCTGCCCACTTATTTCACATTTTGTGGACTTGTCCGACCCTACAGAATTTTTGGACTCAGGTCTTAGATGACTGCTCCAAGGTAGTAGGCAAATCACTCTCTCTCTCTCTCTCTCTTCAACACTACTCCCTCCTGTTGGGAGACACCTTGGCATTAAACCCACTCACCTCCCCCAGCAAGGCTTGGGTCCTGGTGACTGTCATGGAGATGAAAAGGGCCATTCTGTTGAGGTGGAGACAGCCCGCACCCCCTGTACTCTCACAGTGGTGAGCCACTATGGCTTGACTGTCTGCCTATGAGAGGCTTACTGTGGTGGCTAAGGGTAAACTCAATAGATACTATAAAAAATGGGAGGCATACCTGCATTCCCACATCTGCTCGGTTGCACTTCCACTATTGCAAAATCCCCTACTATCCTGACCCATGACACAGTTACCCAAAATGACAACATTCTAGGCTAATGACCGGTCCTGCCACCTCCTGCTATATACTATGCTCTCCTCTTCTCTTCTGCTACTGCCTTCTGATACTATGAAGATCTATACACTAGACTATTTGGTATATGAAACCTGTGTAAACCTGACAGTAGCTTAATATGTAACTGTACTAGTAGAAATGTGTTGATCTGACCAGCAGAGTAATATCCTAGTAATTTCAACTGGATGTATGAAGATTAGGAAGGTTAGCTTGAACATAATCTGAGCTTTTTCTTAGAATGTATAGGACTATTACTTGTATCAGACTATAGTATTCCTGTATAAAGGTTAACTTTCTATACTTAGCAAGGCTTATGAAATGACTTGTCTCTGTATGTTATTGTACGGAATTACTGTTCTGCCTGTTGTATGTGTGCCATTTGTATGACTTGTTGGTAACTGAAAAATTCAATAAAATCTTAAATGATAAAAAAAAAGAAGCATATAGATTCAGGTTTGAGCACCACCAAGTACCAATAAGCTTGTATTGAGCAGGTGTAAATTCCCCCAAAAGGGCTGCATGGAAACAGATGCATCAGCCAAAACTGCAGTCTTGAATTAAGAAGGAGCCAGGAGCAAGTTTGATAATACACTGAATGAGGCAGAAAGAGGATAAGAGTTAAAAAGTAAAATACACATTGAAGATACAAATCAAGGAGTACCTTGCATGAAAGTTCAGGAAAAATATATACAGCATGTAAAATATTAGCAAAGTGGAGATACTTAACACCAGGTATATACAGTACAATATATCCCAGTTATTTGCAACAGTTTGAACAATATGTACAGCTCAGGTAGGGTAAAATATGGGAGAGAAGCTAGGAAATTAGTGGGGCAGTGATTAGTGGGGAGCATCAGGAGATAGAGACTTTAGGAATGCAAGAAGAGTTGTAAGAGAAGAGAGCAGTGAGGAGAGGCATGGGCCTAAAGGGAAGGGAAAGTCTGGGAGGGGAGTGGGGGAGACACCTTTGGAAACGATGAAGCTAGGAAGGGATTGGATAGAATGGAGTTCTATTAGCTCTCAGACCCTATCTGACAAGAGGGGAAAAGCAGCTATGCCAAACCTTCTAGGTATAATCCTAAAAGCATGGTCATGAGTGATCAGGGGGACAGTTAGCACTTTGGCAAGCAATTGCAGGTTTCCTTCAATAGGTGATGAAGTAGCATTTTTGGTGGTTGCCATGTTAATCATTTGTGATCACGTCAGGGATTTTTAGATAGAGTTCTAAATATAGAGGAGAGAGTAGCTTAAGGAGGAGGTACCATACTGAGTTCTGACCCAGGAGCATCTAATGTAATATAAGAATACCTTCTGAGGGAATAGACCCCTGAGGAACGAACTAGAAGTCTGGATACATAATGAGAGAACTTTCCTGTTGTGGCTCTGTATGTCCATATGGGTGCATTTTTCAACCTCCTTGTTTTTTAGTGAAAGCCAGCAAAGTTAGTTATAGAGGGAGCAGTGGTGTGTTTTAAATGGCATGTTAGTGATAAATCTAAGCGCCTCATGATACAAGGAGTCCAATTTAGATAGGGAAGTGACAGGGCAGTGACTATAAAGAGGATCTGCATAATCCAGGAGAGGAAGGAAAGTTGTTTGGACTTGTATTATTTTAGCCTCAAAAGTAAGTAAATGCTTGATACGATAGAATACACCTAGTCATTGTTTGAGCTTTTCGGCTAGTTCATCAATGTGGAAGGTGAAGGAGAGCCTAATATTGATCTAGAAAACAAGGTATTTAAATGTCTCTACTGTCTCTAATGGTTCCCCAAGGATGGTTATGATTTGAGGCCTGATGCCTATAGAGTGAGAGGCAGCTGAGCTAGCCTGCGGGGAAAGGTGTATAACTTTGGCTTTTTCATGTTTAGGAGCAATTTCAGGTATAGTAGATTGTGCTGCAGCAGAGAGAACTCTTGTTGTAGGTCAGATCATGCCAGATCCACAGAAGGCTTTGTGGAATACAGAACAGTATCATCTGCAAAGAGATGTGTGTTTGCTGAGGCAATATTAAGGTCATTGATATAGATCGTGAATAGCAGGGGCCCAAGAATGGACCCCTGAGGAACTCCTCTCAAAAGTGTTTTTAGAAAGAAAGTTCACATTGTGCTTTAATCTGTTGCTGTCTACCAATTAGGTAGGAGGTAAACCACTTGTGGGAGGTATTGCTGAATCCAATGTTCTGCAGCAAATGTTGGAGGAGTTCATGGTCAACCATATTGAATGCTTTACTTAAAGCAAAGAATAAAGCACAGATATGATTCTTGGCATCCAGTGTTTGTCAATCATTGGAGACCTTGGCTAGTACACTTATAGTACTATGTTTAAGTCTGAAACCTGATTGCAGGGGGATTAAGCATATTATATGACTCTAGATAATCTCTGATTTGGGAGTTAACTATTTTTACAGTAGTTTTGAGTAGGTTTGCAAAATGGAAATGGGCCTGTAACTGTTCAGGTCACTTTGATCACCAGATTTGAAAAGTGGACAATGTGAGCTATTTTCCACTTGTGGGGGGGGAAGACACTTTCACTTGAAAAGGTGTGAGATAGAGGCAGATAGTACATGGTGTCCAAAATTCTGGAAATATTGGTCAAGTTGATCTGCTCTGATACTTTTGTTTATGTCAAGAGCTAACAGCAGGTCATCCACTTGTTTAAAGGTGACAGGACTGAAACTGAAGGAACTTGCGTGGGACTGTGTTCCTATGGGGAGAGGTTGTATGGAATTCGAGTTAAGGAGGGTACAGCATAGTGGGCTTGCTGGGTAGTAATCAAAGGCAAAACCTGCTGTAGCAAAATGGATGTTTAAAAGGTTTAAGATATCCTTTTGCAGGTGGTTGTAGTACTGTATCTCCAGTGCCGGTCTTACCAGGGAGGGTTGGGGTGGGTTGTGACCTTATACTTCTCTCTGGGTTTTCCAAAATTTATTTACAGTCTAGTAGAGGATTTCAATACTTTTTGGTAATAATTTGCTTTTGCAGCTCTTATTAGTTTTGTGCAATGATTCCTAGAATCTCTGAAGTTCACCCAATCTGATGGCAATCTAGTTTGTTGAGCCTTTTTCCACAGCACATTTCTTTTGTGTAGGGCTGACTTGAGCAAAACATCGAACCATGGGCATGACTTTTTCCTTGTTCTAGTATTAACAAGTGGGACATGCGTATTATTAACTTGATGTAACAGAGTTTTAAACATAGAGTATGATAGGTCTACAGAGGAAGAAAGATAGAAGTGTTACCACCTGAAATAGCTTAGGTCTGACAGGAAGTTAGCACAGTTGAAATTATGTTGGCTGTTTTTTATAGATACAGATGGAGGAGGAGATGGGTTTAGGCAAATTCATAACAATAAAAAATATCTAACTGTGGCACTGCATAATCTATGAGGCAATTCATTGGATATATAAAAAAAACATAATATATACATAATATATATATATAGATGTATTTTAAGTGACCGTGTATTATAAATGCTGCCCCGTGCTACTTGTGGGCTGGAGGGAGAGCATGCAGTCATGCAGATTAGGACATGTGACTAATTTGTGACCATTTGTGGCAAACTGAGCTGCCATGGCTAGGCCCTCCCCCTTGGGTCTGGGTTCTGTCAATAGTCACTGATAGGTGATGGCTATATGGAGCCTTTAATAACAGATCTTTTCCATATGTGCACAGCAACCTCCTTTCATTTCAGCTGTCTCCTTTAGCATAATGCCCAGCAAGAGGCAACTTCCAGTTAGTTGATAGTGGTGAAGGCACGGAAGGAGCAGCTATATGCAAAGATGGAAACACCATGGTTGCAGGCTTGCCTGAGTGGACTCCAGTGACATTGGGAGCTCTGGCCTCCAAGAGGAAGAAATTGTCAGAAGAGGACTGAAATCTGTCACACACCTGTGCATTGAAATGCTTTATAAAATCGGTAGGAAAAATCATGTATTTTAATTGGTTGGTAGCCATGTGTTAGAAGTATGTAATGCATAGTTAGCAACAAGCTCAGATAACCACATCTGCATTTAAATACCTCAAGATAGACATGGAGAGGGCTGAGCACATCTAGAGGAGGGTGACAAAGATGGTTAAAGGAATCAGTCACTTAATATACAAGGAGAGACTGAGGGTCCTAAACATGTACTCCAAGGAACATAGGAGAGATGGGGGACATGATTGAGACATTCACATACTTCAGTGGTATTAAATTGGCAACAGGAAGCATATTCCAACTAAAGGGGCAATCGAAGACAAGGGGCGATGATTTGCAAATTGTTGGGGGAAGTTCAGAGGAAACATAAGGAAGCACTTTTTCACAGAAAGGGTAGTGAATGAATGAAATAGGCTTCCCAAAGAGGTGGTCAGAGAGAGGACAATGGGAGGGTTCAAGGGGATGTAGAATATGCACAGGGTCCTTTTGGCAAGGATGGGGTTAATGTTAAGTCCTAGCAGTGGTCTAGGCAACCTGAACAAACTGAGTGGGCCTGGCGGCCCTTTTCTGCTGTCACTTTTCTATGTATTAAGAAGCCAAATGGAATGTTCATTCTGAAATTGCTGCCATTTTTTACATCGCTAACCATGAATACAGGATTTTCCCTAAAACAGACTGGCATCTTTGTCTGGCAGAAGACAATGGCCTAACCATCACTTTCTTTTTTTTTTCTTTTCATCTTTTTTATCTTTTTTTTAAGCATGTTCTCCCATCTCTCTTATCATCACTCACTCCTCACCGATCAACCACATGCTCACTCTCTTGCCACACCTCCATACAGTAATCCTCAACTGGCCACTGTCTCACTTGCTCATTTTGTTTCTGTTTTTTTTTATTACCTACAACTCTGTCATAGCATAACTTTTAGTTTGCTAGTTTGCATCTCCCTCACTGTAACACAACTTGCAGGTTACCATACAAAGCACATCTCCACAGGTGCATAACAGCTTTTCCATTCAATTCGCTGGACCACCTACCCACACCTCTCAATGCATGTTGCCAAAAGGGAAGCATACGAATGAGACACAAAGGATTTTTAAACTTTTACTGCTTGTTGTCTGTCCAAGCCCCTGCAAGCTCATCAAGCACTTTCTGCTGCTCATAGCCGTTACTGCAATCTCATCTCACCTCTCACTCATGGGTGAAGTAAATTAAATATATCATAAAATCCAAATATAATAACTAGTGATATTCAAACTGAACTCCCACTAATTGCAGTAGTCTAACTGTGAGTGGTGCATGTGTCGGGGGTGATGGGAAGCCATGACAGCTATAAAACAAGTTGTTATAAAAGCACAACTATGGTGGTCACAGTAGGACATAAAACTAAATGGCAAAAAAAAACCAAATGCAGGCAGAGGAACTATTTAACATTACTAATGCTGCAATTAGTTTATTTTTCTATCATTTTAACCTACAATTATGAATCTTTCATTCATATATATATATATATATATTAAAAAGAGTTCCATTTTACAATTGCAATAAGACAATCAAGGGTGTGTTTTACACAGTTCTAATGCATGCCCAAGGGGCTGGATGCACTCAGTCTGCTGCCTTGTGCCTCATTACCCCCCCCCAGCAATGCATTAGAACTAACGCACACCCTGTTGTGTCTTACCACTTACTTAAAGCACGCCCTGTTGTATGTTTTTTGCTAGCCTTTTCAATTCATAACTAACTTGTTAAGATTCACAATAAGGCAAAGTACATTGTCTCTATGCACAGAGAACCATGCATATCCTCCAGTCCTCTGTGCTACAGAAACAATCTCTTTTTCCTTTTGTTTTGTGGCTTGCATCTCCCACTACAGTCAGTGTGCTATATAGCCAAGCTACTTCCATCTTCCCTCACAACCATCCTGTCCACAGCTAGAGCATGTGCTGGTATCATGATCCTGCATTAATGACTTCACAGTCATGTTATGGCAACAGGTTCTGATGTCACAAATACAGGCTTAAGGTTGTTACATACTACTGAATAATAAATATTTTCTTTTAGGCTTTAAGATCTTGTTTAGAGACTGCACACGTTAAACATATTTAATGTTTTTTTTTTAACAGTTCTATGGATAATACATATATGACAAATGGTTTGGGTTAAATACCATTTTACATTTGCCTTAGTGTCAAAAGCTTTCTAAAAATATGCTAAATTTTGAAATAAATGTTTAGTCTGACAGGCACCCAATACAGGACTACTGCATATCATACACTAATTGGAATAAAAGATTTGAAACTAGCAGCATTCATTGAAAAGAACAATTAGGGGAAACCACCTGTGAAAGAAATGTCTGTTAGTCTCCTAATTAATAAAAGAATAACCAGACTAATGACAGCTTTGAACATGTCTCATACAGCATGACTATGTATCGGTGGATATGTACATATCATGGAAGGCCAGTTATATACAAATACAATTATAATAACTAGGCATTAAACATAAAGTTGTGGGAAGCTTTGCAATGTATTATGATTGAAAGGCGAACATTTTCCAGACTTTTGGGAATGTGCATTATTTGACAGGAAAACTCTGGAATCAATTCAACTCATAAAATAGCAAAATCATTATACTATTTATTTTACTTTTGGTGTCTCATCAGACTGATGGAACTGTACTAAATAATCAGACTGTTCCTTTTCCCTGTGTGTGAGGCACTTTCATAGTGGCTTGTGCATAGGTGCCCTCAAAATAGCATATTTGGGATAAGGTTATTACATTTTTAAAATACTATTGCCTAACCTCAGTGATACAGTACATTAATGTAGGTGTGGTCAGCTACTCTGAAGTTTAAAAGAGTGGTCTCACTTTCCATTTCTCACACATTACCAGTGTGCATGAGACCATGCTTGCAATTATAACAGTGGCTTCCATAGCCATATTAACATACAGCAGATTCATGTCATTAATCACAGTAATCACAAGCAACAATCTATGAGTGTAAATGGCTAACATTTGGTCATGTTAATAATAAGGCAGATTGTACTATGTTAGCTTGGTAGTTTCCAATTTCTGATTAGCATTTAAGATAGCCCTGAGCAGTCTGCTGTTGCATCAAGAGGTAGGCAGGCATGTGGGTAACATGAAAACCCAACTTTTCATCACTGAATCATTTAGTTTGTGCAATATATATGAATAAATAATTTGACACACTGAGTTACAAGTGAATAAGTTCACCAAAGGACTTTGGAGGCAAAATAAAGCACAAGAGCTAGGCACAAGAGGAATTTGTATAGTCAACAAAAAAAACACATAAATTATTTCTCGGTATTAATTTTGTCAGTCATTTTTTAATATAAAGCATGGTTGGACCTCCCTCTTAATTAAGCATGTGCAGATTGATAATTCACTGTTGCAGTGTTATCACTATTTTTTCAATCTTCCATTTTTCCCCATCTTATTTCAATTCCCTAACTGTCCCTGGCAACCACCCACTCCCATCACTCATACCTGTGGTCTTCCTTCTATTTCCATGGGTTACCCCCCTTCACATTTATCCATGATGATCAAGTCACCTCCACTGAATCACCATTGAGTGGTGGGAACAAGCAGCTGGCAAAATGCTCTAGGCATCCTTCTGTAGATCTGTTATTCCCCCCTTTGCTCCCTCACGATGGGACAACTCTGGATGGCAGTGTCACAATAGTGAATTTCAGTGAATGCTTTGTATGACTTACAGGGTCATTAATGACATAAAAATATTTCAGTACATCATGCTTCAGCTGGTATATTCTTTGGGTTTAACCTGGCAAACAAATGCTAATACTCAGGCTTGCAGTGAAGTGAAATCCCCTTTTTCTTTTGAGACAATGTGGGAGATATTGCAGCTGCAGCTAAGTAGAGCACATGGGTAACAATACAAACTGGATGTTACTGCATAATAGACATTTATCAAATAATATACTCTTACCAGTTTGTTAGCAGCACAGTAGAGCAGAAATATAAAGACACCTTGGAAACTGTTCAGTATTGTGAAAAGATATGCCATCACCAGTGTCTCACTTTGAAAATGGAAGATACCAAATATCCACGTGCAACCCATGACCAGGAACTGAGCGATAGCCTTAAAGAGAAGGGTCCTACACACAAAATAATAAGAATAGTTAATTTATCTATAAATAGGCAACCAGCACCATAGAACTATCACAGAATACAGACTTCTGCTATCTTATAAAAACCTAGTATAATTCAGACCTGTTTCGATCATATCAAACATAACATAGTTTGACTGTTACTGAGACACTGTTTGACCCTGATGACAGCTATCATGTCCGAGGCCTTTAACCAAAGCCCTGACTTCTCTGCAACAATTTGAGTCTAAATTCTGCAGCAAATCTCCTTGTTGTCATAGAACATCTGTCTTATTAGTTTCCTATTTTTGTGGAAATTCTGCAGTGGCAGTACGGGGCTTTGGCAGCAGATAGGGATCCCTAGTACCCAGGTAGGGGAAAAAAGTTTGGGGGGGTGTGGGACCCATGAACCAGGACAAGTTGTCAGTTAACTTACATAGAAACACAGAAACATAGAAGTTGATGGCAGATAAGGACTACAAGGCCCATCCAATCTCCTCATTTCTTTTTCTACCTTATGAATGTGACATTGGCCTTTGCTCTGTCAATGGCCTATCTATTCATTCTTATCTGTATTACTTCCTTATGCCTATCTCATGCCTGTTTGAAGCCTTGTACTGTATTCATATCCGCCACTTCTTGAGGTAGGCTGTTCCATACATCCACCACCCTTTCTGTGAAAAAGAACTTCCTCACATTACCCTTTAATCGGTCTCCCTCTAATCTCATGCTGTTTCCTCTTGTCCTGCTGTTTTTCTTTTATTGAAACATGTTAGACTCTTTCACCTTATTAATGCCCTTAAGGTGTTTAAATGTTTCGATCATATCGCATCTCTCCCTCCTTTGCTCTAGGGTATACATATTGAGCTCCATTAATCTGTCCTCATATGTTTTCTGATACAGTCCCTGCACCATTTTGGTTGCTCTTCTCTGGACTGCTTCAATTTGGTTAATGTACTTGTGAAGGTGTTGCCTCCAGCACTGCACATAGTACTCCATATGAGGCCTAACCAGTGTTTTGTAAAGAGGGATTCTTACCTCCCTCTTCCAAATTGTGATGCCCCTACTAATATACCCCAACATCCCCATAGCCTTACCTACTGTTTTAGTGGTCTGCTTTGATGATTTCAGGTCATCAGTGATGATGATGCCCAAGTCTCTTTCTTCCCTTGTGACTGCCAGCAACTCCCCTCCCAGCCAATAGGTGGCTTCAGAGTTTCTCTTCCCTATGTGCATGATCTTGCACTTCTTTGCATTAAACCCCAGTTGCTACTCTTCCGACCATTTTGCTAGTTTATCCAGATCTCTTCTCATTCTGCCCTCCCCATCCGGATCATCTACTCTGTTACAGGTCTTTGTGTCATCTGCAAACAGACAGACCTTACCCTCCAGTCTTATGACTGGAGAACTTCGGAGTTCTTACACAAACTAAAAAAAATGAATCCATTGATCATTGCACATCACCACCCCTCACCCCACCCACCCTGAGAGATCCCAAATCACCATAATTGAAGTGGTAATATTTTATCAGCTCCTATACTGCACAGGAATTGTATTCTCATTCTTCTCATTTCACTGATAAGACAGAAATGCAAGTTTCTTGCTCTAGTAGTGCTTTGTACAGCTGTGCACAGAAGACGTTTGGAGCAAGAAACAGGAATTTGGGCCTGGTGGTGAAACAAGAAAGATAAGGATTGCTGCACAGCATGTGATGTGATAAAAATATTATTAATTCAAAAAAGGTGATTCCAGACAGCTTTAAGGGTGGGGTAGGAAGGGTGATGGGGTTGATCTGGGTGGGGTTGGGATTTACCTGTTTTAGTTTTTGAGGTAAAACACTAAGCAAGGCATCCCACAAGATTGGAAACATGCATAGGTTGTTCCCATCCATAAAAATGGATCAAGATCTCAATATGAAAACTACAGACCAATTAGTTTAAGATCAGCAGTTTGTAAAATATTAGAAAGTTTAGTCAATGACTTAATCACTCCAATTATAGATATGCAGGATCCCAACCAACATGGTTTCAAGCAAGGCAGAGGTTGCCTAACAAACCTCATGTGTTTCTACAAAACAGTTACAGTAGCTCAGAACTTGACAAAAGGATCCCATATGAAGTCATCTTTATAGACTTCAGCAAAGCTTTTGACATTATGCCTCACTGGGCCTTAAAAATCAAATGACTAGATCTTAAAATAGACATTCAAATTATTAACTGCATTTTCAGTTGATTGGGTAATGGAACACAGTGTGTATTGATTAATGGTGTTCTTTCTAATATAGGTCCTGTGGGAGTGCCACAGGGCTTTGTATTGGGTCCCTCTCTATTTCAAATTTTCATCTCTGATATGACTCAAAAATGCTTCTCTACTTCAGTCAAATACACAGATGATGTCAAGCTCGGTGGGCCATGTGGCACCCCAAGCCAGACTGAAATCATACAACAAGATCTACTCAAAATATCTGATTGGGTAACCAAATGGGGGTATGAAAGTCAATAAAAATAAATGTAAGGTTATGCATTTAGGGCCTAGAAATCCAAGCACACCCTACACACTTGGTGATACTACTCTACTAACCACTAAGGATGAGAAAGATATAGGTATTATTATTACAAATTACATGGAAAACTCAAAACAAGTTAATAAGGTTATCTGTACAGCCAACAAAGTGATTTGGTCTGTTAAACATAACATAATGTCACGGGATCCTAACATTCTGATGCCCCTATAGTGGGCTTATTTCCGACTTCATCTAGAATATGCATCCCAGTTTTGGTGCCCATATAAGAAAACAATTTGTACTCGACTAGAGAAAGTACAAAGGAAATTCCCCAAACATCTAAAAGGCCTTTACAATACATCATATGATGATAGACTCAGTATCCTGAATTTAATAACACTAGAGACTCGACCACTTGGGGGGACTTACTTTTCTTATTTGACATGATAAATGATCCATACCTAATGCCTGAACTCTGACTTGTGTTTAAGGATGACATGTATAACACTACAGGACACGCACTGCAGTTAGAGGGAAAGCATTTTCATTATAACAACAGAAAATTCTTCTTTACCCTTCGGGTCATAAAACCTTGGAATAAACTGCCCATTGAAATGATCATTAGTAAAACCAAAAAGGAATTTAAAAATGCCTGGACGTGTTTTTGCTTACAAACAAAACCTAAATTACTATTAAACTGTGTGATAGCATAGGAGCACTCATGAACTATAGCTTTCTTGCTCCTTACACTTCATAGTATGAACCATGGTATGTTTTATTTCCCTGGTGACCAATCCTGGAGACTCAGGGTGCTTTACATTAAAACAAGCCAGGTAAATAACACAATAAACATCATAAAACACTAAATTAAATGCAGCAATAAGATAAACGTAAACTACACAGCGTATCTCATTAGGGCAGATTTTAACAACCAAGTCAGATGTCCTAGTCTGGGAAGGCCAGATAAAATAAATGGGCCTTGAGACTGCCCTTAAAAGTCTTGTGCAATGAGACCTCCCTGACAAATGGTGGCAACATGTTCCACAAGAATAGACCAGAGACACTAAATGCCATGTCACTGGCAGTTTTAAGTCTAATTCTGGGAACCTCAAGGAGACTCCTGGACAAGGAATGAAGGGAAACTAGCAGGCAAACTAATTGGCAGAGGCTGTTACATATGCTTTTCTGGTATTTTTACTTAAATCTGTGGAATTCTGAAAACCATTCTGTATAAATGTAATATAAACTGTGGAATAATTCCCCACAGTCTTACATGAGGCATGGAATAATTATCTTCATAGAAACATAGAATTTGATGGCAGTTAAGGACTGCTTGGCCTACCTAGTCTGCCCATTTCCTTACCTAATGGATAAGCTGCAGATTCTAGTTAATCAAAAGCTTACTTCCTCCTACCCCCACTAGAATTGCCGTATGCCTGTCCCATGCATTCTTGAATTCTCCCACTGTTCCTGACTCCACAACCTCCTCAGGAAGGCTGTTCCATGCATCCACAACCCTCTCTGTGAAAAAATACTTTCTAACATTACCGCTGAGCTATCTGCCCTCTAGCTTCAAACTGTGCCCCATTGTTCTTGCACATCTCTTCTTCTGAAAGATGCTACCCTCTTGTACCTTGTTAATTCCTTTGAGATACTTGAAAGTTTCTATCATGCCCCTTCCCCTTTCCTCAAGGGCATATATGCTAAGCTGCTTTAGTCTCTCTTCATGTCTTCTGGTGCAGACCCTGCACCATTTTGGTTGCCCTCCTCAGAACAGCCTCCACTCTGTCTATGTTTTTGCAGAGATGGGGTCTCCAGAATTGCATGCAGTACTCCAGATGGGGTCTCATCAACTGCCTGTACAGAGGGATAAGAATTTACTGTTTTCGACTGCTGATGCCTCTCCCTATGCAACCCAGTATCCCCCCAGCCCTCCTTACTGCCTTCTCACATTGCTTGCCCACCTTTCGGTCATGTGATAAAATTACTCCTCAGTCTCTTTTGATTTTTGTTGTTGTTATTAACTCACCCCACATTGTGTACTCTTCCCCTGGGTTTTTATTTCCCAGATACATTACCTTGCACTTCTTTGCATTAAATCTGAGCTGCCACATATTTGACCATTCTTCCAACCTTGCCAAGTCCCTTTTCATCTTTTCCACCCCACCTTGTGTATCAATCCTGTTGCAGATCTTTGTGTCATCTGCAAAGAGACATGCCTTTCTTTCCAAGTGCTCTCCAATGTCACTTATTAAGACATTAAAGAGGGCCGGTCCCAGTACTGAACCCTCCGGTACCCCGCTAGTTACCCTCTTTTCTTCACTGTGGACTCTGTTTACTATTACCCTTTGTGTTCTGTTGTCCAGCCAGTTTTTTATCCAGGCTACCCCCTTGGGACCCACTCCAATGCTGGCTAACTTGTATATTAATCTTTTGTGTGAGACTGTGTCAAATGCCTTGCTAAAATCTAGGTAGGCCATATTCACAGCCCTTCCCTGATCTACTACTCTGGTCACCCAGTCAAAGAAATCTATTAGGTTCATCTGACATGACCTTCCTTGGGTCCTGTACCCCACTGGCCTCTAAGTACTCAACAATTCTTTCCTTTAGAAGAGATTCCATCATTTTCCCTACCACTGAGGTCTATCTAACTGGTCAGCAGTTTCCTGCCTCTGCTCTGCTCCCACTTTTGTGAAGTGGAATCACATTTGCCCTCCTCCAGTCCTCAGGTACCACCCCCATCCTCCCATGATTTGTTAAACAGAGTAGTCAGTGGTGTTACTAGTTCTACCCTTAGTTCTTTTAGAATCCTTGGGTGAATCCCATCAGGCCCCATTGCTTTGTCCACCCTCAGTTTCAGGAGTTCTTTCAAAACCCTTTCTTCTGTGAATGGACTGGTATCGACCCCCATTCAGAGTTTCTCTCTTGTTTGGTTTAGGTACCTCCCCCTCCTCTTCCGTTATGAATACTGAGCAGAAATATTCATTCAGTATCCCTGCTTTTTCACTGTCACCTTCTGCCCACATTCCCTCGCCTTTATTAAGTCTCTGTATCCTTCCCTTGGTCTTTCTTCACTCACTAATGTACCTATAAAAGGTTTTATCCACCTTCTTAACATAGTCGGCTATCTTTTCCTCAGTTTGTGCCTTTGCTATTCTGACTGCCTTCCCTGCCTCCTTCTGTTTTAACTGATAATGTTTTCTGTCCTGCTCCTTCTGTGTTTCCTTATATTTCCTGAATGCTATCCTTTTCTCCTTAACATTCCCTTCCACCTCTTTTGAGAACCATAGTGTTTTTTTCCTTCATTTTGTTCATTTTCTTCACTTCACTTTGAAGAGTCAGTGTAAACTGCAGATCTTTTTTTTCACAGTGCACATACATTTTTCAGTGTAAACTGCAAAAACTATTCTGTGGGTATTGTAAACCACAAAATATTTTTTTGCAGTTTAGATAAACAGTGGAATATGAGTCTGAAGTGTACATAAGCTGCAGAATAGTTTTCTGCCATTTACTTACACTGCAGAAATTTATTCTGCAGCTTAAAATATCTGCAAAAAAAAATTCCACAGTTATAGTAAGTTCTGTGGCACTCTCCACATCCACCAAATTGTGGAAAAATCAGGGTCTTTCCTTTGACCCACTAGAGGACAGTGAGCAGTACCTTCTGATCTATATTATACGTACTCTGTATTAGTTTTTAACTGGAGCAGATACAGAGAAAATATGAATATCTACCATCACAGGATGACTCTTCAGTGGATCTAAGAGAAACAATGAGCTGAACTGGTGGCTTCTGAATGATCTCACAGTGGTAGCCTACTGTATAACACAGTGAAAGGTACATTACTGAACTAAAAGTTATTAGCAGCCACAGACATTGCCAGCTATTTCCTGAAATTTCTGTGATATTTTTAGAGAAATCTCCTGGTTTCTGCATTTCCACAGTAGGGGTAGCAGAGAGAAACTCTTTAGAAATTTTGTGAAGCAGCTGGCAATGTCTGTGGCTACTACTGCAACAGTGATTATTCCCAAATGATGATACATTTTTTTTGCAATGGAAAGAAAATGATGTATAGCCAATGTCTATAGTCCCAAGCAGTTCACTGCCCCAAAGAACCCCAAGTTTGGCCAGCTGGCAGCTCAGAATAAACAGTCAACACAGTGAAAGTATAAAAATAATTGGCCTGTCAAAGCACTGTAGCAGACATAACTTTATCCTTCAAGATCTGGGCTGTGGGATGGCAGGTAGGATGCCTTCTCCAAGGTAGAGAAGAGTTCAGACACCACCCTTGGGGGGATGAACCACAGAAGCTGCCAACAGGGTTGGGGTGGGGGGGGATTTAGATTAGGGGAAGAGAAAGTGCTGTTAAATGGGTCCATGCCTGAGGACTCTGCTGCTATCTACTCCTCCAGCTGAAGATTTCACAACACATGGCCTCTTCTCTGCAGCAGGAATGCCAGCCAATGTGAACCTTACAGAAGGCTCCAGAATTTCCCAGGATTTCAGTGGGACACAGCAGCAGCTAGGAGGCTCATTAGTGGATCAGCAGCAGCAACAGTTTAAGATTTTGTT
This sequence comes from Neoceratodus forsteri, assembly GCA_016271365.2. Classification (NCBI taxonomy): domain Eukaryota; kingdom Metazoa; phylum Chordata; order Ceratodontiformes; family Ceratodontidae; genus Neoceratodus; species Neoceratodus forsteri. The sequence goes on along the minus strand of JADMNL010000035.1, from coordinate 115,208,694 downwards.
TGGGGAAGGTGCTTTTCCTGGCAGAGTTTTCAGCTGTTGATTTAATATTAGAGCCATCAATATCAAATACTTTCTGATGTACTGTATATGGTTGCTGTTGTTCGGTGCTGAATGTTTTACCTACTCGTCTTTCTATTGGATGTTAATCTTAAGTCTCATAGCTGTAGAGCCTCCTCTAACAGGGCTGACATTGCAGCACCATTGTGCATTTTGGTATCCAGCAGTGGGTGGTATTGTGTAGACTTCCCTGCCAAAACCCTTTTCAGCATTGAATAATCTGCCTCCAGATCTGATCCTTTCCTTCACCCCAGGTTTCTGTATATCCCCCAGAGTTGTCCACAGTCCATGTATGCTGACCCTGGCCTGATTTTTGTTAAGCCTAGGTTGACCACACTGGCTCTGTAGTTGGTGGTAGGGCCCAGGCATGTCACTTATGCAAATATGGTAGTATCCTTTATAGGGAAGTTTAAATTGTAAAAATAAAAAGAGGGAAGTGACAACAAGGGTGCTGCAGTGTTGAGCTGCAGGGGTCACAGCCATGTGATTAGCAGGTTTGTGGCAGTTCATCAGTGCTGCATCTGCTCCAAACAAGTTCAAGCAGAATACGTGGCAGCTGCCTGACACAACGCTACACGGTGGTCAAATAAGGACTAGGATGCCAGATAACACAGTCATATTTTCTTTTTGTCATAGCAAACAGGTGAAAGGCAAGTCCTGGGTGGTCTTAAGGCTAGTTTAGTGCTTGCTATGTCCCATTATACAAAAAACTATACAATAACACAAGGAAAAGAAATGGTTAAATTATAAATAATAAGTTGATAACTAGACATGAATTCTTGAGCTTGCATGGATTGGTAATGGCAAGCACATTGCTGCAGTGGCTACTAGGTCTTTGTATGGATTCTTTCTAGACTGCCTAATGAAATTTGATATCTGGATATGCCAGAGGATTAGCTCTGACAATTGCTTCAATGTTCAAAGCTTGGAAGCTGGCTTTGAATGCTAGTCCCTTTCTTCCTACTGCCACATCTGGGGCAGTGTGGTGATTTTAATTGCAATGACAAGACTACATGGTCTGAGTGTGTGTAGACTCAGAGGACTCTTCTGCAGGGGGGCAGGTCATAGTGGTTGGGAAGTAACATATCAGGGGCAACAAGTGCCAGGTCACTGCAGTTACTCAGTAGCTTTACAGATGTGCAGATAACACCAAGGAGAAAAACACATTTTGCATTTGCAAGCCAACTTTCCCTCCATACTTATTTACAGCACTGCCTGATTGTGAAGTGACAGCATCACCAAGTGGCCATTTAAGAACATAGAATAAGTACAGAAAAGTAATGCATGGGGCAAATTACATAACGTGCAAGTAGTTTCAAGTGGAATAACACAAACAACTGTGACACTGCTTAATCTATCAGGTAAAACATTATATATACTGTATCTCCTGCCCAATAGATCAGGTATAGTTAGGGTTGCACAACCATTTTTTTTTTTTTGCAATTGTTTATCCAGGAGTAGCACACTAAGCTGAAAACTTGTTTACAGGTGCAACCTGGGAGCACAAGGAAGTTAAGTGACTTGCTCAGGGTCACACAGTATGCAAGTGGGGGCTGTGGGATTCAAACCCAGGTCTCTAGATTTGCAGCTCAGAGCCTCAAACCACTGCACTATACTGTCTTCTGTGTTAAACCCCAAATTTTGCAGTTTAATAGGTTTGCACTTGTTTGTCTGATCAGCCTGCAATTTTGCATGTGCAGTATGGTACCAGAATTCTCTGAATGTGGAAATTTTTGTTCCAGTTGAATTTTCAGTTGCAGAGCTGCAGAACTGCGGAGCACTGAAAAGTGTGAAAAATCCTCAACTTTTTGAATGCTGTAGCATGTCAGCTTGTTTACACATGGAACAGGATGAGAATTCCACCTGATGACTCCATGGCACACAGAAACATCTATTGGTATGTGAAGGGTGGGGTGGTAGAGGTGGTAACCCTAACATAGAGTTTTCAAACTTTTATCACTATGCTATCAACCCTAACTTTTCCTTATGTTTTTGTGATGTCTTGTAACATAGTAACAGGAACAGCAACGCAAACAGAAGTGCCAACAGTGGCGCACATGGTAATGCAAATGTAAATGGTAACGGAAACGTTAATAGAAACACAAGCGCAAAGTGACGCCGAAGCGAACTGTGACGCAAACAGAAATTGAAGTGTGTACGAAAACGGTTTATGTGACCAGTCTAAAAACTTCAGGGAATGTGTGGCTGGGTCCCCGATGTGCCTTCCGAAGATTTTGTGAAAGAATATTAAACAGTTCAAAAGTTATTCAAAAAACAGTTTCCCATTCTAAGTCAATGGGATAAGTTAACAAAAAGTTCGACAGTGTCACAAATGCACTTTTTAGTGTCGCAAATGACCCTAGTATTGTCTCAAATCCACCATTTTGTTTTCAATTGGTGATCTTCAGTCAGTGTATCATCCACTGCAGTGTGATATTTTTACCCTCTGCTCTACTGTGATGATATGAGACATTTACACACACAGGTCACAAAAGGTCACTGATATCATCACCCTAGGCAGCTTTCCCCTCAGCATGAAAGAAACACCTGTCCTGTTACCATAGACACAAATGCAGAACTACCTGAGTGGTCTCACTGCTGCCTACAGCTAACTCAGTGAGCATTACAAAACACACCTACCCCCCCCCCAACTTCCATCTCAATACTGTGATGCTCTCAACCTGATGCAGCCAGAATTCCAAACAGCACAGCTTCACAGAACAGTCTAAACTATTGCCTGCAGCTAACTCAACTACCACTGAAACACACTCTCACTTGTTCCTCAAACTGATTCTCACCCATTACAAACACTGTGACAATTTCAACTTCACTGCAGCCAGAATCCTAAAGAGCACAATTTCACAGAACACTCTGCACTCTTCCTGCAGCTAACTTAATTACCACTAAAAACAGTATCAGCTGTTCTGACACTCTGCCTCTCAGTTCATTACAATTACTGTGATGTGTTTAACTTTACTGCAGCCAGACTGCTAAACAATACAGCTTCACAAAAGTATGTTTCTCATTCCTATCTAAAACTAACTCATTTAGCATTGCAAAACACACTCATGTGTTTCTCAGAGTTTATAACACTGCCAGCCCATTCAGAAAAGCTCACACACAGAATGAGCAAACACATTAACAGGAACAGAACACAAGACAGCATAACAAAACTTCTGAAACTCTTGGCCCTATTGTATATATTGAATACATGATGGGCAAATCGTGTGCTATAGCAAATATTGTCACTCCTGCATCATGAGCTAGGGTATCTCACTCAGCAGGAGTGACAATATTTGCCATATCACACTCATGCCCATCATGTATCCCCTATATATATAGATACAGTAGATAGATATATATAAATATATATATATATATATATATATATATATATATATATTAGAGGCAAACAAATCCATTTAATGCATCAGTTGTGTTTCTGTTTCCTTTGGCATTATTTTTGCTGTTACTGTTACCATTTGTGCTTACAATAGCGGTACTGTGCCCATGCGCATTTCGGTTTGCGTTTCTGTACACGATTCTGTTCCCGTTTCCATTTCTCTTCCCTTTGGCATTATTCTTCATGTTAACTTTACCATTTGCATTTACAATTGTGGTACCATGCCTGTACACATTACAGTTTGTGTTTACGGTGTGCGCTTGCGTTGGCGTTTCCGTTTCTATTCCCTTTCACGCTCTTTTTGCTGTGACACTTAACATTTACATTCAAAATGCCACTGCCATCACTGTTTGCATTACCAGGTGCATTTTTGTACATGCTTCAATGTCCATTTGCATCACTGTTTGCTTCATCGTCACTTTGTGCTTGCGTTTCTATTGACGTTTCCTTTACCATTTACGTTTGCCTTACCATGTGCACCACTGTTCACGCTTCTGTTTGCCATAACATGTGTAAAGAAGCTGAGGAATAGGAGAATGGGGTGAGAGGTAGGAACGATGACCCCAATGTGCACCCTGATACTGTTTGGGGGTGTGGGCTGGAGGGGTCCAAGGGAGGGACTTTCAACCCTAACACCAAATTTCCTCACTTTTGTTGCTGTGGAACAACCCTAACTGATGCATTAAACAGAGATTTTTGCCTCTGATTTCCCTTCTTGGTTCAGAGAGGCAAGCATCCAAGGAAGTAGGTAGATGAGGTGGTGGTGGTGGTGGTGGAAGACTCCTCATCCCCTGAATTCCCTGCCCTGGTGGGGCCCCAGGTACCAGTCCCACTGACAGGACCAGTACAGCAAATATGTCATCATGGGTGCACAAATGGAGTCTCATCTCTCTGAGACGACCTAGCAGCAGATCTGGGGTTGGGACTAAGTGGACATATTCTCCCTCCTTAACCAGGCCAAGGACCTGGAAGAGAGCAAGTGTAAGAAGGAAGAATAGGTTGACTACAAGAAGGCCATGGTGGGAAGGTCCTTTGAGAACTTGTTTGTTGGATTTCTTGTTTTTTCCATTACAGAATGCCAGGTCACTCCCATAATGAGTGTGGGTCTTTTCAGTTATTTGAATAGAATTATGTACACACATAGATGAAAAGGGAGATCAGGCTGGGTGGAGTATGCGAAAGAATTCCATTGGCACATGCAATATGACCTAACCAGAGACTGGTGTGTGCAATACATGTCTCTGCTGGTGGATGTCTTGTACAGTGGCAATGTATTGTGCACAGACTGCAAGCTACCAATGCAGGATTCCCTACCCCATCAAGCAGAGCACAGGGGGATGCAAGCCTGCTTCAGGTACAACAACAGATCATGTAATAATGCTGGTTGTAAATACACTGTAGGCAAGAATGTTTTTCATGCAGCCAGAAGCACCCTCCACACAGTGCAGACTAGCAAGCCTTGTCAAAGAGAGTTAGTGGACCTTTTTGGAGGAAGCATGGCAAGTCAAGTTCAGCAAGCCTGTCAACACTGATAAGAATGGAGCAGCTTGAGCCCAGACTTGAGGGCTATCTGGACCATGAGGCATGGGCACTTTTGGATGAGGGCTTTAAAGTACTATTGGCTTAAGGAATTCCTACAATGGTCCCAGGATGGAATATTAGACAGAGAACCTAAAGTCAACCAGTGATAGAATCCAGGTGGTCCAGGACACACTCAGAAGGAAACCAGGTTAGAAAGTATTAGGAGACCCTATGCATCTCTGCTAGTTCCTGGAGTGAGGGTATCTGCCATAGGCCTGAGCCCCAAGAAAGCACTAGGTGAGTACTGCATGATCAACCACCTGTCTTACAGTAGTTGAAGAAAGGCTCAGTAAATGATTATATTGATCCATGTTTTACCACATTTCAGTATGCAACATTCACCAGTGTGGTCAAAGCAGTGCATGCAGTATGCCCAGGAGAACTCCTGGCCAAGGCTGAGATAGTCAGCCTTTCAGCTGCTCCCTGTTAGTGACTATGATCTGCTAGGGATGAAGTGGGAGGGCCACTGCTATGTTGCTAACTGCATGCCCATGGAGTGTTTCATAGCCTGTGCAGTATTTGAGCATTGCAGCACATTCCTGCACTGGGCAATGGACTGGAGACAGGTTGGTATAGAATCATCCAGTACTTGGACAACTTCCTTTTTTGGGACCCATTGAACATCCTGGAAGATTTCTGTACTTGTGTCCTGGGAGATTTCCAGTGGATATAAGGGCAGTTAGATTTGCCCCAGAGAAAGTCAGAGCTTCAGATCAGTTATGCCATGTCTGGAGATAGTGGTGCTTGCCAAACTGACTGTGTGCAATCCACATAATCACAAGAAATGGCTTTGGTTCAGTCTGGAAGAAAAGCCTCAGAGAGTGCAAACAGATTTTGGGCCACTTGACCTTTACCCACTGAGTCATCCCCATGCAGAGGACATTCCTATGGTGAAGGCGAAGGTGGGGCCCTAAAATCACACCACTGGATATGGGTCATGGAAGGCATAAGGGAGGATGTTAAGGTCTGCCAAGCCTTCGTGAACCATTTCAATGGGGGTTTCATGTGACCAATTACTGTGGACAGTGATGAGCAAGAATTGTCCACAAACTCATTTGGTGGGCTAGGTTTTGAGGCTATTTCACTGATGCCTGGTGTGCTTCCAGCTGGTCTTCCAACTAGGTCAAGGCTAGGCTAATCAGACTGGTCACCCTGCTGGAATTCTTTCCAATAGTGGTGACTCTGCTGGTATGCAGGAACCAGTTGAATGACAGAAACTTCTTTTAAGTCAGACAATACTGGGTGGGTCTATATTGTCAAGAGAGAGGTGGGGGTGAAGGGCATCTAAGGTGGCCACATAAGGATATCTGTCTTCAGGTGCCTCCTGCTGAACATTTGTTTTAAGGCTTTGCATGTTGCAGGTGTGTATAATGATATCGCTGGATGCTTTGTCTCATTCACAGTGCCAGATGTTCAAGGAACTGGCCTTATCAGCAGAATAAGTACCACAATCCCTCCTTCCCTTCTTGTGGGAGCTGGTGACCACAAGGTGTTGCAGTGGATATCCAACTCTATCACCTCTTGCTTCATGATGACCTATTGACAGGCAGTTGAGCACTTCCAGAGCATAAGGGTAGAGGAGAGATGGCCAGACAGGTGGCTAGTCTCTGTGTATCAGCTTTGTATTTACATCCCACTTGACAAGAAGAAGGACCTTCCTCCTGGGGCAGTAGGGCAACACCTAGCATGTTTTACTGGTTCACCAATAAAATTGGCTTTGCAGATGCTACTCAGGCTTTCAGCATGCAGAACGTCCTTGAGGGCTGGAATAAGGGCACTTTGAACCAGTCAGATGATAACCACCCCCTCAGCCCGGCAACATTGGAACACGTGTGGGTGGCCCTGTTGGCAATCTTCTGGTCACACTGTGAAGATACACATTTCAAAACTACATTCCTACTGGCATTCTGTGGGCATGTTTGGGTCTTGGAGCTGGTTCAGTTGAAGAAAGGTCAGGTAGACTCTGGCATGCAGGATGAGGACATGGTGGTAACTGCAGAGGGGATGTTCACATGGTAGTGTAACAGAAGAACAGACCAGTCTGTCATGAGTTCCTGGTGCACACTGCATGCCCACCCCACTCAGGGTAGGATCTAGGGGAGCTGATAGTGCCCCCCAATGTGTAAGCATTCTTATGCCATGCAGATGGCACACCGGTGTCGATTTAGTAATTTAGGCATGTCTTGGCCTTGGGTGTCCGGTGGATGGGCTTGAGCTCAAGAGACTCCAGCACATACTCATTCTACATTGGTGTGGCCACAACCACTAGGACATATGAGCTTTCAGATGTCCAGATCCAAACCCTGGTGTGCAGGTATCCTCCTAAGTAAGATACATACAGTATGGTCACACTCATTATATCCTTGCACCTTTGTGTGTTCCAGGTCCTTCAGGTGAAGCCAAGAGTGTGTAGAAGTGCAGACACTTCTTCATCCATTGGTCAGTGGAGACAGCCAGGTAATGGCCTGAGGAAAGGAATCTTTTGATTCCTATATGCCTGACACAGGTGCACTAGATGGGGTGAAGAGGCTTATGTTTGGGTAATTTTTCCCCAGGCTGAAGTATCAACAGCAATACTGTGATTAACTGTGAAAAATTGACTTTGGACTCAGAAAAGCTATTAATGTGTTTCCCAGGATGACAGAGGACCCATGAGCCTGGACCCCTAGCATCTAGACTCACCACTGGTGGCACACAAAAAAGACATCAGGTTATTGACAAAGTATGCAGGCACACTGACATGAAAATAAATGTCTCTGTGGACTCTATCAGTAAGACTGTCACAAGGCACACTGACATTTGCTCAAAAGTCCAGGGACTGTTAACCAAGGATGGAGTGCAGTTGTCAGACATTGGTTGGGCCTTGTCCATAGACTCCATACACCTTGTCTTGGGCAGTTATTTGGAGTGTGTTGCTTAGAGGACTCGCTGTTGTCCATCTTGTGCTTGCCTGGGAGTGTCTCATCATCATGGCACAAAGGGATAAGGAAGGGAGCTGCTTCTGACTAGATGGTTTTTACACAGTCTTCATGAGACGTAGGGGGGCAAACAACCCAAATCCAGTCTGAACAAGTAATGGCAAACCTTATTGGGTTTGCCTGCTGTCACATCACCACCAGACAAGGGTGGGTGCCTGCCACTGGCCACATGACCCCCCCATTCACTGAGTTTGGGTTCCAGCTCAGAGAAGTACACTGATCCCTCAGTCCACTAATCAGTGTGTCCCTTCATAGGAAGGGATGTGGTGGTCTGAGGTTGACTTGGTGAGACACCCAAGCTGCACACGTTACTATGATTCATGTCTTCATATAGATTAAATAATATATGACTGTGACCATTTCCTCCAAGACACATGCAATGTTTTTTTTTCCAGGGAGAGGGTATGGTAGGTAAGACTCTGATTTTTCCATGATTCTGCAGCTGCAGAGACTGCCACAGAATTTAATGTTAACCACAGGAAAAAAACATGGGAGACTATTCCACAGTTTACATCAACTGCAAAATATTATTCTGCGGTTTATTATACATGAACTGCAGAGTATTATTCCACAGTTTACATGAACTGCAGAATATTATACTGCTGATAACCAGAAATGCAGAATATTTTTCTGCAATTTATACTCAAGAGTCATCATTTAGCTGGCCTGCTGGTGCAGCGGTACTGCTACCTCTCATGACACCCATGACCTGGGTTTGGGAATGAGCCTGAAAAGTTGGAAGGCTGACCGGGGAGAGGAGGATCTAGCATCCTATGGACTGCTGTCCTCCTCTGATGGGGGATGGAAGGGGAGGGAAGTCACTGGTGTTCAGGTAACCCCTTGTGGTAGCCTGGGGTATGACAACTGAACATGACTACATTTGGGAGGCATGTGAGATGTTCAGCATGCCACACCAGTGTAATTGAACGACATGCTACTTGGGGAGAAAATGGGAAAATGGAGGTTCTGCCAATGCACGATGATGTCCGCCCATGTTACAGACACCACGCCACTGACTGGGCTCTCTGTCCCATTCTACTATTCAATCACCATCAGGAAAGGGGGCTCCCTGTTGGCCAGCCCTTGGGAGGGAAGCTGAGGGTGTTCAGGTGTGAGGTAAGTCTAGGGTACAGTATGTGGCAGTGCTAAGCATGTAGATTGGGCCAATGGGGATGGAGGATGAGGAGATAAAACATAATAAATAAACAACAAAATGAAGTATCAGCATAAAGAGTGAGTAAAACAAATCTGCAATTTACATGAACTCTGATGAAGGAAATTGTTCTATAGAGCATACAAACTGTGGTTATTCCATGGATCATATAAACCCAAGAAAACCATTCTACCATTTATATTAAATTATGCAGAATGCTTTTTAAAATTCTGTGGAATTTAATAACAAAAATCTGAAAACCATTTTGGAACAGACCTTGCCCATTATTTTGTCTACAAGGGCTTTACCTTAAAAATCAAAACAGGTAAATTCCCCTCATCTATCTCGGCCCCACCAACCTCCCTACCCCCACCCTGAGATCCTCCTTGAGTCCCTTTATTTGAAGTAGAAATATTCTTATCAGGTCCCTTGATGAGTAGTGATCCTTATACTTCTAATTTTACCGCTGTGTGCAAATTCTGGTTTCTTGTCCCAGAAGTGCTTTGAGCACAGCCATACAAAGAACAACTGGAATAAGAAACAAGCATTCTGGCCTACTGGCAGAACTAGAAGGATTAGGATCACAGTGCAGTGTGGTAGTCACTAATAATATTACTAATTGAAATTTCATTGCCCTGAGGACTCTTAGGCTGGGGTGGGGAGGCTGATGGGACTGAGACGGATAGGGTGGATTTTTTACTTTCTGAAACTAAGCACTCAGGAAGTTAACTGGTAATAATTTCTGGTTTGAAAGTCTCAGCCCAAAAACTAACATGTATCCCATACCTGGTTGCTGACTACTGCCAAAGCCTCCAATTGCCGCAATAATTTCCACAGAAATGGAAAACTAATGCTGCAGATATTCTATGGCAACAGGGACTTGGCACAGAATTTAATATCTAATTGCCGCAGAAAAAGTGGGGCCTTCATGGTAGGGTCCTATCAAGGTAAAGATCTGCTCCGGTAAAAAGTAAAACTGCAGCACTGAAAACTGGGAGCTGACAAGTGAGATGAGTGCCCATTTCTTACATCAGCTCCAAAATTCAAGTACAATGAGCACTGTGAAAATTATAAAAATGTCAGCTAATTATTTTCTTTGAACAAAAGCTTTTAGAATCATACCTACAAACACTACTTAAATTGAGCAAATATTTCTGCCCTAACTGCACTTTTTAACAACAGTAATTTCACTGATTCTCTTCAAAGCATAAAGCGAACAACCCCTACTTCTTCTCTTAACAGTGAAGAACTGCACACTGTGCATGGGTTCACGTGGGGATATTCCTGTTTCACCTGACCATCCTTTGCCACAGAAAATCAGCTCAGTATGCCAACACTGGTCAATCTCTGAACTAAATGAAATGAATATAAGAATTGTTTTTCTATAAAATAGTGTTCTATAAAAGAAGAGTTCTCTGAAGTAGCGACTGCTTCGGAAATGAGGTACTCCTTTCTGCACTCCAACTGGTTCCATGATCCCCTCCCTCTCTACCCTATTCCATAAATTCACTGGTGTCAAGTAGCACTTGCTGAGTCCCTTGTACTCATCCATATACTCACTAGTGTGTGTGCGTGGGGGGGAGGGGTATGACTGAGACCGTCTAGTTCCTGAAGAGACTGAATAAGGTGAATTGCCAGGCATTACTTTGCAGGAGTACAGAGTCAAGAACCTGATGTCATAAGTGAAAACTGGTGAGGCGGAGGTTGAAGAGGGATGTGAGAGGCTTGCCCAGTGGTACTGAGGGCTGAGGCACTGGATGCCACACCTCATTCCATAGCGGCGACCCGGGTTCAGGAACAAGCCTGGATCATAGGGGGTCTGCAGGGGAGGACTAGGATTGAGCATCCGATGACAATTCTCCTGGTTCTGGGGAGAAGGGGTAGATGCATACCTCACTCTGCTGGTCCCTGGGGATGCCTGGAGGTACTGCATTTGTGCGGGTGCCAGTGGGGGGAAAGCATGGCAGATGTCTGCATGCTAGTGCGTTGACATCCTTGCACATCCTGACTTCCATCGGGGAAAAGATAAGTGGGAAAAAAGCAGCACAGATCTGTGGCAGCTTGACAGATGCAGTTTCACTGGCTGACAATGCCCGGAAGCCAAGTGCCAGTAATGGTTTCCTCGCCGGGTGCGGGGGCTATGGGGGCCCCCTTTTGCAGGTGTAGCTGTGTCTTCCAGCTGGCTATGTGGTGCTTTGGGGTCAGCAGTGGAACGGAGGAGCGGTGGCTGGATGTAGAGCAGAACTGTGGCTGCAGGTGAGAAAAAGTGCTAAATGATAAAAAAAAGAGGGATATGAGAAAGTTCTATTTTACAGAAAGGGTGCCTGTTTCTGACAGCCAAGCCTCTGAGTGGCATTATCCCTTCTGCTTACAAATAGGTTCTTACTATTCACCGTGTTTATACCTCCATGAAACTTAGATGTTTTAGCCATATCTCCCTGCTCCTGCCTGGCTTCCAACGAATACATATTTTTGGCTTTCAGATAATCTTCATCTTATCTCCTCTACAAGACCTGGATCATCTTGAAGACCCATTTGCTGTAACAGATCAAGTCTGTCAATGTCTATTGTCAAGAGAACACTCCAGAACTGGGGGCAGTACTCCAGTTGAGGCCTCAGCAGGGATCTGTAGAGTAATCATCTCACATCTCACACTATCAAAACTCCTCCCATTACACCCCAGCACCCTTGATGCTTTGATGTATGTTATCCTTATCTAGCTTATAACTGGAATCAGTCTAATGCAGTGTAAGTACAAAGATGGTATAGCACACAAGCTTTCAGGGCCACACAGGTGCCTTCATCAGATGCAACCAGATGCAGTGAAGGCACCTGTGTAGCCCCAAAAACTTGTGCATGATACCAACATTGTACAAGACATACTTTGTAATGGTCTAAAAAAGGTATCAACTATCTTGTGACTATTGTTTTCTAAAGTCCAATATGGCTACACTCTCTTTGTACTACATACCTAGAATTAAAAGGTAGAAACTATTTAGGTTACCCTAGAATGTACAATTACAGTCTTTGCAGATGGAATATGTTGCAGTTTTAGTATAAAGTATATAGCAATAAAACAGAGTACAGGTAATAATTTGATTCTAGCTCTGCCATGATTAGTACAGTTGCTGCACTTTTTGACATTTATGATTAAAGCCTGATATTGCCTTTGACTGCATCATCGTCAATGGTAGAGTGTTCCATATATCTGGACCCAGGTGACAGAACACTCACAGACCACTGGTTATGACAGCTGTGACTTGCACCACTAATTTATTGGTCATTGAATGAAAATGACATTTCTGTTAGGAACCAGGTTGTTGTTTAAAGGCACGGATGAGTTGTTTCTTATCATATTGAATATTAAGACTTTTCACTCCCAATTTCTTCTTATAGCAGGCTGGCATCATACTTATACCGTATTTGAAGAATACTGCATGGGTAACCATTCAGAACAAGGCTGTTTTTCCATCAAGGAGTTCTGATGATGTAATAGGGACCTCAAGTGGTTCCTGATATCATCATAACCCTGAGTTGGAAACACTGCCAAGTTGTACATGGTTGCTAATACCCAAGTTTGTATAGGGTAAAGTTTGAAACATAAAATAAAAAAAATGCAATTTTCCCCCAAAGAAACATACAGTATGGTTTAATTTTTTTAGCATCATTATAAAAAACAGAAACCCACAATTACCCAGCTACTGAAAACCTAGCCTGGAGTGGGGAATGTTTCTGTTTTTAAAATGATAAACAGCAGCAGATAGTTATGCTAAGGGAGGGTCTGAGTTTTGTGTGTATGGAGAAAATGAAAGTTAAACAATAGATGGCACAAGTTTCCATTCTAATTTAAAAAGCTATAGTACAACAGAAGAGTACAACAGCATTTGAAATGTGGTACAATAGTTTTTCAGTTAGGATAGAAATCCAGGCAGAAGGGGGAACCATATATTAGGTGTTAATTGCATGCCATGGCTGACCAATGAACAATTTAAGAGACTGTGGTCATGGATTCTGCAACAATCATTCTGTAGTATAAAATATAGTTTTATGGTGGAAAGCAATGCTCTACCACTGCTTTTAGGGATACCAGCTTGACAAGCACAAATCCCAGTTTGCCTTGGTTAATCATATACTATACAAATACTTCATTTGAAATAATAGGGTGCATGACTTTCACATGTTCATTGAATATGCTCAGGTACATTTCATTGCTAGGAATCCCATTAGACAGGTGGCAACCCAAGCTGATCATGAAAGAATACAAGTTTCAGATTGTATTTTAACAACAATTTCAGAGTTAATTCTGATGTAAGGAAAACAGCCATCAGTACATCAGCCAGGGGTGCCAACAGCTCAAGAGCCAGGGTGCTTGAGCACCCACAAAGTTTATATGAGCACACTGAATTCTGGGTAATCCAGCCCATTCAGCTACCTAATCCCCTATCTTGCCAGATCCTCCCTTTCCCATGTCAAGTTACTCAAGTTTCACTTGTGGAGGAGGAAGCCCCATGTGACCTATTCAGCTCCCTCCTCCAACATAACCATTCGCTTGCCTCTGCCAACCACTGCAGCATCACTCACTTGTAAAAGGATGATAGCTGTCATCACAAGCAGTGTTCATCCTCCCATCTACTATGTGCAGACCAGCTCACTTCTTTGGCTCTCCCAGCAATCAAAAACAACAACAGACTGTCTCCAATCCTAGTGGCAACCTGCAAGGCTGGGCTTCTGACTCAAGACCTGATGAGTCCCGATCCAACCCTGGTCCCACTCTCCTCCACACTCAGCTGTGAGTTCTTGCTTGCTCCCCTAATTCTGCACCACGATGAAGACCAGAACACATGACCTATCAAGAAGATGGTCATGTGATGTGGGCTGACTGTGGCTTCACTGTATAGTTGCATAGCTAAAATCCTCCCTTAGTCAGTGATCGAGCAGCAGTTGAAGAGCGGATGTGCATCCTTGTGTTGTTAAGTTAACAGAGGAGTGACTTCACCAAATGTTGTCCCTTGTTAGTAACTTGATGATATTTTAGCTGGACTGGAGAAAAAAAACAAAAAAATCATGTAGTAATTCAGTCAGAAAGAGTGGGTTTTGACTGAGATTGTGTCCGTCTGTCTGTGCCTCAGACTGAGATGACCCATAGTACTCAATGTATTGTGTGAGCTCTGCAGCAACAGCAAACAAACAAAAACAATCTGCAGTGGGTTTAGCTGTGTAAGTCTGGACTGTCTGTAGTCTAGACTAAGCTCCAGATGCTGCAGAAAAGCATGGAGTAGTGTCCAGGTAGACTCTTTGATGCCTCCAGGTGCTCTAAGGATTCCCCTTATGATTTTAGGTTAGTGCGACCACCTACCCCACAAGGCGCAAGAGTGTCCTGGAAGGCTCTATGATGCCTCCAGGTGCTGCAAGAAGACATGGAAGAGTGCACAGGAGGGCTCTTTGATGCTCCCAGATGTGCTAAGATGTTCTTTTTGTGATTTTAGGTTGCACTGCCACCACCCTACAGGGTGCAAGAGTGCCTTGGCTAGGAGGGCTATTTGGTGCATCTAGGTACTGTGAGAAGACATAGAGAAGTGCCCCAGAGGGCTCTTTGATGCCCCCACATGCTCTAAGGATGCCTTTGTGATTTTAGGTTGTAGTCCCACCACCCACTTCACAGGGTGAAAGAGTGTCCTGTACTGGAGTGCCCTTTGATGCCTCAAGGTGCTGTAAGAAGACATGAAAGGGTGCCCTGGAGGGCTCTTTAATGCCCCAGGTACTCTAAGGATACCCTTTGTTATTTTAGGTTGCTGCGTCACCACCCCACATTGTGCAAGAGTGCCCTGGAGAGCTCTTTGATGCCTCAGGTACTCTAAGGAATTTCTTTGTGATTTTAGGTTGCAGTGTCACCATCCCACATGGTGCAAGAGTGCCCTGGAAGGCTCTTTGAGGCTGGAGGCATCATAAAGCCCTCCAGAGTACTCTTTCACCCTGTATGGTGGCAATGATACCTAAAATCACTATTCTGATATGCTTGTAAAACTGAGAGCATGATGAAAGATCCCTCCATAGTACTCTGCTATTGATCTCAGCACCTGCTTAGTCATTAAAGAGCCTCCAACAGTACCCTGGAATCATTTGCAGTGGAATAGTTGTGATGGTAGCATACTCATTCCAAAATGTACCAAAATAACCCCCCCAAAATGTACCACAAAGCATGAAAACCCTATGGCTCATGGAGATATAGGTGGCCCCCGGACCCCCGGCCTTTTATAATTACCCTGAGCACCAATAAATCACTTCAAAACCTGGCACCCCTGATATCAGCTGAGTTCGCCATATCAGAATGACCAGCTTGGGCACCACACTTACACTGAGAAGGATCACAAGACAAGATAAGACACAGGTCATGGATCTTACCATTTTTTAGGAATTGTGTTAGACAATTCTTAGACTTTTGTAGACCCCTGTGGAGTCCCTACCTGAGGAAGAATGTAAACTTATAGGAGAGAGTGCAGCGGCAGTCAACTAGAATTGTCTCTGGGCTGCAACACTTGAACTACGAGGAGAGATTATCACCTATAGGGCTATAACCACTAGAATTAGGAAGGCAAAGGGGAGATCTGTTACTCATGTATAGAATCAACAATGATAATGATTTGATGGCTAGCCTCAACTTATAGCCTGCAAGTAGAAATATATCTCTAAGAAGCCACAATAAACAATTAAAATGAACTTATCTAAAGAAAAACCCAAGGAGACATTTTTATACACAGAGAATCAGTCCCTTGTGGAATAGACTTCCAGTAATTATAATAGAGTCAGAAACACTAGATATCTTTAAGAGAAGATTGGACACATATCTCATTGGTATGTAATAGGGCACCATACATCCCTAAAGGGGAGACAGGTTCTATGGGCACATGCCTTCTACCTGTCTGATGTACCGAGTATAGTAACAAGTATAATACCAAGTAACCTTCCCTTAAAGCATTGTACTTGTGAGCTGATTCAATGAGGGAGGTCAGCATCTTGATTATGACTATGCTTTAAAACAATTTGCCTTCTGATAAATAAACAGCACATTCCATGGTGTAGTATCTCTAGCTACTACCCCAGTGGCATCTGTAGTTCATTTATGGATTGTACATTTTTCTCATCCTGGAGGTGAGAACCCCAAATTGTCATTTGAGCAGCAGCATTTGCTGTTCTGGTGCTATTACATTATTAAGACATTTGCTTATCATAGCAACCTATTTCTAAATCCATACAAAGTTCATATTTTTTTCTATAAGACAGTTAATATTTTCTGCTGACTGAGAGAATCTTCACTTTACCAAACATAATCATTTATATTTTGTATCTTCAATGTGTGATGGTTACAGCTATACAGAGATATCAACGGGCATGCATGCCTGATTGACTGCAATAATGACATCTGGGGATACAGTATGTTATGAGTAGATTGGGGAGTACTCTTCATTTTATTTATTTATTTTTTTACCAGGAGACACACGCTAAGCTGAAAGCTTGTTTACAAGTGTGACCTGTAAGCACAAGGAAGTTAGTGACTTGCTCAAGTTTACACAGTATGCAAGTGGGGGCTGGCTGTGGGATTCAAACCCAGGTCTCTATGTTTGCAGCTCAGAGCTTTAAACCACTGTGCTATAATGCCTCCATTTTAGATGCAGTATAACACTTGTTAGGGTAACTAAAGAAATAAAATTACTTATATCTGAACAGTGTTCAGTGTTCATTGCTACAATTGTACTTCTCATATATACTGTTTGTTTATGAATTTTAAAATAACGTACTTTGTATTCTTGATGGAGGACACATCTTTGTTAAGCGTTGAAAATTTTGCTTGCAACAACTGGATAGTTATGATAAATAGAATTATGTTCACCTAAAACAATAAAAATATTTTTAAAAATGCAGCAGAAACATTTTCAAGATCAGTTTAAAATGCTTAATTTACAATTTATGTAACAGCTTGCAGTAAAATATTTTTGCAACCAAACTCTGCAACTTTTTGTAAACCATATCATACCATACCATACCGTACCGTACCGCACCATACCAAATCATGTTCCTTTATAATGCCTCATCCTTAATGACAGTGTGCTCTTACCTTCCCTAAACTATGGACTCCTTACCTTCACCCATTTGCAAAGTCCTCCTTGTCTAAGTTGGACAGAATTTAAAATAACATCTGTCAATTTGTCCTTTCAGTAGCCCATCATATGCACCATTGCAAGCTATAAGATAAACCTGAATGGTTGTTCTCTTATAAATAGTCCTGCCCTTGCTTTATGCTGTTTTGTTGACAAGGTTCTTAGAACTGCCACTTCTCTCACTGTGGCTAAGCAGCTAAGGGTTGCCAACCTGAATTACCTCTTTAGATATAATGATATGTCCCTGCTTGCTGTTACAAAAACCCATACAGCTATGTGCGACCAGGCCATTATTGTCTGTCTACCCTGGCTTTGTTACTCCTTCCCAAGAGCTGTTTGTTGGGCCTCCCCTCATTACTTCTTCAGAAGGTTCTTGTGGAATTATCTGTAAAATAACTTGGCTTACACTTGTACATAAAGACTGTTCATCCTACCTTTACCATTGTCTGTGGATCATAACATACAGAGTGACTGTTTTTCTACCTTTACCATGGTCTGTGCACCATAGTATTACCTTGAACTACTTTTATGGGCTTTGGTTGTGCATCTTGTGCTACTGTATATGCCTGTACTTTATATTCTGTAACATTGACTGTACTGTTATTGTAACTATTCCTATTGGTCAACTTTTATGGCCTGAGCATTTGCTTATACTTTATACGTCATACTTTGGATTGTACTACTTATTTGTATCCAATAAGCTCTTGTCTTCCACTTATGAATGATAGTAACTTGTTTGCCTGCCCACACTGTAACCTCCCAGGTCATATCTGAAAATAGTCATTTATTTGTCTAGTGCGCTTATCTGGTCAGTACAAACTAACAAAATAAACTGAAGTCTTTCAGGAATACCTTTCCTGGAGTATATACAAAGCATAAAATGATAAAGTAAAACAACCTGACAAAGAAACAGTAGGCTCACAAAGAATTATAGAATAATTCAAATGGGACTAACCAAATGCCTCTAAACAAAATTGTTTTGTTAAGTGGCACCTTTAAAAAACAGACAATGAAATCATTTTATATAGTACTGGCAGGAGCTATTAAAATAAGTAAAGAGGCAATTATATTGAAGGCATGATGAAGAAGAAGAAGAAAAAGAAGAATCAGCATGTATATAATGCTTTTCATATGCATTGTATCCCAAAGCACTTTACGGCATTGCTAGACTGGTAAACAAGTGACTGAATGTGTAGTGGCAGCCATTTTGCAAATCAACACCCTCACACAGCCTTGGGCAATTGCATGAACTGATTTCATGGGAAGAGGAATTTTGGCAATGACACTGAGAAATTCATTTACTCTTGGCAGTAGAGGGCGATATTGTCAGCAGTTCTATGATGGCAAATTCTGCAATGGAGGGAGCTGTGCCTGTTCTGGTGGGATACAGAGGGTTCAGATCCCTATCACTGCTGTGTTACAGTCTGGTGGTAAAATCATCTCCAGGATGCTCTGAATCCAAGAAGGATCATTTATTAAAGGGACACTGCCAACCACCTTAGGTCTCTAAGTGTCCCTGGTTTAAAAAACACATTTTATGATTGCCAACATTCTGTAATGATTGCAGATGTACTGAAGCTGGTAGTTTGATTCTGATTCTTTTTTCTTTAAAAAAAGTGAAAAATAGACTGCCCACCATACTGGTGTTGCCACACAAACACGTTTGTTTACATTCCTTGATCATCTTCAACTACATCTTTCCTGGACTTGGGAACACCCACAGCACAGACTAGCCCCTGAAGATGCAGTGGAAGTTTAGGAAGCTACTGCCTCTTGTGTGACTGCACTGCTGGTTGTTTCTAATGCTCAGGAAGGATGCAGTAAGAACAGATCCAGGATTGTAAACAAAACAAAGTTGTTTATAAATATACATTATCATGCACTTCAGGTCTACTAAATAAAGAGACAGACAAAACAAACAGGAACATCAATGAGTTTTAGAGAAGGTAAGCAATCATGGAATTTAGGACTTTAACTAGAAATAATATGATGATAAACAGAATGGCAGTGTCCCATAAAAGTTGCTTATGGAGGGGAAAAAATATCTTTAAGAAAAGGAAAAGCCTCTCTTTCTCTTTCAACATTGAAATACAGGTACACAGCTGATTGGGCCCTCTCTGCTTGTCTCGTAAAGGTAATCTGCCAAAATTTCAGATGCAGCAGCATCAGAGGAGCCACTGTGAACCTCATCTGTGTTTGCTCATTCTCTGATAGCTGCTTTCCAAATGCCAACTAAAGCAAGCGTTGACCATCATTCTCTTAATATCCCTACTGTTGGTAATGTTTCTAATTGTAGCGTTATCTCAAAGCAGCCTGTCTTATCTGATGATTCCTTTGCTATACCTCAGGCTCCCTCAGCAGCAGCCTTGCATACTGATCAGTGCACAGCTAACCTGCTGCAGCCCGATTATCTCTCTGATAAGTGGTCAGTCTCCTTTCAGGAGACATAATTTTTGCACCTGAATGATGATTCTGCCAAATCGTTGAGTCCGAGGAAAGGCAGATGGGGAGATGAGGGTATGTCTTTCCCCCCAGAGGACTGGTAACTGGTCCAAGCTGGTTGGTTGTGTGACTCTATTGGAAAGTGTTATCCTGAATCACCAGTGGAACCACAAACAGCACTTTTTTTGCGGATGACATGTCTATTTTGCTGGGGGATGCAGTTTTGAGTGCTGACTGAACCATTGTTCCTGGGGACTTACATGCAGTGGATACCATCCCACTTCAACACATTCTAGTAGCAGTCCCCCCACCGCATCGTATCCACAAGTCTCTAGTCTGTCAAGCATGGCTGATGATTTGGGATCACCCAACACAGTTTGTTTCCTCTCCCTCTCACCAGCAGGCTATGGAATACATTACAGAGGATTTTGTGGGGCTGTCACAAACAGTAGCAGATTTTCCACAGAACAAAGCAAAATAAACTCCAATGATCACTTCTAATGCACTCCATCTTTCAACTGCTGACTTGGATACAAATCCCTCCTCTGATCTTGCCACTCTCCAGGAGACTACAATGCCTCTGCCTAGGGTGGACAGGGTTGAGCTGGGCTGATGGGATACTTATTCCTAACCCCACTGGACAAGCACACTGCTCAGCAGGACTCAGTGAGAAAATGGACACAGTTCTGGAAAATGGACACTTTTGCCCTTTCCCCTACTCCAGCACAAAGGAGGAATGGGGTTTGACTCCTGTACAAGGGTGACTGTACATTGCACCTGATAGAGTCTAAGTGGGCTGGACACTCTTGAAAAACTTTCTTCACTACTTCCCTAATGAACTGTATGCCCTGATACATTCCCAAGTGATGTTTTTTTTTTTTATCTCCGCTTTAAAATTGCTGCTAACCTGGACAGATTTGGGGCTTCCTACAATTCCTTGAAGTTTACTCCCTTGTGGCTTCTATTCCAGAATATTCCACTTACCAAACTGACAATCCAGTCTGTTGATATGTTGTTAGAAAATGAAGAAGTTAATGTAAATGATGTCAGATATTGGCTGCCTCAACAATGTGATATACAGGGGGCTCCAGAGGCAATAATTAACTCAGTGCAATTTTGGACGGGCAATTGGAAATTTATGGTTCAACTGTGACATAATGATACTAGCCTTCAGCATCTCCCCAGTGCCTTTTCCTTGGCCAGCTCTAGACACTTTTCAATGTGGATCAGAGGCCCATCTTAGTAATGGGTGTTATAAGATTCATTATAGCTTGACCCTGGCCAGCCAAAGACATGTTTTAAATGTGGGTATGGGGCCAATCTCAGTATTGGCTGCGATAATGTTTGTTACTACCGGTGTCTTTCTTCAACCATGTCAGTGTGAAATGCAACCGACTGTTCAGATTTAATCTCTGCAAAGAGACTGGACAATCTTACAGATCTTGACAATGGGCATCCCAAAATAAGGATAATTGCCCTTCCCAGGCTTGAGCAGAACGAGCTTCAGAACACTCCCTTGATGGAAGCTTTGGACAGCAAATACTCCTCTGGGGAAGATATGTCCCCTTTAGATATGATCGTTATGCCCACAAAAGAGGAATGTGACTACTCTGTAGCACATTTCTATGACTAACCCTGTTTCGCCTGAAAATAGGTTTTAAATTCTTGACTTGGAACGCCTTGACTTTAATGGTAGTCGTGAATCTGAAACGTGTTCCTGTAAGTCAGCTTTACTTCCTGCATCTACTGACACAGAGAATAATTTCACTATTGTTATGGCAATCAAATCTAAACAGAAGCAGAGGAAGACACAAAAGATGATCACCAGAAGTTGAAAGTCATTGAAGATGGACTATACCAAGTGAAGAGGACACTTTTTATTATTTATTTTGATCTATGGTTCCTCTTCATCTGTCAATCATTAAAGAGCAACTAACTAGCTAGTTTGCAAATCCCCCCCAACAAAAAGCACAATGCACCGTTACCTGACTCTGAATTAAATAGTGTTAATCTTTTTACTTAAATGTGCCCAGTTTTAGGAAGGGAAGTGATCACAATTTTGCTCCATGGTGCTGAGTCACGCTGATCCTTTCTACTTCAGTGTTCCCTCTTGGACAGTGATCCACCCCTGATCTGCCCCCACACTAGCACATTTTATGACGCCACTATATGGGCAGCATGGGGGTACAATCCATAGAAATCAATGGGGCTGTTATTTAACCACAACCTTGCCCAAGGAATTTGAAAGTCTCACCTTAAAAATGTCTCTATTGGCTAATGAGTCAATCTACATTTCAGGCTAATAGAGACCCTCTTCTGGTGGACTGTGGAAAATTTCCCACCTCTACAGGGTACTAGGAACCATTGACTCTGAATTTATTTGTATGGGGGACTTCAGCTTGGATTGGAATTCTTATTGTCCTGAACCTCTAAAAGCTTTCTGTGATGAACATGGACTTACACAACTAATCTGTGATGCCACCAGCCCTAATACTAATATTCCAGGACACAGGGGATCACGTGATGAGCTAAACCAAGTAAGGCACTTTCTGAACTGCTCTGAGGCCCGTAGCTAATTATAAACCTCGATTCTCTTCGGGTTCAACTTGATCAGCAGTAAGAAACTCCGTTTGGAAGTGTAAAGGGTCAGAGGACCTGGTCACGGGCTAATTTTAAAAATAAAGGGAGTTTTACCAGCTCAACATCGCGGTAAGCGGCGGTCATTTACGAGTAATACTAAGCCGCACGCTCAAGCTGAAATGGATCCTGAGAATGTGGAACCCCTGGCAGGGATGTCCCCGGCTTCCAAAAGGCCCAAGCCCCAGTCCCCAACCCCCAGTGAGCAGGAGGACATAGCAGGAGAGGAGGGAGAGATCAAAATGAGCAATGGAGATCTACAGAAAATTAAGCAGCTGCTTCAAGGGCTAGTGGTGGATTTTGCAGCAGTTAAGCCAGTGCTGCAATCGCTAGCCCAGAGAATGGGAGACGCAGAGGTCTGGATTGGGTCTCAGGAGAGAAGAATTTCTGCAACAGAACAGGAGCTGGTGATGGTTAAGAGGCAGGTCAAAAAATTGGAAGAGAGGTTGGAAGATCAGGAGTTGAGGAGCAGAAGGAATAATTTGATCTTGGCGAGGCTGCCTGAGAGGGCAGAAGGATCAGACTGTGTTCTGTTTATTCAGGACATGCTGCTCAAACTAGTTGGTCCTACGCCATAAGGAGAAGCTTATAATCTTGAGAGGGCTCACAGGGCTCTGAGACAGGTACCACCACCTGGGGCAAGACTCGGAGTCACCATTATGTGTTTCCTCAATTATAAAGAAAAAGCTTTTGTGTTAGCTGCGGCAAGGCAAAATAAATCTTTACAGTGGAATGGTGCCACCTTGTGGATGTTTCAGGATCAAACACCCACAGTGAGAGGAAAACAGAAAGAATATGTGGACATTAAAAAGAAGTTATACATGGCTGGAATTAAGTTTCGGCTCCAGTATCTGGCAACATTGGTGGTTCAACTCCAAGCGGGAGAGAAGCGATACCCCATGGCCAAGGATGCACTGGAAGGGCTGAGAGCAGAGCTGCCAGATCTATTTAGAGCACCAAGTTGACCTGCTTTAGATTTCTGGGAGAGAAACGACGAGTTTCTTGGTTTGGGACTTTGGAATGGTTAATTGGTTAAATTTAAAGCTAATGTGTTGGGACTGAACCCCCACTCAGATGGTGGGAGAAAGGGGCAAGGAAGTGGGGGGAACTGAAATTTTAGTAATACCGCAGATATTATTGGGTTTAATAAGAGTTAACTGAGAGGGAGATTGTGAAATAGTTTGTTATAGGATGGGGGAAGGATAGAAACTTTAAAAGGAGGGGAAACGGCAGAGGGGGTGAACAAGGGTGTATAAGGAGGGATAGTGGGACCCTGTTATTTACAAAAAGGAGCATGGGGGTGAGTAGTATGGCTAGGAAGAGAAGATTACAAGGGCAATGACTCTGATCTTTGCTTGGGAGTATGTGGATGGGGGCTAGGTCCGGGGGATATTAAAGGTGATAATGGTGTGAGGGGACAACCCTTAGAGTACACAGTAGCATTAGTTAAGGGTTAAAGGGGGTTTGGTAGTTAGTGGGGAGGGATATTCAGAGGGATTAGGGTGGCATCTACCCTTGAGCCGCTAGGAAGGTATACCTAAAGGAACTCTGTAGTTATTGGTCTCCCTGTGCTTGCTGCTCTAAGGATCATTACTGCTTCCTAGTACCCAGACAGTTTAGGGGCAGGACAAGGGTGGTACATCACGATTGGGGTAAGATGAGGGCTAATGACCTTGACAGTATCCATAATGGAAACCTGCCCCTTGGGTGGGGAGATGCTATTAAATTAGAAGGGGACTTAAGGTTACTGCAAAGGTTAAGAAGAGTATTATGAAAGCCAGTAGATTGAGTGGGGCGAAGGGGGTCGGAGGCCTGAATCAATTGGACAGAGAGTGGAAGGGATATTAGCTTATAGTGACAATGGGGGGGGGCAGAGTGGGCTTATATACGTTGTACCCCTGTAACCTGAGCAGGAAATAAAAAGATTAATAATTTCCTTTTCTTTTTTTTTCCGACAGGGGGAAGAGGTTACTCTCGAGCGACTAAGTAGGAACTTAAGGCAGATTTGTGGTTAGAGGTCAGATATTTTGTGAGGACAAGGGAAAAGAGGGATGTAGGGTAATTAGGGTTACGGTAGAGAACTAGCTTTAGGTTGGCTACAACTAGATCCCAGAGAGCTTGAGGTTATGGAGGGGCAGGGGAATAGTTCAGGAAGAAGCTCATCGATGATCCGAAGAATGACAGGTGTGCGATCTAGGGCTCGGGACAGGGGGATAAGGCAGAGGGGGGGTTTCAGAGAGAGAGCGAACCTGCTAGGATAGAAATAAAAGAGGCAGGCTCAAGCAGGGTTTTGGGGATCAATAGTCCCAATATGATTCTCTGGCACGAGTATGACGAGTGTTAGACTAATTTCATGGAATGTTAAGGGGCTCAGGGGTAGATGTAAAAGACTGATAATCATGAGACATCTGGATCAGTTGGGGGTTCATATTGTTGTTCTACAGGAGACACATTTATTGACGGAGGAGCTGAATAGTCTCAAGCGATTATGGGTGGGCCAGGTCTTTGGGGTAAGTAAGGAGAGGGCTTCAGAAGGAGTAGTAATTTTAGTCAGGAAATCATGCTTGTATAGTGTGGAGCAGGTGGGTACAAGAAGTGATGGTAGAGGGGTCTACATTTTGGGTTTATTATATGGCAGGGCCACCTTAGTAGCTTCCATATATGGCCCGACACCCCCTAATCCGGAATTCTTTGCCTCGATATAGAGAGAGACATAGTTGGTTTTTCGGGGCACGCGCTTATCTTAGCAGGAGACTGAAATGTTTATGGGGACAATTGGGTGGATAGGATCCCACCGGTGAGAGGGCCATTAACAAAGGCCCTGAACAAACTGTTAGAAGTTACAGCTGTAGTGGACCCAATACAGGCTCATGCAGATGGGGGCAACAATATAACATTTTACTCAGCGGCACACAAAACTCAGTCTTGTATCAACTTTTTTTTAGTTGATAGGGAGGTATTGGCGGGCATCAAAGGGTTGGTGATGGAAGCTAGAATCTTTTCCAATCACTCTCTGATTAAGCTAACCTCGGAACTAAAATTTGGCTCATACAGACAATTCCAATGGAGGTTGAGTGACTCGCTATTGGCAGACCCGGCAATTAAAGACAAACTCAAGGGAGCTCTGATAGAAATTATACAGCAACAATTACCAACGTTGTTAAACAGGAAGTTGGTGTGGCCAACTTGTAAGGTTCTGTATGCAGGAGTGGCTCAGGAGCTGGCAGCCCAGAGAAACAGGCAGAGGAAGGCAAAAGAGGACTTTATTTTAAGGGCTATTAGCTATTTGACTCCCATGGAGGGGTCCACAGAGGAAGTAGATGGGGAGCTCAGAAGCTTAAGACATGAGCTGGGAGATATCATTTATGGTAAGATAGATTTTTGGCTAGAAAAGTTTAAAGCTAAATACCTATTGAAGGGAAATGTTCCCGGATGCCTGCTGGCAGCCAGAGTAAGGGAGTGGGAGGCGAGTAGAATAGTGACATCTATTCGGCATGAAGGGAAGGTTATAATAGACTCCCAGGGGCTAGCGGACACTTTTGCATCTTACTTCAAAAACTTATATCAAATTGGGTATAGGGCGGGAGAGAAAGAAATTAGGGCTTTTTTGGAAGGAGTGCTTCTGCCTGGAATAGACCCTGGGCAGGCCAGGGAACTAGCAGTGCCCATAGATGTAGCAGAGATTACAGAGGTAATTAAGTAATTACCTTCGGGCAAGGCACCAGAACAGGATGGCCTTACGGCGAAGTTTTACCAGACTCACATATGCATTATAATTCCCCTCCTCCAAGAATTTTTTAATAGTATATTGCAGGAAGGGGTGCCCCACTCCCCCCCCTTTATCAGGCTTATATCACCTTAATCCCATAACCGGGAAAACCTAGAGATGAGTTAGGTAGCTACAGGCCCATAGCATTAATGAATCAGGACATTAAAATTCTTACAAAGATATTGGCCAATAGAATTTGACGGCTAGCACCTGCTATAATTAGCCAGGAACAGGTGGGATTTATGCCAGGGAGAGGAGCTGTCAATGCCCTGAGGAAGCTCCATTATATTCTGAACTATGCAGAGGACTCCCAATTACCCTTAGCATTAATATCCTTAGATGTGGAGAAGGCCTTTGATAGGGTATCTCATCCCTTTCTGTTTGCTACAATGGAAAGGATGGGCTTCCCGGAAAGCCTGCTTAAAGGCATTAAAAATCTATATGCTGCTCCGATGGCTAGAGTTCTTTGCAATGGTTATATTTCCTGGGAAATTCAATTGGAAAATGGAACTCGTCAAGGATGTCCACTCTCCCCAATATTATTTAACATTTACTTAGAACCCTTGTTGAAGGCTATTAATATGAATAGACAGATAAGGGGGGTGGAGATAATGGGAAAGGAGTTAAAGCTCTCAGTCTTTGCGGATGACATACTGTTGCATTTACGGGATCCGGTGGGGGGATTTGAGAGGACTAGAGATCTAATTGATAGATTTGCTAAAGTTTCTAATTATAAGCTAAATTTGACTAAAACTCAGTTCCTCCCCTTGACACCATCCGTATATAGGGCAGATTTTGCTCAGTTGTGAGTCCAGTGGGTATCTGACAAACTTAAGGATCTGGGTATCTGGATTACAAGGAATAACGATCCTGGGGCTGAAACAAACATGGATGGGACACTGTCAGCCATTAAGGGAGATTTAATAAGGTGGAATAAGTTACCCCTGAATTTTATGGCCTGGCTTGGGCTCATTAAAATGAACCTGTTATCTAGGTTATTATACCCGGTGTATTTAGCTCCATATAGTATTCCTAAAAAGTGGTTCATAATGATCAAGAAAGTATTCTCAGATTTTTTATGGGATGGTAAACCCCCTAGGAAAAAAATATAATGATCTGTGGCTTCCCCCCTCCTTAGGAGGGCTCAAGCTGCCAGATCTCCACTTGTATTATGTAGCAGGACAGCTGGGTATGATGACCCGCTGGGGCCATAGTATGGAGGGAAGGAATATGTTCTGGAATGGCTGTATCTGGAGTCTCAAATGATGAGGGAAGCTGGGCTTTCTCCAGAAGTCCCTTTATATGCTAATATAACTAAATGATTTAAGCTAAGTTGGGAAAGCCCAGTTATGAAAGTGGCAGAAGCCTGGTGGTCGCTCCTGACTAGGGGACAGAAAGAGGTTCAAATGAAGGCCCAAGTTCAGCCACTGGTGGGTAATCCTAATCTACTTATAGGAAATAAGGTATTTAAAGGGAGATGGGCCAGGTGGGTTTCGGGCCTGTATTTAAAGGATGTTATTCAGGGTAATAGAGTGGCCCTCCCAGCGCAGTGCGACAGAATGCCCTTCTTTCAAAGGTTGCAAATTACACGGATGCTGGAAGGGGTTTTAAAGAGGATGGGGGGTCTCTCAGATGATTCATTTAAGTGGGACGATTTGAAGGAGAGTGACCCAAAAACTAAACCTCTATCGCAAGTATATAGAGTTTTAGTAGAGTTTTTTGGTTCGGGCTCTCCCATACTGGTGTCATATTGGGACGATAGATTGGCTCCCCAAAACATTGATTGGGCTAGTGTGTGGAAAAATAGCAAATACTTAAAAATACTGTACCTAAATGTAGGAGTCTTCATTTTTTCATTGTTTCTAACCTATATTTTACCCCTGTGAAATTATGTGAAAGAGGCCTTAGATAGACAGACCTGTGCTTTAGGTGTGGACAGAGAAAGGGGATTTATTACATGTGCTATGGAATTGCAGCAAAATATCGCCCTTGTGGGGTGAAATCAAAAGACAGATGGACCCAATGCTGGGTTGTTCAGAATTCATTACACCAGACATATGTATTCTAGGGATCTATCACAAATAATGGGCACTACACCAAAATATCATGTATCTCTGATTGCGGCTGTAGTAAAATCATACGTGGTTCAGCATTGGAAGGATGATCAGCTTTATGAGTACAAGCATTGGGTGGGAGATCTCATTGGGGCCTTAAGTAGGGTTAAAAGACATTTATATTCAGAGGGGAGGAAAGAGTTATATGCCAAAAGGTGGGTGTCATTGGAGGCAATTTATTCCCAATAAAGGGACACTTGATTGACACAGGTCTGTCTGTAGGGCTGTGTTTAGCTGAAAACTTGAATCTGAATGAAGTAAGACATACAGTATTGTTAGGGAGATGATAGGGATAGGTTGAGTTGGCAAGTGGCCGGGTAAGGTTTGGGGACGTGCTTAAATGTATATACTGGGGTCTGCCATAATGTTGGGGGTTGGTAATTCTCTCTCTTTCCAGGGGGCACAGAGAGGCATCACCTCCTAAACAAGTTATAGCTCAGTTCGAACTTGGCCTAAAGAGTATGGGTTAGGCTGCATGGGATCCTTGTGGGAAGGAAAGGGGAAGGTAGGTGTGGCGAACAGTATGTAGCCTGTATATGGGAATATTGACAAGTTTTGAGTGAGACCTGATGTGAGGGGGTGATACTTTCTT
Organism: Neoceratodus forsteri; assembly: GCA_016271365.2. Classification (NCBI taxonomy): domain Eukaryota; kingdom Metazoa; phylum Chordata; order Ceratodontiformes; family Ceratodontidae; genus Neoceratodus; species Neoceratodus forsteri. The sequence goes on along the minus strand of JADMNL010000035.1, from coordinate 115,179,812 downwards.
TGTGTGTGTAAATAGTTGTATTGTACATAGTTTACACAATCAGTTTTGCATTGTGTACCCTGGGATCCCAGGGCTGTTTGTTCTGTTTGTATTTGAAAATCAATAAAGATGTATTTAAAAAAAAATATATTCCAGGACACAGCACTCACCTTGACTTAATCTTTACCAACACGCCCCATAGAACTGCTTACAGCGGGGTATTTCATTAGGACATTAGTGACCACAGTGCCATTGCCTGCGTGAGGCACTCCCCCAAAACAATTAGTCTTTAATTTTATCTACAAAATTAATTTCCACAGATTTAATATCTCTGAGTTCCTGTCTGCTCTGAATGGGATCAGATTGAAAGATTTTTACCTGGCTCTAACAGTCAATGAAGCCCATACCCACTTTAGCACCCTTGTATGGGAGGTTATTAATAAACATGCCTCAATGACAAAACTAAGTGCTAGGAAAAAAGCCTGTCCTTGGTTCTCCAACTTGTTGATATCCATCTTACATCACTGAGACCACCTGTGGAAAAAAGCCCACAAGACAAAATCTGAAGCCAATTGGGCTGCCTTCAGAGCAGCAAGAAACCAGTGCACAGACTAATTCGGGCAGAAAAGGTCAGATATTACCAGTATGCTTTGGAGTCATCCAAAAGCAATGCTGCTAAATTCTGGAATATTATTAGGGAAACCAAAGGACATAGTTCACCTTCATCCCTCTCAACTAAAATAATCTTAGGGGACATTACCTACACAAACAGTGATGATATTCTGGACCAGTAAAATAATAATTTTGCCACAGCTGGCCTAGCTTTTGACTCTTCTCCTGTCAGTACACTATCATCCCAATGACTTGCTTGTACCCTTTCACTACCTTCCCCCAAAACTAGACCTGGCTCTTCACAGTTTGGTTTCTGCCCTATCTCGCTCAAGCAAGTCAAGGATCCTTGCTCACTCTTGACACTGAAAAAAATACTGGAGCTGATCTGCTTCAACCCTACTTTCTAAAAATAGGATACTATGTCCTGACCTCACCTGTCACCCACTTGTTCAGTCTGTCACTTTCCCAAGGTATTATCCCTCCTATTTGGAAAACTGCTCATGACATCCCTTTGTTTAAATCTGGTGACCAATGTGACCTCAATAATTACCGATCTATTTCGCTTCTGCCCATTCTATCTAAGCTTCTTGAAAAGCTGGTCAATGCTCAACTCAGAGACCACCAAGAAGCAGAAAATCTACTGAACCCCCTACAATCTGTGTTTTACCCCAAACATATTACGGTATCTGCTCTAGCTAAAGTTACAGATGATTTGTTAACCTCCCTTGATGCTAAGCACCATGTTTGCTCCCTTTTTTTCAGGTTTAAGCAAGGCATTCAACACCATTAACCACTAATTACAATTGGACATATTAACTAATTTCGGTCTAGATGTCACCTCACTAAATTGGTTTTCGTATTATCTTACTGACAGGCAGCAACAGGTTAAAGCCAATGGTGCCCTGTCCCCTTTAAAACCTATCCTGAGAGGAGTTCTGCAGGGCTCCAGCTTAGGTCTGATACTGTTTGCCATTTTTTATTAATAATATTAACAACAATGTCAGTACAGCAAATGTGCATTTATTTGCGGATGATACTGTTATGTGTTGCCAGGCCTAGTCTCCAACTCACCCGCCTCGAGTTACAATATGACTTTGACCTACTTCAACACAACTTAATAAATCTCAAACTACTACTCAGTGCTAAAAAGGCAAAAATTATGCAACTGTCCCCTAATACCAGAGATGCTCCCACCGACTCCTTGAATGCAAATTTTCAGATTAAGACGATCCTGGGAGAAGTACTGGAACCAGCTGAGAAATTTAAATATCTCAGCTTCTGGCTGGATTGAAAACTATCCTTTGTAATGCATATAGAGGAAACGGCCAAAAAACTTCACCAAAGGCTTGGTCTCTTCTATCGCATAAAGCACTTCCTTACCCAGGACACCAAACTAAGGTTGGTCCAAACAGTCTTTCTCCCATTAATTGACTATGCAGACTTTCTCTAGAGCCATAGTCTGAAGTCAGCCCTAATTACCCTTGACACACTTTATCACAGGGCTTTAAAATTCATTACAAGTGCTCATTTCAACACCCACCATTGCTCCCATATTGCTGCAGGTTGATTGGCCACCCCTTAGTGTCAGGAGGTGCCACAATGCATCACTCTGGGTTTACAGAGCCATAACACTGAAATTTCCTCCCTACATCTGCTCCATGTTTAAACATGCCTCCAGGATGTACACTCTCAGGAAGTTCTCATATATAACATTTGATACTCCATGGATTAGAACCTGGACTGGTTCTACATCCCTAAGTTATACCATGCCGACTTTATGGAGCAATATACAAAAAACCCTTAAACTTAACCCTACCGTTGGCTTGTGTACATTTAAGTTCTTGATTGGGCATATGTTGAAGAATGAATGTAACTGCTATACTTGAACCTGATTACTGTAATCATGTATATTCTTTCTGACTCCTGGCAACTTAATCCTCCCCCTACTCCCCCACTCCTCTCTGGCCCAGTTTGCTTCCAGACCCTCTATTCCCCTCATCCAGCACTAGTACTAAGCACTTGTGTATCATCCACCCTGTGTCTCCTCCCTTCGATGCTGCTTAGTTTTCTGCATTCTTCATCCCCTCCCTTCCCCCACACCTGCTCTTCTCTCCCCCCCCCCGTTATATTTCTGTAATCTGTATTACTTTTTTCACCTTTGACCATCCTTTATTGCTAAATAATCCCTTAGCCTTGCACTCTAGGTCCTCTTCTATTTTTCCAATTTGCTTTTTTGCACCTATCATTTTTCATAATTGTTGTACTCAATTGGTTTTACCTGAATAGACACCTGTATTAGACTTGGAAACATTTTGCTATTCAGTATTGCACCTAGTTAACTTCCTTTTGTCTGCCTTTCTTGTATATGGTATCTCAGTTGTATCTGTATTCCACCACTGTAACTGTTCTGTATTTTGTATTGTACTTATGTACCCCCAGGTCCTCATTACTAATGGGTTGTCTCAATGGTATTATCCAGGTAAAATAAACTTGGAATTGAACTAAAAAAACAAAATATTAAACTTGAATTTTAGTAGTTTAGTTGGCCATTTGGAACAGATTATGGCCACCACTTAACTAACATTTCCTTGTTAGTTAAGTGGTTGCCACGTTCTGTTCCAAATGGCCAGTTAAACTACTAAAATTCAAGTTTAAATAACAGCCCCACTGAGTTCTATGGACTGTGCCCCCATGCTTCCCATATAGTGACATCATGAAACCCACAAGCATGGGGTGGATAGGGAGCAGATTACTGTCTGAGAGAGTACATGGAAGTGGAAGGGATCAGCGCAGTCCGGCTTCATGGAGCAAAATTATGATTCTCTTCCCTTCCTAAAATGGGGAACATTTAAGTAAAAAGATTAACATTATTTCATTCAGAGCAAGGTAAGGTTTTGTCATTGTTCTGGGGAAGAGCACCTGCATAGTTGCTCTTTAATGCCTACAGCATTAAAGAACACTGTTCAGAGAACAATATTGTTCTCATTGCTCAAGGATTTACTCTTTGATGTTTATTTTGTACAGGGAATTAGAATGACAATAGAAACATAGAAACATAGAGGTTGACGGCAGATAAGGACCACAAGGCCCATTTAGTCTGCCCATTTCTTTTTCTACCTTATAAATGTGCCATTGGCCTTTGCTCTGTCAGTGGCCTATCTATTCATACTCATCTGTATTGCCCCCTTATGCCTATCCCATGCCTGTTTGAAGCCCTACACTGTATTCATAGCCACCACTTCCTGAGGTAGGCCATTCCATGCATCCACCACTCTTTCTGTGAAAAAGAATTTTCTCACATTCCCCCTTAATCGGTCTCCCTCTAATCTCATGCTATGTCCTCTTGTCCTGCTATTTTTCTTATATTTAAACATGTTAGACTCTTTCACCTTGTTAATGCCCTTAAGGTGTATGAATGTCTCGATCATATCACCTCTTTCCCTCCTTTGCTCAAGGGTATACATATTGAGCTCCGTTAATCTGTCCTCATATGTCTTCTGATGCAGTCCCTGCATCATTTTGGTTGCCCTTCTCTGGACTGCCTCAGTTTGGTTAATGTCCTTGTGAAGGTGTGGCCTCCAGTACTGCATGCAGTACTCCAGTTGGGGCCTAACCAGTGTCTTGTAAAGAGGGATTATTACCTCCCTCTTATGATTTGTGATACCCCTACTAATACATCCTAACATCCCCTAGCTTTACCTACTGCTTTAGAGGTCTGCTTGGATGATTTCAGGTCATCGGTGATGATGCCCAAGTCTCTTTCTTCCTTTGTGACTGCCAGCAACTCCCCTCCTAGCCTATAGATGGCTTCAGGGTTTCTCTTCCCTATGTGCATGATCTTGCACTTCTTGCATTAAATCCCAGTTGCCACTCTTCTGACCATTTTGCTAGTTAATCCAGATCTCTTCTCATTCTGTCCACCATCTGGATCATCTACTCTGTTGCAGATCTTGGTGTCTCTGCAAACAGATAACCTTACCCTCTAGTCCATCTGCAATGTCACTAATGAAGATATTGAAAGGACTGGCCCAGGACTGATCCCTGAGATTACCACTTGTGACTTGCATATCTTCTGACTGTATACCATTTACCACCACTCTCTGTTTTCTGTCCATCAACCAGTTTGCCACCCAGCTGACCAACTTCTGACCCACCCTGAGCCTACTCAGCTTATTTATCAATCTTCTGTGTGGAACAGTGTGAAAGCTTTGCTGAAGTCAAGGTAGGCGACATCAACTGCTCCCCTTGGTCCACCACTCTGGTTACCCAGTCAAAGAAATCTATGAGATTAGTTTGACAGGACCTTCCTTTGTAAGCCCACGCTGTCTTGGATCCTGTGCCCTGTGGATTCCAGGTGTTGCACTATCCTTTCCTTGAGTGCCTCCATAATCTTGCCCACTACTGAGGTAAGACTGACTGGTCTGTAGTTCCCTGCCTCCTCCCTGCTACCACTCTTATGGAGCGGGATCACATGAGCCCTTCTGCAGTCTTCCGGGACCTCTCCTGTGCTCAGAGACTCACTAAACAGTTCTGCTAATGGCTCGGCTAGTTCCATGCTTAGCTCCTTAAGTACCCTGGGATGTATGCCATCAGGTCGCATTGCCTTGTCCACCCTGAGCTTAGCGAGTTCTTGTAGGACCCTTTCTTTTGTGAAAGGAGTAGTGCTCACCTGCCTCCCCCCCTGTGTCCATGGTGCTGAGCTGTGGGCCCTGCCATACCTTCTCTTTAGTAAATACTGAGCAAAAGTATCTATTTAGGATAGATGCTTTTACAGGGTCCTCCTCCTCACATGCCCCCTTTTTCTTCTTTGAGCTTAGCAATATCCCCTCTGGACTTTCTCCTTTCACTAAGGTATCTATAGAAAGTCATGTCACCTTATTTTACTGTTCAAGCTAGTGTTTCCTCAGTTTGGGACTTTGCCTGCCTTACTGCCTTCCTTGCTTCCCTTAGGGCAGTTTGGTATGCCTCCCTATCTTCATCCCGCTGTGTTCCCTTATATTTCCTGAAGGCCAGCCTTTGGCTCTGACCATTTCTGCTACTGTATTTGAGAACCAAGTGGTTTCCTTCTTCTTTTACTTCCTTTTCTGTCTAATACAATGGGATGTTGCTTCAAGTATTGCATCCGTAATGCTTGCCCACTTTGCCTGTACCCTCTCACCTGTGTTTCTTTTTGCCAGGGCTAGCTTAACTCTGTTTGCCATCTTATCAGAGTCAGCTCCTCTGAAGTCCCATGTTTTTGCCTTGGAATGGGATGATTTAGATGCAGTGGCCAAATTGAACCATACCATGTGATGGTCACTGGCCCCCAGATGACCTTCTACCTGGAGATCTGTAATCCCTTCCCTGTTAGTCAGTACTAGATCTAGGATAGCCCTGTCTCTTGTGGGTTGTTGTACTAGTTGTTTGAGGCCCTACCCCTGCAGGGAATCTACCATGTGTCTAGTTCTGGCAGATGTTCCTGCTGGTATTGACCAATCTGTATCTGGCATGTTGAAGTCTCCCATTATCAGAACCTCCCCTTTAGCTGTAACCCTAGGCATGATACAGTCTCAGAAACACTGGTGTTAAGCCAACCCAGTGGTGCTGAGGGTTAAGGTGCTGGAGTCCACACCTCACATCCCACCGGCGACCCAGGTTTGGGAATGACCACTGGTCACCAGGAAGCCAGCTGGGGGGAGGGTTGGAGTGGGATTTACCCTCCAGCGGTGGATGCTCACCTTTCCATAGTCCTGCACCAATCGGGTGGAGGCCCAATGAGTGCGGAGGCGGTAGGCATGGTGACAAGAAGTCAGGGTGGGGTGGAAGGAATCACTGGATCCTGGCGTGTACTAGTGCCTGCACACCTGCATACACATGTGTATGCTGTGACCCTGGGATGGGGAAGTAAAATACGAAAAAAAAGAAAGTATATATGGGGAAAAAAAAGAAACATTGGTGTTGGAGCTCCTCTTTCTGGTCTTTTGGGGTTGACACTTGTGATGGAATGAGTATACTGTTTAAGTGGATAGCTTTTAAGGTCCTAAAACTGGTCCATTGTGCACCATATCCTGGAAGGAACAGACACAGAAATACATGAATTTTAAAAGTCACTCTGAACAACAGCCAGCACTTGACATCTAGCTGTCAAAGCATTGGCCTACTAGAGTAGATTCCAAGATGAACACTTTTGTCATCCTAAGGATCTTTCCATTTAAAATTCATAGGCTCACAGCCCAAGTCATTCCCCAAAGGCCTTGGCATGAACAACAAGTAGTAACCTTGTTGCTTCCAGGTAAGGTTGGAGTCAGCTACTATGCCTTCAAATGCCTATTTTAGTAAGGACATAGTTTACAGCTAATATTGGTGGTTTCTTTCAATCCACTGAAAAAGGAAAGCAGATCTGGGAATTATCTGCACAAAAATAAAATCCCAGACCTTACTGATGATCTGGTACAAAAGATTTCATATAGATAATGAACAGTATTGATGCCAGTATAGACCCCCTACACCTCTCCACATGGAAGTCCAAACCACTTAAAAAAAAAATATTCAGTCTCCGTAGACTGGAAGTGACCTTCCATTGACAGGGATGCAGGTTCTCTAAGACCAAAACAGCATGCATATACTCCAATATGCTCAACAAACATTGGATGTTCTACTTTACATATGCTGCTGCTAGGTCTAACATGATACACAAGCTACTATTGTCTGTCCTTGGTAAAAGTCATTTAACAGTTTATCCAAAGCAACTGCAGTATTAAGACTTGGTCTGAACATGGAGTGAAAGTGCTCAACAGGCTTATTGTTGAGTTAAATGAACAATGGGTGGTGCCACTTGTCATAATCTTTCATGAGTCTATCGAGATCAGTGTGTGGCCAGAGGGCTTGAAAGTGGGCCAGCATAATCCCATCTTCAGGAAAAGACCCTGCTCAAATCCAAGTAGTTGCAGGCTGATAAGTCTGATATCAATGACAGGAATAGTCCAGGTAGCCATTAAAGTCAAAATTATGAAGAATTTGATTGCGGATACGATTCTTGACCCTCTCAGCATGACTTTTATAAGAGGCTGATCATGCAAAGCCTATTTGATCATCTTCTTAACATGGTGACCAGAAAGATGGGCAAAGAAAGAGCAAGTATAAGCAATCTTTCTCAGCTTCAAAAAGGCCTTTTACATTGTAGTGCATAACAAGCTTCTGGGCAAAGTGTTTGGTGTGGCATACATGAGGTGTACACAAGGTGTATTGCTAACTGACTTTGTGACAGGAATCAGGGGGGTTGTGATGGGTATGCCCTAGGCAGAGTGGAGTGGTGTACACATAAGCTTCCATCAGGGATCCATGATGAAACCAATGCTGTTTAGTGGCTTGCTTCTCGAAATCCCTGATGACCAGTGCTGCACAAAGCCTGTCAGTTTCAGTATGCATAGAAAAAGGGACCTACTAGAGAAGTCTGGCATTCCAGAGTTTGAAAAAAAAAAACATACCTTACTTCTCATGAAGTGGCTTTGACAAGCCCCTTGGCCACCCTAGACAGGATACAGTCTCAGAAGCCACTTCCCACCCAAGTCATCTCCAACCCTCCCCACACCCATCCAATTCCCTAGAAAGGCCTGTTAAATTTTAAACATCATATTAGAATCCTGGCATGATGCTGGAAGCCAGCATTGAGTTTATATGTAACCCCACTCTTTAGTCCATTCCCACCAAATGCCAACATTATCTTGGATATTAATTATTCTCCATTGAAGCCCATACTCTGAATTTTGGGGGAAGGTCAATAGCCATTAATTCAGGCAAAATCTGTCATCACCAATCCCACCACAATATGTCTATTCATAATCAAGATAGTGCAGGCCAAGTGTGAGTTCAGGAGCATTTGAAAAGCAAACAATCACTTGACACTGCCTTTGAGTCCTCAGTCAGCTGTCTGGCGCAGTGAACTGTGGAGGTAAGTGAATGAATTACACAGCTAAGAAGATGATTTCAGACTGTTTCCCCTGTGGTGAGCTGAGCTGGGTAATCAGCTGTTCCTATCAGCTATGTGAATTGCCTGGCCTTGTTGCAAGAAGGAGGTTTTGCTATTAAGGGGGAACATAAAAACACAACAACCTCAATGTTCAGGCAAATGCAGGAGTGGATTGCAGATTCACATCTGTGCTCTGTCTATATTGAGCTGAATGTTATCAACTGACAGTTTATTAGATCAAGCATATCTTTGCTCAGCAACCAGAACGAGTCTCTTCTGCTAACAAAACATCAAATCAAATATTTTATTTTGAAAAGCACAATTCAAAAATTATCAAAGTGCTTGAACATACAGACTAAGAAAGATAAAGACAAGAAATAAAATCAGCCAACAAATAATTTAAGATAGCGGCAAGATTTTAGACATCAGGAAATGCAAAATTAAACAGATGTGTTTAAAGAGCAGCTTTAAAAGTCTCAGTGATCAGGCACTCTTTCACCCAATGAGGTAGAGAATTCCACAGGGCTGGATCCACAAAAGCAAATTATCTGGCCCCAGAAGTCTGCAAACGGACCCTGCAAACCTCTAGCAATCCCTCATCAGAGGAGCATAGAGGGCAGAGGGGGCAGTAGGGGAAGGGGAGATCTTGCAAGTACTGCAATTCCTTTCAATGTAGGGCCTAGAGGTCAGCAATCTGATCTTGAAGGTGATTTTCTACTGAACAAGTAGCCAGTGCAGGCTGCGGAGCACAGGTGTGACATGACAAGATCTAGACAAGATGGTCCACAACCTGGCCACCACATTCTGCACCAGCTGCAGGCAGTGGAACACCACCTCTGGTAGCCCTAGGTACAGGCCATTGCAGTAGTTAAAGCAGGAGGTCACAAAGGCGTGGACCACCATTGGAAGATCATCATGTAGGACCAGGTGCTTTATCTGGGTGATATTCCTCATATGATAAAATGAGGTCTTGATGATGGCTGACACCGGGGACTTAAGTATCAGCCCATCATCAAACATTAACTCAAATCCGACACCTGGTCAGAGGTCATCATCTGTCTGCCCCCTTCCAAAGCCTGGCTGGATGCCCAAGTGATGACCCCTCTACCTGATGACCTGGGTCCAGAACTAATACCTTAGTATTATTAGGGTTCAACCTCAACCAGCTGGCACTCATCCAATCCTGAATTTCAGTGAAGCAGTTGTTAAAGACCAAAACAGTCTCACACTGCTCAGGCACAAAGAAAAAGTAGAACTGGATATCATTTGCATACCAGTGAAAACCCAGCCCATACTGCCCTTTCATATCTACTAGTAGCAGCATATACACAGTGAATAACATCGGTAAACAATGGACCCCTGTGGCACCCACAGGACAGTGGGAAAAAATCCCGGACAGCACTCTTTGAGCCCTAGCTGAGAGGAAAGAATGAAACCATCTGAGGACCATCCCTGATAGACCACAGATCAGCCACAGGCACTCCAGCATCACATCATGGTCAATGGTGTCAAACACCAGAGAGAGATCAAGAAGTACCAAGACTTAACAACTCTTCTGTTCGCTCACTATTAGGAGATCATTAAATACCTGAATAAGCTCTGTCTTAGTAGTATGTCTCTTTCTGAAACTGGACTGGAGAGGATCATATGCATCATGTATGGTAAGATGATCCTCTAGTTGCAAAGTGGTTACCTTCTCAATAACCTTCCCCATGAAAGGCAGGTTAGAAACAGGTCTGTACTTATTGAGACAGTCATGATCCAGAGAAGCTTTCTTCAAAAGAGGACACACCACTGCCTCCTCCAGGGTGTCCTGAAACACCCCTGTCTCCAATGAGCACCTGACTATCTCAGCTAGAACTGGTCCAGTTACCTCCATGCACCCCACAATGGGGCGTGTTGGACCCAGATCCAAACTACAGTACATCGGTCGCATACCCTGGATGATCATCACAATGTCAGTGATCGCTAGTCAGTCAAAGTCAGACTGGGCAACTGCAGTCTCTCACTGACTGCCACAACATCCATTGGGGTGGGCTGTGTGGCTCTCTGACCTGAGGGTGACAGTCTTATCTGGGAAGAAAATGAGCAAACTCATCACACTTATTTTGTTAAAAAGCTCCCAGATTCTGGAGACAGGCTGGATTGCACAGCCTGTCCACAGTATGGAAAAGCAGAGCCAGTCGATTTTGTGCAGCAACCTCCCTGGACAGAAACTCTGCCTTCCTGTGGTAGATGGACAATTGATAGTCCTTATAATGGATCATCAATTTAAGTCTGTCCTCATCCAAGCTGGATTTCCACCAGTGATGCTCCAACATTCGCCCCCACTTGCCTCAGTTCCCTCAAAGTTTGATCAAACCAATGGGAGCATGGGTGAAGGGTGAGGTGGTGAACTCAGGCAGTAGCTATGGAATCCGAAGCAACTGTCACTGCCTTATTATAGACAAGTATCAGATCCCCTGTTTCCAAGGTTAACCTCTGCTAACCTGATAGATCCAGCACTGCTTTAAGGCCATCAAGGGTTAAGCCCCTTAAGGGGTGGTGCAGAACCATCTCCGTAGGGGAAGGTGTATTGGGGGTAGCCTTGAAACTGAACCTTATAGTGTGGTGATCAGAACTTCTGACAGACTCTGTCACCATGTCAGCGATCTCCATCTCCAGCAGGAACACTAGGTCCAACAAGTGACATTGACTGTGGGTTGTAGAGGTAACAACCTGTGTGAAGCCCAATGAAACTATCAGTTGAAGGAAGTCTTGACAAAAATGTGAGAGTTCATCATTGACCCAGGCATTGAAATCCTCCAGAATCAATCATCTGGGGGATTCCACCACCATGTTGACAATGAAGTCCACAACTTCCTGCAGGAAATATTTATCTCCCCTGGGTGGATGGTAGCTGAGAAGTATCCTGCAGCCCTCACCTGCTCCTACAATACACTCAAAGTATCTAGTGACCCCAACTGGCTCATCTACAAGGTACAGTTATGACTTAAAACAAATGGCTACACCCCCACCCCTACAATACAATCTCAGGTGATGTATCTCTGAGTACCCAGATGAAACCACTGACGCCAACATGGGACTGGTATTTTCATCCATACAGTTCTCATTGATGCATGCCAGGTCTGATGTTCCAACAAGATCAGCAATTACTGCTGTCTTGTTTTACTAGACCTATCATTGCATAACAACACCCAAGTTGAATGGGCAGCCAAGGTCAACTGCACTCTTTGCCCACTAAAGGTGGAGCCTTTGGTATGGGAACCAGGTAGGGAGGAACCCGCTCCTGACCCCATTTGGCCCCAGGGTTTCTCCTTGATCCCATGACCCCAATCCACCCACTTCACTTCAAATCCCTACTAGGTCTGACCCCTCTACCCCTACACCTTCGTACAACTATCTCCAAGGTGCTACAGCACCTGTAAACCTTGACTGACAATGGGAGGCAGTTGAAAGGGTGGAGGTCCCTTAGCCTGGAGGGGGAGCAGTACTGCCAAGGTTTTCTGCCAACATATACTGTACTCCGTGCCTCTTAGACCAGCAGCATCCAATATTAAAACTCCCAAGAAACACATTCACATTCTCACACACACCTCTCATACATCAACACTCAAAGTACCCAAACAAAATAACCCAACCCCCCGACAAAATACTACAAAATAAAACCCCAACTAATGTATAAAGTTTAATAATAATTATAGTCTTGAGACTGAGTGGAAATAGGTCAACATCTGAACGAAAGTCACTGTCCAGATGTAGAATTTCTGGAGGCCAGAATATCGGTCACCAGGCCACCATCAGTCACAGAAAAGCATGCCACATATTATAATAAAGGTGTAAATAAGGGGAGGTGAACCTCTCACCACCATCTTCACCAACAATATAATGTCCAAAATACAGTGGCCCTCTCACTGCCATGGTAATCCTACTTAAAGTATGAGATAAAGTAAAGCACAATAAGGCCCTCTCATGCCTCCCAAATCCAATATGCAAGATCCAGAAAGCAAGGCCAATCAATATTGATGGAGTGACACCCAATGTGTTTTAGGGAGAAAGTCACAGCATGAGTCCCAGATCCCATTAATTCACAGTCCACCACTACCTGCAGGCTCCCAACTGCACCTGCCCAGAAAGTGACCACCCCAACCCAAGTGTCCCCAACCAGGACACATAGCTGCCATCTGACCTCTGATGAACACCCCAAGGTGCTCCCAAGGAGCAGGGCCACATCTACTCTATGGCCGATGCCACCCGGGCACCCCACAGGGTTGTTCCTGAAAATAGGCATATAACTTGTCTAGTGTACCTACCCGGTCAACGAAAGCTAAATAAATAAATAAATAAACCCAGACTGAGCAGCAACCTTCAGAGACGTCATCTGGCCCCACACTCAGCTCCAAATGAAAGTTTCTTTGTCCAAAGAAAATAGCAAAACTCCCAACAACAGAATCCTTCAATAAAGGTAGCTAAAGTCTGTTTCCACGAGCCCTAGGCCATCCCCATCAGAAAATGGACCTCCTATCAGAGCATACTCGCCAATTTAAGGCCACCAACTAGTACCCAACCTCTATCATGCACCCCTCAGTGGTCCCGGGGTGCATGAACAGTGCTTCCCCACTGGACAGTGTTGCCCGGTACCCCCAGGGGAAAGCAGCCTTAACAGAGCACCCACCTTCAGGTGATCTGCACAAGACCACTCACTCCAATCAAGTGGCAGAATGAATTGTCCTCAGAAGGGCGCACAATCCCTGATTCAAAGCAGTCAATGGGACAGCCATTCTTCACACTTATCGGTACGCAGATCTCCAAACTCCACTTATTGTTGAGCAGGTCTCCAAGCTCCACAAGCCCTCAGGTTTCTCCATAAGAAAATTGCTTCCTAGCTAGAAATCCCAGGGCACTGTGCTGTAGTCCTACTGGGCACATGTCCATCCATCCTGTCATGGCCAAGCAGTTGTTCTCACTCCAACTCCAGCAGTTTAGGCAATCTTATTTAGTCAGTTAGCCATACTCAGTAAATTAGTATGCTTTAGCACTTATTGCCTCTTTCATAATTCCATACTGTGTTCAGGTTTTCCTGCTAGTAATTGAGATTTTACCAGTAATTTGGCCTTTAATATACATTTTTATTTTCAGTACCTGTTCAGTCATCCTCACAATAAATATCAATCCTTCCTTTAACCAGTCATCATTCAATCAGTGGATTTCTGCCTCCATGATATCAGGCTCTAAAAGTACATATATACAAGCTTACTCACCTACCTATGCTCTATCAGTACTATGGAAACATACCATATATGATATGATGTTTACAGGAAATAAGTAGTATGAAGCACTGTTGCAACCTTTTGAACTCTTTGGACTTCCTCAGGTTTCTTCTGTTTCTACATGTGACATACTTGTAGGACTTCAAAGCCCTCTGGCTTTGTGTTTCAAGTTAATATTCTTCTCTTCAGAATCATGCTGTTCCAGCAGATGCTGAATACTGAGTTTTCTCCATCTTGCCTTCCTACATCCATACCATCCAACACCGGGGTAAATTCAGCTCCCTTCTGATCTGTGCAGCATAAAGTGTTTAGTGACAGTGGGGATCCTATAATGCAACCCTTTGACTCCCATCCTCATCTACCCAGCCCCAGCCATATGGTGTCATAATGGTTGCCAACAGTTTTATAGGACATTACCCTGTTGCTTTGTGCCTGTGCTTAGCATTGTTCAGGAACTAATTCATGTTTCAGGCCACATGCCAAGGACCTGTGGGGCATTTAGTCATTGATTTCTCTGGAAGTCAATCCTTCCTCAGAGCACACTCTTCAGCTTCCTGAGCTCCTCTCCCACAAGTTGTGCCAGCCACAATAACCTTCCAACCTTTATTCACTGGCTAGTTTTCTCCCTAACCAGACTATCCAAGGTTTTAGCCATTCAAGAGTCCTCTCCTTCAAGACCATGAAATTCATTCAAACTCAAGATATCCACCAAGAAGTGGACTATGCCAAACTGATAATACACATAAGTGCATTCCACATGCCAATTTCAATGTTCACTATGAAACAAAATCTACGTGATCTACTGATCTTGCACTGCTTTGATAAGTCCCTTTGTTTCCCTTGCAGCTCTCCAACTGATCCTCTGTTCACATATCCAGCTTTCAGTATGATGCATTCAGGTCTTATTACTGCAAGTCAATACCTCTGTTGCCACACTAAACTGAAACGTTGCTATAGTAAGAACTGAATAATCAACTCTGCTGCTACCACGTCCCATACTCATCATTCCACTCAAGCCAATTTTTTTTCCCAATTGTTTAACCAGGTGAGACACACTAAGCTGAAAGCTTGTTTACAGGTGCAACCTGGGAGCACAGGGAAGTTAAGTGACTTGCTCAGATTCCTCAACCTCTCCCTATGGGGAAAAACTATATGAAATAAATTCAATGAGGAAGTCTGCTTTAATTCATGGACTGTTTTCTTCACATATGTGATTCTGTGAGGAAGCTCTCCAAACCTGCATGCCACAACACAAGTAAACATATCCAAATTTACCTTATGCCAGACCATGACTAGGACATCTGCTGTATCTATTCCACTCTCTATCACCATATTTACTGCTAACTGTCCATCCAGGAAAACACATTATTTCCATTCTTCATTTAGGATTCACCAGGGAGAAGGACTGACCAGTGCCTTCAGGAAGGAAAAGAGGAGTGGGAGAGGGGAACACAGATGTAGTGATACAGGAGGATAGTGTGAGGGAGGGTCTGCTGGCATTGAAGGTGGAAAAATCACCAGGCCTGGACAGAGTACATCCAAGAGTACTAAAGGAACTGGCTGAGGAGCTGACCGGGCCACTGGCAGGCCTATTTAATAGTTCACTAGAGACATGCATAGTACCACAGTACATCTAAGGGTACTAAAGGAACTGGCTGAGGAGCTGACTGGGCCACTGGCAGACTCATTTAATACTTCACTAGAGACAGGCATAGTACCACAAGACTGGAGAACAGCACGTGTAGTGCTGCTCCACAAAAGCAGTCCCAAGGATGATCCAGGGAATTACAGACCAGTGAGTCCGACCTCCATAGTGGGCAAGATCATGGAGACCATAATAAAGGAAAGGTTTGTGGAATACCAAGAGAAGCATGGTCTCCAGGATGTGAGCCAGCATGGGAGCATGGGGGAGGAGATCATGTCAAACAAATCTGATTAACTTCTTTGACTGTGTCACTAAGACAGTAGACAGGAGCCAAGCAGTAGACATCCTCTATCTTGATTTCAGCAAGGTCTTTGACTCTATGCTCCAGTAAAGGTTGATCAGGAAGTTGGTGGATCTTGGGGTGGGGAAAAGTTTATTGCCAGATGGGTTGAAAACTGGCTGAAGGACAGAACCCAGAGACTGGTTTTGGGGGAGAGTTATATGGCACAAGATAGGTAACCAGTGGTGTCCCACTTGGGCTTGGTGCTGGGGCAGGTGTTGTTCAATGTCTTCATCAATGTCACTGGAGATGGCATTAAGGGCAAAATGTGCCTATTCACAGATGACATCAAGCTCTGTGGAAGACTAAACACAGCTGAAGGGATACAGGACCTACATGAAGATCTGGATAAGCTAGGGAGGTGGTCCAGGATCTGGCAACTTGGCTTCAATGCCAACAAATGCAAAGGTATGCATATTGGAGCCAAGACTCCTAGGACAGAGTACTACCTGGGTGGATTCTGAGTATCTGCATCAGAGAAGGAGAAAGACATAGGATAGATGATCACTAGTGACTTGAAGCACTCCATGCAGTGCAAGAAAGCAGTAACAAAGACAAACAAGATGCTGGGATGCATAACTAGGGGGAATAGTAGTAGGAGAGAGGAAGTTATATTGCCCTTGTACACAGCATTGGTAAGGCCGCATCTAGAGTATGGAGTTCAGTACTGGTGCCCACACCTCAAAAAGGACATTAACCTGCTGGACAAGGTCCAGAGGAGGGCTACAAAGATGATAGCTGGTCAGCAGTGTAAGGCGTATTAGGAGAGGTTGAGGGCACTGAACATGTGCTCCCTGGAAGATAGGTGAGAGAGAGAGCGAGAGAGAGAGAGAGAGGACATGATTGGGACCTTCAAGTACTTAAAAGTGATAAATAAGGTTGATAAGGAGAGTCTGTTTAAGCTGAGTGGCAACTATAACATGAGGGGACACAGTCATAAGCTGGACTGTGGGAGGTTTAGGAGGAAGGTCAGGAAGCACTTCTTTTTCGGAGAAGGTGGTGGACACTTGGAATGTGCTGCCAGAAGAGGTAATCTCGTTGAAGACAGTGGAAAGCTTTAAGAGAGGCTGGGACAGGTATAGGGGGAGGCTAAGGGTCATGGGTAGGCAGGATGGGAGGAGTGGGGAGAGGGGGCAGGGACAATAACGCAAGCTGTGGACCCTACAACATGAGCAGTCTTGATAGATCAAATGGCCTCTTTCTGCTAGCTTCTTCGTATGTTTGTATGATTCTTTCAAGGAACTGATAAAAGTTTCCACACAATACCTACATCATCTCTACTCTGCAAAGATCTTTGAAGTAGAGAAAAAGACCATGGCATAGGTCAAGCACTTCATCAGAACACAATACAGAAAGGATTCTTATTAGATCTACACCAAAACTACATTCCTTATCTACTGCAGTAGCCCTGTCAGGATCACAACTCAAGCTCAGGCTTAAATATGCTATCATTATCTGTCACCTTCCCATCAGTCAGCTAAGCAAAGCATCTAGGGGTTCAGTTAACTCAATTCTGGGAGCATTTCACTTTCAAAAATGAGACACAAACTTCCAAAATAAAGGGGAAGTAAGTCATTGGCTTCCTAATGTAAAACATAAAATTAGAAGACTTCCAGTAGGCGAGGATCTGGAGCAGATGGAAGAAAAGTGGACCAAAATAAGAGGGCATAGTGAAGGCAATAAACCACCATGTCAAGTAGGTAAGCAAAAGTAAAAGTAAGGAGAAACTGCTATGGTTCTCAAACGAGGAAACATACATGGTAAAGCCTAAAAAGGTAGCTTTCAGAAGATATCAGGAGATCCAGAGAGAGAGGATAAGTAAGTATATCTGAGATAATAGAGGGAGGCAAGCAAAGCTGTGAGGAGTGCAAAAGAGCAAACTAAGGAAAGAGTAGCACAGGGAGTATCAAAAGGGAACACAAAGTTATTCAGGTGTTTTAGTGAAAAAAGGAAGACTAAAGGAGGGATTGCACAGTTAAGGGGGGGTGACTGTATGGAGGAGAAATCAAGAAAAGGCAAACATCTTGAACAAATACTTCTGCTCAGTTTTCACTGTAGAATTGTGGTGAGGGACCTCAAAAAGGCACCAGGAGCATTGACTGAAGAGAAACTGACACCAGTCCATTTTCTGAGGAGACAAATCCAGAATGTGCTAGCTAACCTGAAGATCTGTAAAGCTATGGGATCAGATGGCATGCATCAAAGGGTGTTGAGAAAGCTCATGAAGATACTGGCTGCACCTCTGACATATCTGTTTAACAGATTACTGGAGACTGCTGTGGTTCTGAAGGACTGGAGAGGGGCAGAGGTAGGTGTATAAATTGATGTAAACACTGCTAAAGGAAAGGACTGTGGAATATCTGGTATACAACAGATTCCAGGATCCAAGTCATAATGGTTTCACAGGGGTTAGGTCATTCCAAACAAATTTGACTGGTTTACTAAGTAGTTGGATCAGGGAGGAGTGGTGGATGTGTCCTACCTGGATTTCAGTAAGGCTTCCGAAATGGTCCTACAATGCAGACTGATAAGCCAGTTAGGGAACCTGGACTGGATAACAAGGTGGTAACTTGAGTAAAAACTGGTAAGGGACAAGGACACAGAGGACAGTGGAAAAGAAAGTTTGCTCCATGGAATGTAGGGTGACCAGAGCGGGGTACCTCAGGGATCAGTGTTGGGACCAATGCTCTTCAAATGTATTTGGAAGTGGCATGGAGGAAGAAATGGAGGGGAATCCTAGAATTATAGAATCATAGAAGCTTGTTATCAGAAAATGACCATACTGGCCCATCTAGTCTGCCCTTTTTTTCCCCCTACACCTCCCCCTCCCTGCCAGCCCTGACCCTCCCCCGATACTCAGCCCCATATGCTTGTCCCATACCCTCTTGAATTCTTCCACCAATTTATCCCCCACCACTCCATCTTTTAGCCTGTTCCAGGGCTCCACCACCCTCTCTGTGAAGAAATGCCCTGTCACATTGCTCCTGTATCATTTTACTTTCAGTTTAATTACGTGCCCTTTAGTTTTGACCCCATCCTTCCTCCTAAGTAAACACTCTGCTCCCTCTTTAATGAGCCCCTTTACATATTTAAAAGTTTCAATGTTGTCTCCCCTTTCCCTCCTTGTCTCCCATGTGTACAGATCCAGATCCTTACACCTCTGCTCGTATGGCTTTCCCTGCAAACCCTGCACCATCTTGGTTTTCCCCTTCTCTGAACCCTCTCCAACACATCTATATTCTTATGGAGAAGGTCTGCCTCTTTGCAGATGAGAAACATATTTGCAACACAGTGGGCATTCTGGGGTTTGTGTGGAAAGGATGGGTAGGAATCTGAAAAGACTGGAGGAAATGTCAAAGGGTTTGCCAACTTTTGTTTTGTATTTGATGCAAAAAAGTGCAAAATAATGCACTGGGGCCATAGAAACCCAGGAGCAGAGTACAAAATTGATGGATTGGTACTGACAAAGACAAAGCAGGAAAGAGACCAGAAATAATAATTTCAGATGACCTAAAGGTAGTCATTTAGTGTGATGAGGTAGTCAATAGGGCCAGTAGGATGCTGGGGTGCATAGGAACGGGTATTACCAGCTGGAAGAAGGAGGTGTTGCTGCTCCTATACAGATCACTGCTAAGACCTCACCATGAATATTGTGTCCAGTTCTGGAGAAAACATCTCAGAAAGGACATAACATGGAGGTTGTCTAGAGGAGGGCTACCAAAAAGGTGCAGGGTCTGCATCAAAAATCCTATGAGAAGAAGCTAAAAGAGCTAAATATTTATACACTGGAGGAGTGGAGAGAGATAAGACAGAGAACTTTAAATACCTCACAGGGCTTAATAAGGTACAGGAGAGGTATTTTCCAGAGCAAAGGGTGCTCTAGAATAAGGGGCATGACATGAAGCTGGATCAGGACAAATTCAGAAGTGATGTGATGACATATCTTTTCACAGAAAGGGAGGTGGATGCCTGAAGCAGCCTTCCAGTGGAGGTAGTGAGGACAAAAACCATTGTAGGGTTCAAAAATGCCTGGGATAGGCACAAGAGAATCATAAGGGAAAGGAATGGCGGTGAAGAGATGGTGCTGTAGATAAAGTAAAGGTCTGCAGAAAATAATTAAGGTCAAAAGAAAATGGACAGAATTGGTGGGCCCTGAGGTCCTTCTCTGACATCACAGTTTATAAAGGAACCCCAGAGCAAATGCCCTGAGGCATGGGTTATCCCGGAGGACATGGGCCGTACAGCCATGTTTTAAAGAAAACACAATTGCACATATCCCAATAATGCAAAGCATCATGGGAAACATGTGCAAATCCCCATAAGAGAATTTGGACTGGATCTACTTTAAGCCGAATTGCATGGTGCCAGAAGGCCTCACAGTGCAATATGCAAAGGCTAAGAACAGCAGACACATACACGTCATTCATCCTCATTTGGACTCATCAGTGTGCCATATCTGTGTCTTAGCCCAAGGAAAGGGAGCCTGCAACCCCTTAAGGGGGATGTTATTTGTTTGGATCACAGGGAACCCAAAATAGAGAAGGAAAAAACTACATAAGGACCCCAGTCCAAATACCCTCAGGTTATCCCGGAGGACATTGGCTGATTGCACTGTGAGGTCTTCTGGTGCTATGCAATTCTGCTTAAAGTACAGTCAGTTCACATTCTCTTGTGGGGATTTGCATATGTTGCCTATGATGCTTTGCATTTTTGGAGTATGTGTAATTGTTTTTTCTTCATAGTTTATGTTTCCAAAACTGCAGTCATGGAAGTCAAGAAATGATGGATTTTTCTGAAAGAAATTGTATTTTACCAGTAATATTTATATTAACATTCTTTAATTGATTCTTCTTGGAATGGCAACTTTCAAAATGTTGGTTCTGGGAAGAAATTTGACTTTCAAAAACTAGGAATGGCTTCTAGATTTCAACTCATGGAAGGTTTAGATGTTCACTAAAAATAAACTAAACGTCTGCCAGCTTTACCTCCCTTATGCAGTACCTGCATTTTTCCTCTCATTTGTGTAAATCAATGATGATGTACACTATATCAAGCGTGCTGGACACCATCTTTGGTCATCAAAAACAGAAACTGTTGATGCCTCCAAGGTGTTATTGATCCTTTCCAAACATTAGCATCTATATCGTATCAGATGGGATTGCCTTGCATCTACCAAATTACTTCAACTCATGGACTCTTTAATCTGTCCACCACCCAAAGACATCACCTGTCTCAGTAAGCTAATTTGGGCCCTTCATATTCCACTAGCAGAGGACAAACTTTGGATCCAGTCATATCACTGGACCTTCCTGCCATTGATATGGATCTGACTAGAAGGAAACATGCCTCCCTGTGGACAACCAACAGGATTATGTCTCCAGTCTTTCTCCATTTAAATAATTTTGCACACATAAAGAGCTCTTATCCATTCTAAGAAACTTAATCATGAAAATCATGCCACAAAATCTTCAGTTAAGTTCCCTAATTTTTGAATCCTGGTGTGGCAGAACTGCATTCGGTCAATCCAATTTCTCCAGTGGAGGGATGCCTTTCCTATCTTTTTTATCCTACTGAAATCTGTTGTGCAATAATGTCTTCATATACTATACTTTATCTTTTTCTGCCCCTGGTGTAGGTTGGCCACCTACATCAAACTTTTCCATGTCTCACTAATCTTTTCCTCTACTACTTTTATTTCTAATTTCAATTTCCATATTTGCATCCCTCACCAAGAACTTCCCAAAATAATGCAAAAGGCTAAGGCCAGCTGGCAGAATGAAATAAGGTGCTGGTTGAAACAAAGTGCATAAAGTGCATTTTGTGCACGTGATGAGTTTAAAGTGCTGCAGTGCTTAATTCAGTTTTTAAGCTAAGGTCAATATGCCATTTGATGTTTATTCCAAAATGAGTGTGCACTGGGATGTGGTACTCTAGAACCAACCATAGAATAAAAAAGAAAAGGTTCTGGTATACTCTAAATCAAAAGAGGGATGACGAGTAATTATCTTAAATCCATTTTTATTACACCATGGCCAGACAATGTGTCTCAGTGTAATACAAATGAATCTGAGATAATTACTCTGCTTCCCACTTTTGAGTTAATGTGTGCCAGAACCTCTTCTTTTTTACTCATTTGGTTGTGTATATATATATATATATATATATATATATATATATATATATAGGTATACCCACTTGACAGTGACAGTTTGACAGCGAGGTCCCCACAGTGGCGACAGTGCCATGCCACTGTAGGGGATCCACTGGAACTGAGCACCGTCTGTCGGGGTCCTTTCTCCCCCGAATCAGCTCCAACTCAGAGTTGATAATCCTTAGTAGGGGGGTGCAGGGGGCACAGCCCCCCATGTGGGAGGTTCAGAGGGTGAAGCCCCCCAAAGAAAACACTTTGTGGCACGCGAAACTGGCATCCAACTGCTAAATGCGGTAATGCAGTCGACCTGCTGATTTTGCTGTCGGGGTGTTCGATGAGAATTTTTTGAACATCCATCATGGAGCCTATATATCTTGCCGGAGCAGTGAATTTAACATGCCAGAGAAATAAATGAATAAAGAAATGTTTGAAATGCCAGTTAAATAAAAAGAGATGGCCTCTTGGATAGGTGGAACATGAGTGTCATAGAGAGGCATTATAGAAACATAGACTTTGACAGCAGATAAGGACCGCTTGGCCCACCTAGTCTGCCCATTAAACATATGTCTCCCTTGCTTAAATTATTTTTCTGCCACTCTATTGTTATGTAAAGTGTTATGCCAATAAAATTCTACATCAAAGTAGGAACTGTTTGAACCAAGTGGTGATCTTTAACTTTTAATTTGGCTGCCGCTCAGTACCTGTGTAAATAACTACTGATGCCACTGTATTATTAGGACTCCTGGCTGCTAGTTTTGTATGAAATATGCTGTAGAACTGTGTCAGCTAGCCCTGGAGGAGTCCATGGCATGTGTGCAGTAAGTCCAGGCTGCTAGAGAGGCAGGCTTCCCTCAGTAATCTGTGTGCTCTGGAAAGCAATTGTTTGAAAATAAAAAGGGACTATGCTGTCCCTGGACATAAAAACTACAGCCCAGTATAAAAATAATAAAAAGGGTCTGACCAAAGCCATGCAGAGCCCCAAAACAGAGTGGCTACATGATAACTGTCTAGCAGTATACCAATCTGCTACAACATAGAATACAAATGATATAAAGGGACAGGAATGCCCCTATGTATGTGGAAATGCTACACAATATGAAGAAACTAGAAGGTAAAGGATCAAACTAATATGAAGGAACTAGAAGGGAAGGGATCAGATCTGTTACAGTAAAGTAGCTTGTTGTTTTTACATTGTTTCTTGTGGATTTTACTTGGTAGAAGGTAATTTCTTTTCTTTCTTACTATTTCTAAGGGGCTAGCAGGGTATTGTTTTGGGACTGTTGGAATTCTGAAAACTGTTCTGGTGGTTGTAAGTGGGCTCATATGTTTGAAGTTTCACTGTGTAGCAGGCTGCATTTGTAGAGGCCTATTGCTTCTGATTTAAAACCTATTTGGTGTGATTTAACTGGGGCTGTTTCTTTGAATCAGAGACCTATATCTTCTAATTTCAAGCCTATTTTGATGTGTTGCTGGTGAAGTTGCTTGAATTGGAGACCTGTTTCTTTTGGTAGCAAACCTATTTTGGGAGCTTTGAGTAGAGTTGAGATTCATTTTTGCCGGCTTCACTAGCTGCAAAGGTTAGTGCATAGTGGGGAAGAAAAAGCCACTATGGTTCTCAAAAGCGGTGGCTGTGAAAGTCAGGAAGAAAAAGATAGCATTCCAGAAATATAAGGAAACACGGAAGAAGCAGGACAGAGAGCTGTACCAGTTAAGGCAGAAAGAAGCAGGGAGGGAAGTCAGAATAGCAAAGGCCCAAACTGAGGAAAAGATAGCCAACTCAGTTAAGAAGGGAGATAAAACCTTTTATAGGTACATCAGCGAGCGAAGAAAAGACAAAGGGAAGGATAGTGAGGCTGAATAGAATAAATGGTGGGTGGGCAGGGGGGACAGTGAAAAGCAGGAATACTGAATGAATATTTCTGCTCGGTATTCACAAAAGAGGAGGGAAGTGCCTAATCCAATTAACAGAAGCACTCTTGTTAGGGGTTGATCCCAGTCCTTTCACAGAAGAAAGGGTTCTGCAAGAACTCCTAAAACTGAAGGTGGACAAAGCAATGGGTCCTGATGGAATTCACCCCAGAATTCTAAAAGAATTAAGGAAGGAACTAGTGAAACCACTGGCTACTCTTTTAATAAATCATGGGAGAATGGTGTGGTACCGAGGACTGGAGGAAGGCGGATGTGATTCCCCTTCACAAAAGTGGGACCAAGACAGAGGCAGAAAACTACAGACCTGTCAGTCTGACCTCTGTGGTAGGGAAAGTGATGGAGTCACTTTTGAAGGAAAGAATAGTTGAGTACCTAGAGGTCAGTGGAGCACAGGATCCAAGGCAGCATGGGTTCTGGCAGGGAAGGTCTTGTCGAGCCGAATCTAATAGATTTCTTTGACTGGGTGACCAAAGTAGTAGACCAGGGAGGGGCTGTAGACATGGCCTACCTAGACTTTAGCAAGGCATTTGACACAGTCCCATAAAGATTATTAGTCAAATTAACCAGCCTGGGAGTGGGTCCCAGGGTGGTAGCCTAAATAAAACATTGGCTGGACAGCAGGACACAGAAGGTAATTGTAAATGGAGTCCACGCTGAAGAAAGGGTGGTTACTAGTGGGGTACCGCAGGGTTCAGTATTGGGTCCAGTCCTTTTTAATGTCTTCATCAGTGGCATTGCAGAGGGACTGGAAGGAAAAGTATGCCTTTTTGCAGATGACACAAAGATCTGCAACAGGGTTGATACACAAGGAGGCGTGGAAAGGATGAAAAGGGACTTGGCAAGGTTGGAGAAATGGTCAGACGTATGGCAGCTAGGATTCAATGCAAAAAGTGCAAAATAATGCACCTGGGAAACAAGAACCCAGGGGAAGAATACACAATGGGGGAGGTAGTAACAGCAATGAAAAGGAAAGGGACCTGGGGTAATCATATCAGATGACCTTAAGGTTAGCAAGCAATGTGAGAAGGCAGTAGGGAGGGCGGGGTATACTGGGATGTATAGGAGAGGCATCAGCAGCAGAAAACAGGAAGTTGTTATCCCTCTGTACAGACAGTTGGTGAGACCCATCTGGAATACTGTGTCCAGTTCTGGAGACCCCATCTCTGCAAGGACATAGACAGGATAGAGGCAGTCCAGAGGAGGGCAACTAAAATGGTGCAGGGTCTGCAAGAGAAGCCGTATGAGGACAGACTAAAGGAGCTTAATATGTATACCCTTGAGGAAAGAAGGGAGAGGGGGGATGTGATAGAAACTTTCAAGTACCTCAAGGGAATCAACAAAGTCCAAGAGGGTAGCATCTTTCAGAAAAAAAGACTTGCAAGAACAAGGGGACACAATTTAAAGATAGAAGGAGGGCAGTTCAGGGGCAATGTGAGGAAGTATTATTTCACAGAGAGGGTAGTGGATGCATGGAACAGCCTTCCTAAGGAAGTTGTGTAGTCTAAAACTGTGGGAGAATTCAAGAATGTATGGGACAGACATAAGGCAAATCTCCTATGTTGGGCAGGAATATATAGGCTGTTGGTTAAATAGGATCTGCGGCCTATCCTGTAGGTAGGGAAATGGGCAGACTAGATGGGCCTAGTGGTTCTTATCTGCCATCAAAGTCTATGTTTCTATGTTTCTATGTAAGGGTGCTAATGGTCTGACCAGGGGCCTCAGCTACCTGATTGTTTCTGGAAGACTTGGGTTGGTCCCATCCCCCAACCCCTCACCCCACCGGCCCCGGTCCATGATTTCCTTTATACCAGGGGTTCTGGCATCACTTCCTCAAATGGGCAGAGGATATGCACTTGTCATAGCAGAAGCAGACATCCATGAAAGGAACAACAGCGAGTGAAGTGGTGACTGCTATCTCAGTGGAAGGAAAGTAACTGCAAATCTAGGAGCTTTCATTGTAACTTCTTTGCATTACATAGATACATAGATACATAGACAGTGTCAGCAGATAAGGGCCTATGGCCCACCCAGTCTGCCCATTTAAGTTTGCAAGTTCAGTTTATGTTTTCCAGGAAGTCTGTTGCCCCTTACCCCTGATCTCCACAATTCCTTTATGTCTATCCCATGCATTCTTAAATCCCGTGATTGTTTCAGCCCCCACCACTTCCTCTGGCAGTGCATTGCATTGTGGAAAGGAGGAGTGCAATAGCTACTTAAAGTCTCTTTCTGAGTGAGAATAGGAAGATTAGGAATATAAAAAGCAGTTGCTTAATCTCTCTAAACATGTACAACAAAGGGGATAAGGAAAATTAAGAAAATAATGTTTTGCACTGATAGAGGGGGAGAGGGGAGACTTGGGGGAGTGTTTGGTATCCTGCATCTGGAAGGGTGAGGGGGTCGCTGGTGGGCAATGGCAGCAATGGGTAGGGTGGTCGGCTGCAACAACTGTGATGCACCAATCTTTCTAAAAATTGCCTGGAGTGTGGGAGGATGTTTAGTGTGCAACCACATAGAGAAACTCAGAAAGGAGATTGAGGATCTGCAGGAGGAACTAAGACAGGCAAGGCAGACTGGGGTGGGTTTAGCCCAACATCGGAGGGAGGAAGAATGGGAGATGATGGAGGGTGATTTAAGCCAACAGTGGTGAGGAAAGGGTCAGAAGAAGGGAAGCAGGGACAAGGGGGCCCAGGCCAGGAAGAACGATTGCCAGGGAAACCAGGTCAGGAGACAAAAGACAAAAGGAAGGAGGAAATAGGGACTTGTGAGGGGAGGTGAAGAAGTGGCAAAAGTCATAGAGTGGAAAGGAGAGAACAGGTTACTATGAAGAGAAAGGGAGTGGGCATTTGAGAAGAGTCTTCAGAAAATAGTTTTGCACTGCTGGGGGGGGGAGAGAAGTAGGAGGAAAATTATGCAATTGGAGGAGTAATTGATACATACCTGGACCAAACTGGAGCGGGAGAAAGTTCTGCTAGGAGAATTGCAACAAGGGCAAAAGGAAAAAGTAATGTGCAGGAGGAAGAAGAGGAGCCAGAAATGAGAGAGGGAGATGAATGGAAGCAAGCAGGGAGTAAGAGTGGTGGAATCCTAGTGCTGGGGCACTCAATACTAAGAAGAGTCAGGTGTGGTAGCAAGAGGGAAAGGCACAGTTGCATTTGGGTGGAGGCCATGCCAGGAATGACAGTGGAAAGGGTGGGACAATCTGTTCTGAAATATGCTAGAAGGGGTAGGGACAAGCCTCATTTAATTATACATCTTGGGACGAATGACCTGGCTGACAAGACAGTAGATATAGTCCAGAGGAGGTTTAAGGAACTAGGACAATTATGTGAGGGGGCAGGAAGATCAGTAACTTTTTCAGAGATACTTCCAGTGCCCAAGGCAAGCACAATAAGAAAGCTGAGAATAGAGGAATTTAACAGATGGCTAAGAACCTGGTGTTTTGCTAAAGGGTATGGGCTCGGGGATGGGGTGGGGAAGGACCTGGGAGGACAGTAGTCGCTATGCCAATTACAAACTACACTTAAGTGAGGAGGGAAAGAATGTGTTTAAACAGAGGATGGATGAGTACATAGAGGAAGTAGGGAATTTAAACTAGGAGTGGGGGGTGGCAATTGGGCAAGAGACATGCAGAGACTGCAGGTTGGGAAACCATATGAGCTTACCCCCCCATAACGGTGACAAAGGACAAATGGCAAGTACTATTGGTGATGCTAGTAAAGGAGGGCAGGATGGGAGGGGGGGAAGGGTGGAAGGTGGTTACCCTAATGCTAGGAGCCTTGGAAGGAAAACTGCAGAGTTATAGGTGCTCATGGCAGAGGGAGGTGGACATTGCAGCAATGCAGAAACATGGGCCACCCAATACAATGACTGGGACCTGTCTGTACCAGGGTACAGGTTATTTTGTACAGACAGGGTGATTGGGAAAGGAGGGGTGTGGCACTATATGTGAAGGAAGGACTGAAGTGTGTAAAGGAGTATGGGGAGGGGGGTAATACGGAGTCACTTTGGATGCAAATTCAGGATTCTTAGAATGGGAGTGGTGTACAGGCCACCATCTCAGAAGGAGGAGTTAGACAGGGAACTAATGGGACAGATCAGGAGGACCTGTGAGAAGGGTAGTGTGGTGATTGTGGGGGACTTCAACATGCCAGGAGTGGACTGGAGTACCCCAACAACCAGGAACAGAAGGGATCAGGTCCTGCTGGATGCCTTCCAGGATGGCTTCCTGCTGCAAATGGTCAGTAAACCAACCAGGTTAGAGAATACCCTTGACCTTATGCTGGCAAATGGGGACTTTGTGAGAGAACTTACAGTGGAGGAACCGCTGTAAGGGAGGGACCACCACTCAGTATGGCTCACCTTTGATATGGGCAAGGAAGGAGTGGAATCTGGCACAAGAGTGCTGGACTTCAGGAAGACTGAATTTGGGAGGATGGGGGAAGCGGTAAAAGGGTACCTGGCCAGAATTCAATCTAGTATGGACACTAACCAGAGGTGGGAGCTCATGAAGCTGGGGATAGTGGAGGCAACCAAAACCTGCTGCAAGGCCCAGAGCAAGAAGGCTAGGGCTAAGAAACCAAGCTGGTTGAGTAAGGAGGTCATGGAAAAGGTAAGGAGGAAAAGAGCTGCCTTTAGGAAGTACAAGAAAACAGGGAGAGGGGAAGAGTACTTGACGGAATCGAAGGAGGTGACAAGGGCAGTAAGGGGAGCTAAGGCATCTACGGAACTCAGGCTGGCACAAGATATTAAGAAGGGGGAGAAGGACTTCTTTAGGTACATCAGGGAGAAAAGGAGCTGTAAGGACCACACAGTAAGGATTAGGAAGGAGGGGGGTTGGGTGGAAGCAAGGTGCGATAAGGCAGAAGCACTAAATGAATACTTCTGCTCAGTATTTACTAAAGAGAAGAGGGGGTGACACCCAAGGGGAGAAATGGCAGAAATGGGAGGGGAGGGGGTGACAGATGGGGAAATCATGGAGGGCAGAGTTTGGGAAGGTTTGAAGGCACTGAGGGTGGATAAGGCACCAGGCCCAGATGGCATCCACCCCAGGGTACTGAAGATGCTGGCAGAGGTCCTTGCAGGACCTTTGGCAGATCTATTTAATGCCTCACTACATTCGGGGGGGGTGTACCTCAGGACTGGAGGATGGCTCATGTGGTGCCCCTCCACAAGAGTGGTCCCAAGGATGAACCGGGAAACTACAGACCAGTGAGCTTCACATCCATCGTGGGTAAGCTATTGGAGACTATCCTGAAGGAGAGGCTGGTGGCCCTCCTACAGGCCAAAGGACTACAGGACAGTAGACAGCATGGCTTCATATGGGGCAGATCCTGCCAAACCAACCTAGTGGAGTTCTATGACTGGGTAACTAGGCAACTGGACAGGGGCCAAATAGTGGATGTCCTGTATCTGGACTTCAGTAAGGCATTCGACTCCGTGCCACATGGAAGGCTGGGAAGTAAGTTAGTAGGCACAGGGGCAGGTGCAAAGCTGGTGAGATGGGTAGGGAACTGGCTTCAGGGAAGGCAACAGAATGTGGTGGTGGGTGGGGAGCTCTCACACCCAAGGGTAGTGATGGGCAGTGTTCCACAGAGCTCGGTGTTGGTACCAGTGTTGTTTGGGATGTTCATTGCAGACATATCATTGGACATCAAGAGCAAGATCCGTCTGTTTGATGATGATGCCAAGATAGGAGCAGTGGTGTATGACTTAGGGGGATGGCAGGGGTTGCAGGATAATCTGGCAAAGCTTGAAACCTGGTTAGACACCTGGCAACTGGGGTTTAATGCCAAAAAGTGCAAAGTGCTGCAGTTTGGGATGAAGACCCCAAGGAGGAGTTACCAGCTAGGGGGACTGCAGCTAGCCCAGACAGAGGAGGAGAAGGATCTGTGGGTGCTCATTATAGGATCAATGAACAACTTGGCACAATGTAGGAAGGCAGCTGCAAAGGCCAACAATATGCTGGGTTGTAGTGCAAAGGGTATATCCTCGAGGATGGAGGAGGTGATTCTGCCACTGTATAGGTCATTAGTTAGACCGCACCTGGAGTACTGCTTGCAGTACTGGTGCCCATATCTGAAGAGGGACATTAAGTTACTGGAGGGGGTGCAGCGCAGGGTGACAAGAATGATCAAGGGGCTGGGGGACTTATCATATGAGAAGAGGCTGAGGAAGTTGAACATGTACTCATTGGAGGAGAGGAGGGACGGGGGGACATGATTGAAACCTTTAAGTACATGAAAGGAATAAACAAGACAGGTACAGAGTGGCTGTTCAAAGTAAGGGAGGGGAGGGACACCAGGGACCATGATATGAGACTGGAGGCAAGAAGATTCAGGAGGTGGATGAGGAGACACTTTTTTACAGAGAGTGTGGTGGCTGGGTGGAATGCATTACCTGCAGAAGTGGTATCCAGTAGAACAGTGGACTGCTTCAAAAGGTGATGGGACAGGACAAGGGGGAGGTCAATGAAGGGGAAGGGAGGAAGGGAGGGGAAACTGCAGAATAAGGGGTGCTAGCTGCACATTCAAGCAGACTTGATAGACCTCTAGGCCTTTATCTGCTGGCAAATTTTGTATGTTTGTATCTTTGTACAGTTGAAGTTGCCCTCAGAATAAGAAGGCAGCAAGATAAACTAAACACAACAATGAAATTAAACAAATTAAAGAATAGAGATACTTGGAGTCCCATTATTTATAGACCCCTGAGATATAAATTAAGGGTATAGTGTCCATGTACTATAACAAGGAAGCACATGTATAAATACAATAAATGTCTGCACTGTTTGCATATATAGAAAAGAATGTGCTGACCTGTTAGCAAAACCTCAGGATGGGGATTTCATATAGGGGAACAGTGGCTCCTAGAAGGCAATGCTTATACCTTTTTTTATGTTGGCATGCTTGCATAGCCAACATCTTTTGGTAGTGGAGATTTGGAGGCACAGTCGCTGTTGAGTGAATGCAGGGCACACACCAGTAGGTGCATCCCTCATTCCCCAATCACCCAGCATGCCAGCACCACACCATACATACTAATGTGGTGAGCACATCTAAGGAAAGGTCTGCAGCAATGCGGGCAAAGCTTGTCACACCTAGTGGACCTTCCTACATGCCTCACCAGCTACAAACATGGTGGCACAATGGCCATTAAACTGCCGACTTTGGGGGTGTCCAATCCCTCAGTCGGCTTACCGTGCCCCTCGTCTATGTGCAGATGGGGGAGCCCACTCCCCATGGGCATAATGTGTCCCCCATCCTTTTTTGCTTGCTGAGGTGGTGCCCAATCCCCTCGGCTCATTACCTTCCCTTTCGTTGTTTTGCTGATGAGAGTGCCCAATCCCCGTCATCTGCCCTCCTTTCCCACTTTAATGTGATGATGGGGAGCCCACCCCATCAGCATGATATTCCCCTTTTTCTGTGCAGAGGGGGTGCCCAATCCCCCTCAGCTAGGTCCCCCACTCCCTATTTGGCAACAGGCATGCCCAGTCCCCCGTTGGCTACTGTATCCCCAACAAAAAAAAAACACCTGTAAAAATAGAAAACTGTCTGCAATTTTTTTTGTTTTACACCTGTAAACAGAAAACGGTCCCTTGTAGTCTCCCCTACCCACCACCTGCACCCACCCACCCACTGTGCACCCTGCCTTCCCACACACCCCCACCCCATACTTACCTCCTGAGCTCAGCGCGACGATCTTCGGTGGACTGGGAACATGTCTGCACTCTTCAAAGCCAACCATGAACTGAGGAAATGCCGGTAAGCTGTATAATGGAATAAATAGTTTTTTTTCAACTTTGATGCATATCTTGGACATTTTTTGGAATTTTTGCACCACATTTTCAATATGGGGTTTTGGGGACCCTCCTCATGAATTTTGTCACTGTTATAATGTTAATCGGTCCTGAAAGGTGATTTTGCAGTCACTGCGCAGAATCACCTTTTGGGACTGATTAACACAAGGACAGTGGCAGTGTTCATGAGGTAGGCTCTCAAAAAGTCTATGTTGCCAATTTGCTGGAAAAAATCCCAAAAATGGCTATTTTACCAGCATGCGCTGCGCAGTTGCTACACACACTCGTAACTTTGTGAATTTGCAATATTTTCACACCAGATTTTCAACATGGTAATTTTTCTACACCTCCTGGTGAACAGTACAGCTGTAATTTTTCACATCCTGGCCAAAATGTGTTTCTGCACTTCTGGTGCATAATTGCGCAGTCGCTGTGGGAAATCAGTGTTCAGGGTAGATAACAAAAATGACAGTGACACTTTTCATGAGCAGTGGTCGTAAAATGCCTATGTTGAAAATTTGGTGACGATACTCCATAAAATGAGATGTTACGGGCGTGGGTTTATACGCTTACCATAAACTATAGCGTTATTTGTAATATTATCACTCTGGATTTTCACCATTGGCATTTTCCACACCACTTGATGAACAGTACAGCTGTCATTTTACATATCTTTCCCGAAATGTGTTTCCGCACATCCCATGCAGAATAGTGTGGTCGCTGTGCAAAATCACTTTTTGGGACAGTTTGAGGAAAAGCCAGTGACACTGTACATGAGCAGAGGTAATAAACTGCCTATGTTGAACATTTGGTGCTGAAAGACCATAACATGACTGTGTTACAAGTGTGTGGTTGCACATTTCCCATGCACCCTTGTAACTTCACAAATTTGCAATATTTATATGACACATTTTCAACACTGCCATTTTTCACACCTCCTTATGAACAGTACAGCTGCCATTTTTCACATCATGCCTAAAATGCTTTTCCGCACTGCACTACCAAAGCCAATGCCAGCATGACAACATTTGGCATTGAAAAATGCTTATTTTAATTGTTTAACCAGGAGTAGCACACTAAGCTGAAAGCTTGTTTACAGGTGCGACCTAGGAGCACAGGGAAGTTAAGTGACTGTCAGCTAAATCCATATTATGTATTATGTAATAAAAGTAGAGTTTCCCTATTTAGAGACCATTCTAGAATTAATTGGATGTTGTGGAAGAGACTTTCCCATAAGTGGGAGGGCTATATAAGCCCTCATCGAACACCAAGAGTCAGATTAGCTAACCAGTCAGTCTCACTTACCTGAGGTGAAGGTAAGAGAAAAGACCTGTGCATTAAACAAGGAATTTGTCTCAAGCAGCAGAAAAGCTGAGGTATGAATTTTGAGGTACCTGAAGTATGGTGGAATATTTTTATGCTAGTGTTTGATTTCTAGCTCTGATTGAATTGCTTATTGATATTTATTATTTTTGTATTCTTTACCTTTTCATAAAATAAAACACACTGCAGGTATGTTTTAACCTTTTACTGTGTCCTGCATTATCTTTGCATACTCACGTATCTGTGACACATGGGATTAGATATTTTATTCTACTATGATCCTTCTGCTGCTTAATAACTAGAAATTTACACTGATACAACACCACCATTAAATGTTATTGCCATGCGTGGAATCTCTTTGGTTGATCTTCTTTGGCCTCCTGACACCTTCAAGATGCCTTAATTTGCTACACTTTCTGCCTACTAAAATATAGACAATAGCTGATGTTACTCTAATGAGGCTCTCTTATTTACATCAATCTTGCTAGCTTTATTTGGACAACCAATTGACAGTGGCAACTGTTAACAGGCTGGTTGTCTACATTAGCTATGGCATTTCACTGCAATTGACTTGGACATCTGTCTTTAACTATTTTCAGTTCCAGTGTACATGCATTCCACTAACTGATAAATAATTTACTGTAGCTAACACCCTCTCTTACTTTCACTTCAGCCATTCTTCAATGCAAACTGTATGGTGGACACCTGTATGACACAACCTTCAAATCTATCAGATTTGTAAATACTGTGAACCATCACTTAAAGTTATCATGGTTGATACTATGGTCATCACCAGCTGAGGCTAGGAAAACAGATTATGTTTCAACATGGACAAGGTATTCAGCGTTCCACACCAGCCCATCCCTGAATCCTGTTACTGTTCTGTTTTCAAGAATTTCTTGCTTTTGAATCTTTCTGCTCCTCAGAAAATAGAAGGTTCCATTCATCCATCAAGCAGCACACTGTTGCACTCCAACATGTATATTACCTTTGCCATTTAACTCAACCTTCATCCAACCTTTTGAATTATTCAAAGTATTTTTTCAAGGCATTAAAAGACAAAACACTATAATTCAATCCAAGAGACAACAAACTGATTTAGCCTCATTACTCAAGCATCATGGATTTCCTCACCTCTTAAGTAGTCAGACAACCAGACAAATCCAGTTTATAAGCCAGTGTGAACCATGCTTATGATGGTGTCCTGTATCCCAAAGAAAACATCCAGTTCTTGCAAGTTCAATCTGGAATATCACCCTCCCTTCAAACAGCCTTCCAGAAGGTTATCGGAACTCTACAACCTATCTCTAAGAGTTCAACCTATCATGCTACATATTAGTTATACCATTCCTTATCACCAAATGTACTTGTCCTATTGCCATATTCAAGCAACAGAAAGATCAACCAACTTCACAATTATCTAAATCCAGATGTGTCACTACTGACTCCAGAGTGTGATTAAATGATTAGCTCCAGGAAGAGTGTTCCCCAAGACCTGTCCAAATGCCAGTTTCTTTGTTGTACTTGTTTTTTTTTTCATGCACAGCACTTTACACTCTTTACTGTAGATTTACTATTCCAGTGACGCACAGCCACAGATCATGTGAAATTTGAGGTTAAAGAAAATTAAGGAAATCAGGATTCAAAACAAGATCTCCTGTATTACGTCTTTGTGCTCTAACCACTAGGCCATCTTGAATGGTGCTTAGCAAGCTTGCAATTAGACATGTGTGACTGTAACC
Source organism: Neoceratodus forsteri (assembly GCA_016271365.2). NCBI lineage: Eukaryota > Metazoa > Chordata > Ceratodontiformes > Ceratodontidae > Neoceratodus > Neoceratodus forsteri. The sequence continues at coordinate 115,145,081 of JADMNL010000035.1, read as the reverse complement.
GATAGCAATGGGAAACTCATCACAGATCAGGCCTGTGAGGGAGGAAAACAAAGAAATTGGTTTCAGACTAGGCCTTTTGGGACCAATCTTTCTACATTAAGTGATGACTACTCTTAGTCTGTGCACAATATCAGAATCCTAATAGCTAAGCTTAGCCTCAACCCCTTCTTTTTTTATGGATAGTCATTCATGTCATCTCATATAATTAAGGCTATGAGTAAGTATTAAAACTAGCTAGTTAGAGCCTGGAGGGAGGGCTGTCCATTTGCCTTGGAGCCCCAGAGGCTTCCTCCACCTCAGGTTTTTTTCTTCTTTTTCTACATGCATTTGTTCTACTTCAGAGAGTTGGAGGTGATTTTTGGTTCAGTGACCCTCAGACATTTGTGGGCCCTCTCATCCCCATTAGCTCAATCCCTGCCAGGCACCTCTTAAAAAGTGAAGAAGACAGAGAAAGGACAAAGTAAACAGTATACACAAGCCCATTCAACAGTCAGCTAGACTCAGAATTGAAAAGCTAAAGCCTGTGGTTCTGAGGCAGACTAACCACACCCTCTACTTACATAAATACTCAGCAGCCATTGGACTTTCTGGACTAAGTGTTTTGCCCATCCTCCTCCTACCCTTCCGTCTTCTCTGGTACTTTTCATCTCCTCAAGGGTAGAGATGGGTAAATCTTTTCATCTTTCCGTGGTATTCTGGTGAAATGCTGATTTTGCTTCTGCCAAATTCCATGCAATTCCCATGAAAAGTTTATGAAATTTTGCCAAAATTTGATTTTGGTTATTTCAAACTAATTTAGAAAGTAAATGTACAACCTGCACTACATGTGCCACGTTGGATGCATTTATGCCCATACAAAAGTGTGCTAAGTTTCAGATCTCTATTTTTAAAAATGACAGAGTTATAACCCTCCAAACTTTCAGAATTTTTTAGATTACAGTTAACAACTACTGTATGTATACTAAAAGTGTTTGTGCAAATTGCAGCAAATGTGGAATGTATACATTGCCCATACCCATGCATATATGTGCCAAGTTTCAGATCTCTAGCTTTAAAGGTGACTGAGGTATATGCCTCCAAACATTCAGAAATGTTAAAGTTAAATTTTTGGGTTATATGAATTGCTGAATTTTAAGCCCTTATAAGTATAAAGCTACATATCAGAATAACACCAATGTTTTTAAGTTTATTGACCCTAAATATGAGTCTTTAAGGTAACTACCATGGTCCAGCACCAGAACATCATGCTGCCATGCTGATGACCTGGGTTTGAAAGCAAGCCCCTGGAAGCTGTGTGGAGGTAGGTAATAGCTGAACCTTACAATCTCTATTTTACAGTTTTTATGAATTTTCCAGGGAAGTGTGCATCTATTTTTTCAATTATGTAGCTCCGAAGGTAGGTTGCTATGTTCTAAGCACAGAAATACTTTCAGAAATGTTTTCATAGATGTTAAATTGCAAGACTTTGAGCCCCTATAACTTATCTGCCCTTGATCCAAATGTCATGCAATATGGCAAATAATAATTTATTTACACTGGCCAATTTCAGAATTTTGAAAAATTACGAGACTCCCAAACATTTCATGAAATTTTGTGGAACTTCTGTGAATTCAGAGTTTACTAATTTCACACAGCTCAGCACATGGGCCCTTTGTGTCCTTTAGCCTGATCCCTGATGGGCACCTCTTTGAGGGTGGAAATGACAGAGAAAGGCTAAAGTAAACATAATACACAAGCAATAGTCATCCATCAGCTGGACTCAGAAGCAGATAAATATTTTCACACAAACACAAATAAAATGCCAGATTTTAAGTCCCTAAAAGTTGAAAACTACACATTCAAATACAATGATAAATGGCATGTTTTCAAAACACCTAACAATAAAGTAAGCAAGCAAATATGTGGCCTCTTGCAATATAAATGTTGAAGGTAAGACCAGTTAAATAAAAATAATTTCACAAAATTCAATGAAATTCAATTGAATTTAATAGAACTTTATTGATATTCCATGAATTCAGACTTTTCTTATTCCATGCAGCAGTTAAAAGGTTTTTGATGCCCTAATTGCTTTTGTTTCTTGCCTGCCTTTGGTAAATTTAGTCACTTAACTCTGTGTGATCAGCAGAGGTGGGCTAAGCTGGGCCCTTTAATGCCTTCATAAGGATTTTGCTGTAAGTGTGATGTATTCAAACATGTTGTGGGTACTCATACTGTGCTCCAAACTTGTTTAAATATACTATAGTGACTTTGGTGTATTGCTGTGGTTGGCATTCAGCACTGATGGTTTACATAACACAAATTGAGAGCTCTGAATATCAGTCTCAAAGCCATTTAAATTTACATTGCTTCTCTTCCAATCTGATAAGTAACCAGTTATATGCTATATCAGAAAACACTTAATTTACACCTGATTAGACTCCTCATTCACACCAGCAAATCAAAAGTGCTCTGAGTCAACTTACCACGATTACTAGGCACACAGGTCCTAAGAAACTCCACCGAAAGCCTCTCTCTAAACTTAGCCAGCATCTGAAATATGGAGATAAAGAGAAGACATTGAGGGTTAAGAAAATGTACAGCTACAATGGCAGTTTCACAAAAGCTGACCTGTAGCACAGTACCCATTAAATAACATGTATAGTGGTACTAGACAATGATGCACACCATGTGGTGCCGGTAAACATTTGCACTACTATCGCTGTATAAATAAATTGAATTACCATGGGCAGTGAAACCCAGCAGATAACACCCACAGTTATGGGCTACTTAAACCTTCTACAGTGCATTTCAAGTTGAAGGATAGTCAAACCCAGTGCATTGCCCTAAAGTCTGTTGGGCAGTCAAGCCTAGTATCTAACAATCAGTGGTACAGTTTAGGGGAAGTTAAATAACAATATATGTCATGACAAAATAAGGGCTAATGCAATACAGTATATAGCAATCAGAGTCAGTAAATTCAATACGGAGCACCAAACATCATAGGATAGTTCAATCTAGTACATATCAAGCCTCCTCATATAAAACTACAGGATAGCTAAATCCAATAACTAATTCACTGCTTCTTAAAAAAGGAAAATGCTTTCAAAATGGTCATATAATCTGTCTTTCTCTAAAAAGGATAAAAGGATAATAGCAGAAAAAATACATGCTAGATAAGGTAAGTATCAACAAACACATGATGGTGGTTAGCCGAATAGTGAAGAATTAGTAAGTAAAGCTGTACAGAATTTTCAAATTCTGTTTCTGTCAACATACTGCAGAATTTCAAAAATTCTTCTTATCTTGTGGAAATCCATTAGGAGTGGAATTCTGAAATTCTAAAAACCAATTTTAATTTTTAAACAGCAGATTAGTAATCCATAGTTTACATCAAGTGTGGACTGGGAATCAGCAATTTATGAAAAGTACAGATTTCATTTCTGCACTTTCGGAATCAGCTCTGCAGAGATCTCTTGAGACCTGGGTAGAGTGAAGGTTGGGTCTACGAGCCCTGGCAAAGGGTTGCAAGTGAGTACCAGGAGGCAGTCTACCCATGCCTGCACATTTTCCTTGCAAAGCATATAAACAATATTTTTAATTCACAATTTATGTGTTCTGCAGTTTCATAGAAAAATGGCCTGTGTGTGTGCCAGGATGAGTTGTGCTTGCCCTTAAGAGTACAGTGGAGGGACTCGTAACTGAGACAGTGGGCAGCAGCTAGTAGGTTGTGACTACCCAATGCCCAGTACTAGTTTGTGCTGTTATTTTACAAAAATAAAACATACATATTTTTTATTTCACCAATAAAGCTTTCTATAGGTTCACAAGACCTACAATATTTGTGTGTATCAGGCTCACTTGTACCTGTGCTAGGAATCTGGGCAGTCAGCAGCAACTGGATAGAGGCTGGCAACTAGCTGTAGTGAAGCAGCAATGGAGGACCAGGCATGAAATGGTGATGGAGGTTTGGAATCAAGCAATGTAGAAATTACAAAGCATAGCTGTATTAGCCAGAGCCCTGGAAAAGTGTGGAACTGGAATGGAAAGTCTGTAAAGCATCATACAATGTATGTATGTATCAATGTAGAATTGCAATTATAAGGTCTTGGGCAATAATAAATGAAAAAATGCAGGAAACGGCAGCAAGCACAGACAGTAGAAGTAGAGGAACAGTAGAAAGAAGATTCTGTGGAGTCAAGTGACGACTGAGGCACTGATCAACTGAATGTATCCGGTGGTGAAGCAGCAACAGTTCTGGAGGGCAGGGGATGAAAAGGAACTAGTTGGACATGGAGTACAAGTTGATAAAAACTGTCCTGTGCTATTGGTGGTTTGAGTTTTTATAGCTGTGGGCAGAGCCTACAGCCATCCTACTTTCCCTCGAAAAAAGATGTTTCCATGGAATACATCATTTAGGAGATTTCAGTGTAGCCTTCCATTACTACAAATCACCATGACCATTAAATAATCCCTTCTTTATTTTTCCAGTGTAGTAAACAGATCCTTGGAGCTGCTTATCAGATAGCCATTAGGAAACTGAAACAGATGCTTATATATAGGTTGCCTATGTAACTGGAGATTTCTTTACCCCCCTTAGAAATGCAGCAACTTGCACATTTTAATACTTAGCATTTAAGCATTTCCTTGCTACTTGCTTAAGTTGGACAGGTATTCTCTTTCAAGAAAGATTTATACGTCATAAAAGTCATCCATTCTCAGCAGGGAATGTCCAAGATTTATGCTGTATTTTAACCTTTTACGATACCATCTGATAAGCTCTGTCTCAGACTTAGTTTGTTAAATACAGCAAACACGCACGCACGCACACACACACACACACACACAATCCTTATGGTCAAAATATTCAAAATAAATACAGTACTGCAATCTAATATGTCATAAAACAATAAAAAACTGTTAATGTCAGCTTTGGTTATGTGGAACACAGTGAAGTTCCATTTTCAGTAGATTTTCTTTAAATAATGTATTTCTTATCCTAAACTTTGTATCCTGGATAGCACAGGGGAAGAGGCTACTTTTCATTCTCATAGAGATGTCCCAGATTAAATGCAATAGCTTGCTTTCAGTGGGGTCATGAGTTCATCATTTTTATAATGTACTCATTCATGGCAGCTTAGTCCATATGTAAAATATTCTTTTCAGCATGCATCATAATACTGTGTAGTAGATATACAGCCCCACTGAAAATAAGATGCCACACCTTCTGTTTACTTTCCAAGCCAAATACAGTATGCAGTATAGCAAGCAGAAATCATATTCCAGGAAAACACATTGTAAAAATGGATAAAAGGAAGACTGCTCTAAAACTGCCTCTCAACAGACCTGCACTGTGCAAGTTCATTACAAATAATTATCTGTCAAGCATGACCACACTGTAAGTAACATTTTAAAGGATTTGCACGTTGTGATTCAATGCCTTTTTAATCTCTTAAAACAGTTTCTGATTATGGATAGAACAGAGGAGATGCTGCAACTCATTTCCATAGGTATTTTCATTTTATGCTTTTGTGCATTATATTTACTCACAATTTCCCAGAGCAGATGCAATGTCTTGTTTTCAGTGGTGTCAAGATTTTAAAATTTTTATAATGCATTTATTCAATGAAGCATAGGCCACATGTAAAATATTATTTTTTGCAGTTTTGATTTTCACACTGCATCATAATATTGTGTAGATGTTGAGCCTCACTGAAAATAAAATGCCACATCATCTGTGTACTATCCAGGCTAAATACATTATGTAGCAATCAGAAATCATGTATTAGAAAAACACATTGTAAAAATGTATAAAAGGAAGACTGCATTGAAACTGCCTCTTAGTAGTTCTGCATTGTGCAAATTCATTAGAAATAATGGGTAAAGCATAACCGCATTGCAAGTGACATTTTACAGGATTTGCCAGTTGAGATTCAATGCTTTTTAACCTCTTAAGACACTATCTAATATGCAATGTCTCAAAAACAAAATATTATATACAGCAAACACACACACACACACACATACATGCTATCAGGCACATGCACACACACATATATATCATCCTTATGAGCACAACATTCAGGTTAAATACTGCAATCTACAGTAATATGTCACAAAACAATAAAGAAACTGTGGATGTCAGCTTTGGTTACGTGGAACACAGTGAAGTTCAGATTTTAGTAGATTGCCTTTAAATACTGTATTTCTAATCCTAAACTTAGTATCCTGGATAGCACATGGGAGATACTACATCTCATTCTCAAAGGGATCTTCATTTTACACATATTTGCCTTGTATTTACTCAGGATGTCCACGATTAGATGTGATATATTTTTTCCAGTGGCATCATGATTTTTACCATTTTTATAATGTATTTATTCAGGGTAGCCTAGTCCAGATATAAAATATTATTTTCAGCATGTTCTAATTTTACGTACTGCATCATAATATTGGCCTGGATATTCAAACTGCGCCATTCTGAGGCGCAAGCCCTTGCGCTGCTCAAAATAGTTGCGCAGGGGTGTGGAAGGGGTGATATTCAAAGGAGTTGCACTATTGCGCAACTCCTTTGAATATCACTCCGCAGCCACAGCACTTGCGCATGGCGCAGTGGAACTTGCGTCACCGCAAGTTGCCAGAGATGAGCATTAAACTTGCGGTGGCGCAAGTACCATTGCGCCATGCTCAAATTTCCGATATTCAAAAGGTGACATGCAAATGGGGCCATAATTTATGCAAGGCGCAGGGGGGGCCATTTGCATCTATTTATGGCCCCATTTGCATGCCATTTGCATGTAGGTGCGCCGATCCCTTAGGACTTGCTCCTGGCCACCCTGCCAGGCAGCAGCCGTCGGGGAACGACGCACAATGCAGCCCGATCGTGGGCAGTCCAGGTACATGAACACCCCCCACACACATCTCCACAGCCCGATGTACGGTATGGGTTGCACACTCATTGTCACGCTGGAACCATGGGCGGTAGCCCCACCAGGTGTCACAGGGTGGTGGTGGCAGGCGGTGAGGTGCTGCTGCCCGCCGGCTGACTCTGGGAGGAAACGGGCAGTGGGGCCCAGTGGGCGGGTGGAGATGGGGTACCCAGACCACCAGGGTAATAGGACGGTTCTGTTGTACTGATGCCCAGATCGAGCAGAGTGTGGTCCACTAGACCACCAGGGATATTGGCCGGGGGGTTCTCTTTATTAAAATGGATGCCCGCGATCAGGCGGAAATGATCCACTGGACCACCAGGGATATAGGACGGGGGGTTCTCTTTATTAAAATGGATGCCCACAATCAGGTGGAAACAGTCCACTGGACCACCAGGGATAGTGGATGGGGTTTTGACTCTAGGAATGCCCATGATTGGGCATGGGGGTGCCGCCAGGTGCAGCCGGAAATCGGGGTGCCACCCACAGGTGGCAGCTGCTGTGTTGCACCCTGTAATGCATCAGCTTACCTGTGGGTGGCCATCATTTGTTCCTTTTTATTTGGCTTAACTTTGTGCTGGCGCAAGTAGGGGTTGCACATGCATGGCTCTGCACATCCCGGGCTGAATATCGGGCTGTTCAGGTTATGCATGGGCACACCCCCCTACCTGTGCCTGCATACATTACTGATGCACTCCGGCACATCAGGATTTGTGCAGTGCACTGTTCCCTTTTGAATATCGTGTCAGGGTGCATCATTGGGTTGCGCATGGTGCAACACTGTTAGTCCATGCGCAACCCTTTTGAATATTTGGGCCCTTGTGTCTAAATTAAAAACACATGCTAATGTACATTAGGTAATCAACATCTCCTTGTTAAGAAATCTGAAGAAAAATAAACAAGGTCATTACATATATACAGAAAATTCATCTTTTCATATTTTCTAAAGTTTTTTTGCTCACATAGCATGACGTCCATACTTCTAATGCACTGTTTAAAAGTTTCAATGTATGTAAGTAGCCATATAAATTTCTATTATGCTACCATTATCCTTACATATATACTTAATTTCTCTCATTAATATATAATTCTGACCCATACTCATACAACCACAGTACTACCACAGGGCAGGAAAAATCAGGACGTGTCAAAATGGGAATTTTTTATTGTCATTGTTTGAATTGTATCTATCTTCTATTTTTATTCAAAATGGAGACAAATCAAAACATCATTTAGACCTGGAGTGCGTTTGCACCTAACTCATAAATCCAGAATGCCTCTCTTTGTAAGGTTTTAGTATCAATATTACCCCTTCTTGGGCCCAGTTTGATTTTCTCTATACCACAAAAACTGAATTTATGTAATGTATCTGCATCTTGTATATGCCTGTATACAGCATTTTCTCCACCTTACATCTTATTTCACTTAAAGTGATTGCAAATTCTCTCCTTAAGCTTCCTCAATGTTTTTCCTACATAAAATGCTATTCACTTGCATGTTGCCAAGTAAATAATGTTATTTGTAGAATTTGGGTGACCATTTGGTACATTCACTTCAACCAAGTGTGGTGAAACAACCACAAGGAAGTTGGTTGCCACAACAACCAAAATGTTTTTTCACATGAGGTCATTTTAAATATTGTGGAAACTGTAAACAAAAGGCACATTTTCAACAGTGAATCAGAATAAAATTTATGAAATTAGAGAATTTATTAATTGTTCTACAAGTAACGTTAAACCACATCACCCAGTAATCACTGGTCCCAAGGTGGTCCCCCACTGTGATGTTTGCAATGCTGCCCCCATTTGTCTGAACTAGATCCAGCAATGCCTGCTCACAAGTGGGTTCCTTAACCAGTAGCCTGAGGAACAGCCTAAAGGAGTCCAGGATGTCCCTATCCTGGTTGTTGACAGCAGGAGGTGCTATACTTTGAGTACTTTGAGTAGGGGTATCATTTTAAAACTCACAATCCTGACCCTAGAAGACTGAGACCAACATCCTGACATTACAGTCACCTGATGGCTCCACCATCCCAACTGTGGAATGCCTACACCCTAACTTGGAATGAGCGAGTTGATTCTATTATTTTAGTGGATGCAAGGGTAAAGCCCCTTTCTAACTATGGATAGGACATGATTGATTGCAGTGTCAGGCATTTCACAGTCTGGATGATGATCGTCAGGTGACTGTAATGTGAGGATGTCGGGCCCAGTGTCTTGGGTGTTGGAATTGAGATTGTTGGCATTCAGTCATATATCGTGAGTATGGATACCTTTGTTGTTGTTGAAAAGCAGATCCTTCTGATGAGTGGATTTGACTATCATTAGCAGTCTTTTTATTGTTGTTCTAGTGTGAAACCCTGTATGCACAGGCTTGGGACTTGGCAGATGTTTTTTGGTAGCAGCATCCCTATGTTGTATTCTGAGTACAGCATAAGGAAGCTGCTCCCAAAGACATTTGCTGAGCCCCATGCTGTGACAGCAGCATCCTTAAGTTATACTTGGGGTACAGAGCCCTTCTAAGAAGGTATGCAAAGTCTGAAGAAGGTTGTTGGGTGCAGAGACCAGTCAGAATCTGGTGGCATGGAACATTTTGTGAGTAATCAATCTGAAGACAAGTCCTGGTATGAGTTTTGGGCACTGAGCCTTATTTTTGAAAAAACTCTGATTTGTCTTCAAGTTTTTTCAAGTTTATTGCAGGAAAGACTCCATTGAGCAAGCTCATTCACAAGGAGGTCCTGAGGCACATACACATACAGTTCACAATTACATACACAGGAGATATAACATTTAGAACAACAAAGAAAAATATATAATACAAGAGGTATAACAAGAGAAGTCCTTATGCTATATATGCAGTACATTCCAGCTTTAACCTTGCCCTAAATTATTTATGCAACACATTTTTGGCTTAATAAGAAGAGGGCCAGTTGGTACCTAGGAAGTTGACTTGGCATTGAGGGTGTAGTAGCACCTACATATGTCTTTTAATTTAGAGATAGCTAGTGTTTTGTAGGAGTTAATTGATACGATGCTGGTTAGCTTCAGCATGGCTTGTAGTTGGTTCCAAATGTTTGGGAGGGCATAGGAGACAGCTCTTTGGCCAGCTGTGGTACTTGTCCTGGGAACATCTAGTAGGATAAGTAGGATAAGGTCTGATTTATTTAGGGAGTAGGGCTATGATGAGATGTGTATGAGAGACGTTAAATAGATAGGCAGTTTGTGGAGTAGTAATTTGAGGTCCAAATGCCAACATGCAGGAGGTGTCTGGTGGCAAGAGAGGTCCACCTAACTGCTGCATAAAGATCACAGTGGTGGGTCCTGTATGCAGAGTTAGTAATGAAGGAAGAGCACGGTGATAGAGTACGTCCAGTTTAGATAGGCTCAAGGTTGGGGAGGAGATAAAGATAATGTTTCTGTAGTCAAACAAGGTAAGGAATGTTGCTTGACAAGTCTTTTGTGGGTCACTAGAGAAAAGGGATCCTATTTCTAAAGAAGAAACCCAAGCATGCCTTAAGCCTCTTTGATAGATCCTCAATGTGGTCATTGAAGGAAAGCTTGTTGTCTATCCACATACCTAGATATTTAAATTTAGGTAAGACTTCCAAAGGGTTCACTTAGGAAGGTAACTATGAAGTTTTTAGGTGGGGTAGGTAGGGCACCAGACAAGGCAAGTCTCAAGAAAATCATTGTCTTGGTTTTTTTGGCATTTAAAAGAAGCTTGGCATTGATAAGGTTGCTTTCTAACTGGATAAAGTCAGCGGAGTACTTCCCTGACTTCAGTTAAGGGCGAGCCTGATGCGTACAAAACACGCTATCATCTGTAAAGAAATGTATGCTAGAGTTCTTTATGTGGGAGTCAAGGTTGTTGATGTACAGGGAAAAAAAGGATTGGTTGTAGGGTGGAACCTTGAGGGACTCCTCTGGCAATTGGAAGGGGGGCAGATAGTAGGCCATCAACTTTGACTTTTTGCATCCTTCCCGTGAGATAACTGTTAAACCACTGTACGGTAAGTGGAGTGGCACCTATGTAGGCAAGACAGGTGATTAGGAGGTGATGGTCTACAGTGCTGAAGGCCTTACTGAGGTCTAGAAATACTTCACCAGTAACCTTCTAGGTGTCCATAGCATGGATCCAGTCATTAGAGACTTTAGCCAAGGCTGGGATGGTACTGTGCTTTGTTCTTAACTGTGTGCTACACACAGTTAAATGATGTGGCCCTCTTTTTTCAAACTTTATTTATGAGTTGTATGATGCACAGCAGTGGACAGCAGAAAATGCTTGTAATCAGATGAGGAGAGGAGGAGGAAGAGTGGTCCCAGTGCATTCCAGCATAAACATCGAGGCATGTACTGTAGCCCCAGTACACATGTGTAAAGTGTTTCATGACAATCAGACTATGGCAACACCACATCTGCATATATGTTTGTAACTAGACCTGCCAATAATACTGAAGGAGTAAAGTCTAGTGTAAGTAACACAATAGAATCTGTCACTGTCACCCTCTTATAGTCAGTAAAGTCAGTTTACTCAGAAATTACCCTCCTCACAGGAAAAATAAAGCCTAGTGGGAAGGCTGAAAAGCCCAGAGAGTGGGCCACAGTTTTTAAAAAGATGTGACTCTTGTCGCTATTTAGAGAGCACATTGACTGGTGATATTTTAGGGACACAGAAAGCTAATTAAATTAAATTAAGGGATTTATTTGATTTAGGATGTAGAACCTGACTATTGAGAGCACATATGACCACTGGGTTGTTGGAAAGAAGCACAGAGGAAGATGCTTCAACTGTGGTAGTGATCATGGCACAGAAATCCAAAGAATATTAGGATGCCCAGAGCCAAGGGAATGATGGTGGCATCGGCCACAGGACATTGCTCTTGACTATGATAGACACAAGGCCAGAGAGGTAGGGAGTAGGGCTGGGTGAAATGCATTGTCTACCAGCAGAATTCTGGCAAAATGCTGGTTTCACTTTCACAAAATGTCACAAAATTTCCATGAAAATGTCATGAAATGTAGCCAAAATTGCAATTTAGGTTAAAATCTAATTTAAAAAGTGTTTGTCCATATTACACCAAATGTGGTAAGGTGACTTTGCCAGTGCACTTACAGACACTCATCATGTTTCTGATTCCTATATTTAATGATGACTGAGTTTTTAATCTCCAAATGTTTGGACATTTTAAAATTACATTTAACCTAAGTAAACTAAAAGTGTTTATCCAAATTGCACCTAATTTGGGATTTGGGGGTTTACCAATGCCCATACGTGTGTGTGACAAGTTTCAGGTCTCTAGATTTAAAGGTGGCTATATTTTAAGCCTCCAAACATTCAAACATTTTGAAATTACATTTCACAATTTTGTAAACTTCTGAATTTTAAACCCCAATAATTTTGAAGCTAGAGAATGGAATATCACCAATATTGTTAGGTTCATCAACCCTAAATATTAGGCTTTAAGACAACCAACAATCAACATGCTTGAACATAAGCAATACTCTTGTCTAGTGTACTTACCCAGTAAACAAAAAACAAACCAAATAAACATGGTCCAGCATCAGAGCATTATGGTGCCAGGCTGTTGACCCAAGTTCGAAAGCGAACCTGGGAAGTCATGTCAAAAGGCAGGTAATGGTTTAAACTTGGAATTTATACAAACAGTATTTATTTAGCAGTTTCTATGATGCTTCCAAGAACGTATGCATCTAAGTTTTCAATTATCCAGCTCCAAGGTGTGCTAGGTTGTAAGCATAGAAATATTTTCAGAAATTTTCACATGAATATTAAATTTCCAGACTTTGAGCCCCTACATATTCTCCACTCTTCATCAAATATTATGAACCTTTGTATGCTTTTGGGGCCCATACCAGACAATATACATGCCAAACTATAAGAATGACTGAGTCGTAAACAATTAAAACATTTCAGAAAATCCCAACAACATCACAAGCACATGTTCATTCATTGCTAGTTCAGTGGGCTGCCAGCCACGGAGGAGAGATGAGGGCTGTGCTGGTTACCCACTCAGGTTTTGGATGGGAATGAGTGGGTTGGTGGGAAACTGCCTGCAGGGGTGGGAGGGCAGGGGTGCACTAGATCACCAGGAATAAAATTATAATTCAGGGACATGGGATTGGGGATAGTGAGGAGGTTTCACTATACCACCAGGATGAAGGGATTACACTGGTCAGGTGGGTGATCAGGTTGCGGGAGGAACCGCTAGCCACTAGAGATTTATTTTAAAATTAGGTAGTGATCAGCGGTCATCAGGAAAGGGAACACTAACCACTAGGTAATGAATTTGATCGTCAATCAGCAAGGGGTTGGGCAGTATACACAAAGGAAGACTCTGGGATTTATTGTAGGGTGCAGGGTAAGTAGAATTTCCATGAAAGTTTGGAAATGGATTTGAACCTTTGCTTTAATTCCACCAGTGAAAGTTGTTTTTTCTTTTAACACCTCTAGTGCTGATGTTAGGGTAATGCTTATACAAACACTGAAAAACTGTCAGGAGAAACAGACCATAATGGTCTATCGTATCTGTTTAATTCTGCAGCTCACAGTTTATTTAATTGCAGCTGCCATCTGCCCATTTCAAAATGCCCTGATTTATCATCCCACACCCTCATCACCCCCCTCCCCAGGCTCCCCTCAGTTTTAACCTTTCTTTTAAACTTTTCCCACCCCTTCTTAAAATTTCCCACAGTCTTAAATGAGATCACCTCTTCTGGCTATTTGTTCCACCTTGCCACCATCCTTTCTGTGAAATAATGCCTCCTCTTCCCCTCTTGAGTCTTCCCAAACCAATTTCAGACCATATCCTCTGATGGTCCTCCTTCTAAGTTTAATATGGCCTTCATGCTAACCTTATTTACACTTTTTGAGTATTTAAATGTTTCAATCATATTCCTCTCCTTCTATTTTTTTCTTCCTTCCTTCCTTCCTTCCTTCCTTCCTTCCTTCCTTCCTTCCTTCTTTTCTTTCTTTCTTTCTTTCATTATTGTGATCTCAGATTACTAGTACATTTGAGATAGGAGCTCTTTACAAAGGTTCCACATCATAGTGTAACAATAACATAAAACATTAATATAGGTGACTGTACAATTTGAAATGGGAAAAAGACAATTGTGGTATAGTGAATAGACAGTATACAGAGGAAATTCATTGCAAGTTCAGAAGAATACAATGATTACAGATTCCCAGTTAAGTACAGAGAATGGCATATCAAACATTAGAACTAAGTGCTATCAGTACAGCGAAGTAGCCAGGAGGCATTGTCATGAGGTAAGTAGATGGAGGAAGGGGGGTGGGTGTGGAGAAGGAAGGTTTGAGGGGAAGAAGGTGGAAGAGTGTTAGTGCCCAGTGGGTAACCAGTCAAGCTACTAAGTGCAGAGAGGTAGGCAGTAAGAATGGTGGAACCAAATTCCTGCTTAAGACTGGCAATCACAGCCATCGAGGGCTACTCTGAGCTTCCTCAATCTTTCCTCATAGAATTTACCCACCAGACCTGTGATCATCTTGGTCACCCTTTGCTGTACCCCCTCCAGTAGTTTGAGGTCCTTTTTCAAGTATGGGCACCAAACCTGCACACAGTACTCCAAGTGTGGTCTCACCAGTGGCCTGTACAATTGCAGGATAATTTCCTTCCTTCTAGATGTGATTCCTCTGCTGATGTACCTCAGCATTCTGTTGTTTTGGCTGCCACCTTATGGCCCTTATATCCTTTTAATGCTACTTTGAGTGATCAAACCTCATGAAGAAGCACACTCCGAAAAACTCCAGAGGTTTACAGAACTGGACTGTGATGCCATATATCATGGAATCAAATCCTACATATTGCTCTTTTTTCTGTGTTACCTTTACCACAGCATCTAACCTCAATAAGCTTTAGTCCCTTACTGCTGTACAGTTAGGTAGAAGCAGTACCCACCAAAAGATTAGGTCAAGTAATACCTGGGTTATCTTGAGTAAACAAATACTAATCAAAATTGTCACCATTTCCATCTAGTATTGTTTTGTACAGTGCAGGTAGTATAAAACTTTAATTGAAATGAGTTTCTAGCTAGTTTGAGTTCGAGTTGATTTACAGTTGATTGGTGGTTGTTAATAAATAAGTAAAGTTTAATCAGTTGTTGACCAGTTTTCTGTTTTGTATTTTCTAATATTAGTGATTACATCACAGACTTGACAACTGTTTGCTCTTCATTGCATAATAGATAAGGAATGTCAACATCTAGAGTTAGCAGCTCATTGACAATCGATTTATTAAACTGAATAACAACTCAGTATCAATGAGTGGATTTTGAAGTGTAATGCTGACTGTACTGTAGGGGTATGCTATCGCTACGGCAACAACTTTATCACAACTGACACTACAGCAACAATAGTACTTGGTCACTGTAGTTTTGGTGTGGGTCCCTGGCACTGCTTTCTGGGGGTATTGCATCCCTTTCCCAATGCAACTCTGACTTGGGGTTGATTAATTTTGTAGTGGAGGTGGGGGGCAGAGTCCTGGCATGGGGGTTCGGGAGGCAAAGCCCCAAAGAAAACACAGTTTGAAGTGACTCTCCTTATGCCAACTGCAAATGCTGTTTACATAAATGAGTCACTCTAATGTCGGTCGACAACAAAATTGTTGACCGACTGCCATAGCACCCTACAAACTAAACAGACTACTATACCCATGAACTGTTGAGCAACATTTTGAGATGGCTGTTTTTTTCCAAGGGCCACGCTTAACACATCCTGAAAATAATAGCTTGAAAACATTTTTCTTTATATTTTGTTTAAAAAAGGCAAATGGCATCACCAGTGTAAGTCCAGCTGCACATTATAAACTACAATGGAACTGTCAAATGCAAACAAATCATTGCTCCTTGATAGAGGGGAACTTTCTAAAGAAAATGTAATTATGTCCAAAGAGAAGGCAATACAGAGTAACCCCTTTGTTCAGTCTTCTTTTTGAAATTGATTACACTTTCATTTGCAACTTCTCTCCTTCTAGCCACTTGACTTATTTGTTTTTCACATGATTGAGCAGTAGACAAAGAAGATTACTGTAGACCATGACTTTAGACGGGACATTGATAAAAGAACGCATGTTTATAAATCTGTTTACCTCTTTTTCTTTCTAGCTATTGATGCCTTTGTTGTCCCAGCTAACATTAGCAATCTTCAACAAAATGTAACATTAACAGCAAATAACAACACAATGGATATTGGAATAAAAACAATTGTGGAAGGTACCAAGAAAGGTAAGAATGAGAACTATCATTGCTTTTATTCATATCTTCATTGTTTTTCTTTTGGGATTATATTCTCTGCCCCATACAAGTCCCCTCCTATCCTGTACAATAGGCAGGAGTTAAAGGATACCTAACAAGATTTTGACAATAAACTATTCAAAATCTGACCTGTGAGGTGACTAAAGGAAAGGCTGCTGTATTCTATTAATGCTAAAACTATATTTATATAATTTTCCTAAATGCGTTCCAGAGCATTTGAAAATTGTAAAATCAGCCTTCCAATTTAGAAAAACTGTCTTACCTGCTTCCTAAAATGGCTCTAAATGTGATGTGATGACATCATCTTAGTCAAATTCAGAGAGATATATGGATCTCTGTAGTGCTAACTAGTTCTTTTTCCCTTTGTATAGAAGTGTTTCACTCAAATGGTCAAAACCATGTGTATTATTTTGTAAAATGCACATGTTACTTTAATATGCTGAAAATGTATTTTAATCCAACTGACTTTCTCTGGCAAACCACAGTGCAGTACACATCTTGGATAACGTGGTGGTCTAGTGGTTATAGTGGATCCAGGATGCTACAATGGGGATGCTGGGGTGGTGTGCATGCTTAATATGCACTTTTTAACATGTTTATTAAACCTTTATATTTTCTGCTATTACTCTTTTCTAGTATGTTTTTGACAGAACCTAAAATGTAATCCATAATTTGAATGTAAATATTTGTACAATCAATAAATCAGACTTCTTCAAAAAGTGAAATGCAGCAGCAGCTGCAAAGTGGCACGTTATTATGTGGGGGCAGCACCCTGCTGTTCACCCCTTAGAGCCACCACTTTTTGTAGCAAAGTTCTTGTGCAGTCCAATGTTAGAGTTCATACTTTCTCAAAACTCAAATATATGCTTGTTGTGTCTTCATTTTCCATGGGAAATAACAATAATAATAAGAATCATCATTTATATAGTGGTTTTCATACACATTGTATCCCAAAGTGCTTTACAAGCAATACTAGACTGATAGTGAAGTGACTGAATGTGTAGTGGCAGCTGTTCCATACATTAATATCCACACACAGCCTTGGACAATTGCATGCACTGGTTTTATAGGAAGGAGAATGTTGGCCAGGACAATAGGGTCAGGTAGTGATCAAGGTGCTGGCAGCCCCACATCTTATTTCTCACAGTAATCTGCTCATATTTCTCTCCTTCTGTCTTCCCCCTCCCTGAATATAGCAGCATTGCAAGAGTGGCCTTCTCAGTCCCCCTCTGGTATTCAGTCTTCACTATTCCTCCTCACACCAAAAACTGGTGAGCCCTTCTGCATAATGAATGCAAGTAGTACAGTTCCTGTTTTATTTTGACATACTAACATACCAACATATTATTTGCCAGCAGATTAGGCCTTACGGTCTATCGACATATCAAATATAAACATATCTTTCCAGTAAGTCAGGCTCATATCAGCAGGGAACAAGGGGAATGATGGGCTTTCCTATCCTTAAAAGATTTAGGCTACCTTTGATTAGGCACTATTAAATGATAGGTGTGCACATCATTATGCATGCCATTTAATAGTACCTAATCATAGGTGGCTTAGATCTTATATGAGTAGGAAAGCCTATTTTTCCACATGTGCCATGCTGCTATCAGCCTGGCTTACCAGAAGATCATGTTTATTATTAATATGTAACTATAACACGGGAGACTGTACTAACCACATTCATGATGCAGAAGGGTAGTGAATTCACCAGATTTTGGTGTGGGGAGCAGGTGAGAAGAATGAATGCCAGAGAGGGATTGAAGAGGCCATTCCAGCAAGGTACAGCTATATTCAGGTTAGTTGAAGACATGAAGGAGGACGCTGAGCAGATTACTGTGAGATCTGAAATGTGGGGCTGCCAGCATTGTGATCACTACCTGACTGTGGATAAGAGTAGCCAACAATGACAAATATTCTGAGTGGCAGGGCTGCACCTAAACTGTTACTTGAATTCAGTGTAGGGAGATTATGGGGTGGATGTTGACATTTGTTAGGACAGTATTGAGGGAGTTGTGTATAGCTCATTCAAGATTTGGAAGGCTGGTAGCCAGCCAAATTGCTTTGTGGAGTACAGCACAGAAATATACTGGAGAATAATTACTGGGAACTGTCCTGTGGGGTTCTGCAGATCACAGGTAGAGGAGTAGACTGACATTGAAAGTCAGGTTGATTCGATCAAGGTATTAGTATGCCTCTCCTGCTAATACTATTGTTATCCATTGTAAGTGCAGCCCTTATGAGGACATGAACAGCAGTTGTACTGGTGGGTCATGTTGTTTATTGCTTGGCCCTCCAGAAATACCTAGTTGTTGGTTAATAAGGTGAGAAAAAAACACAACAGAGAACTGTACACACTACCATCACTGTGCAGAAGGCTGGTGAGCCACTTAATATTTACTGTGGAAGCAGATGTCAGACATTGAGAATGTAAACTGGAGAGTGATTTGGGAGACATTTTTAACAGTGCCAGCTGATGCTGCATATCAGTGTATGTGTGCACAACTCTCTGAGGTACAAGATTACAATCTGAGGTGTGATAATTCTCTTCATGAGACCATAAGCTCATATGTAGCCCCAGGCAGTACTAAGGACAGGGTATGGATGGTGGGGTGTTCAACAGAAGGCAGGCTAGGTGCAGGGGGTTCACATGGAAAAAGAAAGCCTTATTTGTGGATTAACAAGACAGTATGAGCTTTGGAACTGAACAAGACCGGTACATTGCTGTGTGACCCTGAGCAAGTCACTAAACTTCCTTGTGCTCCTAGGCCACACCTGTAAACAAGCTGTCAGCTTAGTGTATCTCTCCTGGTTAACAAAAAACAAAATTCAGTGCATCATATAACCACTAGATCATCAGGTATTTGAAGTATTGTACTGAATGCAGTCTGCCAAAGAAAAAGTCAGCTGGATTACAAGATATTTTCTACAAGTTAAAATAAACAAAATGAACAAAATCATAGCCTAACGTGTACTGATCAAAATAATCCATGAGGTAATACATGGTGTTGATCATTCTGGTACACCAATTCAAAATAAAGCAGGAAAAGAAGAACTAGTTAGCACTATAGAAATATGCTGTATAACGCAAAATATCCTTGAAACAAATTTCAGTGTGATTATACAACCCCACAGTAATTAGCGTTACCTCATATTAGTGTCCTACGGTCATTTTACAACCCGGAAGTCACTTGTAGATAATCTTGCCTTTTGTCTGCATATTCCATGTATTCTCCAGGGTCACACTGAAAAGAGGCATATGTTTGTCTAGTGTGCTTACTTTGTCAACAAAAGTTAAATAAATAAAGTAATGGGCAACTGGATGGACGGCATCATTTTTTTAACTTAGTTTGGTCTTTCAACACAGCAAGCATAAACATGCAGGTACTGTATTATCTGCCCATATGGCACTCTCTCAACATTCAAGACGCAGTCTAGAGTACAATTTAAATGAATACAAAGAACACTTCAGAGTAGGATTTGAGCAGTCTACACAAGCACATTACAAGCATGACCTCACCATGCAGTTTCACAGACTGTGCCAAAAAATAATTTTACAAGACGCCGACCACCCCGGAAGCATTCGGGCAAGTAAACATTGCATTCTGCCCTGTCTGCACAGTGCGTCAGCTGTCAGGGCAACAGCAGACGTGCACGCGGGACACTGGGGCATAACCGCAAGTTGTTAGCCAGCTACTCCGCAGCCACGAAGCCCACCTGATGGAAGTCTCTCCCAAATCCCTGTCCCTGACTCTGCCTGGCCAGTCAAAAGGTCTGTCCTATCTCATGTTCGGTTCACCAAGGGAAGGGCAGCAGCCCAAGAACATACATTTGGGGAGGGGGGACGCTGCGGCCCATCTCATCCCCAGACCATCCCATGAAAGTAAAGGGGGAAACAAAGTTGCTGACAACAGTCTCAAGAGTCCTACCAGGCCGTGAGACACGATGAGGCTCTTGTTCCCCTCTCCCTGGTACTTCCATTCATTCTTGTCCATTCTGTCTACTTCCATAACTCTTCCAGTGCTTCAACGGTAACTCGATAAATAATCTAGAGTACGGTTTCGAGATCCACAAAATATGCCAAAGCTCAAATGAATGTATGACCTGAGCACACGCACTGTTAACATCATTTGTTTTGCACATAGGTCCGTGATTTATACGCGGTCAACAATTTCTCGCTGTAAACATATATCCGCGCATTATCTGTGTCCCGCGGATAAAGCGAATATTAATTGACAGCTAAAATAAGGCATTATACAGTATGTTGTTCTCAGTCTCTGACACAAATGATGTCATCATGAGTCATCACTTAACACACTTGGCAGACATCTTAGGGAGAAGCCAAGGCTGTTTTTTGAATGTGACAGGCTGATGTTTACATTTTTTCAAAAGCTATGAAACTGCATTTATATTTACATAAATGCAGTTTTAGCATACATGTAAACAGCAGCATTTACTTTACCTCCATATAAAGCCAGATTTTGGAGTTTGCAGTTTCAAAAACAACTACTTGTTTAGGTACCCTTTAAAGGGGCCAGGGACAGTTTTGTATATTCCTTGACTCCAAGATGAGTTTCATGTATTTTTAACATGCAACATTTATTCTTATGGCATCTGTTCTCCTTACTGCTTGACATATTTAGACTATATGAGAGGGGTGTGGTAGCACAACTATAGTAAGGGTACACTAAGCACTTCTCTGTTAAATCCTGATGTTCAGTCACTTGCAGCATGCTTAAACCATCGATTGAGTTATAGTTCTGAAACTCTGTGCAGTATGCATGCCCGTTGTGGCAGGTTCCTCAAATCTCCCTGAATTGCTAAAGGCAGCAGTACTCTGTTTCTTAGTCACCATATACAGTAGTTCTCACCAATAAGGATGTTTTTATGTAAAAAAAAAAATAAAAGATTTTGAAGTTTCTAAAAGTTCCTGCTCATGTACCATGCCCTCCAAAACAAATATATAAACATGTGTTGTGCTGTTTATCATTGGAAACATGTGACAACACTTTTCTAATACATCCACACTGTTAATCTACAACGTACATGCAACAGGTAACCTCAACAAAGGAGCATTTAAAAAATTGGAAGTGGTGGCCATATATAAGATATGAGTGATTAATAACAAAATTAGCTACAAGACCTGTTTTAAAAACATTTAATTAAAAAATATACTGAGGAGGAATCTCAGGATGTCAGAAATACATTTTTGCTATAGACTAAATTATAATATTTATTCTAACAAATGCTGCTGCTTTGAGTAGTTTCAGAGTTACATGGTGTGAAACTATGGCATGAAATCAGTTTTTAAATGATTCTGTGCACACAACAAAACAGAACAACAGGAACAAACTTAAATATGGAGTGTGTGAAAAAGGTTTTTGCACTCACCACCACCAGAAAGCAAGACTCACAAACTGCTTCTCAATTAATCAGAATTTATTTGCAGCACATGCCGGCTGCAAACAGCAGTGCA
The DNA here is from genome assembly GCA_016271365.2 of Neoceratodus forsteri. Classification (NCBI taxonomy): domain Eukaryota; kingdom Metazoa; phylum Chordata; order Ceratodontiformes; family Ceratodontidae; genus Neoceratodus; species Neoceratodus forsteri. The sequence continues at coordinate 115,123,413 of JADMNL010000035.1, read as the reverse complement.
GGATACTTCTATCCTGCACTAATGTTTGTAGTCGGCACGTGCTGTGAAAAAACTTTGATTAATTGAGCAGCAGTTTGTGAGTCTTGCTTTCTGGTGTGGTGAGTGTAAAACCTTTTCACTGACTACAGAGACTAAATCTTGTTTTATGCATCTCCTATTCAAATGAGAGACCCTACTACGTTGTGCTTTAATATGGAGTGTTCAGCTTGTTAGATCCTGTCACAAATGAATAAGGATGTGGCAAAATTAAATTTCACTGGCAAAATTGTGGCAAAATTAACAATTTCACTACAAATGTTACATGAAAATGTGGCAAAATTTCACCCGCATTTACGCACTCTAGGCAGTCCACCAGCAATGGCAAAATTTCACCCAGTGGATGGCGAAATTCTGCCAGTAGTTGGAATTTGACGTGGTGGCAAAATTTAACTACAGGTGAAATTTTGCCAGCTGGGGATGAAATTTTGCTCACAACCGCAGACAAAATTTTGTATTTCACCCAGTGAAATATTTCTCGAGTGTCCTAATTACAAGAAATATTTCACCCAACAAAATAATCCAATTTTGCACAACACTACAAATGAATAACTTTTGGGGTTCAAGAAATTTTAGAAATGGACATGTTTAAATTACTTAAGTTATGAACAATATAAATAAAAAAAAACTGTCCATGTATCATACTTTTTCCTTTGTGATTTTGCATAAAACAACAAAGGCAATAAAAGCTATTAGTGGTCACATGGCCAGCAGTTCTGAACAGCTCTGTGTCAAGATGCTGAAAACAAATATAGCATGGGCAAAATGCATGCAGGAAAAATAATCAGTACTACCATAAGGCAAAAACAAAATGCTACCCTCTGTGGTTGCCCCTCAGTTCCCCTAATCTATAGCTAATCATCTCTGGGGAGAGGCAGCTTGGGGAAAAGAAGAAAACCTGGGAGGGGGCAACTAGGTGACAGGCAGAAACTGCAAAAGAGGGAATCATTGATATGGTGCAGGAGGAACCCAACAGGAGAACTGAGGATGGGAGCACATAGTGCAGGATGGGGGCAGAAAAAGTAAAAATGAAAGTCAGGAGGGAGGAGAAAAAAGAGGAAGAAAATGAGTTGTCCCAAGACTGGGAGTTGAACCTTGGTGCATGAATGATAGATCAACTTACACTGCCTGTGGCCTTCCCATCTATGCCATGGCAGCTCCTGGCAGTACACTGACCAGCAGATTCTCTATCCCCCCCATGGCCAACAGCTACAGGGATAGCGCTAATGTTACCTGTTCTACAGTATTCCTGTAGCTGTATTTCATTTCACTATTTTTCCAGTAAAGATTTTTCCTGTGCTGTAATTACTGTGACATTTTAACCTGATATGGTTCTGAACCAATCTCCCCTCACCCACTGTTCTGTCCGTACCCCTGCAGTCACTAGCAGCTGAGTGAATAAATGAATACATAAATAAATACATTATGATGCCTCTTGCGTAGTAACACCTAAATGGTTGAATTTATCCTAAAGCCTACATACCTGACTGTTTATTTATATAACATAGCAATGGACATGGATTTCTTATTTTATGCACAACAAATGGTTCCAGTGCTACAGCATTTTGCAGGAGAGTTACAGGAAACAATGTGATTTTAATAGCCATCAGTCTTTTTTGTCCAACCCCAAATTACCCACCAAAGAGGCAGACCACAGCTCCAAATCCTTGCTCCAGAGGGTAAATGCTGTTCATCATTGTATCCCATAGCTGAGTCCAGGGTGGAGAGGTTCATGTAGTGTAAACATTTGGTCATGGCTTTATGGGCTGACACTTACAGCATCTACCAGAGATACATTGTTTCCTTCCCCGTGGTCCCTCAGGAGCAGATCTAGAACCACATTCTTAATTTCCAAGTGGTATGTAATTCCAAAGAAATACTGGACAGTTTTCAAAATCACTAACTAAAAAGGGTTTTAAAAAGGGGAAAACCCCCAAAATACAGGGGAGGTTTCCTTTTCTACTCACCACTGTCTCAAACAGTAGGCGGTGGATACCATGCCCCACTTCATCTTTATGGACAGTGGGTAAAAATATCTGACTTGAAATTGAAAGCAAAATTTGTCAAATTGAAGGGAATATATAGTTTGGTAGACATAGGCAAACATGTCTTCCTAGTCCTCATCCAACACTACAAGTTGTTTTGTCTTTCCCACCTCCACTTAGCCCCCCTGTTTTCCAGTTTCAGATCTCTGAGGGAACTGATGGAGGATCTGGCTGTCCTTCTGGCTGGTCTGTTCAACAGCACCCTGGCACTTGAGTAGTGCCACAAGGACTGTGGATGTAGTACTCCTGCACAAGAAGGGGGCAAGAGATGAGCTAGTGAACAACAGACCAGTGAACTTGACATTGATAGTTGGCAGACTGATGGAGACCATTGTCAAGGAAATTTTGGTTAGTGTCCTTGAGGTAATGGATTCCATGATACCAGACAGCACAGGTTTATGGCACAGAGGTAATGCCAAACAAACATGATCAATTTATTTGACTGGTTCAAAAGATCAGTGGACAGGGACCAGGCAGTGGATATACTGCATCTGGACTTCCGCACGGCCTTGACACAGTACCCACATGAGACTGGTGGAAGAAATTGAGGACTTTGGGGGCTGGGGTAGAAGTTGACAAGGCGGGTTACAAACTGGCTAGGAGAGAAACCCAAATGATGGTGGTCGGGGTGGATTACAGTCATGAGCAATCTGTAAACCTCTGTATAATGCGTCAAAGCAGAGGCTAGGGCAAATAGGATTCTGGGTTGTATAGGTAGAATTTTTACCAGAAGAAGATAAGAGGTCACACTGCCACTGTACAGGTCAGCTGTGCAGCCACACTTGAGTATAGTGTGCAATACTGAGACCCTACCACAAAATGACATCACACTTGTAGAGCTCTAAACGTGACTCATGGCAGCAGAGGCTCTCTAAAGAACAGGGACAGGAGACTCTAAACATATACTCCCTTGAGGAGAAACAAGAACAAGGGATATGACTTGAGGCTTCTTCTGGCATGTCGTCAAGGGTATTAACAAGGTTGACCTTTGGGGATCTTTTCAGGTTCGTTAAGAACAGAAACACTCATGGAAAGGGTTGTAAGCTGCCAGGAGGAAATTTCAGAAAAAGCAAAGAGGAACTTCTTCACAGAGAGTGGTTGCATGTGAAACGGATTACAGAAGGAAATGTTAAACCATACATTTGTGACTTCCAGCCTGGATTATTGTAACTCCATCTTCTTAGGGTTGCCGGGGGGTAGATATTCACCTGTTGAATCTATTGTAGAACACAGCAGCAAGGTTACTAACTGGGGTTTCTCAATCTAGCTATATTACACCTGTGCTGCATGAGCTGCACTGGCTGCCAGTTCAGTGGAGGATCACCTTCAAGGTCGGCTTGCTGACTTATAAAACCCTACATGGACTGGGACCATACTACCTGCAGAGCTTCTGCAACATGCCATTGCCCCTCCCAACTGCTCTGTTCCACCAATGAGGGACTGTTAGAGGTTTACAGGGTTCAGTTAAAGTCATCTGGTGCTTGAGCATTTTCTTATGTAGCCCCTACCCTGTGGAATTCTCTACCTCATCAGGTTTGAGAGTGCCTGGCGGTGGAATGCTTCAAAGTCACACTGAAAGCTTACCTATTTAGTATTGCTTTTCTGTAATTGGATAAGGTTGATTTTAGCTGTTACTATCTGAATTTGTAACTATTTATGGCTTTTTATATTCATTGTGATATTTCTTTTTGTAAAGTGCTTTGATATTCATGAATTGCACTCTATAAATAAAGCGTATGATTATTATTATTATTATTATTATTAGAAACAGGGTATTTAAAGGGGAGGATGAGGCTGTCAGAGGAGGGAAGCCATGTAACCCATGTTGGCTGTGCTCTGCATAAAGCAGACTCAACAGACCGTAAAGTCCTCCTGCTGGCGTTTTCATGTGTTGTGTGTATGTTCATATCTTGCTGTGTTTTACTTGAGTGCTAGGTTACCCTCTCAATATCTCATCCATTATGTTTCTCAGAAGATATTTCAAGGTTTTAATTGGAGGACTATCTTAGTTTTACTTTAGTGTACTTTGAATAAAGGTGTACATTTGTAAAACATGGAAAATATGATTTTACCAACTTAAACATTTCCTTCACGTAATCAAATGACAGAACTGTACCCAGTGTGACTAGCTAGTGCAGGCTAAGAAGCCCAACCCTTTCCATTTGACAAAGTGTCCCACCCACTGCCACTGGAATAAAAGCTGAAGATCTTACCCACCACTAAAATGGCCAAAGATATGCATCAGCCTTTAGTCTTTGATAGTCTGTGAATCATATTTAATGTGACACATGCCCCTGACAAATATGGGGTGGTTATGCTTGCATTCAAAATTAGGTCAAAGGCCTGGGAGGCAAAGAGCAGAACAAACTTTTGTCATTTCAGTTATTTTCCAGTGTATTATGTTGTTAGGAGAGGACCACAGCAACATGAAATGCAAGTGTACCACTGCACAATATACTGTAGTTGCAAGTCTTGGAGCAGTCACCTTCATTCCCTCAACTTTACCATCAGCAAAATATTCTCTCCCAAGGACTATTTCTTACCTAAATAAATCAAGAGATTGTCCAATGCCAGCCCTTAAATTGGGCCACCAGGAGGGTATGGAGAATATAGGGACGGTGGAAGAGTTATGGCAAGCTATGAAAGAGAGGTACTGAAAGCTGCAGAAATATGCATAAAAAAGGTTAGGAAGAACAAAAGGGGGAGGAGATCGCTTTTGTTTACAAAGGAGGTTGCAAGGGCAGTCAGGGAAAGCAGGATGGCTCTCAGAAAATTTAAGAGGACACTCAGTGAGGGATATAAGGAAGAGTATAGGGAAAAGAGTAGTATGGCGGGGAAGAAGATCAGAATGGCAAAAGCAGATAGTAAAGAAAAAATAGCAAAAATGGCCAAAAGGGTGGATACAACCTTTTTCAGATATGTAAAGGGGAGGAGAAGGACAATGCAGGGGATTACTAGGCTGGAGGGGGGGAAATAAAATTGGAATGGGACTGTGAAAAAGCAGTTTTTTGTTTTTTGCATTATTTGTTTGTACCTCCTCCTATGCACCAGCTGTCATCCTCTCCTTTGGGCGGCCAGGTCTGGCTGTTGCCTTCTCCAACCGATCCACCATCCAGCTGCTCTGACACACCCATTGTCCCAGTTGTATCCCTTCACCAGGGGGGGGCTCTCTCATGTCCTGATGGGGCATCGGGAGGAGAGACTAGAGCACACATGCACTCCCTTGCAGCTTCACCGGGACACGGAAATGCAGTCTTGAGGTATCCCAGCTGGGAGATGCAGGGAGGCAAGGTTGCCATCATCAGGATGGCATGCGTGCAATTTTTACACTTTTCTTGTCCCCTCTTGTGTGCCGCTCTTCTAATACACCCCAGTCTCCACCAGGGGACATTACAGATTGAGGCTTCCACCCAACCCACCCCAGGAGAGAAGAACAGTCCTCCGGACACTCAATCCTCTCCTTTCCCTGCCAGCCCCCAGTGCCCTGAGTCCGTTCCCAAACTTGGGTCGCTGGCATTGTGTGAGGTAAGGTTCCAGCACCTCAGCCTTCTGCACCAGCGGACTGGCAAAGCAGAGTTATTAAATAAGTACTTTAGCTTGGTATTTATGGAGGAGGAGGAGGAGGATGGTAGGGGACCTGAGCTAAATTCAAAGGAGAAGGAGGGTAAATGAGTGTAACTGAGCCCATTCACTGTGTTGTATAGGGTTAGGATAGAGCTAGATAAATTGAGGATAGACAAGGCAATGGGGTCTGATACTTTACAACCCAGGGTGATCAGGGAATTGAAGGAGGAGTTGGCCGCACCCTTGACAAGGCTCTTCAACCTGCCCCTGGATATGGGGAGAGTGCTGAAGGACTGGAAGAGGGCAGATGTGGTGCCTTTACACAAGGGAGGTAGTAAGCAGGTGAAGGGCAACTACTGGCATGTCAGTCTCACGCCAGTGGTGGGAAAGGTAATGGAGTCATTAATCAAGGAGAAGGTGGTGGATCACCTGGAGGAGAGTGGCTTGCAGGACAGCAGACAGCATGGCTTCATGAAGGTGAATTCTTGGCAGACAAACCTAATTCAGTTCTTAGATTGCATGGCTCAGGTGATTGACAGGAAGGCGGTAGACATGGCCTATCTGGACTTCAGTAAGGCCTTGATATCGTCCTCAATAAGAGGCTGGTGAGCAAGACAGAAAGCCTGTGGTTGCACTGGAAATTAAGCTCACTGGAGGCCTGGTTGTCATGAAGAATTCATAGAAACATAGAAACATAGAATTTGACGGCAGATAAGGACTGCTTGACCCACCCAGTCTGCCCATTTCCCTACCTGTTGGATACGCTGCAGATCCTAGTTAATCAAGAGCCTACGTCCTCCTAACCCCCCACTATAATTACCTTATGTCTGTCCATGCATGTTTGAATTCCCTCACTGTTTTAGACCCTCACAACCTCTCCAGGAAGGCGGTTCCATGTGTCCACCACTCTCTGTGAAAAATCATTCTCACATTACCCCTGAGCCATCCCCTCTAACTTTAAATTGTGCCCTTGTTCTTACACATCTCTTTTCTGAAAGATGCTACCTCCTGGACTTTGTTGTTTCCCTTGAGGTACTTAAAAGTTTCTATCATGTCCTCCTGTCCTCCTTTCATCAATGGTATACATATTAAGCTCTCTCAGTCTCTCTTCATATGGTTTCTGATGTAGATCCTGCACCATTTTAGTTGCCCTCCTCCGGACTGCTTCCATCCTGTCTATGTCCTTGTGTAGATGAGGTCTCTAAAACTGCATGCAGTACTCCAGATGGGGTCTCACCAACTGTCTGTACAGAGGGATAACCACTTCCCTTTTCTACTTGTGATGCCCCTCCCTATACATCCCAGTATCCCCCTGGCTCTCCTTACTGACTTCTCACATTGCTTACCCACCTTTATGTCATCTGATATGACTACACTGGATCCCTTTCCATTATTGTTGTTGTTAGTACCTCCCTGCTATTGTGTACTTTTCTCCTGGATTTTATTTCCCAGGTGCATTACTTTGCACTTTTGCATTTCAGAGGGTGGTGTTTCAACGGTGTGCACTCCAGGACATTGAGGGTGAAGACTGGAGTGTCACAGGGACAGTCTGTCCACTTCTCTTCAACATCTGCATCGGGTGATGTTGCTGAGGGTTTGAGGGAGGGTGTGCCTATTTGCCGATGATACAAAAATATTCAATAGGATGGACACCCAGAGGTGGTGGAGGAGGACATGAGGAAGGACTTAAAACACTTGAAAATGGTCTGGGATGTGGCACCTGAAATTTAATGTCAAGAAGTGCCCTGTGATGCACTTGGGGAGGAGGAACAGAAGTACAGGTACACCATGGGTGGGGAGGAAATTAGTAACAGAAGAGGAGAGAGATCTTGGGATCATAGTCTCCTTGAACCTTAAGATAGGAATCCAGTGTACCCAGGTAGTGGGAAAGGCCAATGGAAATTTACGTGCATAGGCAAGGCGCATTACTAGCAGAAAGTGGGAGGTAATAATGCCCCTTTACAAGCCATAGTGAGGCCACACCTGAACTATGGGTTTCAGTTCTTGAGGCCTCATCTCTGCAAGGATATAGATGTGTTGGAAAGGGTTTAAAGAAGGGCAACCAAGATGGTGCAGGGTACCAGTTTGTTTCTGTATAGATATGAAACCTATGGTTATGTCCCATATCCTTTACCATAGCGCTTATATGCTGGTACTATGCTGACAGAGGTGAGAGTGATCTAGACTATTTAAACATTTTTAAGTTTTTGCTTACATCCTTAAGGGTACACAACAAGAGGAGTGGATTTATTCAACTTTTTGCAATTTGTACACCACCCACATTTTTTCAGTAATAAAAACCCACACTGAAAGCTCCTATAGACACCCTTATGTCTTAGCACACTAGCAGCTGTAGTGCCAGAAGGCTTGTGGATGACTCTTCTGCTGTATATGTCTGACTTTTGAAATAAATAAACAGCTGCAGCACATGAAGGCTCATGGATGGGTCTTCAGACCTGAGTTCAGCTAAAGGTTACTTTTGGTAGTTTAAACATAGCTAAACTCTGGCAAGTGGCTCATTTTGCAAACCGATGGCTAAAAGTTGCAGAAACAGTCTCAGAGTTAAACTGCATTACATTGGGCATGCATCATACATATGCATGCACAACATACATCCAGCAAGTAGTTGTTAGGCAACACAGTTTAAGTATTGCATTGTATGTGAGAGAAAATGGAGTGGTAGTCCTCAAAATACTGTGCCTGCTTTTTGCCCTCCAATCCACCTTTTGAAATGATTGATCCTCCATGCTGGAATATGTCTGTCATCTAGAGAGCAAGGAATATTATGTCATCAAAGTCTCTTCCTCCTATCCACAGCGTGCATGGAGAGTGTAGTTAAAGTACAATAGTGTTATTAACAGTGTAATATAGTTTCTGCAATCACTTCAGTGCTGTGTTTACCAGTCCTCCAATACTTCTTTGTCTTTGTTAAAACAGTCAGCTGCAATACCATGATTCACATAACTGCGGACACAACAAGTGTCCTGTCCAGTTCTGCCATCTGCAACCATTTCTGCAGCAGTGATAGCAGCAGAGCAACTGCAGCTATTGAGCTGTTAGCAGCAAGCTGCTACTGGTACTTTAAACTGACTGGGGTTTCCTCTTAAATTTTCAATTGTTGGACTCTAAATTCCTCTTTACATGTTGTAAAGCAATGGTTCTTGGACAAGACAGCAAGTCTAGTTAAAGAATGTTGTGGCTAATTCAGACAATAATATTGTACATCGAATGCACTAACATAATTTATTCTATTATATTTTACTTAGGTTAAACTTACTTGTGTATATGGATTGTGAAATTTATGTGTAATGTAATTGTTTTGTACTAAGATTCTGGGTCACCATTTTAAATGAGTTTTGCTCAATGGTCTGCCCTTAATAACATAAAAATAAAATAAATGAAAATGGGATTAGAATGCAATCCTCCCCCAGCACCTGGAGCCATGGAGCATTGAGAGGAACTGCAGCCAGCTGCCAGTGGGTTGCAGCTGCTGCCTGCTGGTCTGAAACATCACTGCAGGAGGACAGAGGAGTGGTGTAAATCTGGACCAGAAAGCATAACAATCCCCATCCCATCAGCAGTCAGAGTTACAGTCCAGAGCAACTGCAGTCAGCGAGATGCTGTATGTAGGAGGTGTCATGGTGTACATGGACTGAGGACCACCCATCCCAGTAATAGTGTTGTGCAAAATTAAGAAATATTGTCAAGCTAAATATTTTGTGAAATTTGCACATTTTGTGAAATGTTTTAAGGGTGTGAGTTGCTAACCTTGACCTCAAATTGCAAAATTGTGCCCAAAGATTTTGAAATTTTATCAAAATATGGCAAAATCTCACTGCCAAATATGAATTGCATAATTTTGGGGTGAAATTGCACAATTTTCAGGCAAATGTTGCATTTCTCACCCACAACATATTTTGGGAAAGATGTGAATTTCATGAAATATTTTAGCAGCAAAATTGCCAATTTTAGTGGCAATTTCACTAGTAAAATGTTTTTCACAACATTTCTACCTGGTAATTAAACAGCATAATGGGCAGCACACCAAAATTTGGAACATTACCCAATGAAAGTCTACTTTGTCTCTGACCTCTTGGTATCTCACTCACTCACTTAATCTCTTACTCACTCACTCATTCACTGTGTGACACACTTGTTAGGTTACTCTTTAGTCAGACAGGGTCCATGTGGTCAGCCACCATGTGGACTGAGGATCATCATCAATTTAACCAGATTGTCATACATGACTTCCACCTTTTTATATCTGCACAGCAGAGCTCTGCAAGCAGTCTTGCTATCACTTTGGAAAAATGGGTACATCTAACTCTGAATAAAGCACACATTTTAGAGTTAAAGCACAATTACTCCACTACGTAAAGTACTCCACTGTCTCCATTCAGTAGACCACTGTGTTTCCTGCTTGTACCCCTCCCCTCTGCACTATTTTAGCACTGTTGCCATGACCAGTTATTTGCTGTTGTAGCTGCAATACACCACCCACCTTTTTTCACTAATGAAGTTGCACCCTAAGCACTCCTATACACGCACTGATGACAGAGCATACTCACAGCTACTGCACCAGAAGGCTTGTGGTTGGGTCTTCAAACCCATGTTCAGCTATACAACTGCATCTACCAAGTAGTTGCTAAGCATCAATAAGCACAACACAGTATGTAAAAGAGAATGGAGCAGTATTCCCCAACATACTGTGCCTTCTTTCTGCCCTTCAGTCCAGCGTTTTTGAAACTATTGTAACATCCCATGCTGGAATAGGTCTGTCATCTAGAGAGCAATTTATAATATGTCATCAGTTAAAGTCTCTTCTTCCTATCCACAGTGTGCATGGACACTGTAGTTAAAGTACAACAGCGCTATTAACAGCATAATGTAGTTTCTAAACTCACTTCTCACTTCACTATTTCAAAGATAAATTTCTAACTACTTGGAACTCCTACGCTCCATTCAAATGCACTAGAGTTCATGGCAACCATCATCCCTAGGTCTCTACTGGGTTACTGACCTGTCTCAGGGAACAAGAAAAAGCTTTGAGGAAACATAAGGCTTACCAACTTCCACCAGACTATGCCAGGTATTGCATGTTAAGAAATGCCTGTCAAAAGTTTCCAGACTTGCCAAGTCGGAATATTTTAAATCTTCTTTTTCAAACCATCAGTCCAGCCTCCAAATTCTAGAAAGTGGTCCATGCTTTATTCTCCCTCTTCACGCCCGCCTTCCTCAGTGCTTAAAATAAACAACTCATTGGTCTCCAAACCGTGCACAGTGGCTCAAGAGTTTAACTCCTGTTATACCTCCTGCACCACAGCACTTTTATAGTCTCTCCTTCTAACCTTTCCCTCTTGAACCTCCTACATCCAGCACTCAACCTCCACACCCACCCTTCCTTCTCCTTTTCTGCTGTCTTTCCCAAAGGAAACACTAACTACCCTTCTTTCTCTTAATCCTTCTAAAGGCTCATCACTGGATGACCTTGACCATAAACCCTCTACCTTTCAGCTTCTGCTATTGCCTACCTCTCTCCTTAATCCTAAATTCTTCCTTCTCATCATCATCTGTCCCTTTGTCATGGAAACATCTGGTAGTCTTCCCTCTCCAAAAGGGTAGTGACCCCCCTCCTTCAATTTTTCACCCATTATCTCCCCTTCATGTCCTTTCTAAGCTCCAAGATGTAGGGATGTAAGGTGTTTTCCTGGCACCTTTACTGCAATAAAGTTGCACCTGTGAAGCTTTAACCTTTTTTTGGATGCCTATTTCTGGTATGAGTGTGGAACTTCCTTGCAACATATGTCTGTTCTGGGGTGGCAGCCCTAACTCTGCATGAGGAATCTCTCCATGGAGTGGTGTATAATGTTAAATTGCTGGCACAAACTGCTGCAAAATTGACATAAAATACCTGTTGCCTTTGATTCTAGTTGCTGTTATTGCATTAGCTCTTTTTGGATTCGCCGTTTTGATGTTCACCATTTAGGAATCATGGTTATCACATGGAGTCTCTATGGTGCCACTCCCAAATCCTCCCTAACCAGACTGGATACTCTCTTTAACTCCTTCTGTCATTTGCCCTTGATGCTCCATCACGCACACATCACTGGGATGTCTACCACTCCCTGTCTCTTCCCCTGCTTGCCAACAGGCACCTTACTCATTGTGCCAAACTCACTTCTAAAGTTTGGTAAGGAGAACTTCCCTCCTACCTCTCATGTTCACTCTCTTCCCCCCTCTGCCTTCCACTCCCTCAGATCCTCTGACACTCACAGTTTTTTGGTCCTCCGTCAAACCACTCTCATCAGTCAGTCAGGCTTCCCCCATTGTTTCCCGCAAATCTGGAACTCCCGCCCCCCAAAATACAGCACTCCTACTCCCTTGCCTTTGCCTTACACAACGTCCTCTCATCTAACTGCTCCTGTTTTAACCCTCCTTAACCATCTTTCAATACCTCTGCTCCTCTCCATGACTCACATCCCCTATTAAACCTTTCTCCCCTGACCCTGCTTCTCAGCATGCTCTCCTCTCTCCTCATCGCTTCCCCCCTCACTCCTACCCTTAACACTCTTCCATTACCAACTTGCCCCTGCTTAGTTTTAACCTCTGGTGAGGTTCTCAGCATCTTGGAGGGGTCTAGCACTGGGCAAGCCTCCTTCTTCCCCTCCTCTTCCCCTCTCCATTCTACACAACTTGTCCTCACCTGAATCTGCCCTTGGTCAGGATTCTTATCACCCTGGCGATGTCTACTCTCAGATAAGTTTCTACCCTCCCTACTTTTTTCATATCCTCTTCCATCCCCCCCATTCCTTCCACCCAACTTGTCTTCACCTAATTCTACCCCCTGGTAGGGTTTTCTGCATCCCAGATGGGCCCAGCACTGGGAAATTACTCTTCCTTCACTCCCTCCCTCTCCCCCTCTGTCCTTTCAAACCATTTAGTCCTCACCTGATTCTGCACTTTGGCAGAGTTCTCAGCATCCTGGAGTGGTCTAGTCTTTGGCAAGCTTCTTCTTATTTCTCTCCTCTTCCCTCCTTTTCCTTCATTCTTCCTTTTCTCTCTTCCTAACATGTCCTAACCTAGTTCCACCCCTGGCTGGGTTCTCAGCATCTTTGAGGGGTTCAGCACTGAGAATTGACTCTTCCTTCCCTCCCCTTTCCCCTCCATTCATTCTACCTACCTTGTCCTCACCAGATTCCAATTTCTAGCAGGATTCTCAGCATCCTGAAGAGGCCTAGTCTTAGGCAAGTTTCTCACACCCCTCTCCCTCATCCTTCCTTTTACCATCCCCTCTACTGTCTCTATCTAACTTGTCCTTTCCTTCTCCTGACCCTCATTTTAATCCTCACCTCACCTCATTTCACTACTGGCACTGATCTATGCACTCTGAAGGGGGCAGTTCCAGGTATGACTCATCCTTCCCTACTCTATCCCTTACCCCCACCTCCCTCCTGCACCCCTCTCTACCCCCCCACACTTAAACAATGTAATTACTTCACTTGAGCTAATAACTGGCACATTTTGTTCTGTCTGAGGTGTTTCCAGATTGTACTAGCCCTGTGTTAACGTGCCCCTCACAACAGATTTTTTTGCTCACTTTGCTCCGGTAATGTTTCCCCCATCTTTATACTGTCCTTCCTCCATCTGGTTTCCCCTTTCTACTGTGCTGTCCTCCTTGATGTCCTCTAACTGCACGTCATTCATTCAATAATTGCTAAATGATCTGCCTCTTAACTGTGATCCTTTCCTGCATTGAGTTGGCTCCAATGCTACAATAAATTTCTGTACTATGTTCCTCAGATACGCCACTTGTAATTAAATGCAAGTTCCACAGGTATGATATATTTAACTGTATGTTATGTCACAAATGCAATTGTATGATTATTTGTGCTATTTTTAACTGTATGTCTTGTTAGAAATGTAATGCAATGTTTAAATTCTCTGATACTTTAAATGGTAAACTGTATGTCTAATTCTTCATCCAATTGTACCCCCCTCCCAGGTGGCACCAGAAAACAAGGAACTTGTTGTTCAGTGTGCCTTCCTGATGAAACATTTCAATAAATAAAATAAAAAATAAATACAATTCTCAGTGCTGTGTTTACCAGTCTTCCAAAACAAAGCCATCTGTTTTACCATCATTCACATAACTGCCAACACAAGTGTCCTGTCCAATCCAGCTATCCAATTGTCCCCATGCCCCCAGCAGTGAGAGGCTGGGAGCAACTGCAGCTATTGAGCTGCCAGCAACAGGCTGCTACTGGTACATTAACCTGGCCAGGACTGGAGCACAGTCCCCCTAAGCACTCAGAGCCATGAAGCAATGGGAGCTTTTGCAGACAGCTGCCAGTGAGCTGCAGCTGATGTCTGTTGGCATTAAACATCATGGAAGGAGGACAGAGGAGTGGTGGGAGTCTGGACAGGAGAGCAGCAGAATCCCCACCCTAGCAGCTGGAACAGCAGTCCTGAGCAACTGCAGTCAGAAAGATGCTGCATGCTTGTGTTGTCACAGTGTACTCTGACCAGAGACTGCCAGCCCAAGTAATTAAATGGCAGCACAGGCAGCACACCGAAATTTGGAACTTTACCAAATGAGAGTTTACTCCATTTATGACCTCTCCCAGCAAGTCACTAACTCACTGACTGACACACTGGTTAGGTTATTCTTTATTCAGACAGGGTCCCTGTGATAAGTCATGGTGTGGATGAATGATCATCATGATCAGATGTAGGATAGATTACAGGGATGGGATGGCTGTATGTTACTACAGTCAGTTGAGACTGAGCATTGTTGTGGTCACACAGATATATGTGTTCTAACTGAGGGCAAACATGAAACAATAAGTATCAGTTTTATGTTTCGGCTGACCATTTCCTAGTTGCATTAAATAAAAAATAAGCATTTGTCAATGCCGAATGTTTGCTTGCTGGCATTGGCATTGGTAGTGTAGGAGTTAGAGAGCTGAATGATAGGAATGGTAGTGAAGTATTGAACTGAAGCCAACCCCGCCACCACCCTGCAGAGACTGACAGTCACTGGGGTGTGCATTTGGGTCATCAGGCATAACGGCCATGCAATTTCACCACACCCTACCCTGCAGACACCTACAAGTGTCACAGTGTGCCTTGGGGTCTTTGGTCCTTATGCTCACCCCATTTCATCAGGAAATACAGTGAGATGGGTGCTGTATAGGTGAATGGGGTGAACTTTGGGCCAAAGTGTCCAAGGCACACTCAATGCCTCTCACTTGCTGCAGGGTGTGGAATGGTATGAGAATTACAAGCAAAAATCCCAAGTCACACCCCTGATGCCTGTCAGTCTCTACAGGGTGGGGCATTATGGTCGGAAATCCTAAAGTCTCAGGCGTTCATTGACATTTTCACTCCAAATTTTCAACATGGATTTTTGTGACCCCCACCTTATGAACAGTGGCAATATCAGTTCGTTAGCCAAAAGCTGATGTTGCACAGCGACTACGCCATTTGACACCACAGGTGTGAAAACACATTTCTAACAGGATGTGAAAAATGACAGCTGTACTGTTCATGGGGTGGTGGAAAAAATGGCAGTGTTGAAAATCTGCAGTGAAAATATTAAAAAAACTGGTGAAGTCACGAATGTGTGTAGAAACTGGGCAAAGCACAACCATAATGCAATTAGTTTGGGGATGTTTTACAGCAGATTGTCAACACAGGCATTTTGGAACTTTCACTCATGAACAGTGTCACTGTGATTTTCTTAATCTGTCCTGAACAGTGATTTCCCACAGCGACGACGCATTTCTGTGCTGAAAGCGCGAAAACACATTTCAGCCATGGTGTGAAAAATGACAGCTGTACTGTTCATAAGGAAGTGTGGAAAAATGCAAGTGGTGAAAATCTGGACTAAAAATATTAGAAAACCATGAACTTACGTGGGTGCGTGGAAACTGTGCAATGGTCACTCGTAACAGTAATTTTATGGTCTTTTTTCACCTAATTTTTAACATAGCATTTGTAACACCTCTGCTCATGAACAGTGTCACTGTGATTTTCTTAATCTGTCCCAAACATTGATTTCACACACCGACTGCGCCATTGTGCGCTACATGTGTGGAAACACATTTTTGGTGAGATGTGAAAAATGACAGCTGTACTGCTCATAAGGAGGTGTGGTAAAATGGCAATGTTGAAAATTTGGAGTGAAAATTTTGAAAATTTTGAACTTATGAGCGCAGTATAGAACAGCACAATGCATGCTCATAACAGTAATTTTATGGAGTATCATCACCAAATTTTCAACATAGGCATTTTAGGACCTCTTCTCATGAATAGTGCCACTGCCAATTTTTAATCTGTGCAGAACACTGATTTTCCACACCGACTGCGTATTCCATGCCGCAAGTGCGAAAACAGATTTCGCCTAGGGTGAAAATGACAGCTGTACTGTTCACAAGGAGGTCTGAAAATGCCAATGTTGAAAATCTGGGGTGAAATATGTCGGTGCCAGTGGCTCAGTAGGTAGCACACTCACCTCTGAGGCTGGGAGATCAGAGGGCCATGGGTTTAGTTCCCACACCTAGCACTTGGGTTAATATCCCAGCACTGACACTGTAGTACAGCATGAGAGGGTGCTGCACTTGAGATGCCGCTTCAGATGAGACATTAAACTGAGGTCCCATCTTCCTGGATTGATGGTAGTTCAGGTAGATATTAAAGATCCCATGGCACTTATTGAAAAGAATTGGAGAATTTCCCCTGTGTCCTGGCCAAATTTCCCTCATTCACTAAAAATACCACCAACAGCTTAATCTTTTTTTATTTTTATTTAATATGTTTTATTACTTAGCAAAATCATAACATAGTTTAGACAAAGCAATAACTTAACAATATTATCAAAAGTAACATCATAGATACTGATAGGATAGGAAGAGAAAGGACTAAAAAAATCAATAAACCGGTTAAATGTACATTCAAGAAAATTGAATTTAACAAATTAAACATCCCTCCCATCCCCTGCCTCCCCCCCCACTGTGGTGTATACTAATGTCAATTCGCAAGGCTATACTGATATGCAAGATAAAGGACAGAAAGGTCACGTGTAAAAGGAGAGGCAACCTTATAGAAGGGTATACCTCTTTTAGGGTAACTTGAGAGGAAGCAAATCAAAGGAAACAGTGAAGTAGAGAGTCCTGCAACCAAACTTGTGTACAGTTGTCAATTCAGATAAAGGGCATATAACTTTCCCCATTTCTTCTTAAAGGAGGACTGGTGGTGATTCACTTGTGCTATTAATTGCTCAACACGGAGTGCAAAAGACATTTCTGCAGCCACTCCATAAATGATATTAAAGTTTGATCCTTCCAATGTCTGAGTACCAGTTTTTGACTGCCATTGATATTAGAGCCAGGTGATATCTTTTTCCTTCACTTGGATCTCGGAATAATCACCAAAAATGCAAGTCTCTGGAGAGAAAAGGCGGCAGCAACCCCAGCATCGGGTCTAGAGTTGATTCTATTTGTTTCCATAAGGGAGATACTGTATCGCATGACCATAGAATATGTAACAGTGTGCCTTCCTTCTTATTACATCTAGAGCATGTTACAGAAGGTATACGTTTCATTTGTACCAGTTTAATAGGGTATAGTAAAGGTTATTTAAGATACAGTATTGTGTTATCCTGTATTGGTCCTGAGTATGATATGTGTATAAGTCTCTCCAAATATGTTGCCAATTGATGTCTTTGCTCAGGAAAAAGTGTTGCCAAATTTTCGAGCCAGCAGCTGATGGGGTTTTTGGGAATGAATAAAGTAAACCATACAAGTTTGAGATACCATGTGGTTTGTTAACCAAGATAGAGATTTGGTGAAAGAATTCAGCAAATTGGGAGGTTTTGGTTTTACACCCAAACGTTTTCATTAAGAGGTGTTTAAGCTAAGTAATTTTAAAAGTTGCCGATGCCGGCCAACCAAACTTGGATAAGATCTCTTCTGTAGTCAGAATATGATCCTGCGAGTAAAAATCAGCAACATTGCATTCGGGAAGGACTGGTAACCATCTTCTGGTTATGGAGGAGTTACCTATTTGGAGATTCGGTTGGCACATATAGGTTGGGAGAAGTCTAAAGTTGGGGATACCTTGAGATACCTGAAAAGCTGGAGAGAACCCTTAGTGAAGTACCAATCAGAAGGGACTGAAAAGTTTTGGGTATATTTCTTTTAATATATAAAAGAGATGTTGGGGCTATATTATGAGTCCTGAACAGTTCTAGTTCCGTTTGTAGCCATATTGGGATATATCTGTGATGGGTAAGGTAGGGGTAAAGATAGCCATTTCCACATTTATGTAGATGTGAGGCCCAGTATATAGCAGGAAATTGGGAGACGGAGCCCACCATGATCCTTAGACTGGGACAATTTGAAATAGGATCTTCTGGTGTTTTATCGCACCATATAAATGAGTTGATTCCTGAATGAATGCGTTGAAAGTAAGATATTGGTAACCAGATGTCCAGCATGTTCAGGGATAGAACAGTCTGGCAGAACGTTCATCCTAATGGTATTAATTCTGCCCCAGAATGATAATGGAATTTATTCCATCTTGCTAAATCTTGTTGAATGTTATGCCATAAACTTCTAAATTAAGCTTCCGCGATAGGGTTGAGTTCAAGGTAATATAGATCCCTAAGTATTTAATGGAGCGTGGAGTCCATTTCATACTGAATTGACTGATGTTTGTGCTATGTGTTACATGATTAAGGAGGAAGATTTCGGTTTTATTGATGTTGAGTTTGTAATTTGAGTGTTTACTATAGTTGTCAATTATTGCAAGGGGTTTCTTTTAGGGAGGAGACTGGATTTGAGAGATGAAGGAGTAAATCATCAGCATAGACTGAAATTCTGGAGGTGTTATTAGCTATAGGGATGCTGGCAATTAAAGGGGATGAATTTAAACGTCTGAGGAGGGGTTCTAAATACAAATTAAGTAGAAAGGGGGAAAGTGGACAGCCTTGTCGCGTGCCTGAGGTAAGGGGAAAAGCATCAGATATAATTCCGTTGCAGTATATTCTGGCTCTAGGGGAAGAATATAAGGCTTGAATCCATCTTATGAATAGGTTAGGGAAACCCATGCTTTGTAATATAGTCCAAAGGAAAGTCCAGTCTACCCTATCAAATGCTTTTCTTATGCCTAGCGAGATTAGGCCATTGGGACAGAGGACAATTTTGCTGTATTAATGATGTAGTGAAGTTTCATGATGATCTGCTGGGGTTCTACTGGCCACAAAGCCTATTTGTTCAGGGCTAAGCAGAGAAGTCCAAACTTGCTCCACCCTCTTAGCTAATACTTTGGCTAAGATTTTAATGTCACAGTTTAATAAGGAGATAGGACGATAACTTGCTGGGGAATGTGCTGGTTTACCTGGCTTAAGGAGGAGAATGATGATTGCTTTCAATAGTGTTGGGTCTTGTGTATGCCCTGAGAGCATATATTGATATAAACAGAGCAGGCCTGGTGCTAAATCTTTAGCAAATAGTTTATAGAAGTTTGAAGGTAACCCATCAGGGCCTGGGGCTTTGTCTGGTGCTAGGTCTTTGATAGCAGACATTACTTCCTGGAGAGAGATAGGGGCAATTAGCAGCGATTACTGCCCAGGGGGGAGAGAGATGGCAAGGGAGATGAGGTCAAATAATCCAGCATCTCTTTTGGAGATGGAGAAAGTGTATTTTTGTTATATAGAGAGGAGAAATAATGTTTGAGTACTGAAATAATGTCCCTGGGATGAGTTTTAACATCTCCATTAGGGTCTTCAATGGAAGTGATTAGTCTGGAGGTTTCTAATTTCTTTAGCCATAGGGCTAAGAGATGGCTTGCTCTTCACCCTGCTCAATATATTTTGCACGAGTTCTTTTTTTTTCTTCTTATCTTTATCCTCCTTCCCTACCCCCGGTGCCCCCTCCTTCCATCTGCTCATGTCCTCCGGCACCCACCCTAGGGATCTGCCCCTAGAGTGCCCTTCCTCCTCTCCCTGGCACATTGGGGTCTGTCCCTTTGTAGGTGATCCGGGTAGACTTAGGGCGGACTTCATCTAGGGCAGCCGGAGGTGTTTTTTCCGGTTTACTCCCCCTTATGCCGCACCTCCTGGGGCGCCGCGCTTGGGACGTGATGTCCCAGTGGCTACGTGCTGACGCACGCCGAGCCCCTCACGTCCACCGCGATGTCCCTCCTGCTCCGACTAAGTGAAGCCGCTCATCCCTTCCTACCGTCAGTGCTTCCACTGGCTTTGAAGGATGTAGAACCTAGCGTTCTTTGGTCACCCACCCCTGTGGGGACAGCATCCATTAGGGACGCTCGATCCTCCTAGCCCCACCGACCCCCGCTGCCCGAGTTCTCAACTCGAGCCGCGAGCACAGGTGTGGTGCCCAGCGCCTCAGCCCTCAGCGCCACCAGGCCGGCACACGAAGTTCTTAATATAGCGACTAACTTTCTCCTGCAGCAGGGAGTATTGATTCCTTAAATGTAAAAGTATTTTCAGGGTATCTGATGAGGAAAGGGGGGGATTGCTCAAGTGTTTTGATTTGAACTAAAAGGGCAGTGGCTGTGGCCTCTTTCTTCTTTTTACGTGTGGAGGTTAGTCTGATGAATTCTCCTCTCAGTTAGCATTTCAGTGCACACCATTCATGCTCTACCCTCGCGACAGAGCCCCGGTTATGATTAAAGAAGGTCTGAATCAAATCTGAAATTCTAGTAATGATGTAATCTTCTTTCAAAAGTTGGGTGTTTAACCACCAGACCGGGTCTCTGTGAAAATTTCTGTCTAATACCATGGTCACCCACACTGCTGCATGGTCCGAAATAACAATTGATTCTATATCTGAATTACATATACCGTGCAGGAGAGAATGACTAAGTAATATATACTCTAATCTAGACCATGAGGAGTGTGCCATGGATTGAAAGGTGAAAGTGTGGGTCACGGGGTTCCGTAGTCTCCATGGGTCACATAACCCGGTGGAATCTATAAATTCAGAAAGCGCTTTCTGAGCAATGGAGAGGGGCTTGAGTGAGGAGTTGGACCTGTCTAGGTCCTGTGTAGGGGGTTAGTTCCAGTCTCCACCAAGTATCAGTGGTAGAGACGTAAACATCTGTAACTTATCTAGTAAATCTATAAAAAATCAGGGTTCCCTCCGATAGGACCATATATGCTCCTAATACCATTTCAATATGATCTAGAAGGCCATGGACTAATGTGTATCTCCCAGATGGATCCATAATAGTTGTCTTGGCTTGAAAAGCTATTGAACGATGGATTAGGATAGCTGTTCCCCCAGATGCAGTCGACATACCTGATGCAAAGACTTGTCCAATCTCTTTTTTGAGCAGGCTAATAGCTTCCCCTGGTAGAAGATGGGTCTCTTGAATAAAGGATATTTTAGCTTGCAGTTGTGCTAAGTGTTTAAGTATTTGGGCTCTCTTGTTGGGTGTGCTGGCTCCTCTCACATTCCATGTTACAAATTTTTTAAAGCTATAGGCCATTCATTTTCTAATACCTCCTGTATAACTTCTGCACCAAGTGAAATGAAAAATACACCACAGTGCCTCTTCCCATATCCATGACCTATCCGTAATATAATACTGAAGATCATCAACATCCCATAAACAGTTAGTAAACCCCCAAAATGATGTACTCTTATTTCATCCTGGAAATCCCGTCCAAAGGTTGTAACAACAGGGCTTGGAGTAATCCCAGGCCAACTTTCCTCCCCATCCCTAAATTAACCCACTGGTAACTATTTACAGCAGTCGTACTATTTATAAACTCATAATACAAATTATTCGTGGTATTTTTAATCACAGTTACTCCTTTTGAACCCTAGTATAATCTCTCTTCATAGGCACATTTGGGGATGGCTCACAGGTATTAAACGGACCGGAGTTATCATGTCTTTGCTCCTCCATGGTATCTATCATGGAATAACTCATAAGGGGCCATACATTTAGATTTATTATATTAATAAGTGAGATCACGCTTATGAGAGAGGCTAGGGGACTCCCCCATTTTCCAGTATGCATGGTTGGACATGCTCAACCCCATGCCATCCCCCCCCCCGCTGCCCCCAAAGCCCACCGTTGATACCAGCCTTATAAACACACACCAAAAAAAAGATATATATAAAAGAAAATGAAATTCATTTGAGGACAGTTTAATAACAGCAGTGTAAAATGAATAGTCCACTTTGCAAAAGGCATGTTGTTTCCCTGGGGACACTAGGTGTCAATGGACAGACATCATGGTAGTGTAATGGTGCATCGGTCTCCTGGAAACATGTGGTGCTTAAAATAGATTCCTCTTAAATGACAGCACAGCTCCACCTGGGTCTCCAACGCACGGGGCTCCCACGGCTCCTGTCAGGATTCAGTCCCGCTGGGCTAACCATAAAGGACAATATGGAGGCCATTCTCATCACAGCAGTCCTCAGGTAGGCAACGTTTATTTCGGGGAGAAGAAGAAATGTAATCAGTGAGGTGATGCTTCGATACACCTGGTAACAGAAAAGAAAGAACCAGAAGAGATACTAGGGCTAGTATCACTGTTAGACCTTCATTTTATATTGTTTCAGGGGGTTTTGAACAGAAAGGGCAATTTCTTTGCTAGATCTGCCTGAGCATGAGAAGCTGATTCATACGATTGCCATTTTCCCTCCAGTAAGACCTGAAGATGTGCAGAATAGGTCATCTTGAATTTGACGCTTGCTGCTATTAATTTACTGACCACAGGATGAAAGGTAGCTCTACATTGGTGGGTTTCAAGCGGTAGATCCTGGGTGATACGTAGCTTTCTCTCTTCCCATGTAATAGATTGCAATTCTTTTACTTTTAAGAGGATATGCTGCCTTTCCAAGTAATTCAGCAAACGAATGATTATTGGTCTAGGAGGAGCCGATGCCTCTGGTTTTGGGTGCAGTGACCTGTGCGCTCTTTCAGTTAGATACGTGGGATTATGTGGTGAAGGTCCCACAAGCTTTACGAGCAGTGACTGTATGAAAGTGATAGGAGAGGAGCCTTCCATCCCTTCTGGGAGACCAAGGAGTAGGATATTATTTCGCCTGCTATGGCCTTCTAAATCCTCGGTTTTCTGTTGTAATTTGGAGACTTGTTGCCTTAGTTTTACTAGCTCTGGGTCGGTCTTGTCGTGCCATGATTCTAATGAGTGGGTGCACGCCTGTTGTCCGTTATTCTTTGTTTCATACTAGCCATTTCACCACAGAGACTTCTTAGTTCTGACATTATTTCCAGTAATGATTCCTTAAATGACTGAATTTCCTGGCAAAAGCGCCCTCAGATAGCAGCATCGGTGCAGAGGGCACTTAGTTATTTAGCTGAGGGTGTTTGTTGATGCAATTTTGCTTTCTTGGGTTGCTTGTCAGGCTAGACTGTTAGTGGTGCTTAGGAGGGCCACCTTCATCTCGGCCTCCATTTTGGCTTGTTATTGTCGGTTATGGTCCCAAAAGCTTTAGAAAGCTTCTAGACAGGTTAAGGCTGATGCCGGTAGGTGGGCTCCACGTAGATAGCTTCAAAGATTATCATTTTAGCTGAATTATGTGGAGGGAGAGCGGGAGCTTAGAGGAACCGTGGCTAGCCAGCCAAGCACATCACGTGATCTCCCCAACAGCTTAATCTGGTTTAAGGTCAGTTGGTATTCATCTGTATCCCCCTTCCCTGGGTCATGCCTGAAAATAGGCAGGATTTGTCTAGTGCACTTACCCAGTTAACAAAAAATAAATAAATAAATAAATATTGCAAATTCGTAAAGTTAGAGCGCATGAAAGTGTCTGCTCAATGCACACGTGTAAAACAGTCATTTTGGGGATTTTTCCCACCAAATTTGCAACATAGGCTTTTTGAGAGGCCACATCATGAACATTGGCACTGTCATTTTGTTACTCAGTCCTGAATGGTGATTCCACACAGTGACCACAACATCACCTTTCGGGGCCGATTAATGCCATGACAGTGATAGAATTCAAGAGGAGGGGTCCCAAAAAACCCATGTTGAAAATTTGGTGGCAAAATTCCAAAAAATGCCTGAGATTTGCAACAAAGTTGAAAACCCAAATCCTGGCTAATGGCAAGTAATCGATGGGGATCTCTCATTGCTGAGTCCCTTAACAGTTACTTCACGAACCTGGATGCTCACAAGATGGGACCCCTGACAGGGGAGTGAGCCGAATGCTCAACAGCCCCCTGACCTTGACCGCCCTTTGTTTCACCTGAGGCTGGTCAGGGAAAAGGAGGTTTTGACCATCCTTAAATCCCTACACTCGAGAGGATCTGGGGGCCACAATAGGATCCAAACCAGAATCCTCAAGGAGGGGGCTCCAGCTTTAGCTAAGCCCCTAACCTGGCTGATAAACCGGTCTATCATGGAGGGGTCTGTACCCAAGCTTTGGAAACAGACCCTAGTGATTCCTATAAAGGGAGGCCAACTGAGCCCATTGAGAACTACAGGCCCATCTCTTTGCTGTGTGTCTTTGCAAAAGTACAGGAGAAGCTAGTCTACTCCCAACTCCGAGAATACCTAGAAATCCATCGGGTAATCTCACCATCACAGCATGGCTTCAGAGCCAAGCATGGGATGGATACTGCGCTAACTAAACTCTCAGCCGATGTCCTGAGCAATAATGATGCAGGGGTCAGCACAGGGGTGGTCTTTATTGACCTATCTAAAGCATTCAACTTGGTAAACCACAACCTCCTACTACAAAAAATGCGCTCACTTGGCCTTGACTCTCATTCACTGGGATGGTTCAAGAGTTATCTCTCTGGACGCACTCAGAGGGTCAAGTGGGAGGATAAAGTCTCAAGCTAGCTCCACTCAAAGAAGGGGTACCTCAAGGGTCAATCCTCGGCCCTCCTTTACACTGTTCATAAATGATCTGCACACACTGCAGGAGCAGTAGCGTTATCCAGCACGCGGATGATGCGGCCATTTACAGAGCTTCCCCTACTTTATCGAAGTTGGAGACAGCCCTCCAAGAAGACATCCTTCAGTTGGAGGACTGGCTCACTCTGAACAAAATGGTTCTAAACACCAACAAAACAAAGGTAATGCTCTTTGGTCCTAGATCCCTGGGATGGAAGAGGTCACATCTTCTACAACTCCAGTCCAGGGGGTATAAAACTGAGGTGGTCTCCTACCAAATACCTTGGACTTACCCTGGACCAAGGCTTCACACTAAAAATCACGTAGACCAAATCACCAAAGCCATCCATGGAAACTTGGAATCCTTTATAGACTAAAGGACCAGATTATCCCTGAAGCTAGGGTAGCCATTGCACATAAGCGTACTCCTCCCAAAGCTCACCCTCACACGGCCCCGATTCTCCAGGGCGTGCCGTGACGGAGTTAGGGAGGCTGCAGACCTTGTACAACAAAATAGTCCACTTTGCCACTATGTCACACCCGAGGACTCACCACTGCGAGGCCCAATCTAGGCTCAGGTGGCTGTCTTTGGAAGCTCGCCTCTCCTACCCAACCCTCTGCCTTACATTCAAGCTACTGAGTCCCACACCTCCCCCCAGCCTGAATGGTCTCGTCAGGGTGAAACCCAACCCACGGTGCCTGCGCTTATCAGGCCAAACTCTCCTCGTGGTTCCCAAGACCAGACTAAAGCCGGTCCAGGTCCTTGTGCATACACCGCCCTTCCACCTGGAACAACCTCCCTTGGAGGTACGGGAGGCTGGTCTGTCACCAGCTTCCGGACAAAGCTCAAGGATCACTTGCTCATCAGGAGCACATGTCTTTGTTACAGGACCTGACCATGTACAGCCATCCTGGTAGCTCATCAGACCTGACCTTGCATAGCCTACTGGAAGCATAACGGACCTCCCCTAAGACGAGGTGCACTTTGTCCTCTCATCCCCCTTCCAATATGCCCACAACGAAGCTAACCTCAGGTCTTTAGCTTCTGCTTGTCTACCAGAGCACTTTCAACCTAATTCACTAACCTGGGATGTAAACGGTCTCATTATGTAACCTCTATGTCCTTACTGCCTGCATGTTTTACACTACCTGCCCTGTATACCTATGTATTTCTTTCTGTTATACTTTAC
This sequence comes from Neoceratodus forsteri, assembly GCA_016271365.2. Taxonomy (NCBI): domain Eukaryota; kingdom Metazoa; phylum Chordata; order Ceratodontiformes; family Ceratodontidae; genus Neoceratodus; species Neoceratodus forsteri. The sequence goes on along the minus strand of JADMNL010000035.1, from coordinate 115,097,677 downwards.
AATCACATGACTGTACTGATCCGTTACCTGTAATGTTGATGTTTCACCCGGTCGCCCCTGAAAGTGGACCTCCGCCCAGTGGGCCTACCCGGTCATCAAAATTCAATAAATAAATAAATAAATATTCCATTATACAGTTTTCCGGCATTTCCTCAGTTCACGGTCAGCTTTGAAGAGTGCAGAGCGTATTCCCGTCCACGAAGATCGTACCTCGGAGTAAGTTTTAGGTGGGAGGGGTGTGAAGGCAGGGGCTGTGGGTGGATGCGGTTGTGGGAGGGGGCCAGGAGAGTGCCAGGGACCGTTTTCATACAGGTAAAAAAAAGAAAGACATTGTAGGACGTTTTTATTTACAGGACAATGTGACATGCTTTGGTGGGCTCCCAGCATGCCAAGTGAGTCTGTTTTGGGGTACTGTAGCCGATGGGGGATTGACACCCCATCGCACACACAACAACAGGTGGGGCTGATTATGCCAAATGGGACTGGGCACCTGGCCGGCAGACAAGACAAGCGGGGGTGTCACATACTGCCGATGGGGAGTTTGTTCCAGCATTGGCAACATGTACATCTAGGCCACTGCTGTTGATGGGGATTGGGGCCCCCGTCAGCAAACAAATGTGTTGGGGGCACATGCTGCCAGGGGATTGGGCACCCCTCAGCAGGAGAGGGTTATTGTTTGTGAATAGGTAACAACTGCTGCCATGTTCACAAACAATATCAGTGTGAACATCCTGCCCTGCGATGACGGATCACCCTCATTGCAGCGATTGCTGACGCTGCAATGACGAGGCGGCCCCTGATTGCAGTGGCTATTTTTCTGAAGTTGATGTCAACATTCCAAACTACTGTCACCAGCTGTGTCCCCTATTATTGGTGGACATCACACATGCCCCAACATCCCATGCAGGTATTGGCCTCAACAGTGCCACACCTCCAGAACCTGCTTTGGCACCAAGCTGCTGCAATATGTTTCTTGCACTGTGCACAAGCAAACATAAAAATGAAGGTCATTTAAGGGGGAAGGTTAGGCGAGAGCTAGGTTACCTTCCCCATGCACACTGCTGGCCATCAATCAAAGTGCCTTCCTCCTATCCACAGCATGCATGGTGAGTATAGTTAAAGTACAACAATGGTATTAACAACATTGTCTAGTCTCTGCACTCACTTCTCAATGCTGTGTTTAACAGTCCACCAATACTTCTTTTGTCATCGTTAAAACAAAGTCAGCTGCCTTTACCATCATTTACATAACTGCCAAAACAAGAAGTGTCCTATCCAGTTCAACTATCCACCACCACCCACAGCCCCTGCAGTAAAAACTGTGGAGAAGCTGCAGGTATTGAGCTGTAGCAGGCTGCTGCTGGTACATTAAACTGGGCAGGTTGGGAACACAGTTCTCCCTTCCCCAGCACTCACAGTCATGGAGCATTTGGAGCGAATGCATCCAGGTGCCAGGCCGTAAGTTGCCACAGTTGGTTGGGAGACTGAGCATTGTTTTAGTTGCACGGACCTATGTTTTCCATCTGACCAACTCTGAGGGCAAACATGAAACCTTAAGTATCAGTTTTATTTTTCAGCCAACCATTTCCTGGCTAAATTAATTTTTTTTTAAATTGAAGAGCATTTAATGGGGGTGGCAGGGCCAGGGTTGCCCCCTCCCCATTCATGTCTCTGTACATAATGTATTAGTCCATAACAGCACTTCTAATGAAGCCTCTCCTCATGCGCTCCCACCACAGAGTGTAAAAGCATACATTTTGTTAACACTGAGTCCTAAAGATTTATTTTAAACTATTTTATGAGTACAGGATAAAGATCCATTACATTCTTCAGAGGTTACCTCTTGTAACAGTATCAACAAAAGCTATTAGTATCTATTGTATTAATAAAATCTGTCCTTTATGAGGCGATGTCAAGCTCAGGCTCTGCCCTGTTACAAAATTTCCCAAACATCCATCAACAGATCTGTAAGGATTACTTGTATTTTACACAATGTGCTGTTGATGCTAATGATGACAGTCTTCTAATGCTATATTAGAGGGCCATTGTTTTCTCCCAAACTTCTAATTTCAACTCATGGCAATATCCATTTAGCATTAAGAACTATACGCTTTGTTTGCTCCATCAGACATGCTCTTTATAATACATATTTGAATCAAGATTATTGAATAAACCTTCATTATCTATCACTTCTAATGTACCTATTCCACATTATCTCCTACCACTGAGTGAAATGTGGAATTTAATTACTCATGTTATAGAGGGAGAAGGAGGGGGAAAGGAGATGAGCAAGTGGGTTCCATGAGGAGACAGAAGAGGTAGGGATAACAAAAGAGATCTGGACAGTTTATGTACTACTCTATACTGTATACAAAAACAAATTCAGCACATCATGTTAGAGATTGAGGGTGGGGATGGTTTGGGAAATTTGCATTGCATGCTTATGAATATGCACATGCCCAGTGTTATAGCTCAACTCTGAGACTATGTTTCTGCAATTTTTAGCCCTCAGTTTGTTAAAAGAGCCACTTGCCTGAGTTCAGCTGTGTTTATGTTACCAAAAACAACCTTTAGCTGAACTCAGGTTGGAAGACCCATCCACAAACCTTCATGTGCTGCAGCTGTTTATTTCAAAAGTCAGACAAATACAACAGTGATATAACCAGGGCCCCTACTTTTCTGCGGCACAGTGGGGACTTCAAGCCCGCGCAAGCGATTGGCCGCAGAACTTCTGCGCGGTGGTTTGTAATTTCATGCGGACATTCTGCCGCGCTAACAACCACATCACAGTGTCAGCTCGTCATCCTGACTTCACTTTCATGACAGTGGTTATAGCAGTCAGGATGGTGGAAAGCACAGTAACACTAGTTCAAAAATAACAGACTTATAAAAATTATTTTATGCCTAAAAAAGGAAAACAAATGTCTCTCGCTTCAGGTCCTAGCCTGCTGCATAAATGAGATATGCAGAGGGGATCTTACGTGATGAATAATGTATTTCTATATGCATGCTATCTATCCCACTAATGAGGTTTCCACTGTCTATCACTTATATATTTGTATGTGCTTTCTACACCACTCATGAGGTTCCCACTGTGTATCACTTATATATTTATATGCAATCTGTAACGTATATACAAATATGTGTGTGTGTGGTGAGAGAGAGAGATACTGTATGTGTGTGTGTATATGTGTGTATATATATATATATATATATATATTTTTAATTTCCATGAACTTGCATCCTCATTCATACAGGTCCCATTGGAAATGGAATAGAGGAGCTATTGCAAACTCATTTTTCATGTCAACCTGCTTTCCCTGATACACTGCGTAACACCATCAGGCCATGACATGCATGTGAACCAATAGTGAGATAGTGCTCTCCAGCCCATCACAATGTGTCCGCCATGTGACAGAACACTGCACCATACCTTCCCAGGCTCCAAGCAGTGATGTGTTCCACCAATCTTTGTGCTGCCCAGCTAGCTCCCAGAGCTAATCTCTGAACCTGAGTTGCCGGCACGGAAACACAGCATGCTACCCTGTGGCCCAACAGCTGTCCCTGCACACAACATTTCTCCATAACTTTTAGGTGATTGTATCAACCAATGACAATATGTAATCAATAACTCTGGCAAAATGTGTACAGTGCAATTATTTATTTAACAGGTCTATTCTTTCAACAGGTCTACACATTATTGTATTCCACTTTTCTGGGCATAATTACTTTTATTTTCTTAAAATGACAGTTAAATTAATTTTACCAGTTATTCATTTCAGATGGCATTTCTATACCTTAAAGGCACAAATAGGTTTGCACAAAGTGAGGTATGGACTTAACAGGTCGTGCTATTGACAGGTTTGTTAGGATTGGCTCTAGTGCAATAATGTAGGACTGAAAACTGTATTAGGCTGTAGTGCAGGTTGAGCAAATATCACCATGCATGATGTGCTGTGCCACCGTCTCTGGCAGTGGGAGCTGTGGTAGGTAAGTAACTGTTCATTTCTGTTGCAGAATGCAGCCATTTTATTAGCTGAGGTATGATGTTATAGCAATAACATCACATTCTGAGCATATGGGGGGGTTGGATATAAAAAGAGGGGAAGGGAAACAGATTCTATGGTTAAACAGAAATATTAATAAAAACTCACCAAGGAGAGTGAATTCGGCGGCACCACAGAAGTTCTGCGGTAGATTGCATGTTCTGCTCAAAATTCTGCGGCCGCAGAATTCTAGGGTCCTTGGGTATAACAGTATCAGAGACTATACAACACAAGTGGTATGTACAGTAGTGAAAGTTCTAAATAAATACAAACTGCAATGCATTTTTTAAATGTGATAATCTGAAAAGCAGCAATGAACTAAAGCTCATTTGCAATATGACCCTGGGGAGGGGATACTAAAGTCAGATAAATACAGCAGAGGTATAGCAATATCAGAAACTATGCAACATAGGTGCTACTGTATACAGTATATAATGGTGAAAGTTCTAAATAAATATAATCTGAATTGTAGTAAATGGTGTCTAGGAAGGAAAACAGGTGCAGGAAGTAATAGAGTTGGTCTGAGTAAGCGCTTAAGAGCAGGGGAGGAGGGAGAGAGAGATGGGTTTGGAAGGGAAGGCTATTCCAAAGAAAATTAAATCTATAGGAGAAAGAGAGTTTGCCAGCTGAGGTGTGGACATGAGGGAAGAAAAATGTGTGGACGCAGCTTGACCATGAGTTATAGGGTGAGGGAGAAGCAGGAGTAAGGAGAGAGGCAAGGTAGGATGGAAGAGATCCAAACCAGTATTTAGCTATGAAGGTGGAGCAGTGAGATGAACACCTATGTGTGAGTGACTGGAGAGAAAGGTAAGAGTATAGATTGGGGGAGTTAGTGGCAAACTTACAGAAGACATGAAGCAGGTCATCCAATTTGGCAAAGGAGGAGGCTGTGGTAGCACTGAAAACTATGTCTGCATAGTCTAAGGTTGGGAGGACCCATTTAACTATGAGATTTCATCTTACAGGGATGGAAAGACTGGCCTTGTGGTGATAGAGTAGCCCAAGTTTAGGCACAGTTTGGTGTGTAGCATTAAAGTGGGAGGAGAAATCAAAGGAGGGGTCAAGCCAGACACCAAGATACTTGTGTGTATGGCCATGTCTAGTGGGGTGTTCGCTGCAGAGAAGAAAACTGGTAATGTTTAAAGCTTGGTAAGTTTTTGTTTAGAGCCAAAGGTCATAGCAACAGTTGTTTTAATATTCAGTTTTAAGCAACTGGCAGCAAACCAGGCAGTGACCACTGTGAATTTGTTTTGAAGGGGGATTTGGATGGCTTGGGTGGATTGGCTAGACAGGAAAAGGATGGTATTGTCCATGTACATGTGCATTTTGGCATAGGTGCATAATGAGGGGAGATTATTGATAAAGAGAGAAAAAAAACAGACCCTAGGATAGATCTCTGGGACATGCCAGTGAGGATGAGGAGGGGGGAAGAGAAGATGTTGTTTATTGAAACTGTCTGAGAGCAGACAGTTGGGTATGAGCTAAACCAGGACACTGAGGTGAGGGATAGGCCAACAGAGCTTAGTTTATATAGTAGAAAAAGGTGGGAAACTTAGTTGAAGGCCTTTGCTAGGTTGATGAATATAGTCGAGGTGATCTAGCTAAGATCCATGGCAGGGTGGATGACATCAGTAAAGCAAAGGAGGGAGGATGTGACTGAATGGGATTTCACAAACCCAGACTGGAACAGGGAGAGAGTATCTGAAGTGGTTAGGAATTTGTTGAGCACAGAGAGGATGAGGGATTCTTGAACTTTTGCAAGAGCAGAGAGAAGCGAGATGGGGTGGTAGTTACCAGGGATGGTAGGGTCACCACCTTTGAAAAGAGGGAGGACTGTGGCAGATGTCTAGGCTATAGGAGTAGTGGCTAAGCAGAGCAAAATATTTAGGATGAAGGTTAAAGGGGTAACAAGTGAGGAGGCCAATATTTGAGGAGCCTAGGGTGCAGATCATCAGGGCTAGACTTAGTAGGATTTAGTGAATTAGAGCTCTCAGAACTTCTGAAGGTAAAATGGCAGTAGTTGAAAACATAGGAGCTGTGGGGAAGATGGGAGGTGCAAGGAGGGAGGTTGGGCACAGGTGGAAACAGTACAGGTTGTAAAGTATTTATGTAGGGCTTCAGTGACATGGGATGGATAACAGATTAATGAACCAGCCTCACGGACTGAGGGAGGGGGAATCAGAGCAGGGGTGCAGGAGTGAGCGGAGATCCTGCCAGAAGGAGGATGGAGTATTATTTGTGGGGTGCATGCGTGATTTAAAGAAATCAGATTTTGCATGATGGATGCTGATAGTGCAACTGTTGCAGAGGGCATGAAAGGTTTGGAGGAGGCCTGGTCATCTGAGGATTTAAATAGCTCCAAGCACGATCATGAGCTCTACACTTGGACAGGAAATCAGGGGTGGTCTAGTGGTGGGCGAATTGTCCTTTTGTTGTTTTAGTGTTTCATGGTCATCCCAAATCTTTAGGAAGATGGATGTGAAGTGACTGAAGGCAGTGTCAACCAAGAGGGAAGATAGGACTGGGGACCAGTTTGCCAGGGCCAGGTCATGAAGATGTTTGCTCACATCAAGGGATTTGAGGAGCAATACTGGATGTACAGTATTTGGGGGGGATGGGAGGAGGATGGGACATTCTTATACAGAAGGTAGGGCAGTGGTCACTGAGCACATCAGGTAAGATACCAGCACAGCAAATGCAGTGAGGATGGGATGAGAACACCCAATCGAGTAGGGAGTGTAACTGATTTCTTAGGTTAGGCTGGGTAAGTTCTTTGATGAATTGGGTAAGGTTTAACACTTCAGTTCTCTGGCAAGAACTGAGTAATGAAGGGGAGAACCAGTCAAGACTGAAATCACCAAGAAGTATTAGTTCACCTGTATTTGCTAGAGTGAAGGCAGCGGACATGCAGGTAGACTAGAGATGAGGGTGGAAGTTTTGAGGAGATGTGTAAGACTTCCACAAGAAGGGAGATGAGGGTGGAAAGGTGAGATTTATGTATTTATTCATTGAGAAATCAGAATTACAACCCTTTGAGTCATAAACTTTTTGCAAAGGTTCTTCTTAGTTAACATGGTATATAAATAGAATTTAAGATATATTGAGTAAGGGTACAGTACTGACAGTCAGTCAAGTATGACACATTAGGCAGTGAGAAAGAGATAGCAAAACAGATTAAATATTACATGCTGAGGGCAGAGACAGCCCAGTGTCTGGTACACACAACAACTATGGAAATAAGGCAACTGTTCAACCATTGAATAATACAGTGAAGCAAAAAATACAGAAGTAAGGCAGCTTGTTCGAGCAATAATAATAGCACCCTGCAGAGAAGATTGATTAAAAGGAATTCATGGGAGCTGGGGATTGCTTCACAGTGGAAGACAGTGCAGTTTAAGGAACTGCTGAAGTAGATAGCCACTCGGCTACCACATTTACCGCAGTCTTGCCTAAAAAGTCTAAAGTCAGGTAGGGCCAGTTGGGAGCCAGGGATAAGGGAGGATAACCATGTTTCTGATATGCATAGAATGTCTGGGGAGTGTTGCATGACCAACACTTTTAGTTCGTCAAGTTTGGGGAGATGGCTGCATACATTAGTGTGGAAGATCTGCAGGTCTTTAGGGTGAGCCTGCTGAGGAGAGGTGGTAGCTACTAGGACCAGGATTTGGTTTGATGTCCCTGCTAGAGCAGTAAAAGGACCAAGAGGTATAGGTGTGTTGCATGATTCTTATGTTTGATTTGGCAGACTTGAATGGGGACACATGAGGTGGGTATAGGGAGATAAAGTTGATAAAAGGCTGCTAAGTTTAGGAGAGAACGACTGAGTAGCCCATGGTGTATTATGGTGTGGGGAGGAAGGTATGGGGGTGAGAGGAGATACCAGTAGGAATCGATAGGTTGCAGACAGGGCAGAGTGTGAAGAAGAGTTTAAGTTTGATGGGGATAGGCGGAAGAGTCAGGGGAGGAAGGAGAAGGAGGATTAGGAAAGGAGGAGACACGAAGGCACTCATTGGGATGTTGTGAGAAAGGAGAAGATAGGGAAACAGTGGCCATGAGATAACTAGTAATGTAGGCTATAAGGCAGAGTAAGGTATCTACTTTATGTATCCTGGAGCTGTCAGTTGAAGGGGGCACAGAGACAGATAAGGGTCACAAAGATGCACTACAATTGCAGGATACTGCAGTGGTACAGTGGTAGTGTTGTCGCCTCCAGTGCTAGAGGTCAGAGGTCTGAAACCCAGGGGGGGCCAAGTGTAGCAGAATGAGGGGGATACAGAAATGTGGCAGAAAAGGTAGGATACTTGTAGGAAATGGCAAAGAAAGGGTACTAGAACAAAGAGGAAAAATGCACAGTAAGTAGTACTCAATAGTGACTCCTAGTAGTGGCTTTGTATGACAAGCATAGATGAAAGTATGGAGATTGGTTCTGGCAGAACAGGTCACGTGACCTGTCATATGACAGGATGTGACCTATATAAGTAAGGACAGACCAGGGTAGGGTGGATGGGGAGCAGTTACTAAGCAGCAATGGACTAGTCTAGTCCAGTAGTAGTGTGCAGGAATCCAGTCCACCTTGCTGTTCAGTGCAAGGCCAGGCCAGGAGTAAAAGCAGAACTCTGTTCAGGGAGAGAGGGGAGCCTGAGTTCCTGTAAAGAGAGGAAGAACACCGATATATTGTAAGGGGCTAGACAAAGAACCACATTAAAAATGCTGCAGGGATGGGCAGGGCACACTGCCCACAAGAATTCCGACCGGCATCCAGAACACCTGAGCAGAATACAGCAAAACAAAGTAAGCTTCTAACACTCTAAGGCAACTCTAAAGTGCAGTTAAAATTCTAGCAAACACTGTACAGAGCATTTAAAATATATAGGAAAAACATTAACCCGGCAGGTAAAATCAGGTCAAGCACTGGGAAAAAAAAATCATTTGCTCTGTGATGACAATTAATCAGGCACAGGAGCATAGAAATTCAATTCTCAGGTACTGCTCATCAGTAATTTTGTAGCCTACTCAGTAGTAGTGTCATGAATCTAGTCGCTCACCCTGCTGTTCAGTGCAGGGTACAGGCCGGGAGGAAAAGAGCTCTGTTCAAGGAGGGAGAAGAGCCCGAGTCCCTACTGTGAGTGCACTTAGACATCAGCATCCAGTGGCAGCTCCAAGAGTGCATGAGGAAAGATAGGGTATACTTCTAGAGCCCTGTAAGAGAAAGGACAAGTGTCAGCAAGCAACAATGGCTGCTTCTTCACTGTTAAAAATGATGCGCAACTCTAGCTGCATCTGGCTTCTAACACTCTCACCCTGAGCTTGAACAGCTAGTAGTTGCTGAAGCGCTTAGCACAGTAATGGAATCACAGGAGAAAAGACATCAAAAGTACTCAAACTGTAATATTTTTTCCCTCTGATTCCAGATATTGCTAGGAATAGTTTTTCACTGATAGCACTGGCAGCTTCACTTTGCTGCTCGTACACCACTTCAGCTCCAGAGCACCTGGTTTTATTCAAGCTCATCTCAAGACTGTCAGAAGCCAGTTGCAGCTAGGCAGTGCATATCAATATTAATATTGTAGCAGTTGTTGTGGCTCTGAGCAGAGTTTGTTTAGATTTGCTTGTTTGAAAGGCCATATATATGACATCCGTAATCCAAAACCAGAAGCAAACGTTTATTAACTATTGCATATCTAAGATTTTTGTTTAAAAAGAACCTAATTTACAATTAACCTTTTGTTATAAGATTTTTACAGTGAAGCCACTAGGATGAAGCGTAGTGTCACAGGTTTCCAGCATGACAAAAGGGATTAACTCCCATTGAAATTGCATTGCTTGCTGCCTCAACTCTGCTGTAGAATTCTTCAGAGTTGGGCTTTATCTGGCTGGCTTCACTCTATGTTGATTAAATGTTAAATATTTATCTACCCAAATGCCAAGGTATTTGTATCTGTTACTTGTGTTAGTTTTATGCCATATCTTGTAACTAATTTGAGTTTTGGATCATACACCCTTCCACCACTGGTGCCTGTGTTAGCCATAATTTGTGATTTTTACTATGTAACACCAAACAAGAGATTTCAAGCCATGTATGTAGAGCCTAAAATCTATTTTTAATTTTCTTCTACTTGACTGCTGTATGATCTATACCAGATTTGACTAATACCATATAATCAGCATAAAGACATATGCTGGTACTGTTTCATATGATTAGGCAGTTCTGTCTTGCTTATTAAAAAAATACCAGCTGGCTGCTGGGAGAGGTAGGAGTGCAGTCTAAATGTGTCCAGGAGGCATATTGTCTCTGAAATTTTTGTGAGGCATTTTGCCTGGTGGTGGATTAGTTTAAATCTTTCTTTAACTCTTTTACTATTGCTGACTTGGCTGAAGGATGATTAGCTTTAATCTTTTAGTATTGCTGGCGTTTTGTCTCTGAGATGTTTTGCCCCTCACTTCCCCACCTTGACGCATTATTAAATGCTTAATTGGGAGAAGACATGGGCTCTGCCCAGGGGCGGGTTGATAGCTAGAAGGCAAATAAAATAAAATCAAAAGGAGGAGGAGCTCTGATTATATCACGAAAGTAGACATTTGTACATTTAAATTGCATGATGTCAATTTTACTCTGTTAGGACTAGAATAAGTTTGATTGTGGAACAGAGAAGAACGGGGCAAGGGCTGTGGACACATATCAGGGTCCTAAACAAAGAAACTCTGTAAAGGGGGGAGAGAGACTTAAAAAAACACTTAAAGAGGGTAGAAGCATACTTAAGGAGTATGTAGGATGACACAAGGAGTGGTGCAATGCAGTGGGTGCGGATTAGTGGTGTTCAGGAGAACTTTCTGGGAAATATGGTGCTGCCCCATTTGTAGGCATCTCTCTGGGCTGAGAGAGGAGGTTGCCAGGCTTCAAGCACAGTTGGCAGTAGAACTGGGGTCTTTTGCCCCCACCCTGGGACCACCATGCCACCAGCCACTGCCACAGAGGGTACTCAGACAGAGGCCTGGATGGACTGCAGTGGGCTCAGGGAGGTTGAGGAAGGTGGAGCTCAAGCACCACCCCCACCACCTAATACAACTAAATAACAAATATGATGTTCTCAAGGAGAGGGAGAGCCCTGAAAAGTAACCCAAGGCTGTGACAAGACCTGAAGGGCATACCACCAGGACAGGGGACATGGGATGGGGCCAGCGAATCCCTGGAGAGAAAGAAGCTTCTCCTAGTGGGGGACTCAATAGTTTGGGTTATGGAGAAAGGATCAGGTATCAGGAGGAGAAGGAGGTTTATGTGTCTCCCTGGAGGCGGAAGCTCTGAGAGGGAGAATGGATCCCGGTTAGGGAAAAAAGGGTCGAGCTGTGGGGTGGACATGGAGGTTACAGTACAGGGGATGAAAGGGGCATCGGGACAAAGGGTAGGGATGGTGATGAGGAGAGGGAGGACTGGGTAGTAAGGGGGACAAGGCAGGTACAGAGAGTGTTAGGGGAAGGGACAGTACGGGGAGGTGGCTAGGGGTGGAGCTGAGGATACAGATAGACCATAGAATCTAGTCAACAGAAAAAGACCATCTGGCCCATCTAGTCTGCCCTTCCCACCAGCCTTCTTTGTGTTTCCACACAACCCTCATGCCTGTTCCATGCCATCTTAAATTCTGTCACTGTTCTGGCCCCATCACATCCTCCAGAAGCCTGTTCCATGCCTCAACCACCTTCTCTGTGAAGAACTGTCCACTCACATCACCCCTGAATCTCCCCACCACTGTAGACTCAGACTCTAGCCTCTAGTTACTGTGCTGTCCTTTCTATGGAATTGGCTCCCTGCCTTAACCCTATTGATCCCCTTGACATATTTAAACATTTCGATCATGTCCCTTCTTTCCCTTGTAGTTTCCAAGGAGTACAGCCCCAGTTCCCTGCATTTCTGCTGATACGGTTGCCCTGAATACCCTGCACCATCTTAGTTACCCTCCTCTGAACCGCCTTTAGCCTGTCTCTATCTTTGCATAGATATGGTCACCAGAACTGGACTACATACTCCAGGGAGGCCTTACCATGGCTTTGTAAAGGGGCTCCAGTACCTCAGTTTGCCTGCTAGTGATACCCCTGCCAAGACATGCCAGCATCCCATTTGCCTTTCAAACTGTTCTGCTGCACTAGGGACACAAATGTGCATGTCAGGGTGGACTCATGGCAGGCACAAGGAAAGAGAGTTTGGGGAGGGTGATAAATAAGGTGAGGGAATGTGCTAGTGCTGGGTGATTCTATACTAAAAGGGGTTGGATGGGGAGTAAAGGGAAAGACACAGTCACATATGAATAGAGACTGTACCTGGGTTGATGGCAGGTAAAGCAGGACAGGCTATTCTCAAGTGTGCAAAGAGCAGAAGGCATAAACTACATGTGGTGGTAGTGCACGGGTACCAACAACTTGGCAGAGGAAACAGAGGTGATCAGGAGAGGTTAATGGAACTGGTAAATTGAGGAGGAGGTAGGGAGCTCAGGGGCCTTCTCTCAGATACTCCAATGCCCAGGGCATGTACAACAAGGAAGGGTAGGATAGATTAATTCAACAGTTGGCTAAGAAATTGGTGTCGGTCTAAGGGGTATGAGTTAGTGGGAGGCTGGGGCAGGGTCTGGGACAATAGGGATCTGTATGCAGGGGACAGATTACATTTCAGCAGGGAGGGGGAGGGGTGCTAAAACAGAAGTTAGAAGAATACATAGAAACTAAGGTTTTTAAACTAGCCGGGGAGGGTGGCGAGTTGGTTGCTAAAGAGAAAGCTCTTCAGAAAGGGGAGAAAAAACAAGACTATCCCCCATACAAACTGGGTTGGAAGCAGGGATGGATCAAAGGGTGGGGCTGAGAAGAGTGTGAAATTAAGTAAGGGTGTAAGGGAACATCCTGGAGGGTTGTCTCCTTGAATGCAAAGAATTTGGGAAAAACAAAGAAACCACAGGCTCAGTTGGCAAATGGGATGGTGGACATAGCTGCCATCACAGAAACATGGGCCAACCAATACCAGGAGTGGGACCTGATGATCCCAGGCTATAAGATTTACAGGAAAGATAGGGTCAAGAGAAGGCGGAGGGTAGCCATGTACATAAGGGGAAGCGACAGACCTTATACACATTGTGCAGAATGGCCATGTATCATGAGATCTGTGGCATGTAGCCACTCTCACACCCATTGTGTCCCCTGTACTGAATTAATCAATCAGGGTGCACAGCCCTTGGCACCCTATCCCCAGCCATGCATACAGCATTGTGCTGAGGGTGGGCAGGGAATGCCTGCACTCAGCACCATTCACAATGGTGTGGAGCGCTGGGCATGGGGAGTGCACCTTATGCTGGATAACACCTGGCTGTAGGGGATACGTGCCTCCCCAGGATGCTGCCATTGGTAGCGGCACTGACATGGGGGTACTGCAAACCTCCCACCACATGCTGACCCAGCCCATGGATCATCAAGGAGGGTTGGCTAACCAGGCACCCACCTGCCCAGAGCTGGTGGCACATTGCACACTCTAATGTTTTCCATGCCCTCTGGCACAGGGGATCCATTCATGGACTGGGTCCAGGCATCTCATTGGATGAATGCCCATTTTTTGGATATGTCCTCTGCATGTCTGCACATCGGGGAGGTGGGGCCATGGACAGGTGGTGGCTAGTAATGAATACCAGCCAGTGTGCACCTGTCCACATGTGCGAAACTCTGTGGTGGGTAATGTGCATCTGGTGCATATTACCCACCTGTTTGTGAATAGGGCCCAAAGTTTGCAAGGAAAGAGGGGGAGGAGGGGAGGACAGAGGCCTTGTGGATGAAATTCCAGGACACGAAGAGTAGGATTTCAGGATGGGGTACAAGACCACCGACTCAAGGGGAAGACCCATATGGGAGCTAGTGGAACAAATTAGGAAGTTATGTGGGAAAGGCAACACAGTGATCGTGGGGACTTTAATCTACCAAGAGTGGATTGGGGTACTCCAGCTACCTCAGTGCTAGGAAACAAATACTCCTGGATGCCTTCCAGGACTGCTTCCTGGCACAGATGGCCACTGAGCTGACTAGGTTGGAGGATACACTGGATCTAGTTCTGTCCAGTGGGAGGCTGTAAGGGAGGTAGGGGTAGAGGACCCACTGGCTGGGAGCTGGAAGTGACCACCACTCGGTGGTTCACACTTATTATGAGTAGAGAAGCAGCAGGTACAATGACCAGGGTAGTGGACTCTCAGACAGACTGACTTTGGTAGCATGGGTGAAATCTTAAGGGGCATCGGAAAGGAATACAGCCACACTGGGATGCAAATCAGAAGTGGAAAAAATCTAATTGGGGATATTGGAGGCTACTGAGACATGTACCAGACTGAAGAGCAAAAAGGGAAGTGCTGGAAAACTGAGCTGGTTAAAGACAGGGTCTTAGAAATGGTGAGGGCTTAAAAGCAATGTTCAAGAAATACAAGAAATCCAGGAAGGGGAGGATAGGGAGGAGTATGTGAGAAGTCCAAGAAAGGTACAAGAGAAGTCAGAGCAATGAAGGCCTCCAGGGAACTGGAGCTGGTGCATGGCATCAGAAATGGGGAAAATGACTTTTTCAGATACATACAGGAGAGAAGGAGATGCAAGGACCAGATAGAGAGGATAAGGAAGGAAGGAGATGGGCAGAGAAAGGGGTGGATCAGGCAGAAGCACTGAATGAGTACATCTGTTCTGTATTCATGAGGAAAAAAGGAGGGCATCTACCACTGGGAGTGGACAGGGTTGGCGGGGGGGAGAGGTGGTAACAGATGGGGGTGATCACTGAGGGTATGGTACTGAGAGGTTAAGGGCTCTTGAGGGCAGATAAGGCACCATAATGATGGCATACACCCCAGGGTGTTGAAGGAAATGGTCAAGATCCTGGCTGAACTGTTGGTGGAACTATTTAATACCTCCCTGGACACAGGGTGCATAGCGATGACTGGAGGGGTGGACCACGTGGTACCCATCGATAAAAGTGGACCAAAGGATGAGCCAGGTAATTACAGGCTGGTAGTTTAATTTCCGTCAGGGAAAGCTGATGAAGACAATACTTAAGGAAAGTTTGGTGACCTTTATGGAAGACTCCAGGACAATCAACAGCATGGGACTGTCTCCAGAAAATCCTGCCAGATGAACCTAAATGAGTATTGCGACTTGGTCATGAGGAATTGGACTAGGGTCATGAAGTGGATGTCATATACTTGGACTTTAGTAAGGCCTTTGATTCAGTGCTGCATAGGAGGTTGGGAGGAAGGCTAAACATGTGGAGGTGGGGACTAAGATGGTTAAATGGATTGAGAATTGGCTGCAGCAGAGACAGCAGAGGGTAGTGGTGGTGGGGGAACTCTCATCTCCAAGGGCTGTGGCAAGCAGGGTGCCACAGGGATCAGTACTGGGGTCTGTGCTATTTGGAATATTCAGAGCAGACATCTCATTTGGTGTCAGGAATAAGATCAGTCTATTTGCTGATGATACCAAATTGGGGGCAGTGGCGGATGATATTGGAGGTTGGCAGGGGCTGTAGGATGTCTTGGCCAAACTGGTGGAGTGGTCGGAAGCATGGCAGCTGGGGTTCAATGCAAAAAAGTGCAAAGTCCTGCACTTTAGGGCAAAGAAACCAGGGAGGGGTTAACAGCTGGGAGAGGTGCAACTTGGTTTCACTGAGGGGGAGAAGGATCTAGGTGTGGTTGTAACAGGGAAGATGAGCAATACAGAGGGTCTAAGAGGGTGGCAGAGAAAGCCAACGGAATGATGAGTTGTATCATGAGAGGGATCTCCTCCAGGAACAGGGAGGTGATCCTGCCTCTCTACAGGGCAATGGTCAGGCCACACCAGGAGTACTGTGTACAATTCTGGTGGCCTTATCTGAAGAAGGATTTAAAATTACTGGAAGGGTTTACAATGCAGTGCAACAAGGATGATCCAGGGATTGCTGGACAGACCTTATGAGGAGAGGGTGAGAGAGCTAAACATACACTCCTTGGAGGAGAGAAGGGACCGGTGGAGATATGATTGAAACCTTAAAGTATTTAAAGGGGAGATACACGGCATGATATTCAGGCTGATTAGGGGGAGGGACACAAGAGACCAATGCCTTTGATTGGAAGGGAAGATTTAGGATGGAAATGAGGAGACACTTTTCATGGAGAGGGTTATAGCAGTATGTAAGATGAGAATTATTTTAGGACTTCTTCCAAAATGTTTAACGCTTTTAATCTTTTTAACAGTATTTTATGATTTACTAAATTGAAAGCTTTGAACATGTCCATGAAGACCATGCCGACAGCGCTGCCCTTACTCAAAGGCTTAACAAATTAACTGACTGGCTGTTAAAAAATCTTAGTGCCCCATTGGAAAATAAATGAAAACTGGGATTGAGAACAAAGGAGGGCAAAAAGGAGTCACTGACTACAGCTGACCCAGTCAATCACATTTACTGCACCTTAATCTAGTATCCGAAGAAATGGGAAAACTGACCTTTTCTTGACCTGGAAGGAGACTACTTCTTTATTCAGCTGTGAGATGTGTGGGAGATTCTATATTGCACTTGATATCTGCAACAACATGCACTTTTGCTCAATTCTGTGGGAGGTGAAACTAACTACCCACAGTAATTGCTTTTTATTTACATATTAATTTAGTGTTTAACAAAGAAGGGGCTTGCAAACTCTGTTTATCTTGTGAGCAACTTCAGAAGGATTTAAATACTGCATTTGGGTTGACCCTTGGAGGTAGCTAGATTGTCTCACTAGGATTTTCTGGCAGTTAAACTATTTTTAAATAAATTACAGGTGGCTGAGGAGTTGAATAAGGAGCTTGCAAACTCTGCTTATCTTGGAAGTAACTTCATAAGGGTTTAAATACTGTATTTTGGTTGTCCCTTGGTGGTAGCTGGATTGACTACTAGGATTTTGGGACAGAAACTATTTTTAAATTTACTGGTGTGTAGGATTTTGTGATAGTTAAACTATTTTTTTTTAAATAAGTTACTGGAGGTTAAGGAGTTGTTATAGCAAAAGCTGCAGTGTGGATTGAAACACAGACAGCCTCAGGTGCAGGAGACTGTGTTCCCCTGATGGCTGTGCAGGTTGTCTTGCTGAAAGGAAGATTAACACTCATCCTAGTGGTGGGTCAGAGCTTGTAGCTGATTGTTCCTGTGGGCACAGCTTGGGCCCAAACCCACCCTTTCCCACATCCCACCCCCCAAGGTGCTTCCTTTATAGCAGGGGTTGTGACATCATTTCCTCAAGGGGAAGTGCATTCAGCACTTTCCTACCAGCACAGCACACTGCATTGAATGTAATAGCACACTCAATAACTATATATAACCAAAAAAAAAGTCTAAAAGGACACTGTCAACCTGTTTTTCATCATATTACCTCAAGTCAAAACCCCAAATGTTATGATTGTTTACCTTCTCCAAAATTCATTGATGTTGCTGTTTGTTTTGTCTGTCTACTTGTTTAGTAAAACTGAAATGCATGGTCATGTACATTTATAAACAACTTTGTTTTGTTTCAAATCCTGTAACTATTCTTGCTGAATACTTCCTGAACATTAGAAACACCTTTCAACAGAGCAGTCACCCATGGTGCAAAAGCCTCCTAAACTCCCACTGCATCATGAGTGGCTAGACTATGTTGAGGATGTTGCCATGTCCAGGAAAGATGTAGTGAGAGTTGATAAAGAAATGTAAACAAACCTGCTTTTGTGTGGCAACACCAGTGTGGTGGGCAGTCTGTTTTTTACTTTTTAAAAGTAAAAAGAATCAGAATCAAACTACCAGCTACATCAGCAATCTTTACAGAATGTTGGCAGTCATAAAATGTGTTTTTTAAACTAGGGATATTATGAGGCCTAAGGAGGTTGACAGTGTCTCTTTAATGCAAGAGAATCAGAAAAGAAGACAGACATGTGGGGAGTAGTGCAATGCAGTTGTGAGTCGGCATGCTTTGTTAAGTGCAGTTGTTATTCGTCGGGAGGCGGATGTGTCATAGTGGAGCCATAGATAATGAGGCCATAATCAATAATTGACACCACAGAGCTCTGGATGTCAATCTTCAGGGCCTCTGGGGTGAGGTGCTGCCTGCGCTTGTAGAGTAATCCAAGGTGTGTGTTGGCAGCTTTAGCCATGTTGTCAATGTGAGCCGTATAGGAGAGATTGGGGTCAAGCAGAATCCCTAGGTATTTGAATGAGTAAACTTGTTCAAGTACAGTCTCTTGCTTGGTGGAGATGGCAAGGGGGTGTTGCTTGTAACGGTTATGTGAACTGCAGAATAGCAATGACTTGGTTTTCTTGTGATTGAACACTAGTATATGATTAGAGAACCATGTTTGAACGGCACTGAATCTGAGTTGGAGGCTGTGTTGTAGGGGTGAAAGGTCCTCATGCGTGAGAACGACAACAGCATCATCTGCATACAGGATGATTGTTCTGAGCAGGATTGTGGTAGGGAGTTTAAAAAGAGGCTGAAAAGGAGAGGGCCCAGTATGGACCTCT
This sequence comes from Neoceratodus forsteri, assembly GCA_016271365.2. Taxonomy (NCBI): domain Eukaryota; kingdom Metazoa; phylum Chordata; order Ceratodontiformes; family Ceratodontidae; genus Neoceratodus; species Neoceratodus forsteri. The sequence continues at coordinate 115,079,128 of JADMNL010000035.1, read as the reverse complement.
GAGGGACTCCGGAGTGGACAGGCAAGGTGTCCGAGATAGCACTGGCAATTTTTACTCTTTGAGAGTGGTTGTCAAGGTAGCATCTGAACTGGCAGGCTGAGTCTGGTGCGAGGCCAGCAAGGAGTAGTTGGTCATACAGCAGCCAATGATGGACAGGTGTCAAATGCCTTCGAGAGGTCGATGAAGACAGCCCCAGTAAGAAGACCTTTATCAAGGGAACTATGCACTGCACTGGTAAATTCAAGCAAGGCAGTGGTGGTACTATGCCCTTTTCTAAAACCTTGCTGTTGTGTGCACAGAATATTATATTTGTCCAAATAATCAGTGAGCTGGTCCGCAACAATACACTCTAGGGCCTTGGACAGTGGTGGCAATAAGGAGATTGGCTGGTAGTTAGAGTGGCAGGTTGTATCCCCACTTTTGTGGACTGGGGTCACAGTAGCAGTTTTCCATATTTCAGGGAATGTACTGGTGTGGAGAGAGAGAGAGGTTAAGAATTTTAGTTAGGAGACTGAGGACCTCGTCAAGTGTAAGTGATAGCAGCTTAAGGTCCAGGGTGTCACTGCTGATTCTGGAAGTGGAGATGGCTGAGGCAATGTGGCAGCGAAGCCATTCATCTTAATCTCCTGAATTAAAATGAGGATGGTTTGACAGAGTGCAGGGTGTGCTAGAGGGGGTCTGACTGACTGTGAAGAAATCAGGTGGTAGAACAGTATTGAGGTCAGTAAAGCTGTGTTAAAGGTATTTGCAATGACCATGGGATCAAGGGTAGTGGACTCTTCAACAATTAACATGGCCAGAGGGGACTTTGATTGTTTCCCAGTAATGTTTTTGATATTGTCCCAGAAAGCATGACCATTTCCCCAGGTGTTGGTGAGGACGTCCTTATAATATGAGCTTTTCGTGAGACAAATGGATTTTGTGCAGACATTATGGGCATGTTTGTATTTTTGGATGTCAGATTGTTTGCCTGTGGCTTTAGCCACTGCCCACAGGTGGTCCCTAGATTTCAGCTGGTAAAGGAGCTCCGCAGTTATCCAAGGGTTACAGAAGGCTTTTGTTTTCTGTTTTTTTGAAGGAGCGAAGAGGTCACAGGCCTTACTGAAGTCAGTGATGAAGTAGCCAAGGGCTAGGTTAACATCAGTCACCTTGTAGATGGGCAGCCAGTATTGCAAGGATAGGTACTGTTTGAGATGGGTAATTTGACCACAGGGGAGGACTCTGCTGGTAATGATTATAGGGGGTGGCTTTAGAAATTTATTAGACCATTCACATATAACCGGGGAGTGGTCACTGAGACAGTCTGGGAGAACAGAGGTATGAGAGATCCTGGTAGGGTGATTGGTGATAACCCAGTCCAGCAGGGTATTGGTGCCAGTTTTGTAATTTATCTGAGTTGGTATGGTGACCACTCAGAGAGGCTGACAGCTGCAAGGGCATCCTTATGAGTGTAGACACTGGGATGCAGCCAGTTTATATTGAAATCACCAAGCAGAATGTGTTCAGAGCCAATAGGTTGGGAGCTGACAAAGTTAAGAACTCTTTGATGCCAAGATCTTGATCTTGAGGTGGAATATATACAGAGACAATGGTGAGGGCTTTTGATTAGGACCTGAAGAATTTTAATGGGTAGAAGCTGGGCCAAGGAGGCAGGGATGGGGTTGGAACAAGGTGCCCCAGGGATTATCCTTAATGTAGATGGCACAGCCCCCTCCCATTTTAGTGACACGGGCCAGTCTGACAACATTGTAGCCCTGTAAGGTAATTGCCAGATCAGGAACTTTTGATGTCAGCCAGGTTTCAACTACAGTAAGGATGTCAAGATTATGTTGGCAGATAAAGGCTTGGAGTGCATCAAGATTTGGTAACAGGCTGCAGATGTTAATGGTTGTGATGGTGAGGGCCCCTGCCTTTTTCAGAAGGCTTGAACAGCCCGGGCCCGGGTTCGTATGGATGTTGCCAGAGATCAGTAGGAGAAGTAGGAGGAGCTTCATTGAACAGAGGCGCAGGTCCAGTAGTGATAATTTGTGTTTCATTTTAGCGTATGGGCAGTAGGTAGAGTTCATATGACAGCCCCGATGATATGCAATGTGGTACAGTAAGGATAGGCTGGCATTAAGGCCAATCTTAGTGGCGTTAAGAAACAGCCAGATATTTCCAAGTGGAGGCCCATGGGGAGGACTGGTCAGAAGTGGAGTATTCCAATGCTGCTAGTATTGGATTAAGTAGATAGTGGTATGGGATGGGGAGGCAGGGGCCTGGGGAGAGAGAGAGAACAAGGAGGAAGGACAAGGAGGAGAGAAGGAAAGGAGCAGGTGTGGAGGAACTCATAACTGGTGTAGGGTGAAAGAAAAGGAAAAAGAAACAGGCAGGGAGGTAGTGAAAAGAGTGCTGAGAGGAGCAGGAATGGCGAGGATGGGGTATGTGAGCAGCTGGGGTGAGAGAGCAGTGTAGGCTGGAGATAGGGGACAGAAGGAAGGAACAGTCAAGCAAGTGTTGTAGGCCAATGGGAGGACCAGCGAGCAATCGAGGGCAGAGTGTGAAGTAGAGGGTGGAGCTAGAGCATATTTAACTAAGGTAGGAGGGGGTGGGGAGGAAACTTCACAGGAGTTCAATCAACTTTAAACAGCAAACATTTCCCCAAGACAAAATCCCCAAATTTCCAAATTAGAAGCAGTGCAATATAAGCATTTCCCAAAACAGAAATTCCCAATTTGAATCAGTACAGTAGGCTGAAATAATCCTGGGCGAACATTTCGGCAGATAGGATTTAGTAGGGAGGCAGTGAAATGAAGGTATATTGCAAGTAAAGCAACTGTGACTTTAAGAGGGTAGACTTTTTTTAAATGAAAGAACAAGATCCCTCTAGTGGCAGATCAGTATAACCTGCTAATGGAAAACTAGCCAAAAAAACTGGGAAACAAAAACCCAGGGGATGAGTAAACAATGGGGGGTGAGTTAATAACAAAAATCAAAAGAGACCTAGGAGTTATTATATCAGATGACCTAAATGTGGGCAAGCAATGTGAGAAGGCAGTAAGGAGGGCTGGAGGGATACTGGGATGCATAGGGAGAGGATCGACAGTAGAAAACAGGAAGTTGTTATCCCTCTGTGCAGACAGTTGGTAAGACCCCATCTGGAGTACTGTGTGCAGTTCTGGAGACCCCATTTCCGCAAAGACATAGACAAAGTGGAGGCTGTTCAGAGGAGGGCAACCAAAATGGTGCAGAGTCTGCACCAGAAGACATATGAGGAGAGACTAAAGCAGCTTAATATGTATATGTATATATATATATATATATATATATATATATATTCTTGAGGAAAGGAGGGATAGGGGGGACATGATAGAAACTTTCAAGTATCTCAAGGGACTTAAAGTACAAAAGGGTAGCATCTTTCAGAAGAAGAGATGTGCAAGAACAAGGGGGCACAATTTGAAGATAGAGGGTTGGCAGCTCAGAGGTAATGTTAGAAAGTATTTTTTCACAGAGAGGGTTGTGGATGCATGGAACAGCCTTCCTGAGGAGGTTGTGGAGTCAGAAACAGTGGGAGAAATCAACAATGCATGGGACAGACATAAGGCAATTCTAGTGAAGGGTAGGAGAAAGTAGGCTGTTGATTAACTAGAATCTGCAGATTATCCATCAGGTAGGGAAATGGGCAGACTAGGTGGGCCAAGCGGTCCTTATCTGCCATCAAACTCTATGTTTCTATCTCCTAATTCCAGAAGTATGTATCACTACCTTAGACTTACATAATAGTGTAAGGGCAGAAACCAGTCATTTGACATAACACTTTACCCAGCCAAGGTAAAACCACTCTAAAAAGCCCCACACTTTTAATAGACATCCCAACAGTGGGACCTCAGAATTCTGTGTGAAACTCTTAACTTCAAATTCCCCAATTTTTTTTATTCCATACTTTCAAACAGGGGCCAATGAAATCTGTATGAAAAAAATATGAAGTGAAGCAAATATTAACTCATCAAAGATTATTAATAAGCAAAACCCATAATTCAATGTGTGGTGCATAGCGTAGTGCTTGTGTATACTTATGAACTTGAAGTATTGGATTTGAAGGTTATGAACTTGAAGGTAATGATTTGGAATTTGACCTTTCTCTATTCCCTCCCTCAATAGAAAGCTGGGTAGGTGTAGGGAATAGAAGACCCAACACTGAGGGTGAGATAAGAGTGCCAGAGAAGGAGGAGGCCAGGGAAGATGGTGGGTGATTTGGAAATGCTTGAAGCTGAGCAATCGGAAGTGGATTATTTTAGTAGGGGATATGGGGGGAACTATTCTCCCAATTGAACCTCTGGCTTAAGCCCTCCTGTTCAATGTGTGGTGCATAGCATACTGCTTGTGTATATTTATTAACTTGAAGTTATGTATTTCAAGGTTATGAATTTGAAGGTTATGATTTGGAATTTGGCCTTTCTCTGTTCTCTCCCTCAATAGAAAGCTGGGCAAGTGTAGGGAATAAAAACCCCAAAAGGATTATTAATGGTTTGATTACCTCCTTCAGCTCTGGAGAATGTGAACAGTAACATGCAGGACAGGAAAACAACCTGTGGAGGAAACCTCTGAGGATCCATGGCTACTGACCTGCCCATCCTCTGGGCAAACTATGAGGAGATAATCCTAAATGATGTGGACTGAGTTTAGATACTGGTTAAGTTGTTGAGTCATAGCTTCTGAATCTTTGATGATGTATGCAAGAAGGTCGATTCTGGAAGATTGAAGAAAAATCTGAGTTGAATGGACATCCAGATCAAGGAAGAAGGGTGGTTAGATGATGTCCAGGATTTCTGTAGTGGTATTTGAATACATACATATGATCATATGAAGAAGCCAGCAGAAGAAAGCCATTTGGTCTATCAAGTCTGTTCATATTGCAGGGTCCATAGCTTGAGCTAATGTCTCTACCCTCCCTCCCCACTCCTACCATCCTCCCTTCCCATGATCCTTACCTTCCCTCATGCCTATCTTAGCCTCTCTCAAAGCTGCCCGCTGTCTTTAATGAGATGACCTCTTCCAGCAGAGCATTCCAAGTGTCCACCACCTTCTCTGTGAAGAAGTGCTTCCTGACCTCCCTCCTAAACCTCCCATCCTCCAGCTTAAGACTGTGCCCCCTCATGCTATGGTTGCCACAATACCAGAAGCTTGAAGCTAGGATGGAGTTAGGTAGATTAGTCATATTCTAAATCTTTGACAATGAATGTAGAAAGGTTGATTCTGGAAGATGAAGGATAATTAAAGTCAGATGGAGTCCAGATGAAGGGAGATGGTGGTAAGATAATGTCTGGGATGTCTTTATTGTATCCAGTATGAAGGTCTTGGAGGTATACTTAAGATTGGACAGATTCAAATGTATGGCTAAGCATGGGCATTATACCTGGGTACTGGTTTTCAGAATTTGAATATGGTGATATGAAGGGTTTATAGTTGATGGATAGAGATTACAGGAAAGTAATTGCACTTTTGAGCTGCTGAAGTTTTATGATGGCAGCTAGGTCAAGGAATGTTGGTAGATTTGAAAGTCTTGATTGGTTGTCAGGGATATAATTAAGGTGGCGCTGGATCACAGGAGTTGATTGATGGAGTAGCGGAGGTTTGAGAGGAGGATGGAGAAATTGGAATTCCACTGATGATGTGAGTAATAGATGGAGAAAACATGGCAGGATGGTGGAATGGTTACTGGAAGACTGAAATGAGGATGGATCCAAGGAGCACAATCAGTTGTTGGCTGAACACTAAACAGTGGTTCATTGAGGCCCCAGAAAGGAGTACAGAAAGAGAAAGTCCGGGAGGCAGTCCAAGTCCAGCCCGAAAGTGAGGAAGCCAATCCAATGGCAAGGAAGGGGCCAGCACTGAGTGGATAAGAAGACCATGTAGATGATGAAGGGAAGGTAGGAAAGGAATATGGCAAACAAGGAACAGGCTTCCATCACTGGTGGATGGAAAGGCCATCCTTCACTCGATGCTTCCTAGGCAGAGCTAGAGACTGAGACTGAGAAAGGAGTGGTATGAACTGGAATGAGTAGAGACTGATCACGGAAGACATGGACACTCATCTCCAGCAGCCAGGGAAGCTCACCTTCACTCAATACCCCACAGATAGAGCTAGGGACAGAGACTGCCTATGTGATGGAAGGAGTAGAAGAACAAAGACAGAATTGGAAGGCAATGACTTTAGCAGAGTGCAGGGACTTTGAAATGTCTTGCCAAGGCACAAGGTAGACCCAGAAGGCAAACTGCAGCAGAAAGGAGCAAATTCAGGAATGGAGATTGTTCTGCAGAAGGACTGTGAGGCAGATATCAGTAGTCCAGAAATGGTGAGGCAGTTGGAATAAAGGTCTTCAAGGCATACGTATGATGAGATGGAGTCAAAGTGTGTAGGAGCAGGAGTCTTATAGCTGGAAATGTTGGAGCTCAGCAGTGGAATAACTCCTGCAGTAGTCACCCACTGGAAGCAAGAAGGTTCAAGAGAGAAAATTTACTATGTAGCACTATGAGAAATCATATAATAATCTGATCGATGGAACGGTGAAGAACTGCTGACCAATGATATGATGGAATGGACCAGATGGTGTGGAGTAGACATCAGAGTCATAGATGATGAAGAAGAGTTGATCCATAAAATTAATGTAGAATTACAAGAAGGAGGAATATTCATTAATGGAAGATAGGGTGGAGTTGAACGATGTGGAATTGTTCGGGTGATGCATGTAATAGGAAGGTACAGAGACTGGAAGCTTCAGGCAAGACTGGATGTAGAAGGCAGTTCATGAATCCAATGGAGAAATCCAAGTTGGGGAAACAGTCCAGTGACCGAGGATAGGGTGGAGCTGAAAGCAGACCACACATGTGTCAATGGTGAGCATAGAATGCCAACCATCAGAGGATGCCACCTTAGCAGCACCAGAGACATAGCTGGAGGATGATGGTGGACAAACCAGGAAGGGGAAGAATGACAGAAAATGGAGGAGCAGTACTCCCAACCCAAGCGGACTGGATAAGTTCACCTTTGCTTGATACCACTAGGTAGAGCTAGGAATGTAGCTGCAGGTTTGATTGCAGACAAACTGAGAGTGGAAGGGTGGAAGGAAAACTGAGGAGCAGTACTCCCAAAACTGGCAAGCAGGACAAGCCCACCATCACTCAATACCACCTGCTAGACATATGGACTGAGTAGCAGGCAGAAGGTGGACATACCAGGATGTGAAGCAAAGATGGAAAGAATGGAGGAGGAGGAAAGACATGAGGAAAGATGGAGCAATGAACCTCGTTCCCAGAGTCCATGATGACAAATGTTGGAAGCGCAATCCAGAAAGCTGAAGGAGAAATCCAATATATTTCAGGAGTCCATGAATGCATGCACCAGAAAGTCAATCCATGAAGCTGAAGGAGAAATCCAATGAGGAAAAACATCTAGTTTTCTGACAAAAAGCAGTTGGGATGCTGTCGGAATGGCATGGTTAAGGGAAGGGACAAAGAGAAACAATTGATGAACATCTGTCGGTAGGGAATCTTGATGTAACGGAGGAGCTGGTCCTACATAGGCAAGTGAGTTCACCATTGAGAATGGTCAGCACTAGAATGGAGATGAGGAAGGAGATATGGTGACTACTGGAATTTAAATGGTCCATAGGAAGTTGCTTGTTATGCATGGTGTGTCCTGAAGAGGAGATAATGGCAGGAAGTAATCTGCAGTTCAGAGGCTGGCTATTCCAGCTTAGGCAAGGACAGCAGGAGAGCTACGCATCGGAGAGGCATGGTGCCTAAGTATGAGGTAGTAGATGCAACGACGGTTGATGAAAGACATCTGATGACAATTTTAGGCAAGCATGAGTGGGATGACAATGTTGGTCTGATGTGCTGCCATGATAGAGTAGACATGAAGGTAGATGTCGAGAACTAATGGAGCAAGTGGTAGTGGTAAAGTATGGTGGTCTCCGAAGAAGCTGTATTGTATGAAGCTGGTCAGGTAACACAGGATGGAAGTGAAGGTGTGTGTCTAGCATGGGTGAGAAGGTCTGAGGAGGACTTTGGTAAAAGTTGGTCTTGAGGAGAATAAAAAGATGAAGAAGCTCCATGTATCCCAATCAAAGACGTTTCTAAGGAAGGAGTTCATGGAGGTGGATGGGAACAGAGATCTCTACATAGTTCAATTCCGAAGGCTGGTGAAGCAGAAATCAGTGGTGAGAAAAAGATGATGGTAGCTTCCAAGCTGCTCAGTGATTATGATGACAAGCAGGTCAAAGATTTCACTGGAGCAAGAGAGTAGTTTGTGAAAGGAATGGATAGGCATTAGAAAGCTGGCCTGGAACAATGGTGTCAGTCATGCAGAGCAGATAAGGTAGGAAAATGGGGAGACGTAATCACAGATGGTAGAGGGCCAGAAGCAAAAAACAGTGGTACTGCAGGTACTGTGATGAACAAGAACTGGATGCAGAGGATGTAATCTACCTGAGGATTGAGACAGAGAGGAACCACAGGTGTAGGGACAGAGAACGACAAAGAGGTACATGGAGGGGGCCAGGCGAGACCAATAGCCAGCAGGCAGGCATTAGTAGATGGACAAAAGCTGACACTGACAGACTGACATGATGGACTGATATGAGTGGCAGATGAGATGGATATGTAGGAAAGCTGAACATGTATGGATAGGAGCAGAGCTAAAGAAAGCAAGCCAACCACAACCACAACTGAAGCCAGAGCCATAGAGGCAGAGAATAAGTGATCATGGGGGGGTGAAACCCAGGAAGCAGGGAAAGGCAGTGAGGCCAGAAATTGATTCAATGAGGGTTAGGAATCGAATGATGAGGTTCAGCAGTCACTGCTACAGAAACAGCAGAAATAGCCTTTTTTTGGTTTATGTTTGTGTTATGACTGGCCACAATGTCCCCAGCAATAATGAGTAGAATGTAGTTGTATAGAGTGTATCCAGGACCACATGGAAAATGAACTTGTTCAAAGGAGCTCTTCTGGGTGAAAGAAAAATGGAGGGAATTTGACATGAATGGTAGAAGACAGCAATACCGGCCAGCAGTGAGCAGCAGGTAGAGTCTGTGTTCTGCAGATGATAAATGAAAAAATTACAGGAAACTGAAGAATCCCCAGGCAGTAGGACAGTGACTTCCCAGTAGGTATCAGGCAATGGAAAGTTTCCACTCAACCCTGGGAGTGGTCCATTGTCAGGAGATCAAAGCCCAGCATGTGCATGCATCGTCAGTATGGAGGGACAGAGACTGACAGAAGGCCAATGGGGGCCAGTAGTGGTAGATGATGTAATTAGAGTGGTACAGAATGACTGGTAGAGAATGAGAGGAGACATGAACTCCCAGACCTGGAGACAGGGCAAGCTTACCACCACTCAGAACCTCAGAAGGCAGAGTTATGGGTTGCGCTGGACATGGGGAACACTGGGTTTAAGAAACTGGCTCTCAGTGGAGGAAGTACTGTAGACTAAGAGAAGGGTATAGTCATGTTGCAAAAGCTGGTGCAGTAATACAACAGGGTCAGCTGAAATAGACTGATACATACTAAGGTTTATACATACTAAGGTGTTAAAGAGAGCAAGAGAGCAAAAGGCTCATGAAAGCTCCAATACTAATCAGTTATAATACAGTCTTGAAGTATTAGATATTAAATAGGAGTCCAGCCTTGTCTTGAGTTCTATTTTATTTTTACTGATAATGATATTAAGTGGAAGTTTGTTCCAGGGGTTAATAATCCTTAAAGTGAAGAAAAACTTCCTTCTTAAATAATTGTAGGATTTTCAACTTAATTGAAGTGGATGACCTCTGGTGTCATACCTATGATCCTTAAATTGGAGACCCAAGTCAGTCATAAGGACTGGATCCTGAATAATATCATTTAGAAACTATAAATCCCTACGTAACCGATGTGTTTCCAATGACAGCAAATTAAGACTATTTAGTCTATCTTTATAGGCAGATTATACAAATACTTTTAAGTGCTTAGTATATTTTCTTTGCACCTCGCTGTCTGATAAATATGAGTCTTTTATATGGACACCAAAGCTGTGACACATACTCCAAATGAGGCCTAACATAGGCCCTAAACAACAGCATCGTTACCTTAGAATCTCTAAGGTGATGTTACCTTTAATGGACCACATAATCTTATTAGCCTTATTTACTGCCTCGATAATGTGATGGTCATACTCAGGTTATTGGTCACAGTCACCCCTGAATCCTTCTCGTCAGTGGTAATCGCCTAAGTACAGTTTCCCAGAACATATGTACTCATGGGATTATGTGGGCCTAAATGCATGACCTTACATTTGTTGTTATTTAGCCTCATGCTCCATTTATTAACCCAAGATAAAATAATATCCAAATCACATTGGATTGTGCTAGTGTCTTCAAGGTTGGAATATGAACCTCCAATCTCAGTGTCATCAGGATATTTCATGGTAGTAGAAAAACAGTTTATAGTAAGGTCAGAGATAAAGGCCTGAAATAAACATGGGCCCAGTACCAAACCCTGGTAACATGTTCAACATCGGATAAAAATCCATTAATTGTGATGCACTGTGTGTTGCTGGATAGCCAGTTACAGATCCAATTTATTATGAATGTATTGATATGTAGAGTTTGTAATTTAGTCCTTAAGGCCCAGTGAGGTATGACATCAAAGGCCTTGCTGAAATCTATAAAAATGATATTGCATGGCTTTTTATGATCTACTATCTGACTAATATTTTCATAAAAGCACTTTAGGTTGGTTAGACAACCTCTCCCTTTCTTAAATTCGTGTTGTTCACTGTCAGATTTGTTTAAGATAGGTGCTATAATTTCCTTAAACAGACTTTCAAATATTTTGCACAAAGGTGAAGTTAGGCTAATGGGTCGATAATTAGACCAGTCTGATTTAGTCCCTTTTTTATGAATGGGAATAGTATTGGCCCTTTTCCACTCATTAGGGATAGCATTTTTACTAAGACATGAGTCAAACAGAAATTTAAAAAGGGAGCACCAACCTTTCAGCAAGTAGATAAAGAAAGTGTCCAGAAATTAGGTCTGGCCCCGTACTAGTTTTACCTTTCTGTAAGAGAAGTTTATTAGCTGTTGCATCAAGCTCAGAAGTAATTGGGACTTCACAAGAATCTAGAGGACAGGGCCCTAAATGTGTAGAACCAGTATATACTTTACAGAATTCTGTGTTGAAGGTGTTTGCCATGTCTCTAGGATCATGTATATCAACATCATTAACCTGAATTGGTCCGATCTTACAGTGTTTTTTTTTCAGTGAGTTGATATATGAATAGAAATATTTACGATTAGACTTATTTGCATGCATGGGCAAATTAAGTTCCCATTTTCTTTTGGCTTTCCTAATGCTGACTTTACATTTTTTCTGAGCAGAAAGGTAACCTTCCCAGTTTTGTGTAGTTTTGGATTTTAAATATTTAGCATATTTATTGTTTTTTTAACCTAATGAGCTTTTTAATGATTTTGTTGAGCCATTTAAGATTAAGCTTCACATTTTTTATTTTTTTTCTAACTGGTATGCATTTATATTTTATTTGTAATAGAGTTATACAGTAGTTCCCAGTATTTTTGTATAGGGAGATCATTATGTGCTTTATATCAATCTATTAGGCCAAGTGCTTGATTCATACCCACAGTATCAGCTTTGTCATGGATGTATGTCAAGCTGGTTTCCATATCTACTGGGCACATACACATTAGGAAAAAGGAAATAGACTTATAATCACTATTCCCAAGTGGTACCTCGATCTATAGATCCTTAACATTAAGGAAATCATTATGCAGCACCAGGTCTAGGATGTTATTACCTCCTGTAGGGACCAGAGCGCTTTGTTTTAAGTGGAGCTGTACACAAGTAGTCACAAAAGTACGACTTTTAGTGGATTTAGCTGTGGTATTAATCCAGTCTATATCACCAAGGTTGAAATCTCTCATAACTATGATGTTCCCCAGTTCACAGGCTGATTCCAATTCATGGATTATGGCATTTAAATATTCTGAGGAGGAGTTTGGAGGACGATAGTAGGCTCCTCAAGAAAAAGGCTTAGCATTTATGGGGGTTATTTTTACCCATATAGATTCTGTTTAAACTGTGCTTTTTTTATTTTATTCATCATATTCTGACATTCCAACTAGTCACTGATGAAAAGTGCTACACCACTCCTTCATTCTGCCTTCATGGTTACGTGAGAAGATATAACCTGTATAAGGGGTCCCAGGCAGTTTTGTGGTCCCACCAAGATTCCGTTATAACAATATTAGTACTCTATAACCATTCTAGATTTTAATTCATCAAATGTATTATTTAAATATCTAGTGTTGAGACACAGCACATTGAGATGGGTATTACTTATATGAGCTTTCTTACTAGACATGGTGTTAAGAGTGGCTGTAGCCACCGACTGCTCCCCCTTATGTATTAGTTTAAATTATGATTAATGACATCAGATATATTTTTACTTAGAAGGAAATTCCCCTTCTGCTTAAGTGGAGTTCATCACCACGGAATAGCTCATGTTTACCATCATACTCCTCCCAATGAGTGATACAATGTATGTCTTGCTGTATACACCATTTTCTAAGCCTCTCATTGATATGCTTAATTTTGTCATTAATAAAGTATGGAGCACCTGGGCATGGTAGAATTTCTGATGAATGAATATCACAGCCCTGAAAGATCAACACATTAGTAATTGCCACAAAATCTTCCTGGATGGACCAAATAGTTTCCATAGATATTATTGGTGCCTGCATGTATAATCACTAATGGGTTCTCCCCTGAGTTGTGCAAAATGTCTTTAATCATAATAGTAATGTCAGCTATTTTTGGCCCTCTAAATGAAGAACATGTACGGTTATACTTATCTTCATTACAAATGGCCCTGTCCAAATGTTTTATCATGGAGTCCCTAGGTCAAAAAGCTGGTGAATATTTTCTGTGGGGTTAGTATCCATTTCGGAGACAGTGTGTGTTTCTCCTTCAATTATCTCAGGTGCTTCTGAGACCATTAGGGTTGAAGCAGGTTGCAGCTCTATTAAAGAAATAGCATGAGCTTCTGTATCTGGAATGGTAGATGGATTTTGTACATTGGCTATACCATTGGTACAGGGCGGAGTGGTATTTGAATAATCTGCAGAAGTCACTAGGGGAGGTGATGTAGTTACTGGGGAATCACAAAGAATCTCAAAAGAATTCTGAAGTGGAAGTGAAAAAGCTTCAGCCTTGCATCCTTTTTGGGCTCTGGAGTTATTTATGTACAGTACACCAGGGTTCCTCTGTTGCTAATCTTGGTTTGTGCCCTGTTTCTTTTTATTCTGAGTATAGGATCTAATTGTCATTTACCATAGGACCAGAAACAATGGGCTCACAGAGAATGATGATCCTATACTGGGAGAATTGGAAATGATAACTGTAGAAGGAGAACTGGGAATCAAAGAGAACCCTAGATTTACTTGGGTCTTAGATGCACTTGTATCTTCTGCAAGTTTAAAGCATTCCATCATGGCTTTTTGAGTCTGTTCTAACTGTGACATTCTAGAAATAAACAATAAGATCTCCATATATAACTCAGAGCGTTCTTTACACTTGACACATGTACGGTGTGGTTTGGGAATAGATGTGAGTACTGTGATATACTGTACATATTACATGTGCAACATTTAATACCAACATCCCCCTCCAAGGTCATTATGGTGTCAGACATGGTAAGTCTACACATCAAATTGTATGTGTCACAAACTATAGTATTTATGTAGACTGGTTCAATTACTCTTGCTTTCTACCATATGTGTAAAGCAACTTTTGCCTAGAGATTCGATATCTTACCTAGCAAACAAGAGTGAGACGGCAGATATTACTGTCCTACTTCCACCAGTGATGCCAGGCATGCTCGACATACGCTAAGAAGCATGTGTGTTTGCACCTGTTTTCACGACAGAGATATGCACTCACCCTGCCCGGGCTCACCCTGCTTGCCGTAGAGTGAGTTAAAATACAGAAAAGTGACCTGGAATTGAAGCTCGAGGTCACAGATTGCTAGTCTTCACAAGACTGTTTTTAACTAAAAATGTGTTATAATCAGCCACTCATGCATGGTGTAAAACACAGTATGTGGTGCTATAAGCATTCTACTTTGAAAAATTCCCCCAAATGACCGAGTTGTAGTTCGCCTATGTGGCAAGTGAACTACTGACTCCTGCTCCTGTACAACACTCAGGACAGGGCTCCAAAATAATGCTTGTTGCTACAATATCACAAATACGCTGTATAAAGCACAGGGCAAAAGTAAAAGTAGAAGGCAAGTGGGGAGAACAGGGTTTTTGGTAGGGCTCCACGGATAAGCAGTAGGATTATAATTAAGAGGCACAGCAGGAGAAACAAGGAGAATGGAGGCCAGAGGATTCAGCACAAACTAGGTACAGGAGCAGGTGTGGCAGGAATAACAAGCCCTAAAGCCAATAAAACAGCAGAAAAGCCAACGACATATTGGCAGATCCCTGGGGGAATAAGTTGGCACTTGAAATGAAGTGTAGGAGGAAAGTGCTGAGGAAGTGAAAAACCACTGAATGATTGCAGTGCACAGGAATGTCATCAGGTAGGAGAGGCAGTGGAGGTGAAATACAGCAGTTCCATGGCAGGGCGATGGGGATGGTACATGAGGAGTCCTATTCTCTGCTTAGATGAGAAGGCAGCTGAAAACTGAATGTAGCAGGTGACATCACACCTGGAAAATGCCAACATGTAAATGAGCAGCAGTGGTGGCTGGAAAGTCAGGCCCCAGAGGAAAAGCAAAAGATTGAGGAACCGCACCAAAAGAAGGCAAAAGAGGTAACAAGAGAACCAGAACCTGGGGTGGTTGGAAGAGAACAAACTCATGACAGAAAGGACAAGAATGACAGGGAAGGGCAACAAATGAGCAGGGAGGCAGGAGCAGGAAAGACCAGAGTAAGGAGAAGGAGAAGGAGAAAACAAAAGGAAGGCCAAAGAAATGAACAGGAGACCAGCCAAATGGGCTGAAGAAATGGAGAAGCCCAATCCCACCAGTCACAGGAGCCAAAAGCATAGGGAGCTGCTATCAAGAAGTGTACCAGCTGAGCAGAGTTCAGGTGCGCCACTGGATTTTGAAACACTCGAAAGTGAGCAATCAGAAGTGGATTGCTGAAGTAGGGGATGTGGGAGGAGCTATTCTTCCCCATTAAACCTCAGGCTTAAGCCCTTCCATTTTGCCTACAAATAAGTTAGTGTCAATTAGTGGTGTGCAGAGTTTTCAAATTCTGGAAGAATGGAAATCTGCAGAATTTTCAAAATGCCACTGAAATTCATCAGAAGCAGAATGACAAAATTCTACTGCAGAATAATGCGGATGGGTTTTCATTCTGCAGAATTCAGTTTTGCAGAATTCAATTTTCCAAGTTTCAGCATACAGTACAAGTCACATTACACTGTTCCATCAATAAATTGGTTTGGCATTGTTGTTTTGAGTTGGCAATGCTTTGCCAAATCATATTGCATTATTTTTCAATGCTTAACCTGCTGATGAGTAATGGATGTAGAATGTTTTGCAACTCAGTTGGAATGCATCTGCAGTCCAGTCACAGTGCAATGCAAAGCTGCATTTTAACTCTTAAGAAACCATTTGTGCATGGTTTTGCGCTGGTTCCAGCAAGATTTATGCAACTGAATCAGAAATGCTACAACTCATTGGAGGAACAGTTTAATGTGACTTGTACTGTACTATGAAGAAAATGCTTTTCTGCAGAAAATAAAGTCCCCTGTTGATGTTGAAACCAGATTACAGCTCAGCATTATAAATGTTCAGCTCTGGTTCTGCTCCCATCAACTCTCCCTCAATGCCAAGAAGACTGTCTCCTCGACCTTCAGCACCAGGCAGAGACTCTCTAGGCTCCCTTCACTACCCTCCTTCCACACCTTTAATGGGACAGTTATTTAGGACACCTCAACCTTTAGGTACCTGGGGATCTAGTTTGACTGACACCTCAACTTCTCTGGACATGTAGACACCATCCAGAAGAAATTGTGCCCCAAGCTTGGTGCAGTATATAGGAACTGTAGATGCGCAGCAGTTAGATTTCCACTTGCGTCGCTGGTGACCCAGGTTTGGGAATGGATCTGGGTCATTAGAGGGCTGGCCAGGGGTGAAGGATGGAGTGTCCCATGGACTGCTCTCCTTCTCCGGTGGGAGGTCGTGAAGATTGTCCAGTGCATAGCAGGACCCCTGGTAGAGGCCGGGGGCATCACAAGCAGCCAGCATCTGGATGTCTGGGGGGGGGTGAGGCAGATGCAGGTCATCAGTGCACGTTCCTTCCCCAAACCTACAGGGGAAGAAACACCATCACCAGCATCTCCATGACGCCCACCTCACTGCGCCTTCATCAGCTCCCACCTGGCTCCCCAGACTGGACCTATGTCCATGGCGCCTTGGTTGGTGCTGCAGCTCCACCCTGGGTGGTAAGTCAAGGGGACAACCGGGAAGTCTCGGCCATATGGGTGTGGAGGGCAGCGAGGACCATAACCGGGGCAGAAAGTCCCAATGTTGGGGGTGGAGAAAAAGCATAGTAAATAATAACACACACACAAAAAAAAAAAAGAAACTGTAGTTGCCTCCCACTATCGGCAAGGTTCAGACTTGTCCAGAAGATAATTCTACATATGTTGACTACTGTGATGTAGTCTACAGTGCCACTCCCAAGTCTTCCCTAGCCAGATTAGATACCGGTTTCAACTCCTTCTGTCATTTCGCTCTTGACTCCTACTCCTACTCCTACACTCATCACTGTAACCTGTATCACTCGCTACTCTTCACCTCTCTAGAAAATCACTGCCTTCTCCACTGTGCCAAATTTGCATCAACATTTTGGTTTGGGACCCTCCCATCTCACCTCTCTTCCTTGTTATCCACCTTCCTCCTCCCAACCCTGCCTTAGATCATATGACTTGCGTCTATTGTTACTTCCTTGTCACTAAATGACAATAGGCCAGTCTGCCTTCTCACATCATTTCTGCAAGTTATGGAATGCTGTCTCACCCAAATCCACTTATCTTTCTCCCTCCACTCCTTATCTCTAGCCCTAAATAACCTCCTCTTGGTAAACTGTACCTGCAGCTAATCCCACTGCCATCTCCCTGCTCAATTCCACCAGCCCTCTTCTACCTCTTGATTATCTATCTTAGCCCTAAATCTGTAGACACCCTAATTCAGCTGCAGTAAGTGTTTCTCAAGTTGTCAATTAGTTAACTTCACTAATGCACTTATTAGTATCTTGCTCTAGATAGATCTTTATGAAAACCGATGTGTTCTTTTATCTTGTGCCTCCTCTCAATCTGTATTAATGTTATAATTATGAATGTTTTATATCTTGTTGACTTTATTTACTTATACTCAGTGCTTAATGTAACCCGTTAGACTTGTCTAATTTGCATTCTGTCATTTGGTTGAATGTATTGTAACTTATGTATGCCACTTTCCCCTTCCCCCAAGATGCACCATGAGACGAGCATCCTCAGTGTGCCTTTTCTGGTGAAACTTTTCAATAAATAAATAAATAGATCACTGCTGGCTGAATTCCACAGAATCACCAGTCAGTTTACAGTGAAAACTTTTCCGGTGTAATGGTCATTCTGCGTTAATTCTGTCAGATGAATTATGCATTCCACACATCACTAGTGGTAATACATTTTCAGTGGTGTGACTATTGTCTCTGAAGTCAGTAATGGCACAGCTTTAAGACAATTGTAGTTGCACATGGGAAAAGTGGCTCCCAGGTGCATGCCACATCCACTTTCATTATAACAGTCCAATGCCATCACTGGAAATCTAGGAAAATCCACTGCCTGATCAGTGGAAACCACACTGCCTCTTTGGACCCCTTGTCAAAGTTGGGGGGGGGGGGATAAAAATTGGAAAATATAATACAGTCTATTTAAGATACTGGGGTCCAGAAACTAATTAATTAATTCATTCATTGATTGATTAATTAATTAATGTATTTATTTGTTCAGATAAGTACCTTTGAGCTGGAGCAGCTCATTTACAAAGATTTCACAACAACACATAGCAGCAACTCAACAACCATTATAGGTTATCCATAGTCTGGTATAAACATAGATAAAATTACCATGGTTCAGCAAGAATAGGGTAGAAATCTAATTGTCTTGGTCACAAAAGTCATTTTATATTTACACTTGAAGTCACGTAATTAGCTTTGGTAGTAATTAGGGAGATGTCAGCATGTGAAAAAAGTATAAGCAGAACAACAAGCAGTCAGGCATCACAGTAAAGTGACCAAAAACAGACCTGTAAGCTAGGTCTTGATAAAAAGCTTTAATTGTATTCACAAACTAAAAGCAACAGCCAGCACTCCTGCCCCATATGCCCCAAATACAAAGATATAGGCAGCTTAATGTAGCATTTTCATATTGAGAAGTTGGGGTGAGGTCAAGGGCAGTAACAAGAGACATTGGGGGTGAGTAGAGTTGTGACCTGCCTCTTGAACAGGCCAATTTTGTTAAAACATAAGACATATTCGAGAAGCTCATTTAACCATTGGGGGTCTGAAAAGGTGCATCTTGCAAACATTGTTAGCAAATGAAAAATGCATGGTCAGTATGTTATGAACTAACATTACAAGAGACAGGGAACAAAAATATAAGACAGTTCCAGGATATGAGTCTCAAAAAGGCATCTCTTTTTGGCCTATGTTGGGGCTATCAAAATCTTCTGCAGGTCTCCACTGTTCCAGTTCTTTCAATGATTTCAGAACCACCCTTACCTCTCTCATGCTGAATTTTTCTGCAAACCATCCCACTCTCCATGGACACTCCAACTACTGCCATTCCAGTACTTTCCTGGACTGTACTTATAGATAGATCAGCAATGTACAAGTATTCCTTAATCTCTTAGACCTGCCTTTGCTTCTGAGGGTATGAAACGATAGAGTGTCATTGCTGATAATCAACCAAAGCTTTGTCAGGGAATGGAGCAGACAAATGAATGTTCTTTTCCTGTACATGACCTCGATCTTAATGTATTTCTGATGTTTCAACATTATGCTGGGGGCATAGTCGTGGCTGGAATAGATATGCTGGTTGTTGTGACGTTACTTTTTTGCCAGAACATTGCAGTACCCCTTCTTTTTGACCATAACACAGGAAGTTCATGACAATAGACCATGGTTGGGCCTGGGTGCTTTGTGATTTTTTCCCCCAGGGTTCAGTGGGTCTGCTCAATATGCAATTTCCTCTCAGGTGGCATGTTTAGGCACTCATGCAGTGGCTGTTCCATAAACTCCCATCATCTTGCATTTTACTGACCCATCAGAAGCATATACTGTATATCTGTAAGTTATTTCAACTTGAATGATTATCAGTGTCCTGGCACTTGACAGCAAGAGAGAAGATCTTCTGGAGGATATGGGATATGGTCTGTGAGTACTTAAGGCCATTGTCTTCAACAGCAGCACCAATGCGGGCCTCTGCCTTCTCATGACATATTTGAGTTCAGTCCATTTTGATGTTTAATTCTTGTACTCCATCATGGTGTCCATTCCAAAATTCCATTGCTCAGATAGGAGTAAAGTAAGAGTCAGGTCTAGGGAGTAATAATTCTCTCTCAGTAAGTCCTAGTGTTGTGCAGAATGCCAAATTCCACTGGCCAGGTAAGTGTGAAATGACATTTCATCCAGTGGAAATTCCACCAGAATTTTGATGGTTCTTCTGTGGAATTCCACCTGCTGTGATCTGCTGAATAATATTCCACAGAACAGCATTTTTTATGTAAAATCATTCAGCAACCATTTCCATGCAAAACATTGAGATCCTCGGAATAACATTTTGTGGAAATGTTTTCTGAATTTTTCTGCATGGAATTCTGCCATTCTGTTTTCAGCGGAAATGAGAAAATTCTGCGAAAGTCTATTCTGCTGGAATTCAAAAATTTCACACAACAGTAGTAAGTCCCCTTCCAATTAACCATCATACCATCTTGCACTCTGTGAAGAAGTGTTCCTACTAGTGGAGCTAAAGTGTCCTTGAGAGATCCATCATCAGCATCTGCCAGGTCTTGGAGTTTCTAGTAACAGGAATGTGTCTGCAGTCTGCTGCCCTCCTTTTAGTCATGTAGGTTGGCCATTTCTTTTTGTATTTAGCCTGTTTTGGAAGATATTTAAGCAGCTGTGGGAGTGGAGACATCATATCAGCCTGTTATTAGGTTGATGGCATCACCAGAATTTGGGGAAGGGGGCTGTTCAGGAATTTAGGAATATATTTTTGGGAGGGGAGACTTTAATTGAAATAATTTTTATTGCCAGATACAGCAGTAGTCTAGGAGCCTGGTGCATTTATCTACATGTCTAGGTCTGAAAGGTTTGAAGACTGTTTCTTATGTAAAAAGTGTGTATAATCTTGATTTACAACTCCTATTCACTTAACCTTTAACATTTTCTTGGAAAATGAATTTATTCAATGAAGAAATTAACTGTCGGTGAAAATTATATATATATTAATTAATTGTTCCTTCTTTAATTTCGATTCTATAAGCTTTTATTGAAATACAACAAACATTGTAACAAAGAGCAACACATGTATTAAAGGCTTAATATTAATGTCATTATTCATTTTTTTCTGTATTAAACTTGAAACAATCAACTTTTTATAATGTTTTATGAACCTAAGTACAACAATCAGTATGCTTGTTTACTGTCTTCATTATCTGATCTGTTAAGCAAATCTATCTCATCAATATTGACATCACAGTCACTGTCATCTTCTTCATTTGGATTGTTGTCATGTTTGTCAGTTGTCCATTTAAGGCTGGTGGTACAACTTCACATGTGAACCACGTTGGCCTGTATTTGCCATTCTCATAAGTCCAGCCATTGCCCTCTGGCTTTAGTAGTATCATTTCTGGTTTGTCTGTGTTTTTTCATAACAATGAAATATAATTTGCATGGCAGATGTGTTCTGTCAGAGTTGATTGCATAGTGACAGTGAGCTTGAGTCTGCTCCTTTGAACTTTTGTAAGGGTGCATCTTTGTCACTTGGTCAGTACTTGACATTGAACATACTTTCGTGGGCTGTGTTGACACTCTCTTTCTGTCCATACCAGATACACAGAAAACTCTCAATTGTATCATCAGTCTCTTTAGACAAGTGTGGACATCCCGGTTTTCCAAATGCCTGTGTGTACTCTCTATTCTTTTCCATAATTGTTAGAGGTCACACCTTCCCCTTGTCTTTGAATGCCGGTGACTAGTCGTGCCCTGTCAATGCATGGAGACCTGGTAGAGCTGCACACACTGATCTGCCTAACTTTGCAGACAAGCGGGATACATCTATGAATTTTCTTGTTTTATTCCCTGAATGGCCAACGTCCATGTATAGTTTGAGACTGTCATTTAGACTTACATGATACAGCAGAATGACCAGAATATCAGTTTCATCTGCCCTGAACACTACATGCACATCTTCACCCTAATTTTGTCAGCAAATGTAGTATATGTGTTGCATGATTCTTGTGTCTGCTTCTATGCATTTGCTTTTTAGGGCCTTGCACTCTAGTCTGTGCATAATGTCCAGCTTCCACTCTGTATAAGTAACAAGTTCCTCCATCTGCACACATGAGCTATTTATCACCTAGAACTTCACAGTACACATCAGAATTCCATGCTATAGCTAGAAAACCTAGGAGTGCTGTCTTGAATGAGGATGAAGACAGGGATCCAGCAAAGTCTCTTGGTCGGCTTTGGTCAGGACCAGTTATGAGATAGAAGAGTGGAGTGATGCTATTTTTCCTCTCTTCTCTTGAAGATCGATGGTGATTTGTAGCAGTCAGTGACAAGGTGGACTTCATTTGTGAAAGTACAGCAAACAAGAGACAGGATGGTTTTTGCCACACTATGGAATGTTGGTAGCAGATTTGTAAGACTTCTGATCAAGAACATGGCATCAACCACGGTGGCATTTCTGGCATCTGGGTAGCTACTTTGGGCTCTGGTCTCAAGTTTCTTCAGCAGTGTTGATGTCATTGTTGTGTTCCTTGATCCATCAGCATTTCCTAAGGAGAGGGGTACTTGGGGAAAGTGGGTAGGCAAACACTATCATAAGTTCAACTGTTAAAGTTGCAGATAGATATAGCAAGCATCCAAAGAGGTCTCAAGTTTCTTTCAACGTGATGATTTACTTGTCCTTGTTCTTAATCTTCACCTGCATTGCATTGTGTGCAAAGTTCTTCAGTTTGTATCTTGAGATGAGTTCCTACTGCCTTTGGTGATGCATTCATGTTTAAACATGATACATCTGAGTACCTATCTCAGTAACCTGTAACACATTGTTTGTTACCTCTTGTGATACTGCTTTTCCACTACCTATTGAATAAAGATTGTTGTCCTCAAATGCATCCCAGAATGGAGTAATGGAGAAGTTTGTTGTGTTTGACAGCTTGATTAGATGCTTCGAATCTTGTTTAACTCTAAAACTCTTCAGCGCTTTGCTGGCTTCTTCATGGTTGACAAGATCAACTTT
This sequence comes from Neoceratodus forsteri, assembly GCA_016271365.2. NCBI lineage: Eukaryota > Metazoa > Chordata > Ceratodontiformes > Ceratodontidae > Neoceratodus > Neoceratodus forsteri. The sequence continues at coordinate 115,056,568 of JADMNL010000035.1, read as the reverse complement.
TTCCATAAGACTTCCAACAATTTTACTTCAGGCTGACAACAGAATGTTCCACCTCCTCATTGCATTGATGTTCTGTGTCAAAGAAGCAATCCCAGTTAGTCTTGATACAGAATCAGCATTAATTTTCTGTTCCAAGGTCAAGTCTATGTCATTTCTCCAACAGCACTTGCATACTACCTCAGGCCTGCTCCTGGTTCACTCATGCACTATAATGGTTCTGTTGCATTATTACCGTTTTGTACATTTATATGTTTTGTATGATTATGGACATGTATTGTAATTTACCCAATGTTCCACTACTGTTTATTGTAGAATACTTTGTGTTCCAACTGTTGCATAATCTTACATTGTTGTATTGTTTGTACTACTCACATACTTTTGTAACTGATCATCCTTCACAACCCTATGTAACCCCTTCTCCCCAGGTCGCACCGTGAGACAAGCAACTTGTTGTTCAGTGTGCCATTCAGGTGAAACTTTTCAATGAATAAATAAATACAACATTTCTGCTAAACCCTCTCTTTGATCTTGCAATGAAACATAGAATATAGAAGCTGATGGCAAATAAGGACTGCAAGGCCCATCCAGTCTGCAGATTTCTTTTTCTACCTTATGAATGTGCCATCAGCCTTTGCTCTGTCAATGGCCTATCTATTCAAACTCATCTGTATTGCTCCCTTATGCCTATCCCATGTGCCCTGCACTGAATTCATATCCACCACTTCCTGAGGTAGGCCATTCCATGCATTTACCACCCTTTCTGTGAAAAAGAACTTCTTCACATTACCCCTTATTCAGTCTCCTTCTAATCTCAGGCTGTGTCCTCCTGTTCTGCTATTTTTCTTATATTGAAACATCTTAGACTTTTTAACCTTGTTAATACCCTTAAAGCATCTGAATGTTTTGATCATATCACCTCTCTCCCTCCTCTACTCTAGGGTATACATATTGAGCTCCGTTAATCTGTCCTCATATGTTTTTTGATGCAGTCCCTGCACCATTCTGGTTGCCCTTCTCTGGAGTTCCTCAATTTGGTTAATGTCTTTGTGAAGGTGTGGCCTCCAGTACTGCACGCAGTACTCCAGATGGGGCCTAACCAGTGTCTTGTAAAGAGGGATTATTACCTCCCTCTTCTGACTTGTGTTACCCCTATTAATACACTCCAACATCCCCCTAGCCTTACCTACTGCTTTAGTGGTCTGCTTGGATGATTTCAGGTCATTGGTGATGATAATGCCCAAGTCTCTTTCTTCCCTTGTGACTGCCAGCAACTCCCTCTCAGACTATAGGTGGCTTCAGGGTTTCTCTTCCCTATGTGCATGTTCTGGCACTTCTTTGCATTAAACCCCAGTTGCCACTCTTCTGACCATTTTGCTAGTTTATCCAGATCTCTTCTTATTCTGCCCAACCCATCTGGATCATCTACTCTGTTACAGATCTTGGTGTCATTTGTAGACAAACCTTACCCTCCAGTCCATCTACAATGTCACTGATGAAGATATTGAAGAGGATTGACCCCAGGACTGATCCCTGAGGTACCCCACTTGTGACTTGCATCTCTTCTGACTGTATACCGTTTACCACCACTCTCTGTTTTCTGACCATCAAACAGTTTGCCACCCAGTTGACCAACCTCTGACCCACCCCAAGCCTACTCAACTTATTAATCAATCTTCTTGTGGAACAGTATTGAAAGCTTTGCTGAAGTCAAGGTAGGAGACATTAACTGCTACCCTTGGTCCACCACTCTGGTTACTCAGTCAAAGAAATCTATGAGATTAGTTTGACAGGACCTTCCTTTTTTAAACCCATGCCATCTTGGATCCTGTGCTCCTATGGCTTCTAGGTGTTGCACTGTCCTTTCCTAAGGAGTGCCTCCATAATCGTGCTCACTACTGAGGTAAGACTGACTGGTCTGTAGTTCCCACTCCCTCCTTGCTACCACTCTTGTGAAGGGATCACATGAGCCCTCCAGTGTTCTGGGATTCTCCTGTGCTCAGAGACTCACTTAACAGTTCTGATAATGGCTTTGCTAGTTACACCCTTAGCTCCTTTAGTACCCTCGGATGTATGCCATCAGGTCCCATTGTCTTGTCCACCCTGAACTTATTGAGCTCTTGTAGGACCCATTCTTTTATGAAGGGACTAGCGCACACCTCACTCCCCTTTGTCCATGGTGCTGAGCTGTGGGCCCTGCCCTACCTTCTCTTCAGTAAATACTGAGCAGAAGTATCTATTTAGGATAGATGCTTTTACATGGTCCTCCTTCTCCTCATATGCCCCCTTATCCCCTGTGATTTTAGCAATACCCCTCTAGACAGTCTCCTTTCACTAATGTATCTATAGAAAGTCTAGTCACCTTCTTTTACTGTTTGTGCTAGTGTATCCTTGGTTTGAGCCTTTGCCTGCTTTACTGCCTTCCCTGCTTCCCTTATGGAAGTTTGGTATGCCTCCCTATCTTCATCCTGCTGCGTTCCCTTATATTTTCTGAAGGCCAGCCTTTTGGCTCTGACCTTTTCTGCTACTGTCTTTGAGAATCAATGTGGTTTCCTTCTTTTATTGCACTTTCTTTTCTCTCTAACACAGTGGGATGTTGCTTTAAGTATTGCATCCTTAATGATTGCCCACTTTGACTGTACCCCCTCACTTGTATTTCCTTTTGCCAGGGCTACCTTAAGTCTGTAGGCCATCTTATCAACACCAGTTCCTCTGGTTAATGCTTCATTCTCAATGTTTTTACTTAGCCCAGGGTGGGTCTCATCCATGTTTAGCAAACTCATAAGGTACAGGGCCATCCATTTGACATAGTTGTGCCCATTTGTGAACTAAAGAGGTATCATCTTCTCCAAGCTGTGTACAAAGACAGACACGGCATTTGTCCTGATGGAACAGCAGAAGAGTTGGTACAGCTCTACCAAACTGCAGTCACAATTGGGCAGTTGTGCCATACTCACCTCGGTGTGTGGAATCTGAGAATGTTTCATATGCTTCCATGAATGTCCTGAACTCAGCTGTATTCTCCAGGTCCACCATTGAGGAAAGTGATGGATCATTAAGTTGGTGCTGTAGATGCTCTGAGATTGAAACGTCTGACAGATCTTTATATTGTATAAAGCACTGAAAAGGTTTAATTCTGAATGCTGCTGATACCATCGGGTGAAGCCTCTTTGTCGGATTGAAAAATGTTCCTTGAAGAAGTCCATTCAGAGATCCCAATGCCAGTATACCACTTTCAACAAGAATCACAGGTCTCCACCAGAACCATTCAGAAGGTATCTAAAACCTTAATTTTATATGGAATGGTCCAAACATGTGAATATTCTGGGGACTTTGCAGACTGAATTTGTAGCACAGGTTTTGCTATGGCCAAGCCATAAGTAATAGGCATATAGTCCTCCTGGCATTCATCCATAACCTTGATAGCAGTATTCATATTGTCTTGCACTACATCAAGTGTTGTAGGAAGCTTTCCTATAGGAGTCCATGTATAATATGATCAGTTGTGGCAGGTCATCTACAGAAACAAGGGCATTCCATCTGTGCCACATTGGACTAGCATCTACACTTGCACAAGATATCATCCAGGCAATGTCCCTTCTCTTAGCTTGCAAGAGCTTTTTGGTTCAGAGCTTTCTGTCTCCTTATATTGATGCTGTTTTATTTTTGGTTTTCCAGAGGTTTATGGTCAAATGTCTTTCTCGCCAATATCTAGAGCTCTTTTCCTCGGAGACATTTGAATGCACCTGGGTACAGTGTGTTGTTCATGTCATGCCATTGGCTGCAACATCTGCTTCTTTACACTTGGCAAATAGTTTTCATCAAAATCTTCTGCCTTTATCTTTGGTGTCCAGCGTCATTTGCTTTTTGATGTTAAAGATGGCCCTGACTGGTCATGGCATCAACTTTTTATCTTTGCTTATCTGTGTTTGTCTCTGTAGTGTGTGTTTCATTTCTTGCTGGCACTTGGTCACCCATGTATGTTCTTGTTATAGCTTCTTCAGACCTTTCTTTGGGTATAGCTGTCTCCTCAATACTCAATGGTATGCTTTGGTATGCTATACCCACGGTGTCATGCAAAGTGTCATGACCGACAAGTGTCTCTGTCAACTCATTATAATTTTCAAAAGCCACAGCAGTGGCTAAACCTGGCTGTATGAGCAATCCATCTGCTGTAGCCATATTTTTCTCTGTTATATTGGTTGTGACAGCAGTTTCAAATTCCTCCACAACATGGTAACTAACACACTGAGCAAACCTGTTCAAAATAGTTAAACCTTTCTTACTGCCTGTCATGGATTTAATATCTATGCCCAACAAGAGGTGTTTTTATGGTTTGATTATTCCCCTTGACACTGCAAACACTATATCATCTGCAGTAGATTAAACTACCCTATCCTGTTCTTCACTGCCGACTTCTGATGAACCTGTGAGTATAGTACATAGGAATGTCTGAAGAAGGGGTGTTAGTTTTACATTTTCTTCTATTAAGTCTTCAGCTTTAACTTTCATTTTATTATGAGGTTGTACCTTTCAGAGATCCAACAACTATTCTCTTGTGTGTTGAGCTGCTTTTGCTTTCCTCCAGTCAGCCTGTTTCTTAGCAGACATGATGACTGTACCCACTTCTCTACTTTTTGGTATCAGATATGATACTATCTTTGAAGTGATACACCAGTTTTGACTGCAAGCTCTGTGGGTCATAATTTGTTTCACACCCACTACACTCCATAAGAATGTCCATGTACCTTTTGTATAGAGATAGCAATGATTCTTCTTGCATTCCATTAACAATGATGCACTACACATACTAATCAAGTCTGGAAAAGGCAACCTTGTGACTGTCCCTCAACTGTCTGTATTCACATTTTGTACCTGTGCTTTTTATTCATTCAGACTTTTTTACATACTTTTTCTTTCAGCAGTTGAGGTACTTCACTTCTTTGGCTATGAAATCAATACTGCCTACCATCATATCCATTTGTTGATCATCCATTTCTTTTGCTGCATTTTTTATGCTGTCTGCTGCCCCATACGTTGCAGATATTGTAGGATATTCCATGGTCTGTGCTAACTCCTTGATCAGTGTGCACTATTTTTAGTGCACTGCCTGAAGAGGGAGAGTGTGACTTTATTCTCCAAATCGAGTGCGATTTAACCTTATCAGCTTGTGCATGCAGGGGACATGAATAGGGTTTATCTAGTCTGCTAATAAAAGTTTTTCTTCATGCTGTACTACGTTATACTACATCATGCATAGACAAGCATTGATAGCCTGAATAGATCCTACATGCTTTAGAATTCAAGGACTAACTCTGACAGTACCATACAGCTATGCAGACACCAAGGTCCAATGGAACTTTGTATCCAAGTGCAGACCAAACATTGCAAACATTTTAATTTCCCTATTTTTGGAAGACTCTTAACTTAACTTTTGAATCCTTGTACAGTATAAGTCACAATAAACTGTTCCATCAATGAGTTGGTTTAGCATGGTTTATTTTTTTTTTGAGTTGACAATGTATTGGCAGCTCATGATGTATTATTTTTCATTACTTAACCAGCTGAATAGCAATGTTTGTAAAATGTTTTTGCAACTCAGTTGGAAGGCATCTGTAGTCCAGTCACAGTGCAATGCAAAGCTGCATCTTAACTCTTAAGACACATTTTGTGCAAGGCTTTGTGCTGGATCCAGCAACACATATTCAACCCAGCCAGAAATGCTACAGTAACTCATTAGAGGAACAGTTTAATGTGACATGCACTGTATTATTCCTGGTAGATTCTAATCGACAATACAATTTACACTTCAGGACTACCTCATGCCCTAATATGCTGGAGTTTTTAAGCTACAGGACAAGCAGTGGGTTGATTAGAAATATTATTTAATTGCTGACTTGTGTCTTGCATTTTGGGACTCTATACATATATATGTATATAATGTCTGACTACTAGCCCAAACATAGATGACCAATTTTCCCAAGTGCTCTAATTTAAGATCATTTTGAGAGACTTTTTAAGAGCCTTTATCTTTTTAAATCTTCTCAATATGTTTTTTTCTAGATGTCAAGCAAATGAAAAGGGGGTAGGAGGTTTCAATATGACTGATGTTGATAATTTTACTTCTGCAAATGCTGCTGATAATGAAAATGTGACAATTGAGATTAACGATAGTATTACAGGTACTAATAGTACTTTGAGCATGGTTAGTCCCTCACTCAGTAGAGTAGGAGCAAGAAGGGTAAGAGGGGCTCCAGATAACCAGCCTGTGTGAGTTGATTCACAAAATGTACTGGCTATGCAGGCTGTAGCACTGAATAAATTCTGTTCAGGTTTGACACATATAGACTGGTATTCCATGCAGATATGTGCTAAGGAATCACATATGTCCCAGAAAACAAAAAGAGCCCAGGGACGACCAAAAAAATAAAATAAACAGAAAAAACAGAAAACCACTAAAGGGGGTAAGACAAAGTTCAAAGTTAAAAATTGTAAAATATTTAAACTGGACAAAAAAAACAAAGGGAAAGGCCAAGTGCTGATGGAAACTAGACTTAAACAATCAAAGAAAAATTAGCATGTTAAGGCTGTAATTAACAAAAAGACTTCAGCTCCTGAGACAGTGCAGAACCACAAGCACACAAATCCTGGACAAGTGATTATTGATATAAAAATGGGATCAATTCCAAGCAACTTGTTGAAAAATGTTACAAATAAAAATACAAATAGAGTTATAGATAGCAAATCAATTTACCCCACTACTGACTTCATAGATATCAATGATGAACAGGTTCTTGATAGCAAACATCCAGAAAATCAAGCATATTTTTACAGAGAGAATTCATTAATAATAGAAGCCTCTGGTTACTTGGAACAGGCATCTTTAGTGAATTACAGACAGTTATAAACAGACTCAAACAGTATAACTTTATAGAAAGAAATTGCACTACAGTTTTAAATGCAACAATTTGTGATTAAATTAATATAGGAAGCATGGAAAATCAGCCAGTGGCTGATATAGCTACAACCTACCCTTTTAGCCTTAGCCATGACTTGAAAATGTTTGTAAGTAACCCCTATATGGTATATCTCATGATTCTTGACCATATAACAATTTAAGATTTGAGACGGAAACAATAAAGGAAAATGTTGCTCTAAACAGATTTTATTTGGATGACATACTGCAAAAAATAAACAAACCATGTACACAGGAAGGTTCTCCCTCAACTGTGTTAGAGAATTCTTTACATGGCATTACATCAAAGCTTGATTTTACTACTTTAGCAATCCCAGTAACTCCAGTAGTAGGAACAAAAAAATAACAAAAAGAACCAAGAAAACTAGGAAAAATCCACATAAAAACAAAAATAAAGTTACAAAAGGTTACCTAGTGGCTATTAAAGACCAGTATAAAAAAATACAAAATAAAGATTCTTGTAAACATAAAATGACCAAAAAATCAACTGAACCCCAACAATCTTAGGCCTACTAGCGACATAAATTCATATCCAATAGAAGGTCACAGAGAAGATAGTGTAGCCCCTGTCAGGAGCACAATACTTTTCAGGTACACAGTGTGAAAACTGCCACAAATGGTAGAATGGCAGGAGGATTAGTCACCTGGGTTAAAATAGGTAATGGGATTAAAATAGATACTACACAACAACAATGGACAAACCTTTTTTTTAAAGTTTGGGTTCTCCATTTGTTTAATTAATACCTATATTCCTCCAGTTAATACCAAACTCTGTGATTCAGGACTTTGGACTTCCCTAGATGAATTAATACATACTTGCTGGCCTACTGCTGCATGTGAAGAAACACTGTTATGTGGTGACTTCAATTCTAGAATTGGCGCCTTGGATGGTTATTCTGATAATGATTATCATAATTGGCGTCACACGGAGGCAGATACATTTCTAAGAAACACAAAGGATAACAAAACTAACACAATGGGTAACAAACTAATTGAGCTTCTAACAATTCGTCATCTTGCCCCAATAAATAACAGACTGTTAGGGGATTTATATGGAAATTATATGCACTACTTCACCAGAGGCCCTAGTATTACAGACTACGTGTTTTGGAATGGAGATATGTCTATTTTGGATTTCTTTTGTTTATTTTATTTTTATTTTAGTCTTTGGTAACTGGGTAAGGCCCACTAGGCACAAGTGCCTGTTTTCAGGGGTGACCTTGGAGCACTGGGCAGTTAAGTGACTTGCTCGAGTCACACAGTATGCAAGTGGAGGTTGTGAGAATCAAACTCAGGTCTGGCCTGCTGGATGTATCACACCTCATTCCTCTAACCTCTAGGCTATACTGCCAGCCCATATATCTTTAGTATTCTTATTAAAGGAGAGAACGATCATTTTCCAGTTATTTTGACATCAAGGAAACTGATCTATAATACTATTGGACCTTTACCATTTCCATCACTGGAAATACACAGAAATATAAGAACTACATGGACTGAAGCAAAGGAAGGGCAAATTAATGAATTTTTGGAGCATAGACTTCTTCCACTGTTTATAGAGCATCATAATTGTATAACTCTAAAAGAACAAATATATGCATGTTTGGCTTAAATTAGAACAATATTGGTAGAATCTAAAAGTTATGATAGGTACTGTACAACATTGGCAAGCATACCTGGCTTGACGGTGAATGTCGATTAGCTAAGAAAGCATTAAATCAGAAGATAAGGGAAGTAAAGTACCAGAAGCATGATAAACCATGTAAAGCATTGAGTAAAGCAAGAGAACAATATAAAACATTCCTAGCTGGAAAAAAAACTTGATTTCAAACATAAACAGTGGGCAAATATGCTAAAGATCATTAATGAACACGATCATCAATCCTATTGGATATTAATAGCCAAGGAAACCAATAAACTAAGATATGAAGTTGATTCTCATATTCCTCTTGAGACCTGGAAAGACTATTATTCAACATAAAAACCTTTCAACTCAGATGTTATGACATTGAAATTTATAGCAGATATCGATATGTCAACATTTAAATGTTTTACAAATATCGAAGTGTATCTAATTATAGCTTCTTTGAAATGTCAAAAAGCTCCAGGTGCAGACTTAGTCCCAGACAAAATTTATCAGCTAAAACTGGCCTTAAGGGCACCAGTACTTGTAAACTGGTTTAATGCCTATTGTAAAAATCCAAGTTTCCCCAGTTCCTGGAAAGGTTCCCTGATTATTTCAGTCTTCAAGAAGGGGGATAAAAGGATTCAGCTATGTACAGACCTATCTCCCTGCTTGATAATTTGGGAAAATGTTCTCTAAGTTAATACTGAGTAGATTAACAGAACAACTAAGGAACCTGGGGGACATTCAGAAATGCAGGCTAGTTTTTATCCAGGCTACTGCACTATAGATAATTGCTTGGTTATCAGACATTTCTATGAAAAATATGTTGTTATATGTAAGCAAAAACTTCATGCTGCTTTTATAGATTTTAGGTCAGCTTTTGACATTGTCTATCAGGAATTACTGTGGAAAGTAATGCAAGAAAGTGTTTTTTCTCTAGATTTTAATGCAATAATCAGGGAATTGTATACAGATACCTGGGCTCAAGTAAGAACAAGGAACAATGTCCAACTATCAACCACTTTCCCTATGAATATGGGAGTCACAGAGATGTGTGCTAGCTCCCCTACTGTTCTGTATTTGTATTGACAAGTTGTTAAGGCAGCTGGAGAGTTCTCAGACAGACTTACCAAGGGTCTTGAATAAATGTTGTGGTGTATTGACATTTGCAGATGATCTGGTTTTGTTATCTTTGACACAGGCAGGACTACAGGCAGAATTAAGTATTCTTAATGACTATGCTAACTTGTATAATCTTAAAGTGAATGAACAAAAAAGCAAGATATTAACTTTTGACACCAATATCACTATCAATTTTGGAAGGATTGGAAGTTATAGGCTTTAATCTGTTAGAAGCTATATCTATTTGGGTCTGTTACTAACTTCTGATGGAAAATGGACCAAACACATACAAACATTGACAACTAAACTTAAACAAACTGCTGCCTCCCTTCTTATCTTTAATAAAAAAAATATGGAGGTAATTCAATCAGGCCACTGCTAGTAGCAGTCAAAGCTAAATATTCACAAGACCTGTATGGAAGTAAAGTTTGGGACAATACAGCCTTCAACAAACTAGAGATACCATTAAATAAATTATTAAGAAGCAACATGGGTTTAAATAATTTTATACCTGCTACATTAATCAGGGCATAACTGGGACTCTCCCAGTTCAAGGCTTATTATGAAGCAAGAAAAATCAATTACTGGTTAAAACTTCTACAGCATAGCCCTGAGAGGCTAATGGCTTTATGTTTAAAAGAAAAGGGCAACTGGAATAGCTTAGGTCATTTACGCTCTGCATGGTTGACTACTATAACTATGTTAACTCATGTCTTAGGACTTGATTATTTTAATAACTACACGACTAAAGGAATCAAAACTGGTTTGAAATATCAGACTTTTCTCACCAACAAGATAATTGATTACTACAAAAACTTGAATTTGCAAAATAATGTAAAGTTACACATTTCTCTGTGGCTAGCAAAAAGTGATAACATACATTGTTACAGGTTTTACCTAGATACACTCTCGACTACAATCTGAGCATTATCTATACAAGATACAGATATGAAGTATTTACCAGAAATGTCCTCTCTGCAAGGTTTAATAGGAATACATCTCCATATGCAAAATATTGTTCACATAATATGACCAGTAAGGAGGACTTGGCACATGTGTTCTGTGTATACCCTTGGTATAGCTTCCCTAGGAAAAAGTGAATAGAACCAGTATGTAGTACTGTACTTACTAAAGATCTTAACCTACTCCTAAATCTTTTATTAACAGTTGACGACAAGGAAATTTTGTATTCTGTTGTATGTTACTTACTAAATGTTGATAGAATATGTATTAGAATGAAAAAGCACTCTTGTCCAACAAATATGACATGGATACATTTTTTATATGAGATGCTTAGTGATGTATTGTAGAGTATTGAGACAAATGTTGTTTTATGTGTCTAGTCCTGGATGGCATGTCATGGATAAACTTAGCATTTTATTACATATATATATATTTCATATTATGAAATTTGACTAATTATTTTTGTGTCCAAATCTGTACTACATTTTATGATTTTTTTTAAGATTGTAATGGTCTTGGACCAATCAATAAAAGCAAACAAACAATGGATCAGTGTGTAGGATGCATCGTCTCTGCAGTTTGTGAGAAGTCTTGCTAGCCAGATCTGAAACATTCAATAAATTACATTAATAACTACATAAACTGAGTTTATTAAATAAATTAGATACATTAAATGAATAACTAAGTCAAGCAAGTTTATTACATAAATGTAAAACTTTTAGTTACTTAAGAAAATGCATTTTCTAAGAAAACATACAACTATGGCCGAATAAATTGTAAATCCAAATTCTACATACTTTTTTACATAAGAAACAGTCATCAAACCATTTGGACCCAGACATATAGATAAATGCATCTGTCTCCTGCTCTATAGATGACAATCAGGGAAGCTGCTTGCACTGCAGTAGGAGTGACAAATACATTTTTTGAAATCTCCCTTGCAACTTACCAGGCTGCTAAATTACTTCTTTCTCTGCTCCCGTGCAGGTGAAAAATGAAAAAAATAATAACAATTATGGAATTCTCTGCCATTTCCACCAGACGAACCCAGTAAACAATACCTGTAAAATAAATCTTTAAAAAATCAAACCTGCAACTTTTCCCAGTCCTTAAATTTCAATCTGCTTGGGAGGGAATAACTTGCATAAGAAAGGAGTCAGAGGAAGGGGAGGTGGAGGCATTATAGCTTCAGTTATGGTCCAATAGAGAGACAAAGTTGTGGTTGAGGTGGTTTACAGACCACCCAGTCAGGATGAAAATTGGGACAGGGAACTAAGCTCACAAATATTGGAAGTTGTGAGAAAGGAGAGGTGTCAATTTTGGGGGACTTCAACCAGCTCAAGGTGGACTGGAGCATACCCTCCACAACATGTGCCAGGAGTAAGGTGATCCTGAAAGGACTGAAAGTGGGTTCCTGACTCAGGGTGTCATTGAACCAACAAGAGCCGAGGCAATTCTTGATCTGGTGCTCACAAATGGGGAGCATGTACAGGAAATAATGGTCAGGTGACCACTGGGTAGAAGTGACCTTTGCACAGTGTGGTTCCAGTTGGATATGGGCAAGGAGAGCATCCTGACTAATATCAAAATTTTGGATTTTAGGAGGGCAGATTTCAGAAAAATGGGTGAAGTGCTAAAGAGCCATTTGGTGGGCATCAGAGCAAATATTGGGTTGGACCAAAGGTGGTCCATCATTAAGGAAGGAATACTGGTTGCCACAGATGAGTGCATTAGGCTCAGGGGGGAAGAACACAAGGGCCAAAGTGCCCAGCTGGTTCAGTTCTGGGTTTACCCAGACAGTAAGGGAAAAGAGGCTGCCCTATAGAAAATTCAGGAAGACTAAGAGAGAGTTGGATAGGCGAAATTACCTAACATAGGCTAGTGAGGCAAGTAAGGAAGTCCAGTGAGCAAAGGCACAGAAGGAGCTGCAGCTAGTTGAAAGAATTAAAAAGGGAGAGAAGGCTTTCTTTCACTATGTAAGTTAGGAAAGGGATGAGAAGGAATTAATTTTTAAGGTTAAGAAAGGTGTGGAGTGGGTGGAAAATAATGGGGGAAATACAGAGATCCAAACCTGGGTCATTCATACTGAACCAGATGTGCTGGTAGTCTCAGAATCCTGGCTCAGATCTTCTACCCCTGACAGGGAGGTTAATATCCCTAACAATTGGCTGTTCAGAGCTGACAGGCAGACTGGGGGGGTGGTGGGACAGCCATTTATGTCAAGGACAAATACGCGGTCACTACCATTAACTCCTCCTCTATCGCAAATGGCTTTGAATGTCTGTCCCTTAAGATTGAAACATCCCACTCAATGGCTGTCAGGGTTATAGGGTGTTACAGGCCTTCATCTCCTGGGTCCCAGCTCCTGTCTCACCTATCGACTATTATGGTACATGAGACCCTCAAAACTATTATTCTAGGGGATCTCAATTACGACTGGTTATCCAAGGCTTCCTTACCCCTCATATCCTTCTGTGACTTTCTTGGGCTTACACAACTCATTGAAGAACCTATGCATCCTAACAAGAAAAACCCTAAGAATAGCACCCTATTGGATGTCTTTCTAACAGACAAGCCACAGTCCTTTTTCTATGCTGGAATATTTTTCTCAGATGTCAACGATCACTGCTTCATCGCCGGTGTAAGATCTGACTCCAATCCCCCTTCCACATCTAAGTTCTTCACCAGAAGGTCCAGACGCAACTTTGACCCATCTGCATACATCGATGAGCTAAAATTGTCTGTACACTGGCAGAACTTTTACCTAGCCAAATAGGTCAGTATGGCATATGACATTTTTCGTGAAATAGTGTCTTGTGCCATAAATAATCATGCTCCCTTGGTAAAAGGCCACGTAAAGACCAGAACTTGGCATTGGTTCTCTGCTGAACTCAAGGCTGCATTACTAGTGAGAGATAAACTCTGGAAAAAAGCCAGTAAATCAAAAACTGCCAAGGATTGGTGCCACTTCAGGAAGGCTAGGAACTCCTGCTCCAAACTGGTTAGAGAGGCTAAGGCCAACTTCTACCATTCTGAGCTTGACTCTGCCTCAAGGTAAGGTACCCAGCTAAATTTTGGTCCACAATCAAAAAGCTGTCTGGTCATACAGCTGGAAATGTACTTTCTTCAAAAATCATCTCTGACAATGTTACTATCAACTGTAGCAAAGAGATTGTCCAGGCCTTCAACACCCACTTTGCTATGGCAGGTCTAGCATTCGACAACTCACCAGCATCCATGTTACATTCTCAGGTTAGTGCACAGATTCCTGAACCTAGCACCACTAATGTGGTCTTCTCATTCCTTCCTGCTTCGTTGAAAGAGGTCGAAGACCTCCTTCTACAGTTGGACACCAAGAAAAGCACAGATGCTGACTCTCTCGACCCCTACTTCTTAAAGATTGCATACCACATCTTAGCTGTACCAATCACACACCTATTTTACTTGTCCTTGTCCCAGGGGACTCTTCCACACCTATGGAAAATTGCCCACATCATTCCTCTGTTTAAATCAGGGATCCCTGCGACCTAAATAATTACAGGCCAATATCTCTCCTACCAATATTGTCTAAACTGCCGGAAAAAATTGTGAATGCTCAGTTGAGAACCAGCTTAGATAACAAGAACCTTCTAAACCCTATGCAGTCTGGTTTCAGAGCCAAGCATAGTACCACTATGGCTCTGGCCAACGTGACTGATGACTGGCAATGAAAGCTGGAAAACAAAAAATCTATATGTGCCATGTTTCTGGACCTTAGCAAGGCCTTCAACACTGTCGACCACTGCCTGCTTCTTTCCACCCTAAAAGTGATAGGTCTGGACCCGACCTCTCTGTGCTGGTTCAATAATTACGTTACAGATAGGCTTCAGCAGATAAAGGCCAAAGGGGAGCTCTCTCCACTCAAACCATTAAAAAGAGGTGTTCCACAGGGATCCATCCTGGGGCCTCTATTGTTTGCCATTTATATAAACAATATTGATGTTGACATCAAGGAGGCCAATATTCACCTTTTCGCTGATGATACAGTGTTGTATCTAAGCGGCCCAACTCAGGAAGCCGCCTGTGGAGATTTACAAACAGAATTCAACGTGTTGCAGAATCAGCTCCTGAATAAAAAATTCTTACTCAATGCCAAAAAAAGAACAAAAGCTATGCTGTTTTCTCTGGCTACTCATTCAGCGAACCCTGCTTTTTCTGGCTCCTTACGTCCCATAAACACTTTACTAGAAAGAGGCTGGAATTTGTTATGAAATTCAAGTACCTAGGGGTCTGGCTAGACCACAGACTCTCCTTCATGGAGCATGTTGAGGATCTGCTGAAAAAATTGAGGCACAGGTTTGGTCTCTTCTTTAGAATAAACCACCTCCTGACCAAAGATGCCAAGATGCAGTTAGTTCAATCCATGTCTCTATCACTACTTGATTATGCTGATTTCATTTATAGTCACTATAATGCCTCCTGTCTTACTAAACTGGACACCTTATACCACAGAGCCTTGAGATTCATAACTGGCCTACCTGTCACCACCCACCACTGCTCCTTATATGCAGCTGTGGGGAGAACCTCCCTTCAGTACAGAAAGAATAGAAATGTGGCTCTCTGGACTTACAGAGCTAATACCAACAAATCAACCCAATACATTTCTGATGGTTTGCCGTTATACATGGTAGACAACTACGCACTGAGAAGCAATTCTCTGCTTGTACTGAAGGTACCTAGGGCCAATACATGCTTTAGGAGAGCAGCCATAGGCTTTGTGTTGCCCTCACTCTGGAACAAACTACAGAAATCTATGAAACTGATTCTCCCTGCTAGTCTTACCATGTTCAAGACCTTGTATGCCAAGGCTGTTAAGGAGTTATGCAACTGTTTCCAGCATGCTTAGCGTGGTAGGGTGCCTACTGCTTATCTACCCACTATATCTCCACCTTACCTGGCCCCCTTGATTGTTTCTTCCTATACCCCCCTTTTTCCTGCTAATCCACTACCTTTCTTACCATCAGACTCATAACATATATGTCTCCAGCCCATCTTCCATAACACCCCTCCTAGAACAGCTGCAGTCCTGTACCCCTTCCCTCCATATCTGCCCCTTAAGTTTGTATATGTCCTGACCAATTATACACCCTGCTATTTGAAAATGTTTTAATATGCTGGCTGTTTTAGAATGCTTTTATTTCCCTTCTCATACCATTCTCCCTAACCTTGTTAACCCTATACCTGAAATACTTGTTATTGTTCTGTGTATTTTTTTCCTATTTCTGTATAATTATGTCTATTATCTGTACAAAAAAGTGTTATTCTTGACTTTGTGTAATGCAGGTCCACCTTGTAAATGAGCCTGCTCAAAGGTGTTCGCCTGAATAAATAAAGACTTGATTGATTGATTGACTTCTATTCCATCTTCACCAGGGAGAAGGGTGGACCAGTGCCTTCAGGAGGGAAAAGAGGAGTGGGGGCAACACAGATGTAGTGATATAAGAGGATAGAATGAGGGAGGGGCTGCAAGCATTAAAGGTGGACAAATCACCAGACCTGGACAGAGTACATCCAAGGGTACTAAAGGAACTGGCTGAGGAGCTGGCAGGGCCACTAGAAGACCTGTTTAATAATTTACTGGAGTCAGGTGTGGTACCATAGAACTGGAGAACTGCACATGTAGTGCCCCTCTATAAAAGCGGTCCCAAGGATGACCCAGGGAATTACAGACCAGTCAGTCTGACCTCCATTGTGGGCAAGCTCATAGAAACCATACTAAAGGAAAGATTGGTGGAATATCTACAGAAGCATAGTCTCCAGGATGTGAGGAAGCATGGGTTTATGGGGGGGGGGATTGTGTCAAATGAATCTGATTGAGTTCTTTGACTGTGTCACTAAGACAGTAGACAGCCAAGTGGTAGATGTCCTCTATCTTGATTTCAGCAAGGCCTTTGACTCTGTGAACCACAAAAGATTGATCAGGAAATTGGTGGCTCTTGAGGTTGGGGGAAAAGATGGCCAGATGGATGGAAGACTGGCTGAGGGACAGAACCCAGAAGATGATTTTGGGGGGAGAGATATCTGGCACCAGAGGGGTAACCAGTGGGGGTCCTGCATGGCTCAGTGCTGGGGCTGGTGGTGTTCAATGTCTTCATCAATGACATTGGGGATGGCATTAAGGGCAAAATGTGCCTATTCACAGATGACATCAAGCTCTGTAGGAGAGTGGACACAGCTGAAGAGATACAGGACCTAGAGGAAGATCTGGAAAGCTGGGGAGGTGGTCCAGGATCTGGCAACTTGGCTTCAATGTCAAGAAATGCAAAGTTATGCATATTGGAGCCAAGAATCCCAGGACAGAGTACTATTTGGGTGGAGTCTAAGTATCTACATCAGAGGAGGAGAAGGACCTGGGAATGGTGATCATTAATGACCTGAAGCATTCCACATAGTGCAAGAAAGCAGCAGCAAAGACAAAACAAGATGCTGGGATGCATATTTAGGGGGATCAGTAGTATGAGAGAGGATGTCATACTGCCCTTGTGCAGATCACTGGTAAGGCTGCATCTAGAGTATGGAGTTCAGTACTGGTGCCCACACCTCAAAAAGGACATTAACCTGCTGGTGGAGATCCAGAGGAGGGCTAGAAATATGATAGTGGGTCAGTGGGGTAATGCATATGAGGAGAGGTTGAGGGCACTGAATACGTACTCTCTGGAAGACAGGAGAGAGAGAGAGAGAGGACATAATTGGGACCTTCAAGTACTTGAAAGGGATAAATAAGGTTGATAAGGAGAGTCTATCTATGCTGAGTGACAACCATAACATGAGGGGGCACAGTCTTAAGCAGGAGGGTGGGAGGTTTAGGAGGGAGGTCAAGAAGCACGTCTTCACAGAGATGGTGGTGGACACATGGAATGCGCTGCCAAAAGAAGTCATCTCATTGAAGACAGTGGGTAGCTTTAACAGAGGCTGGGATAGGTATAGGGGAAAGGTAAGGATCATAGGTTGGGAACATGCATAAGTTGAGCGGGTTGTGGATGCATGAAACAGCCTCCCTGAGGAGGTTGTGGAGTCAAGAACAGTGAGGGACTTCAAGAATGCATGGGACAGGCATAAGGCAGTCCTAGTGGGGGGTAGGAGGAAGTAAGCTGTTGGCTAACTAGAATTAGCAGCTTATCTGTTAGGTAGGAAAATGGGCAGACTAGGTGGGCCAAGCGGTCCTTATCTGCCGTCAAATTCTATGTTTCTATGTTTCTATGTTTATGGGAGGAGCAGGAAGGAAGGGCAGGGACATTAGCTCAAGCTGAGAACCCCAAAATATGAGCAGACTTGATAGACCAAATGGCCTCCTTCTGCTAGCTTCTTTGTATGTTCCTGTGCAGCACCTGCAGCTGCCAGTGTAAGCTAAAGTTCCAGACAAACTTTTTTCTTAATGCAAAGAAATACATCAAACAAACAAGCAAGCAATCAATCAAACAAGGCAGAAAACAAGTAAGCATTAAACCACTTCAGAGCATGGGTCTACTGTGGCATTAATCCATGGTTGGGCTGGTTGGGGTATGAGGCCAAAGGTCGAGTGCGTCCATCCTGCCAACCATGCATAAATGCCACAAGTAGAACCATGCTCTGGAATGGTTTAATGCGCTTGTAACAGGGCAAGGACTGGTAGGAGTATCATGTTGCACAGAAAGCAAAGTGGAAAAATCACACAGTAGGATTGGTTTGTTAGACATGAAAAATGTCATGTTTAGTAACAGTACACAGGTTTAACAGCTGTGTCTCTTTTACACTGGGACATTAGCTCAAGCTGTGGACCCTGCAATATGAGAAGACTTTAGAGACCAAATGGCTTCTTTGTATGTTCATATTTATTAATGTTTTCTAGGTATAACTATGTTTTTTTGTGTTTCAAAATTGCTGAATACATTCAAAATATTCTCCTCTTCTGAGCATGTGTTAACATTGTTGGTTGCTACGCTTTCTGGGCAACAATCCACAACTTTTTTCACATAACTCTTTTCTATCAATCTTGCAACTTTAACACTGAATACTTCTGAAACTAATCTACATCCAGTGTCATTGTTTACTCTCTGCACTGTGCTCTGTTGAGTTTTTTTTTCAGTGCACTCTTCTTATGCAGACCATTCTCCTGTTGTATCTACAGAGGATTTTCAGTGTCAACATGAGTGGGTGGGTGGATAGAATTTACAGTGGATAAGAATAGTACTACACAAGCAACCACATGGCTCTACTGTGGCATTAATCCATGGTTGCTTTGTGATCAGCTGATGCTCTTTAACCAATCTCAGACAGTTATTTTGGTCTTATATTTATGTCATGTTACAAACATTCGTAAGAGTAGCACTCCCAGTCCCAAGTTTCAGCATTAGCAATCTGTGGGGTAGTGTGTCCCCTTCTCACCCAGTCCATGCTGCTTGGAATGCTTTCTGGATGATCCTTTGAGCCTTGAGACTACTGCTTTTATGAAAGTTTGTTGTTTTTTCACATTTCTTTGCAATGAATAAAGTATGGGTTTGCACCTAAAGGAAAACAGAGTGGAGCTCTTTATTTTTCTATGTGGATGGGCAGGTGCTGATACCAAGTACTCTGAACAGTATGTACTGTACCTTTTGTCTCTGTAACATTTTTTCCTGGTGTCATTTCACCCTTTGTGATTGCTACAGGCTTTAGTTGCACTGTGCCTCTCTCCTTACCTATGCAGCCTGATTTCACAAGCCTGCCTACCTGTCTGAAATTACTGATAAAAGTAATGATAATTAGCTAGCTTGAGTGATAAATAAGCAATAATGCATGACAGGGTGTGAGTTGTGCTGGGATAACACCATGCCTTGCATGGTTCGGCATGAGGCCGAAGACTGAGTGCATTCAACAGCAAGGCATGATGTTATCTCAGCACAACACACATCCTGGAGTGCATTATTACTATTATACAATGGTGCACTTGTAAAAACCAAAAATATAGGAATTTTGTTTTTTACAATTTCAGTTGATTTTTATACAGTGTGTGGAGGAGTATTAATTAAAAAATCCACA
The DNA here is from genome assembly GCA_016271365.2 of Neoceratodus forsteri. NCBI lineage: Eukaryota > Metazoa > Chordata > Ceratodontiformes > Ceratodontidae > Neoceratodus > Neoceratodus forsteri. The sequence goes on along the minus strand of JADMNL010000035.1, from coordinate 115,036,847 downwards.
ATTTTATTGTGCCCAGAATGTGGTGCTGTTGCTGCATATTAGTCCCCCCTTAAGACACTGTCCTTCTTGTTTTAATGTATTGCAGTCAGTCCCCACTGGAGGTCACCATCGGTTTGTTGTGTGATACTGGTGTAATTTTTCATTTGTCTGTGTGAGGATCAGAGATTATCAGGAGGGTACGATGTGTTTCTTGGCAAGTGCAGCAAAGTGCTGCTGTTTTGAAATATGAGGAGGGAACGTGAACTGACACTTCCGAGTTCTTGGGAGGGATTGGGTGAGTCTTTGTTTCAGTGGACAATTGTTGGGGGAAGTAAATTTTACACACTTTTTAAAGAAAAGAAGCAGTGACTCTTTTAGTGTGTGGAAATTAAGGGAGGAACGACTGGCTGAGCCTGAGCATCTCGGAGCCCTGCTGTGAGAATGAGCGAGCGGTACACAGTGGCACTTTGATGAACACGTTGTGGTTTCTGTTGTATGGCATGACAAAGAGAAGGTTGCAAACAGCAGCCATTTTGGGGGGTGATGAAGTCCTTGGGAGTGGAGGGGCAGGTGTTGGAACTGAAACTGTTACTTCTTGCTAGTGTTATATATATTTATTTTATATATTTATTTTATTTTATTGAAGGAATCAGAATTACAACCTTTGAGTCAAGGACTCCTTTGCATAGGATCCATGTCATAGATACATTACATACATGATATGCATACATTACAAGAAACTACAAGCTGTACAATAATAAATATACAGAGAACGCATCAGAAAACGTACATTGCAAGTTCAGAGACAGTAAATACAATAAGACGCATGTTGTGCAGACAAGTGGAACACCCTGCCAGAGGAAGTGGTGGGGGCTGAAACAATCACGGGATTTAAGAATGCATGGGATAGACATAAAGGAATTCTGGAGGTCAGGGGTAAGGGGCAACAGACTTCTAGGAAAACATAAACTGAACTTACAAGCTCAAATGGGCAGACTGGGTGGGCCATAGGCCCTTATCTGCCGACACTGTCTATGTATCTATGTTACAGTTTAAAGGTGGAAAGGACCAACCTGTGTCAAATCATTGTAAATCCAGCATATACAATAACATTTACAGAAAATCAAATAGTTGTAGTCACAGGCAAGGGGGAGATGGACTAAGCACAGTCACAATTGGAGTGGGAGAGGATTTCAGCATGGAGTAGGGTTTTAAATAGGCCTAGTCACTGTTCCTGGGTGATGGCCAATGGCATTTCATTCAACCGGGGGGGGACCTGTAGTAAAAGGAGCATTGGCCCAGAGAGGTCCTGCAGTAGGGTACAGAGAGGGGGGCTAGCAGGGAGCTCCGTGTAGACCATGGCTGAGTGGAGGGCTGAAGGTGGCAGTTTGAAAGCAGCTGGTGAGAGTGGGAATTACTAAAGCAGGCTGCTGACTGGGGATCACTGAAGCTGGCTGTATGGATTGATTCCCATTATGGCTGACGCAGTCAACTGTGTGCTGGGACTAGACCAGTGGTGTTGTACTGGGATAACATAATGGGACCAGTCCCAAACTGACCAATTGGAGGCCAGGATTCTTTCATACCATTGTATAATGCACAATTCTCTAATCTTAAGTTTTCTGATGTAACTTTTTTACATAAAAGGAAAACATTCCTGTCGCAGGTCCTACCCCCCATGAGACAGAGAGAAAGAGAAGAGAGAGAGAGAGAGAGAGAGAGAGAGAGAAGGAGCGAGAGAAAAGAGAGAGAGAGAGATGGAAATGGTACTAAGATGTGTTTATTTGGTGAAGTTCTCAATTTTCAGCAATGCTGATTGGTTGCTGTAGGACATGTAGCTTTCCAGTAGCTAAGACCTACTTATTGTTTGCTACCTGTACAATGTCCTGTGCCATGATATCAAGGTTCTGAACTGCAGAAAGGAAAATGAGTTCCTTTAGACCTGCTACAGCTGGTATCCAAAATGCTATAGGTTGGTATTTTCATCAAAGGCAAATTTAGCATTGGCCAATCCTTACCACTGGGCAGAAATAAATGTTTGACAAGTGATTAAGATTAGAAGGGGGCTGATGAGTACTAGAGACTACTTGGCTTGGAAAGGAAAGTGGGAGATTTATTTGCTGGTACAAGGGAATGCTAAGCCTAGGATGGGGAAATGAATGGAAGTGCATCTATTTGGACGTATATACACCAGATGTGGTACATAGGACCTGGTGCTGAATCATAACATTTTACATTGATATGAGTTAGATATAGGCAGTGCAATGATTGAATACAGGCAAAAATTAACATTTGACAAAACACATTCGCATACAGTACTGTGAAGGGGTCTATGCAACCTTCACTTGGGACCCACTCTCCACTAACTTATTATACCCTCGGTGGCCATTTTGTGTCAGGTAAACAATGACTAGATTAGACTTCTCAAAAAGCTATTGGAGGTAATGAGCTAAGTTGCTGGCAGGAGAACAGGGGGAACTGAACCCCAGCTCTGCTGACTTCAGGCCTGGTCCTTTAAAGGCCATCTGGCTGCATAAAAGCCTAGAATTTCCTGAAGGAGAATGGCACGGTTCCATGTAACAATAGCGATTGCTGAATGGTGATCACTATTACGGTGAGTGGATTATCACTGAAAAGCAATTTGGCAATATGCACTTACAGCTGACCAGGCACACACAGTACTGTAAGTGTGTGGGGGGGGGGGCTCCAACTCTCCAGGGCCCCCACTGGGCCCCCTCTGTTTATGGATTCTCAGTTCCTGGGGGGTGCATGTTGGGAGGGGGCACAGCCTAGTTTAAAAAGAAATTTAACTGCAACAGCCATGGGAGCCATCGACATTTTCCCTGCCCTCAGCCCTGAACCCAGGGCCTGTTCTGTCGGAGCCAGCCTCCCTACCTACCACACAACACTGTTGGCTTGGCAGAGCAGGCACACTAAAGGGAAGGAACCCTCTTTGGTATCCCTCCCCTTCCAATCACTATAGTCCCCTTCTGCTTGCCCAGCCCTCCCCACACAGTCACACTCCTGAGTATTCCGGCAGGATTTATGTGATAAAGGTGAGTCTCAAAGATCGCCTATCACATACAGTGAGCAAACTTGAGCCCATAGTCAAAGCAATAGATATTGTACCGACCGGTAAAATAGCGACAGTCAGTACAATACTTAACTAAATCACACAGGAATAATTTTTATAGAGGTACTCACCTCACCAAACTTAAATAACCAACTCTGAGGGGGGGTGCGGACCATGGGGCAAGTTACCGGATTGTAAAAAAAAAAATTCCTGCCTGTAGCCAGGCCCGAAGCCAGGTCTGTTTGCATCACAAGCAGTTGTGTACACCACTACACTATGCAAGCAGCTCTGTCGGAATCAGCCACAAAGGATGCTATATCCTGCAGTAATGAGTACAGCTCCTTGCTGTACTCGCTATACAGGATATAGTGAGGTATTGCACCACTCACTGTCTTGTAGAGCGCTATTATTGAGTCGCTCAGATGTGCAGCACTCAATAATAAGTGCTCTACATGTACGCTACCATTCTGGCAGGTCACTAATGATAATAGCACCCTCATATGGGTCACTATTTTGATGGTCGCTCATATACTAGCATTATTATCATTAGATACCTAATGGCACAAATAAGCCTTAGCTAGAATCTGAGGAAGAAACCAGAGCAAGCAAGAGAGAGGATTTGGGGGTTTGAGAAAGTGAAAGAGAGAGAGAGAGAGGTGAGAAGGGCTGCAGTGAACTGGAGAGATTAATCAAGCTAAACAGTATTTTGTTTTGAAGTTGCTCTGCCAATGTAAGCTGTTTTGAACCTTTGGCGCTGAAGTGAAGCAACTTTTTGTGTTTCCTTGAAATTTGCTTGCCTGGCGTTTTTCCTGAGAGATCACCCTAAGGTGACTTTCTACAATATTATTACAAGTACATTAAAGTACACTAGAATCAATTTTATTGTACAGGGAATGCCTCTTGATTATTCTCCTACTTATCCTACCCCTGGGAGCTTTCCTTTCTACCTAAAGCATTTCTCAAATGTGTTGCTGTGTCAGTGTTGATTATGACAGAGCCTAAGTACACAGACAGGGATATGACTCCACAGACTTCTGGTCCAGGGTAGACATTTATTTATTTTATTTTTATTTATTTAAGAGTCAGTTTACAACCTTTGAGCCAGAGGCTCGTTTCCAAAGGTACTTCGTCACATAAAGACATACATTGTGTTTTGGTTACATAGCAAAGATTTGCAAAACAATAGGCGTTCAACAGAGGTGCCACGTCACATTGTGGACAGACAAATACAAATTGGGTACAGGGTACATGTAATTGATAACAGGTGTTCCACAATTGGTATCAAGTGAGCATTCTGGTAGGTAAACACTGAAACAGCTGGCACTGGCCAGTACATGCTATAGTACAAGCAGACACACTGATATTGTTATAAAATGTTGGCCATTCAGCTGTTGCTATAAAGGCAATATAAAGAATAAAAGTAATATTAACTCAAATACTGCCACAAAGATTTCCTAGAACAGTACTTATTGAAGTTAATGACCCCCCTTCCTCGATGGTGTATGCATAATTTGCTATTTTGCCAGACTACAGTGTTGTCCAGTGCCATTAACATGCAATCACACCTCCTACTACTATACTAATTTTGGAGAATACATTTAACAACTGATTCAGTTACATACAGCAATTGTGTCCATTATCACATCATGGCATGTTATCACCATTGGCATAATTACTGATGGCGATTGCTGCCTCTGTAGAGTATTTAGAAAAAACAGAAATTTCACGTTCAGTTTGTAGAATGAGAGACAGTGTGGCCAAGAGGTTAAAGCATTGGCTTATGAACAGGTTCAAACCCCACTGAACCAAAATACTCACAGTGTGGTGTTGAGCGAGTCACTTAACCTCACAGGTACACTCAGACACAGAAATGGGTAGAAAGCAGGACCCCGCTGGATGCAAGATGTTGCATCATCTTAGCTGGGCTACCCTGGATAAATAAATAAACTATAACATTTATTTCTGATTTTCTGCCAGGTGTCCCTTCTGCTGCTGTGCTGATATCACTCTCTGGGCTTGAATACATTCTCTCTGGAGGTCGTCAAAATAACAATGATGCAGCAAATATCAAGTATGTGGTAAATTCACAAGTAATCACAGCAACAATTACAAGCAAAAACAAGCACAATCTCTCAGAACCTGTCATCTTCACTTTCCTGAAAAAGGTTCGTGCTTCTTTAAATATTTTGTTGTTACCTTTTACCCAATCTTACAGCTTAGGAATTGAAGCATAGTGGGGGTTACACGTTTGGCACATGGTAAAAGTCTCTGCATTCTTACCGGGGATGTCCTGGTTCACCATGTTGTGTTCCTACCACAATACCACACTGCCTAGGCTGCACCTGTTGGGCAGGATTCTCAAAGCAG